>OX422144.1:119642813-121058776 GCA_949129095.1 Volucella bombylans | reverse complement strand
AGGATAACTCAAGCGTGTAATTAAGCAAAATGCGCGGAAATTTGTCCATTGTCATTGAAAATTGGTGGATGTTCCATCATATACGAGTATTCATACATACATACATATGTATGTATGTATGTATATATCTCAGATCCTTAAGAAGGTGACTTCAAGGAACGGTATAACGTTCAAACAAACTAGGTACCTAAACTGGAATGATGAAGATGAGGAAAAACACTTACGTTATCGTTGGATCTGGTGATCCTCCAATGCTGCTACACGTCAATTCCACTGGCTTATCCTCGGTGGATGCGGCATTATTACCAGGTGATACCATCGGCGGATGTGGTGGTGTCAAGACAGTTAAATTGTAAAATTCCCGATGTACATCAGCACCAGTGCCCTTAGCTTTAATGCGGCACTCAAAGCGTCCATTGTCTTGGTTGTAGGAGGCATTTTTAATTTGCAAATCGTAGATCCCTCTGTCAGGACGAAAATCCAGTCTGAAATGAGACAAAATAGACAATGAGAAGGTGCTTCGAATTGTTCTTCTTTTTTTCGTCCAAAATTAATTTACACTACAATCCTATGGATTCGGATACGAGTATGAGTCATGTCATCAATTTGAATGTGAATCGATTTTCTATTTCTATCTTGGTCAGGACATTCCAGGGCCACCCATCACATAAGAATACCACGTTTCACGTTATCAATTTTATTTTCTGTTTCAGTGCTTTCAGAAAAACTGTTTCTTTTTTTTTTTGTTTTGTTCCTACAATGCTTATGTATGTCCTGTGCTCCCAAGGATAACGAAAGAGGAATAAGAAAAAGAAATTGGAGAAAACTGACAAACGAAATCGATTCGAAGGATAACAAAAGCGAGTGTCAACTATACAGAAGTCAACGTCCAAAAATTTGATACGAAAGTGATTTATTGCTCTGCCAATTAATGGAAAACGAAAAAAAAAAGCAAACGAAATGATAACACAAATAGCAAGAAAGATACATACATGAAGGGACCGTTTGGGGCGGCGGCGACAGAGGAAGAACGAAAGGGAAAACTGAAAAATAAATAATTTAACGAAATGCTTGTATTGTAAATGGAGTGCAGGAAGAAAGTTCTGACCAAAGGAAGAGGAAAGAGCAACAGTACAGCAGATCCCACCCCGAGAGTATTTAGAGTATTTTGTTGTTTTCGTTATTTTCTTCTGCCTCCTTGGGAAACGGATTTTAGAATGGCTTGTTTTCGTTCTCGTCTTTTCCTTGTCGGCCGCCTTTTTTTTCCTGTCGTATTTTTCTGGTTGGCGCGAGTTTTATTCAAATTTAATAAGTTAGTCGATGTGATTACAAGAAAAAGGAGAAAAATAAATCTTCTTAAGCAAATTAGTAAACGAAGATAGAAGAGTCGTCGTTAAGTAGATGGCACATCTAAAGTGAAAGGATGCCGACAAGGAACCATTGGAGGAGGATGAGAAATTTGAAGGCCTAGCATAATTATGTTTACTTGGTAAATAGATTGTTTCTATGCAAGAATTTTTCTTCATTGTCTTCCGGTAGTTTCAATAGAAAAAGCCCAGAAATGCCATGCATGCGGGCTTCAGATTCTAGGCATGACAACTGTCAGAAAATTTAAAAAAAAGTCGCAGGAATTGGAATTTCGTGGATGTATGCCTACTTCCTGATTCAGACTGCAATGTGTTGGTTTACTGCGTTTGGATATCACATTTGCCTCTAGGAAATTATATCTGTTACTCAGAATATCATCCTGAAATTACTAAAAATCCAGCGGTAAGACTTCAATTCCAACGACTTTTTAGATTCTTCTGCAAGAGAAGGATAAAACGAAGAGGGCGGCAGTTCTTTTCCAGGTGCAGAATGGTGGGCAAACAGCTTAAATTCGATTCACAATAAAAATGGTCACAATGTATCCTGTTGCTGAAATATTTTTCGGAAAGTGCTTAAGACAGAACTTCCTGATATAATATGCATTACTGCCACCGTCCTCAGTGCCTACAATTTTTATTTTCATATTCATAGCGAGCAACGAACTGCCAAAACAGAAAAATTCCTTGTAAGTTCCTTTTAATGAAATCTTTCGAGGAATGAGTACGCCGAGTACCTGAAGACGGATGCGAGCGTAAGTACGATATTCACAGAGCTAGTGCTCAGCAGTGTCGTCATCACTTTCACAGTAAGCGTCGCAAGATGTTGGTGCAGTTAAGCCCAGCACATTTAAGTGTTTGGCAAAACTGTAGTGCCCCGTCACGACGCCAGTAAGCAACCTGCAGTCCTTCCTCCTAAGGGACAAAACATCAGGAAGGCCGCTGACTTTTTAAAGGCTTCGAAAAGCATTCGTTTGGTCGGTCTGCCTACAACATGGGGAGTCATGCCATCTCATATTTTTTATTTTTTATAATTGGCGCGCGCACAATGCACAGCTGTCAATGGAAGCTTTTGCCGAGGACGAAAGCAGACCTAACATAGGCTCGGGCCCTGAAAAACTCTCTTCTAAGCCTCGCCAAGTAAATTCATCGGCGATTTAATTTCCCGTGATCCGTGAGCCTTCCAACTGCGATTGGTAATGCCTTGCATTCCACAACTAGCTCTGTAAGTCGTAAGAGGGCTCAGTAAGGCTCTAAACGCAGCTTGACTATCGCTACAGTCATTATTAGTATTATTTCGTCAGATGGCATGTCCATAAGACTACAGTCAAAATACTGTCGGCCAGCAAGGTACTGTATCAAAATCCACTTCTTTTCAAGGGTCGGGCGTGCTAGGGAAAGCCATACACGCAACTGAGACAAACCGTTCTTTGGAGTCTGGTGAAAGTAGCAATGACATATTTTCGTAACAGCTTATTCCACCAGACAACTGACTCATAGGATGTAGATGTAGATCCCGAGGACCCTTCTCGGTGACAGGCCTCATATCTAGCCGACAGCTCCTTTGCACTGCCAGAAGGCCGACAGTGACTTAGAGGCTTTCGACATAACAAGTTTAGTCCATAGAAGTTTGTTATACAGGATGACACCCAAATCCTTAGCTTATTTGGAGAATTGGATGGTGACGCCTTTAAGCACTAGATGACTCAGACCAGTCAGATTTCTCTTTTTTGTAAAGAGAACAACCTCAGTTTTGAGGGGATTGACTGATACCCCATTTCTAGTGCATCGGTCGTTAACCACGCCTAGGGTTGCCTGTGCTTCAGAACAGACAGCTTCTATCCAGCTACATCACTCGCGTATGCTTGTGCATGAACATCTGAACTATTGAGCGAGTTGAGCAGTAAGTCGACCAACACACACACGCCACATGCGGTCAACCCTTGTTTAGTGTTGACCCCCGTCATCAAAATATTGACAGTCAGCATCCGCAATCAATGTCTTATTCACCAGCATTACTTTTATCCACAAAAACAGTGATTCGTCTAAGCCGTGTTGTCTGGCCGAGTTACACAACGCAAAAGTTGCGTTTTCGAAAGCACCCTCAATGTCAAGGAAAATGCCAAAGGTGTATTCGTTCGTGCCGAGTTCGCCTTCCATTCTGCCTACCAGATTTGGAAGCGAAGATTAACAGTGGTGTAAGTAGTTTCGAGCGAGATCCATATTCGCGCATAAGCCTAGGTATTGCTGCTGAACTCTACCCCTTATTTTCCAAAGATATCACTACCAGTTTTATAGCGGAATACCTCAAGGTTGTACTTTGACTGCACCACTTTTTCAAGTGGAAATGAGATAAGATTTTGAGTGTATCCGTCATGGCAAAAAAAAAAAAACCCCCGGATATGCACAATATTAAGGATTTATAGGCTATTGAATATTCAGAGCAAGTTCAATATTGAAATCCAGTTGGAAAAATCTTTAGCTCTGGTGGCGAATATGATGAGCAGCCTTATATAAGAAATCTCTTCTTAACAAACCAAATACTCGACCAAACAATATCTCCGGCCGCTATTTGCCGAAATTTAAGATATGACGTTAAAGTCAGCATCTGACGGAACAGACATGTTCTTTCTGCCTCATCAGACTTGGGTTTACCCCATTCACATGTAGGTATTTCACATTAAACATCAACTGTCCGATAAGGAGTCAAATTACTTCCTTTTTTAAGTGACCAAATTATATGTCATTCGGCATCATCTACGAACCTGATCTTTTACGTCTTCTACGATAGGATTTCTCTAGCTCACTTTCTTATATCAATTTTATATACGCTTGCGGCACTCTTCGGAATATAGCCTACATAGGTTAGATATCTGGGAAGCCAGTCGAAAATTTTCTTCAAATATTAGATAAAATTGATGTGCGGATCATTATCATAAACAATTTGAAACGCATCCTTTATCAACTTACCTCCCATAAAGCAGTCCCTGCTGATATGAATTGCGCTATTGGCTGTCTATAATTCGTTGGTAAATTGCCATCATGTGCGACAATAGCTTCACCTATCAGCAGTTGTTACAGATTTTCGTGACGGTTTTGCCCTTATATTGTGTGTAAGAATAAAACTCTTGCACTAATATTGAGCCATCCATACTGATATCATTTTTATTAATAACAAAATAATATAGCTTCCCCATTGAATCGAAACTTTTCATCCATACAAACTTTTCATAGGCCCGTTTCCCAGTAGGGATGGAAGCTCCTTGAACTTTGTCAAAGATTTCGATGTCATTTGCGTATGTAAGCAACCTCACAGATTTTGGTTAGTTGCAAATCGGGTGTTGTCTTGGTGAAATCTCTTCCGACCTTTATGGAGCAGTGAACATTTTCCAAATCTAGGTATGCATAACTCGGCTTTATAAATGCTGTTGTATGCGGCTGTGGCTATCAATAAATGGTTCTGATCGAACCCTATTGTGTCTGCTGCAATGTGAATATTTTGTAAATTGTGGATTTGCCAAGTCTAAAGACGCAATGATACGAGTCACTCAGATTGCACAAGATTCTGTCCGCAATATTAAAGAAAACGATGACTTTAGATCGATGAAGCAATTCTAAGAATCAATTCTATAGGGGATCTTTCTTCCTGACCGAGTCTTGGAAATAAGTTGGGGTATGCCCCTACCAAGCCATCAACTACCCCCTTCATAGCAAGATCTAAATCCTATTGTGCTCAATATTACTGTTCTGCCTGAGAGGAATTTGCGACTTGTCCCCGCCGTTCAATAATCTGTAGAAATGGTTTTTCCATATCCTTGACTATGACTTCACTAATTCATTCCCCTGCTTATTTCTAGAGGCTGCTGTTGGCTGGACAAGTTCTTTTTATCTTTTGGTAGCACTTTCGAATATTGTTTTCCATTTAGCCCGCCTCTTTCTTTTCCCTTCAGAGAATTAACTGCCAATGGTTCAGTTCCTGCATTTTTCGATCTTATTGCATCGTGTTCATACTCCTATTGAATATGCGATTTATCAATTTCGCTGTATTCGTTGTAGGTACTATGTGTTTGATAGGCTTGTGTATTGCCCTTAGACGACCTTGTTACATCTCAGTGCCACCACCAAGTTAACGTTTTTCTTTAAATGCCAGTGCGCGCAATTTGCTCTGACTTCGTTTTGATTGATGTTAGTTTGGGTTTCTCTATGTAAAACGCGGTTAAAAAATTTTACAATCATTATATCATTACGCGTTACATTGTCTTTCATAATAATCTATCTACGTTTTGCGATTGAACACCGCCTTTAGAAAGAACTCTCGCTGAACTTTTAGTGTAAAGACATTTTCCAGAGACTATTTTTGAAGAAATCTCACAATAATCTGAATTTTTTCGAAAAGGCTTTTAAAATTTGTACACACCCTTGCTGTGCTGGTCATAGATTTTAGAAGTTGAGTCATGATAACAATCGCATTCCACTATTATTTCAGTTGTGGTGAAATTGTTTCATAAGAAAGACCTATTTCAAAATTGATGCCCTCATGTTGGGCGCCAAATTTAGATTTTTTTCTCATAACAGTAGACAAAGTCACATATAAATTTTTTTCCGTTGAAATTAGTAAAATGTAATAAAAGATATAAGAGCTCACATAGACTTTGCCTCATTATGTTCGCCAATTTTCGAAAGAAAGGAGAAAAACCTAATCTCTCTGCTAAATTTGTATGTGTACACACAGAAAGAGGGATACACTCTCATTAGCCGTCGGAAACGGCGAAATAATGAGAGATTTTTCGCGGAGAAAAGTTTTAACTTACGGAAGTATCATATATTATGGCTGCCGTTAAAAATTGTTGTTTCAGATTTCTAGTGTTTGGCCTTCGAACTGAACCGAGAACCTGAACCAAGTAACTACCATACAATCGTACTACTTGTCATAACAAATTTCTTAAGCTCGTACCATGCATGATCCATTTAAAAGACCTATCCCTTCCGGAAACATTTCTAAATTGCATGTCTTCCGCTTGTAACTCATCACTCAAAACCAGAACAATCCTCTCAATTTGATTTATTAACAACTTCACAATACTCACACATGTATGCATGTATTACATATATGTATATATACATACTCGTTTGTGGCGGCAATCTTTTAGACGGTAAAGATTTGCAACTGCTAAAACAACCTCAAGAGTCCTTAGCACTTCCTTATTTCCATACTTCCTTTAACAGCATAACAATTTCACTTTCACTCGTTCATAACTCATATCCCTTCATCTATTTCATGCCGAAAAGCAATGCAAATTTTGCCCCATTCTGCTGTTTGTATGTAAGCTTGTATCCTGGAAAATTCTCATAAATCTTACTTACTCGTACTTCTACAACGAATGAAATTTCCTTCAAATTGCCTCACTCACACACTGATTTAATGAGGCGGAAATAAAAGGTACTCCCCACTTTTGTTCATATAATACGTATAGACAAAACAAAAAGGTACACACACTCTTTCATGATGTAAAATGAAGTGGGAACACTAAAATAATTTACAATTTCTCCATTTATCCTGATGCGGCAATTGGTACTACTCATGCACACGAAAATAAAACGAACAAAAAGAATAAATAAGAATCGCAACAAACTATGTAAGGTGGAGGCATTATAACAGCACGCGTTTCTTGTATGGAAGTGCAGTGTTTCAGAACCACTGTACTCACACACATACAGGTTTCAGAAATCAGGAAAAACTTAATAGAACCGGAAGTAGGAAGATGAAACGTGTCCGCATGTGTAAACATATCCGAGTATACAAAGTGGGAGTTCTCCTACCTGCAACAATGAAACTGAATTTCCTGACTTTACTCGTGAATTCCCCTCGCATCGTACTATATCTTTTCTGTTGTCCTTTTGTTTTTTTCATTTTTCCTGTACGGAGATAGAGAAATGAATTTTTCAAACTCATTTATATCAGGCTGGTAGGAAGATGGGTAAGTCTGTGGGGTAGCAAAGACAAAAAAAAAAAAAAACAACAAACAAACTATATTACCTCACAAGGCTTAGTGAGAATATGTATGTACATAGTAGAAGGGTGTCCCTTTTTTCTTCAAGGATACGAGTACATTTACTCCGTTGCAATGCCTAGGACTACAGTATCAAGGACGGTAGATGTTACATATTATGTTACGGTAATTTGAGAATCTATTAGCCCCACGGGTCTGAATAAATGTATATGATTGAATGTGTGTGTGCATAAGGATACCTCTATATTACATCGAGACACTGTTAACAGGATTACATGATGTGTTGTAAATGGCTCTGTTCTCATATTGTCTATGTCTGGTAAGCTAAAATTGTTTGCTCTTCACATTGTTTCTATGTCGGTTAGGTATTCCACCTACAAAAGGGTTCGTTAACTTTCGCCGTCGCCTCGTAATCAGCTTACAAAAGTTGTCAACAATACTACAAATGAAATAACAGCAGCGCTTCTGAGAAATACACAGAATAGAAACATGAAACATTGAACAACAAAAAAGGATTTCGGACTTTAAAAGCTTCATGTTGTAACCATTGACGACCGTCAGAGTAACATTTGTGAGGAGAGGTCTCTGATGCTATAGATGGTGAATTCTGGACTTTGTAATAGAGCTAAACATTGTTTTGGGTCCTCTTTCGATAGGTCCCCGGGGCGACATTTCCAAGATTGATAAATCGCATTTGAAATATCGTTTGTGTAATTACCGTAATAGTCAAAATGACCATTACAAGGATATAACGATTGACCTTAAGGGAGTTTATACACCATACCCGTATTCCGACAGTAGCAGATTTGGATTGTTAGATGTTGGGTCGCAGATGACACAGAGATTTCTAGCTTTTGCTTTTCCGTTGTCAAAAGTCAAACATGAACGCTAGGGGCATAGTTACAGCACAGGGCTTGTAAATTATCATAACTCAGGGGGAGGCATAAGTCAAGGACTTGATAAAATGGAGTGGTGCTTAAATCGTGTTTTATCGGATTGTACTCGTACATAAATGGGCTTAAAGGACTTCGGGACTTTTTGTTTAATTTTTTTTTGTAATAATGTTCAAAGTTTGAAGAGTGCGGTTAGGTCAAATCGAATTCGGTGCCCTTCAGGCAAACCACCACTGAAACTTTACAAAAATTCTATGATGTGGTGTTTTCTCCACAACACTGCTTACGATGACAATCTAATAATGAGGTTCTCATCAGATCAATGCATCGGAAAATGGAGTCCAACAAAGTGGCTGTTAGGCTTCGAGGAATTTATTCCAAAGAACTTCTTCCAAGAGAAAATATTTTGTTCGTCATTTAGTTTTTCAGAACAGCAAGAAGTTCGACTTAAACTGGCGCCCAATTTGGGGACAAACGGAGGATTTCATCGTATCTGATCACCAATCTATACTGCAATAGTATGCTATCTTTACTAGGAATAGTTTAGTGCATCCAGCAATTAATTTAAAGTAATTTGAATGTAATATTTTATATTATAGTCATTCCTTGTATTTCTACCCAGGGGTCAAAGAATGAACCTTTAAAAAAATGGTTTCTGGGATAGAATTGACTGTTCTTCACCTCATTTTGTTTGTCGATTAATTTTGTTTGTTGGATTCACACATCAGGATATTGATAGGAATCTTAAAAAACATACAACGTAGCACGAAATTTATGATTTATCTAAGTTGTAAGCAGAAAAGTAATGGTCAAGTAATGTAACCTTGCGGAACCTCATCAAAAAAGACAAAACAATTTGTTGAATCTTTGGCAGAAAGAAGACGTATAAGCCAATCCAGTCAGTCACGTTGTCGAATAGTTTCCGGCACTATACCCGTTTAGCATTTGATGCAGATTTTGACCTGAGACCTTAGACTCTTTCTGACAAGTAACTTTTGAAAGCCGATTTTCTTTTGTATTAAATTTATTGGCTCCTCTGTTTGCATTAGGCGCATATGTTGAGATTGTCGCAATCAGAACATCGTTTTATTAAGACGAGATCTTTCGCTTTAATGAGTGCTACGATCGTGAGAGTGAGACTGTAGAGCAGAATATGAATAACACGATTATTGTTTGATGTAGACGTCGGAATCAACGATGTTTTATATCCAAGCACTCCTTCCTTCTAAAAAGATATCTAGTTCTCTGTATGGCCTATTGTAATTTGATACATACATGTACGGTTAGGGTTAGGTGTGATGGATATGCCATGAAGGTCAACAGAAAATGTTCTTGCCTTGATGTCGGTTTGAAGTTAGCAAACATCATGGCCTTACATTCGTTTAGAATGAGAATGTCATGAGATGTTTCAACTTAAAAGCTAACCGTTATAGTAATACGAAGAGTGCATAAGGTATATTAGACCCTTAACTCATCATGAGCTGCCAACTCATTAAAGGAAGCCAGAAGACCGTTAAACAAACTTACATTACTACCCTCCAAAAAGTGCAATAGAATAGAAACATATAAGCACTTCGATGATTGCTGTAGAAAGCAGAATGTTAAGAGGCCTAGACAAGCATCCTGATCACAATTTGCATAACCACTTACTTTGCCAAACTTGGAGAATTACGACTTTGAACAATAATTTTTTCTACGAGCTCCTCGATTAGCCATGTTTGCAAATAAGCACGACGAGGACATCGTTGTTGTTGATTTCAACATCAAGCTAAGAAGGAAGAGCAAAACAAAACGATACCACTTCAAACTCAAGCTAATCGACTATGCTCTGCACTGTGGTACAAAAGATCTTCTAGGTCGCAATGTCCCCGCAAATGGCGAATCAGATCCATTTAAAAAAAATTCTAGATCCACAATGGCTTATTCAAGGCATCGAAGCAGTACTGAACGTTGAACGGATGCGATGACGATGACAAGAGACTAACAGAGCATTTACTGATCGAGGCTTTTCGTTCGAGACCGACATTACTTGAGGGAACTTTTAGTTTGATAAAAAAATAGAGACTAACACATGCAGCGAAGCGAGGGAGTACAAGGCGGCGCCTTGAGTTGCATGCAAACTCCACAAACTCCACGAGCAATAAAAATGCGAGAAAAATGCGAGAAACATGGGAAAAATATGATGTACATAATAATGAAAAATAATTTTGAACACACCTGCTAACACAAAAACAATTATAAGCCCTCATAATAATTTAACAGTTTCAATGGTCATGGTAAGTTTTTCACTTTATTTAAACTTATTCTTAACTAGTCACTTAAAGGCTTCTGATTTTCCTACAAAAAATATATTCATAGCCACCCATCATCCACCCATAATATGGGTAGTATATCAGGTACTGAGGAAAACGCAGTTGTTGGAGCTAACGGATATATTGTTGGCATGATTCGTGCTCTCCAGACACAACACAAGGGTGATTGGTGTAGTCTACAGACCAAATAACTCCATCTCTTTTGCTCCACTCTTTACCACCCTTGAGGAGAAAGGCTACATTGCCACTAACATCATTATATGCGGCGACTTTAATTGTAATCTGTTAGATACATCCGGCTCCATAGGCTTTTTGGAACAAATGAAATCGCTTGATCTAAACCCAGTTAACACGTCTACCCCTACCCATTTTACAACTCTCAGCACCTGCATTCTCTAAACATGACTTGATATATATAACTTACCAAGCTAAAAATGACTTTGTTGAATCTAAAGTCATGTTTAGAGATTTCCATAACTTAAATTATGCTCAATTGCAAAATTAAGCTGATACTATAGGCACAAGTTGGGAGCGTATTTATCGGATGCCCCTTGTCAATGATCAAACTAACTTTCTGCAGGAAAAAATTGCTTTCCTCTTTAACAAACATGTGCCGTTAAAAACAAACCCTGATAGGCCCCCTCACCTTCAATGGTTTACCCCTAATATCCCACAGCTTATGAAAAAGCGTGATGATGCCTATAAAAGCTGGAAAAAATACAGAATGCCTGAGTTCTTAAATATATATCGCAAATTACGTAATGAAGCGGTTTCTAAAATAAGAAACGCCAAGCGTGTCTTCTACTATCGGAAGTTCGGTAGCTGCTCCTCAGGCAGAGAGGTTTGGAAACATATCCGTGAACTTGGGTTAGGAAAACAAAGGCCTAAAACTCCCGATGATATAGACTGCAACCACCTTAACTCAACTTTTTTAATGTCAAGTGATCCACCCTCAGTAAGCTTAACTACTTTCGACCAGCCACCGGATGATTGTAGAGAATCATACTTTGAATTCTACAGATTACGCGAGGAAGACGTTGCAGAAGCGGTACTATCGATCAAATCAAATGCTATGGGGATCGATGAAATTCATCCAAAATTTGTTAAGCTTCTGCTTCCATATTTACTGCCTTTTATAACACATATCTTCAACTCAATTTTAACGACGTCAGTCTTTCCCACTCATTGGAAAGACGCTAAAATTATTCCTATTCCAAAGAAATCGAATGGAAATGCAGTGGAATTCAGACCTATCTCAATTCTGCCATTCCTTTCAAAAGTTTTTGAGAAATGTATTCTCAAACAGATTCAAATCTATCTACAGTGTAAAGAACTGCTTTGTGAGAATCAATCTGGCTTCCGTCAAAAACGAAGTTGCAAGACTGCGTTATTATTAGTAATTGACGAAATTAGGAAAGCTATTGATGACAACCGTGCTACAATACTAACGTTACTTGACTTTTCGAAAGCATTCGACACCGTTAATCACACTATACTTTGCTTAAAGCTCAGAAAAGAGTTTAAAATTTTCATTGCCCTCTACAAAACGTATATTTTCTTACTTAGAAGGAAGACGACAACAGGTTGTAGCGGGAAATCGATGTTCATGCTATTTGCCTATAAAGAGGGGAGTACCGCAAGGCTCCATTCTTGGACCATTGCTTTTTTCGCTCTACGTAAATGAACTGCCAAAGGTTGTCGTGCATTGTGCAATTCATATGTTCGCCGATGATGCCCAGATCCACTTAAGTTCTCCCATGAATTTGGTTCACGAAGCCACTGCGCAGGTGAATGAATATCTCCAGCGTATACTTGGTTGGTCAGCTAAGAACAAACTGCGTCTTAATGCCCAGAAAATAAAAGCACTTGTGATCCATAAAAGAAAACTGGACCTTACTCACTTTCCACCAATCCAACTAGCCCAAAGTCCAATAGAGTATGTCGACTGCGCCAACAACCTGGGCCTGATATTTAACCGGACCCTTACTTGGTCTACCCACATAAACGTCACTATAGGTAAGATATATGATGGATTACGTGCTCTCTGGACTGCACATCGCTTTGTTCCTACACGGACAAAGCTCTTGTTAGCGAAAACCCTCCTAATACCGATTCTGCTATATTGTTCTGAAATCTTTTGCTGCCCCGACTACGACTCCAGACAAAAGCTCAATGTCGTATATAATAATATTGCCCGATTTGTATTTCACCTAAAACGATATGACCATATTTCCTTTTACTCAAAGCAAATCAGCGGATGTACATTTGATAATGTGCTCAAATACAGAACGCTAAGTCTCTTGCATGGCATAATTCAAACTAAGCAACCAGCATACCTATTCAATAGACTACGCTTCCTTCAGTCAGGTAGATCATGTATGCTTTTTCAAACGAGCTATGCCTGCTTGACGTCTGAACGCCAATTCTTCGTAAACTCCGTACGGCTGTGGAATTCTTTGCCCATAAATATTAGGAAAATTAGAAGCATAAAACAATTTAAAACCTCTCTCTTAAAATACCTGGCCAATGAAACTAATTAGATTTAGAATTTTAAACGCTTAAAATGTTCAATTTGATTGTAAAGCCAATTGTTCTTTTCTATCCTTTTCTCTCTTTTACTTTATCTTACTTACCTTATTTTATTTTATTTGTTATCACTTCCTGAATTCTTATTGTTATACGAGTATATACTTGCACATACTTGTATCTGATATTTGAAAAATTTAAGGCTTCCACATTTAAAAGATTCCATTATCTTACCGTGTAAGCAATACTTACTTAGTAATAAATAAATAAATAAATAAAATAATCGGCTCAGATGGCCTGGATATGCTTAGCAAATAAGCCACAAGGATTTTGTTAAAGTTAGGATAAATGAACAGTGCTCCGCAGTGCTTTTTGAAGCCATTGGGTGTTGATCTATATTTGCTACATCGGACATTAGAGCATTGTTTTTCTGATCGGGAACCCGGTTCGGAAAACTTTATTGAAATTAAGTTTGGGAATAATTCCACCTAAAGCAAATAAAACAATTAAATTCAAAAGTAAATTATAGCTTCTGGAAAGTAGGATAAGAAAAGTCAAAGATCTAAACGCACTATAATTCCATCCAACATCTACCACCAAGACATGATTTACGACCTCAAAGAATCCCTCTACGAAAATTCTTTTCCAACTCATCATGACTTTCATTTGTTACAAAAACGTTTTCGAAAACTTTTCCCGATGGAACACGCGTGACATCTTCTTCCTTCATTCGAAAAAGCCAAACATCACAATAGCTCACTTACCCAGAAAATTTTCTCAACCCGTCAGTTCGTTGATTGACAACTTCTTCTCGCTCCTTATCCTAAATGTAAATACGATACCTTCACCAAGTCGAATTCGAATGCCTAATGCCTAATGCCTCCCGACTAAACGCCGAAATGTAATAAATAATAAGCGAGTGTCCTTGCTATTGTTTTCTCTTCTCCACCCAATCTCCAATCACCATATCCATTTACTTTGCTGAAGAAAAAAAGAACTCCTTCAATGCGTAAATTTCCCCCTTGAGCAAACTTAAACTTTACCCAGGAGGCGAAAAAGTTTTCCCTTTCAAATCAAATAGAAACTCACCATAGACACACCCAACGAACACGAGCATGCGATTTACTACCAGAATAAGAGGGATAAAATTCCGTTAGCCCCGCGCATAAGAGAAACGTAATTAACTTCCACTTAGTTCATAACTTTGTCAGCGCTATTCGTATATCAGCGTTAACTAATCAGCAAAATTGCTAAGCCTACAACTTTACTTTAGTGTTGCTCTGTCTTTGCCAGAATCCACTGTGTAAATATTTCCGTTAACTCTTAATTCACCTCATTCCACCATCAATGGAAAACAATCAAAACGTCGTGAACAAGTTCTTTTTTTGACGATTCTCCGACATTTTTTCCTTTTAGGGATTTGCGTGACAAGGACTCATCAAATTTAAACGAATTCCCATAACGACTGTGGCGACATCATAAAGAGCACAAAAATTAAACAAGTCATTGCCGAAACATTAAGAGGTGACTAGGGATATACTCGTACCTACCGTCATAAATACGCCGTGAAACATTTGAAACGAATCAAACGGGCGGCAGACTATTAATCGCTAAACGAACTTTTAACAACTTCTTTACCAATCTTATAACTAGTTGCCACCATGAATTTTTTATTTTTTTTTTCTTAACTAAAAGTTTTTCGCTTTTACCGTCCGGTTGTAAGAGAACTTTAAATGACGGAGCTTACCCCTCCACAAAAGCATATTAATCCGTATAGTGCGTCGAAACATGGCCACCGGCAGGCGACCGACAAAGGTGCGGAACACAAAGAAAAAAAAAAACCATAAGCGAAAATACTTTTAAAATAAATTTTCAATTATGGCAAAGCTTTCTGTTAGTTAAAAGTTGACCTAACCTCACAATATATTCCTATATAAACTAGGAAAGTACCGTTAGCTGTCTTTATTATTTACCATTTTCTTTTCACATCATCCCGTTTCCTCAGAATCATCTCTGACTTTTTTTTAGCGCACCCACGTAATTGGATTAACTTAGATCATCTCCGAGTAGTATATGAGAGCCAGGAACAACAAAAACATTTTTTTTTGGCTTTAACTCTTCAAAATAAAAAAATCAAAAAAGGGAGGAGGGAACAAATCGAAAGAAGTTTGGCGGAAGATTTCTTTCCACTTAGCAAAATAAAAAAAACAAACAAAGAAACAAACAACGAAACGTAAATCTCTCTCCCTTAGGAAATTAAATTTGAAAAGTTTATGGCAGAAACAGGGACTAAAACTCGTCGAAAAAAAATTGATCTGGTAATACCCCGAACAGTAAACAAGTAGGCAAGTTATAAAAAATGTACACAGATAGAGTGGTAGCCTTCCACAGTGCTTTTAGAGAGAAAGGATTTTTTTTTTGCCAAGAAAAAGTAGACGCGGCCGGAGCAAAATTTCTGTAGGAATAAGAGTATCAAAACTACACTTTCGAGGTCAATTTTTAAGCTGAAGCTCTTAGTCGTAATCATTTGAAATAAGTTTGCGACGGTCCTGGAAAAAAAGTGATGCCAAAGCTCCGCAAGCAGCAAAGCAGCAAACATGACATTTTGCTCGGTATATTTCGGAAAATGCCTCAATAACGCCAAAACATCAATATACGAGTATACATATGGCTGTATATTTTTCGGTACAAAAAAACTTTTCATTTCTCAACACGCTCTCCATACGATTTGTCATTGGTTTCTCCAATTTTTCCAACCATGTCGAGGTCTTCAAAATAAATGTTTGCTTGAGCGATTACTCCATCGTTTGGGCCAAATCACTCTCCGCCGATTCTTTTCTTCAGGTTTTGGAGCAGAAAATAATCACTGGGTGCTTAAAACGTAGGGTGAAATTCGTGTTTCGTACGCAATAAGTTGACATAGTATTCGCCGTCGATTATTTCTTCTTTTTGAAGGCGTTCTGTTGTACATAGGGCGACAAACACACCTTGGGCTCCTTGGGCATCAATTCGCACCGTTTCGACTGTTGTTTGGTCTCCGATGTGATGTGATGGATACATATTTTGTCCACGGATTGCGGTTCAACAACATCAAACTCTCCCTTCAAATTTGGCACACGAAATACATAATACGATCGACGAAAATTAACATCCACGTTTAAGCTGCCTCCTACTAGGAAATACCCGTCAATTATGACTTCTAACGCTGTTTGACTCATCGATTCTTATTTTTTCAAAAATGGTCGATGGAGAGTATTTTCATGAGAAACTAAATTTTTTTCGAAATGTGGATAGCATTTATCTGGACGAAAAGTCGATTCCAGCCAGTAGCACTACACTGGCCTACGCGGTCAATGGGCCGGGCCCACAACTCTAAACCGACGAGATAAAAATATGTGACGAAGCAACTAGTGACCTCGAATACAAATGAACTGATTGTTGACGACCCTAGCCAACGTTTAAAAATTAACGACATTAGGACCTGCACGTGGAATATTCGGATCCTTAACAGACTGCGTGCTGCCGAACTGCTAGCAGAGGCCTTTGAATGATACGAGTATCACGCAGACATTAGCGCCATCCAGGAAAGGCAATGGGATGGGCCGTACATAAGGAGGATGATTAACTTGGATACTGTATATACTATTGTGAGCGTCTTCCCATCTCAATATATAGGTACACAAGGGGATATAGCGGTTTCCGGATCATCAAATGCTAAATCAAGCTGATCATATTGAGATAGCTTGCAGTATTCTGGACATCTAAAATTTCCGGACAGCCAACATTGACTTGAATTACTGCCTCGGTACGAACGATGCATCTTTGAGAAAATATAATATAGAAAAGCTGCTTCGGAAAAAACCCGCCAAAATCTTCGCCGAACGCGTATCACGAAATCTCTCAACAACTCCAATGCCGACACCATCAAGTACCGAAGACTAGTGGTACAAAAACCTGTAGAGATGAAGAAGAAAACCTTGCAGTAGAGTCACAATCGGTGCTGAGCATATGGAAAAACTTTTTATACAGTATATTGCCGAATATCCCGCCGTCAGGTAGAATACATAGATCTTTCAACTTAGACGATGATAGCCAAAACTTCCGTCCACTTGACCAAATTAAAGCAGCAGGACTTGACGGCTTATCGGCCGAGGTATCATATTCAAAACTCTGTCATTTGTCAGACCTGGTCAGAAGAGAATATGCCTGATGAATTGAATCTCAGCAAATGCGCCCGATGTGCAAAAAAGGAGACCCACTCAACTGCTCCAACTACGTATAGAGGTAGATTTAAGTCTCCTCAACATCACATACAAGATCTTCTCTGCTATATTGTGTAAACGTCTGAAACCCTTCATCAATAACCTGATTGGTCCGTATTGGTGCGGTTTCAGACCAGGAAAACCCATAATCAACCAAATCTTGACACTACCACAGATCCTGGAAAAAACTCAGGAAGTTCAAATCGATATCCACCATCTTTTCACATGACAGCATTTATAGAGACGAGCTATATTGAGCCATGTTTTGGTTTGACATCCCATCCAAATTCTTCCGTTTGTACAGAATGACAATTGAGAACATTCGCCGCTCCCTCAAAGTCGGTAATGACTTAACTTAAACCATTGATTTCAAAAAACCGTTTAGACAACGTGACTTCATTAACATCATACTTAAAAGAATAGTGCGGAACTCATAAGCGAACACTGGAGGCACAGTCTTTTAAAAGTCTGTGCACCTACCAGCGTACGAAGATGATATCGACATAATTGCGAGAACTCAGTTGCCCCAGCTGTGATCGGTTCGTTTGCTAATATTGAAACGTAAGGTGCCAAAATGGGTTTAGCGGTGAATGAGCGCAAAACCAAGTATATGCTGTCAACAAGAAGGTACACACAACATCGACGAATTGGACTTTGTCTACCTTGGATCAGCTATGAATTCTGTCAACAACAGCTCAGCAGAAATAAGAGGAAGAATTACTCTCGCCAATCGCTGTTTCTTCGCACAAAGAGGGCAATTGAGTAAAAAGGCCCTATCCAGAAAAACTAAGGAGACTCTATGTAAGACCTTGATCATCCCAGTCCTACTTTATGGCGCAGATGCATGGGACCTATCGAAAATGGATGACCATTTCCTCAGTCGGTTCGAGGGAAAAATCCATCGAAAAGTAGTCAACATACTATAGTCAAAAAACTGCGCATCAGTCACTTGAGATGGCTAGGACATGTAGAGCGGATGGATAGCGATGCTACGGCCTGCAGATTCTTCGAATCTAACCCGGGAGGACAAAGTAGTGGAGTAGGACCTCACATGGATGGCACGGGAAACTAGAAGGGAACCTCAACCGACTTGGAGTGCGCAACTGGAGGCAGTTACCTAAAGACTGGCCTAACTGGGCAAGCTTTTCCTGGAAGCGAAAAAGCGAAAATGGCGACAGGCGAGTTCGCTGTGCCATATAAACAGACAAAGATTCTATTAACTGTAGTTAAGCGAGTCGTGTCGAAAGCCCTTAATTGCCCCGAAACCGCGATAATGCTTTGAATAAGGACTAATACTCTGCTGATGATCTCTGGTTTTCAAATTCTGACTACATAAAGACCGCTCCCGACTCGCAAGAAGAAAGTTCTCAATTCAAATTAAAATAGCAAAATATGTGTCAGTGGTATTTTGAAAAGGCTAGGAATACTTTGTTTATCTAGTCTCCATTTTGACTAACTATTCGGAAAGTTGAGGCAGTCCATGACTAGACATTGACGGCCAAATTTAAGAGCTCCTCAGTGATGAGGATAGGAAGAGCAGCCTTTATGTTCAACTAGGGCGCGCCTACGGCTATATACCCAACAGTGACACCATAACTCTAATATACTACAATGTCGACCTAAAAAAACGGCAACAGCGTCTTCAATTATATGGCAGACTTAGGGACCAAAATGATAATAGCGACCAGTTTGTCAATATAAACCACACGGTTGCCGCATCGATTCTGACACATGATCACCTAAATTTCATCTGATATACGACGAAGATGGAGTAAGCTAGACCACATTACGATTAGTCGACGAACAAAATGTTATCCGACGTCCGATGTCCGAAAGAGAGCGGCAGTGGAAGTCGAGACCAACTCAAATATCCGAACGCCACCTTGAACGACCACTGGATAACCCTGTATAAATTGTTGGCCCACAAATGTTGTATGATCATCGTTGGCATACATAAAGGTAATGCGAATTATACAAGACAGAATTCAGAAGACGTTATGGGGAGTTTATATACTGTGTGGCTCAGCAGGGTTTTTCAATTTTCGGTTATTGACATTACCAGTAAGAGAGCAAACCTTCGTACTTTGTTTACGCTGTCGGTGTCGGACAAAATGGCCTAAGAAGGAAACAAAAGTTTAATATTTCGTAAGAACCAGCGGTTTTCAACAAACGGCTGTATTTTACAGCCTTCAATATACAATATAGGAACCTAAGAGATCTGACTATTTTCGCAGCTGGATCTTGACAAATGGCAACGGAGGATAAGTCGGAAAATTTGGTTTTCTTGGTCGAACACTGCGTTAGTTGAAGAACTCTGCTCTGTCTTGGTCATAGTGGTTTCGGTGTCAGCTTTGCACCAAAAATCCAAATCTGGGTCTTGTCCTGGGCCTAATTTTTGGTTTAAGATAGCAAATGAAGTCTTGTTCTTACTCTTAGTCTGGTGTTCTGAGTCTTGAGAAGCAATCTGTTCCTTCACTTGGAAAAACCTTATATGCTCATTTGGTTTTATTCCTGGTTAATTCCTGAGCAGTTGTCGCCTATTGGGGAATTAAGACAGTTCTTAAGGCATAGTTTCTCATTGCTGGCTGACAATTTTATTGTGCGATTCCATCAAAACTTGATTTCAACAAAAACTTCTCTGGCAGATATGTCAGCTCTTACACTCATGTGGACAGCATTTACTTAAAATCGCTCAAATTTACGATTATCTTCGTGCATATTTCAATCTTTCTGCCATAGAACAGAAAAAAATTGCGACCACTGAATGACAGAAAAAAGGATGACAATGGAAACTTGAAGCATTCCTCCTCCACCTCAGAGTGGAATCATTTATCAGCTCAATAAACTTTTAAAATAAAAATACTCCTGGTCTTTATCTTCTTTCTATCTTCTCCTCCAGGGTGGTTTCTGAAGAAAACTCTCTGATTGATAGGTGGTTGTCTGAATGAGTCGGCTATGCATAGATTCATTGACTCAGGCTCTGGGAATACGAGTACGTACTCAGTATCGATTTAGATTAGAAGTTTGTGAAATTGAATAGATCGTTCGATTAGCTAGTGATGTGCAATTTAACATGATCGACAAGTGGGTGTCAATTTGTTACTGTGGGGAGGGATAAAAGGCTCTTTTTCGCTTAAACATTTATCAGCAGGATGATGGACTTTAAATTGGAGTTTTTAAAATGCTATCGACGAAGAAGAAAATAAATCTTCGAGGGAGGATATTTTTTGACTGACATGCAGTGGATTGAGGTGCATGCATTTGCATAGTGAGTGACAGTTTTGGGGAAGTGAAACGAGAAATAGGTCTGCTTCCAGACAAGATGAGTCACTATTATGGGAGTGACACCTTAGTCCAGAGCTATAAATTATGTATTTTCAATATTTGCCTACAATGATCTAATTAAACAGAAGTAGCCTTAAATGATGTCAGGCCCTTAACATATATGTACAAATGTATTCATGTTTCTACATTACATATTGTATTCTATTGAATCAGTCAACTGTCAAGTGATATAAAAGGAAGGTATTAAAGGAAATTATGTTGTTAGTTCTTCTGACGTTCAGGGGTAGAGAGTTCCAAAATCGAACGACGCTTGCGAAGAATTATCTTTTTCTGATGTCAGACAGGAGGATCTCGTTTGGACCATCGCAAACGTTCTGCGCTGCTGTATAAAAGTTAGTCTGTTGTATAGGTATTCTGGTTGATCAGTTTGTATTACTTCGTGTAGCAAACAAAGTGAACGAAGGTTTAGTAAATTTAAGATGGAGTAGTCGCAAATTTTCCTGCAGTAGGTACGCAGAAACGCGGTCGTGCATATTGTTGTACACGACAATCATTTTTCTTCTGGAGTCATAATCGAAGTTACGCAAGATCTCACATCCATACAAGATAATTGCCAACAAGAGAAATTTGGCCGGACGTAACATAGTCTTAGTTGAGAGAGAAAGAGTTGTGCCTATGGTGGCGCTTACATGAGCATTCCAAGTTAAGGTCCTATTAAACATTATACCCAGCTTTTTGTAGACTCTATAGTACTATTCCCAAACTTAATAATTGGGAAGACACATAAATCTAACAATTTAGACTTCGCTAAAGCTACGAAGGAGGTCATTTTTTAGGGCTCAATTGTCTATAGACCATAGATCATCATTCAAAAGCTTTGCAGCTATATCTGTCATATGAAGAGGCCGATTTAAAATAATTTAGACATCGACGCAAACATGTGTACACAACAATGATAAATCTAGGCGGGAAGTTCGCTCACATACAAAGTAAAGAGAACTGGCCATAGAACGGAGCTCTGTGGTACACCACTATTAACTGGAAGAAAGCCCGATGTTTCGTCGTTAGCCACCACACTTTGACGTCTGGCATCGACATAAAATAACATGGTGTTCCATGGGCACCCATTCTGGGTTCACGGAACCAAATGGAGAAAGTAGCCATATTACAAAAATCGAAGAACTTACAGGAGCAAAATCATAGTGAGACACTATAGCACCATATGAATCTAGTAGACCCAATGAATCTTACCATAACTGTTCATTCCTAGTCCATGCAATGACCTGAATATGCTATCATCCTTCTCAAGCTATGTACCAAAGCTTAGCCATCGTTAGATAACCACAGGAAGACATTTGAGATGACATTCACTTAATATTTGAAGTCAAGTTAAGCGGTCAAAACTCGCCATTTCGGTAAAGAAAGGTAGTAAATGCTTAGAACTACTCGTTCTTGATTAGATCGGGCAGGCAAGAGCCTAAGCCCATCTATTTTCTTAATCTGTTAATTGCCCAGGGACCATAATCAGCACAACATGAGAAGAACTTTACCGCAGATCAGATGGAAATAATATTTATGTAAGTTTACGAGTACTGCAACTTAAATATAGAACAATGAGTGCAAAATGTAAGCATAGATTTGTGACAATATCTTTCCGTCCTTCAGTATCAGAAATCTGAGCAGATTTCAAACGATAGGGGATTTACAAACCATAGCAGCCCTACGATCAAGTCCGACCCAAGCGCTCACGGTGATTCTCCATATTACACTCGTTGATCAAAACTATTGTATCCTGTAGTGCAGGTGGAATATAGAAATTAAGTTGTTAGTCGGCAAGACCCCACGGACATAACAAAATCGTATATTCACTACCAATCACTTTATAGGATCAAATTTCACTGGCTAGCGAGCATATATATAATTTCCATCCATATGGTTACGAAAGAGCACTTGAAAGTTTCTACATTCTAAATCGTCAACAGTGAGACTCCAGTTTCAAAACCTCAAACGTTCCTTTTTGATAACTGCAAAAAGAGACGATCCCGGATTAGGATTGCTTTAAAACCATTCTCCTTGTTCCAGCCATTGGACAAAAAACATAAAATGAAGTGAATGTGACTGAAATCCTCACACATCCTCTAGAATTCGAGAAGGAAACATTTCTTCTCCATTTCATCTCAAAGGCAATGTCTAAATTGACGAACCTCACGAATTTTACTATCTCTACGGAGATTTATCCGACAGCAGGAAGAAAATCCAGAACACGGAACCTTGTCACTATCATGGGGCTATCAGACTTGAGGCAATTAGCACGGATCACTTGCCAATATCTTGCGAATCACCCTTTGATGACTATTGAATAATACTAGTGGTTTCCTCAATTCCACACGCTGGGTTTTGAACTTCTCTTTCACCTTTTCGAAATCTAAAAAATCAGCTACTTTAACAAATATAACCTAGGAGTGAGGAGCAACTTTGAGCACATGAATAGTTTCACCCGAGCTTGCTCCGTAAATTTGATCCTCTAACAAAAGTTCAGGCTGTTGTCAGCAATTTTAGGATAACCTGCTCAAGTCTTAAAGCGATCAGTTTGTAGAATGTCTTTAACAAAATGAGAGGAGGTCTTCTAGACCTATCTCTTGTCAATGTTTCGATAGTAGCTCTATTTCTGAAAAATCTGTGATTAGGAACACCACCATAGGCAGGAAAATTGATTGTTCAAACGCTTTTTCGAAGTTTTAAAGGTGACAAGATTCAACTCCTAGCCAAATTCCACGAGAAGCAGGTTAGGATCTTTGCTAACACAAGCCACATGCAGAGATGTTGTAACATGAATTGGTAGCGCATCGATCTTCTCATTTAAGGTATCACAACTACGATACTTTAGACTTCAAGTGATTTATTTCCTGGATTGTCCAATGGTGGTTAGTGAATCGCCCCTCACAAAGTCTAAAAATATCTGAACGCGGCTGGAGCTCTAATGGAGTCCAGAGTCCAGGCAAATAAACTGTCTGCAACGTTACCATAAGAAATGGTGGCGAATATAGTTTCCGACAACAGCATGTCAAAGCAGTAAAATTTTCTTCAGACTTTGGACCAGCAAATGAGGCTTCATACCATACAATTTCCTTCTAATGAATTCTTGTACCGAAACGCTTCATATCATCAGCGTACGCCTGATGGGGATACATAATCTCTATAGGACTCAGTTTCTGCTACTAATGCAAAATGAGTTCAACAACGCTGACCTTCATAATAACCGCTTCCATTATTCGCATATGCTTCAAACCAAAACCACCTTCTACTACTCCATCGAAACATATATTGCAATTATCATCCCACCCAAAAGAAGCTCTCTGTTGCAACAAATCACATTAAATTGTCCATAAAAAGCCAGCAGGAAACCCATCAAGCCCATTTATAATTCGACTCTGGTTTCATCCTTTCTAATTTTTAAATCCGCAACGCTAATAGATGTATACATCAGCCCCTCAGCACTCAACCACCATTATCAGGCCCGTAGTCATGCCTACATACAAAGGTATCTTCAGCTCCTGCCATAAGTAGCTTTTACTTTTCCATATCATATATCTTCGCGAGCAGGTAACTCCCGCCAATAAAACCGGAGGCAAGACAACAGACAACAGAAACGAACAAACAGGCACAAGCAGCAAGAATACGAATCTTCCAATTCTACTTTTGCTCCTGCTCTAGTATTTTAATATCCCTGGTTATGCCCTCCCTTGTTTTTATTAGTTTGCTGCTGTTTTTTTTTGTTTTTTTTTTCATTCCATCTCCGCACCCACACCGCTAAACGAGGCACTTTCATATTACCCGTATATCTTTTGGCTTTTTCTGTTTCCCACATCAAGCTGAAATAAATCTAATAAACCTTTCCGGTTAGCAGGTGCTTCTATATGCTTTCATTCGTCCAAAAAAGAACAGAAAAATAGAAGGCACTGCCAGAGAGCGGTAGCAAAAGTAGCGGTTAAAACGCGACATCAACATCGTGTTTAAGGATTCAAAAGCGTACGGAACAAGAAAACGCTTTCTGCCTCTTCTTTCGGCTTTTCAGCTCCTTCTATTCGTATCTGCTTCTGCTTTCTTAGTTCTTTGCCTAGTCGGAGAATTTGTACAAGTATCTACATATCTGTGGCGGTGTATGAAGATGAATTTCACAAAATGAATTATTCATACATCTACCGCTGACAAAAGTGGTGGTGGTTATATCCTCCCTCACACTCTTGAGGCGCGCCGAATGCCTTGTAGGCGCTAGGAGGTGGATGACACAGCCATGCCTTGTGGTGTATCCCAAGGATCTGACAAGGGAGTTCCAATTTCTATTTCTCTGGTTCTTTCGGTGTCATTGCCGTTGGCTTCTTTATTTCATGTTCTGTTTTTTTTTTTCGTGTCGTTGTTCTAAAGTGTGACAGAGTTTCGCATGTGTGTCAGTGGTGGATGTCACTGTTTGACAATGTGACCAGGGGGCTGGTGAAAAATGCTTACAAATTCTGTAAAAAAACAACCCCTCATATTATACGTAGATATTCTACTAACATAGGTTTAAGTCCAATTTAAATCTTTAAATTGGAATTTATCTAAAGCTAGAGGGGTTAATTGGAGCAAAGAAATGAGAAATGTTTAATGGTACTCGCTTCTACTGTTTTAAATTCATTTTCTAAGATCCGCATTGGCCACACTGGTGCTTAGCTGTTGCTGTTGGCCTGTTATTAAGGGGTGTGCAATCTTCTTAACTTCAGTCAATTTATTCATTTTGGGTTTCTACGTATAGTTGAGATAGGATAGAGTTTTGCGTCTCGCCGTGATATGGAAAGGCTTACAGAATGTCGTCCTATTTTCCAGCCCTCAGTTGACAGTCTGTCGTCTTTTTTCAATATTTGTTTTCATTGTTTTTTTTTTTTTTAAATCACTTCGGGGTAAATTCTTTCACATTTCCAACTAAGAACTGCTCATATATAGTAGTGGAAGGATACAGTGGTTAGGAGTTTCAGTTGCCATCGATACACTACAGCAGTTTTACATAGGGATGAGATGAATATTATTGTCAGGATGTGGATGCTGTGGGTGGTGGAATATGGAGACGAAACATACGTACATCAGACAGAACTCGAGTTATTTTTATTTTTTTTTTATTTTCCATTTATACCTCGCATGCCTCGAGGAGCGAAACTAATTTTGTGGCGTATTCAGCAATGTGCGATATCACTTTGAGATTTGTATTGTTATTTTATGTGTACATCCGTTGTATGCGGAAGGCGATATGGTGATAGTTGTGATTGACTACAAACTATTACCGGGGCTTCTGTTACGGTAAATATTTTTTTTCCGCTAATTGCTGCTATGACTACATCCAAGGATTTGGGCAAGAAAACAAACAAATCAACAACAAATAAGAAATCGACAAATTGCCGGAGAAGCAATTTCATTTCTGTGGTAGAAAGGACTTGCCATATATGGCAAATTTTAAAAGGAAACAAAGTTGTAACTATCTGTGGGAGACTTAGCATCTATCAGCCTACAAACTATCGATCAGTGGCACTTCACAAGCAGGAATTTCGTTCATTTTTTTGCTTTTACAAATTTAGAATTCGTAATCGAAATTTTTCCAATAAGAGGTTTCGTTTAGACTTATCAAGAAAACTCACATTTTTTCGAAATAAGATTTAATCGATAGAAGAAGAGTTGTCATTAATTAACTTTGCGGACGATTTTGCGCATTGAAGTCAGGCGATCATTGTTTGTGTCGCGACTTCGCTAATTAGGCGCTTGAACAGTTGGAAGTTGGTCCGCTGAATGATAGCGGGCCCCTTTGACGGAAGCGTTGTTCTCGCGGTCATCTTTAAAAAATACGGGCCAGTGGTTCCGATGGACTATAAACCGCAGCGGCTCTTGTATTGCCTGAGGTTGCTCATCGGACCAAATACGGCACTTTTGGTTATTAACATACCTCCCCTTCAATCAGAAATGAGCTTCGTCGCTGAAGACAAACGTTCGATAAAAAAGTGGATCTTCCTCTAGCTTTTTTACGAATCAAGATCCAAACGTAAAATCTTCCACGTAGTCTTGTATCACAATCCCAATCGCTGCGACCGGCGACGAATGGACAAATCACGCTCTTCATTAACACTGGCGGATACATCAGCAATACTTTCCTCTATACGCACTCCATGCATACGGGTAGCATTCCAATATTGGTCACTATGACTTGAAATTTGGTCACTATGGCTTCAATTGCTTGCTCAGAAGGTCGATTATGACCAGCGTTGTTCGGGCGTAAGTCTTTCCATCATGAAATGGTAATGTTAATTGAGCACGTTTGACTTTGACACATGACACGAATCCCGAGAGAGCTGTCAAAAATATAACACTGCAAAAAAAAAACACACTTTATAAAGGTGATCAATCAGTTACGGATGCGCCCCGAAAAATGCACTGCTTGGTGCGGTTAAGGGGCTGGCGGTAAGGTAACATCTTCAGAAAATAAGAAAATCTATACGATATCACAATCAAAACCATGAACAACGATTTTCTGTTTTTGAAATGGTCAACGCAAACAAGTATTTGATGACAGTATTATCTCCAGATATGAACGTGTGGCCTGATTTCTACGACCGTGAGATTTGACTACTTTTTGTGGGGATATTTGAAGTCGGTGGTCTATGGAAACAAGCTAAAAGTTATAAATTCAACATTGAGCGCACCATTCGTGAGATACGGCCTGGAGTTCCAGAAAGTTACTGAGATGTTTCTGTGTGCCCGAATCTTTTTTCAGCATCAATGCTATAAAACCTTGTCTCGCCTGACCAACTTGTATTTATTTTATTTATATAAAAATTCCTTGTTTCTCATACGTCGTCAAAGATTGCTATGCATATACATATTAAAGTAGAACGAACGACTTCTATTTATTTTTTTATTTATTTTTAAAAGCGAACTACCAATCTGGAATTCCAAAGTCTTATAACATGAACAAAAAATAAACGTTAAATATATTTAAAAAGTTAAAATAAGGAACATAGGTATTTTGGGTACGATTTCAATGAGCCAAACTTAGTGTCTCGAAGAGATATGTCGGTTGTTTAGTTTTGAGCAATTTATACAGAAATGTGCAGTTTAGTATATTTATATGTTGTCTAATGGTACATCCGGTAAGCTTAAGGGAAAATCTCGAAATGTGGTCATATTTACGGAGACCATATATGTAGCGAATCGCCGAATTAAATACTAATTCTAGTTTCCTAAAGGACATTGCATCAATATTACTATAAACTACTGAGCTGTAGTTTATAATGGGCATAAACAGAGCTCTTACGAGTTTAAGCTTGGTTAAAATCAGGACAGAGGCGGATGAGATATAAAGTTGGCGTTGACCACCATATATTCTTTTGATAACATAATTGATATGACTTTCACACGAAAGTTTGCAGTTGATGTATAGTATATTCCTAAGTTCTTCACCTCATTTTCATATGGAATCAATTGTACCATTAAATGTAGTTGTGGCAAGCAACTGGAATGAGTCCTGTCATTACAGATAACAATTGCTTTAGATTTAGCAGGGTTTAAGGACAGTCCTCATTAAGTCTAGCTATACAATCATCCATTAAGCCAATCGGTCTAGACAGATATACCTGAGCATCGTCTGCATATAAATGCACCGATGCATCAAGACAAACCTTAGGCATGTCGTTTATAAACAATGAGAACAAGAGTGGTCCTAAAATAGATCCTTGTGGGACACCTAAATGCACCGCTAGAAAATTTGAACTTCCCTGGCTAGTATGTACTTGTTGAAATCTGCCTAAATATAAGAGTTGTAGCGTTATTACCAAAACTGAATTAACTTTTCAGCTTCTCAATCAAGCGTTGATGGTTTATACAGCCAAAGGCTTTAGAAAAGTCCAATAGATACATTATTCTTATCATACGCTCTTCTTAAATCATCTAGAATTTTTATTACAGCCGTGGTACAACTGTGATTTTCTCTAAAGCCTGATTGAAACGGAGATAACATTTTATTTGAACTTATGTGCTCATTAATTTGGTTTTTTAGTAAAATCTCAAAAATTTTTGATAGGCAAGGTACAATACTAATAGGCCTAAAATCTTCTGGCTGGTTCCTCGTAGTATTTTTAGGCACTGGCACAACTTTAGCATATTTCCAAGTTAAAGGAAATTCAGATCTCATGATACATGAGTTAATAAACGTAAGAGGATAATATATCCAGGGCATAATTAGTTTTATAAACTTAATAGGTATACAATCTATACCTACCGCGTTTGATTTGATGTTGGATAAGGCTTTAGCGACATCACTCTCTAACACACAGTGAAACTCAAGATAATTAAAATTATCATGATTGGTTACCGTAAGGTCGGTGTTCCTGTTATTAGCTGTAGCTGAACTATCCAATGTTCTAAGAAAAAATCTGTTTAAGTGGTTCGGATCTAGATCGCATCCCACTGACGTCTTTTCAACAATTCTTAAGGATCGGAGGTTCTTCCAGAGAGTAGAGCTAGGCTGAGTAGTATTAAGCTTTGAGGAGTAAAATGCTACTTTGGCTTTTCTTACCTCGGTCGTAGCTCTATTTCTTTGAAATTTGAAGACATTCCAATTATTTATGCTACAATTTTGCCACCAACGAGAATACGATCTATCCCTATTTAAAATAAGTTTTTTAATGTTTTCAGAGAACCAGGGAACGCCGTTGTTGATGACTTTCTTAACTTTAATTGGTACATGTTTCTCGAATAGTGACTGGAAAAGTGAGTGAAAAGTATTTACTTTATCATCGACTGAACAAGTTTCCCAACAAAAATGCCAAGGACAGTTAAGAACATCGCGAGGCAAATCGAGCTCGTTAATTTTACTAAAATCACGGAAGGTAAATTTCACGGGACATGACACTACACTAATCTGTATATCTAAGTTAACAAAGATTAGGTCATGGTACGATGGAATATCTGGAAAACTTACTTGTTTGTATTCTGTGACTAGCTCTAAGTTTGACGTTAACACTATATAAACTTTGCAATGGGGACGAAAATCAGTAGCTCTAGATCAACCATAGAACATTAATTTTTTAAATTTTGTGATAGATTGTTGTCTAGTAAGAGATCAATATTAAGGTCACCGCACACAACTAAGGATGAATATTTAGGACTGTGCATACTGAGACTTTCAGAAAACTTACTAAAACTTAAACTTTTGTTTGGATTATACACACAACCAATTAGCAAACTTGTAACACTATTAATTATTTCAATAAACATAAACTCAGCGACGGAATCTTCTGACGACTCAACTTCACATTTAAATTTAGGTTTACAGTATATGGCAACCCCACCACCACGTTTCGGGTTTCTGTCGTTACGTAAGATATAATACCCTGGTATATCAATAGTATAATTACTGATATTCTCATTTAACCAACTTTCGGTAATGCAAATAAAATCAATTCACCCCTCCAAGAAACAATCGCGTAACTCGTCAATGTGTGCGGGTATTAAAGTTAGTTTGCAAATTTGCTGAAAATGTTAAGCATAACCCGAGGAATACAATAAGTGTACACACCATAAGGACTCATATACAAAATAAATAAAAATATACAAATTGAAAAAATGAAAAATACACAAATAGTGAATATATAAAAAACAGTAATCAATAAGTTATTTTAAAACAAAAAATAAATAAATTTATAACAAAAGCAAAATATGTACATATAAAATGAAGCAAAAAAAAGGAAAATACTGCGATTAAAAGTGCGGACTCAAAGAAAAAAAATAAAAAGTGGGATCACTGCAATCAGTAAGACAACATGAAAGCTCAGAAAAGCTCGGAAAGACACGAAATGCTAATAACTCGCTCTTCTTTTCCACCATTTCTCCGCTTTATGTGCAACAAACCACTGTTTGTTCTAACAGCAACAATTTTACTACACCGACGCAATTTAAGGGATTCGTGCAGAATTACATTATTCTTTGGCGTTAAACTTTCATTAATGTAGACGGCATCATTTGATGTGAACCCATCCATCTCTAACAAGTGCAACCGATGCTTAGACTTGCAGGCAGATAGAAAGGCGCGCTTTTCCGCATGACAAGAGAGTCGAGCAATTATAGTGCCATTACGTGAAGCAGTTGTTGTTTTTGGCTTTGTTCTGAAAGAGTGATAGTATGGAGAGAGTTTGTGTTTGATGTTGTCAGCTAGTTTTTTGACGATATCGTTGGTGTTTTCATTCTCAGCATACGGGATACCACTTATGACCAGATCACTGTCTCTTAAGAGGGTGTTATCTGCCTTCAACGTTGAAAGTTCAATGTTCATTTCCAGGATTTTGTTTTTAAATTCGATCCTCTGCTTCTTTTAGCAAAATCATCATTTGACTCGTAATGACGGTGACGGGCTTGTTGGTGGGGGTATTATTTCCGTTGACGGACATTGTAGGCAAAGAGAGTAAATAACTGCAGGAGGAAATAATCAATGCAAGGTTTGATAAAACTCGCGAAATTAAATTAAAATGGCAAGAAGTAACGATTTCGAGAATCAAGTGCACTGAAAACCGAGGAAATTCGTTCCTTAACTTTCGAGTAGTATCGCGGATAAATATTTCGAAGCAGTAAACTTAATAATCAATTTTTAATTGGAGCGGCAATTAAAGTCTACTCACTAGATACTATACTCACACGATGTATACTAAAGTATGTATACTAAACTATGACAAATCTTTAGGGTTAAGCGGCATATTTCTGTCACAAGATACTGCGGTGTTTTGACGACAATTTATGCTACTCCACACTGACTCTATGTGTGGCCCCTTCATCGCAATTTCCTTGGTGGATAATGACAGAGCCAAAGTATAGGGTGAGGGTGACCAGATAGCAATGACAGTTTTTCGAATTACTATGTTGCAGCAACTATCAAAGCTATCAATGACATTAGCAAGGTTTGCCTTTTCGTCATCATGCATCGTTTTACACTTGCCGTACGTTCGGAAATTATTAAAAAATATCGAAATTCCGGCTCAGTTGTAAATACGCATCGTGAATTTCGTCGCGAGGTCGGTCGTCATCATGGCCGTGGCTCAAGTGGTAGTGTACTGGCTTCCCAATCAAAGGCTTCGGGGTTCAATGCACGCCGGAAACTTCCAGGGAACTAAAATCGCGTGAGATGAATGGTTGCCAATTTACTCTAATAATTTAGTCTCCCCCATCAAATGTTGGGTGCCACCCATGGAGCGAAATTGCCACTGAACCCAAACATCTTTTTTTCTCTTACTATCGTATTTTTCGAAAAACTTAACACATGCTTCATAAGTGTAGTCATACCCATTTGAGTGTTAAGTTCTTTAAAAAAACAGAAAACAAAAGAAAATGTGTTCAGGGCAATTGTCGCACCAGGGAAAAGTTTGAGCGTAAGTACACTCCTTGGGATCTTGAGCCACCAACCAGACAGAAATTGGTGTGAAATGAGGAAAACATAGCCCCCGTAGCGGAAAGAAATGTCGATCCGCGCCGATCAGCTGAATTGGGCATCGCCAGAGAGTCAACTCGGTTTATTTTGCGGTTGGATTTGAGCCTACATCCGTATAAGATCGTGCTGACGCAAGAGTTGAAGCCGGAAGACCATAGACAACGCCGTGAGTTGGCTAATGTTCGCGCTGGAAATGTTGGCCGGATATCTGGATTTTAGCCAAAAAATCATCTCGATCGAGGTCCATCTGTGGCTCAGCGGCTATGTCAACAAAATTTCAAATGGGAGCGAACACAATCCAAAAGTGTTCGGCCAAGTTTGGTGCGATTTATGGCATGGCGGCATTATTGGACCTAATTTCTTTTGAAATGAGGACGGATACACCGTTACCGTCAATAGTCTTAGATATAGAGCGATGTTAACCCACTTTCTGTGATCAGAACTCGACAACATCGATATATAAGAGCGGTGGTTCCAACAAGACGGCGCTACATCTCATACAAACAACACAACGCTCGAAGTAATGAAGGAGAAATTTGGCGACTGCGTCATCTCACAGGGAACTTTCATCAATTGGCTGCCGCTGTCATGCGCCTTGACACCACTCGACTATTTACTCCGGGGCTACGTCAAGTCCTTAGTCTACGCTTAGTTCCTTCCGCTCGAGCCGGAATAACGCCGCACATATTGGACCGAGTCATCAAAAATTGGACCGACCGATTGAAGCACTGCCAGCAAAGCTGAGGCGGCCATTTGAATGATGTGCAATTCCACACATAGTGGCATGAACGCAGCTTCAAAATAAAGCCAGAATCAATTTTATATCTCACACCGTTGTTGGTTTATGTACATTTTTTTCCCATCGGTTTTATCTGCTCACCATCAGATGGAAGAAGTACTTGCCAAACAAACCGTGTAAGTAATAGATATATGAATTTTCTAGAAAGTGATTACTTTCCTACAAAATTCGTCCTTGCAACACTAACATAACAAAAAATGGAGTTCCTATATAGTTGACAGTGTTTTTTTAGTTGATTTTTAAACTAAATTCCACTTCACTAACTTTTTATTGAGGCTGCATATGAAATCAATTACAGAGCAATGCCCAATTTCAGTATCGCTGACAAGCTTATTGTGTAGGCTGACGGTACCGAATATGCAGTTCTCCGTCAAACTCAATAAATATCGACACGATTTCCTGCGATTTTATTAGCATTGTTCTAGAAAAAATTGTGCAAACTAACACCAGAGGCACAATCTTTCAAAAGCCCATTTCGGTCAACTGTGGGTTGATTACTGAATTTTTGTGGACTGTAATTTAAGACATGGACTTGGACGATCTGTGGTTTCAGCACGATTGCGCGCCATGCCATACAGCCCATCAAACAATCGATATTTTGTGCGCTAAGTTCGGTGATCGTGTTATTAGCCGCCTTGGCGATGTCAATTGTCCGCTTCAGAGTTGGGACTTATGCCGTTAGACTTTTTTTTGTAGGGTGCCCTTAAAGATCGATGTTATGCGGACAATCCAGAAACGATTTAAGCCCTTAAAGCGTATATCGTCCGAGCCAGAAACAGGCAACAAGGTCTGAGAAAATTTATGCAGCGACATGAATGAAATCGTATTCCATAACTTTCTAATAAAGTTATAACATACCGAAAATAATTGATTTTTGTTTATTTAATTTAATGTGTAGAAAGAAACTTGTATTTGGACCACCCTGTGTAAGCCGTCTGAAAAAGGACATTCAACACAGAAGTCTCAACAGAACATCGCCTAGATAGATATAACTTGGTTAGTTACTTTGTTAACCTAAGAGTGATTCTTGTCCATGACTTAGTGTCATCCATAATCTTGCAAGCAGAATAGGACATTGTGAAAGATTGAGGCCATTGAAATGCAATTTGCGTATTGATCAACGCCTAGTTGCTCCAAATTTTGTCGTAGGTTTCAATACCATTCCAATCCAGATGTTTTTGACCTTAGTTTGTCATTTCTAGGGATCGCTAACAAATTGATTTCCTCATCTGGGCATTTTCTGGGTTTCTATTTCTAATGCTCGCCCAGTTAATAGGAAGTATAAAACCTACTAGGTGTATGTAAAAGCCAGCATTACGTCATTAAGAGTTCATCTACCAAAGTGCCTCACTCATTTGGACTCTAAATATGTATACCAAAGAATGGAGATTTTCTCCTAATGAAGAGCTGAGGATACACTTGGCATAGTTTTACTGCAAAAGTCACAGTGATATGGGGGCGACAAATTTCAAGAGGCAACATAACATAACAGCCGTGAGAATGTTTATGCTGCTTGCCCTTATAAACTGGGCACCACAACTTAAAAATATATACTCCACACCGAGCAATAAAACACAAATTCTAAATTAAGCTCCTTGTTATCTTAAATTAATCTCCACAAAGATTTGCCCGTACGAACAAAAAATAAAATCACACCCAAAATACTCGTATGTCCATCCAAATATATGCATCTAAAAATAGAAAAATTTCCATAATCAGCTCCTGAAATCAGAAAGGCCTTTGCGTGGGTTTCAATACGATAGCAGTTCTTGTTCAGGATATCACCTTATTCTCTATTCATAGCCTTTTACGTTAATTGCATTTTACCACCTCTCTATTCGTCCTCCCTCTCGGCAACAACAAAGTAAACTCGATCATCAGTAATCAGAGTATAACAATTTATGTCACACATAACATACGAGTACTCGTCCTTAATTCGATTCAAATTAAATTACACACAAGTACACCTCGTATACCTCAATTAGATGTAAGATCCTTTTACTTACATCATACGACAGATAATGTCATTTGTTTGAGATTGTATGAATATGTGTGTATGTATGTTTATACCTGGGTGACATTACCATTCTTCAGGATATCACAGTTGTCGTTCAAACGTGTTGCACGCCATAAGCACCGTGTGTAGACAATACGAAGAATAATTTATCTGATTTATCCTCGTATGTGGTGGTTGGGTATGGGGATAAGAACTTTTTTTTTCGTCGAAAGTCCTTACCGTTGTCGTGCAATATCACCCAATGCATGGGTAGGGACACCCAGTTAGGCGGTAATGGTACCCCCTCGATGGAGTAAAATTGCAAAGCGAAGAATGATTGATCTTATTTATGAACTCCACATTCGTATGAGTATGTCGTTGATTCGGAGAAAGATACGTTCAACGAAGTTTGTGTATGATAGAAAGAAAAAGTCCCGTTATTGGAAAAATATTTTATTTATTGCTCGGAGCTTTCATGCTAGAGCTCTTACTCCTCTCCACCAGCTATAATAGCATAACAGCAGCATCCAAATTCATGGACTGAAAGGAACTCACGAAAAAAAGGGATGATGTTAATAATAATCATAATTTCCAGATGGCGGATAAGAAATGATTATAGCTTCAGATATTTTGGTTTTTATCATTTTTGCTTTTGTTGTTCGGTGTTCTTGTTGTTGTGCTATTTTATCGGTTTTGCGCTTTTTCAGAACTCGATAGAGGGGGTTACAAGTGAGCCTTGTAAATAAATTATGAGACTTTTTTTCCCTTCGACTTTATCCTCCCTCGTCTATGTGAATCGGACGAATAGGTGGAGGTTGACAAAGTATGTGCTGCAGTGGACGTAGATTTGGATCATTAATTATATCGAGGTAATAAAGCTCAACGAATAAGGACCGCAAATAAAAAGGATATTTCGCGCTAACGGATATTGTACAAGTATAGGGAGGTGGGGGGCGATTAGGTTACGAATACGTAAAGTCCATCTTTCGTAGATCGATATTTATTACCTCGTTTCATTATTATTCATTTATTTTTCGGGTGGTGGAGGTGTAGTGGACATTGGACATTGATGGAGTTACATAAGAAATTATAGTTACCTACAAGTGAAGGGTATTGATGATTTATAATAGCGCGGTTTGGCGTGGGCTATTCAGACTTATTTTCTCCCATTACTATGACATGGACGTACACATTGACGACTCATATTCAATCTGACTGTTGGCCCCAAGGCAAACAATTCCACTCACCGCTTAAATATTGTATTTGAAACACCCTGACAGAATTTGGTCAGAAATCTGCGCTCAAATTAGCTGCAAGGGTAGAAGTACGAGTAGATACGAGTATCTTCGCAGTTGATTATAAAACGCAATTTCATATTGGAGCTCATTGGACCATTTTTTAGATCTTTTTTCAGCTTTATGCGTTCCTATGGTTGCTCGTGTCGATCTCCTTGATAATAATTCTTGGCCTGAATTCGGTGTTAGTTATTTCCATGATTTATTTTCATCATATTGTATCATTGCCACTAAGGTTTCACCAAAACTTCTGACGCAATCTCGATTTATTTATCATTATAAACATCTATCACAGTAAGAATTCACTTATAATATTGTGAGAGATAACAACTTAAATAAAATTAAAAATTTACAAAAAGAAAGAAAAAAATGTATATTTAAAATTCAAAATTTAAAATTCAGGTAAATAAAAGAAGAGGGATTTAAATTGAGTTGAGATCGCTTGAGACAAAAAAAGTAAGGAATGGGGAAGTTAAAAACTAAGTGCTTTGATTCGAGAAAAAGAGATGTAACTCGCTCCTAAATCTGCGTGTGTCATTCAGCTCTCTTAGGTTGCGCGGAAGTGAATTCCAAAGGCAAACGGCAGCAATGAAAAATTGTCTCTCAGATTTTAGGCAAGAGAATTGGGGAAGAATTAAACAAACAGATCTATTAGATGCAGAAAACTGGATTTTATTGTAGAGATTTGAAGGTTGTCTCGTTTTTATTATGTTAAAAAGTGAATTGAGGGTACGAAATTTAACATAGTTCTGAAAAGACATATCCAACACGTTTTTTGCCAAATGTGATATGTGATCAAACCTTTTGAGATCGTAAATATAACGTATAGTGCTAACTGAAGCTTTCTATTACTTTCAGCATGACAATTACAGAAGATTTCACATCCATAAATTAATACAGGAATAACCAAAGCTTTGGCAAGCATAAGCCTTGTTCTCAGTGGTGTAAACTTTTGGGCTATCCACAATGTTCGAAGAACACAATACGCTTTACCCACTATAGCATTAATATGGTTATTCCATGTCAGTACTCTGTTGAATACCATGCCTAGGTTTTTGGACGATTCGACGAAATCTGTTGGTAAATTGTTCAGCATTGTGGATGGGAAATAAGATAAGTCCAAACGTTTTTTTTTTTTTTTTGAAATAACTAAACACTTACATTTATTTGCGTTCAGTGCTAGAGGCCATTTTTAAACGCCCATTTCGAAATTCGTTAGCGCAGTTTTCTATTAATCCAAGGGCACAACTTCTATAAATGTGAATATCGTCCGCATAAAGGTGCTTTGACGAATTCATAATAATGGATCCTATGTCATTAACATACATTGAGAACAGGAGAGGTCCCAAAATCGACCCCTCCGGAACGCCTCGTTGCAAAGGAAGAAATTCTGATGGAACGCCAGAGACACGGCCTGCTTTCTTTCTCTAAGGTATGACGAGAGTAAATTTCAAGCAGAAGAAGACATATTAAAGAAGGATCAAGAAGGTGACATGGTTCTTATCCAGATTCTCACTTATATCCTCTACCACGCTCATTAATGCATTGTATAGCTATGCATGACACGAAATCCAGACTGAACAGAAACCAGTAGATTATAGCGTTTAATATAGGTATTTATTTGATTATGCATAACTCTTTCACAAATCTTAGAGAGGAAGGGTAAAATAGATATAGGTCTAAAAACCTCAAATGCCGAGTTTTTAGGGATTGGTACTACTTTGACCATTTTCCACTGGTGGGGAAAAATGCCGGTTGTAAAAATGGTGTTGATCACGTGCGTAATATATGGAAGGAGTAATGGTAGTATGGCCTTAATAAAAACTGGATGTACTCCATCCAACCCCCCAACAGCATTTGACTTAATAGACAAAAAACTTTCCACAATATCCGTGCTTTCTATTCTTTGGAAAGAAAATGATGTACCGCTTGGGATAACACGAGCACTGTTTGCACGATCTTCAAACTTCAAATAGATAGGAATCTATGATTAAGTTCATTGCCATCGATATTACTTGCACACTTAAATTTTTGTTTACCAAGCCCTAATTCACGGAGGTTACTCCACTGTTTTCAACCATCAGAACTAGTAGCTAGGCGATTTGAATAAAACTGTGTTTTAGAAATTCTTATTTCGCGAACCACGCTGTTTCTTAGTTTTTTGTAGACTTGGTGGAGCTTGTTTGCATCATTTACACCCTGTTCTCGTTAGTAAGCCGAGCCCTAGTCTTTTCTCTTACCGTTCCAGTAGTTACTGCGACGTGTGTATCAAAAAGATGATTTACATTTTTATGAATGAACTCAACTTGGTCATCCGGTGAGGGCATACTATACACGAGGTGCCATAGAATACAATATACTCGTATGTGGTGTTCTAAGGCAGACCTGTCTATATTTTTGAAATTTCTAAATGAATAGCTGGATGACCTTGTGAGAAAAATGAGGTCATGTTTAGAAAATACAGGTGCTGAAATTTGATCATACAGAACAACTTTATCTGTACTAGTGACAAAAAACAGATCTAACAAGGTACTACAAGTACTTCTGAAATGAGTAGGGAGCTGGTTATTTACTGGATGTAGACCAAAGGCATTCATGTTTTCAATTAGGGGAATTTCCTCTAAAATGAGATAATTAATTTACAGATAATTAATTTACAGACAGATGGTGTGTACCAACTTATGCTGCAGCAAGGTGAAACTAAGAAGAAGATGAATGTTTACTGCGTTTGAGTTGTATTTAAACTGAAAATTCGAAGAAGGCATTACTCACTTGAATAACATTTAGACCAATCCAAAGTCTAAAATTCTGCATGCGTCTATCCTTGAATTGCGTGTTTGCAAAATTTACTTTAGGTCTAACCCCGAGGGTTCGTGGATGCTAGCTTTGAGAGCGCCTTTGGGATTGCGACTTTCAACAGCATACCTCAGTAACGCTTACGCAAGTAATATTGTCGGTTCGGTATTGTTCAGGAAAGGACTTTCGACCTAGACAGAGGTTGAACAAGAAAGATGTTCGCAGCTCTAACAATAATCTTCGCCAGGACTGTCTACGTCTTCTGTAACAGCGGTGAGTATTATAATAAAAAGTGGCGAGGTTCTCTATGATTTAAACAGACTAAATAAAATTAAAGACATTTCTAAAACTACATAAGCATTTTTAATGTCTGAAACCGGCATTAACACAGTACCACGGTCTTTCACATTTTTAGTGACACAGCATACACATAAATAAATTTATGGCATAACAGTTCGGTGTAGAATCAGACCTGGTCTTTCCAACAACTGTTTTGTTCGTTACGTCTTTTTGTCAACAGAAAAACGTAGCTACAGTTTTTATCGACTCTAGGACACCTTCTCCCAGGAAGAGACTTTCACATTTGGGTGTTTACCATGATTAATATGTGTGAACGTCAGCATTTTTTTTATATTGTTTCCTGGGGATCGAACCCGGATTTTATGTGTATTAATCGATGAGCCTAACTACCGCGATTGACAGAAGTTTCAATAAAATCGAAATGCTCTTGCACCTATTAATTTAGAAAGTGGTCAACGCAGGTCCTTATGTGATCCACTGTGGACCTCAATAACGTCATTAATTACTTCAAGGTTGGTGTAGAGTTTGTTCTTATGGTTCTTATGGGACAGAGATATTTCAAAGGATAAAATGGTATACCCACAAAAGGAATTCCACTGTATAGCACATACCGTGGAATAGATCATTAAAGTCCTATTCAAAGAAAGGAATTTACTTCCGGTATTCTGGGAATTTATCTTCTTCGAAAGAGCAATTTAAGTCTGATCTTCTAACATACGTTGACCGAATTTAGAGTAGATTTTTGCTAATTAGAACTGATCTACCAAAGCCTTCATTTACGTTTTATATTATAGAAGATTGTATTGATTGATTCGGAGGAACTAATACCACTATACCAGTGTTGATTGGTTTCGCGGAATGCGCTCTTTTCAAACTACCAACTGGGCACTAACTAAAGTATGAAATATAATGTACCTAAGCAACTTCTAAATGCAGCATGGTTAGTCTCAACTTGGCAATTATGTAGAACACTTTATGTAACCAAATAAAAAAAGAATCTCAAAGTGTTAAATCGCACGAGCGGGGCGGCCTATTTACAGGGCCATTTCTAGCAATAAGAAGCCCACCAAACTTGGCCAATAAGTGCTTTATGGCAAGTGGCAACGTCATGCTGAAACCACACATCCTACAAATCTTCCAGTTCCATTTTGTTCCAAAAGAAAAAAATTGGTGCCGGTCTCCAATGACTGTAACTGGCTCGACCGCACTACCTTGGAAGAATTACGGCCCAATGATACCTACGGTATACCACCAAACAGTCAATTATTTCGCATTATCGAAATCCTCTGTGAGTTCATAAAATTCTTATAAGAGGCTTAACGAGTTTCCGTATACCAAGGAACAGAGTTTGAGGGATACTTATAACCAAGGAGACGTAAATGCCTTCATTGACTCTTCATAATCTACTCGTATGTGGTATCCTGGTCAAGGACAGTCGATACAAGCGTTTTAGAAAAAAATTTAAGATCGACAAATCTAAATGGATGAGATATGTTTACGTGCATTTGATCTGCTTCTTATCGCTATCTTCATTTTCAAGATTTTTTTCTTTTTATAATAAGAGTGTGTTCAAGGGAATTTTAGTACCCGCTATCTGTTCAACGATATTTCAGAATACGTCCGAAACGGGTGTTACGGTTGATGGTCTGAAAGCGCAGAATACTACTGACAATTTCGATAGAGCACTAGTGGTGAAAATACGAAAGAAGGTGAGGCAAGAGACATTACGTCGGTGTTCAAGTGTGCAATATCGGCGTCACCTATGAGTTTTAAAGTTTCTCGGTATCGACGATGCAAGTGCCATTCATGGACAATGAAAGGGTGTTTAAATTTCGCTTTAACGACATCAAACAGCATTGGGTTTTGGAAGCATTAAATTCAACTCTGTTTGTGGTTCCCCATTACGTAATGCTGTCAATATCGGGATTTAATGAGCTTAGCACACGCTGCTGATTCCGTTCTACAGCCGAAGAGATTGGACGTCAGTCCGAAATCGAATATGAAAGTCAGAGATTGCTGTGGTCAGCAAAGGAATATATGTATTGGATTTAGATCATTGATAATAATTAAAAAGAGTGTCGCAGACAAAACGGAGTCCTGCGGCACACCAGCATTTATTTTGTAGATATCAAACTTGAAACCGTCTAAGTCTTTCCGAAAGGCAGTTTCTTTGTATATCCAAAAAAAGATTCGTCGATTCTGATGTCAAGTCGATTGAAGAAGAGATTAATTGATTCTAAATGTACGCATTTTCAACAAAATAGCTTGATGGCAACTCTCCCAAAAGCCTTAGAAATATCCAGTGCAACTATCTTGCTTTCACCAGGTTGGTGCAAATTTTCTTTCCACTTTTCTTTGAGACATGCCATCACATCACCAGTGGACCTATTGCTGCGAAAACGTAGCGTTTTCGTGTTTCGAGATATTTCTTGAGCTGACGATTTATCAGCGTTTCCATGAACTTGGAAAGGAGGGACGTAAGTGGAATGGGTCTGTAGGAGCAGAGAAAAAATGATTCGGCTTTGTTAGGGACGGGTTGGACAAATGCTGCTTTCCATCTGCTCGCGAAGTGTAGAATTGATAAAGCTTATGCAGTTGTTTTGCCAGCGTGGAAGAACACCTCTTTAGAAGAAGGGGAGCTATACAATCTGGACCAACGGCTTTATGTATGTTGAGATCTTTAAGTACTCTTGCTACTACACGAGTGCGAAAGTGGATTCGTCCCATTGAAAATTCGACGCACTCAAGTGTAGGCGGAGATAAAATACAATCTGGGAGTGTTGAGCTGGCCTTGTCCAAAGAGCTGACAGCTGGAATGTCATTTTAGATGAGCGTTAGGATGGAGGATGACAATTTTTACTACATATGGGACATTGTAGTATTTTTTTCCTCAGTTTTTAGTGGTATTGTAATCTTACACGCTTAAAAAAGACGTTGTAGTCATTCCTGGATCGTTTAAACTTTTTTCGGTTTTCCTCTGTCGGGGGTCTTGAAGGAGCGAAAAAACATTTCTCTAACCCTGACAGCCTCTTTACAGCTCGAGTCGTAACATGCCTTTTCTTTTAGTGTGATAATCTTCATCCGATGAGGGATAAAGGACCTCATTCTAAAGAGAATGGTGTCTGTTATCATATCAGTACGACGTTATCGAGGAAACATAACGACCAGTTAAAATTCGTAAAGAAGCTGTTAAGATCGCTCCAGTTGGCTTTCTCATATAACCACTATACGGTTCTTTTAGGAATTTTTTCACTAACTGTGTGGTCGGTGTACGAGAAATTGGATGATATGACACAATGCTATCAGGGTGAGCGGTTAAGAACAAGTTCAGGGTGTTGGCGGTATGACTATCAACGTCTGGTATTCATTTACAAGCTTCGTTAAGTTGTTTTCCGCAGCGAAGATCTCATCACACCGTCCTTCGGGTATTGTCTGTCAAGAATGTCAAACTCACCAAGAATTGTGTATATTGAAATCGCCCGTAATAACGATTTCAGTATGAGGATACAGGGATACAATTCTTTGAATGGAGTCAGACAGCGCATCAAACTCGTTAAAGATAGAACTGCAGTCTAGTCTAGTTTGGGGCTTTTGTAAATAAAGCAGTAGTGGATAATTTGCTTACGGAGATGAAATTTTAACCACATGAAATTGAATTCGGGATTGGAACAGGGTAATCCAATTGTGGTGGAGTTTGGTAAGCTACATCACTACACATGTAAATGGCGAGACCGCGGTAAGATAAGAATACTGGCGCTAGTTCCCAGCCAGGTAGCTTCAGATCTGAGTGATCTGAGAGGTGTGGGCGCGAATCTACCAAGTGACAAAACACGTGGCCTGTATTTAAGAACATGGACGAACGCAGAGCAGTGATCACTTCTTTGACCGCGCATATTCGCAACATCCACTCTGAATTCCCGAGCATAAAAGAACACAGAGAGCGACGATACTTAGCAGAGCTGTGAAATAAAAAGGCTTAATGAAACCATGTACTCTTCAGATTCTCTACTACTTGTAGTTCCCCCAGATGAGTCAAGGACAGAATCTGCTTCAGCCATCTGAACTTCTCGTCCTCTGACTTAGATTAAACCCCATGAAATATGTTTTTAACCCAATCGAGTTCAATGAGCTGCACGACGATTGCATATGCCTGAAGAACCTGGCTCAATTAGAGCATTAATTAAATCCTCATCCCCAAAGGTAACTTCTAACTAAATTCTGGGAATCCTTTGGGAGGAAAATAGAAAAAAAAAAATAAACACACTTTGTAAGCATTTCTTTCTATGGATACCTAAAAACATTTTACTAAAACACCGCGTATTCAACTATAAGCGATATTCGTCAAAATTATCCGTATTCCACAAGTTTGCATATTAGTACCTTTACTCTTTCAATTTAAAGAAAAAAAAATCAAAAAACTAATGAAATTGCTTCGTCAATTGTTATTGCGGTGATTAGATTTGTATTCCTTGCAAATACAAGTGCCAATGTGATCTTCTTCATTGGTTTCTATAAGGATCCCTCCTTCAGGACAATCTTTAACACATAATGTAAACACTTCAGGAGCTCTAAGATGAATTAAAATCACTGTAGACATAGACTGTTATGTGTGTATTACCAACATTCCTATTTTTAGGAAGCAATATCACAAAATAAAATAAACCTATCCCCAAGTCGTTCCAGAATGGCACTCAATTTGTTCAATTGCCGGTTGCCAGTTCTACCTCAGTCTGGTACAAGTCTGGTTCTCTCTCTCTCTCTTGTTGGCAAAAATTAAATGAATTTATCTTTCTTCACCCAATTTATGTTCGTATACACCACCTCCAACTCAAACTCCCACCAAACCCCAAAAATAAAGCTCTCAAATTCACTGCCTACTCGAGAAAGATTATAGCAACTCCAAGAAAAAAAAAGCAAAAAGCAAAACATTCCCTTTGGTATCCTGGAGGTTATTAAGTCTCCACATCTGATAAAGATAACTCCCTAGGGTGTAGACTTCCTATCATCCTTCCGATTCTCCATCGCCCACCGACCCCATTAACTGTCAATTCTATTAGAAGTTTGAACATAAATTTGACGATTGATGGCGAACCAACAAAAACAACGTAGGGGTTTGCCTTGTTTTAGCTGGTTTTTGCGCGCTCCTTGCAATATTTTACGGTTTTCCGCCTGTAAAAGGATATTAGTACGTGAAAAATAAACTGAAACTCGGACCATAAGGATATGCCAATAATCGAAGGACACGTATTTATCACAATTTATCACTCTGTCCTCATGGCCTTTGAATTCTAAATACGTTGACGATGGTTGATAGGGCGGGGTTTGTGTTATTTCGGATGTAGCCGTTGTCCTTGTTGTCATTTATTCGTACTGTAGCTCGTTGATTGTTTATTGACAATAATTCTGTAACAAAATATTTCTAATATGACAGTATCCTTCCTGAATGCATATGAGCGTCTGGCAACTCCCTACACATACACAAATAGGACGCATTAACTCCACAGTTTAGAATCCACCAGAATAGTGGTTTTCAAATTTACATTTTACAGTAGATTTGCGATTATAGACAAGGAAGTTTAAAATGCTTTGCAAAAGGCGAAATGTTTACAGGATAAAACAGTGGTGACTGCTGACTGCCGACTTGCATGCCAGAGTGAGAGCCGACATCGTTCTGAGTTAATAGATGTCCTTTCTAGTGAAAGGGACCGCCACCGCCGACATCGCGCCGTACACGAATAACATTGACGCGCTACGAGCATAGTCGCGCGTCGTTTATGGTTATGTAAATCGAGTGTAAAATTTCAAAATTATGTAGTGGAAAATATTGCCATTTATATTTCAAAAGGAACTTTTTATGGCGAATTCTATGGCCGTAGACGTTCTGCAGTAAACAGTAAACGCCAGAGGATAATGAACAGGAAATTTGAATATATGTGAATAAATTGTTTAAGGAAATGAGCAATTGAACGCGAACAGGATGTTCGAAGGAAATCATTCAATTCAGTTAGATGGTTCTTTTTTCTTTTTCAAAGTTGGTTTCACTAGATTTAGATTTAAATGAGGGTCGGGGCTTTTTTTTTATTGTGGTAGCGGCAGTCACGACAAAAGAACACAGAAATGGTTGAATGAAACTCTGAGAACACTTTCGGGAAGGAAATGGTGGACATCTCATAAGCGTCTAATAATAAGTGGCAAACTTATGAAGAAAAAAAAAGTAAACGCTTTGTCTAGACAAGGATAAGTAATGTTATTGAATTGTTAATTGAATTGTACACGAACTAACTGCGATAACCCTCTTGAGCTGGCTATAATAAGACTTTGTGAATCAGTTGTTATTTTAGCCCTCTGATTGAATGGTTAAGTGATGTTAATTAATTATTTTAAAGGATGGGATCCAATTGGGACTCCTGTGGTACTCCATTATATGGTCACCAGCTGACATCCAGATGTGATACGGTAGCCCAATGACGTTCTACACCTCCTAACAGGTGTCACTGAAGCGGCAAGGTTGTATATGTATTTATCACTAAATAAATATGTCATGGCTCCAGATGGAGCAACAATATCACTAAAAATTTCATGCGGTGATATCTAAGAATTTCTTTGATATTGCAAAATGAATACGACAAATGGTGAGCCCCATTCTTCTGATAAGCTTACATCTACAATAGAACAGTACAATACAAAGATCATCTCAATTCAGAAGCAGAAACAATAAGCAGATCCGCAAATCTGTGGCAAGCAATGGTGCACCTATTAATAGCAAACGCGGCGAGCTGAACCCTAAACACTCGAGGAGAAGCAAGTTTGTGGCAGGCCACAGTTTGGCCTCAAACGAGGAATCAGCAGCTCAGCCGCACCGGCAAGCCCCACCCAAATTATTCTATGTAAAAGTCGCGAGGCATGAGGAATTAAGGGGACATTATAGAATCTTTTAACCCTTTGGCGTAGACTAAAGGCATGATTCGGTTCGGATTCGAGTCTATAACCCTAAATGTTGACAAAAAGGATAAGCTGGGTGCTGATAAGCAACCTCTCAGCAACAGCCTCAGGTCTTGAAACGTCAATATCCTTTTATAAACTGGATAGCTTCGACTTCAGTCTTTCTGAGGTGACAACCAAGCCGACGGCATTCGCCTCCAACACCCTATCGGAATCAGACAATGGCTGCTTCTTACCCTCTTGTTCAATCTAGAGGCAAGAAAATTGGTAGACATCAGCATTGGGATCACTTAGAAACGAATACAGGAAACTGTGACTGACTGGGTCTCATACAAGGAATGTATATATAACATATATATAACAAAAAACTGAGGAAGGCAAAGCGACAATCCTGGTGGTCATTCAGAAATCTCTAAGGCGTCGCGGCTAAGAAAAATTCTTTATACAAGCTCTATGATGCATAGATATTTGAGGAAAAGCGATGACCCTGGGACGATTTCAAGTAATGAATCACTCAAACTGCTAGTGGATACCAACTTTCCAATTAGCTCCGTATTCACAGCCAGTAATACCCTTAGCAGAACTACTGCAGGTTCGACTAAAATTGATGGTCTGATTAGAAGAAGCTGCTCTGCGTGCCGAGCAGAGCTTCAAACCATATATGTAAGTCTGCTGGTCCACCCGATATGATACCTTCTAAGGTGCAAAGGTCATCAGACATTATCCTGTCATGAGAGAAGTTAATTTAGTTCTCATTCCCATTTCCGGAAAATGTTTTTGTGTTGTCCAAAGAACCTCAGACTTATAAGTCTATCATCTTTCCTTCTGAAGAATTTATCGACGACTTTTATCTACATGCCGGCGGAAATGGCACTGACTAGTCACATCGAACGATCCTTATATTTTAGAGAGTACACAATGGTCCTGGATATAGAAAGTGCCTTCAACAACGTCACAATACCTCCTCAATCACGACTGCGCTGTCAACTCTGTAGGTAGATGACTCACTTGGGTGGGGCTTCTGATACAAGATGAGTCAGCAAAGATACGCGGCAAGGCGGTGTCCTTTCACCCCTTCTCTTAAACTTAATGGTCAAATTGAAGTCGAAATAACTTCTTTATTCATATAGAGGTAGTATGCCACACGGTTACCTGCTAACACCAAAGCTTTTTGGATCATTTCCTTGCTAGTTTGCGGCTAATTTTGGAGTCGAAAAAAATGTCAAAATTGCCTGAAGTTAATTTTTACAAGAAGATCATATACGAGTAAGGAACGTCGAAACAGATAGTAGTTAGGAAAGAACCATCAGCTCTTGTTAATTTAGAAAAACTAAGGCCCTTCAACAGCAGTATTACGTGGTGATGCTCCGAATATATCGGTTTGTAGCATAATATAGAGAAAATGTAAACAACACCCTTTGGTGTTTGCAGATGTCGAAGAGCTCAAAATGTGAAGGCACAATGGGCCTGGGGATTTGAGTAACAAATATAATTGCGCTGCCCTAAAATTATTTAGTACATGCAGCGATTTTTTTTTGGATTCAAAGTTTGACACTTTGCGCTTGATATTAGGAGATTTAGATTTAGAAAGACAAAAGCTGCAATTTAACAATAAAATTATGCCCATGTGTTGTCCAGAGCTCAGTCTTTCTGAATTCGATAGCAACCTAAGCTTTACTAAGAATCTTAGAATCAATAACAAAAGAAAATCACTTACCTATATTGGGAGTTTAATGGCACATCACCAATGGCCACATTATCAAATTGAACAGGATTCGCTGTCCATCGCGCCCAATAGAAGGAGAAATTATTCGATTCATAGTGTTCGGTGAAGCGACATTTGAGCGTTAAATCGGCACCTTCTCGTGTGTCCAAAGATTCATCAGCTTGAGTAAGTGTTGTGAAGATCGTTAGACCTAAAAATAGAAAATAAAAAATAAAAATAAATTATAATAATAAAGACTTTATAGAAAATAAAGAAAACACGTAAACTAATTAACAAATGAAGGACATAATGAATAAGGATAAAGTATAATTCAAAAGGTTAAGGCCTAATTCAACCCAAATTCACCCTTAGATCCACTCAATTATGTCCTTTTTGTGTTCATTTCTCAGCAACGCCCAATTAGGTGCTACAGGGCAAACATCATCATAATAAAACAATTCCTTTCCTTCAGAGTCCTTTTTTTCCTTTCAGATTTTTTATTTTTATTTTTTTCTTTATTTAGTAGCTGTTGTAGCGTTATTTTGTTTTTTTTTTTTTATTCTACTTTGTCGTTTGTTTTTCCTTTGCACCTAAACATCTTTTGTTTATTTCTGCTATCGGAGTGTACTCTAGGGATGAGTTTTCAGTATAGACTCCTCATCGAGAGATTACAGGGATACACTTGGACATGACGTCAAAGTAGAAAACAGTTGGATTCAGAATTCTATCTACATTTCCTCCGGCAAGGATATTGCAATAAAAATAATAACGAAAAAAATAAAATTCAAGGATCTGCCTACATATTTACTTTTATCTTTCTCTCTACCTTTACATTTACATTTACATTTACGTTTACGTTCACCTGTGTTCGGAGAAAATTAAAATGAGGTGCTTTCTGCCAGGTTATTTGTTGTACTTCGTCCGTTTCTGTTGAAGTATGAACGTTTTTACTTCGTGAATTTGTTTGTCAGAATCAAGGTATCATCGATGATGGTAGATAAAATTTGGGATATGTCAATTATATAGCTATAAACGCAGGCAGAGACACAATTATATATTTGTAAGTACATAATTACTCGTATCTTGTAGTTTGTCCGTGTTTTTACCTCATCAACAATATTCTCTTTCTTTGTCGAGAACAAGGGTCCAAACAAATAGGGAGACAAGGCAGATATTAAACAGCAGTCAAAGACCATCATTTCGGTTTTTTATTTTTGTTTTCGGATTTAAGTTCTGACCGCCCTCGCTGTATTAACTGTCTCAACATTAAGGTAAGTCTGCATTAAACCAATGAAAATTCTGTTAAGTCCTTTTGAACTTATGCTAAAAAGGACTCAGGATGGTCTTTTGATAGCAATGTTTGACCCAATTAAAGAGCAAAGTTAATCTTAAGCATTTTTCAATCAGAATACGACATAAACAGCAATAATTTTCAGAAGGCGAATTTGTATCTTTTATCAACCAGTTCCCTAAAAAGGCAGAAGTTAACAAGTGCTTGCCTTTAAACGAAGTCATACTGAATAGATACAACATATCTCATAACGGGCAATAATGAGCCGCTACAAAGCCTGAGGAAGGTCAGTATGGTTTTATCGTAATAATGCAACCCTATAAAGGCAGAGATGATTCGAAAACATAATTTTAAATTTGTTATAAAGGCAGTAGGTAAAATAAAGTTAATACGATATGACCGCAAACACAGTGCGTCAAGTTCCTATCAAGTCAAAAGAAAAAATCTTTTATAAGGCACCAAGTTCCAAACCAGGCAAGCAGCTAACAGATATTGTATAAATTCTCGGAGGAATCCTATATACATACATACTACTGATCAAAGGCGACTTTTAGGGCTAGTCACTCTAAGCTACTTTGTGCAGACCTTAGATCTACTTCTACTCGTACGTATCGATAGTTCCGCTCTAATGGGTTGTGTAGGGACCCAGGAGTAGAGATATCAGCGCAAGAAATCTGAATAGCCCAACAGCGACTCACATATCCTCAGCGAGGCTACTGGCATCAGATTGATTAGCCAGACCCTGTGTTTGACAGTTTTATTAAGGATCTTCAGGTTCAGGTCAGCGCATGAGGTAAAAAAAATAGTTCAGAGACAAGCAATAGACACGGATACGGACGTATACAATGTTGGTGAACCTAACATAAACTTTAGGGACAACGAATTACGGCTTTGCATATGCATGACCCTTAACAGACCACCTGCTGCCGATGAAATTTCGAAGGCTCTAGACTGCAATCTAAAAAGGGCGATTAGTCGGGCAAAAAGCGGATGAAAAACTACAACATCTACTACGAATGTGAATTTACTACTTCGAGTGAGAAAAAAATTCTTAAGTAAGTGAACACCACATAAGAATCCGCATCAGAGCTTAATTCATAAATATAGGGTTTTCCAATAAGGACTTGACAACTTTTTATTTAAATAAAACGCAAACCATTTGAGATATTTCAAAAACTTTATTATCGGCTTGAAGTACAATTAAAACACCGCTGCAAACGGTCGATTCGTTGGACCCAATTTTCAATGACTCGGCCACACATTTCGGCCGAAACGGCCGCTTTTTCGCGTTCAATGTTGGCTCTGAGCTCTTCCAACTTCGTCGGCGTGTTGGCATAAACCAATAACTTAACGTAGCCTCACAGAAAATAGTCAAGCGGTGTTAAATCGCACGAACGAGGCGGCCAATCGACTGGCCCATTTCTTGAGATAACACGCTCACCATACTTACTCTTCAATAAATCGATTGTAGCGTATGCTGTGTGACTTGTGGCATCATCCTATTGAAACCACATGTCGTCCAAGTCCATATCTTCCAATTCGGGCCAAAAATAATCGGTGATCATGGCGCGATAACGCTGACCAATACACAGTAACGTGACGATCGTTATCATCGACGAAAAAATATGGCCCAAAAAAGCCGCCGGCATGCAAACCGCACCAAACAGTTATTTTTTGTGGATGAAGTGGTGATTCATGAAGCACATGTGGATTTTCACCCGACCAATAGCGTATTTTTTTCTTATTGACGAACCCATTGACCCAAAAATGAGCTTCGTCACTGAAGATGATTTTGCGATGAAACTCATTATCTTGGCGCACCTTCTCCAGAACCCAATCGGAGAATGTACGTCACTTCAAATGGTCCATCGGCTTCAATTCTTGAGTCAGCTTGATCTTGTATGGGTGTGAACCAAGATCCTTACGCAAAATACGCCATAATGTGGTCTGAGCGATGCCCAATTCTTGAGAACGCCGTGGAATTGATTGATTTACTCGTAGATCGTTTGCTACGGACGCCTGAACGGCAGCGACATTTTCGACACTTCGACCAACCCGTTGTCTGACTGACACGGCAACATTACACAACGAATATGTAGACTCAAATTTTTGCTCTAAACGTGTTATTGCCTGTCTATTAGGGCGAGAATTACGACCGAAAATTGGAGTTAACGCTCTTAAAGTTGCAGTCACCGACTCTGAATTTCGGTAGAAAATTTTTATAATTTGCAGACGTTGCTCGTTCGTGTACAACGGAGTCAAGTAAGACCACCAAAGTTCAGAGTTAAAAAGCGGCAATCGCAAGAGGCTGCTAAAATCTTTGCTGATCGCGTCTCCTTACAGTTCCCTCAAAACCGTAGACCCGATATACTCGTATAAACCATCTGATTGGTCTCAAAGGGTTCTCCTCAAGGAAACCGATAACGATGTAGGCAGTATGTACATATATACAGACAAACAAGAAGCATATAAATCTGAGTCCTGCATTGAAAATTGTAATCTTCATGACTCTGCGAGCAGAAAGGAAACTAAGAGCACACTGTTATCGGGGAGAAAAAGAAAGAGCACGAGAAGCTCGCGATAGAGGACATAGACAGATGCGACAGATGGCGAAGCAATATCGAACCTAAAAACTATTTAAACCAGCTGAGGATGATCTGGTTGGGAATATGTACCAGCTCATGTGTAAGACATGGTCAAAAGGAAACATGTCCAAAACATGGAAGCTCAGCTCAGTTTGTCCGATTTCTAAGAAAGGGAATCCATTGGACTTCGATATAGTGGAATAAGTCTCCTAAACCTGTCGCCTATAAAATCTTTTCTGAGCGTCTGAAACCATTCATGAGCAATCTGATTGGTCCATAATAGTGCGATTTCAGGCCACGAAAGTCCACCGTTGCAAAAGACCTGATGTTGCAAAAGACCTGAGAGTTTCAGATCGACGCTAACATCCATTTTTCAACTTTAAAGCCGCAAATGACAACGTGCATAGAGATGAACTATACAACGCTGTGTCTAATTTCGGCAACCCTGCCAAACTCGTCAGGTTGCGCAGGATGACTATAGAGAATTCTCCATCAAGGTCGGTATTATTATAAATTAACAGAGACCCTCAATTTCATGAAAGGTTTTCGAAAAGACGACCCGCTGTTATGCGACTTTTTAAGTATCGCCCTAGAAAGAGTAGGATGTGGCCAAAATGTGTTTGACAGTAAACGAGGGCAAAACAAAGTTCATGCTCTCATCAGAAAAGGACGTACACCACCGACTCGGCTTGACCTGAACGTCACCATTGGCAGTTTTAACTTCGTTAATGACTTCGTCTATGTCGGCTGCGCGGTTACAAGCAGCACTTGCTGCTTACTGCATTACAGAAATCAGATGCAGAATTACTGCTGTCAATCGCCGTTTCTTTAGGCACAGGAAGCGATGGAGTAACAGAGGCATGTCTTGTGAGATTAAAATGGTTTTTGCATCCTGAATGGCTTTGCCTTAGGGCGCAGAGGCTTGGACTTTGTCGAAAGCTGATGAAGAAACACTTTACCGTTTCGAGAGAAAGATACTGCATATATCGCAATACTGCGAGCGCTGTACGGTCTATATAGCGACATCGGCCTAGTAAGCAGACCACGGCTGCAACGTCTGAGATAACTGGGCGAATGGACGTCACAACTCTGTACTAAAATGTCCAAGGACGGTAGAGCACAGGACAACCGCATCTAAGGTGGCACCTAAGGGGACGTCAACCAACTTGTAGTGTAGGGCTGGAGGCAGCAGCTAGCGAGAGATCGCGCTAGATAAAGAGGCTTGTTTTTTGTGGTGCCACCTAAGTAAGTGGGTAATGTCAACGACTATTTGTTGATTTTAGGCTGTTATCTATTGTATTACCTGTTTAGCAGATGTCGCAAACTTTATGTTCCCTCACACAATGTGATATATCATCATCGCCTTTATATGAACTTTATTTGCATTTGGGAAATATTTATTAAGTCGCTTCATGGAGGGTGTGAAATAGTTTTTTTCTGCCTTTATACATACATGAGAGGAAAGGATGATTTTATGAATTAATCTGTCCTTATTTCGGCTGAGTTCATAAGCTATTACTGGCTGACGGTCTGTGTATTGTCTTGTGGAATTGCATTCGCGAAGCTTATTATCTTGCATGGGTTGTCCTGTTAGCCTAATACCACCTACTGCCCTTATACCAACTCCAGGAGATATAATATCTTAAATAAAATATCATTGAATTCCATTTCATACTTTTGTGGTTTCCCAAGAAATTTGACTGGTATTCAAAATGTGTTTGAGTCCTTAGAATTTAGCTCTTTGAACATCAGCACCTACATTTCTTTCCTGGTGTTCACTAAAACTTCTATTGCAACTACATTTTCACTAAAAGTCCATTCAGTTCGAATTCAAACTAAATAGTCAAGAAAGGATCTGCTGCCCTCTATTTTTAATTACATAAGCCTTCGCTCTGGCATTGATTTACAAAAATTTTAATTAATGCCCAGCTTCCGATTACAAGTCATATGACGGCGGCGTTTCATCCAATTTTATTTTGAAAATCTGTTTATTTCGTTGTACAAATAATTCGGCAGTTTTAGCACAGTATTCACGGGAAAATGTACATTTCTCTCTAGTTAGCAGTCGAGGGAGTAGAGTAGGAAAAATCAGAATGCGTTCCCATTGATACAGGAGTTTCCGGTTGCGTTTGTTTATGCCAATTATCGTGCAATTCAGCAAGACTATAAGTGTGCTTATATTATTTTTGTTTTTAATTTTAGTGTGAAAGGTTTCTGCCTTTTTTTATATTTTAATCGCTGAGCGTACTTTTGAATGAAAGGATTAAAGGATTCATGTACTGCATTTAATTAAAACGAGCACCAGTTTTAAATAAATGGTATTTTTTTGTTGCTAGTTCTATTAAAAAATCATATATTTTTAAAAACCTCTGTATGCTTGAAATAAGGTTCAAGTGAAACTACCTATTCAGCGGATGTTATTCTAGATGCAGTAATAATTTTTATATTTCCTTTTCTTGTTTTTTTATGTTGCAATAAGTTAATGAATATAAACAATATATGCTAGGGATAGTGTGTTGGTACTTAAATGGGCGATTAAGGAGTTCATGACCGGACAAGTGTTGATCCATTTGATGATATAGCCATGCCATTTAATTGGCAAGCATGAGACAACAGTGGATGGTGTTTCAATTATGGAAATGAAAAGCAAATAGAAGGAGAGTTATCATCATTGAGGTTGAGTATGGTTGCTATGAGTGGTACCAGGATGATTGCTACCGCAGTCCATTGTAGAAGCGCCACTATTTACTAGTCGCAAACACTGAAGTTGAGAGAATTTGATTTGATTTACAATATAGAAATGGAGTATATACTGAACATTTTACGTTTCCATCTATAACTGTCCGTCATTTCCATATACAAATGTCTGTATGAGAGTATAGTATGAGAGATTCGATGGCGTTATGGGAGACCAGTTTCAACTTTTTTATTTTACTACATCACTATCTATCTGTTTCGTAATGTTCTTTAGTTGACTCGGACAACAACTGTTGAACATCTAGAGGACCTGTCAGTACTTCAAGCGCTCTCAACCCACTAACATTTCCGGATGACATTGTCTGATGTGACATTCTGAAACATTCTACAGATATTTTCAATCGGATGACCGGTGAGAAATACTGCCTCTATTATAACAAGATGACAATCAGAAACCCTGCCTTTATAGCTATTCTAAAGGGAATTCCAATAGGGACTTGACAACTTTGAATTTAATTTGTGAACTCACTCTTTCACTAATCATCAAACTGTCACTGTCAATTTATTCAGTAAACTCAACATTTTCATCATGGTAAAGTACACGAACGAGCAACGTCTGCCAATTATAAAAATTTTCTACCGAAATTCAGAGTCGGTGACTTCAACTTTAAGAGCGTTAACTCCAATTTTCGGTCGTAATTCTCGCCCTAGTAGACAGGCAATAACACGTTTAGAGCAAAAATTTGAGTCTACATATTCGTTGTGTAATGTTGCCGTGTCAGTCAGACAACGGGTTGGTCGAAGTGTCGAAAATATCGCTGCCGTTCAGGCGTCCGTAGCAAACGATCCAAATCAGTCAATTCCACGGCGTTCTCAAGAATTGGGCATCGCTCAGACCACATTATGGCGTATTTTGCGTGAGGATCTTAGTTCACACCCATACAAGATCAAGCTGACTCAAGAATTGAAGCCGATGGACCATTTGAAGTGACGTACATTCTCCGATTGGGTTCTGGAGAAGATGCGCCAAGATAATGAATTTCATCGCAAAATCATCTTCAGTGACGAAGCTCATTTTTGGCTCAATGGGTGGAAATCCACATGTGCTTCATGAATCACCACTTCATCCACAAAAAATAACTGTTTGGTGCGGTTTGTATGCCGGCGGCTTTTTTGGGCCATATTTTTTCGTCGACGATAACGATCGTCACGTTACTGTGAATGGTCAGCGTTATCGCGCCGTGATCACCGATTATTTTTGGCCCGAATTGAAAAATATGGACTTGGACGACATGTGGTTTCAATAGGATGATGCTACAAGCCACATAGCACACGCTACAATCGACTTATTGAAGAGTAAGTATGGTGAGCGTGTTATCTCAAGAAATGGGCCAGTCGATTGGCCGCCTCGTTCGTGCGATTTAACGCCGCTTGACTATTTTCTGTGGGACTACGTTAGGTCATTGATCGGATGTACCACCGCAGTTTTCCAATGCGCTGGATAATGTGCATTATTCATTGCATTATTAAACAGGGTGGTATAAATGTTCACCGCTTCTAGAGGGAGATGTCGAAGCACAATATTCGGTATTTCATCGGTTCCCACTGATTTCTTAGTTCTAAGTGAATCGAAGATCGTTTGGAGCTCTTCCTTCGAAATGAACGGGGGTATTATAGCTATTCCATTTTTGTTTATCTATTCATGTACATATGTATGTATACATGGAAATATTCCTTTCTCCTACATTAGCTACAATAGCCATGGATTTTCTGCATTTCTGTTTGAAGCTACCAAATATGGAACACCTGCCTTTATACTCGTATCGTCAAAACTATCACCACTAGTCTATAATATGACGAAGACGTTAAGATCATAAGCAAGAATGGTATCTTAAGAATCAAGTTATCCTTAGACATTAACAAAAATCTAGTCAAATCTGAGCTTTATTACAGACCTAAAGCCAAGATTGTAAGTAATCCGTCTAAATAGTGACAAATAGTCTTGGTTTGGGAAGCACATATGGGGATACTGCCCGCGATCCACAATCCGAATGTTTTTTTTTTAAATTGGGCTTTACATCAAGAGGGCCTCTTTTGTTAGGGTAGCCGTTTATAATGGGAACTCCTAAAGTTTCATTACGACTTTGAGGCGATCTCTAGTCGTGGCTGTGATTAAATCTTCAGGGGCCGCAGTAGACTTGAGAAAGATGCGCTGCTTTAAGTGACAGTAGACCACACAGTTTATGTGGTTTCATCATTCTCTAAGCCGAATCAAAAATCAGTTTCAGATGCATTTTATGTAGATGATACCTCCGACTGCTATGTCCGGAAAGTAAGCTGGGGAGCCTTCTTATAACATTGCCGTTGTAATGGAGGATTGAGGATCTCTTATTCTGTCTATTTGCTACATTACTCCAGCATCTTAGATTTTACTCCTTTTGCCTTTCAGTAAGCTGTTGAGCTTAAACTAAAGGATACCGCAGAAAATGTCGGCACATTCATTAGAGGTCTTTCTGGTTAAATCTTCACACGCTTCACTACCCTCTATGTCTTAGCGGCCTTGTATTCACCGGAGTCTAATCTTGATGCTGGTTGCTAGATTTTGTGGGCATTAAAGCAATCTGCTATAAATTGTAAGTCTATGCAGGACCTTGGGCGCTGTTTGACTATCAGTGAATATTTTGATGGTGGCACGTTTTATGCTTGTCACGAGATTGATGTTAGCGCATGCAAATATAGGCAGTACAATACATCATTATTGACCAGTATTCAACAAATCATCAACTTCCCAGTCTGCAAGATTTAAATTTTAAATCTTTTAAATGGACAGAATTGGGTGTTACCCCATTTGAGTGGTGATAATTCTTTTTGGTATAAACAATTGGACCGAAGTGAGTTGGATTTAGATATCTGGGGCAGGATTGTATGGCTTTTGTGATGTCAGAAATTGCTATTTTTTTATTTTAACACCATACGTAGCAGACCGTATGTACAAGTTCAAGTACAAGGGGAGTTCTAGTTGCATTTCGCTTCACCTAGAACAGTTCATAGATGTGCAACTAAATCAGAAACCTATGGTTGTACCAGTGGGAGTTGCGTCTTGATTCAGCACTCTTTTCTCAATAAACGACACTTAGACTGCCTTATGTGGATTTATTGATAGATTTTCTCTGGTACACTAGTCAGAGATATACTTTTAAGCGTCTTTATTCGGACACTTTCGGCCATTTTCCGTTTGTATATTCACAACCACGATTACTGGTTATGACCTAGTATTTAATGAATTTTCATTTAAAGTTGCTGAAGTTGTTGAGGAGTCTATCTGTGAGCACATATCATAAAAGTGAGGAAAGGATATCAATTTGTGGACATTTATTTGCCGTAGATACGTTCGGAGACCTGTGCGAAAGGGTTCTTGATTCTATAAGCTATGATGTTAAGGTGATCGAAAGATAGGACTTTATTAGCCTCTTCGAATCTATTTGAGTGTTTTCTGAAGAGCGGTATATGAAGAAATGCTTAGGCAAGCAAAATAAGTACTTTGAATTTTTTTGAAGGCAGTGTCTTCTATTTTCTTAATTCAAGGTTGTACTTTGGTACAACTTTGTTTTTGTTTTGTTCAATAGAAATCTAGAGCTCCGAAACTTGCTTGTTCGTTTAAAAAAAAAAATACAACAGCGGAGTCAGCCCTCCGTGGGCTGTTGTGCAATGAAACCATACACATCCTGAGGTAGTGATGGCAAGTCAAAAACTGAGTTATCTTGCCAAACACATTTCAACATGAAAATGCCACAAATCAATGCATCTAGGATTCCTGAATTTGAACATTTGTTGGTAGGGAAATCAACCTTTCCTGGGCTCTTTAGTTTCATCACAGTACTGACATGCATTCATTATCAGGAATTGAAAGATTTTGGAGTTTTCGATTGAGAAATGTGACTGTGCTTCGAAGGGGTTGCTCTATAATCGAATCAAGTAACTGTCAACAAAAGGACTTTTGATCCTTTAAATTAAATCACTTTTCGCTGCTATTATTTGATAATTTCCTTACTCTCATAAAACCAGACACTGTTCACATTTTACTGTCGAAAAGGCAGTACCATCTGGAGAAACATTCGTTTCCCATAAAATCTATTTCTTAATAACTTTTAGATCTGATGGAAGGAAGGACGACCATCCCACATGGTTTTTGTTAGCCATTTAATAAAATGCCAAAGTGGTTGTAAATTTTTCGCACTCTCCTTCCTGTCGTATATTAATGGATTTTTTTTTGTCCGAAAATAATATCCTGAAAGCATTACATTCGTTTAAACAAAACGCCTATGTAGCATGGAACGAGGAAGCAAAAACAAAAAATTGCAATAAACCTTAACGAGAGGACATCAACTTTTACGGGCCACAAACAATGGCTGACACCCACTCTAGCGTAACAATCTATTTCCCGGATACGGAAAATAAATATATAAATAAAACCAAAGGGCAATTTAGCCAGTTAAGGTCATGAAATCTTAATCCTTCAAAAAAAAAAAAATTATATCCCCACCAAATAGATTCGACAATTTACCTTAAATGGGATTGTTTCGAATATCCTTACAGGCCGTATGTAAAGGCCAACGATTCTTGTTAGGTCGATGGAGATGGTGTCAGCGAATTTATCAATTCAGCCGAGATGATTTTGAATAGAATCCATCTTGATGATGGGATGTTGTTGTGCACAGGAAAAACAAGAGATGTCGCAAAACTTGCCCGGATACAGCAAATTTGTCATATTAAGCATGATCATTGGCCTAGAACTTGTATCTTAATTGGTCATAAAGCCCCAAGGTATGTTTCTGTGTCGTAATTTCAAATTTGAAGCGCAACTGCTTTGCAAGAACCTGTTAAGTGACGTATTCATGGTGCCAATTGCAACGAGTTATCAAGAAAGTAAGAACGACAAAGCAACTTCCACGACACTAAAGTCTCTTTGGATAAATTTTAAATCTTAAAAAGGTTCTCCCTCGGTAGATTACTATACATCTGACGGCTGACAGGAAAGAAATTCTTAATTTTTACGTTTACAGTTCCCAGATGTGTATGCATAACCCACAATCCAGCACGAGTAGAAGCCTGTCTATCTCGGATTGATGGTTGCATAATTCAGAACTATTCTAAGAGTCGATTTTCAATTAAGAAAGCCATGCTTACGGACAATATTTATCAATATTTCTGGTAACCAAAAGCCGGGGAGAGACTTGCATTATCTGAATTTTGAATCGCATTGAACGCTATGATTATGAAACAGAAGCCAGAGCTTTAGTCGAGTCCAACTAGGTTAAGGTGGTTTAAGGTGATTTGTTAAACCTCTCTCAAAGCGAGAAGAGGATACTTTGCAGCTTAAAAAAAAAATCGCAAATGCATACTTCACTAAAATCAAGTCAAGAGGACTAGAGTAAAAGGTTTACACGATCATCAACCACAAAGACGTATGCCATCTGAATGAGTCTATCTATACATGGTTTACCTATACTATGAAATTAGGCAGGTTTGCCGATATGAAATAGTATAACCTAGGGCATTTACGAATATCACGAACGTTAAAACAGTTTAAAACCACTGAGAGCACTTTTAACGTAGTCTGACAGTTGTATGCAATTATGTACTCGTATACCTAAACCCCTAGTCAATGCCTTTACAATTTGCATAAGTGCTAAGAAGCCTGGGTTTCACCCGACCTAATCCAAGAAAACCCTTGGTGTGGTGAAGATTGCCAGCATATACATGAATCAAAACAACTCGCTTATGAAGCCACGCTGTGTAGAAGAATCCGAGTAGCTCGTTCGATCTATGATACGAGCAAAGAACGAGCGAAGATTATCGGCTTCTCCCGGGGGGAAAAACATTCACGAAAGGCGTGTGACTGAAGAAATGGAGAAGTACTAGCGCAGAGAGTTAGAGACCTGAGCAAGGAAATTTAGTAGTAGAGTCACATTCAGTGGATCAAACTAGGCTTCCCTCAAGCAGAACTAACCATTCGAATGGGGCGAAAGGATAGTAATATTTAGAGTTAAGTATGACAAGACCTAATTGAAGAGTTATTTAAGGCAGTGAGAGAAGTTTTGCTAGGTATGATACGCTGATTCAATGATTGATGGGTCGCCACATCTCAATCTATAGTACTTCTTTTATTTCAAGTGAGCAGATGGCAGCATCTACAGATATGGGCTATACAGAATCATGTCTAGCTTTGGCTTTCCTGCTGAACTCATCGGATTGAGCAGAATGTAAAGGTCATAAAGTTCGGCAATCTCTCCGATGCATTTAATGTCCCAAAAGGGTTTAGACAACTTGGTGGAAAGTATTATGAGTTATCATCATACAGGAACACAGTTTTCGAAAAAAAATCTGTCAAAAGCAGACGCACACAATCGACGTCTCAATTCGAACCACTAAATAGTCAGTTTTAAGCTTGAGTAAGTAAGGGATCCTGCCTACGTTGTCTTTGCTATTAACTCTTAAAACGTCACCTTATCAGAGATCAAATGAAGAGTCATGTTTGCCAAACGCTGTTCCTTCTCTATGGAGCGTAAGCGGAAACACATGAAGAAGATATCAACTCTGCTAGCGTACATCGACTTTATGGTCAGAAATGTGTCCAAGTTGTTCGCACGTCTAAAAGGAATTAGTGCCAATGATTCGGTCGGATAAGAATGCGATTCTAACCCGGAGGAACAATGCAGTAAGGGAAGTGTGGAGTGAACGCGGCACCAAACGCCCGGTCGGCTTTCTCATGCATAAATCTTGATTGATTGCCCTTGTGATGTCTTTAGCCTTAACTCAACGATAGTCTAGAAACATTTGGTGAACCTGAGCAATATTATCGTCAGTGGTGGCAACTCCATTGTCAGCCAGCGGGTATGGCCACGTTTAAATTCAGCCACCCAATATTTCACGGTGGTAAATGATGAGGTAGAGAGAGTTCCCATGTAGGTGTATTGCCTTCCAAAAACAAATTACATACTAATGACACTTCAATTCTCGATTTGTTTCCAATTTTCGCAAAAACACTCACATCGACTCACTCAGACGGTTGTCAAACAACGCTCATCCGAAATGGCTGAAATTTTTCTATTTCCATTCACCAACTTTTGCTGGCGAGTCCTGCCATATTCATGTTTAAGTCGGAAACTTTTCAGGCAACCCTCGTAAGTCTTAGTTCTGTGATACCCTAAAGCATCCCCAGATGTATCTTAAATCCTTACAACTTCCCGCTCTACGTGTCCTGTAAATGTGAGTTTTGAAACAGCCTAATTGATAGGCACTTGATTTCTGTTCACCATCGTACGATGAGACAGAGTGTTCTTAACAAACTTCTCGTGGATATTTTCGATAGATAGTTTGCTTTGATTCGTGTTTTCATTGGGGACATACTACGGTTGCTTTATGTCGGGACTTTGGTTGATTACTTGAAGTAACTGCCTTCTATTTGTATGGCATTCGGTAGGTTGTTCGAAAATCAATCATAACTCTTTCAAATCGTTCTTGCTAGAGTAGTACAATATGTGGGCTCTCAATTTTTTCTTGAATATTTCGAAGTTCTTATCACGTATAAGGTTATAAGTTTAAGCAGAAATATTATGCAAGATCCAAATTGCAAAAGTTCTGTTTCCAAGTAAAAAAAAAGGATGCCATTACGATTTCGGAATTAGCATCAGTAACTCAACCAAAGACCTTAACTTATTCTTCTCACTGCTGCTTAAATTCTTTACCACCAATGGATTCCACAGTCTTCTTTCCAAACTAATCCACACAATGGGTCATTATTTTGTAGTTTCTCGGTTAATTACGTGATTTTTTTTTGCCTCCTCTCAGCAGCTACTTGTAATGCATTCTCATCATTGCACTTCCCCTGATCCCATGTCAAAACTTACAATAGCCCCTTTGGAAGTGAACTTTTACAATAACCACACAACATTTGCATTCAACATGAAATCTTCTCGTGAACTGAAAATGTAAAACCGAAACGTGACAGATATTATTAGTCAGTGCACAGTATCTAGACACTCGTCGTAGTCATATGTACACTCGTACACTACCATTCATCATACGATGCAACTGCAATTATTCAAGATACTCATAGTTGTGTTTGCAACACAATCACATCTCAACCCCATCGTGCTAAGACAATGAGGCTTTATGACTTTTCATAACCCCTCTACTTGAAAGCCAAAAGCATTTTGTAAATCCATGCCTTCGCGCTTCGTTCCGTTGCGCGAAAGGCAAATGGAAAGCAAATTTACAAAACATCATCAGAAACTAAAGTTGGAAAAAGTACGAGTTCTTGAATCTCAAATTCAAACTTTGTCGTATTTGGAGTATATACTCGTACATATTTTGCACCAAAGATACGAGTATCTCGATTTGAATCTGCTTTTGTATCGGAGTTCAAGATGTACTACTTTGAATACTGTTTCGCATAATTATAATCAAATTAAACACCACAAACCAACCGACATGGTGAGAGATACAAAGAAATCCCAAAAAAAGATGAACAAAACAAAAAATATGCTGAAAACATTTTCGACGAGATAAAGTTTTAAGCCCGGCCCTTCCATTTTGCCCCACAAAATCATCAAATCACTCATAAAATACACAAAATACATTTTCAAAATGTAAATTACTATTAATGAGGGGGTGCGCGGCTGATGAGGACTGGGACTGAGGAAGTAGAACAACAAGATGCCGAAACAGAAGTTGCCCAGTTTTTTTCTCATTTTTTTTATATTTTTGCTTATATTCGTATCTCTGAGATGCTTTTCAAATGAAAAACGATGTACAAAAAAAAAAGAAAAAAAAGTGAACGTTTTTGAAGTTGCCTTCGTCTAATTGAACGGAATTTTGCTTTGTTAAATAGACGCCCAGTTAGACGATGCCGATGACGACAACGACGACGATGGTGGTGGCGGTGGTGGTGGTGATGATGATGATGATGATGGGAATGGCGATGACGACAGTGTAGGAGAACGTAAAACCATAGATAAAAGGCTTTAAAACCCACCCAAACCTACAACTCTCCTATCCAAAAGCCAAGGAACGAAACGTTAGTTGAAATAATTTTCGCGAATTAATTTTTAATTAAAATTCATGCATAAGACTGAGGGAATGGATACGCTCCCTTTGGCTGATACGAAACAGAAACATAGAATATTGTTCTGCTCCTGCTACTGCTATTGGCACAGGAACAACGAACGACTGTAGAAAGACTCATTATGAGATCAGGATGCCACTGTATTCTCGCATCTACTCGTATAGCATAACTTGGGGTAGGTACATAAATGGTAGACTCTTTTGTTGTTCTTTCCAGCCCTGACTATTGAAAAGAAAAACAAAATATTCAGTGGCTTTGGTAGAAAAGCCTGGCTATTCGATGAAGTAGATGTTTGAAAATTTTAGGCAAATAAATAGCTCTAAGGGGTGGATTTAGTGCGAATTTATCTAAATTGAGTTGCTGTAAGCAAATCAAAAGTTCCGCGGTTTTATGGGTTTTGGTTTGTTTAGACTTTGAGCGCTTGATTGATAGGACACCGGGGACGTACTAAGTGGCATTTTGTGTTTGTCGTGTTGGAATTGTGTTAATTCGAGTGAATGAAATAAATTAGTGGATGAGGGCTGGAGTAGTAGATATGGATATTTATCCACCCCAAGTGATGAATATTCAAGGCTGCGAACTTTAAACAGTCGTTTAGCAGTACCCATCTGATGGTTGACTTTGAAGAAATCAAGGTTAACAAAGTAAATTGGGATTTTTTGTCAGAAGGAGCGAATTCAGGCGCTTTAAGATTCTCCCAAATATTTCAGCATTAATCAATCAATTTAGTCTCCTTCGGTGCGGCCACATCAGATCTAATATTTGCAGACTTCCTAAGATGTTTCTGGATTTGTAAGAGTATATAGAACTTTTCAAGCAGCATGCCTTCGCCTGAGACAGATGACACTGACATCAGGAAAACGACCTTCGGATCTGCACGTGAAATGTTCGGCACATTACGATGAACGTAAGGCATGCCCCTAGTAATCTGGACTCGGAGCACCACTCTGTTGCAGCCAAGGTACGAAAGCACCACAACGAAGAAGAACCACTGTGAGAAGATATAACGTAGAAAAGCTTCAATAGCAAGAAACCCATTTTGCCAGAATCTTCGCCGAACGCATATCCCGCAGTCTCTCAACAAGTCCTATGTCGACAGCATCAAGTACTGAAAACCAGTGGCAACGCTGCCAACGTGCCATCAGAGACGCCAAAACTGATCTGCAGGGTTTCACCCGACCACCACAGATAAATCCCTGAAATCCCTGATTTGATGAAGAATGCAGGCAAGCACATGCAGTTAAACAAGAAGCGTAGAAAGCCGCACTGCAACGAACGACAAGAGCTCTACGAGCAGAAGAGACGGGAAGAACATCGGCTTTTCCAGAAGAAGAAACAACAGTACGAGAAGCACGCGATCGATAATAGTGAGAGCTTGTACTCCAAGAATAACGAACAGAAGTTTTACCAGGTAAAAGAACGTTCCAAGGCAAAAAGACCCGTAAAGAAACCTGAAGAGATGAAGAAGAAAACCTAGTAGTAGAGTGTCAGTCGGTGCTGTGTATATGGAAAAACCTTTTCTGCAGAGTGTATAACGAAGCGAAGAAGCCCAACATCCGCCGTAGGGCAGAATAGGCCATTTACTAGGTGGGGCGAAAAGTAACCTCCTTGACCGACAGAATGCGCTGCTACTGCTAAAAAGGTTATGGTGCCTTGAAGTGCGTTCATATTTAGGCAAACATGCCAAGTTTCAGTGCGATACTGTCTTTAGTTTTGTTTTGACAGCTGATTGTTGTTGACGTGTTTGGCATCATGTTGAGTATGGACAAAAACGATTTTCGTTCTCTCACAAAACATTATTTTTTGAGAGGCTAAACGGCGAAGGAATCAAAAGAAAAGTTGGATAAATATTATGAGGCTAATGCTCCGTCAGATTACACCGTCAAATATCGAGAGTTTCGTGGTGGCCGCAATTCCACTACCGGATTTGGCTCCCTCGGACTAATATCTCTTTCCAAACCTCAAGAGATGGCTCATCAATAAAAAATTCAGCTCACGCGAGGAAATCATCGACGCCACGGAGGAGTATTTTGCATTGGAATAAGAGTATCAAACTAAAAGGGGACTATATTGAATAAAATAAAAAACATTTAAAAAAAAAATTTTTCAACTCCACCTAGTAACTTAGACGATGATAACGAAAATGAAGTGAGGATAGCAATATCTAAGCTAAAATCCAACAAAGCAGTTAGACCTAACGACTTACCGACCAAGGTATCCACACAGCTGCTGGAAATAACTTAGTTGATTAGAAGAGTGGTCAGAGAGTGTATGCCTGATGAATGGAATCTCAGTATCGTCCTGATTCACAAAGGAGGATACCCCCATAACTGCGCCAGCTATAGGTATAAGTCTCCTCAACATCGTGTGAACGTCTGAAAACCTTCGCCAACAACCTGATTGGCCCCTATCAGTGTGGTTTCTTGCTAGGAAAGTGCACAATCGACCAAATTTACACACTCCGGCAGATTCTGGAATAAACTCAAGAAATCCAAACCTATACTCACCGTCTTTTAATCGGTTTTACAGCCACATATGACAGCATTTTTATAGAGACGAAATACATAGAGTCATGTCCCTTCCAAGACTGTCCGTCTGTGCAGTATAACGACTGAGAACACTCGATGTCGGAGGCACAATCGACATAATTGGGAGAACCGGTCGCAAGAAAGAAGGGACGCACAGCATCGAACTGGACAGTACGTAGCAGTTGGTGGCTAATTTCGAGATCGTAAGGGACGTTGTCTCTTACCTGCCAATGATACCCCAGCAGAAATAAACGAAGAATAACTCTTGTCAAACGCTGTTTCTTTTGTCCAAGAAGGCAATTGAATAATAAGATCCTATTCTGAACAACTAAGGAGAGTCTACTCGTATATAATATCCTGATCATCCCAATTCTACTTTTGACGTTGAAGCATGGACTCGTTTCGGCAGAAAAATCCTTCGAAAAGTATGCGTTCCCGCTTGTGTTGACGTGGTTTAGAGGAGAAGATTCAACGAAGAACTATACGATCTGTACAGCGGGCATCCGATATAGTCCGAAAACTGGGCATCAGTCGCTTGGACATGTAGATCGAATGGACACTAATGCTCCGGGTCTGCAAAGTCTTCGAATCTAACGCAGAGGGACAATGAGGGACATCTTAGTTGGCGCCTAATCCACCTAATGTGGATTACGAGAACGCTATCAACAGCTTTGAACTTGAAACCTAGAAGAAAAGCTGAAAGCTATTATGAGGGATACATACGCGGGTAGTAGACGCTCACGCTCTTTACGGTGCATTAACATCCTAAAGTCCAATGGAGTGTAGCTCAGCGCTATGATGTCATTTTGACTGCAATTAAAAGACTACGCTTGCGCTCCTTGGCACTAGAATATTTTCTCCATAATATGCACCAAAATATTGAAACTGGGCTGACAAACTTAGTTTCAAAAATAAGATTCCTCGAGTAATTTTTAAGTTCCGCTTACGTTGATGGGCGTTGAAAGAAGAGGTTTTGTGCTACAAGTTATACAGCGATTTCGACCTAAACAGAAAGGTTCTAATCAGACGCCTGATTTAACAAGAACATGAAGACCGAATGAAAAGCAACGCCCATGTTCGAAGAGCTTTCGATTTCTTCCCGTACGAACAACACAGTAGAGGAATACCTCGCTTGAGGTAGCACATGTAGAAATGGAACGCAACAAAATGTTGTCAATATTTTTTGTGAAAATTACAAATGGTCATTAATTTGATGAAATTTTTCATCACGTTTTCGCATTATTGCGGCGGTTTTTCGCGAATAAAAGCCGAATCGTGTAAAATCACACGATCTCAGCGGAAAATGTAAGTTTTCGCTCCGAGAAATCACATGTCCAGGCAATTTGCCACGCAATAGAGCCATTGTTTAACCAGCTGTGTGGCATGTGGCTCTGACCTGCTGGAAATAAACATCCTTCACGTCCATAGCATCAATGTCAGGCAAAAAAAAAAAAATCTGTCACTGAAACGGCTGCACCAGCATTATTTTCGAAAATATATGGCGCAGTGACACCGCCATTCCAAAAACCACATCAAACTGTCAGTTGTTGTAGATAGAACTTGTTTTATTATTTCTCTTGGACTTTTGGAGCTCAAGATGCGACAGTTTTGTTCGTTTATGTGCCTAGATAGACGAAAATGAGCTTCATCACCCAAAACAATTTTGTGTGAGAAATCAGCGCAAGTACACTTTTATGTGTGGTCTGCTGGCTTTAATTCTTATGTTAACTGGACCTTATAAGCACATAGGCCAAGATCTTTATGCGAAATGTGGTGCAAAGTAATTGGAGATGGACCCAATTTCTGTGATCGTCTCGAAATGGACACACGTGGGTTTTCAGCAACACCCCAGCTACGGCGATATCTTTAGTTGACCTGGCCGACTGGACACGAGTTGGAATCTTCAGATCACTAATATTTAAATTTATGGATTAAATCCAATAGAGCTGTGCGAGAAAGCGCTTTATGATGACCAAAATTAGTACGAACATTACGAGACGTTTATGCGATATACGAGTATTTCACCTTGTTTGTAGTGAATTTTCACTATTTCGACACGTTTTAGAAGTATGTGGATAATACTTAAAGACCTCTTAATTTTTACTAAAAGAAAGTCATCGCAATAATAGCTGAATATTGACCGTTCCACTATAGCGCGAACTTTAAATTGACACCTCTTGTTGAATGATCACGAATGATGCGACCACGCTAACTGGTTTATTAGTTGAGGTCTAGGTTCAGGATGGACTGAAATACCAAGTTCTCTTTCGAAGGCGGTATAAAGGAGGCTTTTTTCAACTTTGCTTCTAAATGAAGTATGTATTGTATTGAGCCAAGTTGAGGTTTTGAAAAAGCATTGATCTATTTGAGCGTCAGAACACCAATAGTCACATACGTCGATGTTCAAAGCACAATGACATTTTAATAGATTCCTAGATGCGACAAAAGGAATATTTCTACTGTCAGAATCAGCGCTCCTCTTTCCCTCTTCATTTCTCAGTGAAAATTTAAATCAAATTTCCATGAAATTCAATTTCATTTTGAAATATATATATTTTTTTTTTAATATTTTTTGGGACAATGGACGCAGATAACCCTAACCAAAGTATTATTCTGTTCGCATAACACAATCAAACCTCTGATTGCACAGAAATTTTCCAGCACATATTCACGAGGTCATCTCTATATGCACGTATCTGCAATTCATTCAAACTTACGAACGGATGTGGTAGAAAAATAAAACACGAATATGCCGCAGTAGGACCAATCAACTCGTTCATTACATTCATTGGTGTGCTTATTCGTTCAAATAACAACGAAACCGAGTTGAGCCTCAAGCTCAGAAAAAGCAACTTGGACAATCTATGGCAGTTGTAATAGATTTTTGCTCTACCCTATGATGGTATCCTTTTGATGCGTCCTTAGGCAATGAGCCACAGAGTTTAGTTGACGAAATTGGTCTCTTTCTGGTGAAACCAAAATCAATTAAGCACACCTAGGTATCCTAAATGACTCGTATCTTCTTTCTTCTTTTCTGTACAGCCAAAGTTTTTCACCCAATATACCCTACCAAGCATGTGGTATTTGAAATGAAAAATAACACACATTCGCCTTCGCGCAACCACAATCACATCATGATATCCGCAGAACGCGGTCCATAGCTGCTAAATTCCATCATACAAATTATGAGGTTACTCTTATGTGTCTGTTCATTCACTTCGACCAGTGCTGCGAGTTTCTGGAACGTGAAAGGCACCCTCCGTGCTGTTAAGCCCAGCTCTCACGTCCCGTAAAATGTTTCGTGTTAATTTCCCTGGGATGTGTGAGAAAAATAGCAAATTGCATAGTAGCGCGCGTATCACTTAAAGCTGGTAGTCTACGGATACATGGTGATATGCCATACCATCCCTGAGAAAACCCACAGGATTCTGCATTCATGAGTTTGTAATTAAAAGAAATATGACTTCATACCCGAAGGCTGCCGGGGAGAAGGCTTAGAAAGCATTTTTTTATTTTTTCCTTTTTAAACTCCACACAACTAGTTCTGAGGAGCGAAAAAACGAAAATACAGGGAATCACATAGTCCAAGAGTGGACTACAGAAGAGCTTGACTTAACTCAAGAACAGCATTGAGGGCTATCTTTGCCGAGACAAAATGGGAAAATATCTAAGCGAACCACAGAACGGTTTACTACTACAAACATTTCCGGAGAATGTTATTATTGTGGAATTTTTTGTCGAAAGCTACGTGGATGGTAGTTACGTGTTTCCTCTGTTTTTCCGTTTAAAAATAAAAAATACTCCAGGGTTGGGAGAAGGTGCAATCGCAGGCTTTGGATAGGTTTATGGGAACGTAAATACGGGACTCTGTTAACCTTCTGTTGAAATACCTGGAGCAATTTTTTTATTTATTTTTTACTCAACTTGAGGATATTTTATATGACATTATCTGAAGAACACTGGACCACAATATGCAACTAGAAAGTTTTGCTTAAAAAAATATGAAAGTATATCCTTTCCTCCATTGCAGGTCAGGTCACTCTGTTGTTAGAAAATTTAAGGGTAAATTGGCGCTTATATGGATGCCTTTATGTTCAGCCTTTGTATGGAAATAAGTTTTTGAAAATCTCATTAAATTTGTCCATGAAAGTACGGATACTTTGTAGCTGGGACCTTTCGCATTCAATTTTATTATTTGGAGGGCCATTTAGGATAATTTTCTCTTTTAAGGTTTAGTGGGAATTTATCCTGGCCAAGTCATCGAATAGACAACGTTCAAGAGTACAATTTGCAGCATGAAAATTGATAGGTCACAAGGTCGCCGAAGATGGAAATTCACTACAAACGTTTTTATATAAAAAAAAAAAAAACAAAAACACATGGAATTGGAAAACTATAAATAAAACACCAGGAAAAAGCTATTCAAAACTGTAAATGAAATACCAACGTAAATCGGACATTAAAAACTAATGAAAAATCACCAATTTATGAGCAACAGTTCAAGGATTATTCATAAGCACCGTTGTTGGCTAATGAAACGAATGGCTTCGAGCCGAAATTGCGGAAACTATATCAATGGTTTTGAATTTTTTATTCTTGTGTTTTATATATATTTTCTTTGTTTTATTTTATTCTTGTTTGAGTTTAATTGAACTATTATGTTCGAGCTGACATTTTGCCGGAAATTAACAGTGCAATTAGTTGGGCAATCGGACATAGGTATGCGCACAACTATCTATGTTTGGTGATGGCCATTACATATTTTAACTTTAAGTGAATATCGCTTGTTTTAAATACAGCTACATTCTACTGTGCTAAATATTTTTTAGGCAATTATTTGAGTCATGCCGGTTTTTAAAAAAGATAATTCCAATGTTATTTACGCGAGTCGTTTGTCTGTAAATGATTTATGAAAGCATTGTAACGCTCGTATTTAATATTTTAGAAAATTAATTGCCTAAAGGAGGATAATTCCTCTGTAGATAGATACCCTAGAATGATTATTGAACTATTCGCAGAAACAATTAAGTTTTTTAAGCACACAATACACACTTTAAGTTTCCAGGTTGTCGGTTTACTGAGCTCAATAAGCACTCTTGAAGCAAGCTTTGCAAAACTAACACTTTAGCAATCTTTTCAATTACTATTCGCCTACCATTTGATCGACTATCCAGGAAATGGACAAATGAGGTTCATAACTAGTCGATCATCGATCGATTGCTGATCCGTAAACCACCGATCGATGGTCAATTCGTAGTCAATCTCAGATCTGGAAGTAAGGATGGATGACTATTATTGTGAAATTGGTAGTCAATGACTATTCAATAAGGGTTATCAGATCATCTTTGGCTGATTGTTAATCGTTGATGGGATGGAGTCGATGTCTACTATGTGGGTTACCATTATTACTGCGGCTTAAATATCTTAATTTAAGACTGCGTAACATCAAATGTCGCTCTGCTGTATTGCTACCAAAACAGCTACAATGCTTCGAATAATATTTAATTAATGTTCAGTGAAAGTGAGTAGACGTATCGACAGTCTCGTCCGGCAAAACTTTTTCAATATCTTTCACTTCTCTACATTAAAAGTAAAGAGCGTCCTGTTGCAAGTCTTTAAATAGTTTTAAATTGTGTCCACATCACAAATAAAAGTGAATTAATAAGTTTTAGTTTTATTTTATAATTTTAATTGCAACTAGCAAGGGAGCTCTCGTTTTTCGTTACACTTATCGTACTCTTACGAACATAATGGCGGGTAAAACGCGATCAACAACTCTTGAAAAAGAAAAACAGGCTGTCTTCGCACGTTAAAGAGGTTGAGCTTTCTCTTAGTAACCTAAAAGAACGACAAGCGAAAGTTGAGATTCGTATTGACGAATTTGAAAGGTCCATTCATACTCTTCAAACGCAGGAAGACGAGATGAAAACGCGGTTAGCTGAATCGCAGACCCTTGAAGAGGAAGTGACTGATCTCTAAAAAAGATGTGAAGCTTTCGAACGACGGGAAATTGCAGCCGATGCCATTATTTGTGGTGTCCCACAGCTACCAAATGAAAACTTGAAGACAGTTTTCCATCACATATGTATGTCACAATATTGACTGTATGCCCCCACCTTTGAAAGGCATTTTTCGCTCTCAGCAAAAGCGACGAACGTATTCAAATACAATGAAAAAAGACTCCCATTGTAGTCAAATTCAGCTCTCCAGCCGAAAGAAACACCGTCCTGCATGCAGTTGCACTTTATTGCAAAAATTAGCCGAAATCCAGTTATGTCTCCAAGATGTGGATATCAAAACAGAAAACAACAGCAACATCTACATGTTCGGTAGCCTAACTAGGAAGAACCGCTACCTTTCTCAACAAGCTGTGCGTTGATAAAGGCTGTTTTCTGTTTACACACATTATGGTTCCGTATATGTGAAAGAGAATGCAGAAGCTGAAGCGATACTGGTAGAGAATGAGAGAGTAATGGATGCCATTGCCACGAAATGTCAAACGAGGAAGACTTAAGAAGAAGACGCAAAGAACAACAGCTGATCGAAATCGTCATCTATCAACAAGCATCAGTAGATTTTTTATTTTTGTTTTGCAACTATTCTTTTTTTTTAATTTTTATTTTTGCTACTTTTCGTCATTTTTTTTTCTTTTCACTTTTTCCTTTTTTTTTCTCTCTTGAAATCTGAATGATGTTATTTCATTACCCCTTTTAATGAAATGTTGTTGCTCTAGGGAAGAGGTTTCTTGTTTTCAGAATGCGTCGTTAGGTTTTCATACTATTTCACTACTTAAAAATGAATTTGAATGAGAGTGGAGTGGGTTCCATTGATGGTGGTAATTATGGAGTATTGCGACCTATGATAAGAGTATTTTGTAATCATAGAGAAGGTTTTAAGATTTGTCATTTAAATCCTTTTTGCTTAAATCCTAAATTAGACGAGTTTAGAGATATTTTTGTAGATTCAAACGTTGATGCCATCTGCGTGACGGAAACTTGGTTTGTTGACGGGGTGAAAGATGATGTGTATGCTTTGAGCGGATACAAACTTTTTCGAGCTGTATGTATTGTAAACAGAAATGTCGCTCGCCAAATGGGTCACTTGTTCAGTATTTTTTTCCACAAATTATATGCGGTGAAAGAAGCATTTGCTTAGGTGTTGTGTATAGGCCAAATCGAAATATTGACTTGACACCCATTTATGAAGTAGTTGAAGAGGTGTCGACATGCTCAACCAATATAATTATTTGCGGTGATTTTAATAGTAACTTGTTGTGTGAAAGTCTCTTAATCGAAGACGTGCAATCATTTGATCTACAACCGGTAAATAATGATGTTCCTACTCATTTCACCAGCTTCTCCAGCAGCCTATTAGATGTGTTTTTTTTGTAAATAATACCGACAAGGTATTACTTTACGATCAAGTTGCTGCACCAGCCTTTTCTAAACACGACTTATTGTTTCTTACATACGATTTTGATATTGGTGATTGCGTAGACACATCAAATTATATGTATAGGGATTTTAAAAATTTTGATAGGCCTTTTCTTGAACAGCATGTTAATTCTATTCCATGGAACCTTATTTATTGTATACCCTCACCAGACGAACAAATCGATTTCATCAATAAAAACATCAACCTTCTTTTTGATACACACATTCCAATCAGAAGAGGGATTGTAAGAGACAGAACAAAAGCGTGGTTCACGAGTGAAATTCGAGAGTTGATGTAACAACGTGATCAGGTGTATAAACGGTGGAAACGTTTTCGGATGGAAGAGCTTCATCAAATCTATAAAAACTTGCGTAATAGTGTTATCCGTGAAATAAGAACTGCTAAGATGCAATTTTATTCCAACCGCTTCAGTTCTACATCCGACGGTCGTAAAATATGGAACAATATTCGTGAACTAGGAGTCGGTAAACAAAAGCTAAGTTGTCCTACTAATATCGTTCTTATCAAATCCAAATTCAAGTGCCTCTGTTGATAATTGTATGTTTGATGGTACTGTTCTACCAACTGCAACGTCTTTTGCTTTCAAAAGGGTAGAAAGGACATAGTAGAAAGTTTCCTGTCTGTTAAATCAAATGCTATAGGAGTTGATGAGATTCATCCGATTTTTGTTAAAACAATTTTACCATCATTGCTACCATTTATTACGCACGTCATTAATACAGTTTTAATGACTGGCATTTTTCCTTACCAAAAAATAATTCCTATTCCTAAAAACCCTATAGGTGATGAATTCAGGCCAATATCAATCCTGCCTTTTCTTTCAAAAATATTGTGAACGGATTATGCATAAACAACTTAATAAGTTTCTTATGAACAATAATTTGCTGCTTCGGTTCAGTCAGGTTTCCGTGCAAAGCATAGTTGTACTACAGCTTTGGTCAATGTAGGTGAAGACATAAGAGATAGACTGGATAATGACAATGCTACGTTCTTATTACTACTGGACTTTTCTAAGGCTTTTGACATGGTAGATCACTCTATTCTGATCAATAAATTAAGGCACTACTTTTCCATTTCTCCTTCTTCAATTAAATTAATCTCGTCATATCTTAGTGAAAGAAAACAGGCTGTGTCAATAGATGGTGCCCTATCTGATTCTCTTCCCTTAACTAAAGGTGTTCCCCAAGGATCGATGTTAGGGCCTCTCTCATTTTCAGTCTATATTAATGATATATATAGCTTCTGTAATATTGAATTCTTCGAAACACATTTATGCTGATGACGTTCAAATTTATCAAAGCTGTCCCTTAGGCCTCATTTAGAATTGCGCTAGTGATTTAAATGAAGAGCTTCAACGAATTTCAAATTTGTCGTCAAAAAGTAGTTTAGTACTAAATCTAGGGAAAATGTAAATGTTTAGTTATCTCGAAAACTATTCTTGGTCTTTCCTATTTCCCAAATTTAATGCTAAACGGCTCAAAAATTTAATTCGTTGACTCTTCGAAAAATCTAGGCGTTGTCTTCAATAGAACACTAACGTGGAACAACCATATAAATTCTATAGTGATGCCGAGAGCAAAAGAAAACTACAAGTAGCATTTAACACCACCATTCGATATGTATATTGTCTCAAAAATTATGACCACGTTTCACACCTAGCCAAAAACTTGGTAAAGATGTCATTTCAAAATTATATAAAATTTCGTGCGCTTTTATTTCTCTTCAGCAAACGTCGAAAGCGTCTTGATTTGATCGTTGGAGTTGATGCTTTGCCTGACAATATGAATGTTATTACCCCTATAACATGGCTTCATGTGTCTAAATTCGCAGTCTCTACTTCAGTGGACACTATTAAAACATATGTTTCTTCTAAACTGAACATACCACCAAACAAAATTCATTGTTTTAAGTTAATAAAAAAAAACTCAGATGAATCAATGCTAAAATTTATCAACTTCAAAGTTGGCATCCCAGCCGACAGACTAAGCTCTGCTTTAAATGTAAACAATTGGCCTGCCAACGTGTATGTGAGAAAATGTAAATCCACTCCAAAAAACTCAAAATCGACAGCAATAAAACAATAATACAATCAGTATGTTCACCAACATCAGCTGTGAATGCAAAAAAAAGTTCTCACACGCAATCACAATTGATAACAAAAGACATTAGAGAAATATGTACGACTATGTATTATCAAAATATGAGTGGTTTCTCTTCCAAATTAAGAGAACTCTCCTTTACCGTGGATGCTTGCGATAGTGTTATTTTTGCCTTCACGGAGACTTGGCTTCATAAAGGCATACGTGATGAAGAGCTCAACAGCGTTTTTGACATTTCCATATTCTCCGTTTTCCACCCGTGATCGTTTTGATATAACAAAACAATGTGGTGGTGGTGTTCTGATTGCAACGAAACGCATTCTTGGAGCTGTTGATGTGGATATTGACGTTTGTATTAGTGATCATCTGCATTTTGACCAACTGTGTGTGGACGTGGTTTCTCTTAATATGATGCTAATTCTCAGCTACATTCCACCTACAAGTTCACTGCCGATTTAGAACAAACACTTGGAGAACATTGATAGGGTTGCCACTATCTCAAAGTATTCAAATTACAATATTTGTGTTGTTGGTGATTTTAATTGCGGTGATATAGTATGGACTCAATCTATTGACTCTACATTATTGCCAACTTCGTTAAATTCTGATATAGATATTTTATTAATAGACTCTTTGTTATCCAATAATTTAAAACAAGTCAATAATATAGCTAATTCATTTAATAGATTCTTGGATTTAATTTTTGTCTCAGATGACTTAAATGCTTACATATGTTGAACAATGTTGTCCATTATTGTCAAATTCTGTAAATCACAGTGCTGTAAATCTTTGTCTAAATAATTTGAATTGTAATACATTTTGTAATTTTAGTAACTCAACTAATTCATACAAATTTAATTGTAAAAAACTTTCCCGAATGAATTACTATTTTTCAAATATTAATTGGTTAGAAGAATTTTCGGGCAAACATTTATCAGAGAAAATTGATACTTTCACAATCATTTTCAACAGTATTCTTGAAGAATACGTTTCTATATATCGTAAAAAAAATAAATTCTCACCCAGCTTGGTACAATAAAAGACTATTAAATTTAAAGAACGCTAAAAATGCTGCACATAAAAAGTTCAAAGGAACTCAATCAAATGACGACTATACAGTTTTCTCACGACTAAGAAAAGAGTTTGTTATCCTATCTAAATTTCTTTATTGTAACTATATTCATTCTATTGAAATTGATTTAAAAAATAGACCTACTGCTTTTAGGCAATTTGTTAATGCAAAAAGAAAACGATCTGGATTTCCAACAACTATGTGTCTGGACGATAAACAGTCAAGTGATCCTAAGACCATTGCAAACATGTTTGCGAAATATTTTCAAAGCATTTATAATTCTGCTTGTTCTACCTCTATTGATTCAAGCTACATCAATTCACTGCCATCTATTTTTGAGTGCTCACATTATTCGTTAGATGTTTGTGAAGTTGAAAATGCCTTAATTTAAAACCGACGAGTAAACAAGATATTTTAGGATTTTTTCCAATAGCTTTACGTTATTGTTCCAGCTCACTTTGTTTTCCTTTACATGTGCTATTTAATCAGTCAATTTCAAGTGGAATTTTTCCTGATGAATGGAAGGTTTCGGCCATAGATTCAGTTTATAAGTCTAGGAATAGAAACCTCATTTCAAATTATAGGCCAATTTCTAAGCTAACAGTTATTCCCAAAATATTGGATAGCCTTGTGAAGGATAAATTAAATTTTACAATTAAACAATATGTAAGCAAATATCAACATGGTTTTTGGAAGGGTAGGTCTACTGTTACAAACCTAGCGGAATTCACAAATTATTGCATAAAAACATTGGAAAGCCATGAGCAGGTTCATGGGATCTACACTGACTTTGTGAAAGCCTTCAGTAGGTTTAATTTAGCAATACTTCTTAGAAAGCTGAATGCCTACGGGTTTTATGGTTCATTGCTACAATGGTTAAGCACTTATTTGTATGGCAGGAGACAATATGTTGCTATTGGTGACTATTTTTCTGATGAGATCCTTGTGGCCTCTGGTGTTCCAGAAGGAAGTCACCTTGGTCCTTTCTTATTTATACTTTTTATTAATGATCTTCCGAATTTATTGAAATATTGCTCTTGCCTTATTTATGCGGACGATATTAAACTATTTGCCAAAATAAAGACTATGAATGACTGCATGATGTTACAATATGATCTCAATTCCTTCAGTAAGTGGTGTAGGTTGAACGATCTACAGCTAAATATTGAGAAGTGTGCTTGTATGAATTATAATAGATCTTTTTATCCAATTTTACCAAGATACACTTTAAACAATTCCCAAGTTAAGGTAGTCGAGGAGTTTAGAGATCTTGGTGTAATATTCGATAGCAGGCTGACATTTCATTTACATGTAAATTACGTCGTCTCGAAAGCAAACTCACTTTTGGGATTCATAAAAAGGAACTCGGTTGATTTTAAAGATCCGTACACACTGTGTTGCAATAGGCTTGTGTGATCTGGAACTCTTACATTGCCTCAAATTTACGTAGAATTGAAAATATTCAAAAGAAAATTTTTAAAATTTGCATTACGTCACTTTTTTTCTAGAAATGGCACTGATGTTCACCACTATTATCGTACTAAATGCCTTTTACTTGGTATGTATGCTTCTTGTAGTTCTTTAAGACCAAGACCGTTTCTCATGGAGAGTCGGCATTACACATTTTATGGTCAAAATGAACCTTTTTAATGAATATTGTTTAAATTTAGATATTTGTTTGCCCAGAAGTTCCTCTAAAAATATTTTATTTTACTATCTTAATCAATGAATTTATATTTATACTTTGTTTTATTTAAATTTAAGTTACATATAAACTTCGAAATCTGTAGACTTAATATCGTAGATTGAATGAATAATAATAAATTAAAAGTAGTCAGCCGACATATCTATACGAAAAAATCAAGTTTCCGGTGTCTAGCAGATCTGCTTGTTTATTACTTCCGCGATTTTCATGTTTAACATCTGAGATACAGTTTTATATTGCTACTATACGTCTTTGGAACACACTCCCACGTACTATACAAGAGCTAGACGACGCGCGACGATTTAAACACGAACTTCAACATTTCCTTGAAAATCAGAGCAACTAGGTTCACCCAACCCTTTCCCCTTCTCAGGCAATTTCAATCAAAATTTTACTTTTTGAATTAAAGGATAAAATATTAAATTGACAAAGTTTCATTAATATTAAATTTAACTTACTCGTACTTCTACTTTTAATAAATAGTTTCACTAGAGTTAAAATTTAAATTCTAAATTAAAGCTTAAGCGCAATAATGTTTATCTTTCACAGATTTATAAGTGAATTCTTATTGTGTTAGCAAGTTTAAATAAATAAAATAAATAAATTAAACGTTGACGACTTTAGCTTCGTACTTAGAAGCAGAAGCAGGAATTTAAGGAAATAGCTGACGGGTGATAGGCTTTTCTGCTGCGGGATTAAACTTTGGTCGTAACATCAATGACGTTTTGTTGATTTTTGCAACCTCAACCACACTGTGATCGGCAGCACAATGTCAAAGCAAAAAACCATTTGACCGATCGGTAAATACAACGCCATTATGTTACAATATCTAAAACAGCATTACCGGACTTAAGGATCGAATAGTGCAACAACTGCACTATAAACAGTTTGTTTATCAATTGTGTAGCAGAATTAGAAGTGTTGTGCCATCGATCATAGAAGAGCTCTTAAACGCTGTGTAACTTGTTATTATCACTAGAGCGGATAATTTTATCGGTTGAATTCAAGAAGACACAGAACATCGAAAGACAAAGTCAATACAAAGATGATATTGGAGGTACCCATGGAGAACGTACGAGTCCCAATATCGTATCAAGACAGCCGAAGCCTTATTTAAGCTGAACAGAAAAAGAAGTTGCGAAGTAGATGTTACAGTGAAGCTGTAGCATAGAATCACAAGAGAGCTGACAGATAGCCACAGCTTCCAACAACTCTCAATGAAAATTCAAAATGATTCTCTGATGGTTTCCGATGATGCTCGTTGCCCTAAATTCCTAATTTACGGTATATAACTACAAAAGTAATAAAGCAGCAGGACTTTTTAGAGACTCTGACATAATCGACAACGATTCGCCGACAGTACTATATCATCTTACTAAAAGGACCTGGGAGACCGTAAGCTTTTTTGAAAAGTGAGAGAAGGGGATATGACTGTCAAGCTTCTAAAGAAAGGTACTCGTACCCAAACTGAGTACGGGAACTTGATAGGTATTAGGGCTTTTTCCTCTTAAACGCGTTAAGAAACATCTGTAGAGAACCCTGCACAAGTTGGCTTCCAATGGTGGTAGGTGTTACGCGCTATAAGGGAGGAAGTACCGTGTCTGATAGATTTTTTCAAAATAGTGTCAGTCAAAGTTTTTTCGCTTTCATTTAAATTAATATGAATTGTTTTTGTATAAATCAATCAGATATTTTGTCTTGCTCTGGTTTTTCAGTTACTCATCTAAACATACGTAGTTTAAGAAAAAACTTTGATTGCTTTCTCTCGCACCTTGCTGCTTTAGAACATTTACCAAATCTAATATTTTTATCTGAAATATGGATATACGAGATTGAAAAAACGAAGTATATACATCAGATACCAAGTTATTTGTTTGAGGTTACGTGCAATGATTCGTATTCAGCTGGCGGTGTTGCGGTTTTTACAAAAGTGAACTAGACTGTGATATTATTAAAACTCGTCTTAATAGTGCTGACTTGATTTCTGTTAACTGCAATATTTCTGGTGTTCGTTATGGTTTTGTGTGTGTATATCGTTTACACTGTTGCTCAGTCAAAGTCTTTGTAGATGAATTTTCTGAATTTCTCCAAAACATTTCTTGTAAAAATGTAGTCCTTTTGGGTGATTTCAATGTTAATATTCTAGATTACTGAAATGATGTTGATTATTTTTTGTCTGTGTTATCATCTTTTGGCTTTGAGTCCTTATTGTTACAACCTACGCGAATTGCTCTGAATTCTAGATCATGTTTGGACCATTTGTTTATAAGGTTGCACAGAAACAACTCAATAAATTTCAAAACTGATGTTTATGATCTACAGATAACTGATCATTGTTTAACTACAATTCAGTTTGATTGTTCGATACGCAGACCTAAACCACTACAATTTAAAAAGATTAAAAAAGTCGACTTTACAGCCTTGCAAAGGGATTTGTCTTTTGAGTTCTGGAACGATGTATATAGCGCTCATGATCCATCAATTCCTTTTGATTTATTTATTAATAAATTGAAATTTCATATTTCTAATTGCAGTCAAAATCATAGCGTAAACACAAATAAATCTAAGTGCATCAAACCATGGATGACGTTTTATTTGTTGAAGAAAATAAAAAAAAAATGAACTTAGAATTCGGGTTCGCAAACATCCTAGGAATACTAGGTTTAAAAGTTTTTATGTTAAAATCTGTCGTGAGTTAAAATTAGAAATAACACTTTGTAGAGATAATTATTTCAGAAGAAAACTGGTTGAAAATATTGGGAATTCTAAGAAAGAGTGGGACACAGTTAATGAAATTTTGAATAGAGAAAAGCCGAATGCCGAAATTGTTTTAAATGTGGATAGTAATGTTGATATAACTGAACCAAGTGAGGTGGCTAATGTTTTTAATGACTATTTTTCAAATATACTCAATGATTTCCGCGGTCTCCTGGGACAAAATAATTTTTCGTGTCACTGTGATAAAACAATAAGGCAGGAGAAACACTAGTCTGCTTGTTTTCACTTTGAAAATTTGACACCACTGGAAATACACAAAATTATACTCGTACAATCCCTAAAGAACTCACACTCTTCTTCACATGACAATATTTCAAGTCACGATCTTAAAATTATTTCTTTTTTTATCTGTGATGTTTTGTGTCACATATACAATTTGAGTGTTCAACAGGGCGTTTTTCCCGAATCCCTTAAAACCGCTGTAGTTATTCCTCTCCATAAAAAAGGTAATACTAAGTCTTTGAATAACTACCGTCCTATTTCACTTTTGTCTACCTTCTCCAAGGTGTTTGAAAAAGGTATGAAAGCTAGAATACTGTCTTTTTTAGATAAAATTAGATTCTTCAGTAAACATCAATTCGGTTTTAGGAGCGGAAGATCAACTGAAGATGCCTTATTAAAACTTTGCGGAGAAATTTATAACAGCGTAAATGATTCTAAAATTGCTGCAACGTTATTTATAGATATCTCAAAGGCTTTTGACATGGTGGACCATTCGCTTCTACTCAGTAAATTGTACAATGCAGGTTTTAGAGGTTTTATTTATACATGGCTTTCGTCTTATTTGCGGAACCGTAAACAAATGGTCAGAGTTAAAGGTTGTATGAGCTCACAGAAAACAATAAATTTAGGCGTTCCACAAGGTTCTGTCCTGGGTCTGATATTGTTATTATTGTTCTTAATTTACGTTAACTCCTTATTTATCCAGCCTTTTAAAGGAATAATCACCGCGTTCGCAGATGACACAGCTCTAACTTACTCTTGTTATAACCTTTTCGATATCAATGCAAACATTAATTTTGACTTAGATTTGCTTCGTAGGTTTGACAAGCATAAACTAGCAATTAGTAACAAAACAAAGTACATGATTTTTAAAATTAAGGGAAAATTGACTGATAACTTTTCTTTACAATATCACTCACCAAATTGTTTTAAATTTAATCTAAGAATTGTTTGTCCTCATAATCAAGGTGTATCAACCTACAATACCGATGTTAGTTGCTCGACAGATTGCTTTGCTATTAAACGTGTCGAATGTTTCAAATACTTAGGGGTTGTTTTAGACTCAAAGCTTAGTTGGAGTGAACATACCCTGCATTTAAAACAATACTTTAACTTAGTAGTAAGACAGCTTTATCACCTATTGCGGATCCGATATTTTAAAATTGGTATATAATGGTCTTTTTAAATCCAAGCTGCAGTATGGTATAGCCTGTTGGGGCGGTACACATTTCAACAAAGTACAACCCTTGCTAGTTAAGCAAAAACACTGCTTAAGATTAATCTGCAAAGTTAATCGTACAACCCCCAGTTTTAGATTATTCAAGGAACATAAAATCCTACCCTTAAGACACCTTTACTACTATAAAGTCTTGAAAATATTTTTCCAGAATTCTGGGTATAACGTCGCTAGACTGTATGGCAATCTTAACTTGCGAGCTAATTCCATGAATTGTGTATCCTTACCTAGAATCAATAAAGCACTTTTTTCTCGTTTTTTCACCGTCATTGCTCCTCGCTTATTTAATAAGTTACCGGAAAGTATTAGGTGCGAAAGAAGGCAATCTTTGTTCTTAAAAAAATGTCATAACTTGGCTTTTTGCTTACGATCATTGTACAGTAGATCAATTTCTTATTTAGTTAATAATTTTAAAATGTTTGCTTTTTACATATAATTCTTAAATTGTTGCACTTAGCTTTCTATTGCATTTGTTTATTTTTAAATACATTTTCCCCATCAATGTTTAAATAAGTAATTTTTTGCTGAACAATAATGGTACATTCGCCACTTGGCCTTGGTCAATAGAATGTCCCTAACTATACCAAATATAATAATTGTAATATATTGTATTAAATTTATAAGTTGAAATGAAATAATGAAAAAAAAAAAAAAAAGTTGTGTACTATGGCCTATACTTTTATCCTATCTGGTCAAACACTTTTTCCACACACTCGTAAATAACCCGCAAAATCTGAAGAGGTCTAATCACCGACTTTGAACATTTCGACTACGAGAAAGGCAAATGAGGTGATCTAAATCAAGAACGCCTAGAGCGGCTACAAAGCAAGACAGGCTTTGCAATGAAACTATTTGACTTAAGAAGGAATACCAACGCGTCACCTTAATTCTTTCAGCGTAGCTGGTACAAAATTTTAAACTATTTTATTGACATTTGACGCGATGGTGGAACGCATATTGAACACACATCTTTTACTGTTTTCTAACTATGACAAATCATTAATAACTGTTCTTTTTCGCATTCCCTCTAACCAGATGTTGCATGCGTTGTAAATAAAATGCAAATTACCGCAGTATTGTGAAAGCAGTCCGATTGTGATGAACATACGAGTAATACTTTCGACTGCATTGTATCTGGTTGTTTATTTATTTCATTTTGAAGTGAAATTACTTCAGTTAAAAATATTGCAGCTGGTGAATATTTTTGCTTTTTTTTTCCTTAGGCTTGCGTGTGCATGTCAGTTGGGATTTTGCCTGTGGTACTTCTTTTGAACCACCACGGTATCCACCATATTCTTGTTTTTTTTGTTGGTTTGTTGTGTTTACTATGAAAATATAATGAGACGACACGAATATAATGTGAGCCAAATGCCCCAAATGCTTGAAGAGCTGGAGATACTGTCAGATCCTGAATCCGTTGTGGATAGTCCCGATGATGCTGAAGGAGAAGACATATAGTACTACCTGCAAGCAACAATATTATTGATTTTGATAATAATTCGGATTCAGATGAAGAAACACCGTTGTCGAGAATTGTGTCTTCAGCCATTGAGGAAGAGGACATTGAAGAACGCCGAAGGACCAATCAACGAATTTGGGGAAAGAATTGTAAGCCTTGTCCAGTAGGTGAGTTTACAGGTTCTCAAGGTTTAACTGATTATGTTTTGCAACTACCTGAACAAACGCCCGTCAAACTCTTTTATCTGTTGTTGACGGACGGAAAGTTTTGTAAGCTACATACAAACTTTTATGCTGAGCAGAGTTATCACGTGCCCAGAAAAAAATATACTATCGCCACAAATTTATTGATGGGAATAAAACAGGCGCCAAGTTATAGGGACTATTGGTCAAGTGATAAGTTATATCTCCTGTATAATGAGTCCGAAGAGGTTTGAGTTTCTACTGTCGAAATTGTATCTATAGGTAAATACTAATGCCGTAATACCAGCAAGATCAAGCTAGGCCGTTATTGAATACTATGGTGGAGAATTTTTCAAAATGCTTGCATCCATCAGCGGAAATAGCAGTCGACGATTCAATAATTAAATTTAAAGGGAGGAGTACTTTGAAGCAGTACATGCCAAAAAAGCCTATCAAAAGGGGGTACAAAGTTTGGATATTAGACTTTTTGTTGGAAATTGGATGTCTGTACCGGTAAATCTGCTGATGGAATTGCAGAACGCAACCTTGGGGCAAGGGTAGTAAAAAGTCTCACAGCAGAGCTGACAAATAAAAACCATATATGCTTTTTTGATAAGTTTTTCACGACTATGCCGTTGATGGAAGATCTAAAAGCAATAAAGATTCATGCATGCGGTACGGTGAATATGATACGAAAATTTTTATCACAATTTAAGCCTGATAGAGAGTTGAAGCGAGGAGAATATGATTGGTATACCATCAAAATGTTAGTTACAAGCAAATGGAAAGATAAGAGATGTGTGCATTTGCTATCAAATTACCATGATCCAGAACAATCTATTTAGCTACAGCGCAGAGAGAAAAGTGGTAAATCAAGTAACATTCCGTCTATTTAAGCAGTGAAGGATTATAACAATAATATGAATTTTGTGGACCGTTGATTGGATTCGTGGGATTTGCAATCAATTTGACTAGGAAAATCGAAAACATGTTTTCAGGAATACCATCGGGCTGAAGGAGCAGCAGTGCCGAGCTAACCTCCGACGAGTGCACGCGAGACATAGTGCACTCGTACTCTCGATCTGACTTTGTGCAAAAAAAAAAATAATAATAATAATAAAATATAAAAACACTGCACATTCCAACCACGCGCGAGTTACATAAATGGCAACACCGAAACTACAAGTACACAATTAATCAAACTATTAATCGATGTGCTCTTTCAAAACCCTCTCTTATCAAATCCGTGGAGAGATCAACATAATGCTGTCTCCGTGCATGGCTCACCAATTTCTCCACTCATTGAGAAGTAAAGATATCGACCGTTTGTCAGCTTCACTACATACGTAAATGCATCTGGAGAGAGAATAATTAAACGGGACAAACGCTAACATCATTTAAGAAGAATCTAGAAATTGGCGGTCACTTGAAATTTGGCTGTGAAGAAAAAAGGAACGGTGGCTTGAGACTACGAAGCTATTATTAATATTTAATCATTCATATGCAAATAAAAATTTTTGTAATTAATAGTAGTAATTTGAAATTATTTTTGTGTTGGGAAACCGCATAACATAAGTCGCGCGAGTGCAAAATTAAAAAAGAATCAGTGGCGCGGTTCGGCGAATCGGGAAAAAAAATCATAGTGCGTGCACTCCCACATCTCCTGCCCCTGGTCGGAGTGCTATTGTTTGCACTCGGTCGGTGTTTATGTATGTCTTTTGTGTTTGCTAATTTATAATGGCTCGGGAATTAAAAGTGGACATAGCAAATATACGCGGGATAAAAAGCAATCACTTTTCTGCGTACGTCTACGTCTGTAAATTCAGACCAGCTGTTTTGGCACTTAATGAAACACAGGTAGATCCCCGCCCACACCTCTCAGATCACTATGATCTGAAGCTACGTGGCTACGAACTCGGTCTCGCCATTTACGTGCGTAGTGATGTAGCTTACCAAACTCCACCACAATGTAGTCCCTGCTCCAATTTCCAATTAATATTTCTTCTCCGCAAACAAATTATCCACTACTGCTTTATTTACAGAAGCCCCAAACTGTACAGCAATTCTACCTTTAACGAATTTGATGCGCTGTCTGACTCCATTCAATGAATTGTATTCCTGTATCCTCATACTGAAATCGTTATTACGGGCGATTTCAATATACACAATTCTGGGTGTCTTCGACTATTCTGGACAGACAACACCCGAAGGACGGTGCGTTGAGATCTTCACTGCGGAAAACAAATGTGCGAATGAGCCCACGCGCATACTAGACGTTGATAGCCATACCGCCAACTCCCTGGACTTGTTTTTAACATCTCAACCTGATAAGTACACCATTGATGTGCTCTAGGCTCGTCGGACCATTGTGTCATATCAGCTAATTTCTCGTATGCTGACCACACAGTTAGAGAAAAAGTTCCTAAAAGAACCTTATGGCAATACCAGAAAGCCAATTGGAGCGCTCAGCTTCTTTAGCAAATTTAACTGGTCGTTATGTTTCCTCGATAACGACGTGGATGCCGCTGCTGATATGATCACTTACACCATTCTCCTTGGATTGAGATCCTTTATCCCTTATCGGATTAAGGGTATCAGACCTACGTCTTTCTCAAGCGCGTGAAATTTCAATGTAACAAAAAATTGAGGCAAAAAATACTACAATGTCCCCCAAAGGTAGTACAAATTTTTGGTTGTTCGTCAAAAATATTAAATTGTGCCTCATCCTCCATCCCAACGCTCATTTACAATGACATTCCAGCTGTCAATTCTTTGGACAAAGCCAATCTGCTTGCTGCACATTTTGCGACCAGTGCAATACTTGAGTGCGTCCAATCTTCAATGGGACGAATCCACTTTCGCACTCGTGTTTGTAGTAGCAAGAGTACTTAAAGATCTTAACATTCATAAATCTGCTGGTCCAGATGGTATATCTTTCCTTCTCCTGAAGAGGTGTTCTTCCACGCTGGCAAAACCACTGCGTAAGCTTCAATCCTACTCTTCAGGACTCTTTCCGAGCAGTTGGAAAACAGCATTTGTCCAGCTCGTCCTTAAAAAAGGGCGAATCTTCTTCTCTCTCCTTAGATCCATTGCACTTACGTCCGGGCGTAAGGGACGCGTCCCTTCTTTCCACGGTCATGGAAACGCTGATAAATCGTCAGCCCATGAAATATCTCGAAACACGATAACTTCTCAATGACCGGCAATATGCTTTTCGTAGCAACAGGTCCATTGGTGACTTGATGGCATGTCTCACCGAAAAGTGGAACCAAAGTCTACACAAATCTGGCGAAAGCAAGATAGCTGCACTTGATATTTCTAGGGCATTTGACAGAGTTTGGCATCAGGCTCTTTTGTCGAAAATGTGTGCTTTTGGGATCGATGACTCTCTTCTTCAATGGATTAGAAATTACCTTTCGGAACGTTCAATTCAAGTTGTCTTGGTTGGTTTCAAGTCTCATGTATACAAAATAAATGCTGGTGTGCCCTAGGGCTCCGTTCTGTCTCCGACACTCTTTTTAATTTTCAGCAATGATGTCTTGTCTGCTACTTCTAATTCAATATATTCCTTTGCTGACGACAGTACTCTCTGCTTTTCGTTTCCGAACTCACGTCCCTGATCTTCGGATGTAGAACGGGAACGGCAGCGAATGTTAAGCTAATTAAATTCCGATATTGACAGCATAACCAATTGGGGAACTACCAACAGAGTGGAATTTAATGCTTCCAAAACACAATACTGTCTGCCGTCGCTAAAGTAAGAAATATTTCACCCCCTCTGACCTGGCTTCATTATATAAGGCGTTTATCCGCCCAAAAATTGGAGTACAATGCCCACATCTGGTCAGGTGCCCCTAAGACCTCTTTGGATCTGCTAGATAGGATCCAAAACTGTCCGATAAAACTCATAGTTGATGCCAGTATTACACAGTTGTTCGACACCTTCGAACACCGGCGTAATGACTCCTGTCTCACCTTGTTGTATTGCTATTTTCACCACCAATGCGCCACTGAAATTGCCAGTAGCATACCATCCCTTCTAACTTTTAACCGTAAGACCTGTCACGCTATGAAATGCTCGGACATACTCCGGGCATCCGGACATACTCTGAAATATCGCGATTCGTTCCTAAGCCATAAAACTCGCTTATGGAATGTCCTCCCGAGCTCTTTATTTCCTAGTCGTAGTGACTTGCAAACATATAAAACCAACGCACATCGGTATCTCTCTTTTTTCCCTCCTTAATTTCACCTCGCTCTAGCTATTTGCAAACATCTTAAGGGTATACAAAATACCTTGTGCGCGCGCCAATTATAAAAAGAACAGCAGCGTGACTGGTTCATAATATGTACCACTTGAATGTAAATTTATTTTTTTATTTATTTCTGGTTAGCAAAAACTGTGTTTCTTTTAAATAAATTACTTTTTGTAAAAAACAAAAGAAAATTTCTTTTCACATTAGGGGGTATATTTTTTCCCAGTTCGTCGTCGCTGAAAGAGTTAAGACATTCCATAAAATAAGGTGGAGCAGGAGCCATGGCAGCTGAAGAAAAGCCGGAGCGACCTAGAATACATTGCCACAAACCAGACGAGATATCGCATAGGTATGGTAGATGGCCTACGACCCGTGAGAGGCGGGACAATTTGCGGAATTAGGTATCAACTCCTGTCCATTAAGGGCTAATAATACTACCTTCAGGACACCAAATCAACGGTCCATTTCATTTTCAAACTGCCGTCGCTCTTTTCATTATTCTGAGTGTTCGAATCAGATGGGCAAAAATGCACCAATTTTCTACTAGACCAGCTCCTTTCCTGATATATAGCCGATTTCGTTTATTGACAGCTTTCAACACAAAATAACAACAAAAGAATTAAATCCTGGTTGCCAAAGAAAAAAACTGGCCGATATCATATAGTCACCGGACAGCAGAAGTCAGCTCTAGAAAACAAAGTCTTGCGAAACTTTCAAATTTTCTTTTGTTTAATTTATACATGGGCGCCGTTCTCGTTAGAGAAGAAATTAAAATGGTAACGCTTTACTTCGCTAAAGAAAGCCTGCCTAGTGTTGTTATTCAGAACAATTACAGCGTATAATTGATGCTCTTAGATTCGTTTCCAAGTGCTGTAGATCTTAAAATTTCCTGTATCGATTCAACACTAGGACTTTAAGAAAGCTTTTCGGTGCCTGCTAGTCAAAATGGATTTCAGCTTATCCTCACTACTAAAGTGATTACAGACTTAAAGACTCCCACTAATTTCGAATCCGGTAGATCCTCATGGGAAAAAAAAGCCTAACATCCATGTCAAACCCTTTATTGCGTCTTCTCTCCCTGTCCGAATATAACCTCCATTAACCTTAAACAATTGGAAAATTTGCGTTATTACCCTATTTACATGTTGAAGCAACTACTTCCATGATGAATGCTTAACAATTTGTTTATGACCCATAATTTGAGTAAATAATTCTCTTCCACTTTACCCATCCTCTGGCTTCATTCCACTCTCATTCATTCCTCACACTCGTTATTCTCGAAGAAACCTAACATGACCTTAGCTCGTAAAGCAAACTTTAACAACCCACGCTCCATTGAAATAACAAAAAAGAAGTGTTAACACTAAATTTTGTGGCAAAAAAAAAACACAAATACACACAAAAAAAAACATAAGCACCGTCGGCCTAGTTGTTTGTGTTTATTCATTACGAAAAGCCCCGAACCCATGTTGAACTTTTTCCACCTCCAAGCGTATACACAACACAACGCACTTACGAAACGAACTTAAATCCGCAAAAGCTAAAAGCAAAGAAGGCTTGAAACGTTCAAATGAATGCAAATGAATTTATTCAAATTTCATTTCACCCAGTTTACACGATACTCATATTGGTACGAGTAGTAGGCACTCCTTTTTCCACCACACTTCAATGTAAATGAAGTGAAGATGGCAGTGACAACAACCCCTTTGGAGTAAATCTACCAAAACAATAGACAGTAAGGTACATTTAGAAAACTAAAGCAACGTGTGGCTTAAAATATTTACTCTGCCGCGCGCGTAAATACGTAAATACATGCAGAAGTAGCGAAGGACATTAATATGCATGCCCTTCCGAATTTAGCTCAACTTTCCCACATATGAATACCTGCGCCGCAATGCCTAATCCGCAATGGAACTAGTCGTATCTAGTCTCTAAGCGCGCGGTTTAGAAATGGATAGAAATGAAAAACGTGAATTCTAACAGGCAGCCAGACAAAGGCATTACGCAAATGAGAACGCGCCAGCGTTTTAATAACTCTCAAGAGCGTTCCACAAAATGTGTCACATGTTCACGTGGAATACGATAAAAAGGTGAGATGCCCCAGCAGCCGAAATTTTTCTATTTCTTCGTTTTTTTTCTTGTACAAGTGCCATAATTATTCCACAAGGATAACTCTAGTTACGAGTATATTTACCTTCCAGATTCTATCCACTTCCTACTGTCATGTCATGTCGGTCTTTCTTTACTTTCACTCTTAACCTACCCACCACTCATCGCTGCTCAAGGATTAATGAGTGAATGTAAATGCAAGGAGATGAGTAGTTTAAGTCATCTCCTGGTAATACGTCTTTGCAAGTAATGTCGCCTGGGTTATGGTATGTATAGTTGTTATTGTTGTTGCTGTTGCTGCCAGGATCTAGATCCTGTTGATTTATTTAACATACGACCTCGTTTATCTACGATAATCCGTGTTGCTAATTACACGCGCATTCTAGTTGGGTCAACAAGATATGTATTTTATGCGTTCCCATCTTATACACACACACACACAATACAGAGGTTACACATAAGATGATTCTACTCTACAAGTCAGAACAACTCGTGTTCTTCTCATCATTATCCTTTGACATAAGCGAAACATTATCATCATCAATCAATCAGTCAATATCACTCCAGTGAAGCAGATTTGCGAGGAAACTTCACTTGAATCCATGTGTTTTGTTGTTAAGGAAAGCGAAGGATTTTGAAGAATATTGACCTGGGAACATCATCGCAACGTTACGTGGATAGTAGCGGAACTTTTCTCTCCGAAGACCTTGTATGGATAAACACTGTACGATTGAGAGAGCAAGGGGTGTTATTACTTGATGCTATGACTTGTGAGGCGTCAATTAGTGGAAAAGTTTATACCAACGAGGCTTGATGTTTGTTTTGTCATTATGGTGCTTGAACTTTCGTAGTATTCGTATGTTAGGTAGAGGAAGAATGATGCAGAGGTTTTATCCCGTTGACTTTGTATAGGATTTAATGAGATTATTGAGGTACAACAATGTAACTGAACTTATGGAGAACACAATTTATTTCTTGGTTCGCTAATCGAAAGGTCCATGCGACTCGGATCCCACACTGAAGTATTGTGAACTTCTCTCAGTAGCTATTGGGTTATGCTGATGACACCGACACCATCGGTTCCAACATCGCACTGTAGAAGCTTTAAATGTAATTGAAGAGAAAGAGGCATTGGCCGTAATCGCTGTTAACAACAGCCATAGTATCGAGGTAGTTAATGAGTTAATCTACCTCGGAGTAAATACATAAAAACATCTTGGTTTGGCAAAACAACATTCAAAACTCGAAAGGCTGAGAGGATTCTATGCAAAACCCTGATCCTGATAGTTCTGTTTTATCAGCTGCAAGTTTTCAATCTCCTTCAAAGGAAGAATAATTCGTCAAATAGTACGAGTAGGTCCTGCATGTGAAGAGGGCAAGCATCCTCAGCTCTACTAGAAGTGGGCGACAACGCCCCAGACTGGACCTTCCAGTTTAACAGATCTTCGAGTTCTAGCTTCCTGGATTGAAAAGTAGAAAAAGACTGAATCTCCAGGTCAAGAATCCAACGATCACAGATGTCTGAAACGTTGACATGTCAAACTACTGTGCTTAAAAGGAAAATATTAGATAAGTAGGCTGGAAGGCACTCGGCAACAATTGTATATTAAATTACAAACATTACAAATATAATGTATCTACATAGGCAGCGATAATGTAACCTGATATCATGTTCATTAAAGTCTACAACAGAGGTTCATGACGGTGAAGATTCCAGCGTGCATCACATCAACATGTACGGAAAGCGTATCCGTACGTCAATAGTACACTACTTATGTACATCAGTATCATTCATTCACGTGCTCGTAAATAGCTTCTGTTATGTCAATTGGCCATATGAAATTCAAGTTCTTCAAGTCTATTTTTATATTTGAGTACAACTAGTTTTGGTCTTAACCTCGACCTTGTCAATTCTTTGAAAGTTTAATAGCGGATGTCATACTCTTGTAATGAATGGCTATAATTGGTTATGAATTCGAATGTAATTTTAACTTGGAGTGAATGGATTTAGACTGGGCAATACCCTTCGTAAAGTCTTTATGACACAGAGCTGGGAACAACTGATAGTGAATGTCAATCGTGCCAACCTGATGTCAGCTGCTACTGTTGTTGATGATTGACGTTAATGTGGGGTCTTTGGACCGTCTGTAAAGTCTGGAAAATAAAGAGTTCCTGATCCCGATTGTGAAGGTAAATACGATCTTATGTGAGTTTGATGTCGATGACAAATTCTTTCATGTTAACCGGAAAGGTTACAGCAACCATTAATATGTTATATCAAGGTTTTGTTGTTTTTAAGATCTTGATTCGGAGCAGAGTTAACCTCTTCTATTCTGAAAACTGAGATTGCTTCTTCAAAATCGAATTTTAAATATTTATGTATGCCAGCAGGTACGTGCTGGCCTTCTTTAAGTAAGCTTCCTTTGTTACTATCACTAGTTGTTGATTTGATCATGCGACACATCCTTATGCTTCTGTCGCGAACTGTCGTTGACTACCTTCTTTGTCTTTGTCTTCTTTGCCTCCTGCTGTCTTTTGGGTCGATACTTTTTCTATCATACGAGGCATGTCTTATGTATATGAATGATGTCCTTTGCCACATATTTGATCAAATTGTATCACTTACGAGTTTTTATTATGTTTGCGTCTATGGTGCACTAATAAATCTAAATAATACAATAATAAATGTATTTTCTTGAGGAGCTGGAAACTCTGAGTCCTGCCAAAAGTTGTTTTCTTCAAGCCTTTCAAAGCTTCTTTTTGCAGTGGACCAGCGATTCTAGCTACTGCAACATAATGCTAATATTCAGGATTTTTGCCTGTTATTAAACAAAACATGAAGCTAGCCGGAGCGTTCTAGATCCAGACCCATTGAAAGTTTATCGCTTAGGCTAGGTTGGCCTATGATTAACCATCATTTGTGGGACTTTGAGATTTTACCCCGGAACCTAAGTAAATACGATTTTGAACCATCTGGATAAGGATTCACTAGAATTCTCATTCTTCTGTTCTTCAAAGGCAGTGACAATACGGAACCAAACCGACGATTTTGTCCATAGTTAGAATATATATTCATCGTTCCATATTGAACCAGCGTATGATGGATTCACTATTTCTTACATCCTCAATGAACTATTGTATGAAGCCTTAAGAAATAGTTTCGAAGAAGAGGATATACGAAATGGGCAGTGTTCCTTACGAGTATGTCCATTACTTCATCTCATGGAATATCCATACGACTCTGTTCTCACCATAGGATCTCCGTATTGTATTTGGGTATCTCATTCAATTAATTGTGTCTGTCTTCTTGTGTGTTAGTCTAGGCAAATTCTAATAGATATTAAGCTAAATGTCATGATGTTCTCACCGAAATCTAGTTGCCTAGAGCTGCTGTTGCTTACAACGTACTCGAAATAGTCACTTTGCATAGATCTTTTCCAGGGTCTGCTTATTTGATTAAGCCCATTGAAAGATGCCATCTCCGACCATGTTTAGAATATAAAATAAAATGATTGCAATCAACGTTATTTTTTACCTCCTATTAATCTAGTTTTATTCCTTTGTATCCATAACTTTTTATTAAACCACTTCTAAGCACTCGGAATCTCTAAAATACATATTTGACCTAAAAGATACATTCAAACAGACGTTTATATTTAGCTGCAGTTGTTTTTCTATGGCCTTTTGATTCTATTTTGCGTCAGTTTTTGCTCCCGATATTAAAAAAAAAAAAAAACGAAAAATAGTATCACGAACCTCTGTACCCTCCTCTAGTGCTGAAGGCGTCCAGCTTTGCATACAAATCACAATCAATAGAACCGAATATCTTTGCCACTGCCAAAAAACTAACAGAAACAAACGTATTCAGTGAACAACGTACATAAAGATTGGAATATCCTGTCGAGAACCCATGCAGAATGGAGTTGACCTTTTTTCCACATTTTTTTTTTTTTTGTTAGAGCAGAGAATTCGATTCTGTTGCAACTTTCAATGCGGACGAGTGTATTTCACTATGAAAAAGTGCAGATTGACTTTTCTGCATCATCCAACCGAAACTTTAGGGAGTTTTTGTTGATGTTAGCAGTGTGGCTCTTGTATTTCAGATTTTCAGTGACTTCAATGTGCTTCATGAATTCGTATAAAAACCTATGTAGGAGGAGGAAGCGCACTAGAAAAAGATTCTTGAATGGAGTATTTAACAAGAGAAGTAGATTGTGCTGCACATGAGAGGACGCAGTTTAACACTGCAACAGCGCTTTGGAAAACTAAAATACTATTGTGTTTTGGAAGAAGATCCTTTTATTAAAGTTTATTCTTCTGCATCTATGTAGACACTGTCTGAAAGGTGAAAAATTTATCATTTAGGACATTCAAGCAGAGAGCATTCAGATCTGACTTTTTGAAGCTTTAAGTCAAGATCTGTGGAATATTACTCGGCGGTATTCGCGTAGTAGCCAACACATTGTAGGTAAAAACAAACTTCGTGAATGTATCTCGTGAATATGTCAGTCAAAAATTAAGACGTACGCTAAAGCCAGATGATGTAATTCATGTAGGAATAGGCAAGGAATCTCGAAACCTATGCAACTTTGGAGTTCATGTCATTAGGAAACCAGTAGCTGCTGTATAAAACAGTATTGTAATAGCAAACAGTCTATTCGAATGAAAGTTTTTTTCTTTGCTTGGGTTAGATAGAACGAGTGTATCATCATCCATTGATTGGCCACTTGTCGGCCGGATTTCGAGTGGAAGTTGTGTGGCTTTTTTGTCAGCAGAGGTATTTTTGAATTCCAATCCACCTTATGGTGGAAGAAAAAAGGGAAAAGTTGACCAGCATTTACAAAAATTCGCTGTTAGAGGGTACCAGACTTTAGACTTTCTCAATCAGGGTAATCTTCTAATTAAAGATGCCATGCCGCCGTAGCACCCAGTATCGTATAGGGTCCGCCAAAAAAAAAATTTTTTTTTGAAAATGCTATAAAAAAAAACTACTGAATATTTTTTTCAAATTTCTTTTTTTATTTGAAAGTACAATCCTTCCGGTTAATAATGGAAAATAATTTCATTCAAATGGCTGCCTCGGCTGGCCATGCAGTAACCTACACGATCGGTCCAATTTTTAAGCACATTATCGATTGTGTGCAGCTGTATTTCACCAATGGCTTCACGAATATTGTCCTTTAAAACGTCAATTGTCTCTGGCTTGTCGGCGTAACACTTATCTTTTACGGCACCCCACAAATAATAGTCCAACGGTGTCAAATCGCAGCTCCGAGGTGGCCAAACGACATCAGCTCTGCGGCTGATAATGCGATCTTCAAAAACAGGGCGCAAAACATAGAGTGTAGCTTCGGCTGTGTGGCACGTAGCGCCGTCCTGTTGAAACTAAATGTTGCCAATATCCTCCTCTTCAACTTTTGTGAACAAAAATTCGTTCAACATGGCCCGATAACGATCGCCATTGACTGTAACGGCCAAAAAAAAAGAAAAATGGCCAAACAGTGACTCGTTTTGGGTGTATCGGCTTTTCAATGTATGCGTGCGGGTTTTCTGTGCCCCAAATGCGACAATTTTGCTTGTTTACATACCCGCCAAGATCAAAATGAGCTTCATCTGAAAAGATGATTTTTTTTGGTAAAATCGGCATCTTCTCTAAGTCGATCGCAGGCCCACGTTCCCAGCGTTGTTCAAGCGTATACACAACCATATTCGTTTAGCGGAAGGATACAACTAATTATCTGTCAAATCAGACATGAGCTAAGTGTTACCATTCACGAAATAAGCACTAGTTGAAAAAAAACGTTAGATGGCGGACCCTATAGAAGACCCAGCAATGTCGATTCGGCACCGATCAGCTGAATTGGACATCGTCAGAGAATCAATCCGACTTATTTTGCTGTTGGATTTGGGCCTACACCTGTATAAGATTGTGCTGACGAACGACTATAGACAACGCCATGAGTTCGCTAATTGGGCGCTGGAAATGTTGGCCGGAGATCCGGGTTTTGGCCACAAAATCATATTCTCGGACGAGGCCCACTTTTGGCTCAGCGGCTATGTCAACAAGAAAAATTGCCGTTGTTGGAGCAAACACAACCCACAAGTGTTCGGCCAAGCATCAAAGCATCCACAAAATTTGGTGCCTTATTTCCTTCGAAATGAGGAAGGAAACGCCGTTACGGTCAATAGTATCAGGCATAAAGCGATATATTTAATCGGTCGTTCCATCAAGACGGCGCTACATGCCATACAAGCGACGCAACGCTCAAAGTTGTGAAGGAGAAATTTGGCGATTGGGTCTTCTCACGGCGAGCGTTCATCAATTGACTGCCGCGATCATGCGATTTGACACCATTCGATTATTTTCTCTAGAGTTACGTCAAGTCCTTAGTCTACGCTAACAAGCCAACCACTTTGGAGGAGCTCGAGGCCAACATTCGTCACGCTATTACCGGAATAACGCCGCACATATTGGGCCAAGTCATCAAAAATTGGACTGACCACTTGAAGCACTGCCACTGAACCCGAGGCAGCCATTTGAATGATGTTCCACACATAATGGAACGAACGTAGCTTCAAAATAAAGCCCGAATCAATTTTATACCTCACGCCGTTGATGTTTTACTTCAACTTACGAAGCTTTGCGCAGATCTTAAAATATCAAAATTAAGTACAACTAGAATGAGAATTGAGGAATTGGGGTCGAATAAGGCAGACTTCAAACACAGGCTTGTGGCTGAGGCGGTTCACAGAACAAAGATTCAGAGAAAGATTACAATAAGTCTTCCCAAGCGATTGCAACAGCTTCAGCATCCAAGGGTGAAAATAAAGTCAAACCAGATAATGACGTCCTCGAAGTGCTTCATCGAGCTCACAGACCTAAAGGGTATTCAGAGACCCATGCCATTCGGCTTGCTTGGTAAACCCTAGAGATACAAACATGCAACTATTACGTCTGAGAAAAAGATCGTTTCGTTTTTTCAGTAAAATTGAATTGGTCTTCGTAGAGTGTACAGATTAATTTATTTAAACCAAATACGCTCCATTATTATTGACAATGTTTCGACATTTTTCCGGTAAAGTCATGATAACATTGGCGATGAACTTATGTTCCTTTTAGTTAAAAATTGTATCAAGTGATTTTCACAGGCTTGTCTCGAAGCCTACTATACACCATTGAAAGAGTTCTGCAAAGCCTGGAACAAGCGGTAGTCAGAGGGTGCTATGTCTGGACTATAAAGTGTGTGCATCAAATCCTAATAACCAATGTTATAAAAGCAAAACGTGATCTCCCGTTATTGTAATATGTAATGTTGTAATATCTACGAGTAATATGTTGTTCCCTTCCAGTCCCAACCCACACACAGCATCATCTTCTGCGCTACCAATCCTGGCTTTGCAAACGCGTGCGACGGTATACTAGTCTTTGCCACGCAACCCATTTTTCCTCATCAGTTAATACTGGTTTCAGAAAAGACTTTAGTCAACAACTTATCGTATACTCTGTTCACCATGTTTTTCGCGATCAGTTCATGAGGTGTGTCCAGCTGGAAATGGTTCAAGACACTTCCGTGGACAATGCTTAGCAGTATCGACAATGCCGACATGTGGGTCTTGCTGGCATTTTTAAGAATTTCATCAACTTGTTGACTTATTAGAACAGTAGAGCGTTGTTTATGGTTGACATCAAAATTGCTAGAACGAAAGCGAACATACCATTCCTGCACTTCGGATTCTGATAAAGTTTTTTCTCCGAAAACAAATTTGTTTACAAGCTTCCGCAGCGTCTTATCTTTTGTCGTAGTAGTGTTGCGAAATAAAGCGAAATTTGTCATTATTTTTTCCCATTTTCAAATACGAATAACTATATACCCGTTTCAAGTGCACGTGTATACACGCAAATTTATACTTAAGCTGTTACATGTCAAAAGAGCACAGTTGTCAATGCAATCGGAACAGCTGAACAGTTTAACGCCATTTATCACCGAAAACGTAACGAATTTTTGTCCCAAATCCAGTATTTCCAAAAAAATTTAAAGGATATTTGAATTAAGATCGTTAACGACTTTCCTTCAACGCTCTGCTACAAATTATTATGTTGACTCTTCTCCGATAAATTTTTCCATAACAAGAAATCCAAACCTATTTACCTATGCAATTCAACACTACAGCTAACCTTATACTAATTCAATCACTGAAAAATGCCTAATGTGGAAGGCGCTGTTCTGTAACAACATACGGCGGGAAAAAGAAAAATATAGCATCAATAGTACAGATGAAATGAAATGATTTTGATTAGCAAAATATTCAACGATATAGGTCTAAGGCTATTCTCCTGAGAAACTTATTTTTTGGAAAAACATTAGAGTGCAGTGAAAATTCGTAAAAAGTAAGCATAAAAGTGAGAGAGTAGTTCACCAGAAGGTGGACTTCACCAGCACATATTTTTCTCTACATTATATTGTACCAAAGAATTGCAAAAAATAAAGAAATCCTCTCAACCAGGATACGAGTACAGATAACCAAGGCCTTCTACGAACGGACAGAATAAAAGTTATACGTGAATAACATGAAAATTTATAACACAATGGGGTTTCATATGCCTGGGGTTTAACCCATATCATGATTGGCTATTGTTTATTCTCCTCGTTCCAGCCCTGTTTACTAACATAGAATGCCAATAAATGAAAACAACCAAAAAATAACAGCTCGCTACACAAGGGTAGCTCTGCAGAGACAAGGATAACAAGTTTTTTTTTTTTTTGTATAAAACTTTAGCACATGCAATTCAGAATCAATAATCGCTCAAATAAAAATTGTCCTCCAACATTCGACAAAAAGGATATGCAAAACATAAAACGCGCGTGTGAATTTTTCATCAGCCTGGCTAGGATTTTTTTGTCCCAGTTTTGTGTGAAGTTTCTCTTTTTTTTTCACGGAAAGAAGGGGTTCTCAACTTCAACCTCAATCAAGAGACTAATGTCGATAGTGACAAAATGAAAAATAAATAAAAAATCGCGCGTGTTAGTGTTTTAATGATACAACTGATGAGCGCTGGAGTCAGAATGAATCCCAGTAACTCGGAGTGAGGAATACGAATACGTGTTGTGGTCTGCCGACCATCACAGCAAACATGTTAATTAACGATGTGCTCTCTCTCTCTCTCTCTCTCTCTCTCGATGGGAGGGCCCATTTAATTTAACTCTGATTTTGATTTTTTATTAGCATTATTATAAAAATTCGTGCATATGTACTAGTACATACATTTATCCTCACATAAGACCTATATCCTTAAACCGCCAACTTAAATAGGTACGGAATGATTTTTCACCAAAAATCAACGAAAAACATTCTGCACAGCATCAATCAAAAAACTTCACCTGAAAAGGATGTAAAAATTGAAAAAAATAACACAAATACCTACAGGGTGTTAATTTTTAATAAACGGGTTCAAGTGTGTTCCTTGTTTATATATATATATATATATATTTTTGTTGTCTCTTTTTGAACGATCACTCCGCCTACCTTCCATTTTTACTGTAGAAGATATTTATAAACAAAAACCAATTGCCAGGCGTCGTTTTTTGGATTGTTAATTAAATTTCGGCTGAAGGGCTGTTGCTTTTGCTTATAAAAATAAAATAAAAATAAAAAAATTAAATACGAGTACCTATAGGTAGCAAATTCTCATAAAAGGTGAAATGCGTAATTTACCGTTAAAGATAATACAAAAAAAATGTGCCACAGGAAAGCACAATATGAGTATGTACTTGAAAAGGCATGTGCCACAGACGCTTTTGAGGTGATTAAATTGAAAAACAGTTGAAGGACGTGTTTTTTTTTAATTTTCCAGATGTGGTTGCTGTAAGCCATACCAAAGTAAACGATTCCAATAATGGAGTTCGTATTGAGGTCGTTTTGAAATACATATTACCTCGAGGCGAAATTATTTATCTGAAATTACCCTTTCCAGGGAATGGTTTTCTTTTTTAGATTAATTGGCAGACAACAGGGGTCAAGTTCAAATGAGTATGATATAATCGAGTACTGGACCACCGTTAGCTATTTCTGACCAATGGACGGGCTTTGAAAATTTCATCGCATGTGACGTCCCTCAGGGATCGATACAGTGAAACAGCGAGGCATTTAAACTGCCGCCTTAAAATTTTATGGATTTATTTTGGCCCATTATTGCCTTGATGTTTTTAGTGAGTACCAGAGAAAGTTGATAATAAGCAGCCTGACAGTCCATTTTTTCAGGTCACGTCAAGTTACAGACACAAACATATGACTTATTCTATAATCAGCAGAAGCTGGAAGGACAGTGACCACTGCTGAGGGAAAATTCGGGAGGAAAGTAATACAGATACCGATGTACGTTGTATTTGAATGTTGGCAAATTATAATGACAAAGAGACGAAGACAGTGCAGAGAACTTTTGGCCGCACCTGATCAGATGTGGGCACTGTAATCCAAGTTTGAGCGCATAAATACTTATTTTACATGTTAAACCAACTGTCATCGTGGTAAGATTTGTGACACAACAACGATTTCCAATTGTTGAAACTTATTTCCCAAGTCGAAACTCTGTCCGCGAAACTTTTAGAGCACTTCGTGAAATTGACAGCAGACGTACTCGGACATCTGAACGTGTTATCTATGCAGTTATTGAACTGCATGTGCAACCAATTCAGGCTATTGGATACTCACACACCAACAAGAACGAGTACAGTGGTTCGAAAGAAAATATCTCCGCTGTAGAAGCAGAGGACTCCAATTTATCTATTCGTCGACATTCGCAGCGATTTGGCCTTTGTCCAAGACCTTGGTTTCCAGGTTTATAAGATCTAATCGGTGCAAAAGCTAAAGCCACATGGCCATTTATTGCGTCGGCTGTTCAGTGATTGGGTTTTAAATCTGCTGGAAGTTGAACAAGTTTTTTAGTGTAAAATTTTGTTTTATGGTTAAACGGCTACGTAAACTAGCAGAATTGCCGTATCTAAAGTGAGGACAATCCTTAAGAATTTCACTGGATGCTATTGCATCCAGAAAAATGTATCGTGCGATGAGGTCTCTACTTAGTTCTTCATAAATGAGGCCGGAGCACATATTACTGTCACATAGACACCGATACAATGCGATGATCAACGGTTATTTGTTCCCAAATTTGCATGACATCAAAGTTGAAGAAGTGTGATTCTAACAGGATATTGCTCCACCCCATACTACCAACGAAATCATCGCTTTATTGAAAACACGATTTAGCAATAGAGTCACTACATGGGATGCATCGATTACCCACACAAATAGTGCGATTTGACGACATTGTATTATTTTCTGTGGGGCTGTGTCAAGTCATTATTTTGTGCCGATAAACTAGCAACGACAATGACATCTCGGAGAATTTTTGGCGACATCGAATAAGCAGGCACTCCAAAGTAACTCATCATTGACACAGATACCGCGAATGGCAAGCTTTTTTTGAATTTTCTTTTAACTACAGCAGACAGTATTGTATTTGAAAAGCAGTAAAACACACTCAGTTGGTGATTACTTAACCACTAATACTCTTAAAGAAGAGAAGAGATCATTAATGAAAATTTAAAAGAGTATCGAAAATACAACGGAGCCCTGTGGCACACCAGTATTTATTTTGCGGATTTCAGATTTTGTCCAAAACAAAGTTTGAAAGGTAGTTTATAATCGATTGAAGAAGAAATTCATCGATCCTACGTCCACCTATTTTCGTCAAAAGAGCCTGATTCTAAATTCGGTCAATTGCCTTTCAAATATTAAGTTCAACTATCATTTTTCCGCCAGATAGGTTTAAGATTTGGTTAAATTTTTGGCGAAACATAATATCAAATCACTAGTGGACCTGTTGCCACAATAAACGTTTGTGTTTCGACATTGGTATTTCGTCAACTGACGAAAGCGTTTCCATGACCTTATAGGAGGGTCACGTCAGTGAAATAGGTCTTTTGGGATGGCTTGGGCAAATGCCTGAAGTGATGGAAAAACTTACAGAGTGGTTTTTCCAGAGGGTGTGCGTAAATTAAGATTTTCAAATACTCTTTAGAAGTTTCGACGCGCTAAAGTACAGACTGAAACTAGATACAATCTGTAAGTTTTGAGCTACCTGAAAAGTGTGTAATAGGCAGGTTTGCCTTGTCCTTTTAGTTTTCTAATGCGGAAGGCACAGTGAGTGAAATTCAGTAGTAATGAATAACGAAGGAAAGCAATTAATGCAGAACGCTTGTTTATCGATTGCATACTAAGTGATAGTATACATGTACGAGTATACAATCAAAATTTCTTACCGGCCACTTCAAATGTTTTAAACTTCCTTAGAGATACATAAGTCAGATAGAGATTCGGATGGTATTTATCTCCGGAGGATGTTGCAAGAGTGATTCATAGTTGGGATTTTGAATGACGTTAGAGACTTTGTTTCTAAGGTCAACAGAGATCGTTTTCGGCAGTATAACAAAAAAAATTGAATGTCATTTGTCAGGGGTTTTAAAAAGACAGAAATATGTCATACGTATTTTTTTGCGACGAGAGGCCTGATCAACAATCCCGAAATGTTCCAACTAGCAGAATTATATAAGATGCAAGACGGTCGCCTAGTCTCTAAGCTTGAGTATGCCAGTCACGCTTGGTCCCCCTTTTACCGCGTTCATGTATCCCGAATCGAGGGTATTCAACGTCGATTCTTCCGATTTGCTCTCCGTGATCTACACTGGTACTACCCTGTAATCTTATTTCCCTATCAGGACCGCCTCAAACTTCTCAATATGAACTCGTTAGAAGAACGTAGGAATATTGCTGACAATCTTTTTATTCATCGACTGCGCATTCCTTTTCAACTCTATTTCCTTCAATACCAACCCACGTAATCAACGTTGTCCTCGTCTCTTCTACCTACTGGTCCCCCGCAACTCTTATGGCTCCAACGAACTAATCACTTAATCATTCCTCGTCTCAAACAAGATCTCTTCCATCATTCCCTTGGTTCCTAGCTCTCAAGTCTTATTAGTCTTTAGGTTAGATTAAGCTTGTATTAAGCCAAATAAATGAGGGCCTCAGCGCCCACCAAAATTAAACATTGAGAGGAAGGACTCGGCTATACATATACAGCCTGAAACCGAATTTGCACTCTAGGCGTAATCAAATAGTATGCAAAAATTAAACAGAAGTGGGGGACTACGATATATGAATGGTAGAAGCGGGTGACAGACAATCCTTAACATGTGTCAGAGATTCATATTGTAAAGAGCGTTGGCCGAATTTGGATTTCAATGAATAGATGTATGTTTCGGTCAGTATGTTTCCCTTAAGGCTAAGATCGATAGTCCCGATGCTATCCTCGTCTAATTATTGTAATTGCCCCTAAGACTCTATTGAGTTTAGCTTAAGACCAGAACTTCTTTGTCAACAACGAGTATGTTATCTCCTAACAGAGACTGATTTCACCAATCTTAACTTAAGATCTTTTACATCAGCTGAAAGATGAACGGTAAAGTTAATCGATGGTGGTCCTTTGTCAATCAAAGAATCTCAATTCTGCTGTAAATAATGTGTGATACCTGCTTTTACACCCATGGGGAAGCAGTTGTAAATTCGTTGAACTCGGATTTGATAACGACCAAAGTATCGACCGATCAACCGATCTCCAAACAACTCGAAATCTACACGAGTTGAATACGTGGTAACTGAGAAATTCGGATAATGCGAAAACAATGGATTTGCCAATCATACCTTCAGGTTCAAGTTGGAGGAGCTCGATAAAAACCACTGGCATTTCGTAAAACAGCATAACATGCACCCTAATCAGACCTCACAAAAATGACAATGTAAGTGACCATCAACGGCAAGCATTGTATATATGCCCTGGACTCCCTTATAAAGAATTCTGCAAGATCTGTATTTCTTTGATCGTTTTTCAGCTACTTCATCTTATTAATTTGATCAAGGCTGTTCCATCGAAAGTCTTAGAGCTACAACGCCAGCTCCTCACAATACACCAACAGTATAAGGAGACACCATATCTCCTGTCAAACTTTAAAAAAAAAAAATAATAACCAGCATCATAAAACTGAATTGAATCCAACCTCTTAATCCAAGAACGTATACCCTAACAACCACTTCCATTAGCGGTTAATGGATTCTACGAATAACGACCATAACATCCACTTTATACGAACCCCTTTTCAATCATAATGTTTTTCTTAAGGTATCCCAGCATACTCGTAACTTTAGTCATTTCTCTTTTAGTGCCTTGTCCTTAATTTCCGACCATCATTGTGCAGCCAAAAATACAGGAAAAATTGCATCAAATCGATTATGATCGTCTTGCATTGATTGGAATTGATTGACCGATTTATCTCTTCTCTTTCGTTTTAACACAGAAATAACGTCTTCTTTGCAGTTTCCTTACCCATGACATGCAAATCTCGCGGTAAATTTTATATCCTCTACTACTATTCAATCTTATTAATCCACGAACACGAATACTCGGAAAGAGCTAAAGATGCAAGATGATTGAACCGAGAAAGACGAAATGCTGTAAGACATGCCCTAGCCAACAGTTTCTCGTCCTTCACCGGATCTTTGTGCCATTAAAAAATGGAAGAAAAACAAAAAGGAGAAAAAAGGGAAATCTTAAATCTTTGCCAGCCATGGTAGGATGAAAGGGGATATTGTAAGAAATGTTCTTTTTGACGGGATAAACCAAGAAGAACCGCGCGCCAAGAAAATAATAAATTCCTTTTTTCTTACTCTCGCTAATCGTACCCTACCAATGTAATCATCCACAGGACATCGTAATAACTATAACCGTCATCGTAGCTTGTAGTTACCATTTCAACCAGCCAGTCGTAGCTCGTTTAGCGGGATATTTTTAGCATTATATAAAAGCCATAAATGTTGGTTGCACTCAGGCATTTTGAGTCCAAGTCTACTTTGTCTGTCTGGTTTTTGGTTTGTTCCTCTTGGAGTTTGTCAACAGCATTGCCAGAAATTTTATAAAAAAAAAATATAAATATAAAAATTTGGGCAAATGGGCACTTATTAAAGCTACGAGTAGGGTGAAATGGGATAGGAGATAGTTCTTAGTTGGTCGGACACAGCAAACGGATGAAGGAATGTAGAAAAGAGTCACTAGATTCTTGATATGTGGACAGAGCCTCCGGTATATGGACCAATTGATCGAGGACCAAGGAAAACTTGGTGTGAAGAAAAACTTCACAAAGAAGTTAGCTCAATAGATTGAGTTTATCGTTGCTGGTTTTGGCTTACTTATTTTATTTCGATGTGATCACCCCTCCTGTCGAAGTACTTCTCTCTGGTTGACACAGCTGAATCTGGTTGGCATGAAATTTCCCCAGCTAAGCCTTAAGTAATGAAGAAATATTCTTGTGGGATACATGACGAAAAGATATTATAAAAAGGTAAATATAAGCCGTTCCCTACGTTATTGGAATTCTACAATATGAGTGTAATAACTACATTACGACGTTTTTTTTTTTTTTAAAAAGACGATTGTGGTGCATGCGTTAACAGCTTTTGCAAGATTTTCTCTTAACGCAGTCGACTGTTGAACAAGTTTTGTTGCAGTAAATTTGGTTCTCCAATATATGTAGAGATCAACTCTGAACGTCCAAACAGTTTCAACCAGCCCTGGCCAAAATAACGTCAGATGCGTTAATTTTGTATGGCGTATCAGTATGTGTGCCTTAAGGGTTCCAACACAAGGCGACACAAGAGAGTATCTTTGGTGACAAATTTGAAAAGACTAGTACGTATTAGAACATAGCCGCTGTAGCGGCCGGTATCGAAGAAGACTCAGAAATATCGATTCTGCGCCGATCAGCTGAATTAGACATCGCCAGAGAATCAACTCGGCTTATTATGCGGTTGAAGTTGGGCCTACATTCGTATAAGATTGTGCTGATGCAAGAATTAACGCCGAACGGCCAGAAAATCATCTTCTCAGACGAGGCCCATTTTTGGCTCAGCGACTATGTCAACAACACAATCAACAAGTGTTCGGCCAAGCATCAATGCATCCACAAAAATTTATAGCACGGCGGCATCATCGGACCTTATTTCTTTCGAAATGGGAACGAGAAACCTTTACCATTAATGGTCTCAGGTAGAGAGCGATGTCAACTGACTTTCTGTGGTCAGAGCTCGACAACATCGATATATTCTAACAAGGCGGGTGCTGTCACGGCGAGCGTTCATCAATTGGCCGCTGCGATCATGCGAATTGGCACCATTCGATTATTTTCTCTGGAGTATTTTCTCAAGTCCTTTGTCTACGCTAATAAGCCAACTACTTTGGACGAGGTCGATAGCTCATTCGACACGCTATTGCCGGAATAAGGCCGCACTTCGCTGGCAGTCGAGGCGGCCATTTGAATGATGTGCTATTCCACACATAATGGCATGAACATAGCTTCAAAACAAAGCCACAATCAATTTTATATCTCACCATACACGATATCCACCATGGGATCGCAATCTTTCGTACCAAAAATAGAGACCAGAACGTCATTGGGATTGGCCTATATCAGGTTTGCTCAGAACTTGTTTTAACAAAAGAGCAAGATCTTCGACGAAATAAATAACAAAGATATGTTTTTGGTGGATAGAGCGGTTTTACTCGTATACTATATTTCTACATCTCGTACATCATATATTGGACATTGCAATTATGCAATTCCTTACAATAGTGCACACTAGGATACCAATTTGTAACCATTTCACGTGATAAGGGGCTCTTTGTCCTTCTTGGATTCTCCTGAGGTCAGATCTGTCTGGTAATACTGCTGGTCACTTTGACATTATCAAGACCGAGTTTATAGCAAATATTACATCTCAGTTTAGCAAAGAGGGAGCCAAGAGGTACCAAATTTTCTGGTCTTTTTCAATTGAATGCAGATCAGTTTAAGTTAATCAAATCTCGCAGGATGCATGTTGAAAAGTCGAAAGGAGGATTGGATTTCCACCTGATGCTGTCATCATTCACATCCGTTCATAACCTGATGAATCTAGATATTGATTTGGGATAGATACTAGCCGCAGTGAAGCTATGTACTCGTATGTCAGAGATTTCTTTTTGGATCTCGGCAGCAAAAGTACCATGCGAATCGGGCTTAAGAGGCGTGTTGGTTGAGGTCCAGAACCGCCCAGGTCTGTACCATGTCATCAAAAGTTAAAGGTAAGGTCTAATGTAAAAAAAAGAAGTAGGGGTCAATTTGTAAAATTTGTTTTCGAGTGACACCAGATATCGGCATACTCAATTTGCTATTAAGCTATGCTCATGTCCTTGTTGATTACTAGCACGGGTGTCAAAACATCTTTGTTGGATTAAAGTGAGATGGCACTCGGAATCTGTGTGTGTTCAAAGCCTTTCGGAAATAACTTTCATTTTATTACAGGAAACTCCGTGAGTAGCTAAATATTAGTAGGTATATGCTTGGGACATGTACAGTATATAAACTGAAACGCTCCATTTCAGCAAATGTATAAATCGACTAAGTATGGAAGGAGTTGCAGAGGAAGATATCATCTTAAGTGATGAGCTGCAAGTGACCGATCTAGCTGACTTAGCTTGTGTACGATGCACACGTCAATCGGACTTTAAATAGACACCTGTGGTACAAAGTGTGTGATTACTTTAAAATAATTCCTTCCATTTCACACTATTCTCAACGAAACAAGAACTATTATTTACCTTGATCCCTAGTTTAGTTCTTTTTCTAGTGATGTGTTGGTGAATACATTGGTCCTCAAGCTGCGCCCAGGTATAAGACTTTAATTATTCAATGGATAAAAAAGGCAACTTGCCTTATAACCCCGAATGGATTCGTCTTCAAGGATACATTTGATATCGAGCAAGATATGGTACCACTTGCCTTTGTAGAAAACTTGGATGGTATAGCTGAAACTTGCTTGAAGACTAAGATGCTCGACTGAAGCTACGTATGTCTCATTGGCTAAACTTCAATATAGGAGAGGGAAGAAATGTCGATGGGATTAAATTAATGCTAGCAACTAATCAAACCGAACTCTTTATTTTTCAAAACCTGTATATCTCTTCTTTTCATGGGCAGCAACATTTTTAAAAATCTTTTTACAGAAGACTGATTGGTGTACGAGTAGTGCTCTCAAACTTGAACTGATCATTAATGTTGGTTTTGAATGTTCAAAGATTATAATGGAAAAAACGAACCTATTGCAGATTCATGCTATTCGACAAAAAGAGTTCTGCATTTCTGAAGTAGGGATAAGAGTAAATTCCTTTATTATGGCCTGGCAATGCTCACATTATAGAAACCAGATTTCTTCTCATTTCGTCTACCCTCATCGTTTTGAATAATTTTCAGTTTCTATCATATTTCTTCGGTTACTCGATTATTGCGTTACAAATAAACAAATTGAGTGACGGTTGAGTTTCTTTTGGTACGAGTATATATGTATGTATCTTTATATTACTATAAGGACTTATATTTCATTGTCCTTGTGTTCAAAGAGATGCACTGTTAACATTGCATAAGGAATTTTTTATTAAATCAAAAGCAACCAGAGGACAGTCTGGATATTCTAAGTTTTTTTCATAGTTTGGGTTGAAGTTGAAGTTGAAGTTGAAGTTTAAGTATTAACTTTTCTTCCCATTTTGTATTTCTTCTTATCCTCTTTCTCTATCTCTCTGTCTCTATTCGTCTTTCTTTGTGTCCTTTTGATTTATTATATTTCATTTCCATAAGAAAATCGTTCTTTATCTTTTAGCCAAGAAGATGAAACAAAGTTACACAAACTATTATGTTTATAATACAGGCAGCCAAGAAAAGGTTTTCTACACCTTTAGCTGCTGTATACAGGTGTATACCTAAACTTTATGTACGTTTCGTCGACTTTGGTGTGTTTTTTTTTTCAAAAACTTTTCCCATTTTCTCCCATTACCAAGGACGAAAGGCAACAACAAAACATCGAGACAAAGTTAAGAAGACGAACAAAAAACAAATAAAAACAATAATTGGAAGTATCTTGATGGTGAGATAATCGCTTATGTGAATACAGATACTTTACTACGAATTCATTTTCATTTTCATTTTGGAAGACCATTTATTCAACCTCTGACTGTTGTAGTGAGTTATAGCTCAAGAGCTTAGACTAGACTGGATCTTGAGATAGTTTCCACCTTATTGGATCGAGTAAGGGCTAGGGTTGGTAAAAATTATGCACATTCTTCTTGGCCAAGATGTATGAGCTGCTTTAGACGTTCGTTTCAGTTTAATTAGGATTTCTTTCCCTCCTCCTGCGAGTCATATTACGAGGATACATGGGGATGTGCATAGCTGGCTTCACTGCAACTTCCATTATCCTTGATCGATGATTCCCCTGAAAGTTTCTAAAGACTTGCTCTCTGTCTTTGTACATATTGCTTGAAGTTTTTTTTTCACTCTTTTGGTTTGGCCTGACCTCTATTTGTTTGAATATGGGCCGCAACAGTGCAGTCTATCTTAGAGTTTCTTCTTTTTTTCGAAGAGTCGAAATGATGATTTGGCGGAATACTTGGTTGCATGTAGAAGGGAAAGTCTTGAAGCATACTTTTGTGCAGTTGCTTTCGTGGGAAGAATTATGTGCGCTTTTGGAGAACGAGGGTGAATTTAGTTGGAGAATTTATTGTAGAACGATTGAGGAAGGATATTTGAGGTGGTAATTTATTGCCAATTGAGATGGAAACATTAGAAAACGAATGAAGTATACAGTGAGTGAGGTGTTACAGACATGCTAAGCCAGCCAACGAGATGAAAGGAATTTGATTAGTTGTTAGAATGTTTGCTCGCCGAAGTCTTCATAAGGAAACGGATAGCAGGGATTTATCCGATATTCGCAGTTTGCTTACCTGGAAAGAAAAGAAAAGAAAATGTTCTGATTAGGTTTTTTTTTGTTACCAAGGAGTGTGTATGCATGGGTAATAAAATTCTAGAAAGAGGTACAGTAAGGCAATAAACTCAATTATTTGGTACTAACGTGTAGTTAGCCTTCGACAAGGCACCAAAATTCATAAAAAAAAAAACCAATCAAGGAGTAGTAATAGGTGTAGACATTCCAGTATCATAGAACTACAGATAAGAACACAACACGAAACATTGGAGTCGGATTTGAGAGAACCAGCTTTGGAGAAGCCCGACAATTGGGCTCATGAACATACATACAAAATGTACATAAATAGGGTGTGGTGGATTTAAATTATTTTTAGCTGGCAATGCTCCCGCCACATAAGAAAAAAACTAAAGAGCTAAAAGAATTAGACTCAGTCACCCACAAAAGCTAGCGTTGGTCACATGCGTAAAACCTAAAACTTACGAGGAAATATAATTGTTTAATAGATTCAATATCTAAGTAATTTTTATAATGTTTAAATTTTTAAATAAAAGTGTAATTTGTGAATTTGCAAACTAATTTATAATTAATGGATTACGACACGCAACAAGGGCATAACCCTTTTAACGTTAAGAATGCTTTTTGACAAATTTACTGCTTGGCATTGGGTGAAGAGTCGTGCGTATTTAAATTTTGGGTCGACTTAGTGTAACAGTGTTCGATGACAACGCTCTCAGACAGGGCTCTTAGGACTTCATAGCTAAAATTTGTGGAGTTTGTCCGAAGTACGACGTCAAAATCATACTCAGTAACTTCTAAGTACAAATTATTTATGAACTAGCTTGAAAGTTTAGCGTGTAGCAAACGATAACAGATATCGGCAGCCAGCTAGCATAATTCGCAGCTGCACGCAAAACATTGTTAAGATGCCTGAGGCCCTTCACGAAGGATATATTTTACAACATTGCAATGTACGAATTACTAAACACGTGCTCAGCGATAGCGACACCTCCAATATACTGCGCCTTACAGAGCATCAAATTCGAATCCTACCATTTTCTTGTTTCTACATCATTCAAAGCAACAAAATAGAAATACTTCTGGCGCATAATCATCAAGAAAGTAGCCTAGATTTAGCCATCCCAGATATAGCAACAGCTGCTGCATCAGCTTTATAGATCATATCTACAAGATTTACGATTCTACAACTTTCGGCCTATGAAATAACGTCTTATATGAAATGCTACGAGTAGCAAGTCTAGTTTAGTGGTGCATGTGATGGCTTTATGAACTTGTAGCACCGAAAATGCTAGTCCAAATGTTTGCAGGGAGGTACCAATTTCAATATTAGCTTTTGGATTCCTTAAGTCAGTGCTGCAAGCTCACATCTTAACACTCCATGTGAATTTAAACTTCTATCCATAGACCTTGAGAACGTATGTATATTTACGTTTTTATGGTGCAGTTTTTGCCTCTAAAGCTAGTGCCTTTGTTGTTATCATTTTTGAGCATTTAAATGAGCGGGTTTTTCTACTATTGACAGATCTACCCACTATATATGGACAGTGAATTTTCTGCTTTAAACGAGATCTTGACAATTCTGAACGTCGGCTGGTATTATGACTGGCCAACGCATACGTTTTAACCGTCTGGTGGCTTGCCCGTGTACTCACGATGACTGACAATTGACCAAACATCAATTTACTGAATTCGACTTCATTATAGACTACACTCAACTAATTCAAAACAGCCAAGAATAAAGATAAAGCGGTGTCATTTTCCAAAAGACCATCTCAAAACGGCTCCAAAACAAGAGATTACTTTGACGCGGGGCTTATCCCTCTATCTGTACAAATCTATGTACATTTCAACGTCTTTCAAGCTAAAGTCCCAGGTATTTCTAAGGCCATTGTATCGCTCAGCAAGAATTCAATAGCATCGACCAAGCAGCGATCAGATCTGTCATTTCGAAAACCATAAAATGAAATGTGGTAAAATAGCGACGCATATCTTCCAACGAGATAACTAAACAGCACAATCACATTGTTGCCTTCCAGAACACTCGAACTTCCAATAGAACAGTGCTCTAAATTATTTGGCCAGCCTTGGATCTTTAAGAATAAATAGAATACAACACGTCAACGTTCAGCCAACAATGTGCTACGTCCATATAAATGATACACTCTCAAGTACTCTCTCAAGCTAACTTCGAGATACAGCCCATACTCGATCCAAGACGATCAAGAGAGTTAATGGCCGAGTTGATTGCTCCATGCGCTATTTACCACGCGCTTGGTACTTACTCGTAGCTGTTTGCAAGAACTTGCCGTCAAATGAAGTTGTCGTTTTCATGGCATGATCCGGCTTTTGTTAGATTCTAGTACTAAAGGTGTCCTTACATTGTCCTGGCTGGTTGCGAATATTAGAACACTGAAATGGCGATATGTAAATGCATACAAGGCTTCTTCTTACATTGTTGTTGTCTAGTAATATAACGCTTGGTTCAGACTTCTTCCCACATAAATAGTACGAGTATTGTCTGGATCTTGGTCTCTTAAATTATGCAGCTCCAAGATCTTCTAGAAATGCATTTTGGAAATTGTCGCCCGAGTTGTAAAAACTGGAGAATTTGTGAGTCCACATGTTAGGAGTCAAACAGAGTCCCAACGTTGGTCGATAGCCACAGATTCCTCCACATACCATCCGCCGGAGACATACATATTTGTATTACTATACACCAAAAATCATTGCCTTCAATTCGTGACTACTTCAGATCTTTGCTTCTTGAATCTCATCAACATTTTGGCATGATCGAAGAATTTTGTCTGTCCTTAGCCGTTCCTTAGTCGCGTTACAATAAGACAGCTAATAAAAGAATTGAAAAGCAAATTAAATTAAGAAGAGACCAGTTATCTAGTAGCAGTTGAGAGCTAAAATTTATACCGCACAAAACCCCCTTGACCCAGTCAAGTAGTCTCGCAAATTTTCATCCGACCTCATGATACGAGTATACATATACATATGTATATCCGAGGCACAGTTGCCCTCCTATCAAGCACAGAAGAGCTAATTAATCGGAAACGAACAAAAATAAAACCAGCTGCACAATAACACATGTACTAAGCTCTTCGCTAGTCCGATTTCAGTGTTTTTTGTTTATTCCCCCGTTTACATCCTTCTATCCACTTCAGAGGAACGATTTTGTATTTTCCGCGGGAGAACAAAAACCAAACGCAAATCATAACACAAAAGTCCATTAACTTTTCCAATCCCATTTTCGAGCACAAAAAACCGCAAAGAACAACTTTCTTTTTTTTCCTGTTTTATTCAGTCATTCCCAAACGATTGTCCAACCATGGTAAATAGCCTCTTAACACTTTAGACCAAACAGGACACACAGTGCTCAACAGAGCCTTCCTAGTGGGCCAGGCTAAAAAAAACTTTCATAAAACAAAAGCTACAGCTTCAGAAATGAAATGCATTTCCATGGAGTGCTCGTAGAGAAGGAACCATTTTGCCTGCTTGCTGCACTGTACTAAGTCACAGGGGAGCGCCTGTCAACACAAAATGCCATCTCATGGTGTGGTTAACGTGCCTGGCTTTGCCATCATGGGCTATATGTTTGTGTTCCTTTCGTCCTTTTAATTATCCAACTTTTCTAGCAAAATACATTCATAATTGCAACACAACGCCGCCGATGAGCCTGTTGCGGTTTAGGATAAGAAAAAAAAAAGAAAAGAATTGTTTCCCTCCTGTTTCAGTGCCCTCCTTTGCAACATCAAAGGACGTGAAGTGTACGAGTTCCCATCTGTTGAGGGGACGAGGATATCCTTTGTATCCTGGCTATTCGAAATGGACATGCTAAATATAAATTTTCGTTTTCCCTTTTTTAGATGTTTCTCCTTTTTAACTTTTTTGTTAACTGTAAAAGTACGACTACAAGGAAATAAGTTCGCGGGATGTAACATCGGAACTTGATGGTGATGGGCAAGGCAGTGATAAAACTAAGTGGAACCCGAATGGACACCACATTTTGGTTTTGAAATTTAGTGGTCGGTCAGAAATGAGTTGAATTGTTGGCATAAGGTTTTTTTTTTCTTTTCCTGGAAGGGCACACATAGGTACATACATGTAGGTATATGCATGTACATACCATATATCCAGAAAACACGTTTAGTTAAAAGCTTATTTGGCGCATGTAAACATTAAATTAGGCGAACGCAACGTTTAGACAGGGTGGACTTCATACAGCTTTTTTCGGTCTTCGAATACATATTCATGAAAGAAGTTTTTCTCACAGTATTTAACTCGATATCCGCATTCGCATTTTGATTGCTATTTGACAAGGATCTGAGTCAATGTTGAGAGGTCTCACTTGTCCGAACTATACATCGACCCGGACCTACTGAAGGTAATTTTCATTCAGCGTCTAAGACGGCGAGTGGGTTAGGACATGTGATGTCTATGAACACCCATAACCATGCTTAGCGAGTCCTTTAATCTAATTCGTATAGACAGTATCGGATATGGAGACCTCGATTTAAACAACGCACACCGTTAAATACGGAACTAAACTAAGTTATTGTGAAAAATAAAAACTTTCAAATCCGACTGGGCTTGGTTTACCCATTTAGTAGAGTTTTTGGAGAGTACAGCCCAAACGAAATGATATTTTGGAATAGAACTGGCTAACAGCAGCAGGTTGAAATGTCACCATGATAAGCACATATAGACAAACAGGACATATTTCTGATCAACAAGTGTTAATTGAATATATAGCAACAAAACCGCGGTTCTAGAGTCGTGAAAAATCATGACAAGTACACGATCAAGGATTGTATTTCTAGCAAGAATGTTTAGCCAGAAGGCGGGAAGAACAAATGAAGAGATGATCAAAAGCAGACGAATGACAGTGAAAAGCGATGATATGACCTTTATACCATTTTCAAAGAGGACGTTATTTTCTAGTCCTGAAATGTGCAGAACATGACACTGACAAACTCGGGAGCATTTGGAAAGCTTGCTAAGTTCTAGCATTCAGTGAAATTGTACTATGGCTTCAAAGGGATTCCCTAGACCGCGGTAATCATTCAACTTTGCCCGGAGAAGATTGTTTTCACCGCAACCTTAAAAAGATTATGCATTAACGTCGATATACCAGTAGATACATATCAGTATCGAGCGAAACAACGTCTAGCTCACTAGTTTTGGACTTAATGGGGCGTTTTGTTGTGCCTCCGGATTAATGAGCATAAAGTAAGGAGCAGTTCTTTCAAAGCCGGAATAGAAGGAATTCTGTCCACACAAAGAATGACCATTAGCGCGCAGAATTCACCATCGAATCCCGATTCTGGCTAGAATCTGATCAGCTACACAGATTTTGCCTTAAATTTTGTAGCATTAACCCTACTATTTTGAGAGCTAATCCACTTCAAATTCTTGATAGCACTCGCCTTATTGGTAAGGTGGTTAAGGGTTTATGAGGTCCGAATTAAGGTTCGCCAAGGTGGGATTTCGTCATTGCTCTTGTTCCTGATGGTCATCAATGATACATGTCGCTTCTCATTGAATTGGTCTGACGAAACCCGAGATTTAGATTATTTAGATTATGCCAATAAGAAATGCTGATATAGCTGTATTCGAGGTATGATTTTAAATTCGCAGGCCGAAATAATCTACGACACTACAGATGACACGGTGAAAAGTGAATCATGCTACAGAAATCTAAGCAAACTACCTCAACTCCTTCTTGACATAAGTAGTTATTGAAAAGGTCAGTTTTGACCTTAAGACCTTCTACTCTACAGTCAAGTTTGTTGGAGCCTACAGTTTTATATAAAAAAAAACATCCACTCTGTCTTGGCTTGCCATTGCAATTAAGTATCTTAAATTAATGACAACCAAACAGTGCAAAAATCAGTACACTAAGTAGTCATATTGGAGATCTTCGTTACACAAATTGTTCGGGAATTATAAAAATACGTAATTTACAATATTTAAACGCAATTAGAGTAAGATTTGCCACATACACTTCATTTAAAGTTTTACGACAAAAAAAAGGCTTCTTCCCTATATCCACGTGTGGATGCAGGTCACTAATTAAGTGCAACATTAAACCAACTCAACAAGCTGGCAAAGTAACCATATAAAAACTCAGCACTAAACCTAATTTGGTTGGTTTACTTTCGCATGCAACCAATTTACTTAGAAAACTTCTATTCCAAGTTTAGGTAGATGCCCTTAACTACCCGACTAGTAGATTGGCCATAACAACAATGTGCCATCCAAAGAAAAAAAGACCACAAATAAAACCAACGACTGACCGTTTTGAACATTAAAAGATGTTACCCCCACAATTGGTCTTGTTCAAGTGGTTTTTACCATTTACGACCACAAAAAACGCAAACTCGAAATGCAATCCTGCTCTTAGATGAACATTCATTGCCAAAGTTCTTTTTATGACTCCTGGTAATGGTCAGCCATTCGGTTTAACTATGTTAATTGTTTGGCAAGTAATTAGACACGAAGCAGATACCTTTTTACCTTAGACGTATTCTTCAGCCATTTACGGAGCCGAATTATATCCGTCGATGGAAATGCCGGCCTTCAAAAGTTATTTGATATTTTAATTTTGCGAAAGAAGAAGTAGGTCATTTCTTTTATATTTTATAGCCAATCTCAAGGTAAAGTTTGGGAGTTTCTTTTTTGTAATTATTTTGGAAATTATTTCAAGATTCCTCGACGCCACCATAATATCCGAATCAACAAATATATAAAATGTATAATTGTATATTTCAGTTTTTTTTTTCTAATTACTCAACTGTCAGCTACAGCCATTTGGCGCGTATTAATAATTCCCAGAATTTTAAATCGATAAAACAAAAACAGAGCGAAAAAATTAGAACAAAACCAATAGAATCTGCTTACGATGGATACGGAACCGCGTTCGGAGAAATCAATTAATTCTTAGTAAGAGCACGTCACATTTATGCTTCTTTCTGTCGAGGATTTTCGGTTTTCAATGATTTCTCGATTTTTTTTTTTTGATTTTTTTTGCAGTCGTTAAATTTAATGACTGCCTTTTTGCCGATGTTCCCACAAAGAGATTGGCAACACAGCAGGAGAGAATTTTATTAGCTCAACGGGACGTGCAAATTATTTCATAAAATATTCGTCATAATCGCAAATACAAAAGCACAGCTGGAACTTGAAGTATAAATATTTTGATAGAAAGCAGATTTCTTATGATTTTTAAGAGTATCACTTGTCTTCTTTTGAAAAGAGGAAATGATAAGAAGGACTTCTACGAATAGATTACAGTGTTGACTCTAGGATGAGCGTAAACAGAACTAAGAGTTTATTTTGCAGGTGAATTCGAAGATCCTTGACAAATACGATAAAATTCGTAATCTTACCTAACTTTGTATATTTTGAGAAATATGTATCCTCATTGATACGTGACAATTTGATCTTGTCAAAAGTCGTATCGAGGAAGTGCACTGATTTCATTTCCTTCAGGGGGGAAGGTCCCGAAACAAGGTACATTTTTAAGGATTTTTTAATCAGTGAAAAATTGGCATTTTATTTAAAAAAAGAAACCTTTTATTGTCAGGTAGAAACATTTTTTGTTTTTTGAAAATGGCACGCAAGCTGTAGACTTTAAACAAAATATCAAAATAGGTCTTGTTAAAAACATTGTTTCTCCTACTCCAAACCTTTAAAACTAAAAAAAAAATCAATTTTGCAAAAATTATAGAGACCAGAAAAAAAGTCACTTTTTCTTACCAATTTGTTTAAACAATTTATTTAATTTGTATTGAAAATATCATGTTTCAAAGGTTTAGTGTATAGCTAAGAGTGGCAAGAAGATCTCCTCAAAATTTTAGAACGATCGGATAATTATTTTTTGAGTTATTTTGAATGCCGTTATGAAAAATGCAGTTTCGAGAAAAAGCGATTTAAAGTTGTCGGTGTAAAAAAAGCGACAAAAACGACAGGGCACACAAAATTCCTTCTGATTTTTCGTAAAACTCATATTGAGCTGCTCTTCCTTGTTTACGAAGTGTACGGGCTTCTTTTGAGGCCAAAGATGTTTCTTTGTTTTGTTAAGAAAAGGAGCAGGCCATTCTTGAGATGTTGTAGAAAAACTAGAAAAAGTAGAAAAATTAAAAAAAAAAAAAAAAAAAAAAATTAAAATTCGGGACCTTCCCCCCCTTAATCAGAACTGTGATGATCAGATCTTGTAATAATCTTGTTACGGTAAAAGTGTTCATATTTTGAGGCTATCCACGAATAAAGCCATTTATTGATGTCTTCATATGTGCGGAACTGCTTATCAGCCAGACTAGGTGCCATCGAACAGAACAAGTAATAATAGGCCAGTGCAACATCTGTGGGATATGGCGGGTGGAGCAGCACTTCCCAGTTGAATGTTTCCAGGTAAATTTTAACGGGTTGCCAACAACGTGAGGCCGAGCGTTGTCATGCTGTAGAATAATTTTTCGTCCCTCCTGGCCGTTTTTCGCGCATTGCTCGACTCAATCGCATCAATCGAAGCCGATACCGTTCCCAGTGATGATTTCGTTGGGTTTCAACAGTTAATAATAAATACCACCGACCTGGTCCCACCAAATACACACCATAACCTTCGCAGCGTGAATATTCGGCCGATCCGACGACGTAGAAGCATGACCGGGCAGTCCCTTCTTCTCTTTGAGGTGCTGTAATGAATCCATTTTTCATCAAACCGTCATGATGTGATGAAGAAAACCCTTCCTTTTTTGCTGCTGTAGCAGTTGTTCATAGGCGAAAAAACGACGCTCAACGTCCCTTGGCTTTAAATCATAAGGAACCCAAGTTCCTTGTTTTTGACCGATCCAGTCGTACTTAAGCAACCACAACTCTCGGATACATATTGGGAGAAGCATAGTTTAGGTTGAACAGGGGTATGGTGGACATGCCATTACACATACCCTGGTGGAACCAATTGAATTTGTCTTCAAACAGCAAGAACCTAAACAATCGCCCCGGTGAAACACCCAATTGTTCTGCAAAAGCGAAGAAAGCCTTTGAAGTTCGTGCCGTCTATTTCCTCTAGCTTTTCGACAAAGTATTTCGCTAAAAATTTTCTTCGACTACGCGATATTGTCTTGCATTCATACAGTGTGTGTGTTATGTCCTCAACAGCTTGCATATTTTACTATTTGAGTCTCTTTGAGTGTTGCCGCAGGAGACAGTGTCATGTCAGTGTTCCTATTACTACTCTAAGCTTATCCCTGTTTCATTTTATTAACTTTCTAACTCGGAGAGGTATAATTGCTGAAAGAATACTACCCATGGGATCGGAAAGCGATGCTACTACAGATAATAAACCTCTTTTCGTGCACTTAATTTTCTGTTAATTGGAGTTTTGGAAAAAGAACGCATCTTCTGCTGGATTGTTAACTCCCGAGATTTTTTGTCAGCGACAGCTTTCCGAGTTCTAAAGTAGCAGTTATCTTAGCCTATTTGGCGTACCGTCCATATAGCTTGCCATGGAATCCACCCCGTATGTTATGGTGTTCAAGCAGTATTCACCCAAGGGTTCGCTTTTGTTGATCTTCTGGATTTCTCACATTCTGAAGGAATCATCAGGAACTGGCATGTCGCTGGTGAAGATGAATTCGGATTGTCAATTCTGATGCATAATATCGAATGGGTGGGAGTGGAGTTTCGCTTTTGACTCCGTTACTTGAGGGTGCGCTGGCATTAAAAGCATACCTCAATTTGGTTGTAACTCCACCTCTGCGAATGACACTAATATATGGAATATATTGTAGGACGCGTTCCTGGTTTCGTATCATTGTCGCATAACAGGATCTGGAGACATATGATGAGGTGTGAGACAGTCTATAAGTCCACCCTTCTTTTTTAGTCCTGGTCGTAAGACTGGTATTAGTGGCTTATCATATCCAAGTGGATTGCCATATGAGGACTTCCAGGCAATGAGACTGGGCATGGTGGGAAGGGATCCGGTAACACGTTTGACTTCAAGGGCTTTTATATTTACGAATGGTAGTTCCGGATGGCCAAGCTTGAGTTTGATGCTGGCAACAGAACGGACTGTTCCAACCTCTCCACCTACACCGGTAACTTTGACTGTTGTTTTAGCGATCGTAATTTTTCTACTAGATCATCGGATATGTAAATAGCTTGGCTGCTCTGATCTAGCAAGCAGCGAATAGGGACGTTTACATTATCGATCAAAAGCGTTGCGATAGCTGTAGGTAGAAAGACATTAGAGGACGTCTCAGACTCATTTCGACAAAACTAAGAGGTGTTTGTTGCTAGCACTTCAGTCTGAATCGCAATTGGTTGAGGACGCATTGCCGTAATGTGAAATCCTTGATTCTTCCCTTGTATATCGAGTACATGGGAAGCGGTAGTTAAAACGATGCCCCGCGTAAAATATACAGATTTTTTATAATCCCGAAATAAGTTTTCCCGATTTGTGGAGCTCAGAAATTGTGGACAATTTGTTACTTGATGCTGCTCGGTGCAGATGTCGCGGTTGCATGTGGACGGTGGACGGTGGGCGTGTAGTTTTTTTTGGTTTTCTTTTGGTGTGATTGCATAAATTTACGGATATCATCTTGAATTGTTCAACATAAAATCTTCTATTTGTTCTAAGGCAGGAAATCTGGTTTTAGAATTAACAACATCTTTCGCTTGTGATTGGGTCTAACCCTCGAAGAAGAAGAACCAGAAAAAAGGACAGAAAAAGTAAATTGTTCTCACGTCACGGGCAATGGCAAAGCTGAAAAAGTGAAATCTTCATCCGCAAGCAGATGGACATAACTAAACAACGATAAGTAGAAAAGTGTGTTCCTAACCGAAAACGAGGACGATTGTGATGAAATTCAGTATCTAATTGCTGTGGCATACCTCTGGCTGCCAGAGGATAGCTTTTTGATTAAGGATATTAAGCAACTCAAGGAGCAACTATTGACCATGGTTTACATTGAGAAATACTTCTGACTTCAAGTTAGGGTATCATCTTAGGTACAGAATGGTTGGGATGACCACGAACATACATAGATTTGGGTGAATGCAAGAAAGAGAGGGTACGTTTATGAATTGCAAAAAAAGCTCGGAATTCATGTCGTCTTAAAAACTGGTAGATTCCAAAACTTGTGTTTATCTTTATGTTTCCCTGGCGACCTGTGGATTGTGGATTTTTGCAGTGCATGACAGCTGTGTTTGAAAGAAGTCTTCTAATTCATTTTACAGCGTTGCTCCTTTTCTTGTTAAGTCAAAAACTCGAGTATACGGCTATATTTTGGTAGATTTTCGACAATTATTCAACTTCCCGGCAGGTCCAGCTCGGCGTTTCCTAGAGAATGCAAAAAACAAAACGGAGTACTACAAAATGAAGCAGTCTTAGTCCTACCTATTATCACTATCACTATGCATGCAGCAATCAGAAAAATCAATGGAAAGTGATCTTACAACAGCTATTAAGTACGGAGATACATATCGAAGATTTGGCATAGGTATGGCATAATTCTAGCGACCGTATAGCAATACACTACCCCGCTGGACACTCCTTCTCCACATTGGAGGAGCAATCGCCTGTCGAATAGAAATACTCATCCAGAGCTCGAAGGTTTCCGGGGCGAGCAATATGCTTTTTAGAAATAAAATACGAATCGCAGGCAACAGCGTCGGCATAATGACGACCAAAAGTTGTAAACCAGAAAACGTATTAAGGCAACATAAAACCGATATTGTATGCGATCAAGAAACCAAGTGGCGAAATCCCGTAAACAGATTACGATATACGAACTTGCAAACGAAAAATGGGCAAAATGCATTGATGAATGGAGTGGCCATCATGTTGACAGCGGAGTTACCAGATAAAATCGTAAACGTATCAAAAATTAGCTACCAACTAATGACAATGAAACTAATAATTTAACGCGAAACATGTAATATTGTTAGCGCTTACGCTCCACAAATAGGCAATGAGCAATCGGAAACAGATATATCATGACGCGATTTTGATGAGCTATTAAATGAAATGTGCTCAACATGTGGTCGGTATTTCAAAAGACCGGCTCCATATAAATTTAAGAAACATGGCTGTGAACCATGCGACGAAAACCAAGGTAAAGAACAAAAGGCGTAAAGAACGGAAGTCTGGATTTTAAATGGCTCGCAATTTTATTCCATGAATTTCTTTGAATGAGAGGCGATCGAATGACTAAGCAGTGGTGACAGAGCTTTCTGTATAAAGGCAGAAGAGACGAGACACTAAATATTACAACCACAAACAATTGGGAAAACTAATGTCGGATACTATGAAAATAGACTCCTAGACAATCAAAGCCAATTCGAAGTTTAGGTTGGAGTACATTAAAGCAATGTACAAAGTCTTTTAATGTCGTTCGAGGTTTTCTTCTGAAGCAGCATATCAACGAGTCCGGAACAACTTCTCTTCCTTTCGCTTCTTCCTATGAAAGCCCTTCTAGCAACTCGCTTGATAATAACAGATTTCGAATGAGTCGAACTAACACCCAATTTTAACCAGGCAACCCAACTCCTGACATCTATTGAGAAGGAACCTTCGTGCCGAAGTGCAAAATATGGGTATACCTTAGAAATTCTATAATAGCACTCGTTCATCTACTTACGTAATCGTTTATTTAATATCTGGAACTCATCCCAGATAAAAACTTATAATGGAACACCCAGTTGAATTTCCGTAGAAGACTTTCAGGCCTAAGTCCCGCAATTGTTCAGCATATACTCGTAAGATCTCATAGCTACAGCTACATGTTAGTATGGTGTATGCCTTGGTATTCGAAGCTACACATGCTTGTTTCATCTGTTGCCAATGTTTAATCGGAGTAAGATGATGCTGCTTGGTCGGAATTTCCTTAAAGTCGCTCAGAATCTCATTCCACGAGTGACTCGCACTACATGAAACATATCATAGTCCGAGACGCCAAGATAATCGCCAAAATTTGCTGATTTCTTTAAAGCCAATCGCCGGGCTAAAGATCGTACCATGTTTGAGCACAAGACCTGCCACGAACTTTACTACGTCAAAAACTAATAGACGAATTGATTAGTTCGCTACCATTCACCGAATTAGAATTTATCTCCTAAACGTTTCAAACAAGAGTGTGAAGGAACGGCTTAAGATCGACATCTTGTGATACGACGGCACTGCAGCAGTTCGAAGATCACATTGTGTCACTAAATCCCGAACATCTGGGAATAGGGTCTTCTGAATACAGCCCGACAAAAACTACATGACCGGCATCATGCTTCAATGTGGCATGCTTAACAATGAACTGGTTACCAGGGAAAACAATAAACTTTAGTGATAGCACATAAAATCACCTTTCTAGTGATTAGCGATCAGCTAGAGTAATGGGAGGAGCAGTTGGTTACGATTGTCAATTTATCAGCAATATGCGCCTTAGCTAGCAACCGGGTTGAACTCCTTGACCTGATAAAAATCGAATTTGGAATTTGCAACCATGGTCGTTGGCCAATCGTGCTAACGTGCTAATGTGTTGCCCACATAAGGAAAGTTTTTTGCTGAAATTGCATTCTTTGTGTATTTCGAGATAAAGGATTCGCGTTCTGGCTTCATCTATGACGATCACACCACCATATTCAGGATAATTAGTGTCCGAGGCCTTATACACAGGTAAGCACTTCTTCTGCTGTTCACCAGTGATATTGCTTGTTGGCTTAATTTGAAGAAATATTAAGTAAACGGCCTTCTCATGGTGTGTCAATCTCATTTATAAATCGATAAGGGAAGGCTGTCTGCGAATTCTGAGCCACAATTCTCAGCAGGACTGCATTCTTCTATTAATTCTTTTTTAACTAAACTTTAACAAATAAATATCTTGAATGTGCTAAGGTAGTCTGCTTGACGTTTCCACAGTATGGACTAAGTTACCAATTACACATTGAATCTGACTGATATAAGTTGATGAGAGTGGAACGAAGCCACAGTCAGGACAAAAATGAACCTTAGAAGTATCATCTCTAACAAAAGAATGAAACACCGACCGAGGTATACTCATGCAGATGGTTCAGAATAGTCAAGGAATAAACTGGGGAGAGTTGAGATGATGAAAGGGTATATACTCGTCACTTACATATGTAATAGGTGTCTCTGGTGATATTCATTGCTTTACCAATAAGGTGCTTTCATACGAGTATTTCGGAGAAGCGTTTCAGTTCAACTTTGTAAACGGAGTCTTGTTAAGTGGAAAATGGTAGAAGTACGATGTAAAACTTCTTCAAAGTAAAGTAAAAGCCCAAAAGAAATAAACCTCAACTAACTTTGTCAAATTGTGGCATTTCTATCCGATTCCACCCAAACTTTACAAATAGGGAAACACCCAACCCCAACTTGGAATTCCACATGATGGAACACATTTTGTTCGAATTGCATCCTTCTAACGGTATAACGCATCCTCAATTCTATGTACATACTAATTTAAGTTTTCGCCTGCAAAACGACTTCCATACTCTCCGTATCTACAGCCCACAAAAAGGACGAGCAACTTATAAATTTTTAATAGAAATCACTTTCACCATAAATAAAGTTGTTACACAAAGTTTCTTTTAACATATAATTTTCTTTTGAGGTTTACCAACAAAGTACAAAGAAGAAAATATAATTTCACGTCAAACTAAGCGAAGCTTTCGTTTTATTATCCATTCACCCTCCCTTCCTTTCTGTGAATACCACCATAAGCTACCACTTCCTCTTCATCCTCTTTTTGGTACTCGTTTTAGTAAAAGTCATTTTTGGTACTCTTTCTAGTAGTACGGAAAATAGAAAAAAAAGAAAAAAAATAAAATAAAATGAAAAATATCTTTTGCAAAAGTTTATCACACATTCTTCGTCGAAACTTGCCTTTTATTACTACCACACTCGCCTCCATTTCTGAAGAAAGACGAGGGAGCGATATTAAATTGTAATAAAACACACACTTCTACTCGTCTTGACGCCTCAGATGTCGGACGAACGAACTTTATCAATTTGCCTAACATTGTCGTTTGCAATTCATAATATCGCTTCGATTATTCCCCCGGAATGAATACTGGTTTCGAGTAGTAATCGTATTTGCGCATCCACCCCTCCCCCCCCCCCCACCCGCCATAAGTTTCTTTTTAAAGAAGTTAAAAACTTATGTCCTTAAAGCGAAACGATACTCGTACCAGCAGATCTATTTTCGAATAAAATCCCCATTTGGAGCGTTTTACAAGGAGGATAACCCCGAAATGATGAAGAGAAAATCCCCTGGTGGTAGTGTTCTGCTGCTACAACCGGCCTTCCACGCCTATTCCCCATCAATTTAAATGATAATTTCGAACCACGCCTCCCTTGAGGCGAATGTACCATAGAATGTAGATATGTACCTACTATTCTCTGCAATAGATACAATCTAGTATCGCTTCCTAGGGTTTTGTAATGTACTCCCCCCCTTCAAATTCAGTGCTGTTCTGTTTTGTTGTTTTTGAAAAACGGTAGCAGATTTAGTTGGAAACTTTTCAAAATCAAATTAACGAATTCTTCGTGTACCGTATCTCGGTGGAAGAAAGAGGAAATTCTAACGGTCCTTCCATTATTCCCCCATAGTATTGTCCCTAATCTCAGAGCTGTAATAATAACCAAGAGGAAATAATATTACCAATTGGTTCCCGAAAATCAGCTTGAGCTGTCTCTCACCACCAGTTTCATTTTGATTCGCATTTCTACTCCCTCGCCTCTTGCCAGGAGCATTGTCATTGCTATTACTATTACCATCGCAATTCGTTTCTATCGTTCTATCGTAGTGTTGTTTCGTGTTTGTAGATTTAGCCACTGCTTCGTCTACGTCCTAAACACCCCGTCATCGTGCTCTTCGTGCTCTTCTTTCCGTATTTGCTCTGTTCGTGTCCTCGGAGGCTCTTCATTTCGATTGCTGATTATGAAAATTATTGCTTTGCAGATTCAGAAGGATAAAAGGAAGTTGAATGGCCCAACGTAGTTAGAAGTCACCACGAGCGTACATTAGTTAGCCCACAATCTACCGGTGTAGCCAGTGCTAGATATCCACGGGTGGTATTTGATATCACTGGTCGAAACGTCAGACTATCTGAGAACGGTGAACGGTGCGAAAAACTTTCACCACAACTCCTATTAATGTGACGTGCGGGGTTAGCCACTCGTGTATCTATGAGTTTTCCTTTAGCTTGGTTTTTCTGCTAGCCTTCATCTTCGTCTTGGTCTAAGTCTTTACATACATTTTCATTTTCATCTGCAACTTGTTGTTGTTTGAGCAAAACAGAATTACTTTCGGCATTTTATTAGATCGTCCCATCGACCCGAATCCGACGCGACTATATTAACAGCGGCTGTAGCGATAGCAATGGCAGCAAATACTCAAACCCAGATACGAGTACGTTTTTTTTTTTCTTATTCTTTTGGTGGGAGTAGGGGAGTTTTTAGGAAACTTAGTAAAAGTTTTCCCTTTTATCAGACATTCAGTGAGAAATTTTCAAGATTTGCAATCGAAAAACATTTTCATAGCTCGAGCTAATAAAACCCATTAGGGCCGAAGTTTTATTCGTTTATTCGAATGGGCCGACCAAGGAGTGGTAGTAGACAAGGGTAGGATTTAAGCTACTTTCGGTCGATAAAGGTCAGGACAATGGTTAAGTTTATGTTGCATGCAACAGTGCACAGGAGGTGGGCAAGGACATTTCCTATATTAAGTTTAAGAACTCTGCGGGTTTCCGCTGCGAAAAAATGAGTTATCATTTATCTTTACTGGGATGGTGGTAGAGAGGATTCGGAATCTTACCTTCTAGATTATGAATGGGTTTCTTTTCCTGTTTAGAGGATAATAAAGCAGGAGCCCTTCGGAGGAGATAATACAAATTATGATACATATCTGCAATGTTTTAAGGACAGACCTACATACTCGTACCTATTTCGAGGGTAATAATCGCGCAAAATGGCTTGGATAGGCTTAGTTTAAATTATTAGGATAGTGGTGAGAGGAGGGATTTTTTGAGAAGCAGGGTTTCGTAGTGGTAAGTTTTATTAAATCAGGTAGTTAAAAAAAAAAAATTTAATTTCGTTTTAATTGATACAGAGCTGTGGTTTTCTTGTGTGGGAGTCAGACTTGATCTGTCACAAGCAACTCTAACTCATTAGATTTGACTTAGTTCAATGGGGCGTTTCAAGGACTTTAGCCTTTCTTTTTTGCCATGCCTGAGCAAACTGTTTTTACTTAACTAGGAAAAGCTTTCCATGTTTACAGTCGTTTGAACTTCGGGCCTTAAATGCTTTCGAATCTAATGGATTGTGGCATATGAGCAATCACCTTCTAAGATGACTGTAATAAGCGTGATGACACTTCTCTAAACTTTTGCTGTGTAATTCTCGAAAGTATGCAATCACTGATTCTCAATGAACATATGAACATATTTCTTATCTCTTTATGTTGCGCTATGCTGACTATGAAATGCAGATAAATCAGTGATCTTTTAAGGATACATCAGAAATCCATTGCAGGACGTCAAGTGCTCGAGAAGAGATCGACGGCCAGAAGGAAAAGATACATGATCTTCACCTGAAATATCAGTGATCAATTGCAGATAGATCAACTCACTTTAGGTAGAGAATTGGCAAGTGAAATCGGATGTTCCCGTAGATATTTAGTCAATGCACGGAGAAGTGATCTACACAAGACGGTTGGAAAACAAGCGGATCATGGATCGGAAAGTACTCATTAGAAAGTAATTAATCTTCATAGAAAAGGTAGGTAATCAATAGCGAAGGAAGAGAAATCAAAAAAAGATCAGTGATCGACTACATTGAATAAGTTAAGATCGGTGATCAAATGGGGAAGTATTAAAGCGATTTAATACAGAAATATCGGTGGTCTCTTTCGTCAGATTTATGGAAAAAGATCGAGTACGTTGATTAGGGATCCACCATAGGAAATAAATTAAGTGATCTACACAGATAAATGCGGGATGAATACCATTTTGGTATGATCTAATACAGCGAGATGCTCTTCATTATTTCGGCATACGAGTGTTTTGAAAATCTATATAAGTCGTGTTAGGATGAACAGCAAGGAAATAATTCACAAGAAGATCTGCACCAAATAGCAAAAGCTTCAGTGGTAGAAGCGAAATCAATTGGTCCTACACATACAAAAGGTCAATGATCGACAGCCGGAAGATGAACGATTGAATACTGAAAATTCAGTGGTCCATGCTTGCAAACTATAAATATTGAAATAAAACGAAAACTGGCAGACATTTCTTTCATCTTGGAAAAGGAAAACATGGCGGTAGCCAATATGTCCGTAAGCGATATAAAAAAAAACCTCATAGAAGGATCCATGTCAATAATCCTCAACGAAAAACCTAAAAACATGCCAACAAAAGTGGATTTGGAGGTAATTGGGGCAGGATTACATGCTTTACAACAACATAAAAAAAATCTCTTTACAAAATCAATTGGGAAAAATGGAATCTCGCCGTATCTCGCAAGAACGGCAAGTAGAATGTTTGTCAAATAAGGCCAATGAAAAAACCATCATCCTCAACCTGCCGGTGGATTAAGGAGTAGCCCCTGCAGATAGAATGAAAATGCTGATTCTGGATCTGCTGGAGACATAAAACACAACAACAGTCTCATCAGTGAGGCCGATCAAATCCACGAAGGAAATCATCGAAAATTTAAACGGCCGAACCCATAGTGACGAAAAAGAGCACGTAACATTTATAAAAGGCGCCGCATGCTTAACAATTGATTATCGTTTCTTGCAGGAAAACTGGCTAAAGCATGCAGCAGATTTTGCCGTCCAGGAATTGACCCACTCAGACCACCTTCCAGTATCTGTAAAAGTAGAGCTGAGCCTGCAACAAACCTCCGCGCTACTGGATTGCTTGCTACCAAAACTGCGTTGAAGAAACAAAAATGTGGTAAGACACAAAGTGAATCTAAACTAAAATGGAATAACTAATAGTGAGCTGCAGTCACGCAGAGGCATAGAAATGCTTACGACATGTATCTCAAACGTAGCTAGAGTCATGCAACCCAAAGCAAGAAATAAACGAAAGCAACCTAGGTATGACTGGGAATGCGTAGGCAGCCAGGAAGCATGGTCACCAAAAATGCTAAATGTATGTACCAGATTACAAGTAAGAAGTTCAAAAACATTTGCGAACAGAAACGAAGGCCGTAGATTCGTTAGCGCTTGCGAGCATAAAAGACAGCAAGTCCATTTCGAAGATGGCAAAAACGCTTAACGCTGCACTCTTCGCGAATGACATCAAAGTTGAAGCACCCATTTTAGCCAAATACTTCGAAAATCTGCTAAATCCACTGCAAAATCAAAACCATATACAGTGCGCGCTACCTCACGCCGAAGTAAACTGATTAGATCGACCTATAACTTTCCAAGATGTCATCAGAATTATACATACTCGTAGATGATTCTCAAATAAGGCCAGCAGAAGATCGTATTCCTTACGAATTCTTTAAAAATGCTACTGATGCCTTCCTGCAAAAGCTCATGGCAACGTATGAATCCATTTTGGTGCCATCACCAGTCACGAAAAATATAATATTCCCAATATCCAAGAGAAGCCACTACAGATGCTTATCTGTCTTAAATGCGACCATCAACATTTTTACAGGAATTATCTTGGAACGCCTAAGAAATTGGATATGTGAACATGGCTAATTAGTGAGTTTCAAGCTGGTTTCCGAAAACATTATCCCGCAGTCGACAATATTTTCTCTGTAACAAACATCCTCCGTAAGTTTTTGGATAAGCGTAAACAACTGTATGACTTCTTCGTGGATTTCAAGAAGGCTTTTGATTGTAACGACAGAAGAGCTCTGTTCTTTAAACTGAGCAACTGGGGAGTTTCGACATTCTGTCTAACTGGTTTCAGTTGTAATCTGGAGTGAAGCATGGATGTCTGCTTCCTGGACAATCTCGTTGTATATCTCTTAAGGGGAATATATCTCCATGGATTACGTGTAAACCTCTTGCTCTACGCCGACGATATCGTAGTACTCGTGGAAACACCAAGCATGCTACAAATCATGATAAACAGGCTGCAACAATACTGCCAAATATGGAACTTGCACCATCAAAAGTTATGGTTTTTGGTAACGTCAGTTCTATAAAAACCCAGACAGCTTGCAACTGGCTTTAAGGTCGAAACGAATGCTCTTCAAAACCAGAATGGAAACACATTCACGGAGGCGCAGATTGTGGAGATTCTGCTGCTGCTTATTGAAACTGATTTCGCAAGAGAAAGGCCCAATTCCAGTCAACAACGAAATGGGCCCCGTCCTAGTAGAGAAGAGATTAACCCACATACTAAAAAGCTGAAGAATAGAATAAAGCCGCCGGTTCTGCTGGATTACCTGCAGAGATTTGTAAATACCGAAATAATGTTTGTGGACAAAAAGACGTCCAGGACGTCTCTAGGGCTTTACGTGAACTCCTGTCTATAAAGGCTTATCTGAGATGCCCATACATCCACGGGAGCAAGGACACGCCTTGCCACCACTCTGCTGCCTGCCTCAGATACCAATTCGGAACTGCACCCAGCACTTATTTGCTAGTCTACAACAGTTCAACCACAAGTGAAAGCCCCTTAAGGCATTTAGGTTATCACAGGCACTGTGATACTCCCAGAAGAGAGCCTAAGTCTTTAAGTTAGGTCTGGACCGAAGTTCGGCGGCTCCTGACTGGTATAGATTATCGGTGATCCTGCCACTCAACAGAACCTATTATCGGCAGCATGTAACTGGTCAAATCGCAGTAACCTTCAGCGACGTTAAGTTCTGAAAACCGTTACAATAAGACCAGTAATTGCTTAGTCCCCGCTTTTTATTAGACAACGTCATTGAAGAATGGTTCAATGACAACCATCTACAAAAAAGCCAATTCTGTCTCTTGTATCATTTATCATGTTGGCCATTAGATACTATCCAAACATTGCAACACCTCAAGCCTCTCCGCAACACTTATCAGCACGTACCGGTGATGTTTCCGGCTCTCAGGACGATTAAAGACCAAATGTTCACCTTTAAAAATACACTTAGGAACTTTAGCTAAGAATTTTACCTATCTCAGCGTAGACCCATGAAAACTTACCCTAAGAGACCGCTGCTGTTTCGATTTAGCAATACAAACATCTTCAGGGTTTATAATTTGGAAGACGAAATGCATACTTCAAGACCCAACCGGGTGCATGTTCCCGGAGAAAAGAAAACGGAATGCGCAGTCGAAAAGGATGAAAGGCCCCCATGTGTCAAGTAGAAGCTCTACACAGGTCCACACTCCGCTAAATAAATCGTCGAAAACCAACGCCAATGCTTTGTTTTTGAACGCATGGCTGTAGAATGGGATTGAAACTGCTGACTTGATCGGTATTAAACTTCGTGGTTACCAAAGTGAATATGAAACAAGAATATGAGCAAAAAATTGGCATCTCTGACAGATTGAAACTGCTGCCATTTGATTGCTATCGGCTGGGAGAGATTTTGAGTGAACTAATGGGCATAACCGACTAAGAGCTGATAAAACATAGACCTACAGGTCCATAAATATAAAAGTCAAAGCCGACTAAACATTCTGTGAAGCAACTCGAGCTGTAGCAAATTCTCGTGGGACGAGTTTTTGCAGCGGTTTTCGGTGACTGGCACCTCCTTACCACCTTAGAGTAATATCATGAAACTCTTGGAAGCCTATAGACTTCTGAAAATGTACAATCCGAGCCTCCTATTGAGAAAGTGGCTTGATCCATATGGCTTACACTGTCGTATAATCTGGAAAGCAGTAAAACCTCGCAATTAGTGAGGCCTTCAATTTATAACCAAAAATCTCACAATCACAACGGGATTGCAAGATAAACCACCTCTCACCACATGCTCACCTCAGTAAGATTAGCTAATGAAAACTTTACAGCCAAGCAATGCGCAACAGTTTCGTAGTAAGAACAGAAAAACGGTAAAACCAGCTTCTCAATCTCTAGACTCACTCACACATACATTGGCAATATTGTGTGTCGACAAAAGTTACAATAGGTTGGTTACCGAGAAAAGCAACCTGAAAACCTCTTTTCCGAGACTTTACCTTACCAAATATATCAGGTACACCGCAATCAAAAACAACGATAACAACAGAAACAACAGAAACAAAATTACTCCAACCATGTGTGTGTGTGTTGCGTTGTAAATGATTGCCTCCTGCTGCAATGCAATTTGCTATGTTGCTGTGTTGCTGCTGGTGATATAGCTGCCACTGCCACCCTTTGTTTTCCAAATCCCCTTCTTTCCACACACTGGTTCAGAATTTGTAATTTGAACCTAAAGTCAGTAAAAAAAACTGCCAGCATGGAACACACTACGAGAGACGAGACTGCCAACAATAAAACCCAAGGAGCATGGAGTCACCCGAAACCCGTTTTACCTGCCTAAGCTACACCACTGTCGTCATTTGAGATGCAAGAGAGAGGCCAAGTGCAGAGGGTTTCTCTTCTATGATATGAGCCTAAGGCAATAACCCGATACTCCTGTACCACTACTACATAGCCTAGCGACAAGGGATACAACGAACGGCTCCAATGAACACAGAGGGAATAAAAAATAAATAAAAAAAAAATTTTATCTACAACAGCCCAACGGCAACAACTTGTCTCCGACTTAAGCTGAAAAAGAAGTGAAGGCTTATCTCGATGTTTAAGTGAGTAGTCGTATATGTGGTGTTTGCTTTGTAAGCCGAAGCATCTGTAAAAGCATAACCAGCAATAACAACAGCTTGTAGGGTATGATGTGTGAAAAACTGGTTCCTTGATGGAGCAGTCAGCCTTATTTGGGGAACCTGATGGCCTAAGCAACGAAATTGCAATCAACGCTTCAGGGACGGGGTAGGGTGTCATTTTACCAGAATGCGGCCGCAATTGCAGTCACCAATCGGAGATGGTGTTGTTTGAAGTTTTAGTTCGTTTCGAATTGCACTTCATCCGTCGTATAAAAGAAAATAATCCACGACAACAAAGGAACTTTTGTGGGTGCTCTTGGGCTGACACTCAAAAATTTAGACAACCAGCTAAAGTCATCTTTTTAGATTGCGGTTGTGTCAATCTTGACGAATCAAAAGGAATAGGTCCGTTTACGATTTCCAGGTGGTATGTATTCTCTGTATTCTCAGTCGGGAGAAAAAAAAAGTTTCTAATGACTGAGGTTTACTCGGGAAGATACATTAGTCTGAACGGTAAGGTCACACTTGATGATTAATGACTTTAAATAGAAGATATGCACATAAAGGGATTCAGATAGAGCCATCAATGATCTGCATAAGTATTTATGCAACTAAACGACCAGGGGCCTATGAAGGAATCATTATGAAACGATCAGTGATGGTGTCTATGATGAGATTGGGGCCGCATTTATAAGGAGTCAACAGAAAACGTTAAAACATTTAGACCAGGTGTCTTTAGGAGAAAGTTTGGTGATCGACGAGTATAGATGAAATACACAATTTTACTATGGATCCTGTCATGGTGTGCAGCAGACTAGAAATCAGAGACTATAAGAGCTAGGGATTTTATAAAGGGTGTGATGTGATTTGAGTCTTCTAGAGCGTCTCCTCAATGTTTTTTGACAATGTCTTATTAACTTCCTTATAGGGAAGCTCTTGCATTCAGCCTAAAAAATCGACAATCAAAACTTGGTGATATCTTTACGTTTCAAGGTGTCAATAACGTTTTTAGAGAGCACTTAAGAAATGATGGTTGGATGCTGTAGGACTGGCATCAACCTAGCGATGCCGAATGTTGTAACTGTTACTACACATCAATTGTGCTTGTTTTACCTCCAAGTGGTACCCATCGGGTACTGGTTGTTGTCCATCCGGACTCGACTCGTTACACTTATAAGCGCAAGTGTTGAGCAAGAGAAAAAAAAGCAGCACTACAAACACGACAGCGGACGAATTCCCTATACGGGATCAACGGCGGCGCAAAAAAAAACTTCATCTGGGCTACTTCGGCATTTTTTGAATTCAGGCTAATAAAGAGATGTTGGCGGATGAACCCTCAATGTTCCAATGGCAGCGTTCACATCCGTGAAGTGTTACTGAAATCGGTTCAATTGGACCGTCGTTCTAGGTGTTTTCGCAATAGAATTGGCCCTCCAGCTTGGGGGTTGTGACGTCGGTGTAACTTCCCTACTACGTAAAAAGAAACTGGTTATGAGAGAGACACTAGCCTTGGATGCAAACTGACCACCTCAGCTAAGATCACGACCAGGAACGTTCACGGACTACGAATTGGGAGTATGAACCTGGAACGTACATACGTACACTCTATGTGCACTCATGGTGCTGCTCAAAAACTTGCATCTGTCCTCACACGGTACAAGGTAGATATTACCGCGATCCAGGAGATACGATGGATAGGATCAAGTATGCAAAAATGGGCATTTTACAAAATTTGACAAAAATTGCGACATTTACTACAGCTTCCAAAAAAAACTCCACTATGTTAGGAAACGGATCCGTCATGGGAGATCGGCTATAATAGACTTTAAGGCATCAATCTAAATTATCAGTCTAATATGTGTACACGCCACTAGCGGTGAAGCTGAAGACTCTATCAAGGAGGAGTTCCGGAGCTTGTCCGGAGTATGGTTTCAAAATGGTACTCTGGGACTTCAATACGAAAATCGACAAGGAAAACATCTTCCGCGGATTAGTCGGAAACAACAGCCTCCACGACATGACAGAAGACAACAGCTTCCGGCTAATCGATTTTGAAGCAGCTCGTAATACGGTGAGAAATAGCACTAGCTTTCAAAGACTACGAATCTATACACACTAATCTGGCGTACTCCAGATGGTCGAACCGGCAACAATATGGACCATGTGCTAATAGATGCGAGGTATGCATCAGACATTAGACATCAGACAGAGGGGCAACCGTCGACTCTGACTACTTTCTTGTTGCAGCAAAGGTACTCTTTGACTTCAATACGAAAATCGATAAGGAAACAACAGCCTCCACGACATGACAGAAGACAACAGTTTCCGGCTAATCGATTTTGAAGCAGCTCGTAAAACGGTGATAAATAGCACTAGCTTTCAAAGACTACGAATCTATACACACTAATCTGGTGTACTCCAGATGGTCGAACCGGCAACAATATGGACCATGTGCTAATAGATGCGAGGTATGCATCAGACATTAGACATCAGACAGAGGGGCAACTCTGACTACTTTCTTGTTGCAGCCAAGTAAACGAGAAGCTGCGAACCGCCCACAGAAAAAGAAATTCAACATTCGAAGCCTTAGAACAACTGGAATAGCCAGACTCTACAGAGAGGGTCTGGGCGAGAGACTGCGATGTGCATTAACCATACATTCACAATCTGTGGATCCATCATCATCGAAAGAAGCCCTTGGTATGATTATGTATACTGAAAATGCAAATGCCTCAGCGAAAAAAAGGCGAAGATCTTGCCTAAAAAGAAAAGAGCCTACTCAGTCTCGCAGCTCAAAGATATCGAAGAGTCGCGCGATAGAAACAGCAACCGTATGTTTTTCAGGAACGCTAAGCAACTAACAGCAGGCTTCAACCCCGGAAGGCAGGCTGTTCACAACATTAAATGGAACCTAGTTACCGAAGAGTCCAGTGAATAGTGGATGTGTTTAAGCAGCAGCTACTTAATGGGCATCAGGTAGAGAGTGATAGCAAGAAAACCAACCCACACTTATAATGCCAAAGAATGTGTTATGTTTTTTTTTTTTTTTTTGGAAAATGGGACAGAAGGAGAAAAAAAGATGTTTGGTTCAGTGTCCATGTGTGGCATCCAACATTTAATATATGCGAGAATAAATTGTTAATGGAAGTTCTAGTCAACTACTAGAATTTCATATAGAATTTTTATTGACTGAAACAATGAATTTCTTTCGGGCGCTGTTGAGATTCAGACAGCGAACCTTCCGATTTGAAAGCCAATTCACTACCACATGAACTACGGCCACCCCCAGTTGGCTCAGCTATCAAAAAGCTGAAGAATGCGATGACTTTATCAGCTCTATGTTCCTATGATTTGTAAGTAACTATCGAGGCATATCCCTGCTGAATGTAGATATAAGAGCCTATCCAATGTACTGTGTGAACGTCTCAAGCCTTTTTGAAACACACTAATCGGCACATATCAGCGTGGCTTCTGGCCCGGCCGAGCAGCAATCGAATAAATTTTCACACTAAGGCAAATCCTGGAATAGACCAACAGATTTCAAGTCGAGACTCACCATCTTTTCATCGACTTCAAAGCCGTATACAACAAGATACAGCTGGCACCAAGATACGTCTTGAGCTCTACACGGCGATGGCCGAATTTGGAATCCCGTCAAAGCTGATCTAGCTGTCGCATGACGCTACAAAACAAACTGTGTGAAGTACACTTTGGAAACAGGTCTTCTGAACTATACCAAACCTGTACCAGATTTCGGCAAGACGATGCACTGTTATGTGATTTCTTCAATTTAGTGCTAGGGCAGATATTGCGCAGGGCAGGTGTTAACACGGAATGCACTATTTTCAATAAATCTGTCCAGCTGCTGGGATACGCAGACGACATGCACATTATCCTAGCGCGCCGTAATAGAGGCTTTTACATTGAAGAATAGGCTAAACGTGTTGGCCTAGAAGTAAATGAGGACAAAACCAAGTACATGGTGTCAACAAACTAAGAAGCATCTTTCCACTGCCTAGGACAAAACGTCACTGTTGACAACAGTAACTTCGAAAGTGTTAAGGAGATTGAAGATACTTCGAAAACTCACCTTAAGAAGTCGCTGTTACGAGTATTTCGATTTCGAGAAACAAATATGCTCTATGCTCTACAAAACATTGATTCTGCCAGTTCCACTCTATTAGTTTACGTAATTGCCTAAACCGAAGAAACAACAACTTTCAAGTGGACCCATTTGTTTCATATCATCGTCAGAGTTAATAGCGGAACCGAAGTAGAAAAAATCGTTGATCCCCATCAATTCTTATTCACAGCATATTTTTGATTTATCAGACGGACCAGTGATAGCCCTATGCGTTGAACCAATCCTATCGACGTCTCTCAGTGTATTCAAGTATTATAGTTGCAAATATGTCGTTATCCTGCACAATCTGGTGACTTTGGTAAGGATGACAAAACTAACCATGGCTATGTATAGCTGGTTTCTATAGATGCGGCGGTGAGTTTTGGTAATCTTGGGTTATTTTTTAGGATCCGTGGTTAGAATATTGGTGGAATTATGGATTTAACAGGTCTAAGACCGCACTGAGAAGAGTCAATCAGATCGTTGACAAATGATTTCAGGCCTTCACACAAAAGGATGTGAAGTAGACTGATAGTTTAGAGTATTCTTCGGTCCAATAATCTTTACTTCATTTTGGCAGAGTGGTCGGAAACATATGCTTTCATCGTCCTAGTTTTATCGCTATTTCCACCACCAGTACTCCACTGAAATCACCAGTAGCATTCCGCCCATTCAAACTTTCAACTGCAACACCCGTCTCGCTATGAATGCTCATCAGTATACTCTCAAGTCCATTTTCGGACGTACTCTAAAATATCGTGATTCGTTCCTAAGCAGTACAACTCGCTTATGGAATGCCCTGCCGATCTCTGTATTTCCTGGTTGTTATAACTTGCAAACATTTAAAAACAATGTATATCGGTACCTCTCTTTTTCTTCCTCCCTAAATTTCCTCTGCCCTCGCTGTGTACAAAAATTTAAAGGGTACACAAATCCCTTGAGCGCGGCCTATGTTCAATGGTTCTTTTTGCCTGACAGTTGAATTTGGGTTTTCTCCGCACTTAACAAGCTCAGATGTGGTTTTTTCATATACTCAAGACCAACAGTTATGCTATTACTAAACTTAGTTACTCATCTCAATAGCTTTCTGTTCAGAATTTGTTGCTTTGAGAGATTCTTCTTCTTTTGGTAAATATTCCAAAAGCAGTTCCTGGAGTATCACCCTTCCATTTTCTCGATTTCCAGGATCAATGTTCTTTCTCTATATCGCGGAGAAGCCGTGCCACTTTATAATTGCCGAACCAAGGGTTTGTTGTGCTTGGTCAGCTGAAACCCAGACATGTCTGATTGCTTCTTGACATCAATGATGTTGCAAACGAATTAATGAGAGATTGAGGGATAAGCACAGGTTCTGTTGCAATTGCAGCCGTTCAATGTTTAATCTGGTTGCAATACTTCTGTGATGTTTTAACATCCTTATCATCTCCAACGCCATGTTCTTTTCTGAATATTGAGGTGAGGAAACTATGTGCAAGCTACAGTGATGTTTCGGTCCACAGGAAAGTGAATTAACCGAAGTCTTTTACCAGACATGGTATCATGTAGGCTTTGCTTTTTATCTATACTGACGGTCCCTTTAGATTCAGCCGAGTGGAATTCTTTCATGATTAGCTTTCTACGAGAAAGATGTTTCAAGCATTAAAGCAAAATAATTGTGGCAGCTGAGACAGGATGGGTAAAAGCATGTTAATAAAGTCTCAAAAATCATTTCCTCAATAGATCAGCGCAAGGTCGCTGGTAGTAGTAGCTTTCCTAAAGTCATGGGGATACCTATTTCCACGGTACGTTCCGGTACCGGCTACGTTCCTTAGGTAAAATAATTTTTTTAATGACGTTAAAGTCACACTACGTTTATCAAGAAGTAATTTCGCCCGACTGCAAGTTGAAGTATTGTACAAACATATTTTGCATGCTTCTTAAAGAACTAATTACGCCAAAAGGCACAATTATGCATAAAGCAGGCTTTTCACCTTTGGTCACCGTTCCGATATTTTACCTTATAAATGAACAGATCAGTGATCAATCCTATCAACAATTAGGTCAATGATCAATTATTAACGCTTTGAACAGTTTATTCGCGCGGTTTCTCAAGCAACTTCCCCTATGAAGACATACGCACATATACATATATGTCATACAATCAGCTCGGCTCCAGTCGCATGATATCTTTTCTTTCTTTAAAAGTAGGGGACCAAAACCGCTGCCCTGTGGCATATCAATTTAAACTTCCTACTCCGGTTATTTTGCTTGGTACTTCGGTTTGTGTATCTCGTTAGGGTACATAACGATACTAAGATTAGTGGTTTCAATGTACACTTCCACGATACAATAATACTAGCCTTGCATAAGACAGTCCTCAATTTTACTCATTTAATTTAAAACGTTGATGATCATGTTGATTACACTTGAGTCTGTGATTCACAAGTCAGATAGAGATGTCTGTTGTTTGTGTCTGCAAATGTCAAATGTCAAATCACTCTTGCCATCCAACTTATCGTATTTTGACAATTGTATCGTTAAAAGTTCACTCATACTTCATGAATGAAAGAGCTCACAGGAAATACATTTGTGACAACCGATTTTGTCACAAAATTACCATGCCCTGCCTCTGTCGAAAGCCCTTGAGCTGCATACTCAATTCAATGGGAATTTATTGAGTTTATTGACCTTTTACCAAATACCATCGCCTTTTCTTTTTCTCTGACTCTTTTTAGGGCCATAAAAAAATATTGTCACGAGGCATTCACTCACCTGTAAAGAGAACGAACAAAGAGAAAATATCGTTAGATTTAGGTTGATTTGCTTTTGTTAAAGGTGTGTGAGTAGGTTTTTTATGTTTTTATTTTATTGAGTCAAGTATCATACAGAGAACATGTCAAAATGATTATGAGGTTTTCGAACATAAAACACAATAAACCATTCAGGCGCAAAATAAAGGCGAAAGAAAAGAGCAATTCAACCGTCTACGCTGCGCAATAATTTCGCTTTGTGAGGATTTTGTGTCATCGTAAAGTCTTGTCGGAAAGTGTAGTATTTTGCAACACTGATGTATTTTACACTTCCTTTGTTTCCTCATCCCATTCGTGGACGAGTATCTGAGGGATAATTTGAAACCCAATCGAGTATTATTTACAGGGAAACATAAAAAAGAAATAATTTTTTAAAGATATCGAGAAGCTAGGGCAGTTGTTCGAATTGTTGTATACAGTACTCTATCATGGTGAGATGTTGAGTTGCCTTAACTTCTGGCAGTAGCATGATACAGCGATATCAACAACCACACTGTAACTACGATGCCATCTGCATAAACATGGAAAGTTCCTTAGATAACACTGAGTTTGGTATCTTCCCATATCCCCATAAATAATTTAATAAGCTAGACGCGCAGTAGTAACTCCATGAAACGTGTCAAAGTATATTTAGCTTTCTATGGTGACTCAAGTTTTTTAATGGAATCTGGCGCAAGGAACTGCTGAAATGGAATGTCTAGGGAACTGGAATTAGCATATAATTCTAGTCAACTACGAGTATGTTATAACTTTGATACTTTAACTTTATAGCAATCAGATCTTAAATTTCGATTAGGTGTAAAGAGCTATTTTGAAATTCTATGGTCATGTAACAGTTATTATGTGAGTAACACTGGTAATTGATAGAGAGAGGAATTATCGTCTATTTGGATACCGATTCAGACTTAGAGGGGGGAAAGGCTCAGCAAGAAATCTTGAGCTTCAGGCATGTCAGTGAACGACTGATAACAATCTTTATCAAGGCTAAGTACGCCAACCTAATTCTAATATGCGCTTCCGCCACTAAAGAAGTGTAGGACGGCTTTTCCACAGATTACTCGTACTTTAGCGAGTTCCCTAACCAGACATAGTATTGTACTATTAGGTCGTTCGAAAAGTCATTGCGTTTTTTTTTTAAGGATGGCTTTACCCATTTGTATCTGAGCGTGACATGTATGTCAAATGTTTGCACGCGGTTTGTTGTTGACACTTATCCTAAAAACAGGAAAAAAGTTGGCGCGATTTGAAAAAGTTGTGCTTGCAATTGTGGTTCGAACATGGCGAATTGTGAAGAGCATATTCGTCATATTTTGCTTTATTACTACAAAAAAAGCGAAGAAACCGACTGAGGCATGAGAACATTTGAATAAGGTTTACGCCAGAAATGTCATCGAGCTAGGGTGGTTGGTGTGGCTGCCTTTAGGACAGACTTAGGGCACGGTACGCCCATTGTGATACGAGTACCATTGGATCTGAATCGGATAACCTTAAGGTTAGAGAGACATTTTTTCTTTGAAACCAATTTGAGCTTCTAATGAAGCCAAGAAGATTCGCAAGGTTGGTTTCTGCGAGATCGCCGAGAGAATATTGATGTGCGAGAGGTTTATAATGATTAGGTCATAGGAGCGTTTGTGATCTAACTTAGGTCAGATCTGTGTGATAATACGCTGCGCCCTTGGCCCCCCTTCGGATCGCCTTATGAATTGTGTCCTGTAGAATTATATTTTTACAAGTAGATCTAATTTTTTGTGAAATTTGCAGTATTGTACCCTGCTTAACAAGATCAAATGACCTACAGTTTCCTGGAACGTCACAGTGGATTGGTGCCTACACAGGTTAATATTTCACTGCTCAGGCATATCGTTAAGAGTTGCGGGGCAATTAAAGGCCGTTCTTGATTTAAAAGTGATTGACTGATTCCAGAGACGTAATAGCTGCTTAGATGTCAGTGTAAATATAGATGTCTTCGGCCGATATCATATTACATTTCAGCCAGGAAAGAGCATATTTCATAGCTATAACCTCCACCCGATAGACACTGCAGTGGTTTCGGAGGAGGAAGGAGAAACCAGGATTTAATTACTCAGAGAAAATACCATTTTCTATGCCTTCTTCGGTTTTTGACCCGCCCGTCATCCGTGCTTGACGATTCGAAGTAATGGCTTTGAAGCACTTATCGAAGCAGTATTTGGTAGTGTTGTAGTCGGTATCTTCTGGGATTTGTTCATGTACGTCCGAACTTCAACCGGTTTTGTGTATGAAAGCGAGCTTTAATTCGGTCCAAGTTTGAGAGCTTGCTACCGCTCTAAAAGTGTCCATTGGAGGCATTCATGGTAATTTTTAAATCGGTTGGCTTCGTAAAGAAGCTCAATATTTGGGTACCGCATGAGTTGAAAGAAATTCATCAGACGAAGAAAACGATATATTCTTGAAGCGGTATGATCACGGGCGACGAAAAATGAATTGTCTACAATAATGTTAAACCTTGTGCCATCAAACTTCCACTTACTTCGCTCCTTGCAAATTCCATGAATGGAATTCCTGAAAATCAAATGAAGAAAACGCAAATACATACGCGCATGTCCTTAGCACGAAGGGGGATTCTACTCTTTGTCAGAGAAGTAACTAAATGCAATCGATGTAGTTGTAATAAGCGTTCCAAGAAGCCTATATTGACTCAGACCAATACACTCTTGTAATCAACGAACAAATGAGGATATACTTTACAAGTATTACAAATGAATTTTACATCGAATCAATGCAATAAGAAAGAGACTGGAAGTGCGACCATCGAGCTGATTGAGGTTCGCAAAGCCAATTGAAGCGTTCAGCGCCACCAGACCTAAGCGACTAAGAGTAGTGGCAAAATTGCAAGTGATCATAGACGCAGTTGATACGCTGGGTTTCACTTGACCACTACAAATGACAGACAGAAGGTTGGGAAACAATCTGCGTGGAAGAGGGACTGTGCAGAAAAACGAAAGCTATTCGTATATATGAATAGCTCCAAATGAAGGAAATCATAATAGACCCATCTGTTGCCGTAGGATATGGTGACACACTCCCTCCTCCCCCATATAATCTAAACTTGCTGGGTCCCCCATAGATACGGCAGGTGTTGGAAAAAACACAGAGATTTAAAATCTAAAACCACTACCTGCTTATGGATTTCCAAGCCTCATATGGTATCATTTGAAGGGACGAACGGACTGTCTCGTTTTGGCATCTCTGACAAATTTGTCAACATTCAAAATTGATATCTCCGAGACCTCTGATGTTAGATATGAATTGGCAAAGTGAATTGGCAAAGGGTAAACGTCAAGTAAAACGTATGTCATAAGCTGATGAGATTGGTATCATGAGAAGAAATTAGTGTTAGCACTGACAAGGACCGAGAAAGTAGAGGTAGAAATCAGGCAATGAATTACTTTCTTTTCAAAGACTAAAACAAAAAAGTTACCGATGTTGAAGACAATAGAGAACTACTGTGTCCCAGGAAATGGAATGATGAGAGCCATAGGATTTGCTGCACTCTGTAACTGTCCATTGGATCCGAATCCCAGTGATTAGGTTCTTCTTAACTTGCACTTCGCAGCATTTTTTCTCTCGAAACAATACAAAAGAGTATATTTTTGGCCGTTTTTTTTTTTTTTCTTTTGAAGTATCCAAGCCTTTAAGGTATCGACGCCGAAATTTTCTAGCAATCGAAGATGAACTCTGTCCGTTAGAGTTTGTAAGAAGATGTTGAAAGTTTCCTCTGTTCTCTAAATGTGCCAGAGCAGTTGGCGTTCTCCATCGCCATAGCTCATCTGCTCTCGCATGAAGCGCTTTAAACAATAAAGAGTTGATTGATATCGATTCGAAACTTCTAGGTATTTTCAAGGTCTGCGTTGTGTGAGTATTTTCGTGGTCTACAACCACACTAATATAAGTTTAATTGGCAAGGGCTCAAGATTATGGAAATACTCTTGCCGCTACAATCGATGTGGAAAAGGTGGCCCTCTTCCTTCGGATCGGACAGACGATGCTGGGGTTCAATATGGCGAATTGCTTCAAGTTTGTTCAGCTGGTAAACCGACAGTTTCGGCAGCATTGTTCATTTAAGTTTCGCAATCCATATATGAGTCCATATGCCATAACGACAACTAGGGTGGAGGTCAAATCAAAATTAATATTTGATTCAGCTGGATAATCTGAATCTATGATGGAGCATATATTGGGGTTTTCCAATAAGGACTTGACAACTTTTTTTTTAAATAAAACGCAAACCATTTGAGATATCTTAAAAATTTTATTATCGGCTTGAAGTACAATCAAAACATTTATGAATGGAACTCGACTTCGTTCATATGGCCACCGCGGGCACGTTTGCAGCGGTCGATTCGTTGGACCCAATTTTCAATGACTCGGCCACACATTTCGGCCGAAAAGGCCGCTATTTCGCGTTCAATGTTGGCTCTGAGCTCTTCCAACGTCGTCGGCGTGTTGGCATAAACCAATGACTTAACGTAGCCCCACAGAAAATAGTCAAGCGGCGTTAAATCGCACGAACGAGGCGGCCAATCGACTGGCCCAAATCTTGAGATAACATGCTTACCATACTTACTCTTCAATAAATCGATTGTAGCGTGTGCTGTGTGGCTTGTGGCATCATCCTGTTGAAACCACATGTCGTCCAAGTCCATATTTTCCATTCGGGCCAAAAATAATCGGTGATGGCGAGATAACGCTGACCATTCACAGTAACGTGCCGATCGTTATCGTCGACGAAAAAAATATGGCCCAATAACGCCGTCGGCATGCAAACCGCACCAAACAGTTATTTTTTGTGGATGAAGTGCTGATTCATGAAGCACATGTGGATTTTCACCCGACCAATAACGCATATTTTGCTTATTGATGAACCCATTGAGCCAAAAATGAGCTTCGTCACTGAAAATGATTATCTTGGTGCATCTTCTCCAGAACCCAATCGGAGAACGGATGTCGCTTCAAATGGTCAATCGGCTTCAATTCTTGAGTTAGCTTGATATTGTATGGGTGTAAACCAAGATCCTTACGCAAAATATGCCATAATGTGGTCTGAGCGATGCCCAATTCTTGAGAACGCCGTGGAATTGACTTATTTGGATCGTTTGCTACGCTGTCTTACCGGCAGCGATATTTTCGACACTTCGATCAACCCGTTGTCTCTTTGACACGGCAGTATCACAAAACGGATACGTAGACTCAAATTTTTGCACTAAACTTGTTATTGCCTGTCTACTAGGGCGAGAATTACGACCGAAAATTGGAGTTGACGCTCTTAAAGTTGCAGTCATCGACTCCGAATTTCGATAGAAAATTTTTATAATTTGCAGACGTTACTCGTTCGTGTACTTTACCATGATGAAAATGTTGAGGTTTACTGAATAAATTGACAGTGACAGTTTGATGATTAGTGAAAGAGTGCGTTCACAAATTAAATTCAAAGTTGTCAAGTCCCTATTGGAAAACCCTTTACATTGTAAATATTTAATTATGTGTGTCGCAAACCATCCACCAAACACATTGCACACTATATGCGTGAGCATAAAATACCCAAACAACAAACCAAGTCGAAGAAACAGAAAAACGGATAAAGCCACATAAAAACATTTTTTTCTCTCTTTTTCTTATGCTTCTTGGATCGTCATCGGCGTCGTCGTCGTCGTCGTCATCGTTTTCTTTGAAATTACCTTCAGCTATATATTTCAACGTCCACTCAGGCGACTACGACACCGATTCCATCCAGCCATTTATAAAGCGTAGCTTCATTCAAACTGGTTTTGAGTTACCACTTTGGTGTGTAAAGCTGGTTTCACATAAACCAGCCGCTTTTTATGTTGGTCTTTACTTTTTGTCCCTCCTTCATCTACTCTTCCAACAATTTTCTTACCATTTTCTTCTCATTTTACTCTCCTCATGAACGAAACTCTATACATGGCATTAATGCCGTGATGTTTTCTTAACAAAGGCTTTAACTAATCAATTCCCGTGCGTAGGTATATGTACGTAATGACCATGTACGAGCATCTGTGTGTAAGAAGGCCAATGAACGCAGAACTCGATTGTTTATCTGAGCAATCAAAATAAAAATGAGAGCAGCAACAGGCTTCCTCCAATCGAGATACGAGACTACAAAATGGTGGGCACCTAAATTGAATTTCTTTTCCAGATTAATCGAATTTGTAAGCAAAGCTTGAGATAGATTTCCTCACACAGAAGGACATTCGTTTGACATAGATATCTATACACGTATACGTGGATACGTTCTTCTTTTTGGATGAGTCCACCCACGTCCGCCGCCCGATAGTATTATTGTACGCCTACGTTACAGGACTAGTGTACCCACACAAGGATGTTCGATAAATTGTGCCGGCAAGAAAAATCACTAACGAAAATTCTTCTTGAGAGTCACACAATGTATCCACAATCATTTCCAGTCAGCAGCAAGTAGTAGAGTCATGACCAACGAAAAGTAACACTATCAGCAAGACAGAAAGAGAGATTAATGTCCGAAGGGCTCATACGCCCAGTTTGCCCTTTTTACACAGGGATAAGAAACGCATGTGGTGACATTCGTATTTAATTGAGTTGCAATAAATCAGGATGTCGTTCTGATAAGGGGCTCTCCCTCTACTTACTTCAACATTACTCGAATGGCTCGTATGAACGAAATGAAAGGGTATCCAGGATACTCGTATCTTTCCCCTTTTTTTGGGGTGCCAACAACAAAAAAACCAAAACACTTTGAGCAAGGACACGGTCTGGTAGAGATGATGTACAATAACCGGAAAGGAAAGGATATGAGCTAAAAGGCATAAGAAGCATTTATTCAGCTAACAAGAAAGAAGTGCAATTTGTTATTAAGCAAGAGTGCGTCTTTGCCAATAAGGGGATATAAATCAAATTTCCTCTCAAGAAATTGTGTAGGTTGTTATAAAGATGGTAGGTGGTGCTGACGTATGGGTAGGACCTTGATGACGGTAAGTTTATGGATCTGGCACCAGTTTTTGATGATTGTGTGTTATAGGCCTGAAAAGTGTATATATATAATATGAAGTTCGAAATCAGACAGCGCAAGGTGACGAAAACAAATGAGAATTAGATGAGAAAATGATAACTAATGGTTGGAAGGAACTCGGTTTAACTGCGATTAAGTTTCAAGCTTTTCTAACAAATTTGATACTTACCAGCATGTCACATCATGGTTGGGTACTACACAATTGTACATTTCCTTATTACATGCATAAGATCCAGGGGGAAATCAGTGGTTAAGTGCTTAATGCATTTTCGATTGCATAATCATCGTAATGCGGCTTCAGGTCAGAACGCCAACTGTCTGGCATGAAATTTTAACAGTAACATACCTACATATGTATGTATGACACGTAGGCACATGATAGTCCGAAATGAAGAAAAAATCTGAATACACGGACGCTATATTGGGTATTTTTTCGATCAGTCTTGGTCGATCGTTTATCACTCGATTCGAAGTAATCCTAACACCGCGTCTTCACGAGACATCGCTAATTTAAGAAAATTTTCATGAAATCAAAATATCCAGTGGAGACGGGTAGTTTGCAGATAACAAATATTTCAGGAAATAAATGTGTGGTTCTTATTCAAGACATCTCTGTAGACATAAACGCTGAAATTTTTTTGACAGCGCTTGTCAGTTTGACTTCGGAATGTGAAAAAAAAATAATAACCAAGTGTGGCGAACTTCATACACCACATGCAATTGGTTGGTAAAAAAGGACAAGAAATCTATATCTGCGCCGCCATTTTTCTACTATAATGTAGTTGCTTTGTGTGAAAAAAAAAACACCGGGTTCAAACAGTTCACACCTACTCAACCAACTTACACTCATAGAATGAAATGTAATGCAATAATTTTCCCAACTAAGTTCAAAGAAAAAATGTCAGACGAAATGTCTGAAATGTAGTCTGACATATTTGTATCTCGTGGTAAGTGTAAGTGGAAGACAGACAAAATTGCTCACACGACAATGTTGAAGAAAGTCGAGTATTGTAGATAGTTTTTGGAACTCTTTGATGAACATTCGTCGAACATTTTCTAAATCATTAGTGGAGATGAAACGTAGCTTCATCATCATCATTGACCCTAATAGCAAGTATTGCTATATACATATAAGAAGAATGCCGACACTTTAAAGTCAGGCAATTTCCCGGACAAATCATGGTCAGTCTTTTGGGAAATCAAAACGAATTTCGTTGATCCGATACAAAAACAAAAAGTGTTGAAACCATTCATTATGTACTACGTTACCAAAAGCCATCATTTGAGAGGAGCCACCGAAAAAAAAAACTACCGGTGTATTGCTTCGGCACAATGAAGAGGAGCGCCTTGAAACACAGGTCTCTGCGGCACCATCTGCGCACGACTTCACGTTACTAAAAAAAACAGGACCAACACATGTTGTTTGTTCATTAGTAGTCCCTACCTGCTTCGAAGCAGAAATCCTTCCCTTGATTATCTTTTACCAACGTCTGTCTACTAAACATAATCAACGATCGACTTGGATTCGGATGAATTTCATGCAGTAAAAGATGAACATCTCTCGCCTATATGGAAGGAACGGTTAAACCTAGCACCAGTAGCACTAAAGAACACCATGTCGTGAAAATTTTGCATTAACTTCTTGACATCCGACAGAAAGCGAAGAACAGATGAAAACGGTGACCCATAGACAAATATAGAAAATTAACGTTTTCAGTACTTAGAACAAGATGGAACCGTAAGTAAGTAGATGTACTCGTAACATGATGAATTTTCTGATCAAACCGTATCTTCAACATAACCCTCAGCTAAAGAGCCATGATAACAAGGAACCAACTGATTGTAATCCAGTAATCCTTCTCGCTTTTGTCCCGGAAAATATTTGACTTGCCAATCAAAAGACCTTATAAACTCATGTCCAGCTTCCATGAAAGCTTTCATTCTGGTAAAACGCTGCATTTAAATCATCAGTTCTTCCATTAACAGAACATCGATATTTTTTAGAGTATAGGACGAAGGCGTTTGTTGAAGTTCCTCAAGGCTCCGTGGCGAGACTTTTACTTTTCACGATTTTTTTTGTTTGATGTAAGGAACGTTTAACGTGTTAGCTTCAAGTAGCATTACTCACAGCTCTGTATCAAGACCGCTATTTTGTACGATTTCTTGTTTGTCTTGTTAACTTAAAGTTTGAGACTGGTTACTATCTTGCCAAAGTCATGTTGATCCCCATAAGAGGCCCTAAAGGGACAGACTCCCGACTAAAAAGTAATTTCTGGCTTCAGTGTCAGGGCCTCAATTATGACGCTTCGCTGTTCCTTATAAAAAGAGTTTGCCGCGTGCCATACATATGTTATGTATGTATGTACATATCAAGCCATAACTCTTGCCGTTTTTAGTTACGGTATAGCAGTAGTACATTCACCACCCTTTGGGTATTATTCGCGGTTCGTTAAAGATTCATTTTCACCGCCAAATTATGCAATCCCACCACCTCAACCACCTGATTCATTTTGAATTCCCTCACATGAGAATCTCTTTAGTCTTCTGGCTTACGCTGTCATAATCTCACCTCAAATCCCAACAGATTCATGAAAATCCCCATCACCAGACAATAAGTCTTAACTTAAACTGATACAGCATCTCTCTTGTATGTGGCCATTAACAAGGCATAAATCTCTGAGCCCACCTATCACTTTAGTGTAGTACATCGCACCTGAATACCTGATTCGTCCTCATTAACGAGATCATAATTCCATTTACTACCACTGTCGGTTGGCTTGCGTTCATCAGAGAGGATATGTGAAATCTACTAAACCGAGCTCAGTCAACAAAATTTAAGAACCTCGCACTCCATACTGCGTATGTACTCGTATTCTTGGTTTATGCCACCCATCTCCAGCACCACCTGCATCTGCCGCATCCAACATGGAATTTACACACCATCAACACTGCCATGTTGCGTTTTTAATGGCAACGAGTTAATGCGTATTAAATTCACAAAGAAAAACAGAGGGAGGAACAGGATTAAAAGGAGAAGAAGGTGGTAGTAATGAAAAAGGAGGAAGCACACACAAGAGTATCACACCTCATTACCGCGAAAGGTCTCTTGATGTTCCATCGTACAGATATCGCTATCCTCCTTAGCTAGAAAGTTTCTCAACTAACATTCGAAATGAAACAATAGAACGGCATGGGCACTAAGGGAGAACTTAAAAACGGAAATGCCAATGAGCTTGCCTCATTTTTACGAGCTTAACAACAAAATTTCAGTTTTAGCAAGGGGGGCCCTTGGAACTAGACCAGGATCAGAGGACTTGCGATGAGGACAGCATTTCTGCAAAACAAAAAAGCAATCTCCATCCCCCCAAATACGAGAAGCAATTAGTTTGGCTTTAAGTTGGTGCTGCCACCGCAAAAACAACTCTGCCAGGAGTCTTACCCATAGTGAGGCATTGAATTCCTAGGAACACGATTACGAGAAAAAGAAAAATCAAAAGTTCTATTCAAAGGAGAGCCTTGAAAACCGGTTACCATCGGTAACTCCGACAGCAGATTAATTCGTTAGAGCACGTACGTGTATCTTTCTACATTTTGAGGAAGAATTTTCCCTTCCGCATACTCTTTCTGTTACCGTGCAGCTGTGTTGTAATGTTGTAAGAGTATCGGTTGTATCTGTTATTATTAATTTACAACTTTTTTTTTTATAATTTCAACTGGAAGCAGGTCTCCATCTCTCTCTCAGCTGTGTGGGTTGGAGGTTTGTAAAGAAGTTCAGTGAACCTTAGCATCGAATTCGGATACACTGTTCCTCCAAAAGCCGAAGGTGGTAATAGGTACAAACGGAGATGAACAATGAATTCGGTTTTCTAATTTGACATGCACACACATGTTGGAAATAATAGATTCAATAAAATTATATTTAGTTTTGCATAAATCATTGGCATTTGCGTCATAAATATTGGGATTCAATTTTGGGACTCTACTTCATCGGATAGGAGAGACCGATGAGTCCGATTATTATCAACAGAGTAGATTTATGTGCATTTTGTAATAGCATCGTTGGGCGGGAATTTTGTTTCCTTTATTACGCAATAGTCATTTGAATTTAATCTCTCAAGCATTGCACATTTGCATTGGTGATAAGATATCCTTATAACAAGTCTGTCAAAGACTTTTCAAGCCCGTGCTGTAAAATTTCCCACATTTTGGAAGGAAAATCCATCTCTCTAGTTTGCACAAGTGGAGGCTGCATTTGATCTCGCAGGAATTACGGCAGATGTGACAAGGTATCGATACGTGTTGATATATCTCGATACGGCCACGGATTTTATCACGGATATTATCACATCATTGCCCAGAACAGGTAAATATGATTCTCATTTCCTCCTTTTCGGAAACAAATGAGTCAAAACTTCAACGTGTACTACACGGACTTGAATTGGCAGAAGAAAAACATCCGTTTCAGCGATGAACTCCGACCAGCCATATTTTCATCTGTTGAAAGACTTTAAGCAGGTTACTAAATCGGTCGGTTGCATATCACCATCTCACGGGGTACAACATCATATAATCAGAGATCGGCATCTAGCAGATGAAAAGAGCCAAAATCGAATTCCAGAACATATTGCGGCAGGTTTCCCATGTTCGCGATTTCACTTTTCCACTTTAAAGACGCAAGGCGTTTTCAACTCTGCATCTGTCTCTCGTCTAACTACCAGATACCTGTTACAACAGAAGATCGATTGAAAACGGCAGTCATTATCCTATTCGGTCTATATAAGTTCTGGGTAATGACTTTTGGTCTATTCAACGCTGCACAGTCCCTCCAACGATTGATGGATTCGACTTTTACCAAGTTTACATTGGCGATGTTTTGATCGCAGCAGCCAAGGCGCAGGAGCACGAAAAACATCTGCGGTTAGTTCTTGGAAAACTGCAGTAACACGGCCTGACAATAAAGCTCAATAAATGCATTTTCGCTCAGCCAGAAGTTATTTATCTTATCTGACGGACTGCAAAGATGGAATAAAACCGTCTGCAGAGAAGATAGAAGCCATATGTACTTCCCCCAAGCCCAAAACCACGGCAGATCTTCGTAGATTTTTAGGCGCTTCGAATTTCTATCGCCTACACATGACAGACGCAGCCGAGATATACATGTGTTCCACTAAATTTAATTCCCGATACAACGAACAAACAGCCGGTGCCTTTGACCAGCGATGCAGACAGTGCCTTTGAGAAATGCAAAAAGAATCTCACTCATCAACTGGTGCTGCTCTAGACCAATTCGTTGATGGGAAAAGACAACCACTAGTATTTTCCACACAAAAGCTAAGTAAAACCGAAACAAGTTACAGTATCGAATTTTTCAGACACACACTAAAAGGACGAAATATTGCTATTGAAGGCCAAGTTGCGAGATGGATTGAGCAGTCGCAGAGCTACGATTTTGAAGTGCAACACCGCAAGCGAAAACTCCACTCAAATGGGCCACTGTTCAAATGATCAGGACTGAGCGAGTATAGGGTTGGAGTACAGACGAAATTCGTTCCTCCCAACAGGCAGATAATGAAAAATAGAACCAATATTGGTTTGGAAGGAACACGAGGAAAGACCAAGCTGGCAGGAGAACAACAAGATATGACGGAATCTCTGGAGGTCATTTGGGAATAAACAACTCGTTTTATAAGGTAAGGGAACGCTTCTACTGGCTAAGCACAAAACAAGACGCAAAAAATGGATAAGGCAAAACCACATGAACGAATACAACAATACAATGTTGGAGCACCATTTGAACGAATAGCCATCGACATCACTGCGCTGTTTCCCGAATCATTTAATAGCTCCTGATACACCATCGTGGTCATGGATTACTTCAGTAAGTGGCCGGAAGTGTTCGCAATCCCAAATCAAATGGCTATGACCGTCAGCAACTGGTTCAGCAGATTTGTGGTCCCAATACAGCTACACTCTGATCAAGGGCGAAACTTTGAATCAAAAGTCTTCCAGTATGTGTGCCCATATCTGGGAATAAGGAAGACAAGGACAACTCCATTACACCCTCAATCTGATGGAATGTGGTCAAGCGATTCAATAGGACTTTAAATGAACGTCTGTCTAAGATCGTCGGCAACTTCCAGCGGGATTGGGATCGACACTTACCTCTCTTCTTAATGGATACCGAAACGCGGTCCATAGTTCAACAGGACATACACCATTCAGTTACCAAGTGAAACGAAATTCTGGTCCACACCTTTTCTTTGGGATGAGAACGACTACGTTGATGACTACAACAGGATTCGTAAATTGCATGAATACACCTGAGAAAAGATGAAGCTGGCGAGCAACTGCATGAAGACTAGGTACGACATCAAATCCAAACCTTACGACTTCAACGAAAGAGATCTGACGTGGCGATAGAGTCCTCTGCGTAAGAAGGCAAACCACCAAAATTGCAACAGGATTGGAAAGGTTCATACAAGGTGATAACCCGCATTAAAGACGTTGTCTACCGGATCCAGCGTGTGTCAACACAATCAGTTTGCCGACATTTAATTCTATACATGACATCGCAGACGAACAAACTAAGGACGAAGAACTCAAACACTTCATGCAGTCCATGAATACTTATACATTCCGTTATCTTTTCGACGTCAGATATTCGACACCATCTATAGTCTATCTCATTCAAATGGTTGATCTAGCAGGAAATCAGTAAGACAGCACTATGTGCGGCCAGATATGAATAGAGACGTCACTAGGCGGGAAAAACAAAATCCTGCACATAGTGCCAACATAGCAAAAGTCAACGCTATGTAAAAAATAAAATATTCCACAGCGTATTGAGATTCGCGGTCAGCTTTTTAAGCATATCCACATCGACGTAATCACCATGCCGCTATCAAAAGGATACAGATATTGTCTCACGTTTATTACATTTCTGCTGATACCATCGCCGACGACTTGCTTGTTCGGTACATCGATTCGGAACCCCACTCACTATTACCCAGTGACGGAGGTTCTCAATTCGAATCGAGACTCTTCGACTCGCTAGCCAAATTATTGGGATGCAATCGTATCATCCAGCGAATGATACGGAATAATCGAGCATAAATCCTCGAAGTCAGCGATTACGTGCCACAGCTCTGGTGACTGGACCGGCACTTTTCCAGTAGTACTTTTGTGACGCCGCAATAGCTTAAAGGAAGATCTAAAAGCATGTGCCGATGAGATATTGTATGGGCCCACACTTCGCCTACCAGGTGAATTATTTATTGACGAAGAACTTAATCCTAACCCGCAGACATTCGTTATGAAATTTCGCGTCTTTATTAGAGAGGTACGTTCAGCCCCTACGTACATCATAACAAGGCAAGGGTCTTCGTTCACAAAATACTTCACACTTGCTCGCGCATCGACGAAGTCAATAAGCTATTGGAGCTACGTAACTTGCCGAGGAACATTCGAAGTTCCCGAACGACAGTCGAATTATGTTTTTGTCGTTAACGTCGATAGAAACCCTTCAGCACTGAACGCTGACTCAGTGAACAAGACCCTAAATCTATCTATCCAGTGAAGAATAAGGTTCATCGTTTCGATACTCGCTACCGGACTGCATCACTATACATGTAGATATGTAGATTATATGTAGATAGAAAAACACTTTGACGTTTCGTAGCATTTCCAAAATGAACGGCACTCATTGCTTAACCACGGACGAGTGTGGTTCTCTGGAAATTTCTTTGAAAGAAAATGAAAATTAATTGTTATATACAAAGAAATTCACAAATGGCTTTCTTATTGTTAGTTATTATAATTTAAGATTTTTAACTTAGCTTCTGAGGTATTTATCTGACTGGTAATCATCAAAAAGATTTTTCAAGTGAACACTCGCTGATGGGTGCACCCTTTTGCTGGTTTATAGCGGCTTCTGCCCTTTTGTATCTGCCTTGGTTTTTATTTTGACATATGACATACGAGACTGACATTTCATTTGGGGTGTTGTTGATGTTTTCCAAACCAATTGATGAATTGATCAAATAATGCGGGTATTTCTCGGACTAATTCCCAAATTGCTTTCGTACCATTTTCAATCTCACATGTTAAGCCTACCGATACATCCCCCATGTAAAAACTTTCTCATTTACATGAAGTTTGTTGCCTCTCAGCAAGAACTTTAAAAAGGGTATCAACTTCTTCTACGAGTATTTGCGCTTATTAAAACTTCGATTACAGAGTTTCGCGATCTCATTCTGACTTCTATTGACGCGGTGCTCTGATTGCGGATAAAAATTCTGTGCGCATACTTCATGTCGTTTTCGTTACCATTGGCTAGTAATCGTGCGCACACAGACTTAAATTTTGTGTTTGTCTATCAAATTTGTATTCACTTCTGCCGGGAGATGGACAATTGGACTGGCCTCCGTGCTGTTTTGCATTAATTGTGCCTCCATTATTTTGTTGCGAGTCTAGAACTGCACCACCTTATCCAATGACTTCACTGTGTTTCGATTTTAAGTCCGACAATTCGGAGGAAATCAATTGGAAGTCAGATTAAGACACCAGATCTTTTTGCATGGAGAGTTTTCTCAAGCTCTTCTATACTTATTCCGGTAATAACATCCTTTGGCATAACGCTGGAAATTCCTTTGGGTCGACATCACATGACAACAACAGGCGGATTCCTCCTAACCATTTCAGATTGAAATCGCAAACCGGTAACCAAATTGATTAGAAGCATTCAGTTCGATAATTCACACATGGTACACTGATTAACGTTGACCACAATCTTAAATCAGTCAGACTCCGAGGTCGATTGCTGTATATTGTAAGTTCATGGACACATTGGGTATTAATCATCCACAAACACAAACATTATGCTTAATCAGAGATAACCTAGCCTAGATAACTGAAGGATAACAATCGTTCATATGAATATAAGCCATCCAAGGGGAAAAGAAAACAAAGCAAAATTACATAAAAGGGTAAGCGCGAAATGGAATATGCTCTTGAAATGAAGAAACGACGCACTATGGAGTAAAACTGCGTGAAAAAACGAGACAAAATTATTTTTTGGCTTCAATGGTTAGATATCCGTCTGAAACCATATTTTATGACGTTTAAAATGCATTCCTTCTTATTATTAGGTAATAATTTTTTTTTTATTAAAAAAAACGTTTATTTGACAATTGTAAGATTTTTTTAAATAAATTGCTATTCTGAAAGAGACTCTGAACAACTCCTGCTCTCTTTGTCAGAATTAATATTATCTTCTCCTTCAGAGTCATATAATGGAGTTGGAAGCAGATGCTCAGATATTAGCATTTCAATAGCATCTTCCAAAAAAGATTTTGGTTGTTTAATAGGATGAGGCATAAGGCTTGTTATTAGGGGGTCAGATGTTAATAATAATCGATTAAGAATATCTAAAGGGTCAGCCATCTAACGTTTTTTTTTTTCAACTAGTGCTTACTCGTATTTTGTGAATGGTAACACTTATCTGTCTGTCAAATCAGACATGAGCTAAGTGTTACCATTCACAAAATAAGCACTAGTTGAAAAAAAAAAACGTTAGATGGCGGACCCTTTACATTAAAATTTTTTCTTGAGTGCTTTCTTGAATAGATAATTAAGGCGATAGAGCTAAAAATGCTTATTTCGAGCTTCTACTTCAGAAATCGGTAAAATGGAATTTTCAATCACGATTGATCCATGGATTAATATTTTGTGCATTGTTGGCGTCATCGGATGCCAAGAATACAACTTTACATAAAGTTCTGCTGTATCCAATGCATATTTACCAAACTTGGAAATATCGATTTTATATCCACCGGATAGAACTTCTAATATATTCTATAGCCTATAAATTAACTGAGTGTCCACACCTGTTATTTCGGCAGAGAGTTGTGGATCATTAAAAAATCGGCGGCTTGTATTGCCATCATTCGAACTACCGATACTTGGTTTTGGTACATCCACTGTTAACCCGAGTTGGTTTTTGAATTTTTCTTGTAGTTCTCGTTGATTTTCTTTGACAATATCTTTATCTTCCTGTGTTCGAAGTTGCCATTTCTTTAATGGTAGCTTATAAGCAATATACAAAATGGTTTCGAATAAACGAATCCGTGCATGTAGAAATGATAATCCGAATTTTGATGTATTTGTGTGAATATCTCTTGATTTTGAAAAATCATTAAACTTCTTAGATGTTGCTCCACATATACAGGGTGTCCCCTAATTCGTTAACGATAATAATAAATAATACTATGACAAAAATCATTCTACAGTAAGGATCTATCTCCAATGCTGACAGCATTTATCGAGGATTTAAGAAAAGGCTAACTTTGGTGTACCCTGACCCATGTTAACGGAAATTGCTCTGTTAGTACTAATGGTAAAAACGCTGTGTAGGACTTTGTTTTTAGAAGAAATATCAGCCTTTTTAACGGCGTTTAAATAAAGCTGATATCTTGATTGAGTTTTTAGATATCCAATTTCTAAGCCTGTTTCAATTTCATTGACCATGCTAATCTTTTAATTTTTGACATTGAGGTCACTTTTTTTCAGAAAATGCGTAATAAACTTTACGGTTTACTATTTTTTTCTTGTGAACGAAACAATAACAAAAAAAAATCATCATCAAGTTTGCACAAAAACCCATAGATTTTATGATACTTGGGAAAACAGGCATCAGGTAAAAAAAGGAACTTATGATTTTTTACAAACGTTTCTAACAACAATTGACAATACTCGTAAGAGTGGTTTTCCAAGAATTATTAATTTTCTAATATATTTTTTAAACGCATAGCTATTACAGAGTTTTAAAGCATGGTCTTTTATTTGACACCTGTCAGAACCCTCATCTCCTTACCTTGTTCCTTAAAAGTTCTCAGAAAGAGTAAGGTTTTGGATTTAAAGGACTATTTAGAAAATTTACCAAACAAAAATGGTGTAAAAGATTAATTAATTAATTCATCATTTTAATTTTTCACGCTAAGGTTACAGTTGCTTAGAAACGTTAATTGACATGTCTGCACTAACAAACCAAAAATACGCAGACATTATTTACGTTTATGGGCTGTGCAATGGAAGTTCAACTAGTACGCGACAGAGGTAGCATGAACTTTATCCTAACCGACGACTCGTATTTGGAAATACGTATCGAAGGCTTCGAGTAATGGGATCAGCTTCAAATACAAGACCGAATGCGGGAGTTCTAGAAGTAAGAAGGATTTCGACTGATGAAACAATACGGGACGCTGTTACAACTGATCTATCAATCAGCATCAGACGCTTAGCTTTGCAATTCAAAATTTCTAATGTACTGCATGGAGAAAATCTTCATCCATACCAACATACACCTGTACAAGAACTGCTCCCCAATGATTTGGAGATTTGAGTTTTCTACCTGAACGAGTTTATTAGCAGATCTCTTTGGAGGGACGAATCTCAATTTAAAAGAGATGGGATCACAATACGTGGGCTGCGCACAATCCATGAATTGGATTGGATTGGTATTCTCGAAGCGTCATCAAAAGTGAGGAAGCAGTTAGCATCAATAGGCATTTACAGTGAAATCCAAGGCATGCACGCAAAACCAAGGAGCACAATTTGAGCACCTGTTAAAACTGTTTTAGTACATACATTAAAATATAAAAATTACCTAAGACCACAAAATCATTTTTTTCATTTAAAGTAAAAAAAAAACTTTTTTTATATAAATTTTACCTGCTGTTAATTAGGCATTTTCTGGAGAAAAGTGATCTCAAAGTCAAAAATTAGCATGGCCAATGTTAATTGAATTGGCTTAGAAACTGGATATCTGAAGACCCTAAAAAGATATCGACTTTATTTAAATGCAGTTACAAAGGGTAGTATTTCTTCTAAAAACAAAGTCATCAGCGAAGTTTCTGACATTAGTATTAACTGAGCAATTTCCGTTAACATGAGTCAGAGTACTTATACCAAAGTAAGCCTTTTCTTAAATCCTCGATAAATGCTTTCAACATAGGCGATAGACCCTTACTGTAGAAAGATTTTTTTCATAGCATTAACCCAGGAATCATTTCCCAAATTATCGTTGATGAATTAGGGGAGACCCTGTATAGCACTTCATAGTTGATTTTGTATCTGTTGCAGCGTTATAGATCTTGCCATCAATCCTTGTAAATGCCAACGTATGTTTAACTTCGATGGGCTCAAAACCATCCAGTTTTGTTTTCATTAGAGAATTTATCCGCGATTCTATATAATTAATCTCACTTTGGGTAATATCCTTAGTTTCTTTAGTAAAAATGATTCTTATAGGTCGACAATACCTTGGTGATGATGGCGTCGGATTTTGCCAAACGATTTTCCCATTTAAAGAACAGAACTTTGAAAAATGTTTGCGTCGGAGTCTGAATGGTTTTCGAACTTTTGCTTATATTGGGTTTGTTGTGATCCATCGCAACCCCATTCTGAAATAAGCTCTAAAGATTTCATTTCGTCCTCAGTTAAGGTTTGTCGAATATCCAAATACATCAGTAGGCACTTAATGGTGTAATCTAGCAAGCTTTGCAAGTTAACCTCAGCCAGAGTTTCAGTAACTGTGAAAGACTCTGGGTCAGGATAGCAATCATTGTTGGCTTTTTTGAGTGTACTGTAACTCGGAAACAGTTTCTTGTCACTCTTTGTTACAATTTCGTATTGCTTTCGGGATAAACCTGCTTTTTTATTCGATGATGCAAAAAAAAAAATTGCTCTCGTTTTCACTGACTTCGGACTAGTGCAGTGGCCAAATTAGTAGGAGTAAAAAAAAACGAACAGTTTCTTAATCTGTGGGAATTTGTCTACCGTTTCGTGATGGCCTTACTTTGCAATTTTAAAAATCGACTTTTGTCTCGTTTTTGTATGCCTCGTTCCAATTTAGCTAGAGTAAGTTCTAATTGCCTCCCAGTCAAGCTGTTCTGGAAATAAGAGCTGATCAGTTTAGACTTATCTCATCGCTTCCCCAAGGCTCGTAGCCGTTAGAGTAGACAAATATAACTAAGATGTCTGTCAAAATGTATTTCGTATTCTACTATTACTAATGACCCCATCAGTAAGACATTGGCATGCTCGTGGAAAAATGATTTCACTCCAATTTATTTACTTCACCTTAGATGTATCATCAATGATAGAGGTGAGTCACTTTTAGACTATATTTTAAGTACTAACCTCTTAATTTGCAATATTGGCAATGAGCCCACTTTCATAACAAAAAACCGACAAGAAGTATTAGATATTACTCTTGTCTCCGACAGCATCACCCAAAGGCTAACAAACTGGATGGTATCGTCTGAACACTCCTTTTCAGACCATAGATACATCCAATTCAGTCTGAGTGATGCTCCCCCCCGCCAACCAGCTTTCCGGAACTACCGGAAAACTGATTGGACAAAATACAGAGGAATACTATCGAAAACGATATCCTCTGAACTATCAAGTCCCCCGCGTGACACCAATGAGCTCGACATGAAAGTCAGGGAATTTACTCTGACTCTCAATAAGGCTATGGCCGCTTCCTGCCCTGCGACAAAATCACAGAAACCTCTGAGGCTTCGCGGCTAAGAAAAATCCTCTCCACAAATCCTATGATGCCCAGCTGTTTGAAAAAAACCGATGGCTCTTGGACAACCTCAAGTGATGAATCACTCAACCTGCTTCTGGACACCCACTTTCCAGGTAGCTCCCATCTCGCGGCCAGTAGCAGCCCAAACAAGCCTACTGCAACCGTGACCAAAATTCATAGTCTGATTACGAGAGACAAACTGCTCTGGGCGCTGCATAGCTTCAAGAGAAGTCAATGTAGTATTCATTAACAAAGCTGGAAAATGTTCTCATGTAGTCCCAAAGGACCTGACCTATAAGTCTATCATCATTCCTTCTGAAAACTTTAGAACGACTGATCGATATCCATATTCGAGCTAAAGTTGATCCAAGACTTCTGTCTACGGCTCAATATGCCGTGGAAACGGCTTTGCACTCTCTGACTAGCCACATCGAACGATCCCTACAATATAAGGAGTACACAATGGTTGATTTCCTAGACATAGAGTGCGCCTTTAACAACTCTGCAGGTAGACGACTCACTTGGGTAGTTGATCGGTCTAATGCTAAGAGCAGGATAATCAACTCCAAACTGGGTGAGACTTCTGCTAAAAATATGTCAGTAGGGGTACGCCGCAAGGCGGTGTCCTCTCTCCCCTTCTCTGGAACTTAGTAGTTAACGAACTACTGATATACCTGGAAGCGGGTGGTAGCAGAGTGATTGCCTATGCGGATGACGTTGCCATAGCCGTCTCGGGAAAACATTTAAATACCATTAAAGAACTCCTCCAAGTAAATCTTAACAGATTAACCTGCTGGGCAGATCGCTGTGGATTGGGAATCAACCCCCATAAAACTGATCTTGTCCTCTTTTCTAGGAAATATAAAATTCCAATCATAGACCCTCCTTCAATAAACGGTACCAGTTTAGCTTTCTCCGATACAGCAAAATATCTGGGTCTCATTTTTGCCAGGAAACTAAACTGGAAACCTAACATTCAAGAAAGAGTCAATAAAGCTACAATAGCTTTATTCTCTTGCAAGAAAGCCATTGGGAACAAATGGGGCCTTCAACCTCGCATAACCCACTGGCTATACATCTCGGTCATAAGACCGATACTTACTTACGGGGTGGTTGTCTGGTGGACGGCCTTGGAAAATGCAGTCAACCGCATTAAATTAAGCAGAGTCCAAAGAACAGCATGTCTATGCACAAGCGGAGCTTTGCGGTCTACCCCCTCTGCGGCATTAGATATTCTGCTTCACTTGACACCCCTCGACATTTTTAGCAAGCAAGTAGCTGCGACTGCAGCTATTCGCCTTAAAGCGACTAAACAGTGGACAAATAATTCATTTGGCCACGCCAACATTCTTAATACATTAGGAATCCTCACAGAGAACACCGATTACACCATACCTGAACTTTGGTTTGACAAAAACTTGCATGTAAGCTTCCCCTCTAGATCATTCTGGGAGGAGGATGCTTTCATGGAGGACAAGTCAATCCATCTCTACACAGATGGATCTAAAACCGACAGCGGAGTTGGTGGCGGTGTTTTCTCACATAAGCTAAATCTAAGCCTCTCTTTCCGCCTTCCAAATCACTGTAGCGTGTTCCAGGCGGAAATTTTGGCGATTAAAGAAGCTCTGTCCTTCTGTTCTAAAACTGCCCTTGAATGCCGATCATCTCTCATGGAGATGGCAGAGCAGTTCAACATTCATCTCTGTTGGGTGCCGGGCCACAGAGACATTCCAGGGAACTGCAGAGCCGATGAACTCGCCAAAATTGGAACCACTATACCTATCCTACCGGACAAAGGTAGTATAGGTATACCAATCGCTACGTGCAAACTAACATTAAAGCTAGATGCCAATAAAAGAACGGACCTTAGGTGGACTGCTGGACAAACATGTCTAGCAACCAAACAGATCTGGCCAAGGCTGGATCTGAGTCGATCTAAGTGTCTGATCCTTTTAGATAGGAAACATCTCAGCGCCATAATAGGTGTCATTACCGGACACTGCCTCATAGGCAAGCACGCAAGAAGGCTTGGCGCTTTTACTAACGATTTCTGTAGAAGCTGCATGGACGAGGAAGAGGAGGAGACAATCCCCCACTTACTCTGCACATGCCCAGCTCTCTCTCAGAGAAGGAAGCTTCACCTAGGAGCTTTCTTCTACAACGACCTAAACGATCTAGAAAAAATAGACGTTAACAGTCTCCTACGCTTTATTAAAAGCTCAAACTGGTTCCAGTAGTAAGAAGATCACAGATCCACGTGGCATCACAATGGGCCAATAGGCCTAAGTGGGTTGGTATTTCCAACAGCCACTCTTACCTAACCTAACCTAACCTAACCTAGATGTATCTGGGAAAATGGTTGTGCCGACTACGGGATTAAAAACTTTTTAGGAAACAATTCAGTATCCGAATAAACTATAGTTGTTTAAAGAGTATGGACATTCCAACAATAATGGAAGACAACGGTAAGGACAATTGAACCCAAGCCACCGACAACAATCATGGTATTATTTTGAGTGCATCAGAAATATCTCTGTGAACATTCAAATTGAGTCGGAAGCTTGATGTTTGCAAAAATATCAAAAAAAAATATTGGTATGCCCCAAGGTTCCGTCTTTTCACCTACACTCTTACTTTATCTCCTATTAATAATCGTTTTTTGTGTGGAACAAATTATGAAACAAACTTCCATTCTGTTGTCAAGGAATTTTGGTTGCGTTAATCGATGAAGAAGTATTTCAATCCATTTGATATGCCTTCGGTGGAATTTCTTAGTTAAAAGTACACGTTCTATTTTGCATCTAATCAAGAAAGGAGATATCTTCATTAAATCTGCAAAATCAAAAACTCAGTAATTTTAGAACTTGATAACATTTTTGCCTCAGAAAAGTGACACCATTTTGGTGTACTTGATGTATTGTCTTATACTAGTGTTAGACATCATATTGCATCTAAACATCCTTATTTAAGACTTCCACTAGTATTAAACCTCTGATCATTTTTTCTGTAGATAAAACAAATCCAACCCCACCTTCTTTTTTTTTGTTCTATTCAAACGCATGTTCCAAGCAAAATCATCATGTCAGCCAGCAATAAATATTTACCTGTTAAGTATCCTCAGGGCCAATGCGCCACAAAAGTCTCAATACTCTCAGTTCGGAGTGGGAAAGAACCTCATAAGGAGGGACCATCCAACCAACCAACCAACTACCATCTTGCCATATTAACTTGCATGCGATTTACTTCCACTGGATATCCTTTTCTCGTTTGCTTTCTTCTGTAATTTTTTTTTTTGTTTGCTACTCCACTCGACTATTGCTTAGCTGGGACATAAAAATAAATGATCCTTGCATAGCTTATGTCGTTATCGCAGTTGGTACTTATCATAGTCAGGAGAAGAGATGAAAAAAAAATATACGAAAAAAATTAAAAAGAAAATAGTAATTTCAAACGTTAAGTATCAACTTTTGTATACCTTTCCGCATATCCATATATCCTTAGAATCTTTCCTCATTTTTCATTTGGATTGACCCAATCCAATCCAATCCAACTCAGTCTAACAACTTGTACTCGACCCGACATACGAGTAGATACGAAGGATATAACAGCAACGACGAGATACGAGTATTCGTATTTGCAGACCTACAACAGGATGCTGCCTCTATCCTTTAGACTACTCGTATTTCTCTGAATTACTTTGCCAAGGAGTTGTAGAGCAGCATGAGTTGGAGCAGAAAATATAGAAGAAAAAAAAAATAAAAACAAGCAATTCCGGTCAGAATGCCATATTCTTTCTGCCGAGAAACTGTAGACAGTCGGTGTGTATGCCGGGAATACCGGAACGAAGCTTTGTTCAAGTAGCCGTAAAGGGATCTTCCTCAGCGCATATAATGCACCAAAAGGATGGCTCTTCATCTTCGAGTGGTTTATCCACAATGACTGGGACAGAAGCAGCTACTTATGTGTGTTTACTCTCTGCCAGCTTCCACATGTGCTCTGGATAGGTACAAGTATCGTACTTCCAACTTTTTTGATGTTCTGTACCTTCTTTCATTGGCCGGACAACAGTTGAAATGTAAATGTTTCATAAGCTAGAATCCGTAGGTACGCACTTTTTTTCCTTCCCGTTCTATCCATGCGCGCCACCGACGAGGATAGTACTCATATGCAAATCTGGAGGACAAGAATTTTTCTTTTCATGCAACACACATGTAAGTCAATATTTCCACATCATTCGCTAAGGAAGATTCTTCCTTTCGAATGCCAATAACACGTAAGTGCTGCAGAGACCCTTAAAAGATGTTTAGAAAGTAAAATACGACTCAGAGGGGCAGAGGTAAATGTTTGGTTTGTGTACAAGATGTGTGTACTAGTACATATAGTCTTTCCAGCATCACATAATAAATTTGAATAATTCCCTCATTTTTCACTTCGTGCTCCGGTGACGGTTTTTCCTTCTTTTTTTTCAATTTTCCTTCGGATTTTCCTCCCCGTGTATACTTTGCATGCATACTTATAGTATGTGTGTGCTTCGATGAATGACGATAAGAGAGGTGTTTAGATGAGTAGCCTAAGTACAGCGCGCATAGGATAAATCAAATATTCACAGTTATTGTCGTCATAATCATTCTTGAGCACGTGATGTTTGAATTGCAAAAATTGATTTTAACATTTCCTATTCCCGTTTCCATTCCTAGTCTGACTCCTATTGTTATTCCACCCCCTCAGCAGATGGAAATTGTCCCAGAGTTTTAGATGGATACATTTGCGAGTACATCCTCGTATCTGCATATACTCGAATGTACATACATACGTGAATTAGAAAAGATAAAATTGATGCTTGGATGGGTATGATGGGTATTAGGTTTAAGGCACGCTTTGTGCCTTAAAGATTTCAATTTCAATTTTTCTATTCAGCTCTCACTGACGATACGTGTGATGAATTGCCAAAATGTATAGTGCAGTACAGTGGAATAATCTGTGGACGCCGTAAAACAAAATTATGAATTTGCAGAACTAGTGTGATGCCGAAATAGACAATAAAAATAAGTCTTCTCAAGAAGAAAGCAGGCACAAACTTCTCTAATAAATATTTGATGATGAAACCTTTCAACAGACCAGATGAGTCAGACCAATCACTCGTACGGAAACCTTTGTCTGGTGTTGTTTTTCTAAGCTTCTGCTAAGCTGGTTCTGTTTTACTTTGTTAGCCATAGTCTCATATTCAATGGTACTACTCGATCTTGCATAGTTCCTGTAGTCATGTCCAATTTTTCTACACCTCATATTGGCCAAGGGATGAGGATTTTCAGTTTTAGCTCAGGCTATGAGTTTCATGATATGTTGACGATCGAGTAATCCTTTTATACCGCATGCACATATAACTTATGATGATGTATACGTAATAAGTGCTATTAAATTTTAGAGCTTCTCGCGTTTTAAATTTCTGATTGTAAATCCGGTTCTTAGAAAAAGTCCAAATGTCAAACTAAATCCACTTATCATCCCTGAAGATCTTACATACTCGTAGAAAAAATAAATTTCTTTTAATTCAGCGAAAAGAGAACGACTGATCCAAAGGCTAGTTGTTAATTAGCTCCGGTTCTTGGCACACCATGAGCAAATCTGCGAATCCCAGTATACTCGTATGATTGACGTCAAGGATACTCTGCCATTTACCATCTAATTTATGGAACTCTTTACGAGTACTCCTCGTTCAAATTACTGACACATAATCTGCGCAAAAAAAAGAACAACTCCTCTTTTCAAATCTCAGTGTCTGCTTCTTCTCTCGTCAAAGGACATAAGAACATCAATGGTCAACTGAAATAAACTTGTATCGAGTTGGAGAGACTTTTTTTTATCTGTATTCTTGCACTCCTTTTATAATCCGATTAAGTATCATTCTCGATTTGATAAAAAAGACAAAACGTAACCAAAATACCTCGTATAGGAGCAGAGACCAACCAAGAGCCGATGGAAAGGACTCAGAATCAATTTAAAAAAAAAATCACCCTCAGCGTCTACAAATCCGATTGGAATCAAGATTAGGAGTTTCCACTTCCACTGTTCAACTGCTCTTGCAAAGAACAAAACTGGGTTTAACATGGCAGCACTGTTCAATGAAGAGTTACCCTTTCGATGGTGTGCTCTTTCATAGAAATAGAAACAGAGGCAATATACTATGTGCATGTCGCCAATGTTCATTAAACCATTTGCTAGCTTGAAGGAGAATCCAATCGTAAGAGCAGTGTCCATTTGCTGGTGTTCCTTTTCGTAGTACAAGTAGATGCTGCTGACACTGGCAACTACCACTATCACAATTACTCGTACTCCTTTCATCTTGACACCCCAGATGCTGGTCAAATTGCTTCCCATTAAGTGCAGTTAAGTCACTAAAATAACCAACAATACCACCAGTAACCATAACTACAATTTGCAGCATTTCAAATATTTCTAGCAACTTCTCAGCATCCTGGTACGAATGCTGTGCCTTCAATTCGAATCAGGGCATCCCAGGAAACATCGACAGGGAATGGAAGAAAATAAAAAATTGAAAGCAATCGGTAGGGTACGGTAAAACGTATCTGAAATGTGAAAAAGTGCAAATTGAGAGTCTCGTTTCTATAGTACCGCACAATCACAGTCATCATAGTCAACCACCATGGTCGGCTCTCCAGTTTGTTCCCAATTGGACGCTGCTGGCGTTCTTTTGTCGTGTCTTTATTGCAGCGATTAAAGACAATTTTCTCCTTTTACCGAGGTTTCCTCCTCTGACAGACAGAATGAGCACACAAAATAAATAGAAAAAAAAGGAATTAGAGAAAAATAAAATCGAATAATCGTATCCAAAAGGAAGAGGGCTGTTGTTTTATCGTAGTCCATCAGAGAGGACAATGAGAACAACATGGACCACGAGTACAACAAAAAGAACGCACTGACAGGAAAAAACAGAACAAAGTTGCTTTCATGGACTTTTCAGTTAAATTTTTCTTCCTTCATAGTGTACTCGTACATATCTACAAAGAAGGAGACTATGACCAGAATGAAGAGGTGGTCTCCTACTACATCCGAAATTATCAGATACATCAGTCTCACTACCGAAAGCAGAACCATAACCACCAGAGTAGGTGGATGATTTCAATTCAAAGAAATTTTAAGTAGAAACTTCCCTCCTAAGGGGTTTTATGAAGAAGAGCCTCAAAAACGAAGTTGAAAACGAGGCCAAAAACTTAATTTCCTTTTCAGCTTAGGGCTATATATGTATTTGCTTGCTGCTGCTCGCCATTCATCTAAAGTCATCACGCCTTCTTTATACTCAGCCAATTCGCACCATCTAGACACAAAGATGCATTCATCTCTCTTGACTGCTATTTTGGTTGGCAGTAAAGTATCCTTAAAGTCAGGAGCTGACTATGTTACACTATGTGTCAATGTGTTGGGAGAACCAAACACCCCATACAGAATACGGATAAAATTTCAGCAACAATGTTGATAGAATGTGTATGTGTGTAATTTACAACATTCATACGTACAACCCCCCGGTCTTTTTGGCAAAGCCAACATTTTTCCCTTCATCCAGATTTCTACTTGGCATGAGAACAAGGGCATGACTGACTATGCTCATACACAGCAGAGCCCCCACAAACATGTCGAAACATTAAACGTTGCACATTGCCGTAAATGCTCCCAGAGTGCTCTTCCAGCATTCAAACTTAAACGCTTTTGTTGTTGTTGGTTAGAGTGGCAGAGAAGTGTACTTATTTTAGGGGGTGGTTTAAGGATGGTTTAAAGGACGATTCAGGGTGTACGAAAAGGCCTACAAACTAAAGACCGTCATTGGATTGTTGTAAAAGTGTGAGTGCCAGAATAGAAGTGGAAACAGAGACGCCAGCCAAGAAAAACAATTGTTCGACGGGGAGACGCTCGCGTTCTAAAATGAGCTTCAAGAAAATGCTACTGCATGAATGTGCAATAAATATTCTCATGATTGTCGGGCCCTGAATAGGCTTGAAATGGCCTCAATGGCAGTGTGGAATTTCTTTCTTTAAATCGTTAGTCCAGAAAGGAGCAACACCATTGTTACGAGTATGTATGGTGAAGATGGAGATGAGCATTTACTCGTTCACGTAGCTTCAAGTTCGGAAGTGACTGAGATGCTGGTTGTATGAATGGGGCTGTTTAAAAAGATGCGCATTGTGCTTTATGTGGCCATTTGCTTTCAGTGCTAACATTATCTGTATCTACTGGCAGTCGTGAACTGTTATGGAGGTTACAGTTTAAGTGGTCTTTTGTGCTTCATAGGCACGAGGTCTTATTCGTTACGTTTTATGGGACAGGTTAAGTTTTCTTCTGCTCTCGATGGGGATGTGGCATTGAACTTTCTTCTGCGATAAATTATTTAATTGACCACATGAGTGTTGGGGATTTTATAAGGAACGTTTTTTCCCATACGAAGGACCTAGAAATGCGGGATTATTAGAGGCCCAGTCTCATCTATATTTTGTTGTTGATGTTTTTTAATGATTAAGATCTTAAAAACTTAAGATCATTACGAAGCATCACCGTTGGCAACAATTGTTAAATATGGGTATCCCTTCAGTCATAGCCTGAGCGATAACCGTGCGTGATGCCGTGGATATTATTTTTGTTGATATTCTAACTCATATAATCAGTCTATTAACCTCGATAGCAAAATAAACCATATCACATTGGTGAATAGTTAGCGCAGCACTATCAGGGGTCCCTGGACTGCAGTTCTTGCTGGTGTTACTGTCGGCAGCAATAGAGCTGATTACTCCCAAGCCCAGCATATGATCTACAACTCTTTGATTCTCACATGAACTTGAAATTTTGATCACTTTGTTCTTATTTGACTCCATGGGAGACAGACGAACCTCATTGTCTTCAGCTTGGCAATTCTTGTCGCTGCCACTTTTACATACAGCAGAGGCGGCCCTTTTTCGTGCTTTAGACAATTGTATTTCGTGTACTCAAAATCTCCACGAAGATAGACGGAAAACCTCTGTACCTTTGCCTCTACACCCCTTTGTAATCTGGTGTCGTAAGAAATACGCGATCTCATCTCGCCCCTACACCCCTTATCATTTACTGGTCAGGTCTGGAGCGCAATTTCAGTGCTAATAAAACCTTGAGGATCCCTAGAGCGATGCCAAAATTCATATCCGAGTAAACTCCTTCAATATCGTCTTTGTTATCTTTTCAAGACCCGATCATTTGTAGCTTGAAGTGTATCGACTTGGTTCCGGTTGACAGGAAGTTGTCCACTGAAGTAGCAGCCATATTTGCGTCAAACGCAATTAATTTAGATGACCTCAGTGATATCGTTCATAAAATTTGATAATACCGAACCCAGTGCGTAGCCTTGTGGCATTCCAGCTGCGGCGGCGTTGTATGTTTTACCTCATTCGTTATCTGTTTGAGAAATTACTAATAGAGCACTTGTTTAGCTGCCTCCTGAGCTATTTATGTAAAAAGCTTGCGACGAACTGAATACCAGAAGCATAAACCTTTGAACTGCGCCAACTATGGAGAAATATGAGGTGGTTCGAAAAGTTCCGAGACTGACACATAAATAGCGACTCTAATGACATATCAATACGACTTTTAATTAGCGCCAACGTTCAAGTGATACGTGTCAATTGATGACATTTCGACCATTAGTCATCGATATATAGAAGTTCTAGTGACGCACATTTTGATATTTTCAAACCCATGCAAAAAAACGAGTTTAGTACAAGTACGTTGATAAAACACTGTTATTTGATGGGGAAAAATACCGTTAATATTCGAGAATGGCTTGAAAAGTGTTATAAGAAGTGTGCTCCGTCGAAAACAAATGCAACACACAAATGATACCAAACTATCTGGACACCCAAATGAGGCTGTGACGCGGAAAAACATCAAAAAATCCGCAAAATCTGGTTGAGCAACCGTAAAGGTAAGTGCTTGAAATACTTGACATCGTAAAGATATCCAGCAGACCGTTTTCATCATATTTTACACCAGCTCTGTTCGAAGTGGGTACCGCGTGTGCGCACTGTTGACCAAAAACAATAATGTGTTAAGCGCTATTTAGAGCGGTTTAAGCGAAATAAAAAGAATTGTTTCATGCGGTACATATGTGAAAATAGATGAAACATGGATCCTATTACCTGTTTGCAAACCTCAAAAAAATACTCGCCAGAAAGAGATATGGCTCCAATGAAGAGGTGATCGTCGAAACTTAAGCTTAAGTGTTTTGAAGTGTTAGACAAAACGTTTTATGAAGAACAGCAGCGCTGGAATGATTTCATCATTCTAGAAGGAGACTATGTTGATGGATGAAGTAGAATTTTAGCAAAAAATTGTGTTTTTATACAATCTTAAACTATTCATGAGCAATCTTATTGGTTTCAGGTCAGGAAAGTCACACTGCGGCAGATCTTGAAAGAGACCCGGGAATTTCAGATCGAAACTACCATCCATTTGTAGACTTCAAAGCCGCATATGACAGTGTGCATAGGGAAGAGCAATATAAGCTATTTTTTGTATTGACATACCTGTCAAGATCGTTAAATTGCGCAGGATGACGATGGAGAATTCTTGCTCTTCCATTGTTAACGATTGACACGTATGACGTCATTTCAAATGTCAAACTGATGTGTAACCTATATAAAGGCTAAAGGGCCAATAAAGCAAATGTATAACATTTATAACTTTGACGAAAACGGATTTTTATTTCGGAACCTTTTTCTTTAAAATTACAGAAAATTTTTTTTTCTTGCAAATTTTTGTTTTTAGATAGACAGTCGTTCTAGCTGTTTGAATCGTTGGAGAGCTCCTTCTTTTGAACGCCCTAGAACGGGATGAACACTGCCCTTAAAGGGAAGAGCAACTTGACACCGACCATCTGCTAAGCGCTTGATGTGGCTCACAAAATGTTCCTCACATGTGACGTTTTCTGGAGTTACGAACATTTGAAATGGCGCCTCTTCCAACTCCCAGAATTGGGGAATAGCCTCATGATTGTTGGCCTTATTAGCTCTGGCAAGATCATATCAGCTATCACGTCGCTGCCCAACAACAAATCAATCTTGGCTGGCTTACTAAAGGATGGATGAGCTAAGCTCAAGCCGTCGATTTGTCTCCAATCAGCAACTGGAAGGGTTCGGGCCTGGATATGCCCAGACAGCGACTTATAGACGAAGGCCTGTGTATTGACTACAAACGTTGATGGGACCCTATCGTTACATCAACGATCAATGTGCCGCTGTTGACTATACCTACCCCAGAGACCTTAACAGAAGTAGACTTCTGAGTCAAACGAAGTAAGAGAAGAGAAACAACTTCCCCTGATATACCAAAGACCTTGACAATAGCTGTGGCCACATCACTTGGGTATCCGTGTGTGGCACAGAATGATAAGTGTGGACGGATTTGCTGCAACAAGGCTGATCCCCACTTGGCAATTGTATAATCGGTGAAGCTCGCTGATCCATATTGTGACACTCGTAGCATTGGGGTTAATCGCTGAGGTAAGACATCTCTTATTTTGTTGCTGAGGATTGTGACTACAACTTCCTGTGTTACAGATTTGAGGATGAGACGGATTATTAGTTTGTGTAGCAACATTATGTAATAACGAATGATGAAGCTGCTGACAGTAATAACATCTTCGGGTACTTCGGTCCTTGTCGAAAGCGGATGAATAAATACTTGGTCGTTTCGAATGAAAGATGCTGCCTATAAATTTCGGTCCAGTTTTGATTGACGGGGAATGGAGGAGGAGATTAAACCACGAACTCTACGGGCTGTACAGCGACATCGGTCTAGTTAGCGAATGGACACAATAACTCCGGCCCAAAAAGACTTAATCCCAAGGGACGGCGCAGTAGGGTACGACCATATCTAAGGTGGCGCACGCAAAAGGGAGTGGCCCCCAACCACAACCAACTTAGAGTGGTTGGATCTTGTTAGTTGAGGCCCGGGCTCGCTCTGGAGATAAGTTTTTTGGCCGTGAATTTTGGTAGAACTTCTATACAGTTTAAGTGCGAAAGTTGGCGGTTTCAACTGATCAAACTATAGACCTGTGGGATTTCTGGCAGCATAGACCAACAGTTTTTCAAGCTACAAAGCTCTTTGTACCAAAAAGTATTCAAAATATGGAATACCCCACATTATGATTTGGGGCGGACTATTAATTTTATCTTTCGGTACCAAAATGTTTAACTATTCGATGGGAACCAAGTAGTCTGGTGTCTACTTTCACACTCCAAGTTGATCAAAGATGTGCCTTTCTACTACTACAATGTAAAAGTTGGAGAACCTAGCATGTGATTGTGACATTTTGTCGCACATAAAACCCTTCTTACGTGACGAAGGATTATGTGTACTTTTTCAAACGGTGTCCTTATATCCTTTACTTAGCATATGTATGGTATTCGGTCATCCTTTGAAAGGGTGGACGACTTGACTTTGTATTGAACTCAAAGACTAGGGTGCGAACTGACTTATTTAAATGCAAGGCATCGTGCTTTCAAACTTGTATATGAAGCTACGAGTATTAAAGAGAAAATCGGTCCAGTTCACATTCCTTCCGAAGCGTTGATAAAACTAGGAAGTATCGGATCTATTGGCTAGCGATTTTGAAAGGTCCTGGAATAGAGTGGCATTTCGGTCAAGAAACATAATCAGTATTAAGTGCAGTTTAGACAAGTTGGGAGGTGACAATGATTAGGTCCTGGGATACTCTTCTACGAACCATCTGTCATATTTTTGGTCGGCCTCAATTCATATCTCAACTATGGCTACCCAAGTATGAACTCTTCTGTATTACCCAATCTATTCATGGTGTACAATGACAAATCTGTCTGGATGTGTTTTTCTAAGTTCATTTGAGAACGACTTGAAATTCCAGCAGATTGCTGGTTCTAACAACAACAGGTTAGCCTGTCAGTATCGTCATGCATACATTAAGTCTCTCGTCATCTGCGATTCATCGTTGACATCGTCTTCAAAGTAATCTCAAAAACCCTGCACAATTCCAAGTTCTTCTCCGCATTTAACGTCAGACAAATTTTTTGAATTTCTACATCTATTTCTCGTCAAAACAAATCCAAGCTTCTCAAAATACATACATAGGTGTACACATGAGTAAAATTATAATAATACTACATATATACATATGTACATAGGCAACCGGCGTCAAATTGGATTAACATCATCCGTCTAGCCATAGCTCATTTCAGATTCACGGTTTTCTCTGGAAAAAAGCATGCAAGCGAGGACTAAAATAAACTAAAATGAAAGACAGTAGAAACAAACAAAACAGAAAAAAAAAATAGAAAAAAATCATACATTCCCTGCATTAAGACATAAATTTTCAGGGATCATCAATATATCAGCCCAGCCAAGCCTGAGGTCAGATTGGCTTAACTCTGCTGACATGCATATCGAGTTAAAACATCGCCTAAGCCAACACACAAGAAAAAAAAAAATAAATAAAAATAAACAAGAGAATCCTCTTCACCGATACGTGATTATAAAAATTCATAAAGGAGCCTCCTCCATCCTCTCCTAATCGAAGGATGTCGATCGTACACAGAGTTATCCCTTTTAAATGAATACGGCTACAAAGAGAGAGATACGTGTGCAGCATTTCTACCCACACGTGGAATATATTTGTATCTTTTTGTCAGTGTATGGAATAAAATTCCAAGCACATATCGTACCAAAGACCCCCGAAGCCGACAGGACAAAGTATAGCAGCCGACGCCACCATCGTCTTATCAGATTTGCAATAATGTGCTTAATCGGCGATTACATCGACGACTTGTTTGTATGTATTCGTATATACGGATATGTTTGCCGCACAAGAGGAAATTCTTAACCATTCCCCGCCACCTCACAACCAGCGTCAAATACCTACCTAACAGCCTTCAAGCTTCAGAACCCGGAGCCATAAGAAAACACTGCAAATGCTAATGTGGCCTATACGCAATGATACTGATCAGGCAGGATGCGTAGTCAAAACTGGGGTTGCCATTCTCAAACATGACCGGTAGTCGGGGGTACGTAGAGAGAAGAAATAAAATTGATGGTCTCTGGTAGAATGCTGACATTCAACTTCGTTGCGAGTAATTTCATTCGATTGCGTTCAGCATACTAAAAAACAGCCCGTCAGGCAGTTGAGGCATTCAATTCCAGGAAAAAAAAAAACAAAAAAAAACGCACAAAGGTGCGAACCTGTCGGTAATGTTGATTCCCGGAGTAGTTCAGAATCTGTGGGGGAGGGGGGTGTTTTGGTGCTTTGAGGAGGAATTTTGGAGTCCTCGTTTGCAGATATGTACTTGTGATTTGAATTTTCCAATCTGAATTGCTAAGCGACATTTTAGAAGGCTCGCAGTTAGTGTAGTATAATGCGCCATCTCAGCACAGTCATTTTGAAGAGGGATTCGGTGGACTTATTATATAACCACTGCTACTGAACTGAGCGAGCTCTCAAAATCAGATTTGGTTGCCCCCACTCCCCTATTTTCATTTTTCTCTCTTGTGGGGAGGATTAATATCGTTATCCTTGTTGACTGTGCGTGTGTTTCTGTTATTGCTTTCTTCGCCCGGTTAATTGAGCACGCATTTAAGAGGCATTTCCGGCTTTACATTCAGAGGAATAAAAAAAAAAACAAGTAAACCCTCTAGGGAGACTTATGAGTACACACGAGTATGAGCCGGAATAGAGGTACAAGGACAACGAAATGCTATACAGTTGGGACTCATTGATAGACGGACTAACCCTGATCTCATTTATCTGGGGGGCACAACCTCCGGAATGAATAAAATATTGATGAGGATGATGATGACTGAGACGATTTTCATCGATAAGTGAATTGGTTTGAGGGGAGCAGCACATGTAGCCAATGGCGATGCTTAATTTGTGAATTTTCTGCTGCTGATTCTGTCTCCGACTCCTTTACTTTGACTCTGAGTTGTGTATCTTCATTTCCTTCAATTGAACTCACTTCGATGGGTAATCATAAACAAAAACATGCCGCATTGATTCGATTTGAGGTCCTTCGAAATCTACCATCGAAATCTTCAGTCGAAATTGTTGTTCCTTTCAGAATTCACCTCATGAATGACGCTGGAGAGGCAGTACCCAGATCTTAACAGTGTCGGTCTCATTTCTGGAAATTCCTTGTATCCTGTTACGAATAGTCCTTGTGATTGTCCCTTTTTTTTCTCAAGTGCGTGAATTGGAATTGAATTTAAATGAGCGGCAGGCGTTCATTAGTTATGGGAGATGGGAGTATTCACAGTAGTGTGGCTGTTCACACCTACACACCTACATACCTATAAGCTCGACCCGGTCCTGTGGAGTGTAACTTATAATCACCGGATAGGGGCGGCAAATTTTCCTGTGTTTGTTGTTCCTTTTAGGCATTACTTTGGAATAATTTCAAGCAAATGGACAATATTTCGTAAGTATCCTGAAATTTGAATCGATTTCTGTTGGTGGAGTGTGGTGAGAACGTGCTTTAGAGAGGTTGAGCATTCCTTGACAGAGGATTCTTATTCACAATGGTAAATGTTGAATGGTGAATGTGGTGGTGGTTGCGCGGAAGAGGGATTTGTTTTAAGCATAATTTGTGCTATTGTTGAGGGATTAGGCGGACGTTAGGTAATAACTTAGTTTACGAGGCACAGGATATTTTTTGATTAATTAAATTTCCATAAATTGAAGCTCAGCAAAAACATAAAACAAGAATGATAAGGGATTTCGAAGGGGCCCGAGGTGACAGTGGTAGAGAACCGGCAATAAGGGTGGAATAAAAGATTAAATGGAATTTCATTGATAGAAAGAGAGAAATAGAGAAAGAGAGAACGAGAGAGAGAGTAGTTGTAGAATGTTAGGAATGCAAAGTTTTTCGTTTTTTGTTTTTCTTTTTTCGCTTTCTTTACTTTTTATTTTATTTTTGAACCGAGATTGACGGGATTAGGGTGGTGAATCTTATTAGTCTTCATAATTGGAAGGAATTGATCGAATGGTAATTTATGAAGGATAGAGCGACAGGGATTTCGCTGTTTTGGTAACAGAGAGGTACTTAGTATTTAGTGAAGGGAAGGAGATGTTTTGATTAATGAAACTGCGGTACTATGGAAATTAGGGGAATTTCACTGGGCGTACTGTACTCGTATTGCAGGAATTTTGCTTTAATAGAATTAGTTTAATGCAAATGGATTGGCATTGGTATTGGTATTGGTTCTTATGTAAACTTTTGTTTTAGGCGCAAGACGTTTTTGTCTTTAGAAGAAAGTTGAATGGCTTTTTAAAATTGTCTTTCTGACACAATAATGAGAATTTGAATATAAAGCTCGATAGTCACTAGATGGTAGGTAGATAGGTAGGTAGGTAAGTACAAGGTTGCGAAACTGTGTAGCACTTCAAAAAAGACCAGGTGAGCTTATCTAGTTTTTCCAAAACATCTCACACAATATCATGCTTCACTGTATAGCTACTCGTACGTATTTATTTATGTTTGGAATCCCCACTCTCATACCAGACGAGTGATATCCTCTATATCCTCCTATATCCCCTATATCCTCTAGATATCCACCGTTTAGCTTTAAAAAAAAACAGGGCTTGTTTGTCACCCAAAGTTTCGGTCCATAAATTTTGAGAAAATGAGTGATTTTTTGGTTTGAATTTCATCTCATGGTGGCATGTTCCATTACAAATTGTAGGACCATAACCTTAGATACACAGGACTGCGAAATCAGTTCTCTTCACGTCACAATGTCTAAGCACCCAGCAACTATGATACAATGCTCTGTTGACTCCGATGACTTGAGTGGGCTTGGGTGTGGATAACAATTCTTGTCTGATCCTGATCTCAGTTTTATCAAACGTTCTGCGCTGTTAATGGAGAGCTGTCTGTCTATCTGCCTGCGTAGATAGTCATGGCAAAATCATATGATTTTGCCGTTCCTCCCTATTTAGCTGTCCAACTTTAAAGGGAATCTCGTCTCTTCCTGTAGTTATTTATGTGGAATTGGGGCAGAATGAAACAGGGTTCAATAGTGCTGTTTTGTTCATGAGCCTGACGCGATCTCTTCTTCATATTTCATAGGGTTGTTATCTTGATTGAGACTGTCCACTTCACAACAGATCCACAAGTATATAGGTATGAGTCACCGATAAAATCGGTAGATTATGGATGGCTGAATACTCTAATGTTTCCCACTCCCTGTTACAGATATAAATAGCAACTTTGACTCCTTTTTTGATTCCAAGCATTAAGACTCGAATTCAGCTTCTTGTCCGTAATGAATCGAAGATTCTTGGCGCCGGTGAAAGTTCACAGCTCTCTAGTTATGGTGATGTGATCAATGGATCTCTTATTTTCTGGTATACAGTTCTATAGATATCCTAGACACAACTTTCGCCAATGACTTCCAATATGTAACCACTGGGCAGAATCACAATTGTTTTTAATATTTAGAACCTGGAGATTTTGAATGTGAGATTTTTTGAATAAGATTTCTCTGCTTAGGCGTTTACCGCTTACGGATATGCTGTAGGAAAAGGACTGTAACAATAATTCACTGTCGTTACAGTGTGATGTTTTTGCTTTGAAGGCTCATTTCCCTCGCTCTTTAGTTTGTTGGCCCTTTTTGGCAGTCATTGTAGAAGTATCCATTATCGACCTAATCTGCGTAGTATAAATGTTCCCCTACACGAAAATTAACAAGGCCTGATCGATCAAAGGAACGACGGCCGCTTATTTCTTCTCAAAATTCGCCATCGACTTTCTACTATCATCCAAATGCCCGTAAAAGGTGTAAACTCACATATAGTACAAAGAGTAGCTTCTTATAGACGATGATTGGCCGGCAGAATATGTGGATTCTATTTAAATAATGTGTATCAACTGTTTTCACTTCCCATAGGGTAGGGCCTGGCGATGAGTCTGCTGCATAGAAACCTAGAGCTATCCAATGATGGAATAAGTTACACCAGAAGGCCTTCCAATGATCAAGAGGGTTAAGGACTATAGTATATTGATCTATAAGTTTAGTCTTGGAACAAAAAAAAAAGGCCACTGACTGCGGTGCATGTAGCGGAAAGTCTATACCGCTTTAAAGCAGACAAAATAGCCAACCAGGACCTATGATGGAGCCAGAAAAAGAGAATTAAAATCTCTGTAATGTGAACATTACAGTGATTGATACCAAAGTAAATTAAATTTATAATTCGACAAACTTATAATAACAGCACCGATGGTAGACACTATCGGAAACCCCACAAGTGACGAACAGGGTTTCAGCCGACCGTAACCCCAAAAAGTCAGTGAGTCAGACCAGAAAGATAACCACGTTATAGTCCTGAGAATACAAATAAGCAAATTCTGTAGAATATATAATAGTGTCGGGGATCATCGTTCCGCTTTCAGGTTAGTTAGTCGGGTTAGCGAACATTAATGATCTTAGTCAAAACTTTCGTGCACCAGATTGAGCTGGCGATGTTCTGACATCTTTCTAAGAGCATCACACATCACACAGCATCGTTTAGCACAAGTTTAACTTCCCCTGTATTGCGGCTTTAAGTCAGGAAAGTTCAGATATGTCATAATAGATCCTGAAAATAACGATATTTTCATCGATTTTAAAGCCGCCGTCTCGGCCGTCATTAAAGACAGAAACAATCGATTGATTTAATTTTCAGAACGTAAGAAACTTTGTCCACCTGGACTCCGATACTAAGCCAGCACAATGGGCACAATTCCAAAAAAAACAGCACTTTTCTGTTCTACGGCGTTGAGTCCGCTTCAAGATGCAGGTAATCAGAATATATTTGGTCCGGTTTGCATTTACGGTTATGGATAGGTTCGGTAGGAGTGGTTGTTGGAAAAACCAACCCACTTAGGCCTATTGGCCAATTGTGATGCCACGTGGATCTGTGATGCACATACTCTTGGAACCAATATGAGATTGCTAACTTCTGTATTGAAAAGATAGCTTAAGTCGTTGAAGAAGTCCGCTCCTAAGTGGAGTTTTCTTCTCTGAGAGAGAGCTAAACATGTACAAAGAATGTGGAGGATTGTCTTCTACACTTCCTCGTCCATGCAGCTTCTGCAGAAGTCGTTTCAAAAAAACGCCAAGCCTTCTTGCAAGTCTAAGTTTGTTTGGTCGCTAAACATGTTGACCTAACATTCCACCTAAGGTTTGTTCTTCTATCAGCATCCAGCTTTAGTATTAGTATCGAAGGAGCGATTAATATACCGATGCTACCTTTTGAGGGTAGGATAGGTAGATTGGTTCCAGTTTCGGTATGTTCGTCGGCCCTATAATTCCTGGAATGTCTCTGTGAACCGGCACACAACATAGGTAAACGTTCAGGTGTTCTGCCATCTCCCTAAGAGATGATCTGTTTTAGAATTTTGTGAGACTGAGTCAAGGTATTTGATAGCGGCCAGACTATCCGAAAAGACGCGGAGGGATATCTCAGATAGCTCATCTGAGAAAACATCGCCACTAACTCCGCTATCAGCGCTATTCATCTGTATAGAAATGAAATGACTTGTAGTCGATGAAAGCATTTTCCTCCCAGAAAGATCTGGAGGGGATATTTATATGAAAGTCTTTGTCAAACCAATGTTAGGACATAATGTAGTCAATTTTCTCTAGACCTATTCCTAAGAAGTGTTAAGAATATTAGAGTGGTCAAATAATTTATTTGCCGACTGGGTAATCGCTTTAAGGCGAATAGATGCGTTAGCAACCACTTGCGTGCTGAAAATATCGAGAGGTGTCAAGTAAAACAGAATATACAGTGCCGCGGAAGGAGTAGTAAGTAAGGCTTCGCTTGTGCACAGACATGCTGTCCTTTGGACTTTGCTTAGTTTGCTGCAGTTAACTGCACAGTCTAAGGCCGCCCACGAAACAACCACCCCGTAGGTGAGTACCTATCTTATAACCGAAACATATAGCCAGTGGGTAATTCAAGGTTGAAGGCCGCATTTGTTCCCAATGGCTTAATCTGGTTAATCTGTTAAGATTTTGCTATAAGAGTTATTTAATGGTCACTTACATCAGCAGTTCGTTGACCACTAAGCTCCAGAGAAGAGTTAAGAGGACATCGCTTTGAAGTGTACCTCTGCTGCCACGTCTTTTACCACAAGCCCCACCCAATTTGGAATTGATTATGCTGATATTTAGGATAAGACTGATGAACTCCACAAGGGAGTCATCTACCTTCAAAGGTGACAACGCTGTTGTGATTACGGACGTTGTTAAAGGCACATTCTATGTTCTTCCAGGGTATTGTGTACTCTCTACTAATATAGGGATCGGTTCGATGTGATTAGCCTCACTGGCTAGAGACTGTAGAGCATGTTGAGCCGTAAACAAAAGTCGTGAATCAATTCTAGATCATATATGGCTATCAATCAGTCGTTCTAGTGTTTTCAGAAGGAAAGATGATAGACTTATAGGTCTAAGGTCCGTTGAGACAACATGAGAACATTTTCCGGCTTTGGGAGTGAAGACTACATTAACTACTCACAATGACAAGTGAATGTGGATCATTTCTACGCAGTTCCTCATGATATTCTTTAGCGTTGCGCCCAGAGCAGCTTGTCACTTGTAATCAGACCGTGAACATCATGGTACAGGAGGCGAAGTTCTATAATGAAGTGTTTGAGACCGGTCAAAATATTGAAGATCGTACGCACTAGATGGCTAGTACTTGTATATGTTGAGCAGATAAAAACCAATGGTCCGACTCTGAGAGCATTTGATTTCATCCTAGTAAGTAAGAGCTCAGTCAACAAGTAGTGTCAACTGGAGATTATATTAGGATAAGGCCACAACAGCAGAAGTGACTTCAAAAATGTCTGCACGAAAACCACCATCCTAATGAAGACTGTGAATAGAGTTGACCAAGAATCTGTACAGTAAACTCTGCTAACATAAAGATCATAAATAAAAGATGTGTCAATATGCCAAAGGTCCGTCGAATTGAAGTCTCACTGATCCGTGGCCAATGGGGTAGTAGAGCTCGAAAACGCCATTTAAAATTCCTTCTGAAATTATAACGTCCATTTCTAGTTGCTCTTTGTTAACACATGTGTATCCTCCAATCACTATACTGATATCTAACAATGAGCATGCTATGGTGAGAGGCAAAAGCATGACGTTCAAGACAGTAGTGAGAGTACAAACTTCGTACTGAGGCTTGCTTTATGGAGTGTCGAAGACAAAACTGTCGGTCTCTTGGCAGATGTCTCCCAATTGCCTCCTACAGCATTGGTAGAAAATGTACGTATGTGGCCTTGGAGAATTGAGTATTAATTGAGTTGAATCTCCGTTAGGACGAAGAACACATTGAGTTTACGAAAAAGGCCAAAAAGTTACAAGAATTGCTGTTTTAGTGCACTCGAATCAGTTTTTCAGACATGAGTAATGGCTTATAGTTCTGGCTACGACGGATACAAGGTTGGAGCCATAGGTAGCATGCAGCTTTTGTTGGCTTAGAGATGAAAAACATTTTGTATATTCACGGCTTATAACCCTCATCTTTGTAAGTATAATATTAATATAAAAAGTCAGTAAGTCCGTATTGCTTTAATTTACATAGATAAAGGAGGGATTTGAGCCCTTTCGACTTATAGTTGGAGGTGCGCCATCTGTAGCTTCGGTATAGAAATGTTTGCTTCAAAAAATTCATTGTTTGGCACGCAGGTAGCATGACACGCTGTCTAGCTGAAACCAGAAGTTTGGTAGACCTTTTTCACGCATTTGCAGACACACGAATTGGGTCAACATCCACCGATAGCGATTGCCATCGACGATACGAGACATTGGGATTTTCGCCAACACTCTCTCTAACAGCTTCAATTGAACGACGTGTACGTTGTCCAACGCGTTCTTGGTGATTCGCTACAGACCCGTGCTCAATAAGATTTAAGGCCAAACGACGAATGTTGTGTTATCGGAATGAATGACGATTGTTTTCAATGTAAAGCGTCACTATTTCGGCGCGTTCTTTCGATGTAAAGTTATTCATGCCTGAAATTGTACTAAATTGACGTTTTCAAATCGTGCTTACTGAAGCCGATTGGTTGAGAATTGTCAAAGTTATTAAACATTTCTTTACCGAAGCTCCAGATTACGCACCCTGTACTTAAGGGATAAGTTTTGATACCGTATTCATGGATAGTGCAAGCCATAGAACATTACCGTAGGTTAAGACGATCAATATAGTTTTCGCTCAAATCTTAGTCTGTAGAAAGCTCCGAAAAATAACAAAGGAACACTACCATAAGTTTTGAGCTTGAAGCCATGAACAATTTCCAAACAATACTTACTTGCTAGAACAAAAATCATTTTGACAACTTTTCCAATTGATGTACACCGACTTCTTTCCTGACACTTACCTGGAAAATAAAAGAAAACAAATTATTTTAGAGGACATAATCTATTTTGTCAAACGACAAAAAAACAAAGAGTCTTCAAACTATCTACTAGTGTCGTCTACTATCTTCGGTACTTATAGCCCATGGGGAAGTAATTTAAATGTAAACAAGTTCTTACAAATGCAATTAGTTGACTTCCACTCGCATACAACTTATAAAAAATACAGCCCTCGGAGGAGTCATCTAGGAAAACACCTTCGGCAAGACGGAAACTTGTTCGTCACGTTGCCAAACTTTAACTTTTACACCTCACCCAGTCATTTAAGACCTACAGAATGGAATAAAAAATTCAAAATTTTCATCAAACATGCATTGCGCTAGTCCTATACTCCTACATGCATGTACTCCTGTATAGACAGAAAATCTACCATCCCCATTTCGTCCTTAAAAATGAAAATTCACTCCCCCGTGTGTTTTTTAATTCATCTCACATCTCTTACGGCCATAACACAAATAATCAAAAGCAAGTCTCTTCTTTCAGTTATTTGGGTGTAAGACGAGTACCTATATTTTGTCCTTAAAACCGTTACGCAGCACAATCTAAATTGGATTCGCCTTTGTTTAACCATCACCAGAAAATAAGTTGAATAAGACACATATGAATCTATGGTATGTGTGTGCAGACATTTAATTTAATTTAAAAGTAAACTTTCCCCTAGAGAAGGTGTTCTTCCTCATTCGATCGCTTTTTCTACGAACTGCTGTCAACGTCGCCGTTGTCTACGTACCGCATTGTAAAAAGACTGACAAGGTCACACACTTCCAACAACGTGTACTCGTATGTACAAGTGCAAAAACTTTTTACTTTTACTTTGTCAAGGTAATAATTTTACTTCCTTCACTCGCAGGCAATGCAAGGATATGTGAGATACCCTTCTCCGAAACGCCTTTCAGCACCACCCATCCACATGTGGACGGACACATACGAGTATGTACTACTTGATACGAGAACTCGTGCAAAATATGGTTACATTTTACACACAATAGATAGATACTCATAAGTAGCAAGTAAAAGTAGTCACAGCCTTCACAGAATACCAACCTCGTTTGTCAGTTCTACCTACTTTGATCTCTCATCTGAAAGTCGGTGGTAAGAAAGATATCAATGTACAGAGCTTTGATTCTTGCCATAGTACAGTTCCATTCAAATGCTTTTAAAGCACATTTTAGTCAAGTTATTTCCTTTCTTCATTTTTAACAAAGAATAGTAAAGATCTTGTTTTGGAAAGGATGCATTTCCCTCGTTCTCCTTCTCAGCTCCTATTCTTTTAAATGCAACCAATCTGTTCCAAATATTTCAAGTAAGACCGTATCCAACAAATCATATGTTCCATTGTTTTCGAAAAAAGTGGCACACTATTGTGCCAAGGTTATTTTTTCAATGTGAATTTCATTATTTCATTCATTCATTTATATTATATATTTATTCACTTTACAATTGACAAAATTAGATTATATTTGTATCTGCAAGATTTTACTCAAAACAAATTCAGAAGTAATAAAGAAACAAGCAGTTACTTAATAGAATAACAATAAAGAAAGATTAAAAAGTAAATAATTTATCAATTGAAAAAATGAAAAGATACATTCTGTAGTTAACTAAAACTAGTGTCGAATGCATCAATTATAAGACTATAATTAAAAAAAAATACAAAGCATAGTAAACTGGTGTGAAGAGAGGAACAAAACAGATGTTAAGATTCATCGATTATTAAACAATTTCATTTAATCATTCAACAAAATTAGACCATGCGACCAATTAAAAGGTTTATTTTATGTAGGTCGATGTGAAATAGCCATTCCCCAACTTTCCTATTTCGAACGACAAGATTTCTGCTTTGCCTAATTTCAAGCGGCAATATATTATATAATCTTGGAGCAACAGAGGAGTAAAAGTTCAAAAAGTGATGTGTGTTGAAAGATGGAATGAAAGCAAGATGGTTATTGCTACTACACAGTGACTGATGGGTTGGATTTCTGTCAATGGAGTAACCACTCCTAACGAAAAACATCCTTAACACTTTGTAAAAGCAAAGATGCTTGAGTGGTAGCATTTTAGAGTTTACAAAAAGCAAATAACTACTTTCTCGGCGATTCTTTCTCCAGATTATTCTAACTTTATATTTTTGCACAGTGAGTAACGTATGGACTTTATTTTTATGAGTTCCTCCCCAACAGATTAAGCCGTACTGCAACTTTGATTGTACTAGTCCATAGTGTATTGTTTCCATAAGGTTTTTAGAAGAAAATTGCCTCAAATGGTACATTAACTTCGTACTTTTTAACAAGTAAGATCTTTGACTGGCAGTATGATTACTCGAATTCAGTTTGCTATCAATTTCCAGACCCAGATATTTAAAAACTGTAGTTCTTTCTATATAAAAACGCTGAGGATGATGGCGCTTTGCATGTAACAGGGCTAAATATTAAATGCTTATAACTTGCACTATGAACAATCAAAGGTGGGTAATCGACAATGTTAGAAAGACAACTTGAAGAACATTATTTTAGTTTTATCACTGATTACCAATTTCTGTAAACAAAACCAATGTCTCAGCTGCTCTAAGTCATAGCTAATGTTAGCAATGAAGTCTGCAAGTCTAATGCAGAGCTATTAGAATAAGAACAAGCTATATCATCAGCAAATCCTATTTGTTTACCTCAATATCAATATCGAGGTTACAAATTGGATTGATATAGATAAATAAAAGGATTGGACCAAGTACTGAGCCGTGTGGAACACCAATTTTAATATCTAACGATAGTCTAAAACTATCAGTAATCTTTACAATTTGTTTGCGGTTGTTTAAATAGGAAAGAAACCATTTAAGCATAAAACCTCTTATGCCCGCTTTTTCTAACTTTTGTGTTAATATCATATGGTCGACAGTATCAAACGCCTTAGTAATGTCAATAAAAATAGCAGCCGTATATTTTTTATTGTTCAGGCTTTCGTAGTTAAAGCAGCAGAACTCTACGAGGGCATCCTCTGTTGACTTTCCAGTTCTAAACCCAAACTGATTATTACTAAAAAAAGAAGATGAATCTAGGAAAGTCATTATTCTATTTTTTACTGCTTTCTCAAGGATTTTAGAAAACACTGGAAGAAGAGAGATTTGCCTATATTTATTTAGATTTTTACTATCACCTTTCTTTAAAACCGGTATTACTTTTGAAGTTTTTAAGGCAACAGGAAAAATACCACTTTAGATACTTTTATTAAAAATATCCGTTAAGACATCAACAATATTAAGTGAGATATTCTTAATAAAATTGTTAGACCAACTATCTTTCGTGGACGAATTAGAATTTTTTAGAGAGTTGATAATCCTAAATAATTCTAAAGAAGAAATCGGGTCATAAAAAAAACTATTGGCTTGACTCCATACATTGCTAGAGCAATCTTCTACACAATGATTCGACGATTCAGAGAAACCAGCACTAGAAAGAGTCTTGTAAGCCACACTTGTAAAATATTTGTTAAAAACATTAGGTATTTCACTAGGATTAACTGATAAGATACACAATTGAGTTCATTTAAAGCAGTTAGTTTTTTATTTATAAGTTCGTTAATAATTGTCCATTCTTTCCTTAAATTGCCTCTAGATGTAGTTTATTGGTGTAATACTTGTCTTTGTTCACAATAACTTCCTCTGCAACTTCCTTGCACACTCAATTATAGAGAAGTCTAAGACTGATATTATTCGGTTTCTTTTTGCATTTAATATATAATTTATTCTTCTTTACAATCTTCTTTAATAAAGTTGTAAACATCCATGGCTTAATTTTTTTAACTTTACATTGTCTTTGGGTTTCAGTAAGACATTCACTAACATGAGCTTTTAAGATATTAGCAAAGATGTTAAAAGCATTAGAGGGATTACTTTCAAGGTACACATCGGACCAACTTTCGTGTAGTAGAAGATGGTTAAGACGCTCGTAGTTCAAGTCTTTAACTTTCTCAAACCGTACAGACATATCAATTTGTTTCATATGGGCGCATAGAAAAACTAAACCCACCATACAATGATCGGTGATCTTAAAATCTGAAATGGAGCTAGTGATAGTGAGTTTAGAGCTTAGATCAAGTCTACCAAAAATATGATCAATACAGGTTTGTGTTGAAGGAGTTAATCTAGTAGGTTCTCTAAAAGACGATTCCAAACCATTTGCCGCTAAGACAGATAAATAATTTAAAACAATAGCAGAATCAGATAAAATATCTAAATTTATATCACCAAGAATAAATAAATTCTTTGACTTTTCGTCAGACAACAGAGTAGTCAAGTCTTCAACAAAAACATTTTTACTTTTTTCATGTAGCCTGTAGAAGCACATAAAAATAAACTTTCTAGACTCAATTTTGCAAGAAACTTTAACCATATCAGCACTTTTCAAGTTTTTTGCAGCAACACTCATACTCCAACTTATCACTTATAAAGACAGCCACACCACCGGCAGCATAAGAATTATTACATGTATGATGAAATTTATAACCAACCAACCAAAGTATCAAAAATCCATATTTCCGATAGGAAAATTAAATCAGGCTTATTCACAAACGATTCTAAATGAGTCAGAAACAGATCAAAATTTGTACGCATACTTCTAATATTTTGATGAATGATAAAAAATGTTTGCTTTGGAATTACTGAATGATAAAAACTTCTGAAAATCTCAAAATTATCAAAACTACAAAATTCATTATATTCTTTGAAATAACTATCCAGATTTTGAATACAATTTGAATTACTAAAAAGCATTATTAGATAAAAAAAAAAGAATAAAAAGAAACTAAATTAAATTGACTAAGTTTACAATATCTTCAAAAGAACTTAATTTAAAAGATTTATCACGTTCTTGTTTTTTCAAAAAAATCATTCCCCTATTTACCCACAAGAACGAAAAATTATTTTCATTTTTAAATGTTTTAGCTCTATTATATACTGCTCTATTATAATTAGTTAAACTCTCATTAATATATATTGGACTATTATCAGATTTAAACCCTAAAATACTTGTGCTTAACTTGTTTTTCTTTTTCTTTTGTAAAACCATTTGCTTAACTTCATAGTTTTTAAATTTGACGCGTAAAATCCTCACAGTTTTTGCCCGTGTAGATGAAGGGTTAGAGTTGAGCTTACGATGTTAAAAAATGTTTTATGTCATCGGTCTTCAAATTTTCATCGATTCTCTTTTTCAATAAATTGACAGCTACATCCAAAGCATTACTGTTGTCAACATTAGGAACCCCAATAATATCAACATATTTTTGCAATGTTTTTTGTTGGAGGAAGTTCACAGTACTTTGAAGTTTGTTTATATGTTTACACAATGTTTTATTTTCGTCTTGCAGGCAGTCAATTTTTTTTAAAGCAGAGTTAACTTCTTTTAGTGCAGCAATTTCATTATATAGAATGTCAAGTGTGATAGGAGTTGGTGACGTAATATTATTATCAGCAGACCGAGGGGACACTAAGTTAGAGTGAGACAGATGCACTTCATCGACGGGTGACTGGACATTTACTTTATTATGCACTTGTTTTACTTTCTGTGGAGCGGGTGGTGGTGAGCGTAAAGAATGACGCCTTTGTTTGTCACACGACACACAACGATAAGGAATGTTGTTCTTTTTCATGTATTCACCATCACTTTGCTGAAGATTTACACAGTTCAAGTGGTAGTAAACCTTGCACAGTGAGCACTGAATTTTTTCACCAGTTCGGTCAACTCTTTGACCACACTTGCAAGGCATTTTATAAGAAAAATTAAGAAAACAAAGTATTTATTTTATTTTATATTAATGCAAAATGCAATATAAAGAACAAGGGCCAGTTATTTTTTGCTGGATCAAACAATTCAAATATAAGAAGCTTTAGAAGTGGGAGCAAAATTTTAACACTTGTTTACCGCACTACACACTACACACTACACAACATGTGGTTTCAACAGAATGATTATTTCCTCCTAAAGAATCGGAGGAAGATATGTTACTCGTATATGCAAACTGAAAGCGCCTTTCTTGCTAAAAAAAAAAATGGTACAAGTTTTTTACAAATATCTCGATGCAAGAATTCTCAAAAAAAGCCAAAAACCCTTCTAAAAGGTACTGCATTGATAATGAGTTGCCTATAGTTTCTTTGTGAAAAATGGCTTTGAAGTTGCACAGAAAGGCGAAACAAAAGGATCTATTGTAGTATTACCAGAGTTTCTACGGAACAGTTGATCCAAAAACACCAACTTTCAGAAACCAGGCCTTATACACACTATAACCTTAGTGGACCATCAGCTGAGTTTCTATTGATCTGAGCAAAAGAAATTCCTGTGGAATGACAGCTAATTATATACATATATGTATTGCCAATGAGGCAAAAAGGGCCCTGACGTAGGATGATGTACATATTTAGGCCATAAATGCTGCCAAGCGTCATAAGCCCCAAGCAGTCATTCAGAACTAAGCTTAACAATTTCCCTAAAACTTTGACCGAGTGTGAATGTTATTACTGAGTAATATTTTCTTTTTTTTATAAAATAAAGTGGTACGTGTGCTTGGCGTGTGAGAATTGTAGGGTTCGTTACAAGTACCGTTATTTATTTTTTAACTATTTACCATTCGAACCCTCTTCCTTTACGAATTTAAAATGGGGCATAATGCGTCATTGGCAACGAAAAACATTAATGACGCATTTGAGGATTTAGCGGTAAACGAACGCACTATACGACGTTGGTTTGGAAAGTTCCGTTTAGGAGATTTAAGGCTCGAAAAAGAACCACGTGGGAAGCCGGAAACGTTAGTTGACAACGATGTTTTAAGAGCAACGGTGGATGCGGACGAAATCGGTGCGGGAGATTGCAAAGTATGGGAGTATCGTATCCCCAAAGACAACAAGTAAAGAAACTCGATAAGTGGGAACCCCATGAACTGAACAAATCCCAAAAACTACGGAAATCTGAGCATCGCTTACATTAAGAAACCAACTGCACTGTGATGAAAAGTGGATACTGTATGATAATCGTAGAAGATCTGGGCAGTGGTTGGATGGAGATGAAAAACCAAAACACACCCCGATCTTCACCCAAAAAAGGTTATGGTGACAATTTGGTGGACATTGAAAGGACCAATCCACTTTTGATTTCTTCAACCAGGAGAAACCATAAACGCTATCAAATATTGTGAAGAAATCGACATATTGCATGCCAAATTGGCTGAAAAGCAACCTGCGTTGGTTAATAGGCACGGTCTGATCCTTTTGCATGACAATGCTAGACCCCATACCTCACAAGTAACGGTACAAAAACTGTTGCAATTGGGATATTTCCCCCACAGGTTACCATCATTTCCGCAATCTGGATTCAATTTGCCGGCAGAAGGTCATCCGGAACCGAGCAGAGGTCATAAAAACCTTTGAAGATTTCATTGCCTCAAAAATTCAGCACTTCTACGAAAAAGTTTCACGTTGGAAGAATGTCATAGATGCAACGGATCCTATTTTGGTTGAATAAAAATTTACGGAAAAATAATAGTGGCTTTTAGATTTTAACTACAAAATCAGACATTTCATGTGGTACAACCCAATAATACTGGCACTATTGACAATGTTGATGAAGGTATGGCATTTTCAAGAACACCTTTTGTCCTGTATTTGGCGGAACCATGTTTTTTTTTTTACAAGAGTTTCGAGTACCGGAAAATTAGAAAGGAAAGAGAGGTACCGATGAACGTTGGTTTTAAATGTTTGAAGGCTATAATGACTAAGAAATAAAGAACTCGGCAGGGCATTCCATAAGCGAGTCATGATTAATATGATAGAAATACTTACAGCTATTACGTGCCCCCTTTGTTGGCATCGGCTTTTGTGTGCCACCAGTTTGACATATTTTTTGATGCTGGTGATATCTGTTGCTGAGTTTTCGTTACTTTTGAAATGAAATCGTTTGATCGTTCACACGCCAAATCTCTTTCTGGGGAGCCATTTCTTGACGTTCGAAAAGAGGAATTAGTCACTAGGGTTTAAATCAGTGGAAAGTGGCGGATTAGGGAGCTACTGCCTGTGCATTTCTTGATATTTCCCTACGTCGACTAAGCATTTACTCGTATATACCCGCGTATTGCCTTAAGGGAAGAGCAAGCTCTCCTTCTAGATTGTTTTTCCCTTTTGAGGGTAGTCACTGAAGATTATGCCGCATAAAAAAACTATCGGGTATCCACTTAAACCTTCTTAAGGTAAGCACATCCAGGAAGGACAATAAAGTTATTTATGAATTGTTTCGGAGAAACCCTACAATTAGTCTGAGGGACGATTGGAAAAGAAAAATAATTAAAGTATCCATCAACGCAATACGACGCTGTTTGGCAGAATCTAGAATTCAAAACAGGAGTCCAAACTTAACCCGCTCCTGAACAAAAAAACATATTGAAAAGAGGCTAACGCAGAATTTAGACCGGGATTGAAGCAACAAGCAACATATTCACAGATGAGTCATCTTTTTTTGTTCATAATTGTTGGAAGAAATCCTTGAAAGAAAAAGATGAAAAGTTCCTGCAACGCACAAGAAAACAGCCAGCAAAAGTTCATGTTTATGGAAGCTTCTCGGCCAAAGGATTCGTACAGCTAATACTATTCACACAAAAATTAGACCAGAAGGGTTAGTTAAGGACTCTATATGGACCAAACAATTTTGCAAGAGGATAACGATCCAAAACATCGGAGTCGCCTCTGCACGTGTTGGAAAGACGAAAATAGTATAGAGACATTAGATTAGCCATCCCAAAGTCCTGATCCGAATCCAATAGCAAATATGTGGTCTTTAATGAAGTTTCAGTTTTTTTTTTCAGTTTAAATGCATTTTTATTTTTTCAACTTAAATTACTCTTAAATGCTAAACAAAAAAATGCTTAAAAATTAGCTTAAATAACTTACAAATAATCTTATTCTAACTTACTGGCCCCATGCGGGCACTCTAAGTTAAACCTAACACTTAAACTATGTCTTTCGACGAATCTTACAGTCTAATTTTATTTTATTTTTACATTTATTAATACTAAAACTAAGAAAATAAATTTTAATCAAAAAAACTTAGTATCTGGACTTTTTTTAAATTTTTTATAAAACTTAAAACTAAAAGCCTACAATCTACCTAAAAATAAATCTTAACCTACTTAACCTACTTACACCTAATGCATACATAAATACATATATATACATACATAATATATATATACATAATATATAAATATATGTATGTATATATATTTTTTTATTTTTTTTTATATTTTTTTTTTTTTCTTAAAATCTAACTTAAACCTACCTAAAACTATGTAAGCCGGCCATGGCTAAAAACAAAAAAAAACAAAAAAAAAAAAAAAAAAAGGCTGACCCACCTTGCTTCACATGAAGCTAACTATCACTGGAGGAGTTCGACGACGAAGCATCCTCCCCTTCAAAAAGCCACCAAAATTGTTGGTGCTGCTGAGCAACATCCCTCCTGTCGCGACTCCCTACCGCCCTACTGAACCGGAGACGCTCCGCACTGCCGTGTGCGACGTCTCTATCGTAGTTGAGTCGCCTGTCCGCAACTGTTCGAGCGACGTGGAAGATAAGCGGCACCGCCAATCTGTCCTGGATCAGACCTTTGCTATCTAAATAGAGGAACGCTTCTGGAGGAATAAAGCCGTCAAAGCGAACTCTCTCGTGATACATATAATTGGGGTAGTAAGCCCCGGAGATCAGGTTGTTTGATGAGGCCATTGCTCTTGCAACGTGCCTTCGAGTCAACTTAATGACGAAATTGTCCACTCTTATTAGGTTCGCTCTATTGTATAAGACCTCATTACGATAGAATTTTATGTACTGAGACTCTGGTGTTCTGTATAAGCGAAGACAAGTCCTAAGACAAGCCCTCTCAAACACCCGAATCTTTTCCAATAAACTTGCTCTCACATTGAACCACACGGGACATCCAAATACAAGCATGGGCCTGATAAGGGCCATGTAGCAGATTACCTTCACCCTCGCATCGAGTTGGCTGTTATAAAACAGTCTCTTTGTAAGGGCAAAAGCACCTTTGGCTCTGGCCAGAGCAACATCCATATGTTTGTTAAAATACAGAAATTGATCTAGCCAGATCCCAAGGTATCTGACTACATTTCGACAAGCAAGTGGCTGCCCTTGCTGTCCCACGATCGAGAACTTTCGCCAATTCTTTCTGGTGTCCCTAGAGGCCCCAGACAAAGGCGTCCTAAACAGAATGGTTTCCGACTTCTGAAAGTTGATTTTCAACTTCCAGTCACCGCAATATCGCTTAATTTTGTCGAAGTCACGCTGCAAAAGTGTATTAATGACCTCAATCTTTGGACCTGATCTGTACGCGATTATGTCGTCTGCGTACGCTATGGCATGGTGAAGTGAACCCATAAGATCACTCGTGTAAATGTTGAATAGGATCGGCGAATTTACCGCACCTTGTTGCAGACCGTTTTTAATGTTAAATGTTCCAGCAGAAGTCACATCGCCATTCTTCACGATGAACTGTCTACTGGAGAGCATATCGAAAAGAATATACAGCAGTGGTTTACTAATGCCCAACCTGTCCAGCTTGAAAAAGAGTCCTTCTAACCATACGGTATCGAAGGCTTTCTCCAAGTCAATCAGGCAGGCACCAGTGCACTGGTTCTTGGCTTTGTTCCATTGGATATCAGAAACCAGTTTCGACGCAGCATGAATGATATCATGCCCCGCTTTGAAACCGAATTGATTATCCGGAACTATATGTTTGTCCTCAACCCACTTAGTCAGGACTCTATTGATCACCTTCTCGAAAACCTTACTGATGTTTGGAAGAAGACTGATCGAGCGGAGATTCGCCGGATTGGAAGTGTCTTTATCCCTTTTAGGGATGGGATGTACCACCGCAGTTTTCCAATGCGCTGGATAATGTGCGTTATTCATTGCATTATTAAACAGGATGGTATAAATATCCACCGCTTCTAGAGGGAGATGTCGAAGCACAATGTTCGGTATTCCATCGGTTCCCGCTGATTTCTTACTTCTAAGCGATTCGAAGATCGTTTGGAGCTCTTCCTTCGAAATGAACGGGGGTAGTACCCTATCGTTGGTGATGGCATTATTTGCCATATTTTCGTCACTGAACTGGGTGAAACCCGAGCTCTCGAATCGCCAATTCACAATTTCATTTCGAAGGTAGAAATTGTGCAAAAGGACTCGATTATCCAGATCGTGGTTCGGGCCAATGATAGCATTTGCCTTGTACACTTCCTGGAAAGTCGCTCCTATAGCCTCTACCTGCTCCTGCGGATCCTCGATCACAAAGAAGTTGTCATCATCAACAGCCTCATTTGGATCTATGCCCGCTGCTACCAGTATTTGTTCGTTGTTCGTCGTTTGGGCGATTTTAAGACATGGAAGGTCGTTCTGATTATTTCTCCGAAATATTTTATTTATTTGCGGGAACATATTCGGGTTGCTGGTGTTTACAGCCCGAATTTTATTGTTCCAATACAAACTTACAGCTGCTCTGTAATTTTCCTTTATTAATGTTTGGAGGTTTTTAATCGACGACTTCAGTGTCATAATCTCCGGGTTATGTCTGTCAGTAAACTGTCTGTACAAGGTTTTTAGTCTTGACAGCAGTCTACTTTTCTGTCGGTGCAGTGCGTCAATAGTTGCGTTGCGGAATAAGTCTTCTCCGTCAGTGTGTTGGTACCGAGGTATCGTTTTGTCCATTGTTCGTTGGATTGTCTCATCCATTAGTCTTAGATACCTGTCAATCTCCTCGTTTGACAGATTTCTGTTGGACGGTGGGTAGAGCGAATTCCAGGAGAGTGCTCTAGTCAGTGTTCTGGTGAAGTGTGTCCGACGCACCCTACTATAATTGTAGGAATGCCTTTGAACAAACTCATCCAATTCCGCAATTTCGTTGGGAACAGTTATTTCGGTGCTGAGACCGCAATGGTCACTGTCATACACGAAAGTGCGTAGACAGTTTGTAGTTTGTTGGTTAGTACATGTCAGTTGTATTCGTGAGTCGAACAGCAGAAGATCCAAATAGGACCCGTGTCTGGGAAACGACGGACTATCTGTCGCCTTAAGCCCGAGTCGATACATCACACTGTGCTGACCCCACCAATTGAATAGTAGGTTCCCTCTAGTATTTGGTGTATTATTTCCCCAATCACTATGTTTGGCGTTGAAATCTCCGCCGATAATAAAATAGTTGTCTTCCAATTCCAGCCTCAGAAATTGGAAAAGTGTCCCGAGCTCTGAGATAAATAAGTTGGATTGAGTAGCCTTAGGTGCATAGACAGACACCATGTACAACCGCTTTCCACTACGGAGGGGGATATACACGATGCATGCTTCCAGCACCTGGAACCTACGTACTATACGGCTGTATACTCTTTTAAAACGTATACCTTTTCGTACGAAAATCGCAACGCCTCCTCCCTGAATGGAGTTGGGTCGGTTTCTCCGTACTATTTTGTATCTTCTGTGCCTCATTTTGTGTCCTTTGGTAAGCTTAGTTTCGCTAACCAAAAGCACATCAGGGGCTTGGTCTTCAAGCAACTTAAATAGTGCGGCTCGTCGTTCGAGCCTAATCAGTGAATTCACATTCACAGCAAGGACCTTAAGAGTTTGCTCCGCCACGTACGTACCCATTACGGCAAAAGGTGCGTTAAGCCAGGCAGCAGCGCGTATACTTGATCCACCCGCGCGGTCTGTTCAGTTAAATGACGTTGTAGCTGAGCCATCTGCCCTTGGATAGAGAGCAAGATAGCTAGCATGTCAGATACTGGTTCAGGTGCTCTGGGCGCTGGGGCCTGAGAAGCAACCTTCGCTTGCTGTACCGTATTTCCCCCACCTGCCGCCATTTGGGCGTAGGTAACTTGGGGAGTAACGGCTGGTGTTTGCAAATGCACGGGTGGACGTTTCACTTCGTGGTCTTTAATGAAAGAGAGGCTTTCATGAACATGTGCAAAAATTCGGTGAAAATTGAACTAGACGAAGCCAAGCAATTATAAACAATAATGGTGACTAAACTATCTACTAATATAATTCGCAGTTCGTTTTGATACACATATACTATAGTAAAAAAAATATGATTCACCTAATAATCTGACATTTTTTATTGTTTTTTTAGGCTTACGTTCTGTAATGGTAAACGTTCGCTTACACATATGTAATGGCTTTAGTTTCTGCGAGAGAAACCTTATGGTTAAAGGATTCCTGCTGTAAAATGGATGCCTAGAGGTAAGTGAAGCGATTTTTGACTGGACACAATTTTCAAACAAATAGATTGAGAGAGGGTGACTTGAGAAGGTTTCCAAAACATTTCGTATTTTCCAGACTGAAGGTACTCTAATTGCATTGACCTCAATTCGATTGAAAACAAGGAATTTAAAAGAGTATACATCCGTGACCTGGGAGATGTTAAAACATGTGAAATTAGTTCAAGCACAAAAGTTCATTCTTTGTGATTCTCATGATTTCGGGTTGTCAAACTTTTACTACAATACTTCCTTATAATTTTTGTTCGCACTTTCTCTTAAAATTTAAGTTATTTGTGCTTTTTTTCCAATAGGTACATTATGTTGGCCGTTTATGAAAATAAAGAAAAAAAAATTTTGTGATCGTTTTTGTGTTTGTAGAACATTTCCAGGTCAATTTCTTTGAACTAATTATGCATTTCTACTGCATTTATTTACACACTTTTCTTTCGTTTTCTTTCTTTCTGAGAGGCAAAGAAGTGGAGAATACGTGGTATCCGTTGAAATGGTTTAACTTTGTTCTCTAAACTTAAAATGAATTCGAAGAAATGCAAAGAAAACACATTATAGCCTTCAAGCTTCGTCTATATCCCCTTCTGTCTTCCGTGAACAATTTCGATTTCAAGCAGTTATAAACGAATAGCAATCCTTTTCTCTGTTCTTCCCGCAGCCTGCATTCCACCCTTTTAACGTCTTTAGAATAAAATGGCTTAAAAATAGAGAAAAAAAAAACATCCACTTTACGTACCTACACACGAAAAGAACGCAAAAAAATCAAAATGTGGAAACAGGACAAAAGAACGAAAAGAGTAAAAAGCGAACTCGAAAGAAAAACGAAACAATCGCAAACAGAATACGACATAGGAAAAAGTATCTCAAGAGGTTAAAAGCATACTCCTCTTGTTCAACGTTAAGTGTGTGCACGCCTACGGGTTTAAGTATTAAATTGTTTCCTTTTCAAGTGCAACATCGTCTCAACCTACTTCTTCTTTCCATTCGTAACACCATAAGAAAAACACAGGACTTAAGCAAAACCAAGAGACAACAGTACAACCCAACGGAATAGAGCACGGCATACTTCTGCGGACCCCCCCCCCCCCCCCACCTCCCACCATTCATTTAAAACGTCGTCGGTAGCTACTTCAGGCTGGTTTTATGCTCCCAGGACTATAGGGACGTCCAATGCGCATTACATAATCGTAAAGTCTGCGTTCTGGAGTACCTATGTATGTACAGTACAGTACTCGTAGCGATACTTCTGTTCCTGGGCAATTCAAAATGCGAAATTTAGTCTCGTTTAGTGATTTCAGCACTCCATTGTTTCGTTATCCTTTTTGAAATTTGCGAAATTGGTTGTTCGTAATTCAAAGTTTTCGGTCACGTGCTGCGACAATATTCGCACGTATTACATTGGCGCGGAAATTGACATCTATTGCCGGTAAATTGAGGAACAGAAAGTCTTCTTTCATTTCGGGAGTCCTCTCCGAATCCGATTCCATGTGATCTAGAAAAGTGTGAAAACGCTTAGGCTCCTCAATTTGTACAAATCAAAAAGTCAACTCGTAAAAATATATCATTTAGCAGAGGACAATTTGTTCCTTTTTTTGTTTTCTTTTCATATATTTGGTTATGAGTGGGGGTTTCCCCCCAATTTATCCCCCTTTGGAGGCCTGTTTTTCATGTCATGCAAGTGAAGAGTGGATGGCCCTTTTCCCTTTTAAGAGGATTTTTGGTTGGATGAAGTCTTCTTAATGCTCGTTGATCGGGTACATTGATTTCGTTTATTGTTAAGGGTTTTCATGCGAAAAGCAAAAGAAAAATGGATCCTTGAGAACATGTGGGTGGAGGTGGATTACAGGGTAAATAACCTAAATAGTGCCCAATACCTCTATATTCGATGTAGACTATATGGTATATTAGTGACAAATCCTAATGATATCCTGTTGACGATATAGTGAGTTGACTATAAAAATCCAATTAAAACGTTACTAAAACAAAAATTCATGTGACGCTCCATAACGGTAAGAGAACTAAAAAATTCTACTGGTCGGAAATACGAATTAAACTTCTGCAGAACCGAACAAGTCGATAAGCATCAGTTTCCAGGGATGTCTGTATGGACGTTCCATTTCAGAATCTAGTGTGAATTTGTCTACAAAAGAAGTATTGAATCAAATGTTTCTAAGGAATTTCTTCTGGATCTATACGGCTATGGTATAGATCACCAAAATAAGTCTCTGCTGCTTTTACCAGACTGATGAATCTGCCTAACTTCGATATTCATACCATGGGCTATACTCTTAAAGCCATCTTCTGTTTAGAAAGATGTGGTCTTCGGTTCAGCAGGCACTGGCGTTACAACAGCCTTAAACAGTCGATGCTGTCTTTTGACTCTGGTTTTATAAAAATGCAGTCTGATGTAATGACACAGAACTCCTATTTCTGGGAAAATATGAAATCGACTTTCCCTGTGACCAGAAATAGTTACGGCCAGAACCTGAGCATGGAAAGGAACGGAGCAGTCAAAATGCACTACCCCTTAGGAAAACATGCGCCTGTTTTCTAGGAGTAGATACATGCAATCCAGATGGTAATGAACTACATTATGAAGAAGGGATAGATTGACTATTGAGATTGTCAAGCATTACTGCATCCTCTCATGATTTAAAACCTGGATCGAGAATGCAAAGTTTTGCGGAACGCAGTCGGGAGGCTCACATCACTGAGTTTGCCGATGAACTCATTGGGTAGGCTCAGAAGTTAGGTTCTTATGACCCAAATCTGCGTACGGATTGCCAGGACGAAACCTTTGATTAACTGATTTCTTTCCTATTTCGGGCTTCCAGGCATTTGTCGATCTCATATGCATGTACATGTACTTACGAGAAACCGACCCTGATACCGGTTTGGACTGGCTAATCCCAATCGTGGAGAACATTTTCACTGATACCCCTAGAATCGGTTTAGTAATGGAATATAGACACTCTTCCAAACCAGTCATTAAAGTGACATTGGTTCAATCGCCTAGAAAGTAAAGGTCAAGCTAATTCCGCTCTACCAATCTACAGGACCACCAAAATGACGGCACGAATTGCAACTTCACTGATTATGAATAGATCATATGAGAAGATGATGCATCATTCTAGAATCTAATAACGACCATCAATGACCACTGTACTCGTACCCAAATTGTTTATCATTTCGACCTTAAGTGTCATAGTATGGGTTCCACGAAGGGTGATGCTCTATTGAGTGGATAAGTCAAAACATTATTCCACTTGGCATATGTTGAGCTGGTAGACAGAGGACTCCAATCCAATCCAGTGGAATAGAATAGAAAAGGCATATATCGGTATTAACTGAGGGATGAGGAATGGCAAAGGATTTCTTATTCAACGTATAAATCGAGTATGTAAACCACCCTCAACGACTCAATGATTTTAATTCGCTCACAGATTTTGCGACCTTAAATTTGTCATTGAATTGCGGATGTTTTCCATTGTCACTGTAGGGACAATTTTAAGACATTTGTATCTACATATGCTTTCTACGACATTTATATGAGTTTTGCATATACGAACACATGTATCATATCTTCCCTTCTCTGTCCACTTGCAGCTTAAGTTCATGGAATGTTCCTTATTGTTGACATTTCCGATCAGCACCACAGATACCCTTATGCTGACAACACAAGTTCAACCCAAATCCTTCACCAAAAAATAGCTGCAACAATTTTAACCAAAATTTCCTCAATTTGTTTAACTACTTCCAAAACCGAAGAGATCAACATCCTAAAAGGATGTGATGACAAATATTGTAGATACAGAAGAAGTCAAATTTCAGTAAAGCCTTAATGGAAAAACTGAAAATCCTATTCCTACACACATTCCACACTAAAGATACCTACTCCATTCTACTTTATGTCTCACTTTTCAAAGGACTAGTACGTGTTGGCAATCTCAGGGCAAAACACCAACAATTTACCCCTCAAATATTTGTACACTGTCCAGATACGTGTTTTAATTAATGTAAATCGGTGGCAATGCCTTAAAGGCAATGCACCTTTCGTATAGTAATGCCAACTTTGTTTGGGGCCTGGGGATCTCACTGTTGTTCATCCAACCGCATATCATTCGATTTTCTACTTACAAACAGTATCTACACCTGTTCCAATGTTTTAGACCAGTGTTTTGAGGGTATCATTCTCTCGTTCCCAAGAAAAAATTACAAAAACATCCCTAAGCTCCCTGATCTGGGCATCTCATAGGTTAAAATCTATTAGGAGATTGCTATCCAGCGCAATGTGTGTGGCCCTTTCAGCCGGTGCTAATGTTAATGATGACACGATGATACGAATACACCTATACTTAGACTCACCACAGTAGTAACCTAATAAGAACAACAACAACGAAAACAACAACTAAACACCAGACCCATGTTCCTATTAATTTTGGGATGGAATTTCCATCCATCCACAAGTTTCTCACCCAAAAAGATACACAAAACTTACACAACTGATACGATACGTTGAGCACACTACTTACACAAGGTATTCGTTATTCGTTTACTCGTACATTTCGTGTATCTCTTATAGACTTCTCATACTCTTGCTCATTATGAAAAGGTGTAGGACCGGAGAAAAGATTGCTGGCTCTCTACTCTTATCCTAGTAAATATTTGCGATTTACGATTTGCAACTCTGTCCATCCAAGGGCTCAAAGTTTCTTCAACAACTACAACAACTAAAACCCGAAGAAGAAGTTAAGGGACGTACGTACTCATAGAATGTCGGAAGCAATGATTCCTACCTGAAACACAAGGAGTATGTTTCATTTTGGAAGAAAACTCCATAAGGTAGAGGTAGTGAAATACTCAGTTTTAGTTCCGTCCCACCATCTTGTTCATAGTTGTATGCAGATTCTTCGGGTTGTTGTTTGGCTTTGGCCGAAGAGACACCAAGAGACAGAGAGAGAATGAATGTACCATACATACTCGTACATATACCCGATTACAGGACGAACTCCTTTCAAACAGTATTTTACGCCAGCAACATAAGGTGATTTGATAAATTAGTTTGTGCACCGCTAGAATGCAGCACAACTACTTCTTATAAATGCATTTAACCAAAGGCAATGGAATTAGAAATAGCAATAGCAATAGCAAAAGTAATAGCAACAGCAGGTCTGGACTCCGGAGTGATGTATAATTCGGCAGAACAATAAAAGATAGGTTATGCACGAACGCCTTGCCAGTCGTCGGGTCGGGTCGGTTCGGAAGTCCTTTGTTAGAGACAAGAGTCTTTTGGCTCTGTATGATACTTTACGAGTAGAGTTGGTGTCTTGTAAACAATTAAAGATGCTTTAGCACATAAACTTTCCAAAAACCCCCCTCATCATTAGGGTAGTTGGAGGACGAGGTGGTTAGTTTGGAGCAGAGTTGAAAAGGAGAATTCACTGAAGCAAATGAAATGGTGTGGGGAGGGGGAGGGGGACAGGAGATACGAATATTTTCCCAGGACTTAAGGTTATGGTAATTTCAGCATTAACGATTTGCAGGATCTTCTACATGAGGTGTTAAAGGTGGAATGGAGATTGTGCAAAATTCTATAACACGATTTAGTTTAACAACAGATGTTTGGTACGGGCCACCGGATGAATGGAGACTCGAAAAAGGATTTAAAGATTTCTTTCATTTTTACTGCAGTCTCGGAAGGTTTTAATACACGCGCACAAAATGGATTCTAAAAACGGCGGATTCATTGTCATTTCGTTAAGCAGATAAACTGTACACCCACAGAGATGGTGGAAATGTGAAAACGTGGAATTTTAAGGGATAAATATCCAGCTGGGGGATGAGAGCGAGTACCCCATTGAGGGAATTATGAAAAAGATTTTGGCAAACGAAGCATCTTTTGAATAAACCAAGATAAAAACTGAGTCTTTCTAGGATTTCAAATGAAGAGCGAGGGCTAAACGATTAGATGTACTGAAACTTGGTTTGAATTGTTGCAGAATTTCGACGAGAATATATATAACTTTCCACAGGGGTAAGGGTAGTCAATATGGATTATTGGCTTAGTTTCGTTGGTATTTCGACAACTGAAATGGATTTTGGGAAGGAAACTTCGTTTACGAGATGAAATAAGAGATTTCCAAATCCATTTGCGCTGCAATTCAAAGGGAATTGTTAAGTTTGGAAAAGCAGGAAAATTATTTCATTCAAAATAATTAAAGTAGAACTGACAAAGCTGAACTGAAACGTGAAGTTATCTCCAAAAGCAATTACTTCAATATTATTAGCTCAGCAGACTGTTACTCTAGTTCCGAAAACTCATAGACTCGTAAGTACTGAAGCAGAGCATAGGTTGCTTTTGTGCTAAATTTATGTAATTGTATATAATTGTCTCTAACTTAAAATACCGACGATGTACATACATATATATACATATAATATGAAATGTCAATTGAAGGAATACATACGTACTCGTACATACAATCCAATCTTGAACTCTTGCCTCAACATTAGCTGGCACAGGGCTTTTGCAAAAGATTTGTAAATGGTCATTTTTTTGCTGTTTGGTTTTCCAGTGCCCTATTTTTGGCAGCTCATGTGTGATTCGTGACATGTGTCAAAGTCAAATGTTCTCAATTAGCATTGCCATTTCATCATGGAAAGACTTACACCCGAACAACGCTTACAAATAATTGAATTTTATTATCAAAATTCGTGCTCTGTGAAAGAAATTTTTCGCGCACTTTGACCATTTTACCATTTTAAGGTCGTCATAATCGACCTACTGAGCAAAGAATTCAAGTCATAGTGACCAAATTTCTCACCAATTTCACCCTATTGGACATCAAGCTGCTGTATCCGCCAGTGTTAATGAAGACCGTGATTCGTCGCTTTTCACAATTAGGATTGTGTTAGTCGACTATATTAAGCAAGGATTTTAGTCTAAAATCTTATAAAATACAGCTCGTGCCGAACGACCTACCACAGCATCGAATTTTCGGTGAGTGGGCCTTAGAAAAGCTGGAGGAAGATCCGATTTTTTATCGAAAAATTGTCTGCGGCAACGAAGCACATTCCTGGTCGAATGGGTATGTTAATAAACAAAACTGCCGTATTTTGGTCCGATGAGTAACCTCAGGCAATATAAGAACTGCCAGTGCAGCCGGAAAAATGCACTGTTTGGCGCTGTTTATGGTCCGGTGGAATCACTGGCAAGTATTTTTTCAAAGATGACCGTGAGAACAACGTTACCCTCAATGGCGCTCGCCATCATTCAATGATTTCGACCTTTTTTGTTGCCCAAAATGCACGAGCTGAGCCTGGTCGACGGCGCTACATGAGGAATGACTTTGGTGAGCAATTTATCTCTCGATTTGGACCGGTGAATTGGCCGGCCAGATCGTGCGATTTGACGACTTCAGACTATTTTTTATGGGGATACGTGAAATCACTTGTGTATGCCGATAAACATTACACGTGTTATTAGGGAAAAAAAAAACAGCCTTAAAAAGAAGGCTCTACTTGACAAGATATCAAATAGCAGCCCAAATTGAGGCATCCAAAACGTTTGGTGATTATATCACGATGTGCTAGCCACTCTCGAAGCGAAGGAGTTCAGCGTATTTTTTTAAAGACCTATAGCGACAGAAAAGTGCTTCGATTTGAAAAATATGGGGAAAAGTACGAATATCTGCCTATATCCTTCTATTTTTTGCCAGAATAGATTCTTATCATCATATTATACGGTCTGTTTTCAAAAAAAAAAAAACACAAAAAAACCATGAAAAATGTCAGATTATCAGGTGAAACATATTTTTTAATTAAAGTACAGAGTCTTACAATAGCGACTTTCGAACTTTGACCGTTGATAACGGCTGTCAAATTGGCTGTCATTTATTCAGTCTGCTTTGACAAATAACCATGATTGACATGACTGACATGAGTCCACTGGTTTAGAAACAGATAAATCAATATCCGTATGTCGACAAAACGAAAGATCTGCCGAAAACATCGCTACTGTCCATGAGAGTGTGCAGGAGAGTCCGAGGCAGTCGATTTGGCGTCGCTCACAAGAACTCGGCCTTTCGCAGACCACAACTTGGCGAATTTTTCGTCGTGACCCGTACAAAATTTAACTGACCCAGGAGCTGAAGGTATACGACCATAGACAACGACGTGTGTTCGCTGAATGGGCTCTGCAGCAGTTGGAAGCTGACCCTGCATCTTCAGCAATGAGGCCCATTTCTGGAAATTGTCGAATTTGGGACGATACCAAACCACATGAGATCCAAGAGCGTCCAATGCATCACGAAACAGTCACCGATGGCCGAGTCATCGGTCCATATTTCTTTGACAACGACGTTGGCCAGACCATCGCCGTCAACGGCGAGTGCTATAAGTCGATGGTTACCTACTCATTTTGGTCTGAGTTGGATGATATTTCAACAGGAAGGCGCTACGTGCTACACAGCTCACGCCACATTGGAAATTCTGCACGAGCGATTCGAGGGTATGGTCATCTCACGTGGAGATGATGTGAACTGGCCACCGAGATCGTGCGATTCGACTCCGTTTGACATTTTCTTGTGGGGTTTTCTGAAGTCGCAGCTCTATTCGAATAAGCCACAAACCACAGCGGCCCTTAAAGCCAACATAACTCATGCCATCGGTCAAATTCAGCCTGATTTATGCGCTAGAGTCATGGAAAATTGGACATTTCGGATGCGCGCCACCCAAAGAAGCCACGCCGGACATTTGAACGATGTTATATTCCATACATAATGGCATCGATAATCCTTTCAAACGAATACCAAATTTCGATGATATCTCACACACACTTTGTTTTATTTAAATTTAAAGATAGGAAGCGCTTAATGAAAGACCCTTCATATATAAAAACTAATTTTTGTGCATTTTTTAAACTGAGGCCTCTCAAAATTTGCTTCCAGATCCGCGCAAGTAGTTGCATCTTGGCTATTTTTTCCCCCATTAAGTCCCTGCTTCATTGAAGATCACACATTATCTATTGGATTCGCATCATGTTGCTCCAATCCCGGTCTAAATTCTGCGTTGTCCAACTTAGCCTCTTTTCAATATGTTTTTTTGTTCAGTAACAGGTTAAGTTTGGACTCCTGTTCTGAATTCCAGATTCTGCCAAACGGCGTCGTATTGCGTTGATGGACACTTTAATTATTTTTCTTTTCCAATCGTTCCTCAGACTAATTGTAGGGTTTCTCCGAAACAATTCACAAATAACTTTATTGTCCTTCCTGGATGTGCTTACTTGGTCCATCTACCTGACTCATCATGGATATTAGCGCATACCTATTTCTCCACTTTCTTAGAAATGCCTCTGATGTTTCTAAATATTTTGCTGCCGGCTTAATACTCATTTGTGGCCCTTTTGGGTGAGTTACTAAGAAAACACTTTCGAAAGGTAATGATGACATACCGCTGAAGCATAAAAATATATTGAGGAAGTGATTGTTTTCATTTCATGCGGTCAGCAGTTAAATGCAGAAAATAATTTGACTACAAACACTGTATGAAGACGAAGCGTTAAAGAATGTTGTCCCCAGGTAATTAAAAAAAAACACTCAACCGATTAAGACGAAAAAAATTTTATAATATTTGTTATTTCCACGAAAGTGACATAGGCTTTTCTTTTTTGTTTAAACATTTATTTTTTTATTATTTATTCATTGCTAACCTTAAAGTAATTCAAAAAATTGCAACAAATTATGCAAATGTTAAACCCTTAATCTTTTCCTAACTAAACCTACATACATGATGAAAAATAAATAGATCAACATTTTAAGAACATCCATCCATTATTTTTATTGTATTTGTTTACATCGACTTTGATTCCAGCGCCTCTGCTTTGTTCCATGGTCCATTTCACCATCATTTTGACGTGGTTTTCCCATCTCGAGCTCCCTATCTCTCTGTCATTCCTATTCCCATGTGGTATGTTCAAGTGAATGGGTATCATAATTTTTTGTCTGATTTTCCATCAGTCAACTGAATTATTTTTCCATCTGTTTCCATTACTTCCACCTGTATTACAGGACCTCGGGGTTTTGATGGGTTGTGATACATATTATTAGAGGAAATTCGAAAAGGGTGGGTCTGCCAGTTCTGTTTCTTTCATGCATAAACAGAGTGCCAGAAAAAAAACTCGTAAGACAAAGGTACTCGTAGATATAAAATTGGGTGAAACTATGTATTGTAGATAAAAAGAGAAAATATGAATTGAATTTAATTTTATGTAGGGTCATGTCGTTTTTTTTTTTTGCACTGAACAACGGTCAATTTTCTTTAGCATCGGTATGGCAATGACAAATGACATGATTTCATTTATTTCGGTTACCAGTTTTGAATACACGTGTAGCGTATGACAATCTCCATTATTTTGAGGTAAAAAAATATTTTATTGAATTACCTACAAAATACAACGGAGAGACATTGTGTTCTTTTTTGTTATTGTAGGTTTATTGACTTTCCTTTTTTAACGAGCAGGCAGAGAATATAGTGGTGGCACTTTTTTCCTTCTTTTTTTATAATAAATAAACCATAATGGTCAATAGAGAGAGAGAGACAATTTTGTCATAGAAATCGCATAGCGCAAGAAGAAAATATTTTCAAACCTTGAAATCAGATTTTTCGAGAAGTATTCAGGGAAACGAGTGGTTCGAATGTCTATCAGTTTTCGGGCAATAGCTGCCCTTTTAATTATCAATCAAAGAGTGAAAAGAGAAATAGGTGAAATGGACGAGGTTTGCACATGCAGCCAAAGTACCTGAACCTTTTAAAAATAGGTATATTCAATCTATCTCACCCACACTCCAAAAAATTCGCTGACAATGTAAGGGCATATATGTAATTAACTCTTCCAAATGACATCTTTTGGTAGAAAAGAATAAGGGAAGGAAATTTCACACGGACTTTTAAAAGTTCAAGGGCAAATATAAGACCTCACCCGGAACATGCTTTATTTTGAAGACGACTTTGTACAACTGCTCTAGATATGTCAGACTTTAAAGTAATCATTAAGGAAGACGACCATGAACCTCCAAGTGATCATCGCAAATGAAATTGCCGTATTATTATTGGATGAAGATAAGGGTCCCAGATACACTGTTTTGCATACAAGAGGTGGATACTTACAGCGTGTTTCAGGGCTCCATCAATTAATCATACGATCCAGTCCAGTACCCATTAATGTGCATTAGCGGTGAGGCCGGTTGTAGCATAGAGATTCCACAAATTCCAATAAAATTATATCTTGCAGGAATTTTTACGCCAATAGATTTATGGTAAGGGATGATGCGACAAATTGTTTGCTTTTATTTCGTAAGCTTTCAAGTCAATTTGTGGAGGATATGGCAGCCAATATGATGACAGGGAGGCTTACTTTCATAAGAACTCATCAACAGACTCTAAGAGCTGATAATTATATTGAGTGGCCGGAAAGCAAAGCTGAGCTTTTTTTGAGCCAGAGATCTATTGACAGGCATGACATAGTTGCATTATGCATTTTATTCACAAAAATTACGTGTAGACCATCGAATGGCAAAAAAGATGTCTAGCACCTATGAGGCTAATTCTATTAATTTAGAGAGCTGTGATATCTAATAAGAATGAAGAAATAAAGGAAATGATCACGCTACATTCTCAATATGAAACTGGAAAAATTTAATAATACCTAAGCACTTGAGAAGCATTCTGACGAATATTTGTGCTTCCCATTCATGAGCGCCATCCAACCGTCTACCATTCGGCTCTTCACTTAGAAGACCGTCAACGAGTTTTCTCTAATGATATTAATTGTCAACAAGACGCGCAAGGTCCACCACCAGCCGCGCTAACTGGCTTATTCAAGCTTTGCATGAAAGATGTTTTCGCGAAAATTCTTTTTTATAGGGTTTTCCAATAAGGACTTGACAACTTTTTTCTAAATAAAACGCGAACCATTTGAGATATTTCAAAAACTTTATTATTGGCTTGACGTACAATCAAAACATTTATGAATGGAACTCGCCTTCGTTCATATGGCCACCGCGGGCACGTTTGCAGCGGTCGATTCGTTGGACCCAATTTTCAATGACCCGGCCACCCATTTCGCCCGAAACGGCCGATATTTCGTGTTCAATGTTGGCTCTGAGCTCTTCCAACGTCGTCGGTGTGTTGACATAAACCAATGACTTAACGTAGCCCCACAGAAAATAGTCAAGCGTCGTTAAATCGCACGAACGAGACGGCCAATCGACTGGCCCATTTCTTGAGATAACACGCTCACCATACTTACTCTTCAATAAATCGATTGTAGCGTGTGCTGTGTGGCTTGTGGCATTGAAACCACATGTCGTCCAAGTCCATATTTTCCAATTCGGGCCAAAAATAATCGGTGATCATAGCGCGATAACGCTGACCATTCACAGTAACGTGACGATCGTTATCGTCGACGAAAATACATGGCACAAGCACGCCGCCGGCATGCAAACCGCACCAAACAGTTATTTTTTTGTGGATGAAGTGCTGATTCATGAAGCACATGTGGATTTTCATCCGACCAATAACGCATATTGTGCATATTGACGAACCAAAAATGAGCTTCGTCACTGAAGATGATTTTGCGATGAAATTCATATCTTGGCGCATCTTCTCCAGAACCCAATCGGAAAACGTACGTCGCTTCAAATGGTCCATTGGCTTCAATTCTTGAGTCAGCTTGATCTTGTATGGGTGTAAACTAAGATCCTTACGCAAAATACGCCATAATGTGGTCTGAGCGATTCCCAATTCTTGAGAACGCCGTGGAATTGACTGATGTGGATCGTTTGCTACGGACGCCAGCGATATTTTCGACGCTTCGACCAACCCGTTGTCTCAGTGACGGCAACATCACACAACGAATATGTAGACTCAAATTTTTGCACTAAAATTGCTATTGCCTGTCTACTAGGGTGAGAATTACGACCGAAAATTGTAGTTAACGCTCTTAAAGTTGCAGTCACCGACTCCGAATTTCGGAAGAAAATTTTTATAATTTGCAGACGTTGCTCGTTCGTGTACTTTACCATGATGAAAATGTTGAGTTTACTGAATAAATTGACAGTGACAGTTTGATGATTAGTGAAAGAATGCGTTCACAAATTAAATTCAAAGTTGTCAAGTCCCTATTGGAAAACCCTTTGTTATGATGTAAATGAATCGGAATCGAATAGAACCATGTTACTACTTCCAGAACTACAATGGAGGAACACAAAAACGACCAGCTATCGAAGACATCTTGATATGCGACTAGAGCGGCAACACGTAAGTGGTCTCGATCGAATAGAGGAATTCATCACATCGTATCACCAGCCGCGGCAGAAGTTTTGCACAGCAATGGTCTCCGCCTTGATTTGATGGTTTGTGTAAAAGGGCGAGGCGTTTATCTTTTCCCTGCCTACGAGCGTTCCTCGTACTCTAACGATGGTTCCTTTCTCAATGAATTTTCTCATGAACGTTGTTAAAATATCTGTATGAGAGCGTATCATGCATTCTCCATTATCATCCTTTTTTGGGATACGCTGCCATAGGCCTTCAATACTTGTTGGTGGTGATCAAAGTTGTGATAATGAACCATGGAGTGAGTCATAACTGAAGATGACATTATGATAGACATATTACGGTTTACTGTATTCTAGAAATCGTCGCTACAATGCAGAACAGCCTAAGTCCAAAATTTCAAAATAGCTTAGTTCAAAATAAATAATGTGTGTTCCCTTTTTTATTGTTTTGTATTGACTTAGGATAGGTTTGTCCTTGCCTAAAGTGAAAAGGTTCAGTTTGTTCTTTCTTAAGATGTTTAGCAACATGTCAAGAGGCCAAAATATGGTCAGCCTCGTCTTAAGACGACGGAGTAATACAGAATAAAATAACAATCTTAACTTATTATAACTTGTCTTAACTGTTCAAAGATTATTTCATTGGAACAAAATTGAATCAATCAGTTTGAAAACATTACTAATGAAAATAGTAAGTACAGCCTATAATATTTAGTGTTTCTACTTTAAATCTGTAATTCTTAGCACAATATGTGAGCAATCTATTATGCTAAGAATTGTAGCTAATTAAAACTTGTGTTCATTTTTTGAAAAAGCACTTGAAGTCCAAAGAAAACAAGTAGTTGCAGTTTAAAAAACTGCAATGGATGAGTCCAGTTTTTGACTATTTGAAAAATTGTACGTCTTGTTTAGATAACTCTCCTGAGGTTTTAAGTGAAGAGGACGAAAACGATCCTTTCGAAACAGATGATGGTGGTCCCGACTATAGTCCTTCAAACAGCAGTTTGTTGTCATCTAATAACGACGATTCAAGTCATCATCTTTCAATGAACGATGATCACTCAGTTGGAATCTCAAGAGAAGACGCCACATTATCCGGCGAGTCTCTTCGTAATGCTTCAAGAAACCATGATCTTTTGGAAACAAATGGTGCAGGTTTGAACCACAACCTTGGCAATAACAGTTTGTCAATGTCTAATTCTATTCTTTCAAGAAAACGTGTTCGCAAAGAGGAAGAATGGGTTCGATTAAAGAGAAAAGTCCTCAGAAACAGTGGGCAGGAATACGTCAATTCTAAAAACAAAACGGTTTGCGAACGAACAATGAAACCTTCTTGCCATGAAAAATGCAACTCTAAAATCGACGAATCTTCTATGTAACTATTTTTCAAAGAATTTTGGAGATTGGGAGACATTAATCGGCAGCGAAATAATATTACGAAATATGTTAAAGTTCAGCAAAAAAAAAAACGAGTACGGCTAAAACCAACAGTTAATAATAGATCTTCTGGTAATGAAGAAAACATCGAAAGTAGAAGAAATCCCTCGTATTATTACTACATGCCGACCCTACAAACTGATCAAAAAATTAAAGTATGCCAGACATTTTTTTATAAATACACTATCTATCAAATGGTTAAAATTAATGATTAATAAGTTTTATAAAAAAGGAATCACTGTCGTAGAGGACGATAATCGTGGACTCACAAAGAATTCTCTTCTTCCAAGTTCCGTAAAAAACTCAGTTCGAGGACAAATTAATAGCATTCAAAGAGTAGAAAGCCAATACTGCAGGTCCAACTCACAAAGAGAGTATCTACCACCTGGACTAAACATAACAAGATTGTATGAAATGTACAAGGAAAATGAAAACATTACACGAAAGGCATCCTTCGCCGTGTATCGGCAGGTTTTTTTTTAACCGAGTTTAATTTGTCGTTTCGTGTACCGAAGAAAGAGAAATGTGATCTGTGCAACAAATTTAAAAATTCGTGTGGCCAAGAAAAAGATAACATGAAAGAAATTATGGCGAATCACGTTAAGGCTAAAGAACTGGCAAGAAACGAAAAAACCAATGACCAATCAGCTCTCCTCTATTTCTGCGTTGCTGCTTTTGACCTGCAAAAAGCACTTGTATCCCCAAAAGCTGAAATCTTCCAATCATATTATAGGCGCGAGCTGTCTACTTATAATCTGACCGTGTATGACATTGGCTCCCGTCAAGGTTTTTGCTTTATGTGGCATGAAGCTATATCATCGAGAGGGGCTTGTGAAATAGGAAGGTGTGTGTTCTCTTTCCTTTCATAAAAACCAAAGTTGCTGAAGGGAAAAAAGTTTTAGTTTTTATTCCGACAACTGCAGTGGACAAAATCGAAACCGCTACCTGTTTTGTTTGTACCAGCATTGCACAGATGTCTCATGTTTTTAACGTAAGTACCTGCCGTGTGGGCTTAAACTTACGGGATGCTCATACATCCATGGGAGCAAGGATATGCCTTGCCATCGGTCACCAAACATTTTCACTGTTTCAGATACCAATTCGGAACTGTGTTGCCGGCACAAGTTCCATCCTTGGTATAAGTCGAGGCCGACCTAAAACCTTTTACTGCTCTTAGGGTCGCAGCACCCAGCACTTATTGCAACTCCACATTGAGTTAACCAAAGGAAAACTAAGGAAAACCAAAGGAAGACCCTTCCCGCGATTTTGGGTTTAAACCACAGCCACCATGACGCTCCCACAAGGGGGCCTACCTCTAACAAGTCAGGCCCGGACCGAGATCCGGGGGGCTCCTGACTCCCATGGTACCGTGATTTAAGTCCTGGTAGGGACTACCAGTGGTCCAGCCGCCAACAAGACCTATGACCGGCAACTTGTGACTGATCGAATCGTAGCAACCTTCGGTAGCGTCATCTGAAGATGTTTACGATAAGACCAGTACTTTGCTCTGCCCCCGTTCATTATTAGACAACGTCATTAAAGGGCGAAGCCTTGATAATTGGGCGGGGGCCCACCAGCATTGCACAGCTAAATTCAAGGTAGAAATCAGGCACAGTTTTATAGACCCTGGCCACACACAAAACGAGGGCGACTCGATGCATAGTGTCATCGAAGGAGCCAAGAAAAATATTCTAATTTACTGTCCAGATCAGTGGTACAATGCTGCGCGGACTGCTTGCAAGGCTAAGCCATATTATATAGTCAAAGAAATGTATGCGAGCGACATTTTTGACTTAAAAAAAAATGCTTACAGACACAATCAAAAACTGGAAAGAAGAGGAAGAAGGCAACGAGGTTAAATGGAGCAAGGTTAAAGTGGTTCAAACATTCGCAGAAACTCCCAATTTTATAAAGTTTAATTATGCATTTGATGGTGAAACGAAAATTATCAACAAAATGGAGAAAAAAAGAAGAACTCTCCAACCTACTACAACCTTGTGCAACTAAGAAACAGCCAAATTTCAATACAAAAATTAAAGCATAGCGATCTAATGCATCTTTTCCATCTCAAGATGTCCTGGAGATGAATATCAAACGACTCTGAATAACTTTTAATCAAATATATATATTTTTAAAGAAACTATGACTGAATTTTTTTTTAATTTTTTAGGAAAAGATTTTAATTTTTGTATTTTTGAAACAAATATCATTATGACCTGATGATGAACACTATGACATGATAATTTTTAAAATGATAATTTAAATGATTTAGTTAATGATAATTTAAATCCTATGTCCAAACATTAACTAGAATAATAATGCTTCTTAAAAAATCTAATGTCGCTAAAATCTAGCACAAAAAATTAATATACACATATGTTTTTTACGCCAAAGGTGTTTCATAAAATAGTTTAGGAGTAAATAAATTTTCAAGTTTCAAAATCGCTCTCCTGAAAATTTTTAAAATTGCAATTTAGATTAGTTCTGCATTGTAGCGACGAAATAGTTCAATGTATCTGAAGTCCGGTTTCGAACTGCACTGAAAAGTACTCGATTTCTATATGTTCTTGAATTGGGAAACTACCTACCGTCTTGATGAGTCAACTTCCTTATTTTTACTCCTATACAGCAAATTTAATTCTGAAAAAGTCTTTTAACCCAATCTCACTAAAGAATACACAAACAAAGTATGTTCCAAACCAATTCCTGAAGTGACAAAATCCAAAGAAATATTACTCTCCATTCCTCTAAGAATTTATCAACCACACGTCTATCAATAACTCCGAACTGTCAATAAAAATCCTTGAGTGCCTTCTTCCTTACGGTGTTTCCTCCAATGTCCATTTCTAAATTCCAATTTAAGCCTAAATTAGTGACGTCCTTCTCCCAACTCTTGATAAACCTTTTAGCATTTATATACAACAAAACAAAAAAATCAAAACAAAACAAAACTCTCTGCAATACAGAATGGATACACACTTAACTAACCCCTGGATTCGCATTCCATAATCTCGAACTCAATCAAGTGCGTGTCTGAGTCTACTGTGTACTAACACTTCCCACCAAAAAAAGAAGAATAAGAAAAAAAAAATGGTGATTTATCAGATGAATCAACTGAGATGACAATGCTGTGCGAATTAACCTGCCACTGGCCTCTCATTTATCCTTTCTTGCTACTGATACTCTACTTCAATCTATCTGCCAGCACCTTCATTGTCTACCACCTTCGTTTCTTTGTATCCAGTTTTGTTGAATCTGTGCTGGTAGTCGTCGTCATCGCCGTCTTTGTCGTCATGCGTCGGTTATGTGACGTAGTAGTCATCGTAGTCGTCGTCGTATTCGTCGTATTCGTAGTCATAGTCCCACTTGTGGTCGTTGTCGTTCTCCTCCTCATCAGCTCTTGTTGTTCATTCTCATTGATTTATTACCAAAGGCATTAAGCTGACAGAAGCTGAGAATAAAACGACAGAAATACAGAGTAAAAACCTGAACTGAAAAAGGACGAAAGGATGTACTCGTATAATATCCACCAGCGCCACTAAATAAGGACAAAATTGAGGCAACAAAAAATAAATAAATAAAAAATCAGAAACGAAGAAAAATTTGCTAAAGATCGACAAAAGGATCAGAAAGGTCACTTTCAAACAAAAGTTTAGGGTTGCGGCCGAGACAATATATTGAACAAAACTCCGGATGGACAAGAAAACAAGAAATTTGGTAAGAGAAGCAAATCCAAAATAAAAGGAAATCCATTTGTCCATTGTTCATTGTCGTTACCTATATAAATCATCGGCATAAATCACTCCACACTAGGATTTGTGGGAGTGAATTATTTTAGTTATTGAGCCCAACGGTGTTATATTTGGTGGGAATTGGCATGTAGATGGTAAATTTCAGTCCAATTGTGTCAAGAAATTAGTTACTAACGAAAAAGGAAGCAGAATATTAACAACAACTGTGGAGATGTCAATGTTATGAACATGTTGCACGACAAAAACATGGAGACTAGGGACTGGTTGGTTAATGGATTGGATGGATGTGAATGATTTGATTTTGAAACGCTTGAGACATTCTGCACCGTAAGATACATACATGTGTACTCGTATGTACGAGTATGTATGTATTTGCTTCAAGCCTAAAGTACAATAAAAGAAAAAAAAATGTGCGAGGCCTACGATTTAATGGTACTCAGAACGATGAGAATCACGAAGAGAGCACTTTTAGATAAAATAAATAAAATTCTTTTTATGACTGATACGCCAATTTTTTATGCAAATTCGAGTCTTTAAGTGATTTACATGAATGAGATTAGGTATTTTCTCAAAAATGTAATTGATTGCTGGGCTGTCTACCTCTACCTGATTCCTCGCTAGAAGAAACCGTGTTGATTCTCAAAAGGCCCATAATCAAAGCGCCAAAACCTTTCCAGAGCCTTCCAAAAAGACGAAATAACGATGGCGGTGATCTATAAAAGCGATGTAGACGGATCAATTTCACCTGAACTCTTCACATCATGGCTGGTACAAAGGCCACGTCAAGATTATCACTTGTGTCGATCAAAGATCTTTGGATTTTTATATAAAAACCGTAGGTGGATTAGGAGAGATTTGCCCGAATGGAAAGCCGCGAAACTGAAGGAATTAAGGGGGCCTTATAGATGCGCGTTAATTGTGATTACTAAGGAATTCTTTAACCCTCTGGCCCGGTGCGGATTCGACTTTACAACCCTAAGAGCTTACAAAAGGTATGAGCGGAATGGTGGTAAGTAACTAATTCTCCTTTAAACAAAGCAGGAAATACAGCATCAGATCTTGGAACGTTGATATCCTTTTTAGAGTTGACAACCTAGGCGATGGTCTCCCGACGACGAATCAAAAAGAGATTCTTTACGATCAGAGGATGAAGTTGAGGAGCTTCTGGGCACATTTTCAGAATTGGAGGACTCAAATGAAACCGTGGAATAGTCTTCTCTGGTTGATTGTAGCAATGCTACGGTTCCTTCAGATTAACTTCATCGCTCCAAAAAGGCTTCGACTGCACTCTTTCTGTATCCATCCAAAGACGCCAACCAGCATTCCGGACTTATCGACAAACAGATTGGCCAAAATATAGAGGAGCACTTTTAAAAAGACTCTTCTCTGAACCCTTATGAAAGTGAAGGCGATATCACCCTGAGTCACAATTCAACCTAGAGGCAATAAAATGCTGCACTGGTGGACATCAGCACTCGGACCGCTTAGAAACGTTTGCAGGAAATTATCCAACCAAGCAAGAAGCACAAGGATGGTGACAGACTGTGACTCATGCAAGGGATCCCTCAAAATATATAAAAAATAAGTGAGGAAGGGAAAGCTACAAACCTGGAGGACATTCTGTGACAAATTAACAGAAACATCTGAGGCATCGCGGCTAAGAAAAATGGCTCTTGGACGACCTCAACCGATGAATCACTCAACCTGCTATTGGATACTCAGTTTCTAGGTAGCTCCCAATTCACAGGCAGCAAAAACCTTAGTAAGACTACTGCAGCCACGACTAAAATTCACGGCATAGCTTCAAACTATACAAGTTTACTAGTCGGGACGGTTTGATACATGCCGAGCTACAAATATCCTCAGATGTTACTCGTATCTAGCGAATATCATGAGGAGCTGCGTAGAAATGATCCGCATCCACTTGTCATGGAGAGAAGTTAATGTAATTTTTATTCCCAAAACCGGAAAATGTCCTCATGTTATCCCAAAGGTCCTCAGACCTAGAAGTCTATCATCTTTCCTTCTGAAAACTCTATCACCACTGATTGATATCCATATCGAGCTCAGCATGTCTACTGTAAAATAAAGTCGGTGGAAACGGCTCTGCGTTCACTGACTAGCACTGACACTTGGGGAGTTGATCAGTTAGATGCGAAATAGCACGATAATCAACTCCAAGCTTCTGGTAAAATATGTATTAGTAGAGGTACACCGCAAGGCGGTGTCCTCTCACCCCTTCTCTGGAGCTTAGTGGTCAATGAACTGCTGATAAACCTGAAAAATGGTTGTAGCAGAGTGGTTGCTTATGCATATGTCGTTGCTATAGCCGTCCCATTAAAGCATCTTAATGCCATTAAAGAACTCGTACAGCTAAATCTTAACAGATTAACCCGTTAGGCGGATCGATATGGATTGGTAGTAAGCCGCCATAAATCTTATCTGTCCTCTTTTCCATGAAATAAAAAAAATCAATCGCAGAACCTCCCTTAACCGACGGTACCAGCTTAGTATTTTCCGATACAACAAAGTATATGGATCCTATTTTTGACAGGAAACTATACTGGAAATCTAATATTCCAGAAAGCCACAGTAGCTCTATCCTCTTGAAAAATAGCCATTGGGCCTTCAACCTCATATTATACACTGATTCTACATATCGGTTATAAGACTGATACTCACCTAAGGGGTATTTGTCTTAGACAATGCAGTCAATTGCCTTATATATTACTTATATACTATTCCATCCGCGGCACTGGATACTCTGTTTCACTTCACACCTCTCGATGTTTTCAGCGGTAAGTGGCTGCGGTCTATACGCCTTACAGCGACTACACAGTGGACAAATAAATTATTTGGCCACGCTAATATGCTTAGCACTTTAGTGTTAGAGAATATCGACCACATTATGCCCCAACATTGGTTTGACAAAGACTTTCATGTAAGCATCCCCTCTAGATCTTTCTTGGAGGAAGATGTTTTGATGGACGACAAGATGGACAGATGGATCCAAGACTGATATCGGGGTTGGTGATGGTGTTTTCTCAGTTAAGCTTATTCTAAGCCTCTGCTTCCGACTCACAAATAACTGGAGCGTGTTTCGGGAGGAAATTTTAGCAATCAAAGAAGTCCTCTCCTAGCTTAAGAAAAACGTGATATCTACAAGGGATATCCACATCGTTCCGGATGGTAAGGCTGCTACCAAACCCATGGACTTAGTCTCACAAAATTCTAAAACCGCTCTAGATTGCCGATCATCTCTGAGGGAGATGGCAGAACAGTTCAATATTCACTTATGTTGGGTGCCGATACATAGAGTAATTCCAGAGAATTGTAGGGCCGACGAACTCGCCACCCTACCTGTCGTAGCTGAAAAAGCTATCATCGGTATACTAATCGCTACGTGCAAACTAATGTTAAAGCTGGATGCTAATAGAAGAAAAAAACCTTTGCTGAACTCTCATAGATTTCACAAGAAGGCCTGGCGTTTTTAGAAATGAATTCTGCTAAAGCTGCGTGTTTGAGAGGATGAGACACAACACTCCACCTACTCTGTATATGACCAGCTCTCCCCCAAAGAAGGAAATTCCACATAACTCAAATTGGTTGCAAGAGTAGAGGGTCACAGATCCGCGTGCCATCACAATGGGCAATAGGCCATAGCCACTCCTACCTAACCTAACCTATCCTAAACTACGTTAGTAAGGGTGAACGTGGATTGTTACCAGGTCTCTTCCTGAACTAAAAAAAAGTGTCTTCGGAGACGTTCAAAAGCTGTTGCACCGCATCGCCTTTAAGATTCCGGGTAGATCCTTCACAATCTACTATCAAAGTCTGTGCCTGAGACAAGTGAAGCGACAGAAGTGATCGAAGCGAAAAAAGTTATTAATGAAACCAAGTGTTTCTGACAAGATCAAAATGTTGGAAATGATCCAAGGATTCTAAATAAAGACCCAACGAATTTAAGAATTTAAAGCGAATACAATATTTCAAACGATCAAAGGAAACCATATTGAATTGATCGGTGGAGAGATCTAAAGTATCGAAAAGATAACAAGAAACAATTGGCACAAGAACTGATATGAAGACCGCAATGATTGACGAATCAATTTGATTTTAGCAAAGGAGATTGATTATTCACCTTTAAAATGGGTGAAGCGACAACAACTAGACGAGGTACGTGTAGGTGGTATGTCATTGAATGCCAGCGAAATATTGATACAAAATTGTTCCAAAAGAGCTTTGATGGTCCAAGTACCATATTAATTTCGAGATCTGTGTACTTGCTTAAAATACAATTTGTAAGAAAATACAAAACTGACAACAGCCTAAAATCTTCTAATTTTTTCCAATCAATGATACATGCTACTTAGTTAACAAAATTTGAACGGCTTACTAAATATTTTTCCAGTGAAAGAATAAAACTAAAATACCTCAACAATAGAGCAACGTTCAAGTGCTGTATTCTCAACTATTCTCCCTTCTTTCCACTCCACAGACACAGAAATTAATCTTCAGTCTCCAGGCAAAATCGACAATAACCAACAAACGTTTAAGCCCTCTTTAACTATAGACAGAGCTTATTCTCATAAACCTATAAGCTTAAGTACAGCTTTGTAACCTTTCATTTATAAACTTACATTGACTAGTTAAATTTTCGTCTTCCTTTTTCTGTTTCTACTATATCGCCCAAAGTATGTACCTCATTCTCAAATTGTTCACACTTTAGAGCCTATCCATTAAAGACCAAAAAAAAACCCGGTATCCCTAACACACATTGGTTTCTCCTTACATTTTCCATATTTCCTTCACACCCACTCGTCCAAATATATCACTATGCTCAAGCAACCTCAAGAAATTAAGGAAACAACAGCACAAAAAAAAAACTTCCATCCAATCATGTCCTTTTTTTTTAAAGGACCTTCCTTGAGTATCTGAGTATGTGGACGTACTCGTATATATTTTGTGTTATGCCATTCTGCTTTGGTCATCAAAAAACCGTAAAAGGAAAGTAGTCTCGAATAAAAAAAATTAATTTTCCGCAAAAGGAGCTTCAACAGGGAAACCGAATACGAAAAAAAAAAATCAAAAAAGAAGAAAGACACGAAGGAAATCGTACATCTTACCCAAAGAACGAAAAAAAAAATCAGCAGGCGGCATCGACTTTGGCACCCAGGATGAGATTGAGGCCATCAGAAGGCAACGGATGAGCTTACTACACAGGAAAAGGGCGAGTCTATGAACCAAAGAAAAATGACGGCATATACACATTACCCACATACATCCATAGACATCAGCATTAATATGGTCTTGCAGATATTTTCATTTTGAAGGATTCAAATTATGGTGTCCTTTTTTTTTTGTGCAGGGCTTCGCGCTCTCAACCAGAGCAGGTTCTCTTCCTGTAAGAGAAGAAACTTCACAACCAATAACAAGAATACGAGTATGCCTACATGACTGGGGGTGTATAGTAAATTCTCTGATGCGGAAGGGTTCTTTCTTTGAGCCGAACTATTGACTGCAAACTTCAAACTAATGACCAGTGACAGCCGACTGATGTTTATGCAAAGTTAAACATTTAGCACATTTAGCAAATGGGGTCAGGATATAAACAGCATTGCCGTCTAGGATGCTTTTAATTGTACGTTGAACCATGCTGTGGAAATGACGATGAACTCCAAAAATTGTCTAAATACGCAGAGTGTCCTCGGAGCTTCCAACAGAGAAGATGCTTGACCGAATTTTCTAGTGCGAGTCATTATGCAAAACAAATGCATAAGAAGTCTCTTCAAAATACGCTTTTCCCACCATTTATAAGTTATGGGAACTTGCTCACAGTTTCAAATTTTCATGCTTGCCCTCCCTTCTTCACGTACAATATTCCGGAAATACATGTCTGCAGAATCGAATATGACTTAGGGAGTCAGCATCCACTGAAAGCTAGAAGGTCCTTCTAAAGCCATTGACGCTAAAAGTAAGTTACCCACTACGAGAAACAGTACTACACCCAGGAAGCAAAAACTCCTCTCTTAAGTTGGTTTCGATGCTGAAGTCCAGGCTCTTTCGTATTTTGATATGATGATGTTTGCCATGGAAAGACACCCATCCCAGTGTGAATGACAGACATACATCCACAAAAAAACATTGTGGCCGTTTGGGCAGTCTCAAGACAGCAGATAAAAGACCTCTGTGTATGTGATAACCAAGCGTTTTTGGTGATCTTTAATAAATATGCTTTTAATTTAAACTTCAATAAATTTTATTAGATTTAGATTTATTAAATATTTTTGATTTAACCTCTTCGGAGTACAAGTGAATAATAAAAAGAAAAACAGGAAATCGATCCTTTCGAACAATGTGCTTTTCTGACACATTACTTGACAATCAGAATTTCGAAGGAAATAGGTAGTTATTAACAAGTTAACAAGTACATATTGGGCGAGTTCAAAGCTAGATATAATGTTTGATGCAAGCAATAGTTTTTATAAATTTCATGATATTATTTGTATGAAATATGTTGAACAACCTCAATTTCCAAAGCTATTTACTTCAAACAGATAGTTAACTCTATAAGTGAGCAAGTTGATGCTAATTTACTGCTTTTTAAAATTCGGTTCTCAGTAAAAATATGACAGAATACACCGTCTTAGCCCGTTTAACTAATTCACATTTCCTCTTGAGCATATAACTCAACGACCTTCGGATCTGCACGTGAAATATTCTGACCCTTAATAGCCCACGCGCAGCTGAACAATTAGCAGAGGCGCTCGACTGCTATCAAGCAGATATCACCGCCATTCAGGAAGTGCGATGGGATATGCCGGATATATATGTACTATTGTGATAGATACAGGGAAAATAAACAGCGTATGGGGATTTGCAATATGCGGCAGATTTAGGCAAGAAGTATTGAGCTTTCGACACGTGAGCGAGCATCAACACTAAATTCGCTAACATACGAGTAGGTCTAATATGCGCCCATACCCCTACGGGATACGGAGAATGATTCTACGAGCTCCTCAACAAGACGTATGAGCAATGTCCGAAGTATGAAGTAAAAATCGTACTAGCCGAGTTTTTCCTAAAAGCAGGACATCTTTTGTAGGACAGTAGGACTGGCAACGGACTTACTATCACTATAGCAAGCACATGGTTTCTTCATCTCAATACATGCAAGGAAACATGATCGTCGTAGCGTTCCGGCAGCCAACATTGACTCGCATCACAACCTTGCAGCCAGGGAGCGGATGTGGATCTCCCTAGCGCAACAAAGAAGAACTATTGTGAGAAGATATAATGTAGAAAAACTGCAATCGCAAGAGACCGCCAGAATTTTCGCCGAATGCGTATCCCGAAATTTCTAAACAACTCCTATGCCGCCAGCATCAAGTACTTAAGACCAGTGGCAACGCAGCCAACGTGCCAATAAAGCCACCTCAATTTATGTGCTGAGTTTTACCCGACCAACACCTAGAAATCCTTGGCTTGATGAAAAATGCCGGTAAGCACATGCAGATAAACAAGCGGCGCTGCAACGAAGGACAAGAGCCGCTCGTGAGCTCTATGAGCAGAAGAGACGGGGAGAACATCGACTTTTTTGGAAGAAAAAAACAAAAATCTCACGATGCGCTTTGTACTCCAGGAATAAATGTTCGGAAGTTTTACCAACAAGCAACAAGAACGTGTCATGGCAAGAAGACCCTTAAAGCTGGTAGAGATAAATTAGCAAACCTGTGACTCTAAGTTGGTGCTGAGAATATGGAAGAACTACTTCTGCAGACGGTATAACGGCGACGTAGCCCAACATCCCGCCGTCAGACAGCATAGACTTTTCAACTTAAATAAAGATAGTCAAAACTTCCATCCACTTGACCAGAAGGAAGTAAGGATAGCAATATCTAAGCTAGAATCTAACAAATTAGCTAGACCTGACGGCTTACCGGCCGAGGTATTCAAAGCTGCTGGAAATGACTTTGTGGAGAGCATGCAACAATGTATGAACGTCTGAAACCCTTCGCTAACAACCTAATTGGTTCCTATTAGTGCGGCAGATCCTGGAAAAAACTTAAATTCAAATCGATACCCAGCATCTTTTCATCGATTATAAGGCCACATTTGATAGCTTTAACAGAGATGAGCAATATAGAGTCATGTCTAGTGTTGGCATCCCTGTGAAGCTAGTCCGTCTGTTCAGAATGACGACAAAGAACGCTCGCTGCTTCGTCAAAGTCGACAATGACTTAACTGAGAATCAATGTCAAAAAATGTTTTAGACAAAGTAACGCGGTGTCATGTGATTTCTTTAACATCATATTTGAGTATTGTGCGGGACTCACGAGTGAAAACTGGAAGCACAATCTTTTAAAAGTATGTGCAACTAGAAGCGACTTAAAGTAAGCAAATGGAGGCAGTTCGCTAAAAATCGTACTAACTGAAGAGGTTTGTTAGCTGAGGAGCAAGTTCACCTAGAACTGTAGCGCCACCTATGTAAGTAAGTAACAACTTACTTTTGATCCGCTTTCCAAGCACTTTATATTGGAGAGTTGGGAAGGCAGGCTTTGAATAAGTGAATTATTTCTCTTCTGGATGTCTTGTGGAAGTTTGCTGTACTGACCGTTTGGGTCATGCCAGGTGACACACTGCGAAGGTCTTTCTATCATAAGGTGGCGTTACTGTCAGAGGTGCATCTGAGGCTCGACTGTAAGCATTTTCCATTTAGCGCGATTGCGTTAATCGCCTCCAATTGCGCACACCAAGTTGATTAAGGTCTCCTTTCACTTGATCGCGCCACCTAAAGCGAGGTCTTCCATTACCGCTTTCTCCCTCCGGGATGGATTCGAAGACTCACCGGACCGAATAGTTGGTGTACATTCGTTCAACATGACTAAGCCATGGATCTTGGCCCTCGCGACGAGGGCGATATTGCTGTATGGCCAATACAGTTCGTCGTTATATCTACTTCTTCAGTTTTCATTTATGCAAAAGGGACCAAAAATAACTCGAAGAAACCAAGAGCATTTCCATCCGTTTTGGGTAGTTTTGCCAGACAGATCGGTATACCCATTGAATGGCATAAGAAGCACCTCTCTCTGCGACACTTATTGTGTGACTAACACCGCCGCTGGGCATGTAATTTTTCATGGCCCGGCTTATACTAACGTCAACCTCCAGTTATCAATCGTTGATAAGACCGTCTCAGCAAAAATAGAAAAAGAAGACCAATGACTTCCAACGACATGTGACTAAAATTCAAGAAATAGGACTGCCAATAGTTATGAAGTCTACAAGGGCCTAAATCCTACAGTCACGGTCCCTACCCACTTATAGATTCTATTGTACAATATAAGTCATGCTGTTTGGGAAAAATACTCACTGCCGGCGGGTATTTCTGAACAAGCCTTCTCATAGAAATAAAAACAGACTAATTATAGCTAAGCCCTTTTGAAGGTAGTTAGGTCTTTGACATTCGTCAAAATAGAGCTTCGTACAACCTCCTTAACACAACAAACAACATAGAAATAGTTAATAGTAAATGGAAACCAATCAACAGTATAATTCCTATCTGTACCCTGTAAGGAACTGATAAGTGAAAGTTCAACAGGCCTTGCAGAACCGTTCAACCCTTAACCACTGGGATACCAAGTCAACAAGACACGTTTTCTTTCTGTCTTTTTCTCTCTGTTCGCAACAATTTCATACATCCCAGCACAGGCACTTATTGTGTTAACAGACCTCTCTGGCAAATTACTTAGGTAAGTACGCGCCGAGAAAAGTTCAAGGATGATTCCATTACGGTGCAAAGAGGTCACTTTGGCAAGCCCTAAAACATAATGGAATGAATGTCCTTAGCCTGAATTCACTTAAAAGATTCTTCCTTTCTTCGACCTATTGTTTTAAGGCTTCCTTTCAAAAGTCAAACTACTGTTGACGAGCCTTGGCTAAAGAGAGATACCTACATACATACATATACGAGTATTGAAAGAGCAACACTGCTTCTGCATTTAAAATTGTTTAGTCCGTTGCACTGCCTATTCGAAGGAACTGAATTTTGCCCTTACAACAAAAGTCGACTGTAACAATAGCACCATACACCATGCGAGCACTTTATAAGCTCGCTCCTGTAATGTAGCCCTATTGCATATAGCTAGCTTCCCTTAATTTACTGCCTTTCTCGTTGCCTCAATTTTCGTCCCTTTTCACGGTTTTTCCTATTTTTTTATTTTTATTTTTTCATTCAATTTTGCTTGAAGCTCTTTCAACAATCAGCAAATTTTCTGCAGCAGTTTTGTATTCTCACACCCATTTACACTGGCATAATGCATCTCATGGAAATGCCATACTGCAAATGCCAGCGTTGCCATAATGATGACAATGATGATGATGGTGATGCTGGATGGATTGTAAGGGTGCTATTAGACGAGCATACATATGTATCTGAATACTGCTAGAAGGGCATGCATACGAGTACTTGTGAGCGGTGGTGTGTGCTTTGCCGGTATCCAGAAACAGTCACAGCCGCCTTGCCATATTCAATTTCCTTCCGCCTTACCATGGGAATCTGTCAAATTGGTTGGTGTTTTACGCTTCTCTTGAAACCATTTCACTTTTCTCTATCCTTTTTGTGTGTGTTTGGGCTTTTTTTTCTTCCGTTTTTTGTGTTGGTTCTTTCATCTCCCATTTGCATGGTGTACCACGTATTCATTCCTTTTGATGTTAAAAGGAAGAACCAGGAGTAGGAATATCGTTTGCCTAGTCGAAGAAGGAGCCGAGTATCAGCATCGGTTGTGGCAGCATAACGAAAGTAACTTTAAGCAGAACATATCAATGGTTTTGTCGATATCCGTTTCTTATTTATTTTCTCCTTTTCCTTCTGTTTTTTCTTCTTTCACTCTTCCTGGTTCTGTTCCAGGTCTGCCTGCTTTAGCTTCATCACTCCTGTTCGAATCGACGGGCGTATAATGGTTTTATTCAGGGCCTCATTTTGCAACGGCCGTTTTTATCTATACATCCTCTTCCCTTGGTTTCTTTTTCTTTCTTTTTTTTCCAATTTTTCAGGACCTTATAACGTTTTTCTATGTTTTTCAAAGTGGTTAAGAGGATTTCGTGGGACACCGTTTGATCTTTTTCTATATATGTACTCGTATACTCTCTCCATTTATTCCTTGGCATCGTCTTTCATTTGCTCTGATTCTGTGAATTGAACGCTTAGAGCAAACCTTTTTCATCGGCTCTTTGCGATTCATCAAAATTTCCTTTTGAAAGGATTATTTTTCGAGAAAACACATCTTTTCGCTGTGGATTTTAAAATTGGAAAAATTTTTTTTCCTATTTTTTCCGAGCCTTATGGACTTAAAATTTCGCGTGGGCGTAGAGGAGTGAGAGTAGCCGAATTTCCTTTTGAAGACTCTTAAATTGTAACCGGATTTAAGTGATCGTTGAGGAAAATAGGGTAGGTGCGTTTTAAAAAGGTACAAGGTCTATCTTAAGATGGTAAGTACTTCAATTTACCTAAGAGGATTAAGATCGGAGAGCAGTGGGACGAGTAAAGGTACTCCGAAAATTAACACTTATCTTAAGTTTGTGTTGGCTCTTGATGTGGTGTAAATGGCAGTAGTCCTTTACCAATTTCGTTAGATTCTTGTGGAATGGTTCTAAATCTTCTTTCATAATTTGACGCTATTGTCCAACTACTTCGGTCGGACATTATGGTCGACCTGTTAGAAGGAGAAACTACATTGCCTGATACATTAACTGACGTAAGCTTATCATTATATTACAGGAGACAGGATGTGTCATGCAATTTGCACACGTAATTTATCTTACTGTTCTAAGAGGAGAAATGGTTTTGAATACCGCTTCTCAATAGTTCTCTGAGGTAGTGTTCGGAAATGACAGACGACCTAAACCACTGGCTTTCAAAAGGGACAACAAATTGGTCAATTGCATGCAATGAGTCTTCTGATCACCGGTATTTTGTCATCGGCGAATGCCTACATCAGAGTGCTGAACACATTAAGCATAACATAAGGAAAACACATGACAAAACAAGGCATCGTTCTCCTACACTCCCTTGCCTTCTAGACGATAACGAGTTAATTCTAATCACAAGACTCCCTTTCACAGCAACTAATACAGCTCCTTAAAAGCTCGCGGTGATCCTCTAAAGGAAACTAGGTTATCCATTGACGATTCCAATAGCACTTTTGTGAATAGGTCTTCATACGTTGGCAAAGGAGCTACATAGAAAAATATGTACGAGTATATAGGAAGCCTTTGACACTATATGCATTACGTTAACTCCCAACTTTATTTCACTAAAGAGCAAGAGGACTTAGCCCAGTGCCGAGAAGCACAGCTTTATAAGAGTCACATGAGTGATTCATTGACACCAGAAGTGGTATCTACATTGAAGGATTTTTTGAAAGACTTATTCGGACCCGAGTACTTTAATTCTTGTTGATTTCGCGTACTTCGGGCGCGTAATATGCAAGAATTGAAAAGAATGTTCAGAATAATTTGAGAGGTTGTTAGGTATTAAGTCTACCTCGCCTCCGCTTTTAATTCTGAAATCAAACGCAAAGCCACTCGATGTTTTATTGCCCTAAGAAGGCAATTGAGCAATGCCATGTCATGACATAACCGAAAGCCAATGTATGTTAAATATCTTTGTCGTTTTGGACGTAAGATTCTTTGAACGATTTATGGTCTCGATTGCGTTGACGGGCTTAGATGGAGGAAATATAACAGGGAAGACCTCAACTGAAAGAGAAAAGCCTCCAGACTATCTCGGAGTTCACAACTGGTGGGTTTATTGGAAAGGTCTTAGTCCATCACACACTAAAGCGCCAGCTAAGGAAGCCAAGTAATTCAATACTTGTTCTAAAGTGACCATGAAATTTAAACTTATGAAATGAAAAATCAATCAATGGCAATCACAAAGCAAGCGAGTAACTACGTTCGGGACCGGAAGCATTTCATCCGACCAGTTAACTACTAACCGCACAATTCTTGGATTAGGCCAAGAGCATATTTGATGAACTGTTTTAAACTTTTCTATGATAACTCTGAAAATGGGAAATGCTACGGTTTAGCCATCTCTAGTGTAGAGGATAACCATTCTAAGTGACCGAAAAGTGTTTGTTAATAGTACTGACACCACGCCTCGGATAAGAAGCAATGCTACGACGAAAATTGTTAACTAGTGTGACCACACAAAGGTTGACTCCCGAAAAGTCGGTACTTTTCTCGACCTAGAGAGTCAAAGACAACTCTCAAACTACTACTTACTTACCAATTGGAATTAAGTTGAGTTTTGGGAGTAAATAAAATGTTGGTAGTTGCACAATGTGCTACTCTACATCAGAACGTTTGTCGGAATCCGCTGAAGAATACGTAGACGAAAAGATTTTGAGAACTAGAATGGTCGCAACCTGAGCAGCAAGAAGTAATGAGTGATTAGGGAAGTAAAAATTTCAACGTGATAATGGACTATACAAGACAATATTCCACCCAATATCTATCCAATATGAACTAAATCCAAAAATAATTTACCCGTATACCCATCTCAATTCCCAGTAAAAATTAGACCACTGACATGATTATTTCCGACCGATATGACCCGATGGCACTTCCTTTGGACTATTAAAACAATGTGCCAACAACAAATACTAATCTTTTATACTTTTCGCTTTACAACGAACGAAAGCTGGACTAAACATCCGAACTCAAACACGTGGACCGTGGTGACGGTAAGCAAACGTTACCAGGATAGTGGACTTTCACCAAATGACACTGCGCGTTAAATATAAACATGACAAAGACAAGAATCACGAGCCCATCAAATTCTCATAAATTAGCAACGCAGAATACATTGTTAGAAGGTAGAGAGTTTATAATTCTTTGGAAGCACTGTCTCGACCTAAGACGAGCCTCAACAAAATATAGTCAACCGAATAGGCAAGATGAGGTCTGTGTTAGCGATGATGTCTATGATGCGAAGAAGCAATGCTATAAGACAAAGCTAGGACACTTCCTATATAATATTAGTTCGGTTCCGCTGTATGTGTGCAGCACCTGGAAAGCGACCTCATTTATGAAAATATGACAACAAAGCCGGAAAGGTTTCCTTCGTGATTCTTAACAACAGTCACTGCCAGATCATGCAGGCGCTGATACGCTGTCATGACTACCACAGAGCATATATTGCTTGTCTACAAGAAGCGCAACCAAGAATATTCATTAGTTACTAGACAAAGCCAAAGCTCAATCTGCGAGGTTAACTAGGGGTTACTAACTTTGGATGAAACGTCGCTATTTTACGCGCCAACATCTTCAACAACACTAGAGACCCAGGGGACAACATTTTGATGTGAAAGTCCGGCGTAAATTTAATTTCTTCTCTAAACTTACGATTTCGATCAGGTTGCGACGAATACTAAATAATTCGGTTCAACTCCTACTTCATCCCACGTCTTCACTTAGGCCAATGTTATCCCTTTTTAAAAGCCAAATACTCGTACCAAGTAAAAGACATGACAACTTTGAATGCTACCCTCAAGGCAGTATTTTCTGTTCTCTTACTTTTTGTTGACAATTAATCTCATAACTAGGCTACGATACTCCTGTAATTAGTATGAATCCCGCCACTCTGACCATACCATACCACAGTACACCATACCACACCAACAAGCAACTTTAATCCGGAAACAAAAATCTCTCCTTCCGCTTGTGATTGCTCTTAATGGCTGGTCATTATTGTAGTCGTACGCCAGTATACAGCACACCCACCCGATGCCTATGTGCCGGTAAAGCCGCCACCTCGTAATCATCATGCATATACTCTCTTATATCCGAAGCTTAAGCTTCAACTGTAATCCACTTTTCCGCCTGCACGCACATACACACTCTGTGGGACATTTCAACATAACTTTTCCGCTAAAGTTCATAATTACGTGTGAGTAATTGTGTCTTTTTGCGGTCGAATGTGACAGACGATGTCGACAATAAGCACCAGAACGACAACGAACAAGGACCAACTTTACACGCTCTATGGCTCCTCTCACTCTCCCCTGGCTTTTTGCACAGCTTGTCCTGCTGTTGTGTTGGTTAAACGTTTTTCTTTTCTCTAGTATACGAGTATGTATGTTCAACATGACCACAATTCTATTACGAATACCACACATACACACATATACTCGATTTGGGATTTCCATCTTCCTTCTAAACCTTCTTCTCCACCCGAGGCTGACCAACTTTATGTCGTCTAATTCCACTCGTAATTTAGCCAAAGGGCTAAAAATATTGCTCGGGGAGGGCAAACCGAAATCAAAAGAAAAAAAAAACTTTCAATTTTCTAATATATCCTTGGCTTCTTAATAGGACGGACTCTATAGTTCCAGGACGACGAAAATAACGGTCTAACGAATCCTTAGCCCAGGCAATTACCATGCAAAAAGTACTTCAAATCTTTTTAAATAGAGAGAGCGAGTGAGTGGGAGTCCCTCCACAAAGTAGCGCCACCATGACTTATCACCCCTTTAAGTGGGACAATCAGGGTTGTGCAATGTAAGGAATTTTTTCACATTTTTACATCTCTTATCCCGTATTCTTCCGTTAACCCCCAATGGTATACTTGCCGTTAGTGCACTGTGGGGACTGAGACCTGACGGAGACCAACTAAAGGCGGCAGCAGCAGACGACGGCGACGCCATCGTCAATGACGGGAAGTGGTACGACAAAAATGAAAAACGAAAAAGGTACGCAATTTTTCATTTGAGATACGAAGTACTTAAAGGAACGTTGCTCCTTGGGTTTCGAATTTTTTTCTACTTTTTTTTTTGTTTTACACTCTCCCAAGAAATCCTTTTTTTTCATTCTGGCCAGTATTAACCTCAAGAGAAAGTAATAATTTAAAAAAAAAGCACCACACTTCCCCTGTCTTGAGAGTTCCGGGCCTAGTCCCACAAACCTTAACTCAGCTAAAGTTGCGAGAAACATCTGTTAGCGCATTTCCTTAACGTAAGGATGCTAAACATTAGCAGCAGAACCATGGATGGGGAAAAAAGGTTGAGGAAAGAATGTTTCTTTTTTTTTTGTTTTGAATTCTTCGGCTTCTTCTACGGATAAGGTTGGAGGGGCAAAGTTTGAAACGATACTCAAGAAATTTAATTTATAAGTCCGTGAAGTACAATAAGCCAGGCAAGTGGGACAAGGATCGCGTTAGTGTTGCGTCAGTACGGAGCAACAGCTTCGAAGTTGGTGATTTTCTATAAGAACGTAAAGAATATGCCACCTACCTTGGCGGAAGGAAGTCTCTGAAATGCTGTTAAGGAGTGACAAAAAAGGATTGTTTGGTACCAAAGGATGCCCTTTTGAGTGAACACGGGAATGAGGGAGGACATTTATAAGGGTGTTAAGGCACGTGGATGGTCACTAAGGTCGTCGGAAGTGTTTGATGGGGATTCATTGTGTGATATAAATTTGGTGTTAAAGCAAAGATGGTCTTATAAAGAGGTGTTTAAGACTTTAAATATAGTTTGAGCGTTGAACAGATTTTGGCGAATTAAAGTCAAAACTCTTTAACTTGACAAGAGAGCAAGCATATGTATGCATCTAACAATGGGCTGATCATGATCATATCTACATACGAGTATATCTACAAGGCCATGTGATTCAATTTTCCGCCAAGCCCATTCAACTCTGCTCCACATATTCCAACTGTCTGCGATTCCTCCCCTTAGGTGTTCAGCGCTTCGTCCAATTAGGGCGATCCTATACTTAAATTGATTAGGTAACCCGATTTTATTGTTCGGCTTACTTCGTAATGGAGTTGCCTTCACACCTGTAGGCGCAAATTTCTTCCCTGAAACGTAGTGACTGTCTGACTGACGTAAGTTTTGAACAGAAAATTGTCGGAGTATTTTTCGCGTGGTACAGGTGTTCAGATTCAGATCTCTCTATTGCCACAGGCACCACTGAAAGCTTAAGTGAAATACGATCTTCGATCCATCTGTAGGTATTTTATGACAGCCATCCGTCTCTTGATGACAGCCCGTCTGCTGCGAGAGAGTTGGACAGTCGACGATCACTGGCACGATCAGTGCTCAAATAGCACGTCTTCGATAACAAACACTCATTCATGTTATTGCAGCAATAGACAATAGACAATCGACAAACCACTATCCCTTGTTGTTTTGGTGTTCGAGGCTGGGTACAGCAAGGGATTTCAGGGCTACCTTTACAAAATTATAGTTTTGGGCGAAAGATTGCCTTCTTTCCTGTTCTGGCCGTTTATGAACCTATCTCTTCTTCACGTTTAAAAATCTAAACGTGGTGCGTACTTGTTAACTAAAGTTCGCCAATACAGTGTCAGAACGTACCTTCACCACTTTATTCGGACTTATGTTCTTTTTTAGTACAAGGGACTCGCCATACGACCTCTTCACTTTGTAATGTCAAAAGAAATCCCCATATCCCGCCTCGTGGAAGCATGAAATAGGCCCTGTCAGCAGGGTCACAAAGTGTTTGGCTGCAGAAATCGAGCATCGAAATTCCAATAAATCACAACATTGCCTTTAATGAAAGGAGAGATATCCTTTACTTTGACCAATCGCAGTACGTCAGTCCCTTAAGCAGATGAGTTGGAAGGCAGCCTTCAAAACTGACCTAAAAATTTTGGTGTATATTTAACTTTGCTCGAGGCGTAATACTTTTAGAAAATCTAAGCCGACACATGCGACAGGAAAAGACCATCAAACAAAATGGGATCAACGGCCTTGGCACTTGCCACTTACAGATCCAAATCAGGTACCTACTTACTTGCACCAGAGAGGTTTAGCGATTATCAACACGTGTGTCGGGACCAAAAATAATCGTGCTGCTCGAGAGTGAATAGTCTTCACCTGAAACCCGGCAACCTTGAACTTTTTTTTTGATTCCCGGCACGCTCTTTCTAGTTGTCCAGACCAAGCGCACTAGCAGTTCCGGTAGTTTGCTCCTTATAATGAAGGTACGAAATATTTGGAAAGACAAAGAAATAAGAACAATGTATCAGTGTTTGTGTCAAGTGTCAGTTCAATCAGCTGTTTGTTAAACTTCTCTCAATTTTCTCTCGCTCATCTTGGATAATTTCATATAAACACTGGCATTTATACGGGTATTGAACCAATGCGGATTGCTTCAACGCACATTGAGCTGTCGGATAAACTGGGTATGTGATTCGAGTATCCTTGTTGCTAGAGAATTAATGTCCATTAGAACGATGTAGTCGATGTGTTTTGACTTTCTGGACTACATCCACATTTGGATACAATTCATAGAGTTAGCAGTTGTATCGTTCGTTCTGAAACTGTTCTGCTCTCCTGCTTATCGTCGAGCACTCGGTTCCATATAGAAGAATTTACAGAATCAATGTTTTGTAGTGCATGCATTTTGTCTTCCGAGTTAGGAGTTTTGAGTCCCTTTATTTCGCCAAACTGAAGTAGGAGCGGTTTCCTACGGCAAGACTTCGCTAAATGTCGACTAGGGTGTCATTCGTGAGGTTGGTGGTTGGAATAGCTCAGAGGAACTGTTTCCAAATTGCTTATTGTACCGCGATGAATGCTATCAGATGCGGCGTTGAAGTCGATGAAGAGATGGTTGGTGTCGACATGAATTTGTTGGCCTTTCCCAAGATTTGCTTTAGTGTGAAAATTTGGTTAATCGTCGATCTGCCAGGTGTGAAGTCACACTAATACGTGCCGATTAATGTGTTGCAAAAAGCAGAAAGCCTTGAGACATTCATACAATATGTTTCGTAGGATCTTATATGCGAAATTAAGCAGGGATATGCCTCAATAGATCTTACAAGACATAGCATCACATTTCTGGAAGATGAGGCATATATAGAGCTAATACTCGAGCATGCTTCCTCCACCACATGCATCTACCCATACCTCGTTTCGAAGAGCCTGGGCTCCAGGCTTGAGGAGAGTTGACAATTTCTTAACTTTCTATCGCCTTGTCTTGATTCTCTCGTTGTTTCTATTTTGCGATGTAGTGCTAGTTGGTGTGCATTTTCTGTCACCTGTCATACCAAGGACTCCTTTTCGGTGGGGGCTTGTAGGCTACTTCTTTGATGATGTCACAATAATGATTCCACAAATTGTTAGCGTGCATGGATAGGAACAGTTTCATGTGTACGCAGGCTATGGCTACTCCAGTCCAGATAACGCTTAATCCCTTTTCTAGGCGGTTGTGGTTGAATAGCAAAGTTCGGAGTTTGTGACAAAGAAGTGTCCAGAGTCGAAGTTTGCCCCTCTTAATGTTTGCACATTTAAAATGTTTGACACGTATCTCGCATCTATTCGTAGGTGGTCAATCTTATTGACGGTGCAAACATCTGGTTGCTGTTTGATTTCGTAGACGTAGAAACGTAGTAGGATTAGCTGCAACATGACTTTGACATCATACCCTGGACAGGCTCTGACACATATTTATCTAAGAGATATGAAAAGAATTCTACAAGAGAATTTGTTCTCTTGGATCAAATAAACATATTTTTAAAGTTCCAGTTTCTCTGATCTACTTATATAAATCAAAAAGTGGCGCCCAACAAAAGACCAATATCTATTTACTCTTTAATCCATTCTTTGTTCAATCCGATGGAGACAATATTCCAAAACTTCGCAAACAATAATGACTTTAAATATACAAAACATGACAAAGTGAGGAAAACTTCAAACAAGGAAGTGTAATCGTCAGGTACAAACTTTCCAAAGTAACCCATTCCTCTATGCACTGCTCGAAAATAATGTTTCTGTAATTTCAAACTAAGTTCTTTTGTTGCCTTTTCCGTTGTCGTTGTCATTACCGTCATCGTCATTACCTTAACAAACAAATCTCAAATAACCAAACAGAGTATAACACAGGGCAATAGGAGCTCTAAAAGAGAGCTCAAAAAAAAAAAATTCAAAACAAAATATAGAAAACCAAGGACAACGAAAAATGAAACAGAACAAAGAAGACTGGGAACCAAAATTGCTTTTTCATTTTCATCAGTTTGAACTTCATGTTTATTCATTGCTATCGTTTGTTGCTCTTACATTTGTTGCTGTTGTTTTCTTAATTTGCCTCTTGCTTCCTACAAAACGTGCAGAAGATGACGACAAGGGCGACGATGATGATGATGATGATGATGATGATGAAGACTACGAAGCCGACTAGAATGTAGATGGTCGACTGGTTATATACCACCAAGTAAGCACTTCTAGCGGAGGCATAACAACTCAAGCAAGCAACTGAAGCCATTCCCCGGACCCAAACCAGCTACAGCGGGGGTTTGTGTAACAAACAGCAGGAGCAATTAAATCATCCCTTTGATTTTCTGGTAGCAGGGGTTGAACGATTTAGGAGTCCACTGAAAATACGTCTATAATTTACCCCAAAAATAAATTATGGCAGGCGGTTTTCAAAATTATTCAAGGTGGTGCGCTGTGCTAGAGTTTCTCTTTGAAAATTCTAAAGAGCACCATGAAATTATTTCTTCCCTTTTGGAGAGAGTGTGCGATTACTGCTGTTCCCACTTTCATGAGCCCTGTGCTCTGTGTTCTCTGTGATGTGTACCGTGAACTCTCTGCCTTGTCTTGTTTGCACATTTCTCAGCGCAGAGTAGTTTAGAGGCAATTCTTTAGGACTACAGTACCAGTACTAACAAAGGGTTAATAGATCTTTCATAAAAATTCCACTTTTTCTTTCTTATGTTTTTTTTTTTCGTCTGTTTTCATTTTTTAATTTACATGGCGCCCAAGGTGGGGTTCATTTAAAAAAAAATTGTACAGCAACCCGCCATTATTTCATCTTTTGTCGTTGGGGGCTGTTGATTTGAAGGAGGGGGGACGATTTTTTGAATAGATGGGAATAGGTGTCTTCGAAAAGCGGGTAAGAAGGAACACGACTCGCTCATGTTGCTTTGCTTAGTGGGCTTTGGAGAAATCCCAACGGAATTTTTTTTTAATTTTTTGTCAGAGTAAACGAAGGAAATTAAAATTCAAAATTAATTTAGTCTACTGAAGTGCTATTGCTTTTGGGGTACAAGTTAGGGGATAAGAGGTAGTTAAAGGACCTGCAGGTCCTTTTTGTATTTCCTTCGCTCCGTTTCCGTTTCTTGTGTGCCTCTATTCGTGTTGCATATAAATTATTATTTTCATTTTTGGACCGTGCCACCGTACAACTTTGCTATTCAATTAAAGGAAATCCGATTTTTTGCTTTAGTTCTTTGTTGTTGAGGAGGAAAAGAAAAGTTGCTTTATATAAAAATAAGCTTTTCTTACAGTCAATTGCTCGTGTACATAGCCTATTTATGAGGAATTTTTTCGGTTTTCTTCTGATGTTTTTTATTCCCAGTAATAAATTCATTAATACAGGAATTTTAAAGTTAAGCTGTTTTGGATTTGTTGGTCGTTTTTGAACGTTCAAGAAAGTTCAAGAATTTTAAGTAATTTTTGAACGAGTATGCTTGAACACTGTAAGAGGACACTTCAGAAACACTTCCACGTTTATGTTGTAAAGTTCGGTCAGCTAAGGCTAGGTTCGCAAAGCAGATCTTAGTGCCACTTATAACAAATAGGGCCACCTGTCGGGCGCCACTTTGCTTGTATTTTTTTTTTCAGTTTGGGGCCGGAAAATAACTTGCGAAATTTATTATCTTCTTAACTTTGAACTTTCTTTTTAGTTTCATGATGATGCCGGACGGATTTTAAACCTCCTCCGTCGTTTGTCCTCGGGAAGAGTTCTAGATATTACCTCGTCAGATTTCAGTTGTTGAAGACGTACCAGACGTACTCGTATATTCTAAAGCCACTCCATATGGGTACATTTCTGGGATGTGGTTGCATTATGATCAGTTTATCATTGGAATGATTCAACTGAGTGACCTAGATGATGATATGCATGAACGAGAAGATCGAAGTGATTGAGATCACGGGGATAGCTGAGATGATGGACATAGTCTAGATGATTTATATAGTCGTGATAATCGACATATTGCAGATGAGCGCCAAGTCGAAATGATCGACATATAAGAGATCTATCAGGACGCTCGCTAAGGGCGACCAATTGCATCGGCAAACTCTTGGCCTGAACGAAATTAATATCCAAAATGGAGGCTATCAATATGACCGAGATAGTAATGATTATTTATAGAAACAACTGGGTAATTACTGACTTCCTACCTAGAATATGGGTAGGGCCATTAGCACATCAAGTGGTTGCTTTATATCCTCATGATGGCCGCCTGAATCTCTGGGCGGAAAAACTCCCTAGGTGGAATCAACCGTGCTGCCTCCATCCAGCCCCTTGACGTGGTGATCATCTTTCAGGTTTACTCTGACATATGTATATGAAGTTTAGGTCTGAGAAGAGCTTCAGAACCAGATGTTACTGTCTCTGATGCAGAAATGGTGGCGGAAGAAACGCAAATTGGGTCAACGGTAGCACGCATAAGTTAGTACGCGGCTGGTGACACTGGAGAAGCCGACCACCACCAAATTGTCACTCGAATAAATTTGGAAACATAACATACGAGTATATTCCGGAACAGAAGTACTCAGACATGAAACAGATCCAACAGCACGCGAGATTGATTAGAGTTTCCCATCTTACCGTGCACATTTCCACATAATTTCGGCGATGCTTCCAGCGTGGCAAGGCCGTTGACAAGCTGATGACAAGGTTGGGAGTTACTCCCCGGCACTATTAAAGTGGAAAGTGGTGATCGGAACAAGCTTCAACGGCCTCAAATGTCCTGTAACTGCACACGACGTCCTGCGCCGACAGTATCTTGTTCCGTGATCCAGTAGCAAAACTGTCGTCACGGATGCCACCTCTGATAAGTTAGGGTTCACCCGACTATGATTGCGCAGCCCGTGGTTCAGCACAGAATGCCTGTTGGCGCATGCAGGAAAACAGAAAGCATATAAAGCGAGGCTGCAAAGGAGGACTACAGCGGCCCCAAGGAGAGAGGGATTAAAGGGATTAGGAGGTATTAAAGTATTAAGTCTCCTACATTCGGCATTTTTGCAAGGACGTATAAAGAACACCCTTGAAAGGACGAACAGCATGGTAAATTCAAAGTTAGTTCCGATGAAAGTGTAAAACCATTTCAGCAGACGCCTATGACGATGACAATCAACATTACGCTTTCCGACAGAGCAAGGGATGAAGGGCAATTATTCCATGACTCGACTTGAAAATAAAACGAAGTGAGCCGAAACGCGATCTCCAAATCGAATAAAAAGCTCTTACCATAGCTGTCAACAGTACATGGATGGGTGGATACAAAGATGGATTAAGGAACATATTTAGCTAAATGTTTAAATTGCAGCGGTAGAACTGCAGTTGATACCAGTGCCGTGAAAGTAGAGCATAGCGTAAAACGCAAAAAGCATAATGATCAACGTTAAATTTACACAAGGTTGGAATTCAGTAGATCGGTGTACGATGACCGAGACAACATTTCCTTAAATCTCTAGGCGGTTCTATGCTGATATGACTATATCGGACAAGAATCAGCTCAAACTTCGTAATGGGGGTCATCAAACCATTTTTACAGCTGGGGGATGGTTGCAAACCGAATAAGATAAACGAATGGACGAATAGGAGCAAAAGGTCTAAGGTTTTTACGAGGACCTACAGCCAAATAAATTTTTGACCCGAACATGTCCTCAATATTCAATTCCCTATATGACTATGTGACGAAAGGGAAACCCTGTGATCTAAGTAATTACCTTTCATCCGCATAGCCCAGTCAAACCGATTACCATTGATGATGACCAATGTGACAGCGGAACTAGCAGCTCTGATCTGCTGATCTGATCGTCCAAAAATTATCCAACCAGAATTTAATGACCCAAAATGCCGCTTCATTTCACTTACAGTTTTTAGTGCATATTATCATTTCATCGGTGCTCTACTTTTCTACACTCGTCCGTCCACTACCTGACACTTGTCCGAAACATCACTCATCACAAATGGCATTGCCATGTCAACGGATCCTTTTATTTCTCTCGATAAATTGCGAGGTTGTATCATCACTCATCAACGAAAATGTGGGCACTGTATTCCAACTAACCCTCTGGGGATATAACTAGTGAATGGTTATTTTCCTCTACTAATTGATTCGAATCCCGAAACGCCAGTCAGAAACGTAGCACGTGTAGTACCCTGTTCAAATTGCCATCCAAATAGTCGTCAAAATACCTAAATTGCCAATTGCCAATTGCCAATTTAGGCATCACCAAAAAGGGTTCATCTTTCAACACAACATTCAAATCCATTAGTCTGTCGACCGTACTCTCAGAAGAGCTCAATTAATTAAATTCACCTGCCTGTCCCTTTGCATAGGTCACTTACCGAATGGACATTCCTTGAATTGGATATCCCCACACTCAACCGCATTTCCTGTTAAAAGTCCAAAACAGAAAATACTATCATCGACGAAAAAATAATGGAAAGTCCTTTTGAACAGCGGAACTCAATCGTTTCGTATAATTTCGATTGCCACCTGGAAATGGTCGTCACAATTTCAAGGTTTTATTTCTGGCTGGCAAAGTATCGATACGATTACAGAAAGCATTCCTTAGGCAAGGATATGAAAAATAGAAGATGAACGAATATAGGATGAAGTAGCACAAGTACATATACATAATTTACTATTTCCATGCTTGATAGAAGGATGCACTTGTGAAGCTTGGTACCCAATATGGTACAAGCAAAAGGTGCAGCTACTTAATATTGACGGTAAAAAAGGACTCCTCAAGATGAATGGAGTGTTGTGAAGTTAAGACTTATCGACAGAGCTTAACTCAGTTGTCGACATGCTCTCTCATACTTTCGAGGACTACTTCGACAATGATGATGTATTTACTACCTGAGAAAGAAGATGATGGTATCAAGAAGAGAGCTCACACATGTGGAATAATTCTATCACCATACAATCGCAAAAAGTCGAACAGAACATGATGAGGTTTTTTTTTTTTTTTTTTTTTTTTTTTTTCTTTAAAAACATGAGAAGGAGGAAGAAATTGGATAACACGACAAATCTAAGGAATTGAAGCGAAAATATTACCGGCTGCAGCTTTAGTCCTGATGTAATGCAGAAGAAATAAAAAAACAAGAAGGCAAAAACCTTGAAACGATTGTCGGTTCGGACACAGTGTGTTCTACAAGATTAAGAAGCTGCAGTAAGAAGGAGAATCATTTTTTTAAGGACATCCAAGGACTGACATCAAGATTCGACAACTTGCACAATATCCGATCACAAGCCCGAATCAACCGGATGTAAAATATATACATTTTTGTATCTCCTCATATATAGTATTATGAGGGACAGACCGCCCTATGTGGCCGGAAAAAATGTTAAAAAATTGCCTCCTGTTGGGCGCCACTTTTTAACATTTTGCGTTACAATGAACAATCTAACTGTTCGCTTTCGACAACCGAGCAATATCTGTAGACAAATTGTCTTTCGAATGCACAAGGAAGACGATTGACGTTGCCACTTCATTTGTTTACAAAGAGGAAGGATGAGACTTTTGACTCTAACTACGATCTACATACGAGTATGTCGTAGAAAGAACTTTAAAGTAAGGAAGCTCTATTTCAATTAATCGAAGTTGTGGCAAAACGAATCTTAGCTTCCTAACGGCCGAAAGATGATTTTAGTGTTTATCAGATCTTGTAATGATGGGAGGGAATTCGCTACAATCACAATTTCGACGTCCGAGCCTTTTCTGCTGAGAGCCAGCAATACTCCATTCGAATTGGAAAACATATGTCGAGTATGTATATTCTGTTTGTTTTATCGCGAGAAACTTAGCTACCAAATAAGGTACTGATCATGGAACCAGACAATCCTAGTAGGTTGAGGTATATCGGAGGTACTTGTATCTTGCGTTCTCGAATTAGTTCTAAAATAGTTTAAAAGCAGAGGACGACCTTAAACATAGTTCAAAAGACCTACCAAGGACTAAAGCAACATTTTTCATCTACGAAAACGTAAGTGCCACATTCTGGATCTACGTAACTTTTTTTTTTTCAGCGTAGGCTTTCCACGGTACAAAGCAAGTCGAGTGACACTGTAGCAGAAAATAAGAGTCAGAAGACAAATAATGTTAACATGCAATCCTTGATATGAATATTAAAACCACTAAGGTAAGACAATGCAAAAAATCGTGGGCGCCCATCTCAGAATATAAGTTCAAACTAAGATTATCCGCTATGCGTTTTCGTATTGCATCAGTCAACAGAAACAGTCCAGAATTGTATTGAGTTACCAGGTACAATAGCTGGAAGATTTCGTGATCCCCTAGTGCGCCAAGAATTCAGGGACCATCTTGCCACAGAAACAGAAACAATGAAGCAACACATGAAGATATTGATAACATGGATACTTCAACGCACTGTACAACGCCTCGCAAGATAAAGAAGCAGCTAGCAGGTGTGTCAGCAGAACTGTCTACAGCATCACAAAAGAACTTAGTGATGGTCGGAGTTCTAAACAAAATCAGGATCAACTCAACAGATGGAGGAAATATTTTACGTTAGTGCTAAATAATTTTGGCGACAGTGTCATAGTGCCGCTACAACAAATTCCCGAATTAGAACCGGACCTTCTAGCAACACAATGATAGCCGCTATCAAATCCCTCAAATTAAATACTCGTAAAACGATAGGCATTGATGGTATCCCTACCGAGCGTTTTCGAAATGGAAAAATGAGCGGCACCCGGAGGAGTGGAAAAGAAGGATGTTCATAAAGCTTCCAAAGAAGGGCAATTTGATGGAATGTAGGAACTGGAGAGGAATATCCTTTCTTCCAGCCGTAGTCCAGACAATAGCTAATATACTTCTAGAGCGGATAAAAAAGCATTTAGACTCAACACTTGATACAGAACATGCTGGATTTCGGGGTGGATACACTTGCATAAATCACATCAACACCATGTGAATCATCATTAAACAATGCGTCGAGTTCGGGTCTCCGCTACATCTACTCATTCATTGTTCGTTGACTTTAAACAGACTTTTGATTGTTTGAACGGAGATCTCCACCAAATGTTCAAGCCGAGGCAAGCATAGTAGGGCTTAATATAAATGCCGGAAAAACAAAGGCCCTGAGCATTTCAAACTCCCCTGCAACAACAACAACATTGCCAGACATCAAGTCGACATTTTTTACACAAATTTAGGAAACATCGTCTCGGCCGACAGTGGCACCAAACTCGATGCGGGAAGCAAAATCTAGAATTCTACCAAAAAATTGGAATAGCAATGTTGTCAGCACAAAAACCAAGCTCCAAGATGCAATGTAGAATCAGTACATTTTAAGGGTACCTTAAACCCTTTAACGCATTCTAAGTACAAAAACAAAAACTTGCAACTACATATACAGGTGTAGTATGTGGAAGATTACCAACATTGTCACTCGAAGACTGCAAACCTTCTTATGTAAATAGACATCAAGTATTTTTTGGCTGAACCAAGAACCTAGTCGGAAAGGAATCACGACTACTACTGGGAAAGAGCTAGAGTGAGTTGAATTAGAATGAGCAAACGCAGGAATCTGAACAAAACGGCGCGCAGGCATGGTTGATGATGCCCTATGCTCCTCGAGGATTGACAGCATTCCTGTACGTAAGTAATGCCAGAAAAAATGTCCGTGGCACTGATTTGTTTGTCATAAAAATTGTGATATTTTCTTGTTTAAAAAAAAAAAAAAACTCGTTACCCAGAAAAAAGTATCCGCTAAGAACAAAAGCTATTGAGGCCCTAAAAGATTGTCAACCCTTCTATTTGTTTGATCACGCTACAGTCTATATGTACTCGATCCACAGCTACACTGCCTTCAGTTTCGCCACCAAATAGGGGTGAGGTTTGCTTGAAATTATGTTACGCATCCCACTTTTGGCATGGCCTGCTTTAGATGCATCATCCCTTTGAGGATGCGCTTTACATGACCTGTGCTGATGTTATCGTCAGCTAATGTGCTACCGATCATTATCCTAACAACTTATTGAAAAGAATAGATAGCATCTCTAGTATATTAAATGTTTCCTGAGATGTTGCTTCGTATAATGAGAGGTCTACTAATCGCCGTTTGAATAAAACTGATTAAAGCCGGTAGAGTAACAATTGTTCTGCACATTACATACTCGTATATTAAGGCTTTCCTCGGTACCAGATTAATGGATGGATATAACATAACATAACAGATAATGTTAGAGAAGAAGTCAATGAAACGATATCATCTTCCTGGAATACCAAGAACTTTAAGTTCTCCGCAAAACACCGGTCCAAAAGAAATCATTTAACTGATGAACATCAAGGTTTCATATCATATGAATTCATATCACTCTCTGACTCACTGAACGCCGTACGCACTTCATGTCTTATCGATTTTTCTAATAGGGGTTCTCTGAACCCACGCATAGCATCTGTCATCTTTTGGAGACCGCTACTAATTTTCTTTGGAATAAATTGGAACTAAAGGCTTGGAAAAATGTGATTTCAAGGCACTTACGACACAATGTGCCATAAACGTGCCATAATCGAGTTATTAAAGAAGAAATTCGGTAATCGTCTTTCCGCCAGAAATGGCCGTGTGCTCAATCGATTTAGCACTTTAAGACTCATTTTCGTGGGCTACACCAAGCCTGTAAACCCTAGATTACTTGGAAGTGAACATTGGACGTGAAATTGCTGGAATATTGGACTAATTATGTGGAAAAGTTATGGAAAATTCGGTCCATCGCTCTCCATGCAAGTGGTTCCGTGCAGGACACTTCAATAATTTCATATTTCATAGCTAATGACACCTTAAACAAACACACATCATTTGTTTAAAGGGTAAATTGGGGCGCAAAAATATTTTGTACTTTGGTCATGAAGTCATAAGTATTTTTGAGAGGGTGAAACAGGGATTAAGCATTCAAAGTATGGCCAGCTTGATGGAAGTAAAGGGAGCTATGAGTTATCTCGTCATCTTGTAAGTGTTGGTTAAACCTTTTTTTTTATCGAGAAAGCCTTTGCTACAGAGTGTGTTAGCTCCACACTATGACAACTTATGGCTGGTTCCACTCTACAATCACTCCTTTCTCTGATAGTAAATTAGAAATTGCGATTAGAGAATAGAAAACTTGATTATTGGCGCAATATACTCATACTCTAGGTGAGAGATGGAAATTTTTAGTTGAACTGAAGACCTAACCTTGATCCGAGCTAAAGACGACATTTCGAGAATGGATCAACTATAGGCTTTTGTAAGCCCCTCCTTGCACGCTACACTGTTCCTTCAACCGATTCGTTGTTCATTCGTGCAAACATTACCTCTCTTTACTCTTGCCCCATCATCGTCATCATCATCATCACTATCTTCATCGGTATGGCATCATTCGACTATGAGGACGAAACACACAAAAAAATAAAAATAAAAAATAAGAGGATAAGAGAGAGACAAGACAAGTACAGCAAAGGAAAAAAAATCGGATAAAAGGTAAAAACAGATGGAACTCTACAGGATATCGAGACTGATACATAGAACTAAATAGAATGATTCAGAAGAATAGAGAGGAATGTCGAGGTGAACTCGAAGGGAAGTGCAGTGTCTGTCCACTTGTTACAAATTGTTACCAACGATTATTCTCTTTTCCCCATTTAACCTTTTCAAGATTGTGACTACGAGTATGTCTATGAGGATATAGTCGTAAAAGGCGACAATTCCCGGTTGTAGTTCTCTGGTTTCACTGGTTTTAATGGCATTGCTACTCGTAGTTCGTTTGTGCGTTTGCCTGCAGGGTTTTATTGCATTTTCAAGTATCCGTATCTACGAGCTACAACAAAGAATTTACTTAATCCGCAAATACGATGGCAATCTTTATTCGTTACTCTTTTTATTTTTTTATTTTTTCTCCTTTTCCTCAACTTTGGCTTGTCCTTGGTGACATAAATCATTTTCGTTTTTTTTTTTTTTCAACGACCATATGTGCGGCTGTTTGGTTACACAAAAAAGGACATACCCATACGAGTTGGATAAATTCTCTTTCTTCTAATCCAACAAAACCAACCAGAACTAGAGATCTGAAAAAAAAAAAACCGAAAAGCATCAAACATTTATCCACTCACATATCCCTATCCGTATCCGGTGGATCGTCTGGGCTTCAGGAATTTACGATCTAATAAAGCCAAAGCGACTTTGTAACACTTCTCACCAGAAAGCAGAACAAAAAAAAAAGTGTTACAAGTATCTACGAGTTTGCCAGAGAGATTTAGTGTTGAAATTGTTATCCTTTTTGTCCTTATTGAAGAAAAAGTTTTGAACATTTATGCTTGCCGATAGGGGGTTGTAAAAATATTTTCCAGATTGACTTGATGGATTGGATGATTCATTGTTGCAATTTACCCATAGACATGCCCCAAACTAAGTATAATAATTCAACAAGGACAACAAATTGCACGCACCTAATTCGTGTGTATTCGTATTTATGAACAATAACAACAGGAAAAGGACATTTGTAATGCATATCTATACCAGAGTGATAATTACTCAAACGTGATTGTGCCACTTGATATGGGGTACGAGTAATTGTCCCTCGAAGTTATTCGTTCTGCCCACCATTAGATACATACGAGTATGCCTCGAATTGAAATTCATTTACAAATCCACACGCATTGGAATTTAGTTTAAATACACATTCATTGGGTGTGACTAACAATAGTAATCGTTTGAATATTAATCGAATACGAGTAGAAATTAAATTCATCGATTTCATCGGAGAAGAGGGGGAACGCACGAGCATTCGAATGGAGCTGTTAAAATCGACACATCGACACAATCGAACTCTTTAAAAAAAAAGTTTTGAATATATGTATGCTTATGTTAATAATAATTTAACGATTATTGGGAATGCATTGTAAATAATTTGTATGGTCCTTTCTAAGTGCGTACGAAGAGCTGGGGTTCCGAGGGTTATACTTGAAGCTTACGGATCTAGCAGTGTTGAGTTTCAACATATTGTACATATGGTATGGTAAAGCAGATTCTGGTGACCTCAAGAAGAGAGACTTTCTATTGATACATAGGTAGCATTCCTAAAAGAATAAGGTTTAGTATAAGTTAGCAAAAATAGTTAGTTTAAGTAGTTTAAGTATTTATACCTCTAGTATTTATAAGTTTTATGTAAATACAAAAAATGCTAATTTACTAAGTTTTTTCTTAAACAATTAATATTTTCTTAGTTTAACTATCATAGATGTTAATCAATAGTAATTAAGATCGAAAATTGTAAATTAGACATCGAAAGACATAAAATAAAAATGTACTATAGTTTAGCTTAGAGCGCCCGTTTTTTGGGCCAGTAAGTTAGAATAAGTTAATTAAGTTATAATAAGCTAGCATTTAAGCATTTTTTCTGCTAGCATGTAAGTTCAGTAAATTTAAGATGAATAAAATAAAATGCATTAAAAACGAAACGAAACGATTACTTGGTACCAACAAATCAATATGGCGCTGTTCAAATTTTAAGTGGGTATTACAGTATTATTCTAGGCATTATGCTAAGTTAGTTTAAGATAACTAGTCAGTCGTGTGAAAGACATTATTTGAATAAGTTGTGGATACCGACTCGGGTATAGGCATATGGCTCGCCTCGTATGAGTAAGAATTTATTTGCGATTTAGCTATGTGGTAGCACGTGCCATCATTTATCGAGTTTATATAGTGTGTCGAAGTTACTGAAGTTAGAAAGAAGTGAGAAACACTCCCAAAAAAATTCCTCAATATTTATCAAAGAAAAATGCTTTTTAAAATACTTGTGATCTAGCGTGAGCATCCTCATTTTAACTATTTATCGAGCTTAATGAAATTTCACTTCTATCGCCTAGCTTTCTAGTCTGCCCATTTTTTTTATAGCAAAGACCCTTCAACGGATTCGATATATTCGATATATAAAATTTACTACTCACACTTACAGCTTCTTACTCTTTACTTTTCATGCACAACAATTTTTCAAGATGTTCTTACCTAGAAGAAAAAAACAATAAAAGAGAAAGTAAGTTAAGGAAACAAAAATTGTAAAAATATTTTCAAAATTTTGTGAAAGTGGTTTGATACTCGTAGTTGTTTAAAACATTTTAAGGATCCAACAGAGAACGCTATCCAAGTTACCTGATATTAGATCTCTCATAGAAAAGGGAGAAATTCATTAGAAAAACGAAGACACCAGCCCTAAAATGAAGCAGAGGTAGGGTTGACCATTTCCTGCGCTTACATTATTTATAAGTGGGTGGCAGGTGGTTGTTTGTCAAACCAGAATAGATCTGTCATAGATCTGTTGGCAGTCAAACCACCTCAGAATATTCAGCTCCATATTTTTAAATCATTTTTGTTTTTTATTATTATAGATCGAAATGGCTAGGAACATACAAAAATTGCGCCAACCTCAAGCATCATTTACTAGCAAACTTGTGCCACATGAAATAAAGTCATACGCAAAGAATTTGATATATAATCGTCACAGAGAGTGAAACAGGGTATATTTACCCAAGCAAATACGAATCCCACCTCCTACTTGCTGCTGGAAGCAATAGAATCAATAGAGAAGGAGTTTTGACGAAAAAATTTCCATCGTCGCACAAATGTGGAACACTCACCACTAAAAGAAGAGAATGAATTGCGATTAAATCCTAAAATAACTACAAATATTTTGACGAACTTATTTCATTTAAAAATATTAAATTTCCGTTTCACTGTTCGTAACGTTTGGACTGAGAATGAATACTACACGATTTCATCAGAGATATGTACATGTATATATTTGAATAATATTTATGCTATACTTCTTTTGTAAGAGATCCGAAGGGTAAATGATCATATCAAAGCTATGGCACACATAAACCTTGGTGTGGACCTCGGTGAACTAAGGCCTAATTTTTCCCACTAAATGTGTTGCATGTCCTTTCTCTTCATACACACTGTGAGGGAGGATCTGTGGCTTTCATGATAACTCAGAACAGTAGAAGATTTTGACTTTTCGGAGTTTTCCAATATTTAATGCAAGACGAACCTTGACCTTAATGTATAACAAAAAGGAAGACTTGAAACAACTGAATTGTGGTGTTACACATTTTTGTGACGGAATCAATTTGCTGATATCATGGAGATTAATATGTTAGATCTCTCTTAATTTCGTGCATCAATGAGATATACAATATAGTGCATTTTATATTTGATATTGATAAATAAAATTGTTGTGTTTCATATTTGAGTGACGCTTACAAACCACCATTTTCGGATTGATTGCATAGACCGCGGATTGAAAATGAAATGTGTGTAACAAATATTGAAACACAGCACGAGTACAATAAATTACAGTATATGATTTATTATAGCTGTGTTAAGTTGGTTTCCTTTCTTTTCTAAAGTTCAGATTAGTCTTGTCCACAGAAAAAAAAGAAGATTTGTCTTCCTCTGTCAGAGCTTTTCCATTTTTTATTAATAGTGCTTGTAGTTTGTCCCTTAACTCTCTCAACTACGAGTAAATCTCTTACCCACCCATAAACAAATGCAAATCCGAATGACAAAAGAATTGGATTTTGATAATGCAGCTGAACCGCAACGACCTGTCCACTGTCCACTGTTCAGGATCCAGTGTCCAGTGCTAAGAAGTGTCCAACATTCCTACCTACTACTACCCCTGCGGAAAGAAAAAAATGAGACCTAGTCCCAGGCAAATACAAAGGACTACTCATATCCTGCCCTTAGTCCGGTTTTTTTTATTTTTTTATTATTATTTACATGAAGTATCCTCGTGCTTCGTACTTCGTGCTCGTATCTTGTGTTGTCCATTGCAAACAAGAACTCTTTTTCAACTTTTCCTCTTCTTTATGAATATTTATTTTATGCATATACATACATATTGTTTGGCCAAAGTAATAATAGGAGCAAGAAAAAATAAATATATGTATAAAAGGGTTTACCGAGGCTTATGTCGAGTACTGCCTGGACCGTAGCGAACCTGAAGATGGGACATTTCGTAAAACGAAGAAGATGAAAAAATTATGACAAAAACCATTTTCTGACATTGTGGTGATGATCCTTGTGAGTATCCGGTTTATTGTGTATCTATTCTAAACCAAAAGAAAGGTCTCTCTTCAATTACGTCCATGTGCAGAGGATTGGGGCTGTGAGAGTTTTCCCTTTTTTCCCCTTTTTTTTTTCTTGTTCTTGTTCCTCACGTAAGAGGCTGAGGATAAAACCGTAAAAAATGATAAGTTAGGAAAAAGATTTGGGAATAATTTTATTTAACGTATTTTTGTTTACAACATTGAGAGCAGCTTTAGGATATCAGTGTCATCCCACAAAGATTATTATTAGAGGCTTTCTGGTATTGACAGTTGAGAAAAAAAAGAAGATATATTTGATTTTGGAAATTTGTGGCATCAAATTCACAATTTCACATCTCATTACCTCCACTGTCTGCTGATTTCTCAGAAGGTGAATTTTTTTTGCCTATTTAGACTTTTTACGAGTATAGTAGGCCTACGAAAAATCCTTCTACGTCCCTAAGGATATTTTTTCCACATGAATTTGTAACATAAATGATTTTGCAAACTTTTGAGTATTGAATATAATCCCAGACGCATAATAAAAAAAAAATAAAAAAACATCGGCGGTTTCTGCGAAAACAAAACAAGAAAAAGAAAAATGTATTAGCCTGTGGTTCTTAAGCTCAAACCTACTCGTATGTTGAGTTCATTTGATGAATTTACATTTCTATCAAAGTTAGACTCATTCTGCCGACACGTATGGAACCCAATACTAATATTAGGAATCAGGAGCAAACACTCCTACGCCTGGTTCACTTTTTGGTCGTCATCTCTCACTCCTACAACATCCTGTCAATGAACATAATTGCTTAGAGCTTCCTACATTCATTTATTTTCTTTTCTGTTTCTGTTTTGTGTGATATTCCTGCCTTGTTCTTATACTCCGCAAAATAAAAAAAAAACCGAACATATCTGCGCTTCGTCTACTTCTCATTTCCACTTCCTTTTTACTGGCTCTAGACTTTCATTCTTTCCTGAGCTCCGCTTCGTTCTTCCTTTTTTTTTTTGTGTTTTTCAATTTTCGAATACTTGAGGCACAATTAAATCGATTTTTATTATTGGGGTAGGGCCTTGTTAGGGAGTGTGAAAAGACTCGCGGTTTTTTCATTCGTTACACCACCGGCAGACCAAAGACCGAGAAACGCTTTGTCATCAATTTTTCCTCCCCTGTTAAAAGAGGAACAATGCTGCAGGCTAAGTAAAGGCATACCGTACGAGTATGTGTATGTACGAGTACATGTAACAAGCAGCCAGGGTACCGAATTCTTGGACGTAAAAAGGCGGTTTTAATAGTCAAGAGTTTCCTACGTGTAATCACTGTATAATGACTTTGCACTTTGCACTAAAATTCTATTCTTTTCACGTTAATGCATACAGGAAGGTGGAAAATACGATGAAATACAGAAAAAACGGAAGTAGGGTAAGATCCTTATAGAATCATTCTAACCAAAGTTGAGTTGGGGAAAAAATGACATACGGAATCTGCAGGAAAGAAAAAAATGCCTCCAACTTATCGATTCAAATCTCTCTTCCAACTTCCTCGCTGCAAGTAAAAATCTGCTAAGCTACAGTATGGCAAAAAAAAAAACGACATCATCTATAATAAAACTTAGGTGTCGCAGTTTCCAGCACAGAGTTTTAGTACATAGAACTTGCAGACCAGACGCATCTGACGTTAAAATTGCAAACTAATTTGTAGATTACCATGAGCACGCACAGGGTGCAATACCGTGTAATCTGACTGCCATTCGCTCTGTGACTTTCAGATGACACATTCTAATCAAAACGAACGACTTCAAAGATAAAGTCAGGCTGAGAGATCTCTTGATGCTCAACTTATCAATTTATCAAATGAGTTAATCGCTTAATCCTTTCATATAGTAGACCTAACTGATGGTCAAACTGTATGGTGACTCAGTCTCCCACACATTTACTGATCTGAATCCGCATTATTGAAGAGCATGCTCTACTTTCGTATGTATACAAACACAGTTCACGAGAATGATTCTTTTACAGTGGAATACCACAGAATTCCCTGTTTGGTCCTGCGCTTTTCACAACTTTATCATTATGCAAATGGCATTCTGTCCATGCCCTAGGTGTCCAGATATATTTAATGAATTTAGTTACCTAGTTTAATGCCTGCCTGAAGTCTTCTTCTGAGTCTCACAACGAGCTTGAGGCGATACCATCTCATTGTAAGTCTTCTCTATTCCTCCACAACCGTTCTGTCCCACATTTGTTTTCTGATTAACTGGCGGATCCGTGTGCATGACGTGCTTCGAAAATGAATTGCTTTGGTACCTTTAGATAGATCTGCGTATTCCATTGTCGTATAGCAATGCCTTTCGGCTGAGATACGATTTATATATAACAACAGCAACCCTTATCTTTGTCCTTCTTAGTACGGAATTCTGTTCATGTAGGGGTTCGAAATCTTGGAAGAATACATGTGTACGTTTGCTCAGTCTGTTTCCGCCAGGTTTGTCTTATTTGCCAACGTCATTTTTTCCGTGATTAATATGATGGTTTTCATCAGCTTAGCCGTGCTTCATGGCTCGCAATAATTTCGAAAAGATATTGTAGAGGGCGCAATGAGTATTCAATGATTGGGTGAGATAAATTTATAAAGTTATACTCTTTTCGCATACTCTTACTCATACTGGATGATCACGAACAGGAAAGCTGCTCAGGCCTTATTCTAACTCTTGCAACTATATCATGAATTCTGATTTTGGATGAGCTACTAGGGCATGGAAAGTGGTACAATAAGTATTATGTTGTAAAAACATACTGTGTTGCTGGCCAAAGTCTCTGACTTCATCTCTTTTTACTAGGTGAGCCTATCAGAAGGTACCATAGATCTTACAAATGAAGTCGAATATCAATTGGCAAGCCAACAGAACTAGAATTTGTGTGAATAAGCAATGGAACACTATACTTCTGAAGAACGTGGAATAATCGTGGCGATGTTTTTGTCAGTGATTTTGGCGCAAAGTGCATATCGTGGCTGTTTTTGTGGCCGACCGGCTCCTACTGGTCGTTCAATGTGGCGTTTGGCCATACGACTCTTAGAGCAAGCACTGGAACCCCTTGTACTTCTCGTTGACCGAGAATATCGAGATATCTTGGAGGTTCCGTCGTCATCGATCAGATGACGTGTCACGCCATTGGCCATTCCACGCACGTTTCTGCGGCGCATTTTGGTGAAAGACTTGAAGATGTTTCCTTAAAATATGCAGACAGCCCATCAGCTGATGGGTGTTGACCGCGAACCGCGTCTGGATGATTTTGCGTCAAAAATAGTCATGAGTGACGAGGCCCATTTCCACCTATGTGAATACATTAACAAACAAAATTTGCTATTCTGGGACACTGAAAATGCGCGAGTAATACAAGAAGAGCCATTGCATAAAAAAAGCCGAACTGATAATCAACAATGGCGGCGGCCATTTATGTGGTATCAATTACAAAAAAAAAACTGTTTTTGTTTCTATTTCAAAGATATAGGTAGAATCGGAAAATAGGGTCACACCCATCGTGTACAACTCTAGTTTTCAATACAAAAAGAAATATTGGAATACCGTAAGGGTCGACTGTTTGTCCAATACTGTTTCTGGTTTCAAAAGTTGATTTCTTTCTCGATGTTTCATTTCGACCGACTATAAATTTGTTGAATGGCCTAGCTGTTTCTCTTAACAGCATGCCACTATACTGAGAGGACCTAAAGCAAAAGGAAACACGTTGAAGGCTCATAGCTGGTTTAAATGCCAAATTAAAGTGCTAACAGAAAGCTCTTAGTAACTAGAGTGGAAAATGTTGTTAAATTAAAAAAAAATCGAATTCTTTTCAATGAACTGACCAAAAGGGAATTCCCAAAAGGACATGGTCCTTTTGAACAGCAGTTCAAACAAGGTCTTGAACAACAAATACATACATACATACTATACACATGTATTTTGGCCATGCCCATATTTATACCTTTATATTCCGTCTTACAACACAAATCGTCATCGCACTTTTTGCCATGTCTGTACCTTTGGTCCTTCCGGAATCGCTCTACATATTTATGAATATTTTTTGCGCCTGCATCCGGATCCATAAGTAAACGGCAAAAGTAAATATGAAGAACCTACGAGTACAACCGACCATCCTGTCTTACACAGTAAGAGTTCCACTGCATCAAGAGCAATTTACTTGCATCTGTGATTCCCTCGTACTTTGTATTCCTACTACTCGTATACCTGAATAAGAGTTCGAAACTTCTTTGCAGTCGTATACGCGTCTGCCTCCGAATCTTTGTTTGTTTTGGCCCTTGTACCCTACTCGTAACCTATCTCGTTACACTACCCTATTACGTTGTCCCTTTTTCTGTGTTCTACAATGTGACTTTTGGTGTATGTTTGATGCTTTTGTCATGCTAACGTCTATTAATATGCAAACCCCTTCTTGACACTTAACTTTGCATAATCTTGATGTCAGGTCGCGTTTTTTTTTACACCCCTGCCCACATACACACACATTTATATACATTGGTATATGAATATTGAACACCCACAATCCAACACTAAAATATACTCATACACCTGAGTATCTCAGTAGACCAGTATCCCAGTATCCAACCCTCTGGCTTTTTTCCTTTATGATTGATGATAATATAATTGCATTATACTGTCCCTTCACCTGCTACGTTCACCTCCTTCTCGGCAAGAGATATCAAAAATGACAAAGGGGGAGACATTTTTAATTTAATGCAGTGATTCAGGATATTCTACTTCCTCTCCTCTTTAATACAATTCCCTTCGCCATACTAAAACAACCATCACATCTACCTACAGCAGAAGCAACAGAATGCAGAGTTAAAGCAACGAGATAACGACAGCAGCAGCAACAATCTGCTGCGTCAGTTGGAAAAAGGGTTAAGGGTTGCGCCTTTGATGAAGCAGATTGAAAGAGTAGAAGAGAGAGAAAGGATTAAGAAATTGTGCTTCCGTTCAGTTTTGTTTTTTCATTATTGTTGTCCTTTTGTTGTTTTTGTTCAGAAAAAAAGCAAAAATAAAAATAACACACAATAAAAGCAATAAAGGTCATTAAGAAGACTAATTGCTGCATTGATACTGATCAAACAATTATTGACACTAAGGAGAGCAACAGCAAGCTAGAACTGTAATTACTGCCCACACTCGCCTTTCCACACAGTGGCTGTACTTTTTCTGATCGGTTTTTGAAATACCCACAACGAGAGGGTGAAAATGAAGAGAACAACGAAATAAGTTCGTCATTAATTCTTCACGACGACGGCAATTAGTATGGGTGACTTATTCACTTGCCCAACGATAGAAATCTCAGATAAGATTGAACTCCAAGGGTTGGGAGAGTGGCAGTGTGCTGTAGATAATGAGAAGGTAACTCTGGGCGATTTTGTAGCTTTAATGGGAGGCATCAGATTTTGTGGAGATTTTATCATAAGATTTCTAGAAAGCTTACGGGCGTTGATTACATTAAATTTTTTTCCGGGTTTTATGTGGCGTCAAGAAAGTATCTTCAATGACAAGGATTACTATTGCACATACTCCTACGCAGTATATGAAGCGAATTCCGCCAGCGATTTTAGATCTCAACAAACTTCTTCCATAAACATAATTCGTAGAGCACTAAGAAAGGGCTAAATGACGCAGATGTGTCCTCAGGGGATGCAAGGTCGCACAGCGTCACTTACGAGTGCTTATGCATGTCAAAACCTCACATACTTAATATGCATACAGGAAGCATAGATGTGGAATAAACGCATGTGCGGTTATGGATTTTTAAGGAGTTTCCCACCACTATATGGAGAGTGATCGGAAAGACCGAGAACTTATCGTTTTGTGTCGAATTCACTCTCACCATCTAAACATGGACAATCTTGCAACCAAGATTTAATTTTTGCAGACATAAGCTACAAAACGAACGGAGAATGGTACATATTCGTCGTTGAGTCAGCTTATTTTGCTTATAATTCGGTACTACGGCGAATGCAATAGCCGAACTCATTGAACACATACTCGTAGCTACACCGAATTCAGAATCGGATGCGAGGCCTAGACCTTGTTGAAGAGGAGGAATCCGCTGAAAACCAACTAGACACGATTTAAAAAGGAGCTTGACAGGCCCGACAGTGTTACCCCTAAACTCAAGGCAAAACAAAAGCAAGAAGAAGCTTTCAGAGGCTGAATGACACCCTCACCAAATGTTTCGAAATGACATGCAGATCTCGATATGCGCCCATTAAACACGCTATTCGCCAGGGTAGGACGGCAGATGCACAGTTATGTTACCCACCCTCCCAGCAACTTTGAGTATAAACCTACTCCTAGGTCAGGCCGGAACCGAAATTCCGGGGGCTCCTGACCAGAACATAGCCCTCGGTCGAGCTTCGCAACCTTGCGGTTACTTCTAGTGGGGCACCTTATTGCCCAGGAATGGCCGCCTTTTGACCCTGCTCACTGAGCATCAGGGTATAGCTGTCTAGAACGACGCCTAACAAAAACTATGTCCTGAATCCTTGTTATTTGCGTTGTCAGCTATAACACAGTCTTCAAAATCTACGCTCATACGTAGCTTTAAGGCCCCTGGCGTCATCATAAACCTCAGCTCGGACCGATCCCGCAATGATCAAGACATCCGGCCGTTATCACTATCGTCCCATTTAGATATAACGGATTTGTCTAGCAGCGCCTTACGCTCCCGCAAGGACATCTGGCTGACTTCAATGTCAGATGCCCAATCACGCTCCCTTAAGGAGATACCTCTTTTTACCTTGAAGGCTATTACGCGTCGGATCGCCTTCAACTCAAGATTTGGCACTCCCATTGATACCGGGATGGCCTCTGTGGAGACAGCGCGGGAAACAGGCAAACAGCCAAGTAAGGCCACTCTTTAGCAAGAGAGGATCTATCTGCGACGCTACACAGTCGTAATTATGTCGCTCCACATTGATGCCCCCCCAAATGTTGCATATGCAACAAAAAGGCCACCATATTCTGTACGCACAGCACGCCTACGGAGCTCCCAGTCAGACCAATAATGCACTTCATCTGACCCATAGAGTTTGTGAGTTTCTCTTTGATTCTTGCCAAGTATGGGAAGAAGTTCAATTTCATATCCATGGTTATGCCCAGATACTTGGCTTGATTCACATATCTAAGGGTTTCTCTATTTAAACCGCCCTAAAGCATGCCTGCTCTCACACACTGATGAGTCGCCTTGATACTCATATGATGGGCTACACTCTCAAAGGCATCTTCCGTTTAAAGAGAAGTGGTCTTTGGTAAAACATGCACTGTCTTTGGACTCTGGTCTTATAGATATGACGTCTGATCGGCAGACACAAGAGCTCTTGCTATGAAAAAAATACAAAATCGATGTTCCCGAATCGCAGAGGAATGTAGCCTGGTCTTCGCAAATGGCATGCACAAGACGGTGCTGTCTTTTTGAAGGACGACAAAGTTAAATTTCACTCCTCTTAGGAAAACTCGTGTCTGTCTTCCAAGCGGAAATATACGCTATGCTGATGGCAACGAACTACAAATATATTGACAAAAATAGCTGGAGTTACTTTCACGGCTTCCAAGCTAGTTTGAGTAGGCAAGATTTCACTAAACCGAGTCGGTAGGGTGCGTTTAAATCCCAGCAAAATTGGCGCCCAACAAGAGGCCAATTTAGAAATTTCCAAATATTTAGAACCTTTTGATATCTCTGATCCCGAAGAACTAGTCATCTTAATTTTTGAAGTAAATATTGGTGGTCAGACCGGTGGATAAGTACCTAAATAGGATCACTGGCCCTTGAAAAGACTATCACAACTCAAACTGTGACTACTCAAAAGTTTATCTTTTTAAAGACACGGTTTCAATTAAATCTAAATAAAGTAGCGCCCGAGTCAGATTCAGTTCTGAAATTTCCCACCGAAACAACGCTACATATGAATGAGATGACAAGCCAAGAACAATTATAATTCTACACCCAACAACACCCATGTCGATCCAATTAGTGCATTTTAATCTACTTTCCGAGCTTCCCAATTACCTACCAGTTTCAACGACCACCACTCCTGAAGCTCTGGTTATTTTAGAATATTTTGACAACTCATTTTCACCCTCCACCACATAACACGAACTCGAATGAATAGAAAGATACTTCCACTGATGGGTCGACATCGACTACATTAGTCAAAACTTTTAGCTATTTTCAAAACGCAAAACAGCCATTAAAAAAATATCCAGAGGTCATGGAAACTAAACAAAAAAAAAATCCCCCCCCTTCCATCATCAAAAGCAACCTCGGTCTTCTCTTTCCAATTCATTTCAAAAACATCTCGGTTTCCAAAATATCATAGTTTCTCTATGAAATGGAAGAATCAACCCGAAATCAACTCGAAAACCGGAAGTCGAAAAAAGCTAGAAAACTTTTTCACATGCATTATGGATGCGCAGCTTCATGCGGTCAGGTGTTCGTATCGTTTGGATCTAGATAAACTAGCTTCAAGGAACAACAGTCCTCGGTTCTCAAATCTATGACCAGCACAACCATAAAATTAACAAACAAATAAACTTTGCCCGACGTGGGGTCGGATGTTCGTACGAGTGTTCGCAGTTGTCTGTATAGACAGAAACCTATTTAATTCCCAGTGCAATTCAACCGGGGCATAACTTTACATAAATTAAAATGAAAATGAAGTTGTCCAGGAAACCAAAAGTCCAAAGCGCCCCCAAAAATTCGAGAAATGACTTCTCAGCCAATGGTAAGAGAAACGAGTGCGGATGATTCCGACTCTGATGAAGAAATATGATCCGAGGAATGATTGAGGGTAGCATGGATTTGTAGTTGTACTGGTAGTTACGAATATGCTCGTAGATCATAAGTTTCGCACTTAATTGTTTGGCCAAACATCTGGAAACAGGGGGTTTCCTGACTGAATGCAAATCAGATTAGGAAAACAGATGCGCTAAGGATACAAGATATCTAACACCTATCTCATTTAAAGTCTGTCGTCGTCATCGTCGTCGTTGTTGTTGTTCGTTCGGTTGTACTTCGTTGGCATCAATTCATGTCTGGAAGTTTTAGTTGGAGCTAGATACGAGTAAGAGCTTAAGCTACTCGTATTTGCATTTGCAAGGACGAAATTTTGAGAGGTGTTGTTTAAGCGCTGCAATCACATACTGCAAACACAAGGATCAACGGGGCATCTTTCTGATTCTTCACTTAGCTACACCGTGATAGTCATAGTTATGGTGATACGAATAGGAACAGTGATGGAGATTGCCACTGCCGTTGCCATTGTTGTTATACTCGTAGTTGTCGTCGACGGCGCCATTTGCGCCTGCGGAGGTAAGTGGCAAGCCAAGTGGATAATTAACTATTGTCCCAGTACCCGGGAGTTGGTAGTGCTACAAGTACTCGTGAATATGAAGAGGAATGTCCATCTGGTTCGTACTGTCGCCGTGCGGGCAATGTGCCCTGCTTCATGCAACTGTGAATAAATCTCGAGTGGCAATTAAAAATTTCCAAATGTAGTTTTGAACTTTGTCTCGAGTTTCGCTCCGTTTAGTTGTTGCTGTTGCCGTTGCTGTTGTCGTCATCGTCTGCAAAACCATCATCATCATGGCAGTCGTACTTTTACCTATACTCGTGGAGTTCTTCTGGTATTTCAAGGATCATAATGCGAAGCCGTATTGTTCAGCAAGCACCCGGTTAAAGTATACTTTGCCTTTTGTTGTGCTGTGATTTGTTTATTTTTTTTTTATTATTAGTTCTATTTTGTTAAATAAAATTTTCCACAGTTTTAAGCAGGCACAGACCAGGCACGTGGAAAATGTTGATGAGATGACTGAGAGACTGACTCATGGATGTAATTATTAAAGTTCGTCCAACATAATTTCTTGCAGCATGAAAATGTTTTCTGTTTTTTTTCCCCATTCGTTTTGTTGTTATCCCGTCATTTTCGTCATTTTTTCCAGATACTTGTTGGCCTCTATATTTATTTATTTTTTAAAAATGTAGATGGGGGTATCTTACAGCATACTCGTTATATTTAAACTGAACAAAAGGTGCAAAAGGTGGTCGAGATGTACAAGGATAATGTGAGCGTGATTAATTGAATTTAAAGAGTCAGAAAGTAATCACAACCACCATGGTATTGAACTAATTAATTAACAATGAGATGGACATGTAAGGCGTTTTATGTAAAAAGGGAAATTTATTAACATGTGTCAGGTGAGGTATAATACTTCCTCTGTTACTTAATTGTTCAACTACTTCAGTAGACAGTAGATAGTAGGTTTTTTGAATTCACATAAACTGCGCCTTTTATAGAGGGTCAATAAATAGTGTCTGGAATAATTGGTTGCTGAGGATTTCGGTTATGCCGAGGTATGTAGTAACCAATCGTATACATACATAGAGGGTACGTTTGAGACCAGGACGTAATTGAACTCTTCCAGTCAGTAAACATAAAATGGCCATATGTAGATTCAATGACAACACTTTACCCACCGACAACCTTTCCACAATGTTTATGCCGCAACGCCAAATTTTTGTGCTTTAGGAGAAGCGGGTTGACTGATTGCCACTTAATACCAAGAATATATTGATGGGTTGTACTCGGGCGCCAAATGCTGCGATTTTACGAAAATAAGGCGTTTAATTCTGAATATCTGAAAATCGCCTAGCCTAACAGCTTTGGTACTTATGTCTAGTTGACGAAGAAAAAATCGACATAGTCCGTGTTTGGGCGCCAATACATAGCTCAGACATAAGCTGTGATTTAATTGATGTAAGACAGTGCAGAAACGAGGACACAAACCCCCTTGATCAAAATAGAGTAGCAAAAGACAAGATCAGCGGATTGCTTCGTCAGCATTACGGTTTGATTTCTCAATTATGTTTGCCTACCTTCTGTTGTCCATGTTTTGAAAAAAGACTAACAGCAATAGTAGAGCTGAAAAGTGGATACTAGCCCGAAGCACTGACGCTAGACTTACAGAAAGCAGCTAAAGCAGCTTTGGCTGTTGCATTGCTGATTGAGCAAGCATTGATTTAGTAATCTACCGTCTGGTGGTCTATTGGCAGTTTTATGTATACGATTAAATTAAAACTCAAAAAATCACTTCTTCTTCGGATGATGACGATCAAAAGTTTGAAGATCCGATTCACAGGATGCATCCTTCCATCCAGAGGGGCCTTATAACTCCAGATTTCCCTTTCTAGAGAAAGGAGTTGCAATTTTGGTTACCACAAATCTTCATAGTGATTTGGTACTTAAAATCCATGATAGATGAGACAACTAAAAGACAGAGAGTAGGCCGCACAATTCGTTTATGGTATGCCCTGACGAGCTCTCTCTTTTCTGGTCGCTATAACTTGCAAACATTTAAGAACAAGGCTCTAAGCCACATTTTAGAGCGAATTGTACATCAAAACCACGAGATTGAATTGATGAGATTACAGCATATCACAGATCCAGATTATAGATACTCGAGAAGAGCTAAAGATTCATTTTGATCGTAGGAGATGCGTATCTGCCTGCCTCCCGTCCATTTTCATTTATTAGAAGCTTACAGCCCTCATCAATTTGTACAATTAATTTGGTAAGTTACCTAGTGCTCCGAAGGTACGGTCTCAGTGGAATTAATGTGTGAAATACGGTTTAGGCAAGTGCCCAGTCCGAGCCAGATGGAGGCCAAGCGGAAAGCAATTATAACACATAGGTAGGTAGATAGGAGTGGTGCTTCCTGAATTTGAGATCTCTCAAATGAGTTGAAGATTGGTTTGTCTAGTGGTCTTTGCCTGGCCGAGTGTTGAACAAGCTGTGCCAGTATCGACAGTGTGATCTTTCATTGGCATGTGGCTTGTGCTAATCGGTGTTACTCATGCGGTGTCTTTTCTGGTTCTCCTAAGAATGTATTTTTTCTTTTCGTCAATCTGACGACATCCTTCATATATAAGGAAACGTCTGCCTTGACTGAGCCAAATCGTAATGAGTACCTCCTCTGTAAGCGAGGATTGAATCGTTTCCAAAGACATTGTTGTGCCACTTAAAAGATTATCGACTGAAATTAAATCATAACGATGTTCATGTATGATACTAACATTAAGAATGTATTAACCGAGAAAATTGGTTTGATAGCGGTTTGGTTGGGCGGATAGCTATAGGGAGTCTAGTGTTAGGAATATCTTTAAACTGTTTTTGTTGAGTGGAATATCCTGACCCTAAGGACTGGGCGCACTACGGCTTCAATTATACTAAGGGTGTTTCAACAAGAAATGTAGGATTTGAACGGCATATTATTTTACAGCTGATGCAGACAGACAGACCACCAACGCTACACAGTAAAAAAATAATCCAAATCGTTGAATTTTATTACGAAAATTCACGTTCAATCGCGGCAACGATGCGAAAAATTCATGCCAACTTTGCACGTAACCATGTGCCTTTCGAGACGAATGTGCGTAACAAATCAAAAAAATTCCAAGACACGGACTCAGTAGGAGATGTTCAGACGCCAACACACGTTCACTCCGAACGTTCAATCTAAAATATTGCCACCGTAAAGGAAAGTGTCAAAAACGAACCAAACACCTCAAGAGCTTGACCTCTATATAGCCACACTGCACCAAATTTTAACGAACGATTTGGCTCTCCAGGCGTACAAGGTCCAATTAACGCAAGAACTAAAGCCGACTACCAGCAGCGCGGTCGTAAGTTCTGAGGCACCGAAAATCCATGAGTGATTCATGAGATGCCAATGCACCCAGTACGAGTAACTGTTTGGTGCGGTTTATGAACGGGAGGTCCCATAGGGCCGTACATTATCGTCAACAGATCTCGCTACCGGGACATGATAAACAATTTTTTGTGGCCGAAGCTCGAGAATACGGATATGGACGACCTCTATACAGGTCGTAAAACAATCGAGTCATGAAGACACCATAATTCAGCAGCAATGAAAGTCACTTTAACTCACACAAATTAATTGTTTAGAATAAGCAAAAAGAGAAAGAGGATTTTTGAAGTTCGCCCTTGACGATGTACGATATTAAGGAAACTGGCGTTTCAACCAGCAACAATTGTTAAGATCATTGCATCGAAATCGGCTGCAGCTGTTAAATCAACATGGGGTGGCCTTTCTAATAGAAAAAAATGGATTCATAAATCATTAGAACCAATCGTTTGGGGTTTGGTTTTGGTAAAGAAATGTAGAAGGATATGAACCCATATACAAAGAAAAGCAGAACATCAACCTGGATGTATGAACTTTCTATGCAATTTAGACTTAAATTCCCATGCGGAGATACAGGTAACTTAGATCCAACGTTGCAGAAGACAGGAGATCTATTGCCAAGAAGAAAATTGCCTGTTTCCATCACTGTCCAAATGCATGAAGATATAAAATAACTGGCGATCTGGACCTTGAACGAACCATCTTAATAAAAGACGTTTAAGGGTTTCATATAACTAAAATCTAAGAAGGTAATGCACCAACTGGTTTAAATTAATTCTAAATAAACAAATGTACAGATCAACATCCCTATAACTTAAGCCCCATTCTTTAAAATGTAGTGAAAATGGAACGTACAAGAACCCAGCAATATTTTCAGAGATCAGTATTTACTGGAATTCTTATCCGCATGCCCATGTCAAATAAATTTCTATCAGCACTTCCTCCCACTAGTCCTTCCCGTAGAGACTGTTAATGCCATCTATTCATTCTTCCAAAATTCTCAAATAGATGCGTTCCCTTCTCTATTTCCTTTAATTATCCTAGAACACATATCCGAAAGACAAAAAGACAATAACATACATGCAATGAGCACCCTGTATAAATAGCACCAAGTATTCAGGCATCAGAACTGGCACCAACACAAGCACCGGCATCAAAAGTTGAAGTCGAAGTATAGAGAGTAGTACTCAGAGTCGTACTTGCACTCATACCTCCAAAGAATAATGACGCTGAGTGAAAAGTTTTGTGCAAAACTTTTGCTCCGATTAACTTCAGGGATAATCGACAATGATGACGATAACTTCGACGTAGACTTCTACTTCCTTGAAGTTTTCGTTCGTCCCCTCATCACATGAACAACGAAAATGATGAGACGATGACTATGTCGAAGTCGGGGAGCAAAGCGAAAAGAGAAAAAAAAAGAAACGATTCTAAGAAAATGCAAAATTCTCCCTCATCGTCGCTAATTGCTTAAGTTTTCCACTCAGTTCCGTTGTTCTACTACATACCAACATCAGCACCCTCACCCTAGTCACATTCTTAAGTGCCATTCTCATAGAGCTGCAGTTGCTTCTGACTCCCTGTGACCCAATTAACAAAATTCTAAAATCTGAATCAACTCTGACTCCGTTTCAAGATGAAGTACGACTACTTACATCCACACTCGTATTCGTAATCGTTGCTCGTTGCTCGTACTCTGAATCTGAATCAACCCTAACCAACAGCCACCCTCAAGAATAGCCGCCATCATGGGTCACATTTCAAGACGACCTTTCATTTCTTATCGCTCTTAACGCTCCGATGATGAGGTGGTACCGTTTCAATGAAAGTATAGTATGGCGCCAAAGGTCTGGAGTGGTTAGAAAAATTACTTCGTCTATCCTTTTCCTCGGTCTAGTGGAGACTCAAAGAAAAAATCCATGACCTATGGAACGTCTCTGACATAAAATATCCATTAAGTCAGTCAAATTATGATTCGGTGCTGCCCTAGCTTACGTGATAAACAGATGATACTTAAGGATGATCCATGTGACATAGTTTTACTCTTTCTACAAACCAAAGGAATCCACTTTGGCTTTCATTGGAAAAGAGCGTTAAAAGGGTGTAATGTCTATCCTCATTGATATGCAGATAAATGTCATGCACTCAGAGAGTAGAGAGGTTCTAAAGCAACTTGCAAGAATTGGAAAAATTCGAGATATCGCCTTCGTGATTAATGGTTCTGGTTATTTCTGATTTCATCTCCCAACTATAGTAAGGACCTCTACAACCCCGACCGTACCACAACGAACCCGCCCTGGAAAATGTTCTTTTTAACTGCACTTATCTTTAAATTGGAAATTTTTCACTGTCTTTTCGGTTTGTCGATTTGCACCCCTATGTGAGTATCTCTATATCCACTCTTTGTTGAAGTTCTAGGGGATGTCGAATATCTATGTACCCCTAACTGGGATTGGGTTAAAAAAGGAAGAACTTCTCAAGTCGATAGTGTGCAGTGCATACTTCAAATTTGTTCACTAAAGCGTGACACAATTTTTCTTCACCCTCTTAAATGTAGATGAAGGGGTGGCAACCGGGTGGGCACGTTCTCTTTTTTTTTCGGGAGTGGGAGTCTGCAAGGAGAAAATGAGTAAAACTCGAACTTTGAATTCTGTGGATTATGTAGTGGAGTAATAAAGTTTTCTACATTCAACTCCATGTGTCGACACTCAGGATCGCAACGGGGCTTCCCTCTAAGAATACGTTCATCATTATTGTCACCGTGTAGCACATCTCAGCATGTGAATAGCGCCCAAATATACGAATATATATGCATGTACTCGTATGTACGTGTGTGGGAAAATTTGTTAGCGCACGAGTACATTAGCGTTAGTGGGTGGTAGATCGATTTTAAAGTGTGAGAATAGTTTCGCGTGGAAAATAAAACGAAAAATCTTTGAGAAAGTTAGTCAATGTGTCTTTTGAAATTAATCGTCCCTTGATACTTGAAAGGAGGAGGAACAAAAAAAAAAACGAAGGACGCAGAGGTGAAGCGTGTGGATGGCACGTTGTTGTCCACTATCCTGAGAAAGGCACGAAATTTTTCTTTAAGAACTTCGAAAGCTGTTTCTCTCATGATCAGTATTTTAGTGGAATTTATTGTCCTTTGGGATCAATTACTACGTTTGTTAGTGTGCGCGTTGGTGCCTGATGTGAGACATTAAGAAAGTTTTTTTGTTTTTTTTTTCTTCGACGAAATGGCTACTGTTGAAAGAAGCTACGATATATATTAGTAAGTTGAAATGAATTTAAAACTTTTGTGAAAATTGATCCCTTATCAGTGATTTTTCTATTTTGGAGAATTCACAATCTTCACCGATGAATCCTTGATACTGTAGTAATTGAAAGTGTTTTGAGAAAAAAAAAATGAAAATAAATAAATGAAAGTCGTTTAAAGCAACACACCAACACGGAAGGTTTACATTACTGCATGCCACTTTGTACTTACATATTTACTTCAAGATTTATACTGTATGTATACTGAGCAGTATATATGTACATACAAGTGATGGAATATATCGTAAACAATCGGTGAGGCCCTGGTAACGATCGATACCACAAACACCCACACCTGATATTCGACCTCTTGCAAGCTAATATGTAACTCATAATACTGAATAAATGTCTGAAGATCTACTTGAATTTTCGCCGGTCTTTAGAAAGTCCTGTCCTTTGCAAACACAAATGTATTAACATGAGTCTATAGAGCCTCAGCCAATCAAGGACATACTTACGAGTTTATATAAAAAAAAATCCCTTTGCAAATATCAATATGAAATAATTTTTTTTATTTTGATGAAAAAGCTTGATATTCCTCAGTAAATGACTGAGAATCTCTAAGAACATCTACGAATACGAGGGAATATCTTAAAACTTCTATTTTTCGATACAGAAAATGTCTAAACAAATGCGAAAAAAGTTAACAACAAAGCAAATGCTTGCGAATATCAGCGAATGTTTGCAAACATAAACGAATCTCTTTGAAACTTCACAAATTCCTGCGAATGTAAGTAATTAACCGAAAAGGTCATTTGCAAATGTAACAAAGCCTAAAAAAGGTATACGAAACCCTACGAAACGCTACTTATGCTTGCGAATATTACAAATTTCTGATCAAAACGGTCAAATGAAGAAATATCGAACACAACTCAATGAATTGCTGCGAACTAACAATCGCGAAGGATATCTACGGATTTTAACAAAGCGCCCATTTGCATTCATGCTGATACCTATGTATTATGAGAAAGCTCTGTAAATGTATCTAATAATCTCTACGAATCCCTGCGAACACCCTTAAATATCTATATTTCGATTTAGGAGATTATATATAGAAGTCAATTAGTCCAAAATAATTCAGCTAATGTTTGCGAACATGTACGAACATGTATTTCACAGAATTTTGTCGAAGACCAAAGAATATTTCAGAATACGAGTATATTGAATATTTTCTGATGCGAACGTGTCTCACAAAACTCAGAAAATGTCCCTAAAAATCTCCAGAACTATTTGAGAATATCTAAAAATTTTCATATTTCAATCTAAGCAAGCAAGTTGCAAGGGAGATCTATTGAACGTCTGCGAATCCCTACGAATCCAGCCTTCTGGAAAAATGAAATCCACAAATATCGTAAGGTTAGAAAATATTTGCAAAACATCTGCTAAAGCTGAGAATATTTTACGATCCGAAAAATGGCTGCTTAATTCTGTCTTATACACGAAAGACGTGATGTGAATTTAGAAACTTTCCAATAAAACCCAACCATTCAAACACTTGCCAACATTTCATGAAATCCATTAGTCTGGGGTTGCAAATTCTGCTGGGATCCTCTTTTCAATTTTGAGCATCGCGATATTGGGCAATTTGTCTAATCAAAACCGATTCCCTTCGTTCGCTTTAGTTTTCCATTTAAAATTAAACCAATGAACCAATTTCTGACATAAACCAATTAACTTAACCAGGGACCTCATTAATAACTAGGCTTATTCCATATGCTTTTCCTACTAGCCCTTCAACTATTCCACTTTTCAATCATTCCGGCAAAGAGAGTGAAATCTTTACAAATCTCCCGAGTCCAAAATGTCATTTCCACTAAGCAGGTCATTATGCCATTTGAATGGACGGCCACATCGGTAACGATAGAATTACGAGTGCCTATCTTCAGTCAGTCCTCCTCTATCCATAATTTATCAGCTCTTTGGTAAGTGACAAAAGAGATTCTGAACTTTTCGCATTTAAATTTCCGTCAGATACTCTCAAAGTAAAGGGCAGGACAGACAAAGTGTCGTTCGCCCATCACCTGGTTTTTGGTTCTCGTTCTGATTCACCTCGATCTAACCACAAAATTGCTCTTTTGGCAAAGTTTGAATAGTGTTTCTTGGAGGACAGCCAGCATTGGGACGATACTATGATAGGGAACCATCATCCTGTTGGACATTTACCAGAAATTAAACTTCACCAAAAATATACAGTTCTAATGCATTCCTTATGCGCTGTGATTTGTCAAAATTATTCATCAATCCTACTAAGAATCCCACCCGAAGGACGAAAACTAACCTTGAGTAGCCCATAATCCTTTTTTATCCTTATCCTTCTTCTCCTCTTTAAGGAGAACAAAAAAACTAAACAAAATTACCAATGGCAATTCCTTAATTAGGGATTCCACCACAATCCACTAGGTTTTAAGAGCAGTATTGCAAGTCCTTCTTGATACATCCAACAGAGAGAGAGCTAGTGAATTCTGGATCAGCAGAATCCAACTTAATGAGATCTTTAATTTTAACGTTCATTCTCATTCGTTCTTGTTGGTTTTTGTCGTTTATATTTCCTGTTCGTCTGTTCTTGCGGTTGTTTCTTTTTTGGACTTCTTGCTACTGCCCCTGACTTCTTGTTCGCTTGAAAGCGTTATAAATTCACACCCAAAGTGCTGCGAAGAAAGGATTCCACTGGGTAACAAGTTACACGGTCAATGATGGCAAAAGGAGCAGCTGGAACACCATTCGAACCAGGGACCAGGCCAACTTCACCCTTTCGAATGGCGATTCCATTAGTGTGGCCAGGTACCCTCGTACTTGGGTATGGCTACCATCATTTTGGTGTAATAAATTTAAAAATTAAATCCGCGATGAATGTTTGCGATACTTTGGGTGTACTTTGCTGGAATGAGGTTTTACTTTTTTTTATAGAGAATTCCCTGTGCCAAAGTACAAGGATGCGTGGGTGGTTGGGTCCTAGAGGACTTAGTCCTCGACGAATGTTTGTAATTCTTCCAAGGGAAATTATGAAGGTCATGGGATTTGAAGAAGGAAATATGCTAAATAATGGATAAAATTAGTGTCGAAATATTCGGGTAATTAAATTTGGTTTTCTCGCGGTGGGTGCCCCGAATACAGGTGGGCGGGTTAAGAAAGTGTTGAATGAGATTCCACCTGTTTTAACGATTTCAAGGATTACAACTACGTCTTTGTACAAATTCCATAGTTGGAATGATAGCGGTTTGTATGTTGTCAACCTTGTAACTGAGTTTTTTTTCTTCTCAAAGTAAAGGTAACCTTTGAATGTCTCTCGTTTCTCGTCGTTATATCTAACAAAGTTGTATCTTCAATCGATTTACAGCCCAAGGAATATTCATGCAATTTTGCTTGGTTTGGGTGTGATCGTGCACCCTAGGAGGATTAAAACTACCTCTCGAAACTTAGAATCTCTTCACACGACGTCACATCCAAAATAATATGTTCCATCCTTGAAACTGTTTTATAACTTTTCATGGACGTCACGCTTACAAAGATAAACCTGATCCTGTTGCTGGAATAGTTGGTCGGTGTTGCCACTCGGATTTTCTTCTGGAGTGGGTTTGATTTGTTTTAATTGGATCTTTGCCCTACCCATTGTGCAAATGGAATTCAACATGGCATGCTACACTGACAGGTCTAGGCAATGAGTTTTACTCCGCCAAAAATGTTTGCAAACGAGGCAGTAATCTTTGCTCGGTGTTAAATATTTTAAATCGATTTAGTTGCTAATTGAGAGTCAATATACTAGGATAACTTGACAGTCTGAGGGCGACTAAGTTCAAGCGTTCATGTGAGAGAACAACTCCAGTTCTCCAACATGGACGACACTTAAATAAGGACCGCCGAAAGTACATATAAGCAAAAGCGATGCGATGCTGCGCGAAGACTAGTGTGCATTGGACTGTGCAAGCGAGTCGGAAAAGAAAACTTGATGATAATTGGAGACTGTAACGAGAGATTAGATAGTACTCAGCTGCTAGAAATGGAGCCAGAGTTTTTAGCTGGATCAATTTACGAGGATAGATGTGCAGAAGATAAAAAAAAAAATTATAGGAATGGAAAAAGGTTATTGAAATGTGTGAGTCGATTGGACTTACGGTAGAAAATCGGCGAAGAGAAAGTGATAGTCAGGGTCATCTAACCTTTTCCTGAGGCACTGCCTGCTCAACTATTGATTACGGGCTTGTGCATGGAAATTGGCATGAAAGTGTGATTAATGTTCACGTTAATGAAATAACCCATTCTGACCATAACTGCTACAATTAGCCTAGTGACAAACCCACGCCCACCCGCAGAACAGACAAGGTTACTACCAAAGATTCCTTGGAAACAGAGTTTCGCAGCTAGATATAAAACCATTCTAAGCATCTAAATGAGGCGTGGGCGCTCTCGATTCCTGTATATCTGACGCGGTAAAGCTAGCAGAAGATGTAAATAAAAACTGATATGGTATGACTGAGCGGCAGCTAGGAATAAATCGTTCGCCTACTTCCGATTAATAAGGCAAACAGGTAGCAGTTTTGCAAAAATCATGTACCAGCAGGCCGACATAACATATAAAACCATAACATACTCTCAACACTTGACTATACAGCTTTCAGGAACTAAGGATAGTCGTTCGATGCAGCTTAAATAAAGGAGAGGATCGTATCCCCTACGAATTCTTCATACATGCGACCAACGGATTCCTGACAAAGGACTATAAATCCATTTCTGACGTGGTGATATGAGGAATATCTTTCCTGAACTCAGTAATGAAAATCTTCACGGAAATTATTTTAGAACGTCTAACAGAATTGATACAGGCAAATGACGTACTTAGTGAGTTCCAAGCTGGGTTCAGGGAAAACTATTCCACGGTGGACAATATTTTTACAATGACAAGTATTGCTAGGACTTACCTGTACAAGGACAAAAAGCTGTTATTCGCAGATTTTAAAGCGCCATTTCACTCTGTTGACAGAACGTCGCTCTTTTATAAGCTAAGTAATCTGGGAGTGTCAACAAAGTTACTCAAAGTTATGCAAAGCCTTTATAAAAAAAAACACGCCTCCAGTATGGGATGGAGTCAACATGTCAGGCTGGTTTGAGTCAAAAATAGGTGTCAAGCAAGGTTGCCTAATGGGTTCTGTTTTTGTTCCTGGATCTACCAACTCTTTTGCACATTGAAATCGAGTTCGATGTCACCAACGATGATGCAAATGTTCCTGGTTGATCTACCAACTCTTTTACGCGTTGGAATCAAGTTCGATATACGCTAATGATATTCTCATTCTGTCGGAAACACCAACGATGAACTGTTCACTACGCAAGGGATGAAAACTGGACATGGCAAGACAAAGAACGGGAGAATGGGAAGGACTATAAATATCTCGGGGTCATGATAACAAACATCTGCATGGAAAACTAAAAAATCTTTGTAAAAAAATTATTGATTAAGCAGAAAGTATATACAAGGTCTATCGTGTTCTAAGTTGCTGAAGTATGATTTTCAGTATGAAGAAGCTGAAAAACTTTTCAGATTACTGGAAAATACGCCAAACTATATGCTTCACTTGGAAACCGGTCTGCAACCACTGTATATTTTTACAATAGGGTCACACTTCCTTTATATTTTAAAAGTAATGTCGTTCCGGAATCAACGCCACCCGCGTATACGTACATACATAGTTGCAATGCACTTACTACGAGGGAAACATCAATTCTTCAGTTAATGGTTTAGGTTGTACAGCGAGCACGATACTACCCTGATAGGCCATAATGTATGATAGCATCTTGAAAAGAGACTCTTCAGGAGGAGTTGATGAAGATCGGTATGACGGTATGACGAAGATCATGACGCTTTTATAGAAAGAGCGCTGGGAATTCTTACCAGGAACACATACAGGACTCTTAAATGCGACCCCGAGAAGAAAAATTATCTCCACGACCTACACAACTTAAGTACAATCTCGCTCGTTTTCAAGGCTAGAGGTGAGCTGTCCCGATGTGGAATCTTATTAATTAATAAAGTTCGGTCTATGGCAATTATGAATGGAACACAACATCGTTCATGTGACCACCACGGCTTTTGTTGCAAGCGACCGTCCGAAGAATAAGTGGGTCAATGGCCGCGATTTAAAATCCTGAATTATCGCTGGGTTAATGGCATAGGCCTTACCTTCAAATAACCCCACAGGAAGAAGTCTAAAGGTGTCAAATCACATAATTTTGATTGGCCCAACTTCTCCTCTAACCGAAATAATGCGACGTAGATTGATTGATGGCTTGTGGGGGCGGTAGGACCATCCTGTTAAAACCAGAGATCGTCCAGACCCAATTCATTCAAATTTCGAAAAAAAAAAAAAAAAATAGCCGGACAACATGTTGCGGTAACGTCCTCCATTCACTGTCCCCATCATCGACTGAGGTTTTTTTTAGGCCAATCCGCACCATACAGTGATTTTTTGGGATGCATTGCTTTCTCGTGAATCTCTTATGGGTTTTGCGGCAATTTTGTTTATTTACGTACCCATCCATCCAAAAATGGGCTTCTTCGGAATAGATCAAATTCGATGACAGTGTCCTGGCGATCCAACGTCCAGCTAACAAATCAGCGACATCGTCGATGGTCCAAAGGCTTCAAATGTTGTGTAATTTGGATTTTACAGGCGTGCAAATGAAGATCACCTTTTAAAATTCGCCGTAAAGTGCCATAAATGAGGCCCAATTGTTGACTTTGGCGACGAATTGAGGTGCCTGGCTGATTTTGAACACTTTCGCTCACAGTGGTGATGTTTTGGAGTGTACGTGCTGGCTGAGCATGCTGATGTGTAGTTTGACCCGATACCGAAACAGTTTCTTCCAAACGTTTCACCATTACACGAATTCCGGACTCACTAGCGCGATTATGTTGACCGAAAAATTCACGCATTTTACGAAATGTTACTTTTACAGATCGCCCATTGTCGTGTTGTTACGTGGTAAACAACTCCATGACTAAAATTGCCAAAGATTGTATGACATCTGTCAAAAAGGTCAACCACATTGAATTCAGTAAATGACAGTAATTGACAGTAAGACCATCATCACTTGGACGTTAACGAATGAAGATATCCTTGCCCGATTTGAACGGAAAGCTCTGGGTATGATTTTTGGTTCCGTTTGCGCTGCCCGTATATGGAGGAGTGGATTTAACTGCAAGCTCTACAAGCTGTGCAGTGGCAATAGCCTGGTAAGAAAAGTACACAATAGTCATCTAAGATGACTAGGACATGTAGAGCGAATGAACACCAACACTCCAGCGCGAAGAACTTTTGATCCCAATTCGGAGGGACAACGCAGTAGAGAGGGACCTCACCTTAGGTGGCGCGCACAAGTGAGCGATTAAATGAACCAACTTTGAGTGTACAACTGGGGGCAGTGAACCAGATCGCACTGACTCAAAAGGTTTATTGCTTGAAGTCCAGGTCCACGCCGGGCTGTAGCACCATATAAGTAAGTAAGAAAGTAGAATAATGTTCTTGACCTCCAAAAGATGAGCGATTTTGACAAATATTAGAGAGCGCATGTATCCATTGTGGAGATGGACTTTAACTGCTTGGAACTCCAGTTGGAGCAGATAGCAATACAACTAATAGCATGGTTTTATTGCGGGTGGCAAGAAGCTCGCTAGAATTGAAGTAAGAAGTAGAGAGCCCTCGAGCAACAAGAATGCACGGCGCAATTGCAAATAATTCAACGATCGGCTGATCAAATAGTTGGTTCTGAGCAGGCTGTCAAAATCGGATCAACATATTTGCACAGGAAACAGATTATAGCAATTGACTTTGTCCTAACCCATCAGAGGCTTATGATTTTGTGACACTGGAGAGTTAATTGTGCGATAAGTTCTTTATAGCCCTGCTTACTGCCATAATGAGTCTTCGATTCCAGTCAAGTTCTCAAGTATGCGAGGGTTATTTGAAGACGGTTATTTATCGTGGCCCTCAATTGAGGAAGAATTGATGGAACTTTTTTTTAACAGAACTAAAAGCAACTTTCGGAAGCAAATACGTTGAACAAGATATTTATATTGTTAGCGGTAAAATGTTGACTCACTCTAACAAATTAAGTAGTTTAGGGGAACTCCAGAAGCTTTAAAATTGGCAACATCTGCCATAGGTTCCATAGAAACTTCTGATGATGCTCCAAATATTCATCTCACTTCATGTCACACTCGATTCTCATGTAGTTTTATAGCTCCATGAATATATTTAGACGCGTTCGCATCAACACCAAAGGCATGTTCATCGAAAATTAAAAGCCAACCAACCTCAGTTGCTAGTTCTTCAACTCAAACTCTTCATCCTGTTTGTCGTGTAGGAAAGTACATACGAGTATATAAGTAACTCACACATGTTATACACACATGCTCGTATATATTTGTATATGTTGAATGTTGAATGTTGAATGTCCTTTGGTTGGGTTCCGTTTCCATCATCATACTGCTAATGTTGAATAAGTGCTTCTGAGCTGTTACATGTGAGTGCTCCTACTCGTACATATGTACTCGTATGTGTGATACGAAATACTGGATGACTGATTCCAGGGAAAGAAGTTAGAAAAAAAAATACACAGGACACGCGTTCTACGACGAATGGCGTTTCTATGATTTCATCATTCTAACAGAAAGTGTTATGTCAGAATGTATCCTTTATGAGCCTTGAGATTTCCGGTTACCAGTTTACTATTTCGGATGGATTCAATGAATACATGAGTGACTTCCAGTGTGCCCAATGTTGAAGGCGATAAAATGAGTTTTATTGTTGATGAATCCTTCCTCATCCGAATGCATTACACTAAAGTGGAAAGAATTTTCAATGTGTGCCTTACGCCTGCCTGGTATCCATCCAATCCATCCATTTGTCAGATGCCTTGTTTTAAGTAGTGCGCCTGGTGCTCTGTGCCTTATGCCATACGTGTGCAGCAGTTAAAGTGGCTTACCAAACGAGCCCTATTATCGGTATATGTGTTCGTTTTGAGTTAAAGCATCCTTTGAAGGTTTCTGCTACGTCTTCTCTCTCTCTCTGTGTTGGTACTCGTACATTTATTTTTATGCCGGTACTACGGGCGGGTGGACAATTCTGTTAGGATGTAAAGTTATGTCTGAGTAAGGCCCACGCCTACAAAGTGAATTAGCTTAGGTTTTTAAGTGGTAGTACCGAAAATGAATAAATGAATGAAGCAGGCGTGCCATGAATTGAGACTTTTTTTGCTAACGACCTACAGATTACACATCCCTGAAAGTCAAATGCAATATGGTTTACGATGATCGACCGATAGTTGGCTGATTTCGACGACATGAATTGAGCTTTTCGGTCAAAAGGCACATCTTCGCCCAGTGAATTTGAAGTCAGTACCTTCTTACAAATTTTAGTCGGTCGACTAGATAATTCGTTCATATGAGCTTCTCCAGAAAAAAACATGACATACTCGTATGTATAGTTAAGCGCGGTTAAGCATCACCATGGATGGGAAATCTAAGAAAGATTATAGAGTTGGATGATTATGTGGTCGAATCTTTCCATGGTAGGTCTTAATTTCTACGAGAGCCTGGTTCAGCAGAAAAATTAGGGGACTCAGTAGTAATATCAACTTCAAAAGCAAGAATTTTCAGCTCTGACATCTATTTAACACACTAGGTTGCTGATGAGAACGCCAGCATGACTACCATTGTAGAATTCGTTGGCGAGGTAACTTTAAACTTCTTAAGTCCTCAGGTAACTGGTTTCATCATGCGGCTTTTTTCGTCGTAAACTTAACCGTACGCTAACGGCACTTTCAGGCAACATTCTGGAACTTGTACGCGACGACGTGTACGAGTGGATTAGGATCCTGGAAATATGGCTTTTTGATGGCCGGCTATTGAATGTCAATCGACCTCGGATATCTAGGGCGAAAAACTTGTCATGCCGTTGAAATATTTTCAAGGATCACTCGTACGGCGGAACTATTGATGCCTTCACGGAATGGTTTCAAATGCGTGTGTTGTTCTATTCGGATCTTCGTTTAACAAATGCAAGCCGTCGTGACTGTAATACGGTGTAGATTCTAACATCAGCCGAAGGGCAGTGATAAAGCCGCTTCGAGAGCAGCTATAGAGGTGGGTATTAGTAAATCAGATAAAAGACGAAGTGTTGTGCCCCAAATAATGTCTGCTGTACGATTACATTTGACTGTGCGTGGTAGAAAGTTAGCACAGCTCGAAGACGTTGGAGGACGTAGCTGTGAGGGAGTTCCGAAGCGGAGTATCCAGCCGGTGATCATGGAGTTTATGCAGTTGGTCGCCATCATTAAGAAGTAACGATAGCCGTTGGAAGCCGGGAACAGACCTAAAGTGTCGTTATCGATACCAGCGAAGCGTTGGCGGGATGTTGGTTATAGTTGGAGTTCGTTTCTTTAACGGTGGTTTAATTTGCTGGCGAGTTTATGACGGCATAAGTCGCACTGATCCAAGATGATTTCGGCACAAGAGGGTATGTGAAACATCGAAGAACTTGGGAACGCCTTTAGTGGCGAATGGATGAAAGGTTTTGCTAGACAGGAAAAATGTTTAAGTTTTTTATATCTTATGAAACAGATTTAGCCAATCTGACTTCGAAGCCTGACATATGTATACCAGTGCGCATGAGCATCTCCAATTCTTTTCTGGCGGCCTTAAGCTTATTCGTTGGTAAGAGATGAGCTCGCGTGAATCATGGCAGGAAGTACATCTTAATGTAGTGTACTCCTTTCGAATTTATCGATGCCCGGGCAATGATAGCCTCCTGCAGGTGATACGTGGCCCTGCAGTCCGGGGTAGACCTGGGTCTCAACTAACAAGCGTCTCCAACCAGCTTGATCTTGAGTTAAGATAAGTTGCTTGAGGTCACCTTCCACTTGCGTACGCCATTTGAGTCGCGGTCTTCCACTACTTGGCTGTCCCTACGGGGCTAATTCGATGATTATTCGGACCGGAGCATTGATGTTCATCCGTTCTATAATACATGACCCAGTCACCTCAGTCATTGGACTTTCACTCTTCTGGCTAAGTTATTATTTGTTTGATCTCAGCGCTGGTGCTTTTGTCTGATAGATAGCGGAGCCTAAGTAGGCAAAGTCGTTAACTACCTCAAAGTTATATCTATCGAGGGTTATGTTCCGTCCAATTTTTTTCTTATAATTTTGGCGCGCTACCCTTAAAATGCTTGCACACAGCGTGGGCGACACGTCGGTGATGGGTGTCCCTTCTTGTTGACACCATATACTTGTTTTTGTTCTTGTTGATCGTTAAACGTATCTTCGCTGCTTCTGTTTTAATACTCGAGAAAACGCCACTGACATCACGCTGATTTCTTCGGATTAAGTCAATATCATCGGCGTAGGCGAGTAATTTGACGGACGAATGATCTTGAAGAAATTACATGGCAGCGCATCACCTTGTCTACATCTCCTTTTGACATCAAAGGTCTCGGTGAGTTCTTTACCGACTTGCTTGATGAAGCAGCGTGCATCTTCCATTGTCATTCTGTACCAGAAGAGTTTGACAAGAATGCCTAAACAAGACATTGCTCTGTATGGTATAGCTCGTCGCTATAGATGCTGTCATACGCGGCCTTAAAATCGATGAATAGATGGTGTGTATCGATTTGGAGTTCATGGATTTTTTCCAAGATCTGCCGTAGTGTGAATATTTTGTTGATAGTGGACTTTCTTGGCCACACTGATATGGACAAATAAGTCTGTTGACGAAAGGCCGTTAGGCGTTCACATAATACGGCTGATACTCGTAGGATCTTGAAGGTAATGTTAAGAAAACTGATTCCTTTATAATTGGCGCAGTTCAGAGTGTCTCCTTTCTTGAGGATCGGACAATGCTCAGGTTCCATCCATCTTGCATCCTTTCGTTCGACCGTATTTTACAGATGAATTGGTGTATGTTCCTTACCAAGTCATCGCCTGCCGCTTTAAAGAGTTCGGCGGTCAGGCCGTTCGCTGCAGCAACTTTGTTGGACTTAAGCTTAAATATGATTATCTGCACTTCATCCAGGATCATCTTGCCTGATAGTGGTATTTGGTTCGTCATCGCCATTTTACAGTCTACAGAAATGGTCATTCCAAATCCTCAGCATCGACTGTGACTACGTTCTATTGTTCGTTTCTACAGGCTTCGGTTTGGGCTTTGTGTCCGTGGCATGTTTTTGTTAAGTTTCGGTAGAACTTTCGAATCTCATTCCTGGAGTAGCATTTCTCAATTTCCTAGATCGCTTGCTTCTCATTTTCTTCTTCTTTTTCTTCCATGCAGCCGCGCCGTGTATACCTCATGATTAGCTTCATGTGCTTGCCGGCACTCGTCGTCAAACTAGTGGTTTCATTGTGGTAGCCAAGTGAATCCCAAAACATCAGACAATGTTGCCTCTGGTCTTCGACACTTAATGTTGGCGGCATAGGACCTCTTAGGAGATTAAGGTAGACAAGATCGGAAAAGGATTTGGCGATCTATTGCGATTGTAGACGTCCGACGTCAAACTTCCTCACAGTATTTGCCTTTTCAATGTTCGGGATATCCGCAACCGCACTTTGGCTATAATAAGGTAATGGTCCGAGTCGATGTTGGCCCCTCGAAACGCCACAACGATATCCGCGAAGGAAGTGTTTTTGCCGATGAGCTGTTGCATACATATCTGGAGATTTCTGGGAGCAATTTCAAGATTGCAGTCACTCGAAAGCCGACTAGACGAAGCCGTTTTAAATCAAGCATTAAAACGAAGGGGCGGGGGAAGCCGATGGCGGGTTCATGACCGACCTCTTGAGCCGTGTATTACCCAAGAAGAATTTCCCGCTACCGGTTATTGTTGTTTATAGAAAAGACTTAGTGGGTTTAAGTCTCTGTGTTTTCAACTGTGTAGTATTCGAATGTATATTTAAGGTAAGCTTTCTATCTTTAAAACAAAACTTATAAATGTCTCGTTAAGACTTATTTCTTTTTTAAGTTGCACATTCTCGTACAACGTATGCAAAAAGTAAGACAAAAATTTTCAGTGTGTCTCCCCCCTTTCAGATGACAACTTTGCCATTGACCTAGACAGCGAGCATTCCATTCATACAAATCAATTGCATCACCATTGAATAGATATGAAATTCCAATTAGCACTTGCGCTCAATGTGATTTCAAATTCATTCGTTGGATGAATCAGAAATGACCAACGTGTATGAACCGCTCGCCATTGACCTGGAATGCGATTTAATACGGCCTAAGCTGTATGGCCTCTATGAGGTTCTTTTCAACAAAACGTTTAAAAATCATCTTAATTGAAATAATTTTTTTAAGCCTACAAACGAGTTTATCTCGGGTAGAGGAATGTCCTATTTAAATCCCATATTCAAGGATTCACATAAATCACCAAAGGTCACACAAGCTCTGTTAGTTTCAGAATTGAACCGATTCTTTACAAGAATTTTTTTTTCTAGGAAAATAAGACAAAATTCTGGCTAAGGTCCTCAATAGTTTGCCAACTAAATTGCTGCTGCCCTCCTGCCTAAGTCAGAAATCGATTCGTTTACATGTACAACAAACAAAAATCGACTGAAACAATATTAAGCTCTATAACTTTACCGAATTGAATGGAATGACGACATCCGCTTCAAATTATAATCCGACATTTGCGGAATTTGTCTTTATTTATTTATTTTTTTTTTTAATTAAAACTTGCAACATCCCTGGTGCTTATAAATGTTAGCGCATATATAACAAGGTTTCCATTCCGCCGCTAAACCTTTATTTGTGCTTTGAGAATCTATGAAGTGATTTCCATTTTTTTGTTTTTGTTGCAATATCTGGGAGTGGGAAGTTTTTTTACCGAAAGGTTGCATGTATGCTGAAAACTATCAATGGCGATTACATGCCATATGGTTCGAAGGACCAGAACAATTTTTTGTTTTTTCTATTTTTTTTGGTTCTTGTCTGCACCAGAACGACACGTGTAGGGATATAGTTTTTTGTGAGCGTTTTCATATTTCAATCTAAAACAGAATGCGGAAAGGTTACTTGTGCTTTTTATTTTTTTCCTTCTTTTGAATTTCATGGATACGGTAACAGGTGTGACGAGGATACGATATATTTGCATTGATTTTCATTTACGCGGAGTACTTTGTCATTTCTGTTTTTTTCTTTGGTGTCCTGGAGTATGTGACAGCCATTAATATTATTATTGTTTTAAACTGAGAAGGAATTTGGAAGAATAACCAACAAGGATTTGCCTGCAATGACATGAAATCAGAGTTATTGCTTTGTGAACAAATTGTAATCAAATTGAGGTCGGTGATATTGAGATACGAATATCATTTTTTGAAATGTGGTATAAGGTTTCTATTTGCTTTGTCATAGGATTTAATGTCTGTCGGTTCTGTGGGATGTTGCTTTTGATGTACATACGAGTAGACGGTTGACTAGCCTTTTGGTAGCTGAGAGCAAATATTTAGATATTTTCTCTTTTTTTTTTTGTAGATCATATGAGTGACGAAGATACCACTGCTTGAGGCTTGAGCGACGTCCTCATTAAGGGGAGGGCATTTCCTCAAGACTTTTTCGTTAAGAGACTAAGACTAAGATTGTCTAAAGTCCTCCAAATGGGCAAACTGGGTTCGATTTAAAAGATTTGAAGATTTTCTCCATTATAGAGACGAAGGACTTACTGTTGAAGGTGTTTTTTTTTTGTTTTCATCTCGTCGGAATAGAGCACTTAGACAAACAACCTGGAGCCTAATTCGGGCGTAAAACGGACACTCACCGAGAAATTGCTCCACGTTGTCGTCATTACTCTCACAGCCTGCGACGCATTGTGTTGTGCCCCTTATGCTTAGCACACCTAGGTGCTTAGCCGAAGCGAAGTAAAAAAAAACCAATAAGCAGTCTTTCCCACTAAGGAATAGCGCCTCTTAGAGAGGTCAGGAAGCTTTCCTGGTTTGCCGTCATACTATGCCCAGTTATGATTTCCTGAAAGCCAACTGTCAATGAAAGTCCAAACCGAGGACACAGGCAGGCCGGACGAATTTCCAGGTCCTGAGGAACTCTCCTGTAAGCCTTGCTTAGCAAGTTAGTCATCGATTCCATTTACCGCTATCCCACTGTGTGCTGAGATGCAAACAAAACTCGGTACATTCAGCCTTCGGACGGTTTTCAGAGAAACCTTGCATTTTCGAACTAGTGAAAGTAGTGAGAGGGTCAAACAAAACTTTAAGAGTAACGCGAGATACCACCATTAGTTATACCTTGATGGGATATTCAAACGCTTGTGTCCTTTCGCGTGTTTTATATACGACTCGATTTACCTTGCCGATAATTTTCGTCAATTTATGCACAAAATTTTGCATTTGAGAAACACGTGTTTTGTGCTTTTTGACGCTTTATCAAAGAATAAGCAATACTCTTGCTATTATTATTGTTGGTTAGCAGAACACTTACAGTTATTATACAACGTAGCAAATATCACTCCCCGTCCTCAAGTATTCATGGGGAAAAAGACGCAAGTTGGAACATGGCAATGTTCTTATACATCACATTTTAAAGCAAAGGGCCAAATATCTAGCCTTGTGGCACACCATTATTTATTTGGTTTTTTTTGTAGTTGCGTTGTTTTCACAAGGTCAAGGCATGGCTGTTGCAGTAAAAGTGCGTCACCGATTCCTCTTCTTCTTCGTTCTTGTAAGTCCTGCAGAAATCGTTATGAAAAATCGTTGCGTGTTTCTTTTAACAGCACAGTGCCTCGTGATTAGATTTGTGAGTTTGGAGGCTTCTCTTTTCCTCAGGTTAATCAGCTATTTGATCGATTGGGATCGAGTATTAGCTAAGTGTATCCAGTCCAGATGTCTTACTCCATGAGGTCTCGTCTGAGGTCTGTAGCTCTCGTTAGAAGGTGCTTGAAAATATGTCAGATGTTTGAAGTAAGACATTTGGTCAATGTTGGACGACTTTATTGAGTTCAGTACAAACAGCTTTTATAACAAAACCTAAAACTAAAATTAAAGGAAAGAGAAAATCAAGGTCAGGAGAGGCGATGATTGAGGGTGTTTTTGAGGATACTTCTGATGCAATGGAAATCGAACACATGGGAAGTTTTATTAGCTACACGTAGCATTCCAGACAGTGGTTTGTTAAAACCATATACCGTTCGATGGTCAAGAGAGAATATAGACCCAGTTGGTCATTGTAGGGCGGAAAAATGTAGTGGCGGCCCATGGGAGTCTGCGCAGAGCAAAACGTAGGAATCTTTGTTAGACAGCTTCGTTACGTAGAATATGATTTTAATAATAAGGGGAACGTACCTGACTAGCATATTCAAGAAGTGGCCTGGCAAAGGTTATGTACTGGGATTTTGTGATGTAAGGGTCAGAAAAATCTTTGGATCGTCGTTTATCATAGTCAAGCGCGGAGTTAGTTCTGCTAATTATGGAATAAATGTGGGCGCGGAAATTTAGTTCAGTATCACAGATAAAGCCCAAGTCCTGCATTGAAGTGACCTTAGCTACAACATGGGTTGATATATAGTATCGCCAATACCAAACTTGAAGTTTTCAAATAAGCTTTCATGTTGGAAACTAGGAAACTACGAGTATGAAGGTCCTGACGGTTTTGTGGCAATATAATAGTTCCGATAAGACATAGGCTTTTCAATCCAAAGCTTCTTTTAAAAAGCTTTACAAAGCGAAAAGACCCGCTTTATTATTTATATATGCAATTAGCTTGAACAGAAAAACGTTGCTCAAGGTTGGTCTTTGCTCCATAAGGATTTGAGCTGGCTGCCAGAATTCGCTCAAAGCCGTCATCCAATCTTTGTAACAAATCATAGTAGATGATCTTGTCGGGAGACTTTTTTTTAGCTCTGATCATCAGGAACACACCTGCATTCCGGAAGACATTCTTCAGGCTGCAGTTACTAGGAACTTAGTATCGTGAGTGCTTGCACTGCAGACACTTTATCACTTAAGTTATTACTCATTTTAGTACGAAACACTGAATGATCGCAGCATTCCGGTCTTTTTTGTCTTCTTGATGGCCTGCATTGTACGGATGGAAATACCATCAAATCTTGTAATCTGTCACACGTTTCAGACAGTTCTTCTGTTCAGTTCCCTCAGCATGAGGGGTTTTTGCGTATTATAACCATCAGTTAGATCTTCAAAGAAAATTCTAGCTTACCAAAGTTATATAGATAGCAAGCCCCTTTTTTTGTCTTCCAACTCTTATCATAACAGAGAAATGCCTTTGGAGGGGCAGTCCTTCATCAGCGACTTGGTGCGCTGTTCCATTCTCTAGCTTAAGCTTTGCAAGCATGCGATGTGAATTAGATGTTCTACGAAATTTGGTAAGGCTAAGCCAAAGTAGAAAAGAATTTTTAAAAGTAGTAAGATTTTGTGAAAAAAGAAAAATCACTTAGGTACACATTATTTTTGTAACCAGATTGAGTGTACCTTTGCAAAAGAAACAAAAAAGGATTGTCGCTTCTCACGGTTCATAGGTCTGGGAGTTCAAGAGAGCCAACAAACGTAGGCGTCATGAAACAAAAGGCCTCAATAAAATCGTATTTATGTTCTTTCAAGTCAAGGACTCCTAATTCCCACAACTTCATTTTAAAGCCACCTAATCCACTGCAAATTGCTCTCAAAATTATCTTCCATCTACAATCACCTCTAAACCATAGAAATTCGTCATCGTTTTACTCTAATGACTACAATTTTCCTTTGAAAGATTTTTATTTGTCACCCTCACTCTTTCAATATGTTATCGTGACAGCTTTTAAGCGAGCACTTAAGTGTAACATTGAACTATGCCGTAGGATACAATTTAAAATCGGCCTTCTACCCCCTAAATCAAAAGAAATAAAAAAGAATAAAACCATCTTAATGCTTCCAATAAAGTACACCTATCCTCCAAATGAGAGAAAAATAAAGTAACCTCGAAAATCCAACTGTTAGACGACTCTGACTTTTTCCAAGAGCCTGCCACCAAGTCACTCACCCATTCCTTCGAAAGTCAGCAAAAAGTGAAAAAAGCGAAAATGTGAAAAAGGGAAAAAGTGAAAAAGACTTTTTCTTCTCATTCCCAACAACCAGATGGCATATGTCAATTTGTTTCCTTCTTTAGGCCTCAGAAACCCCCATTCACCCTACCGACATAGAGTATAAAATCTACTGCCACCACCACCTCTGGGCCGTATTCGTTATCCAATGCCCTGTCCATATGTGAGTTCAAATTGTAATCAAGTATCAAAACGTCACACACAAAGCAACAAAAGAAACATCGATGACAGAAAAAATAGTCCTTCCTCACAAATTGCCCAACAGGAACGAATAATACTCGTAGAGCAGAAGCGGCTCCTACATAGCATTGTGTAAGGATATTTTCGATCAAATCACATTTATGTTAAAAGTCGATATTTACGGTGTTTAGAAGTTCATTTTGTTTTGTGTCCTTTTTGTCGTATCTCTTTTTATTCCGTATTCTCTACGTTTTAGCCTTAGATTTAGTCCCAAATCCGGTTCCACCAACAACAACGCCATCCAGAACAAAAAGACAAAAAGGATGTTCTTTCGGAAAACGATTCAACGACGATTGATCCGGATAAATTTGATTTTCCAACACAACGAGGTGAGAGACGCTTGAAGAATTTTTCATTCTAGAAAACTCTCACTGCGTGTGCTTAATTCTATGACCCGAACATATTGTGGTGGCATTCGTATTGACGTGTACGAATGTGTGTGTTATCCTGGCCCAGCAGCAATCTGTAGCAATCCGACAATCAACAATCGACAATCGACAATCGACCATCCATGGGATATCGGTAATGGTCAGAGTCCTTGAAAAGTATCCACTTTCAATCGATGATGATGTTGACCTCGACTTGTGGCCATTGGAAAAAATGGTTTCATTTACCTCAATTCACCCACCACCGACTTCCGTTCATGTCAGGACGCAAACCGAACAGCGTTATCGTTTGAAACTAATATGGTATTATTTGTATTCCTAGTCGTATTCGTACTACCCTCAAGATGTTAATTCCACCTGGTCATCTCTATTGCACTGGCACAGGAGTTTCAATAAGGAATATCCTTCTTCAAAGTAACATTCGATTTTAGATCAAAAGGACTAACAATTAGTAAAGGACGGCGAAAGGACGTAAGGAACTAGAAGCCTTATACCCAAGGAACTTTTGTGTAAAAGAAATACATTTTTCCACGACTCGGCAAACAGCTTTATTAGAAGTTTTGAGGACAAAATCAGATCCCCATGGAGTGGCAAACAACCTGTGTGGTACTTTGCATATTTAAGTGGGAGGCCCATTGTCACTTGGAGAGTTTTGAAGCCCAAGCCCTTGTCAACAGGAAACTACTCAAGGGCAAAGTTTCAAACAAGGATTCAAATCGTAGGGGTACGCTTTATGAGAAACAATGAGCATAAAGATTGTTAATGCCAAAATGGTCAATTGACACATCTTCTATGGGCTCTAAAAACAAAACACCCCCTACAATACAGCATATGTGAACGGCTTTAAATGCAGTGACTTAGACGATTCACCATGCGAATACTTCCAGACTACGTTGAATACTGGAATACTTCATGTATTCTAGGCGTAGCAACAAAAGGTAATGTTGTCAGCGACTATTCAGAAGAAAGTCGATATCTGCTCATACAAAAAGTGCACTACCGGACGTCGCTGTGCCTTCACTTCTACATATCTGTCTATTCCAATATCTTGGACCGGGTGTTATGTACTCCGTGACACTGATCTCCCCAGCTTTCGATAAGAACCAGAGTATTTAATTCATCCAACCAAAAAGGTTATTTCTATGCCACTGAAATGCTAGTAAGATAAGAAATCATGTGAAAACAAAATGAAAAAGAGTATAAGGGAAAAAGTGGAACCCTGAGGTACTCTCTTGATTTTATTTTAATTTAAAAAGGCCTGAGGCTATAGACAGTAATCTAAGTAGCCATTCTACTAGGGTTACTTCACAATTACTCGTGTTTTACGAAAATAGGAACTCAAATACAAGAAATGATAGGGACAACAAACCACCCACCCATTTTTTTTTTGTGCAATTTCTACTACTTCCAAACCCATACCCACCACGACAACACTGAAATCCATAGAAAATTATTAGCTACAAAGCGAACAAAATTGAATAAAGTTTTGATCTCTTTTTTTTCTATTTAACAAGTAGAGTCCCTGCAGCTGGGGAGGTTCTTTTTTGTGCGACCAAGCGAACTTGATTAAAATTTCAATGAGCAACCTGCACCATTTAAAGCAAAAAAAAAAGGGAAAAAAATGGAAAATTCCTATCCTCCTTGGCCTAAGCACTTTTACTACTTGAAGATGCTTAACCTTTGAAGTGCTTAATGCACTGACTGCACTTACCGCCGCCACAGCTGCAGCTAAACCTATCTACCTAGCTACACCGTACAGCCTCTATCATCTAGGACTATTGCGTGTAAAGGAGGAATAAAAACTGTCGTTAAGTGATATAATTCCTCAGAGGGAAATTATGTTTTACTTTCTGGCGCTTATCCTTGCCACATCTTCATCTCTCTGCTGACAAGTGCCTTCCTTTATAGTAAAGCGGTAGTGGAAACGGCAACAGAACCTTTTTGCATATGAAATCCCAATGAGCCGCAGGAAAAATGGTTACACTCCAGTATATACTCCAACCGCCACTATGTGGCACGCTGTCTACAAATGTTTTGATGACTGCACGATGGTGGTAGGTACAGCTGGGGAGGATAATTTTTAAAAAATTACAAAGTTCCCCCTTAATTCCACTGCTCTAGCTTTTAAGTGTTACTACAGTTTACTCGTGGGATAGATCAGAAAGAGAGAGAGCAGTGAAAAAAAAAAGAACAGAGAACCAACGTTGGATTAACCTGAGATAATCCGCTCCTCCAAGTGAGGTAATTGAGATGGTGTTTGTCTAATCATTGCACGCGAGGACTTATCTGGCGGAAGGAAATATGCAAATTTCTTCCTCACAGTAGATAATAACATTCATCCGGACGTTGTCCTTTCCATATAATCACACTCACTTACACACAACTGCATACAGATAGATGCAGTCAGATAGAGACTTGCATTTAATTGATTTTGATCTGCAATTTGTGGTGTAGAGTAGGTGGCTACGTACACCCGTACACCTCATCATAGTCATCATCGTCATCTGCCATGGATAATTGGATTACCCATGAGTGGTTACTGTCATAGATCTGGTGATGTGATAAACAGAGAGACATCAAAAGCTGACGTTGGCGTTGCCACTCATTTGCGGAAAGGGTCGTTACCCTGATAATGTCTATGTGGGTATTACCTTAGTTACTTTACCTTACTAAATGCTACTTTCCACGATGCTGCGAATATTAACTGGCACAGCTTGAAGCCTTTTTTGATAAGAGTTGAGAAAAATATAAAAACAAAATTAGCAAAGAGTGGCAGGAACTTATAGTCCCGAAGAAGGGGAGAATCAGTATATGACTACATGTCAGTTGGTACTGATTGTCGTCAATTTATTTTCATATACTTACTAATGAACTTAAGAAGTAAGTCCCATAAGGCTTTAAGTGAAGCTTACCTGAAAAGAGAAAATAAAAACATACATGAGTAAATAAGGATAAGGATATATGAACACTAATTACAATAATAGAAAACAGAGTGACTAAAATGAGTTATTTAGTCAATTAAACACTACTGTTATTCGCTACTGTATGCTGTTGTAACTGCCCCGGGGCTAAAATCAAGACCTTGTTCAACCATTTATAAGCAAATTTAATCCCGAAAACTACTAAACGGGTCACTTAAGACTAATTTGGAGGATGGTTGGAAACTTTACTGGAAGTATAAGAAGCTTATTCGGACTACGAAGAGTGCTTCTTATAACGACTTTTTCAAAAACACTCGCAGTCTTTTCAAAGTGGTATAAAATGGCAACTTAACAGTACTGGAAACACGCAGTCGAAAGATCGAAAGTAGAGACTTACTATGCCATAGTTCCCAGGCGACTTAATCAGAACCGGCTCACTTCCAGCTTCTCTCACTGAAGCTGTAGCTGAACTGAGTGACATGGAAGGCCTGATAAACCTCACTGAATGATGTTTCACTGAAAAGCGGAATCAAATTCTATACCAATCTGACCAAACTAAGATAGTTGCACTTGATATTTCTAACGCATTTGCAAGAGTTTGACATCAGGCTCTTTTGTTAAAAATGGGTGCATTTTGATCGACGAATCTCTTCTTCAATGGATTAGAATTTACCTTAGGTAGTCTTCGATAATTTCATGTTTGATATTCACAAAATAAATGCTGGTGTACCCCAGGGCTCCGTTCTGCCTCCGACACTCTTTTTAATATTCATCAATGATCTCTTGTCTGCTACTTGTAGTCCAATATATTCCTTTGCTGACGACAGTACTCTCTGCTTTTCATATTCGTTCCCGAACCCACGTCCCTGCCCAAGAGCAAGGCTGTAGAACGGGAACGCCAGCGTATGTTAAGCTCATTAAATTTTGATATTACCAGCATAACCAATTGGGGAGTGGACAGAGTGGAATTCAAGATTTCAAAAATACAATGCTGTCTGCTGGCATTAAAGCGAAATTTAAACATTCAGCCATTATCCATGATTGGCACTTGCTTCGAAAACCTTTCCGTTCACGGTATATGTGTCAATGACAACTTACGTTGGAATGACCACATATTCGATGCCGCCAAAAATGCTGCGAAATGTCTAGGTTTCCTTAAGCGATGTAAGAAATACTTCACCCCATCAGGGCAGACCTCAATATATAAGGCGTTTATTCGCCCGAAATTGGAGTACAATGCACACATTTGGTCAGTCGCTCCTAAGACCTCTTTGCACTTGCAAGATAGGATCCAAAACCTTCCGATAAAACTTATAGATGATACTAATACCAGTCAATCAATTTACACCCTCGAACACCGACGTAATGTCACCTGTCTTACTTTGTTTTATCGCTATTTCTACCAACAGTAGATTGCCTGTAGCAATCCGCCCATTTAAACTTTCACCATCTCTCTATGAATGCTCATCAGTATACCCTCAAGCTTATTTTCGGACGTGATCGAAAATATTGTGATTCGTTCCTAAGCCGTACAACTCGCTTATGGAATGCCCTGCCCAGCTCTTTATTTCCTAGTCAGTATAACCTTCAAACATTTAAAACCAAAGCTCACCGGTACCTGTCACCAAGCGTTTAAAGGGTGCTCGCAAATTATATAAGAAAAAAAATATGATCATTTACCATTTTTCACAGTACTCAAAGTGCCTGCTAGGAATGTCCTTCACTCACCACATTAACGCCAGGATTAGCATTTGGATACATAAATTTATAAAAGACATCACGACTGTGTATTCGTATGAAAAACTGATTTTTTCTCCTTCACTTAGATCACATACTCTAATACCATTACACCATCTATACCTTAATTCACGTCGTCTATTTTTTAATCACCCTGTCAAAGTATGGAACTCTCCACCAATTACTATAAGAACGCTTTAAAAATGAAGTCCTTCACCACTTCTCATCCTGTTTACTTTATGGACCATCCTCTTTCCTTCTTTCTTTAACTACCACCTTGATCAAAAATAATCCAGAATAATGTTGTTCTTGACAGTCCCTCTAAATTTAAGCGTCATAGCTTGACATTTGCAAAGGTTACGTAGCCAGGAGTAAATTTGCAACAACGTTTCAAATGTTGGAGTAGTGTTTCGGCAACGATTCTCTAAAGAAAACGGTCGTTTATCAGTGGCACGAACGGTTCAAAAGTAGTCGTGAGTCAATCGAAGATGATGAACGCAGTGGCAGACCATCGACATCGAAAACCGACGAAAACATTGATGGAGTAAAAGAAATGTTGGTCAATAACCGCAAATTAACCATCAGAGAAATAGCGGAGGACTTGAACACTGCCTATGGATCCGTCCAAGATATTTTGTTTAATGATTTGGGTTTCCGTCGTGTAGCAGCAAAGTTGGTGCCAAAAGACCTCAATTTCATGCAAAAAAGAGACCGTGTTGACGTCGCAAAAGAGATGATTTGCGAAGCTGAATCCGATCCCACATTCATCAAAAGGATCATTACTGGAGACGAGACGTGGGTTTATGAGTACGACACGCAATCCAGACTTCAGGCAAGTCAATGGCGTTCACCAAATGAGCCAAAATGAACCAAAAAAACCACGTCGTCTTCAGTCAAAAAAGAAGGCAATGCTCACGGTTTTCATGGATTACAACGGTGTAGTACATCATGAATTTTTGTCAGAAGGCCAGACAGTAAACAAGGAGTATTATTTGAGCGTTATGAGACGTTTGCGTGAAGAAATTCGCCGAAAGAGACCAGAATTGTGGGCAGAAACTTCGTAACTTCGTATTCGTAATTTTTTAACAAAAAATGCAACAAATACCATCCAACAGCCACCGAATTCACCTGATTTGACTCCCTGGGACTTCTTTCTGTTCAATCGCGTTTCAGCAGCCGAAAGGGAGTAATGGAAAAATCGCAGGAAGCACTGATGGACATACCGAAAACCGAATATAAAAAAGATTTCGAGGACTGGATCAAGCGCTGGCATAAGTGTGTTGCAGTCGATGGGGATTACTTTGAAGGGGACAATATTGATTTAGATGAACAAACTTGTATTTTTTATTTTCTGGATAAATTCCGGGAACTTTGATCAAGGTGGTATTATGTTATTATGTAGTTTTAAATTCTTTTATTTTGAATTTTGTTAAGTAAAATATCTATGTATATCTCAATGTACAAGCACCATAATATTCGTAATTGTAATAATAAATCGAAATTGAATTGAATTGAATAAAAAGACCGACATACTGTACAGCCGTTCTACAATAATACAAGAAAATTGTACACTGTACACGATGACTATATCGGTACTGATTTTGCGTAGTAGCAAGCGATTACTTTATTTCGTGTTTGTTTAATTGTTCTTATGGTCGGAACTAAATGCCTCCTTCCGGGAAGAAAGGTCTAATTTCCTCACACTGTCAATTGCTTCCCCCATGAAATCTTCAGTTTCGATTAAACACCCAACTCAAGTACATTTGCGCTTTTTCTCTCTAACCGCTTGTATGTTCTTTTAGCCTCCATCCCATTCAGAAACGCTTCGGTTTTCTCAAAACGCAACCCTGCAAATTATACCCTAAATTTAAACATTAAATCACTTGAAAGATTCATTAGACTTACAAACAGATCCCAAACCCCCGCAAAAATATAAAGAGCAACTTGGGTTAAATTATTTGAGTAACAAATGGCGTAAAATCCTCCCCAGATCTCATTCTCTTTTTTTTATTTGTTGGCTTGGTTATCCGTAGTACTTCTCCAATTAAACCCTCGTTGAATGGCCCCTTGAGATTATTATTATTTAAAAAAAAAAAAAAAACTTTTTTTTTGTTCGTACCCGCGAAACAACAACGCAACGCAATGTTGCCTTAGCTGTGAAATTAATATTTCCCTTATCGCTGTTTCACTTTAACTACTAATACTACTACCACTTCTCCTTCCTCCACAAGCAAAAATAAACGACCTCTAACAAGGAGATCGCCTTTGAAAATGGCAACAAAGTGAAATCCTATTTCCAATCCGTCCCCTCCACCGAAAGACTACAACCGAGTGGAACCAGAGTTGGCTCAAAAAAAAAAAAAAAAGTCAATTGATCCCATCAAAATGTCAAATAACATTGAACAGCTTCAATTCTGCACTCCTTGTTTGACTATGGAGATGTATTTGCTCTGTGATTCTATCGAGCGTATCCTTTCATTGGACTGTTTTGCAATTGTGCCCTGCAGTAGCAATTTGAGAGCGAGGAAATTCATCCAATAAACCCACAGCCAGACAGACAAAAAGATACGAGAGAGCGAAAGTGGAAGATAAAAAACAAGATCAAATAATTACGATATGGAGCAATTGTTAGCAAGTATCCACCACCCTCAATTCCACTCACAAGGACAATTCAAGAGATTTACACACAAGAACAAATCTTCCAGGATCATGACACATACGAACGAATAGTGTGGTGAGGAGGCAACACAAATCGGTGGAAGAGGAAATCAACAAACTGTGTTCAGTTGACAAGGGAACAGAGGGTGGTTTTGGGTTGGGTGGTACTGGGTGGTGCTCGGTGGTGGTGGTGGTTTGTAACTTTGTTCGCACACATAGTAATTACCGTGAGTGGAAGATGTTTATTATAGATTGTGCAAACGAAGAGTGGTTCTTGTTCTGGACTCATCCTCATTCAAACGTATAAACGGAGGATACACTAGTCGTGTATTTAGATTGTGAGAGTCTCCATCACTTGGTATAACCACACCTAATATCCAGCAGTGTTATGTGTATGTGTAAATGGGATTAGTGGATATCTTATCTGTTATTAGAGAAAGTGAAAGAGAGGCTGGGGGAATGGAAATGCAATGACATGACACCATACAGCTAGATCCCCTTTCATCTTATATGTACAACTCGAATAGACAGTAGGAATGTTAGTAGCACTAGCAGCAATAAAAAATCCATAGAAAAGGACGATCAGTACAACCGAACAATGAACGACGAACAACAATCGACCATCGACTATTTGGTCTAACGACAGAGGCCATGAAGAAGAAACGAGATTAGATGAAGAGTGTATCGATGACACCAGGGAAATGGGATCCGTATGTGCATAGTATACCACCGGAATCCCATCACACCGCCGAGATAGATAAAAGGACTAAAGTAACATTTATACACTACACACACTAAGATTAAGTTGAGAGGGTGGATTGGTCAGGAAAAAGGGAATTATGCGGATTAATTTCACTTTGTTTGCAGTAGTTCGTAGATGAATTTAAGATACGACTACACACGATATAACAATATGAGTATGAGTGAAGTTATCCTATATACTCGTACCACCTCATACATACGAGTATACTCGCCTTCAACTCGACAAGGTTAAACTATTTGAGATGAGCTGTCCAAAAGTTTAGATTAGAATTTTTGTATATCGCCCCATCGAAATGTTTCTCCATTCTTCCCTCTTAAATTACAGAGCGCCTGTCCACTAGAAAACATTCCAAATGAATCCCTGAGTGGGCGGATTTGGTGGTGTTCTAGAGGGTCATCCTAATCCCACTGCCGCTCGATTTTATACCGAACGAAACGAATCTCCAAGGGTCAAGCGGAGTAAATACGATTTTAAGGAATGTACGAATACCCGTATCTGTTAGTGTAAATGTGGACGAGTACGAGTAGGATTTCGAAAGGTTTTTGGAATTTTATTGAGCTACGAAAACTAGAGCAAGAATACGACTGACTCCAATCCAATCCAATGTGACTTGAGGATTTTTTTTCTTTCACACATTGGCTTTGGGGGTTTTTTTTTTTCTTTATATGAGGTATCCTTCTGGGTTGATTTAAGGATTTGCGAAGGTGTCAGAAAAGTTTATAGATTCGAATGATGATAAGGATATAGGAATTCATATACTCCACACTACATCGGAGTGCTTATCTAAAGGTTGATTTTTTCCAAGGGATTACGTGTTACATTTGTGGCTTGAGTTTGGGGCATGGAGGTACGAAAAACAAATACCCCTCACATACCTGTATGTATAAGATGTTCATCTGACGAAGGCCTGCTGACGCAACAAAGGTCATAAACCATTGAGGAGTTCCAGACATTCGGGGCGATGGTGAAAATACCACCCACAGCTGCCTATCAAAGCTATCGATTAATAAATTGGCTTTCATGTCAGAGCGGAGGTAAGATGGTTTTATATTACGAAATTCACTGTGCTCTATTATTTTTTTTATTTTTGCTAGACAAACACATTCCTGTGCATATGGTTTCAATTTGTTGCTTTTTACAGAGACTGTCTCCTTCGAGATTTCATTAGTGATTATGTTCTTTGCTCCTTCTTGTTTGGTTGTACTTACTCGTACCTTCTCTAGACTTTTGTAATTGGACTTTGGCCACTGAGGTGGACAACTGTGGTAAGGAGTCCTTCTATACATATACATATCTGTACGACATCAAATTATATCTTTTGTAGTGTCACCTACAGAATTGAGTGTTTGTGCTGCAGTGCTTATGTGGTTTCATGGCCAGACATGGATTTGATAAAGATGAGAGGTATGTGGGTAATATGATCTTGAAACGTATTGACTCAAGGTGCAATTATCTTTGAAGAAACAATGAAATAAACTGGTAGTAAGAGTTTACTTTGGAATTGTGAAAATTAATGGTTCCACCTTATGGTAGTCAATGGCAAAGACAAAGATATCAGAAATTTGAAAACTGCAATCGGAGATACTCCATTAGATTGTTAAATCATTTGGTGTGATCTGGCAAATTTAGTTTGTAAGAGATTTTCGAAGAAGAAGGTATTTCAATCATTATTCAGTGTGCAGAGAGCATAAGAAATCAAAACTAACAAACAACCACTCATGAGCAACTAACAATTATTCTCAATTCCATTGTATTGCTTGAGGCCATAGCAATGTCAATTTATTGGTTGGATACCTTTTCGGAATGAGGTCTATTTGAAACTCAATCTACTGATAAAACTGCTTGTAATTACGATCCCTTCCTATTTGTCATTTTCCTTAAAGTGTTCCTCTATTGTACATTTCATCAAGTGAGTATGCTCCGATTCCCATAGTGATTTTCATTAGAAGTCCTGTAGTCTAGATGAACCTTTTCATTTGATCCTGCGGTATTCGCCTCAATAGACTATGTTAGAGCGCATAATTATGTACAGTTTCATTGTTTCTTCAAAGTCATCTTATACCGATGACACTACTCCTACATGTGAGCATCAGATGACTGAAATTACTGCTGATCACAATTCCGGTGGTACTGTCTAATTGAATTTGAGGAGACCTATTCACTTCGATTTTGGTGACAGTGCTTGGGTGGGCCTATAAGATGACTCTCCAAACAGATAGATTCTTTGCCAACTGCCCCGGTGGTTTCGAATGTCGATATGTAAGGAAATGTACTCTTTCACTGTGTTTTACCACTGGATGATTTTCGAAGACCAGTCCAGAAGAACAGATATCCGTATATGACCTAGTAATCTTATAGCGCTCTTTTGCATAGTATCTCCTTCGTTTCTGGAGATAGAAGTTTGCTATTCAATTTCCTTCTTACCCAATTTGGGGTTTCACGCTAAAGTTATTCCTAGAATCCTCGACAGAACTTAGAAGATAAATTCGTATTCCTTACCGGGGTGGATCTGGCCCTCAACCAAAAAGCGTGTCCAGCCAGCTCGATCTTTAGCTATGTATGTAGCTGCTTCCAGTTTCGCACGTTAAGTTGATAGAGGTCCCATTCCATTTTCCATTGGTGTGCCCCACCTGAGTCGCGGTCTTCCTCTACTGCGCTGTCCCTTGGGGGTGGATTCGAAGAATCTTCTGACAGGAGAATTGATGTCCATCCGCTCTACATGACCCAGCCATATAAGTCGTTGGACCCTCACTCTTCTGGCTAAGTCGACGTCACTGTATATCCTCCTCCACGGGACCAAAAATCAGCCGAAGGATTTTCCTCTCAAAGCAGCCACGAACATCCTTATCCATTTTTGGTAAAGTCCATGCCTCTGCGCAATAGAACAGGACTGAGATTCGTCTGAGTCCTTTAGACGGGTACTTTTGTTTTTCGAGAGAGAGCTTTGCTAGTCAATTGCATTCTTAGTCCAAAGAAGCAGCGATTGCCAAGAATTCTTCTTCATTTTATTTCAGCGCTGGTGTCCTTAACTACCTCAAAATTATATCTGCCATGAGTGACGTTCTGTCGGAGACGTAGATCCTGAGCGTCCCTTCTTGTTGACAGCATAGACTTGGTCTTGCCTCATTGGGCGTTAATCCCATCATCGCCGATTCGGCCGCAAAACTCGCGAAAGCGCCGCTGATATCACACTGCTTCCGATTATGTCAATATCATCGGCGTATGGGAGTAATTGGACGGACTTTTGTCCTGTGTTCGCGCTTGAGTTTTGTGGAAATTCCTTCAAGAAAGATGTTAAAGAAATCACATGACAGCGCATCGCCTTGTCTAAATCCTTTTTTGATATCACAGGTCTCGGTGAATTCTTTATCGACTTTGATGGAGCAACGTCCATTCTCCATCGCCATCCTGCACAAACGGATATTGCTCTGTATAGCTCTAGTGTGAATATTTGGACGATGGTGAACTTTTCTGGTCTAAAGCAATACTGATATGGACCAATTAGGTTGTTGACGGACATCTTCAGGTGTTCACACAATACGGCAGATAGGATCTCGTAGGCGATGTTAAGAAGACTGATGCCTCTGCAGTTGGCGCAGTTCAGAAAGGAGACTTTCTTGGGGATCGGACAAACATTGCTGAGGGGTTTCATTCATCGGGCATACTTTCGTCCCACTATATTTTACAGATGAGTTAGTGTATGCTCCTTACCAAGTCATCGCCTGCCACTTGGAAGAGCTCGTCGGTCAGGCCGTCCGCTCTGGCAGCTGGCCGTGGTGTAGTGGTAGTAGCAAACGCTTCTCACTCGGAGGGTCCAGGTTCGAATCCTGCCCATGGCAAAAATCAGTTTTTCATTGTATATTTGAAACTCAGACAAAAAAATTCTGCGTGTGAAGGCATAACACTGACACGTAGATTTGGATGTTATAAGAGTTTCAAGCAATGAAAAAAATACTGGGAATTATATCTCGAATCACTCTGAGTGAAGAAAAACTCTCCGTCCTATTCGGACTCCCACCCCTGGAGAGCAAGCATAGAAACCAAACACACCTGAGTTTCAAGCCACTACACAAACAATTTTCCTTTCTCCTCCTTCTATCTTTCCGCCCGCGCCCTGGCAACAGTAAAAGGGTATCCAACCCCTTAGGCGCGCGTAAATTATAAAAAAAAAAAAAAAAAAAAAAAGCTTTGTTGAACCAACCTAGCCCTCCAGGTTATATAAATTATAAATATCCCTAGTACGAGGAGTCGTTTAGACTGAAACCAGTAACCAGTTGGGGTATGTGAGCGCTGCCTTTGGTCCATTAAGGGTTGCTCATCTGCTCCGAATACGGCCTTATTTGCTTTATTTAAGCGCTGATTTCATCTGAGGAATTCATATGCTGTCCCGTTTATAATTGTAATTCGGAGAAGTTAGTGTTTGACTTTTCTGCTCTCTTGGGGAGGTACCCATCTGACGTCGGACCTTCTCACAGTATTTTCTCGGCAATGAAATTCCGTTAATATCATTGAATAGCATTCGTGCTTACGAAAAAATCATGATGGATCCGTTTTTGGATCTTATGCCGTGTAAGCTGTGTCTGCCAATGAAGCTTCCAAAGGAGCCATCGCAGCCACCAAGCAAATCCTGGATGGCAGCCTTAGGCCTCTATTAGAATCAGTTTTCATGTGAACACGAATTTTCCTGTGCTCAAGAATGGTTTCCGCCAGAATCGAAGCCATAAAATTGGATGTAGTCGGCTCTAGGATGCGGCACTGGTCTCTTTTTATATTGTGAAGAATCGTTGGAGGGGTTAAAGTATCTGCATTTACAGTAACAACACAACCCTACAGCGTTTAAAGCCTTGTTCAACTTACCATCTATCCCAAGCTATTTAGGAATTACTTCTTACGCTGATAAACTGCTAAAGGGCTTGTCAGGAGCCGAACCTTTCATAGGACTGCCTGCGTCTTTGCTTTGTATTGACAATTGTTGCGCCGTGTGACCCTCGAAAATGCCGTCTCTTAGAAGTAAGTAATATTCCTGCTATGACTCAGTAGCAGAGGCAGTAATCTGTTTACTGGCGTATCGTAACGGGGCACTATGTTTTTGCTTAGGTAGCCGAGCAAAATTAACACAACATCCTGCGACGCTTCCTGTGAAAGTTGTGGCGACACCGGGAAGCACAGATTCTGTGACTGTACGGCCGACGCTCTCATCCGACTGCAGGTACTCAGCGAAGATGTGGTGGATATTGATACTAGTAATGAATAATTTTTAACTGAAGGGTTTACCGATTTTTCCTTCTTCTAAGTTCTTTTTTTGAGTGCCACTGGGATTTGCCTAAAAGCGATTTGATGGTTAACCTAAGCTAGTGTTGCAAGATTGAATATTTGAATATAAATAAAGCGGTGGAACACTCCAAAGCATGTCCCAAAAAAACGGTTAGACTTTGGATGAAAAAGAAGCGATCATCAACAATTTAAGTTGTTTGTGGTTAGTGTGTTCTGTTCATCCTCTATCTACTTTGTTTCTCTGAAGAATGAAGGCAAATATAAAATCCAAAAACTTGCGCTAGGACGTAACTATAATAGTAATCTACGTCATTTGTAGCAAATGTACAACATCAAATGTAAATTTTAAATCGGAGACGTATTCCTAAGATATGCAGACAGATTAGATAATCTAAATTTCTGATGTCAATAATCACAACGACCCACAGGAACAATTCAAACTTAAGTAAATTAAGCCTGGCGTCCTGAAAATTTCTAAATTTTTTGAATTTTCTTAACTTCCCCAACAATGCTCCGAATTGCAAAGTACTCGTTCCCTTTGCCAAATTTTGTTGAACTTTTTATATGTAACTAACTTTCAACACAAAAAAAAATAAAATAATAAAAAAAAATAAAAACTTTGTCCATCCATCTCTAGTAACCGAGTTTAAATTCTCGCTCAAAGCAATTCACAGAGAAATCACAAAAATCCACCCCTTTTGCCAGTTGGCTTTTGAATCAATTTTCATCCGTCGCAGCCTTAGCAACGATTCAACTTTCTATTTACGCTACAATGAAATTCAAATCTCTTCTAACTACAATACAAAGTTTATAACTCTTCAAACATTTTTCTCATTTAACCAACTGATATTGCCACCTAGATACCCCTGAGCGACATGCCAACCAAGCATTCTCTCTTCCTCTATTCTGTGTACAGAGTACTGGTGGTACAAACCAACAATCATCTATTGCGTGCATTTTGAAAAATGTTGACTTTAACCGTTTGTACGTACGTCAGTCGGCTTAAACCGCCAAAAGAGTGGACAAGTCAAAAAATAAATAAAAAATTAGTAAAAAATCTGACACTCTTTCCATTCGTTCTGACCAAAAAAGATCGCAGCAACGAATAACGCCAGAACCCTCCGGCATGAAACCCTCTACAAAACTTTTGCAACAACCAACTACTACGACCAGACCACCACTACCATCACTAGGAGAACTCCGGCAGCTTTTGCTCGTCGTTTTTGGAACGCACAGCGCCATATACTCGTACATAAGTTTCCCAACATTTTTGGCTTTAAACATCTTCTTTTTTTTTTACAGAAGTGGTAAGGGTAGTAAACAGTAGTGACATTTCTCTATTTCCAGTCCCCAGGCACCAATACCGAATAAACACATAAACGAATGTAGAAAAATGATGGTTCCCTTGTCGATTCAAAAAATAAAAAAAAAGCACAAACCGGAACAGGATGCTGTGGACTGGGATGAGTTTTTGAATTTTTTTAAACCTCTCTTCGAAGGGTGGCTGCAACCACCAAATATCAGCTAACACACAGCAAATGGCAACTTTTCAGCAATAGGCATAGAAAATGATGCCCCAAGCATACGAGTGAGTACTCCTGCCATGCTTGTGATCATCGCCGATAAATATTCCGAGGGATGACCTGGGGTATCTGGCCACCACGGGCCAGGGTTGGTGGTTGGGATGGGTGGTAAAATCAATAGGAAATGGAATAGTGCCCTCTGGTTGATGTGTTTCTGTTGCATTATAATGAACATTGTTTTGGTCTTGTAGTCCAGTTTTGGTCGTCTCCATTGTTTTTTTTCTTGTTGCGGGAGGGTGGAAATGAAATGCATATTAGTTGTCCCGAATTGGATGTTGATGGATGGAATAATTTAAAAATTGAAATAAAAGCGTTTGCGAAACTACATACATATTTGCAGCAGGGATAGGATAGGATAACGCGTTCATCATTTACTGACTAACAGAGGTTAAGTTGGTTCGTTGTTGTCGTTGTCGTTGCGGTGTTGTGTTTTGTTTGTGGAGGGTCAAAAATTGAAACCGAATGTTGGTGAGAAAACACAAGGAATGTGTTGCTCGGGTTATGCTTTGGTGAGATCTCTGGGTGACGTTTTGAAAAACCAAACCAAAACCCCCGGACGAGGGTAAAATTATTTAAAATAGAATAAAAGCAAACGTGACACAGATATCGGCACTGGAAAGAAATATTGTACTTGGCCAGATACATAGATAGATGTGGATGGCACTAGTAAACCAACAGATGCAAAACAACAACACAATGGATTCACATTGTCCCGCTTTGGGTTATTTTTTATTTTTGTGTTTTACTCTACATTTGGTCGTTTTTGTGGACGTGCCAGCTCTGGTGATGGGGATTTCTCTGTTTTTTTTTCTCTCTGAAATCCAGAGGACGAATAGGAGGACTACGAGGACAACGATGAGGAGTGCATTTAATGGGACCTGAAACGCTTTGTTTTGCATATCATTTTTTATTTTCTCGTTTTTGTTTGCTTGTAGGAATGTTTGCAAATGAGAATGAAAATGGAAGTGGAAATATATTTATTCCGAAAATGATTTGATTATATTTTCACTGTTGCAATGGACACAAACAGATGTCATATTGTGGCGTACATTTGGCACCACCAGTATACGAGCGGACAGGACAGCATAGGACTGTAATTGGTCGAACCAGCCAGGACCCACCGACGAATGGGAGATAATTTAAAATTATTTGATTATATCTGGTGATAATTTGGCGGAATTTCTCCCTTCAAATATGGAATTTCAAATAAGACCCTCGTGCATGAGAACACAAAAGCGCACTTTTTTCCCTTTTCTGTTAAATTTTTTTTTTGTTTTTGTTTTGGATTTGTTTTTTTACACACAGAATTGGAAATTGTTTTGATTAAATGATTCGAAAACATGGAATGCAATTATAGAAATGGGGTGATATATCGTGTTGAGGTTAGGAGACAAAATAGGCGGGAGAAAATGTTGCTAAATGTTGTGGAAAATTAATAGGATAATTAGTTGCAATAAAACAAAAAACAAAAAACAAAAAACAAAAAAAAAAACCCAACAGAGGCACACCGAAACGGGTCACTAATCAATTTGCCAACAGATGCTATGAGCTTAGATATGCACAAAAAATAAAACACTGTGCTCTCGTATACATACACGTCTCGGCAATTTTCGGATTTAGGATTTAATTTGTTGGGTAATTGGATCAACCTTACCAGAGGGTGTCACAAACTTCGAGAGAGTTGAATCAAGTTGAGAATTAATTTTCTTGACATGTTCGTCGACAAGAGATTTCGAAGCAATGGCAAAACGTACTCGATGTTCCCCCAGTCAAAACAAATGACAAGGATGTCACTGTACCCATCGAGTATAGAAATTTCTTCGGGCATTTAAGCACACTCTATTTAGCGTTCTCAAACTATTGTTGACGGTCGGTAGCTATTGTATTCTGGTGGATGCAATTTCACCGATACCACAAAGAACTGTCCTTACGAAGTTACTTATACATACGCAGCTGGTGTGAACCAATATTTCCACTCAATTTTCATTTCACATCAAATTTCGCTTGTCTGGCGATAAAATAAACAGTATAATGGCTATATAGTCATTTATTGAGGTTAGCATAAATTATTTTGAAGGTAAAGTCTTTCAGGTTAGATTTAGGAAATTAAAATGAACTTTTAATAACGGTACAACTTTTAGAATGAGATATAAAGGCACCTGCATACCACAACAACAAAATTTGGTACAAAACTTAAGGGGGCAGGGTACCCTAGAGGTATTGATAAACGGCGTAATATTTTCTGGAGTGACGAAACTAAGGTCAATTTGTGAGAGGCGACCACTCCAGTACTCAGATCAGCCTTCAATATTGTAAGTCTGCTACTGTAGGAGGCTTTCAGCGTTGAATACAAAGCCAAACATAATATCCATACAGGAACCATGTAGAATAAACGCATCTGCAGCTTCGAATAACGTCCGATCGGAAACACCGAGAACTTGTCTTTATGTGACGAACTCACTCACTATCTCACTATCTAAGCTTGAGAAAATTTTGCAACAAAAATTTAGTTGCTGCAGACATAAGTTACGAAACGAACAGAGAATGGCATAAATTCGTCGTTTCGTCTGCTTATGTGAGTCGTTATTACCACCAACACCGAAGGCGATAACCGAACTCGTTGAATATAGTACTGTGATTCCAGGAAGACGGGGCTTATCATATGCTGGAATGCTAAGGCTCAGAATAATTTTTGGAGCAGTAGCAAATGCAACGTTGTTGATTGTCAACAACATTCGCAGATCTGCAGAGTCTTCGTAAAGAAACCAGAAAACTTCTAAGCAGGTCATTTGACAAGAAGGAATACGCGCTAGACATTGTCATCGACATAGAGGGTGCTTTCGATAGCGCAATTTTGACGGCATGACAACAAGGTATAAGCCAATCATTAGTTTTGTGGACAAAATCAATGTTGCTGAATAGGACATTGATTGTGGGTGCTAACTGCGGAAAATATGTCATGGCGGGGATAAACAGGGGTGGCCCGCAAGGCGGCGTTCTACCTCCATTGCTATCATTCACTTTGGTCGACTCACTGCTAAACGCGCTCAATAGTTCTGACTTCTATGCACAAGTGTACACGAATGATGTAAAATACATGTACTGTCTGTTGCTCTAAAGCGCAGACAGAGTTAGACGTGATCGACGATTGCTGAACTAGAAATGGGCTTTCAGTCAATTCTTTCAACACTGAGGTTGTTCTGTTTACGAGAAGGAGGAAGCTGACTCCAACCTTCTATGGACTGAACATGTTACCGTCGATATTCATAGCCATCTTCCATTTAAAAAGAAGTGGTCTTTGGTACAATACGCACTGGAGCTTTGATGACTTTGCGCGCCGGCTGTCTTTTGACCGCCTGATGCAATGACACCAAAACTGTTGCATAAAAATTACTAAAGTTACTTGTGCCTAAGACTGGTATCGGTCAGAATCTGAGCCAGAAAAGGTATGCAGTCGGGTTTTCACGGATGGCTCCAAAACCGATATAGGAATGCAGCTCTGGTATCTTTCTGGAGGGACAACATTAGATTTCACTGCTCGTTAGGAAAACTTACTGCTGTCTTTCAAGCAGAGATATACGCAGTCCTGATGGCAACGAACAATATTTTGAAGAATCGGTGGAGAGTGTGGTAAGGGCGGTAAAGGAAGTAAAGTGGATGAGGGTGGTGAAGAATTTGCAACCACCTCTAGGGCTTCCAAGCTAATTCAAGAATGTTAAACATCACTGAACGCAGTTTAGTTAAGATTTCTATTGACAGTTTCATATAAGCACAACTGCGGATGACATGACTCTCCAGTCAGCATCAGACATCTCTAAGCAGTCAGCGGTCTTCAGTAGGAAAGACTACAGGCTGCTCTCTGGCATCGCGACGGGGCACTACAATTTTGCTAAGCATGAGTGATACAACATCCTACGACGTTTGCTGTGAAAGTGATGACGACACTACGGATGACCACTTCCGTGAATGTCCGGCTTACACTCACCACATCATGATGTGGTGGGTGGTGGTACTGTAGACACTTTATCATTAAAGCACTTACTTGTCTTTCTAAGAAAAACAGAGAAATTCAATTAAAGGGAACTTACAAGGAGTGAAATGGACGACTAATTCATTGTCTGAGAGCTCTGTTTCGACAGAAAAAAAAATACAAAAACACAACGTTCGAAGACCAAGAGGAAAGGTATTTCGTGAGCGTTATACGAAAAAGACAGTGAACTACGGAGGTGGCTATATGTATAATGGTGTGGGGTTGTTTTGGTCCCATTTTTCGAATTCGCGACACTATGACAAGATTCGAGTGCAGGGACATATTGGAAAATGTGATGCTTCCTTACGGTGATTAAAAGATGTCCCATATCTGGCTTTTCCAGCAAAATATTGATCCGAAAAATACATCGGGTCTTGTGAAAGACGCATAATTGCATGTCCAAGTCAATCTCAATCAAGAGATTGAGCTGAAGAGGAAATTTGCGGGTCAATATTTTTCCAAACAAAAGAAATTGTGGGAAGCCGTCCAAAAGGAACTGTATTACCCATATCGGTAGGCATCAATAGGCGAAGATGTCGAAGGAGAAGTTATTTAACAATTCGCCTTGGAAACTCAACAAGCCTCAACACAATCTGTGAACTGGGAAACTTTGAAGGTTTAGCTCCAGTTGTGAAGACATTGTTGTAGTACGGTCGACTAAGAAGTTGGCTACTGAAAAGGCAGAAAGAAAACTTCGACATGTAGAGAAGGGTTCTTTTCTGGGAACATAAAATGAATAACTGAATTTCAGGTAAATTGAATCAAAAGCACAGGCATTATGCACCTTATACTGATCCTTTGGCTCTCCTAAGGTGGCATTTCTACAATGGGCATATGATATGTAAGTGTTCAGAAATTAGTAAATTCAGAACATACAAATCACTTACAATTTTTGAAGAAACAATTTACAAGTCAGACCAACGGGGACAATGTTAAACTGTGAAGCTAATCGAGTCTCAAGTCATACTGCTGTCCCAGGAAACCAACGAGGTCATCGTGTAGTCATGGTAGATTCACCTGAAAGACAAATGGATCACTTATTTCAATAGCAGGTTTACTCAGATCTTCCCGACCATCAAGTTGTTGGTTGGCTGACCTTTTGAGGTTCGAATAGTGTATTTCAAATTAAAATACCATCGTAATTAGGTAGAAGGAGGCAAAGAGATTGATTGTCTAGATAAATCTCCTCAGCAACTTAAGTTTTTCCTTCCTATTACTAAGCAGGGCAAACACCCAATATACTGACTCAATAAAGTTTGGCAAAACTTTACCAATATGACAAAGGAAGCAAAGCAAAGCCAAATCCAATTAAAATACAACAAAATATCAAATCAACCAGATAAATGAGAACTAGATATTCCATTTTAGAATCCTAACAATACCAATTAATCATCAATCGTTTTCATTGATGGCAAAACCAATTTGGCAACTCAAGTGTTGGCAAAATTAGAAGCTACGGGCATCTCCTGATTTTCTTTCTTATTCAACACCTTTTCGGTACGATAAACATAACCAAAATCAAGTTTTCCTTCATCTGTTGAGTTAAAATGCAAATATATACAGCTGCAGCGTCTTCTCTGGCACTAGCAAACTCTTACATCTACAGTATCTGCATGCATCTGCAAGAACGCACTTGAACTAACCACAAAATGAATTCCATGCGGAGAAACATTATATTCCAAATACAATACGTTGGGTCAAATAAGTTTTGATTCGAAATATAAACATAGTACCTACATTTATCTACTCTAAGAGTAGACTCTCTTGGGTGTCTTCACTCCGCACTCAATCGTTTTATCATCAACTCAATACCAACATTTCTGTTTATATCATATACGAGTACAAACTCCTGAATTTTCTTCTGCCAAATTTTCGAAGCTCATTGTCCAATTGTCCTTTGGACTAGGACTAGAGTAGATATACTCCTAAAACCCGACTAGAACCACAAAAATCTCTCCATACGAGTAGGTACATGCATGCTCTGTTCATTGAATTTGCATGCAAAACTTGGTCTTCGAGTAGATATAGCCCATACCAGCTGTCATATGCAGTTTCCAAAAGTATCTCCGTCTGTTCTTGTTGCCTCTGCGAATTGTACATATGTACATATGTATTTACGAGTATCTACGAGTATGCGAAATTTCCACAATTTTCTTTGTCTTTTCTGGTTGTTGTGCTGTGCATTTTTCTTATAGTCTTTTCTTGCTATAACAATTTATTCAACCGAAAAGAAAACCCCAAAAAACCCACTAAACCAATCCGAAAAAAAAAACTTCCGAAAAGCAAAACCAGACCCACCATTGTATTTAAGTTAGTCTCCGTACTTCTCAGGTCGGTGTCGCCTCTATGCCCATATAATTCTATGGTGTACCTCAACCGAGTCCATTTTGTATTCGGGTTGAGTACGAGTATCTTTTATTGAATAAATTGCAACAGCAGAAGTTTTAATTACCGCCTACGTTGGCTTTATACACGAGTATACATACCAACCAACCTGTCTGTCTACGTCTACCCAAAGACAACCTTTTTTTATATTTTTTCATCACAATGCTAGAGAGGTAAGAAATTCTGGAACTCATATTCGTACTTGTTCGAGTATTGTTAGAAATTGTTATGAAATTTTAATCGAACAAATCGAAAATAATAAATTGGAACGCCATAGATACTCGTACCTTTAAATGGCCAATTCCGGGCCAGACGGCAGGCATGTGTTTTTAAAGTAGACGCAGCTGATCTAATTTAAAGGCGGAAAATCAAGAAAACATTTTTTTAAAGCGTTGGTCGGTTGCTTGTTTAACAAAAGTAATTTATGTTACAAAGCCACACAATGTGAGAATTTAGATACTCAGATACGCAAAATGAGGAGAATTTCGCAATTGTTTATTTGGGATTTTTTTTTTGTTTTTATCCGAATCGAATGAATGTTGGAAACTCATCAACCTATCTAACGAAAAAATTGTCGGGTTTTGAAATTGTTTATTTATTTGGCACACTTTTTTGTTGCGTCGTGTTGGGTTTTGTTTAAGAAAAGAAAACAAAACATACATAACTACTCGTAAACAAGTGAAAATGCGGTTTGATCTATATTTGCCAATACAGGGTATAACTCGTATCTATAAGCAGAAAGATACGTATCAGTGGGCGAGTCACTCGACTTTGTTTAGCAATTACTCTCTGCCATTACAGCTGTTGGGTGTATAGCATTTTTTAATAATGATCTCATAACAACAGATTTCACTTGCAGTTTTGATTGGTGTAAACAATAAGATGTAAATTATTTGGTCATTATTTAATGGAAAATTTTGATATGTTACTCATTTGACATTTTTCAATTTATAGTGTATCTAATATAATCCTGGACAGCATAAGTAATTCTTAGAAGCAGAAATTTCGATCTTGGAATATTTACCTCCATGGGAGCGCCTATAGTTCCTTAAAGTTTATATTTGCTTCAAAGTGTCATCACAAGCGATGTCCTATTCGGGGTGGTATCTTTGATAAAAATGTTTCGAAATGGATATAAACGACTGTTGATACTATCGACAACTGTACATCTGCAATATTAAAACCGTACCCGACCTCCAAAAAGATGTGAAATACCCGAGTAAAAATTCAAATGATCCAGGATTCACAATTTGGGCCTTGGCAAAATAAGGGAGATCAAAACTAGTACATGGCTCTCAGTAGATCAGTAGACCCTCCAATTGGAGCAGCCGCAGATACAAGGAAACACGATAAAGGGGGCACTGTTCTATGTACAATAGAAGGTGCACATTACTTAGGAACTGACGCGTGATCGGAGTTCCAAACAATATGCAGTGAAAGGAATAGAGGCAACAAATAACTAAACATTTTTAGGGACAACACCCGCTAACAGTTTCTTTTTTTTTTAACAAAGCTGACCTTTAGGACCAAATTATACAAATCTATTATACCTAGAGTACATTGATTCTGGCTTTTGAATCAAGAATTCGAGCAAACTTTACGCGAAGTAACTTTTTTTCCTTTCGCAGCAGAGCTCTCTTTCAGACCAGAGTCGTGCCATCTGCAGTTGTGATCATTTGAAACCCAACTGGCAGTGGAGGCTCTAACCGAGGCAATCATAACGCAGATACGAGACCTCAGAAACTTTCCTCTTGTCTGGGTAGTTTATTACCAATCGCATTTCCCGTGATCCCATTGTGACCTTCGATCCAAAGAAGGCTCAGCGAATTCATTCAGAAAGGCAAGGTCGTGTATGCAGCTGCGCAGCAGCTACAGACATACTCTACTGATTAATCACAATATAACATAGTTAGTTACCATCAAGACTGCATATATCTCCGTTTGGAAGACAGACGAAAGTTTTGCGTTTTATACCAAACACATAAGAAGGTCTAGCGATTGAGGGATTTTTATAAGTGCTTTTAGGACGGACCCAGGGTTATTATGGTACGCCCCATGCAACTGAAACAGATCATTCTTTCAGTTGCAGTGACGTGTTTTCGTAAAAGCTTGTTGCCCCCGCAACCGACACAGGGCTCTATAATTTGTCTTATCATAGCCGTGTAGATCGGCTCAATCGCAACAAACCTCATATATTGGCGAAATCCTTTTTAAACAGCCAGAATGCCAACAGTGCCTTGGAGGTGTGAATCCTCTTTTCAGAGTTGCAGTAGTTTATGCCTTTTTGAAGAAAAAGCGTATTTGATCAACTCATCCCTCACCACAATACGAGGTACGGCTGTTTGTGATATTCAAATTACGTGCACTGATAGGAGCTGGTTGTGAACCGGTTTCGACCCGGTTACTCGAGCATGAAATAGAGACCCTCTGTGTCCGACTGAATATAGATGCAATCAAAAAGCCTGTGTATTTCCTAAGATAAAAGAAATTACTAAGAGGTGCGCGAAAATATTGCCTTAAGTCATCTATATGGTTACGGAAACGCATTCTACGAGTAGAATCAATAATAAGGCCAAGGTATTTAAATTCTTTAATGTTTTCAATCTGGAAACATTTGTCGCTGCAGTTAAAATTGCTACAAAATGTTATATTGGAACTGCTTGGGCAACAGAAGCAACTCAATAGCTTAAATGTTTGGTATTCAGATGCATGAAAGGAAAGTTCAGGGTCAAACTCATTTAGCGCTGAGAGACTGAACAAGTGGTTCAACTCCGAACTTACATCAGCAATTAAATTTAGCTTAAATATTGAGTTAATATAGATCTGAAAGAGAACCGGTCCTAGAACAGACCCTTGAGGCACCCCTAGATTTATTCATAAGTTTTATTCCACTCCCATTGTTTTTAATCTTTACTCTTTGACATCTATCCTGAAGAGTTGACTCGAACCACTAGAACATAAAATCTCGAAACCCAACATTTTTCCTCTCCTGATTTCTCTATTTTTCATTATTTACCATGTTAAATGCTCTGGTAATATCGGCGAATAGACCTGCTGTCCAATTTTTATCATCCAAGCTACCTCAGTAGCTTTGAGAACAGAATTTCAATAATGCATCCTTTTTGAAATCCAAATTGAAATGAGCGAAACAAACATGTTTTATTCAGAAAACTAACGACCCTGTATTTAATAACTTTTTCAAAGGCTTCATTGAATTGAAGGAAGAAGCGAAATAGGCCTATAATTTTTAACATCATTAGCCGCACCCAATTTAAAAAGTGTTATCACATTTGCGATTTTAAGAACTTTGGGTAAGACTCCAGATAAGAAACTTTTATTAAATATCTCCACTAGGACATCAACAGCAAAGAATGCAATATGTTTCAGCACGCAGTTGGAAATGCCATCAAAAAGAAGAGAATTTGAACTTTTTAGAGTTCCTATAATTTTTAAAAACTGTCGTTGCACAGCAGCGATGTGATTACAATACCGCTGGGCTGAATGTAATCAAGAGAACTCAACCTTTTGTTTGAAAAACCGTCCTCAAAAAGGATCACTCTATTTATAAAAGTGACTAATAGTCGCTTGGGTTCTCTCTTGAAGTTTTAACTACGTAACGACCAACGTCCTTTTGTTGAGGAGGAAACTCACCAGATCAACAAGCTTTGTTTAAGAAAACAGCATTCCACAAAGTTCCTATTTATCACCTCTCCTTCAATGAAGTTTGTGAATAGCATATTAGTGTAAACAGTCACTAACTACCTTTCGTGGACTGATTGGGTATCCTTAGTTAAAGGTATCACCTTACTTTGACAACCAGATCAGCAGTTCACTCAACACAACTACGTATTAGAACCACCGTTTTTGACAGACATAATCTTTTGGTTGAATCCGCTCAACAATCCACAAATCTATTTCTTTTAAATGTCATCCATTTTCTTTTGTTATTATTCATTTATTTTTAGTTATTCAGTTCTAAACACGCAACGTGAACTTCATCGTGAGGTCGGTCCTCATCATGGCTTGAGTGTGCACGCAATTCGTCGCACCGTGGGAAAGACAGAGATTGGTACGAAATGAAGACAACATAGCCGCCGAAGAAAACCCAGAAATGTCGATTCAGCGCCGACCAGCTGAATTGGGCATCGCCAGAGAGTCAACCCGCTTACTTTGCGGTTGAATTTGGACCTAGATCTGTATAAGATTGTGCTGACGTAAGAATTGACCATAGACAACGCCGTGAGTTCGCTAAATAGGTGTTGGAAATGTTGGCCGGAGATCCGGATTTTAGCCAAAAAATCATCTTCTCGGACAAGGCCCATTTTTGGCTCAGCGGCTATACAAACAAGCAAAATTGCCGATACTGGGGCGAACACAATCCACAAGTGTTAGGCCAAGCATCAATGTATCCACAAAGATTGACTGTTCGGTGCGGTTTGTGGCATGGCGGTATCATCGGACCTTATTTCTTTCGAAATGAGGAATGAAACACCATTACCGTTAATGGTCTCAGGTATAGAGCGATGTTAACCGACTTTCTGTGGTCAGAGCTCGACAACATCGATATGTCCGAGCTGTGGTTCAAACAAGACGACGCTGCAATACAAGCGACGTAACGCTGGAAGTTGTAAAGGAGATATTTGGCGACTGGGTCATCTCACGGCGAGTGTTCCTCAATTGGCCGCCGTGATCATACAATTTGACACCACTCGATTATTTTCTCTGGGGCTACGTCAAGTCCTTAGTCTAGGCTAACAAGCCAACCACTTTGAACGAGCTCGAGGCCAACATTCGACATATTATTGCCGGAATAACGCCGCACATATTGGCCCGAGTAATCAAAAATTGGACAGAAAGCTTGAAAGTGAAACACTGCCAGCGAAGCCGAGGCGGCCATTTGAATGATGTGCTACTCCACGCATAATATGGCATGAACGTATAAAGCCAGAATCAATTTTATATGTTTTGTTTTTATTACATTTTTTCCTATAGTTCTTATCTGGTCTCCCTTTATTACAAATGGAAGCCATGCTGCATCGCAACAGATTGCTCCAGCATGCAAAATGCGAATCCATGCGCCCTGGAACAGCCGTAGCGCACCAACGACAGTAAGAAGATAAAGATTTGTACGAATGCGCAGAATTTCTTTTGGAAATGGAGCCGAATATATTGTAATTGACTTGGCGGTGAATTTTCAAACGTCGATAGAAGTATGGGATTTTTTGCTAGACAGCTATGATAAAAAGGAACCATGCCAAAAAAGAGAAGAGTGTCGAAAGCTAACCAACCTGGAAATAACCCTGGGATAATCCCTAGCCGAATATGTTTGTGAGTTCAGAACAAATTGAAAGAGTTGGTAGCATCTTTAGACGATGACTTACTTGTCGTAGTGCTTTTGGACAGATTGTCAGAAGATTACAAGGATATACGATCTGCGTTTGATGCCCAAAGCAGTTATCCCGGAGTCTCCTAGAAATAAGCGACAGAAAGAAGGAACCCCTTGCCAACAATGTGTCAAGTGTAAAGCACTTCAAATCGCCAATTTAAGGTAAAACAACGACAACGATAAAGTTCCTTATAATTGCAGAAAATGTAGTAAACGCGATCACATGGCCAAAGACTGTTGGAGCAAAACCGATAAAAGCAGGCAAACTCAAAGGGTTTTGGGTTCATAGTACATTCCTGTACGACACAATCATCAAAGGCTATACACGAACCAAACCAGTTAAACAAATTATGGTGCCTGGCAGTTAAACATCCCTGCTCGAAACCAAAGAGAATAATTACACCTTTACCTCACTTGTTCCAATATTGACAGATAATCTTGTTTCAATTAGAAATCAATGGATCATGGATATAAGGTAATTTTTTGAAGGTTCTGGAGCCAAGATCTTGGATAAGAAAAATCGTTTCGGAATGAAAGCTGGGAAAAACAACGGGCTCAACGGTCGTTGATGATGACAAAGTAACGAGTATAACCTGCATACGAGCTAGACAAAGTCACATCCCCTTCACCAACAACAGCGAGAAGCAAATTATAAGAAGGTGTTCACTCTGATATCTGCGCACCTATGCGAATGGAATCTATAGGATAGACGAGATACTTCATCAGGTTCATCGATGATTTTTCGCCGAAGATATTTGTTTAATTCCTGAAAGCAAAAGGTGAGGCTCTACAAGCAGCTGTCGCTGATAATGGCTTGGAATATTGCAACAAGGATTTCCAAAATTTACAAGAATGCGGAATTTTACACCAGAAGACGATACCGCAAAAACCTGAACAAAATGGGTTCGTTGAAAGAACAAATCGTATACTGACTGAAATGGCCAGATGTTCAATGATTGAAGGTGAACTATCAAAGTTATTCTGGGCCGAATTAGTCTACACGGCGGCCTTTTTGCGAAATCGATGCCCTACCAAAATTAGCGACGATATTACACCAGAGGAACTATGGATCGAATTCAAACTAAGTGTAACCTTTCTCAGAGAGATTCGAGAAAAATTTTCGCTTTAGATAAAGGTTCGAACTCTTGGAAAGTTTGATAGCAGATCAGATGAAGATTGCGCTTAAGATTCAAAGGCGTACTGAATTTGGTTACCAAGCAAACGAAATGTAATCAAAAGCAGATACATCAGATTTGTTCACAACACCGTAATAAAATTTGGAGCAATCATAACTATTATTCCGAAAGTCCTTCTAATGAAAAGCATTTTAATCAAAACACATCAACAATTGATATAGAGCCAAATAAACTATTGAACGAGCCTGAAGTCCCATAGCAGTTAAAGACCGATGACTCCTTACTAAAAAATAACACGAGGACCTTGGTTGATAGGTTGATTGAAGTCAAAATGTGTTTTCAAGACTACTCGTAAATACAGACCGGATGGAACAGCTGAAAGTAGAAAGCCGGGTCTTATTACAAAGAGTTTTGATCAAATTCAGGATGTCGACTACCAAGACACCTATTCGAGTGTAACAAACATCAGCTCAATTAGATTGACCTTGGGGATAGCAATAAAAAAAAAATACTTTGAATTTGCACCAGATAGATGTTTCCTCGGCCTACCTGAATGAAGCAGCCGGAGGATTTCGCAGATGGAGAAAACTGTGTATGCAAAATGGAGGTCACTTGAACTTAAAGTTAGATGCGACGCGAGTAAATGCATTTGTTATAAGAAATTAAATGAGAAAATAAATCTGTGATATCCTGAATTGTGTTTGTTTTTGAACAAATATGGACTTGTAAACCGGACCGATTACCCATCCCTACAAGTTTTAAATTGGAACAGGAGCCCAACAGGTCTTAGGAGAACGAAAAGAAGGGATTTAAACTGAGTACCGTCGTTTGATGGGAAGTCTATTGCATCTTTCAACATTCAGTTGGCCCGACATAGCCTATGAAAGTCAACTCATTATTCCAATTCAACTGTGATTCTCGGCAGCAACATTAGAATCACCAAGGCTCGAAAAATCCCGGGATTGAGTACAAAAAAAAAAGAGACAGGAGAAGATCTTTACGCATTTGCTGACGGTAGTTTGGCGAACGACGACTATAATGATCGGAAATCCCAAAGTGGGTATGTATCCGTCTATGGAGGTAGAGAAATTTTTTGGGGATCCAAAAATGAGAAGATTGTGACCACGTCTAACACCGAAGCCGAATACATAAATTTAAGTTCTATTGCAAAGGGATGGTAATTAGGTTTCCACCAAGGACCGGTATACATCGCGGTGCTTAAGCGATTGCAAATGAAGTGGGAATATAAGGGCGAATGAAACACCTCTATGTCCGATACCACTTTCTGAAGGAAGTCGTTACAGCTGGAACGGTCAAGTTGCACACAAACCACAAATACTTTTAATACTTTTAAATGTCATCCCGTTTCTTTTCGTATTCCGTTTTTGTTGTTGACTGTTTAAAATAAAATGCAAAGCAATCGGCTTTTTAAACTGCGGATCTCAGCATAATCACTAATTAATTTGCAAGTTAAATATGTCTCAAAAAGTATAGGCCACAAACAGAAGCATTATGGGACTCCTTTAGAAGTTGACAAATGGAACATAGGCCCCAACAACATTAAAGATTATTATTTGTAGAACTCATACCCCTTTTGACCTGATTTGTGTTTATTTCCCCCTTTTATCCATCCTATTGATTCGGATGTTAGATTTCAATGGTAATACAATATCTTTGATGACATCACATCTCTAATTAGACAAAATTATCTGGCCCTTATCCAGCCACAGCTAATCCTCAAACAATACCGTTTACTTTAACATCCCTCTAAATCACCGCAGTGATTAAAGCTGCCAATGTTTTAGTGCAATCGTATCTAAAGTTCTCATTAATCCCTAGTGGTAGCATCAACACAAAGCGTAAATAAAAATAACGAGCTCCTTTAAATAATCAAGAGGCGGGTGGTTGGGCGGCAACTAGAATGAGAATGAGGAGAATCAGTGTTTTTTTTTTTGCTAGTTCTTTTTACTTTTACTGACATCTTGTAGTTGATTGCATCCTTAATCCCATTTACACTTCTCGCATTTGGTGAGCTTATCGACCAATCAATTACAAATCTTAGTGTGATATAAATTCAAATGCCATTAAACCGCAACAACCAACGAATGGACGATTCCGTTTGTTGGTTCTTTTATTCTTTGATTCTTTGAGTCGCTACCGTGTGCTTTCTATCTGTTGGTTTTCCTGATTTGTTCCCCTACATCGCACATTTTCCCTGCACATTTGTTGTTTTGTCGCACCAAATGTCAAACGATTTTGGGTTGGGATCGGGGGTGGGCTGTCAAATGAGGTGACAACAAAACGACGTTGAAAAAAAAAATGGAATGTGTGTCTCATTTTATCGTCCCTGACTGTATCTCTTATCGAGTCAGCTATTTCCAAAGTAAACACAAAATCAGATTCCAAGGTTTCGAGACATGTTTTTTTTTGTTTTCTTTTTGTTCTGCGTCGTTGTTGTCATTGTGTCTTGTCTTCCAGTTTTACTTGGCTTTGGTTGTACTCGTATCTTCCACTTTTTCATCCATTTTTCGACAGGAGAAAATAAGCCAAACTAACGTAAAAGATCACGTTTAACGTAAAGGATAAACGAACCAAGGAACAAGGGAAGGCGAATAAAAACACGTTCAGCAAGAAAGCTCGTCAACATGAACGAGTACAAGCCAATCGAGTGTGCAGTTGTAAAAGTAGAAAAGACACAGCGCTGCATGGTAGATCGAGGGGAGTAATTAAAAAAAAAAACTGCACTTCCTGGATTGTGCTGGCATGAAAGTTGGTAGCAAGACAAAAAAAAATAAAAAAAATAAACGCGCACGCATACTCAAGTAATTTCCATTCTCGATTGAATGCAGGGGATGCAATTACATGGAATTAGTTGTTATTTCTAAAGAATCACCTTTCTTCTTCTTCCAACCCATGCAACCTTCTGGCACCGCCACAGGGTTCGTTTTTGCTTGTGTTTCTTCAAGTAGAATACAGATGCAAGGCTTCCTCTGGAGATACCTACATTTATACGAGCAGATAGTTCTACACTATGCAGTGTGTAGTTCTTTTGTATGCAAAACAATTTTTACCCTTCACGCAAAGATAATATGTATTAACATATTTCGCATAGTGAGACACAGAAAAGCGTGCTAAGTACATGGAATGGCCACAGGGTACCGTGTTTAGGCCTGCTCTTTTGTATTCATATTGTCAAATGATAGGTGTCCCAATTCATGCTCCTCTACCAGTATTGAATTGTGATCAAACTACCACCTTCCACCACTTGCTTTTTTAATGATTTTCCTAAGGCACGCATCTTTTTTTTGATCTTGGAAAAGTCCACTTTTGACGATGATTGATTGATTTTTTCGTTCAACAATAACTTCTTCTGTTAATTGGTAGAATGAGCTACGCTCTGATTGATGTTTAATGAGCACATCTAAATCATACGGTATGGTCCTCCACATGAATGAAAAAACGGCTTTCAGTGACGTCTATGTTGATTCAACTTCTAGTAACAGGTCCGAGAATCACAACATATTAAATTGTATTACATCAACCTCTTCAACAGGCTACCTGGCACCAGGAATCTGTATTTTTCTTATAATTACAACTAGCTGGTATAGCTGCCAAAGAAGGCTTGTAAGGATATTTGCTTTTACGCGAAATTGTTCGGTAGGAACCTCATTTCCTCTATTTTCAGGCCAGTGATGACGCAGGCTGAGGTAAATCTTAATTCTTAAAATGTTTTATGAACCCCGTCGAGTTGGTAAAAAACGTGAAAACATATTTTTAGATACCAAACCCAAAACAAACAGGGACCCTCTTAACTGCGCCAATTGTAGCCGCATCAGTCTCCTTAACATCGCATATAAGATCTTTTTTCCCGTCTTGTGTGAACGCCTGAAGCCCTGTATGAACAATCTGATTGAACCCTATTTGTGTGGTTTTAGGCCCGGTAAGTCCAAAATCGATCAAATATTCATACTGAGGCAGATCCTGGAAAAAAGCCAGTCTAAATCCAAAGTCGATGAAGAGGTCATCAATTGTAAGGCCACATAGGACGGTATCATAGAGACGGCTTATTCTTATTCGAGCCATGATTATCTTCGGTATCCTTGCTAAACTAGTCAAATTGTGGAATATGACAATGAAGAATGCTCGCTGCTCCGTAAAGGACGGAAGCAGTCTCTTCAAAACGTAAAAAAACATTTATGCGATCTATTACTATGTAGCTTGTTCAGCATCATACGAAACTCGCAAATCAACACTAGAGGCACAATTTATAACTACTGTATAACTACTTGAACACGCTGTCACTGGCGCGTTCGCAAGTATTAGAGAACAAGCTCCAAAAATGGGTTTAGTCGTAAATGACGGCAAAACTACGTACAACAAGAAGGGATAAACAACATCGACAAACTGAACAGAATAGACAACTATAGCCTTGAGGTAGTGAAGAGCTTTGCATACCTCGGATTCGCTATTCAATTTTAAAATGATATTTCAATCAAACGAAGAGTTCCTTACTTAACATGGCACTAAAGTACGCGGTGGACATGGGTCTTAACCAACGAGCATCCAGTTTCGCACGTTAAGTTGGTTGAGGTCCCCTTCCACTTGCGTGCGTCACATGGGTCGAGAAGACAACGAAGAGTTACTTTTGCCAATTGCTGTTCCAGTAGCCAAAAATGGCAAATGAATAATAAGGCTTGGTCAAGAAACACTATGGGGGGCTCTATGTAAGATCGTCATCATCCTATTTTATGGTCCAGAAGGTGGATAAATATATCCTTGGCCGTTTCGAACGCAAAATTCTTCTATAGTGATGCAGCAGAGAAAGACTACGCATTAAGTGCCGCGCACACGTGGAAGGGGACCTCAACCAGCTTTGAGGGCATACCTGGAGGAAATCAGTCAGAGACCGAGCTAACTAGATGGACCTATTGATTGAGCCCCACGTCCAGCTCGAACTGTAGCGCCATCTAAGTAAGTAAGTAAGTAACACCAGAAAAATCCATCAACTACAGCCTTACGCAAGAAATCTTCTACATTCGAAAGAGTTCCTCACTTCTCCACAATTCGGAGCCAGCAAAAATGGTAGATCCCTTCCCACTATGTAAAAATTTGAATTGCTCATTAGCAATATTTGAATTGCTCATAGGCAGCACAAACGAATCTTCTGAGCAAATGAGTCGGTGACTGTAGTAGAACCTCTGGCATGGAAACAAATTGAACCTTTTTGACAACTTATGTAAGCAAAACCAACAATCCCCGGCTTGTTTTAAGCTATTCGTGGATTAATATTCTATATTGCATAACTGTGGTTTCTCCCACTAATGGTTCCAAAGAGCCAATGCTCTATGTCACCAGCTTTTTACAGTGCTAAATTCAATCGCTCGTCGATTTCGTGAGATACTTTCGGTTGCCACAGCTTTGAAGGAATCAACAAATGCACCTTCCTCAAAAGAAGAATATTCACAGCCAGTCGCTCCTTACTCATGTCAGGCTTATTCTATAGCTCAAGGTGCGGGAAGATTAGACGGAAAGCAGAGCAGATACTGGAAAAAAATTGAAGAGAAAAACATTTTACCAAGTGAGACACCAGATTGCGGGGAAGAAGCGATCTTTATGGGTTGAACCATATGAATATAGTGCAAATTGCACGAACGGACCATAATGCTCCATCTTAGCGAATCACTGAAGTTCAATCTTTATATTTGAGGTGACTAAGAAGATCAAGATGTTCCCAATGGTGGGAATTAGGATGGAGAAATGCAGTAGTGGAGATGAAGCCCCTTCATAGGTTTAGAGCGGCTTATGCAAGCAAACAGTAGGGCATGCATTTCCCTGGCAGACTATAAGCAGATAAGTATGACAATAAGCCTGCATCGATCTGGCATGACCCCTAGGTTGACGTCAAGGTCTGCAATGTGAGAAACCTCAAATATCTGATCGAAAAACTCGTTAAGATTAACTCTTGCAACCATTAGCTATATGGAAAAGCTCTCTTTAAATAGTGCTGGAAATAACTTGATACTAATATTGAAAAAAATTTATCAGTGCAACTTCAAAGAAAGACGTACACACGTACTTTGATATATTTCGAAAAGTCAAGCCACTTCTCCGAGGTTTTTTTTGCAACTCACTTTTTACCTAGTAACGCAGCGATTTGAAAAACTCCACCTGATCCATGTATCAATCTACTCGTATTCTTCCAGACCACAAAAACGAATTTAATTTCAACCAAAAGGCAAACAATAAATGAGAAGCAAAAAATAAGGCAACCTCCAACTGAATTTGAGTAGGTAGTCTCTTTAACGTTCGCCACATTGCGCCAAGATACCGCTGTTCGCTTAGCTATTACTCGTACTATGCCATCCCACCCACAATTTTATTACGAAAACACTTTTTTCCTCCCATTCATCGTTTGAAACTCCTCTATTTATTGTGCTGTGCTGTATCTATTCATTTTCTTATTTTGTGCATCTTGTGGCAAAGATAACACTACAACAACAGCAACAAAAAGACAAGCTGTAGCAATCCCTAGATTGTACATGTGTAACAGGAAAAGTAATAAAATTCTAAAGGAACACCAGCAAGCAACTTTGTAAACTTTCAATACATTCAACACACCACACCACCCCCTGGTCGACTTTCCAATTCAGCTACCCCATACCACTTTCAGTTCAACATGGCAAGACAACAAAACAAAACAGATGATACGAGTACTATGTGCTTTGTGCTCTGCTCGTGGCGTTTCTTGCATAATCAGAAGGAAAAAATAAAAAAAATAAAAATAATAAGAGAAATACAAAACACAAAAATTACAATTCTTTTTGCTTCGCGTTTATTTGTTGCTTTTTACTCTGCTTCTTTCTTCCTTCCAGCTCTGGCTGGATATTTTTTTGTTTTTCTTGTTTCTCTGCAAAAATGTTGCAAACATTCCATCGTCCAGATGTAAAAGATACTCGTTTAATGCATGAGAATACTGGGTAACAGTGGAGTGCTGCTCCAGCTACAGACCCAGGGTTTTGACCAAGTAAATGGACACAAATAGCCACAATATCGGAGCGCGCGTCCCATTGACGAAATAATGACCAAAAAACTACAATGAGTTGAAAGAGAGAGAGAGAGATTGAGAGAAAAAAAAACTCCAACAACAGCACACCGGATACGGCCTAGGGTTGGATAGAACCCCACAACAATGCAACACAGTACAGTGCAGACTTGGATCGGATTTGGATTCAAATTCGGACTTCGGATCTCGGATTTCATATTAGAAGGCGGGAGGACGATGGTGGTTTTGCTCGTAGTTCGAAAAGAACCAACAACACGGGGCAATAGTTTTCTAGAATTCAAATTTCCAGTCACGTTTTGTATTTGTATCTGAGAAACTATGTGAATGTCGTTCCTCAACAATGGATACTATGCTTGCCCCAACTGCTTGGGTAGGGTCTCTGTCTATGTGTGCATCTAGATACATTTTGGGAAAGTCTTTTGAGATCTGGTTGGGGGGAAGTAATTGTTATTCGAGCTCTTATGGATCGTTTTTGTAGTCTTTCTTCGGTTTTAGAAAAGTTGCATTCGTTTTCGTGTCTCTATGGCTTGGTTGGGTGTATTTTTTTTTCTCTCTATCCTCTCTCTCTCTCTCTCTTTGGGTATTGGTATTAGTGCGGAGTAGTAGCAGTGAATGTACGTGATTGAATTGATGTCTCTGGATTTTGGAGGTTTACTTTAGGGATTAACGTAGCACTTCAAGTGGCACAGTGTTAAATGATGGAATTTTCGGTTAAATTGTTTGCATTTAGCGAAAGTGGTTTTGTGATCTCTTCGGATCAAACAGTTCTTCTTTTGGGTAGGAAGGAAGAGATGAGTAGAGAAAAAGGAGAAATTAGGGATAATCGCTTTGCTTTACTAGTGTCAATCGGAAAGTGGAAAATGAATTAAAACTACTCAGGGATATTTAGAGAATTGCTTTTGATACGTCGGATTTCGTAGTTAGTTAAATTTTCATCAACTGTTGTAGAAGAGTAAATGACGTCAATCTGGATTCATATGAAAAAAAAATAAAAATCAAACAAAATGAGAAAAAATCTGATGGGCCAAAGACAAAACTCCAAGCCCTAGAAGTCAAAAAGTCTTCGGTAATACTGGTCGGATTTAACGCACATAGATATTCAGCTATTAGGTAGGTTTTCTTTCACGAATATAACTAAAAAAATAGTTTGAAACTTTAAGTCCTCTTAAAGTTCTCTTAATATAGCAACTTGAACACTCTGGTTGGTAAACCAAATATGTACAAACTTACTTACTTACAATAGCATATAAATGTTGCTTACCTGAAAAGAAAGAAAAGAATATTATTAATAAGGAGTGTACAGCATAAGAAATAAATTAAACAAAAATGTAAAAATAAGATATAATTTAGAAAGGCTAGTTAAAAATATAAAAGTGGTTCTCAATGGTATAAATCGAGAGGCCGTTCAGAATTCACCATTGTTGAATCATATTTTTGGACAAAAGCGAAGCTGAATTTTAGCCCACCAGCTTGTCGAAGATTTATATCTCGTAATTGCAGTCAAGTCACGGAAACGAACACTTCGCAAAAGCACAATTAGACTACAACACCTTCGGACACCCTCAGTCAATGCAGGACTGTATGCAATCGCAAACACTAAATCAAATGAGAAGAAGTTTCTAAGCTAATAGCATGTTAACTGATAGGATAGGATATGTCCACACTTAATTTTCTCCTAATTTGAAAAGTAGAAATTTTATCAGGTGGCAGGCTTATAAGATTAAGATTAAAGATGTGAGGTAGTTTAAATCAACGTCTTTCAAGGCATTTTTAAACGCAATTAATAGATCTTTCTTGTTATGAAATTCGCATCCACCACTATAAACTTTTCTGGACATCCATCCCTAAACATTTTTTTATAATGTTCATATCAGGAAAGTATGGTGGTTCCCTAACCTCAATTGATTGTCCTGTTTTGAGGCCCATAAAACGCGAATGGCAGCATAAACTTTACCAATGGTAGTGTTTATGTAGTCGGACCAGGTAAGGGTGCCATTAAAGATGATTCCAAGATTCCTTACTTTTTCAACGTAGGTGATCACGGAGTCACCTAATTTGATGTGCCGAAACAGCGACCTATCTAATTTTGTACGGTTTATGGCAATCGATTTCCATTTAGCTGGATTCAAACTCAAATCGTCGTTCATTGCTTCTGATACCTGGGAAAGTTCAGCTAGTGGGCTACTAATAATGACCTGCACATCATCGGCGAACATGAGGACGTTGGAGTGTCTGACCGCCCGGGGGAGATCGTTAATGTAAAGTAGGAAAAAAAGATTGCCTAAAATAGATCCCTGTGGTACATCACTACAAACTGGGAGAAGACCTGACGTCTTATCTCCAACAACCACACATTGATGTCTCCTTGGAAGGTATGATTGAAAATGCTTGGTTGTGGTTGAAGAGAAGCAAGAAACTGAGTCAAAAGCCTTGGAGAAGTCGAAAAGAGCAAGCAAACTTACTTCTGTCCTATCCATTGCTATGGGGATCTCATCAACAATATTAAGTAGTACGGTCTTGCAGTTCTGATTAGCTCTGAACCCGACTGAGCACCATTAAGGAGATTATTGACATCGAGAAAACTATGTATCTGCCTTCAGATCGCTTTTTCAAAAACCTTCGACAAAAAGGGTAGGATAGAAACTGGCATAAAATTTACTGACTGCTGCCACCCTTCGGAATTGGAATAATCTTGTCTTTCTTCCAATCAACTGAGAACTAAGAAGTTGTTAATATAGAGTTGTATAGATGTTTGGGGTAATTCAAAATAAAGGATAAAAGCAGTTTAACGAACCTGGGATCTATATTGTCCAAACCTATGGCATTTAATTGTACTGACAGTATTGCTGCAACAACAACAGTATCATCAAGCAAGGTAGGGTTAAAGGTTCTATCAGCTTCTTCGGGTGGGTCAGGAAACAAATCAGCAGGTACATTTGAGCTGGTTTTGTTTAGATCCACAAATTTTGCATTCAAAAGAAAAGGGTGGAGTACATTGTGTGCAGCTCAGAAACTCTACACCGCTTCCATCTAGAGTACGCTAAGTTTCTCTTGACAATCAGCTCAGTGATATCCCGATTTAACCATAAGGGAACTGTATGAGAAATTACCTTCCTGCGTAATGGAACATGAGCTTCGAATAACTGCCCGATATTGCTCAAAAACGATAGTTGATCATTGACTGAGGTGAGCCTACAGAGTCTGTCCCAGTCAATTTCACGAACGTCACTTAATAGATGATTTTGGTTAATCGATCTAAAATTCCTATATTGGAGACGTTTAACATTTACCTGTACTTCAAAATCGTAGATTAAGTAGATGAGGTCATGTTTGGAGAAGCCAGGTGCAAGAAGTTGCGCCTTTTCAGGATCGTTAACAAAAAAGACATCAAGTAAGGTGCTAGAGCTACTCGTGAAATGAGTCGGTAAGGAGGAGTTGACAGGGGATAAGCCTAGAAAGTTCATGAAGCCGATTATAGGTGCAGAAGTGCTATTGTGCAGAAGATTACAATTTAGGTCGTCGCAGATTACGATCTGATGGGTTATACAAGAATGCTGTTCTGAGCTAACACGGAGTGATGCAATATCGACATTTTTATGGGGTCTGTAGGCCATGCAGATAGAAAGATATTGTAGGGGGCAGTCGAGGTGCGATTTATGAACGAGATCAGATCTAATGCCATCTCTTACATACATTACCCGATCGCCCATTCCTGTCAGCACAGAACAAATTGTAACCGTCGACCTCATAAATTCGCAAAACTCCGGATCAAACCATGTCTCAGAAACACAAACAATAACAACGCCAGACTTTATAACCAAATGCCGAAATTCATCCAGTTTTGGATTCAGGGGAAGATAGGGGAAATTGGTGAACATGGCCTAAACAAGAGGCGTATAAAACATTTAAATTGAAAATTTAGTACGAGAAAAATATTTATATAAGATAATCATAAAAGTGAAAAAAAAGAAGAATATCTTTGTAGGCCTTTCATTTCCATGAGTTCAAAGGTATTGCAAAATATTGCACCCCATACCATAATGCTACCTGCTCTTGTGTGATGCCTGGACAAAATCGTTTCTTCTTTTCGCAAATCATGGAAATAATAGTTATATGCAGCGGGACCATCCAAGTTAAGTTTGTCCCGTTTCCATATATTTGTCCAATTCATATGATGTTCTATAAGATCAGGCTTGTGCTTAATTTTTTAATACTTAAAGTTATGTGAGGCCTTACTCGTACAGTTGAAAACCTAGCTGAAGCACCAGATGTGCAGCAACTTCTGGTGCCGAATCTACATAACTGGAAGCGATACGAAGAATTCTTCGCCTTTCCCATAATTTTGGGGATCAGCAAGAAAATATTGAGATTTGAACAGACTTACTCGTATTCCTTCAAGGTTTCTATTTCTACGATCTCCCATTTTCCATGTCGTATTTGTGGATCTCCTCTTGTGGATCTATCCTATTAATTTATTTTTTCAATAATGTTATTTTAACCTTAACTGTAATTACATTTTGACGACTCATGCACTGAAATGTACAAGTGCTCCAATGTTCACATTCTAACAGTGCTGACAAATTTGACTTATGAATACTTATGTACCAAGTTTGAGCAAAATTGATGGTGGACCTACCCCATTGGTTGATATTTTTCAAAAACGGTTTTACACACGCATTGGCTAGTGAGTGAAATTTTTCTAAAATTTGATAGCTTCACCAGAGCCATAGCCAGTTACAATGATGTACACACCTGGCCAAGCACAGCCCAGTGGACTTCATCAAAAATGCGTCGAAAACTGGCGCGCATTTAAATTGTGAATATTTCAAAGTCCCGAGGCAATTAACAGAATGCAAATGATCACCATCAAGATCAAATTTGTAAGCATAACAGAAAAAATGATGACTTTGCTAAAGATTACGTCTACGAGCTCTTTAACAAATCTTAAGTTAGAAAAACGCCAAGTTAGAAAAAAAGGACATCTTTGGTTACACGGTACCACAGGCTTCAACTAATCATACCGCAGATGATTACACAGAAAATCTATTACTCCAAAATCAATGCGCATTTTTTTATCATGATGTAAAAGTTGTTAGTTGCTTTGAGTCCTATTTGGCCTTACTGGAATTTGCAAAAGATACAACAGCGAATTGTTAGAACTATTCAACGACGTTAATCAGAAGAGTCCGTTGCCGTAAGTAGACATATTGAAGCGTGCTCAAAGGGAAAGTTATTGGTTGAGGCTCCAGTTATCAAGGGTCCGTTAAACTACTACAATCAGTAGTAAAATATTTGACATGGAAGTAATATATATGAAATGGATGGGCGATCTAAATTTCTTCTAGAATTTCTATGTTATATTAGCCTAAGATTCTGACTTATTTTGGTGGAGTTCCACTAATGTCATTTCAGCGATCGTCTGGAAAGCTAGTCAGCTTCCTACTTTTCTATTGAATTATCCTTAAACCGGTTAAATACGCTCTTATGCCTGTAGGTCACTCCAAGTGCCCGCTTTTCTGTTTTCTGAATCTAGGGTCGCCACTAAAGTTCTTAGATGATCCTCACTTAGTCTAGGATTTTGTATAATAACAAATTAGTCATAGTGCCTTTGATGTACTATGCTCACCTATATTCAACCGGTGGTGGCATTAAGAATTCCATACGCCCGCCAGCTACCATGCAAGAGGATCGGGATTCAAAAGTCGACAAATACAGAACAAAATATCTGTTCAGAATTAAGCTCAGTGTCAATAAATATTTTCAACGCGTTTCAGCCAGAAAAACTCCTACGAACGCAGATTGGCGGCGGCTACTCAAGAGCTGTATAGCTCTTCTCTATGAATGATGTCATACGCGGATTTAAAAGCGATGAATGGTGTGGAACTCATGGGTTTTTTCCAAGACCTCGTGGCCTTCGTGGCCTAAGGTCACATGTTGAAGAATGGATTCAGGAGCTCACATATTACGGCAGATAGGATCTTGTAGGCGATGTTAAGAAGACTGATGCCTCTGTAGTTACAGTAGTTCGGAGGGTCTCCTTTTTTGATGATCGGACAAACAATGTCGTGCATACTTTCGTCCGACCATATTTTACAGATGAGTTGGTGCACGTTCCTTACCAAGAGACGGCATCTCTTATGGTTTTTCGGCAATGTTGCCACTGTTTTTCGATTGTGCAGAAGATCTTAAAAAGATTTGGCGATCTATCTGCTCCCATTTGCGGTATTCGAGATATCCGTAACCGTACCTTGGCTACAACAAGGTAATGGTCGACTTTGGCCTCTCGGAACGTTCGAACATCCATAATACTGGAGGAGTACCTTACGTCGACCGCAATGTGGTCAATCTGGTTGACGGTTGATTGATCAGAGTTTCTCCAGATCCCCTTATGAATATCGAGATGTGGGAACAATGTTCCTCCCCGGCACAAAGTCGATTAGCCTGAATCAGTTATTGGATATAGTGTCAATAGTGCAGACTATACTTTCCGACAGTACTACCAAAAAAGCCCTATCTTCCTATTTTTTCCTTAAAATCGACTTTTCGTGTGGCAAGGAATGAATTCACCCAGAATCTGAATTAGAAAATAAATGCAGTTGGCTCTTTAAGGTTGACTGTAAATCCGATCTTGTATGCGGCGCTGGTGCCTTTCTAGAGGACGAAAACGTAAGATTTCACTGCTTGTTAGGACAATTTTTTTCTGTCTTCCAAGCGGAGATATACCTAATCCCGAATGAAATGAATTAAATTGTGAAGAATCGTTGGAAGGGGAGAAGTATCTGCGTCTGGAGCGAGAGTCAAGTTACGCTTCATGAACCCCCTCACCGATTCCAACCTAATTCGAGAATTCAAGGCTTCTCTGAACGAAGACTTCTTACATGCTTTATTCTTACAAGTTATACCATATTGTATTGTACAACTGCCCATAAATAAACATCGTTATTATGATGGATGCTTATGTCTCAGAAAAAGAAAACCACTGCCAACAAATATATAAATACACGAGGGGATCCTTCTTTTTGTTATGAAAATCCCCTCAAATTTGCAGACGACAAGCGAATAACTGCAATGCTCGGAAAATACAAAAACCGAAACCCACAACAACACGAAACGTGACTTTTACAAAACGAAACCTTACATCGTAGGTTACTATGGCTCTGAATACTCGTAACATTTCCCCCAACGAATTAAAAAAATTTTGATTTTACACATGGCAACCGTCGACAAATTATAACCAATTGATTTTGCCATCTGTCAGATGCAAGTGAAGTAAGGTACAAAGTAGGTACATTCTGCAGTGTACATTCTCTACTCCAAATAACACGTGTGAAAACAAAGAAAACACGGTCAACAATTCTATTCGGTTTTCCGCATATGCTGTGAGTCATTGGTTAGAAAACCAAGAGCCAAGATCTGACAACCGCAAAGCTGTAGTTTTCAGTGTAAAATTGCAAACGTCGACTTGTAGTGACAGCCTAATACCTTACGAGGTTTGTTCATAACTATAGCCAGTGCTCCAATTCCATTTCCTGTTGTAGTACAGTTTTAAACCACGCCACAAGTTTTATTTTCACTTTTTATCTTTTTTTGTTATTAACAAACACTTGGCCGATGTTTTTTTTTGTTTTTTTTTTGTTTGAGTAAACGCGTGCGCGTGATGATAGGCGCGACCTCAAGTGTTCGTTATTTTATTTTTAATTTTTAAAACGTGATTTAACGGCAATTTAACTCTGCGTTCGTTGAAAGCAATTATACTACTCGTGTCCTCTGTAAAATTATGTATCTGAGTATTTGAGAGGAGAAATTTTCAACTTGGGTGAGCTAGTGGCAGTGGCATTTTTTCTACGACAAGTACTGGCACTCAGTGCTTGTATCTATCTACCACACCTTAAGAAATGTTAGGTTGTATTTAAAAGTGTTTGTGGCACGCAAATAATTTGATAGTAAATCGATTCCATTCAGTAAAAATTGCTTAAGCGGTAGCGGAGTATTTTTATTTTATTTTTATTTTCTTCGCTTCTCTTTAGAGAACGCTTCAGGGTATTGGCGGAAAATGGTGCTGAAACAAACTTCAACGGCCACAAAAGTCCCAGATACAAATGAAATGACCCAAAGAGACCGACCCGAGACTGCAGTTGATACGATTTTAATGGCCGCATATTATAATTTTTCTTTTCCCCAGTCGAACTTTATAACAAAAAAAAATTATTTGCCTCTGCTGTGGCTAAGCATGGGAAAATGCAAGTCAAGTTGAGGAAATCCCGCAAAAAAAAAACTACAAACAAAATTGTGAAGTTTTTTTTTATATACTCGTAGTTTGTCTATAATTGCAGAAAGTTTTCTTATTAAAAAAAGCGAACAAAGGCGGAAGCAGGAGACGAAGAACAAGAAAACTTTGACGCGAAAGATTTCAATTAAATCGAATTGGAATTTTATTGCCTTCATTGGATCTGTGAATAGAAATGCTAGGTGCAGACAGTAGTCAGAAATGTGTATGTGTGGTGCCTATTCCGGCAATTGAGTTGCGAGTTGTATATGTACTCGTATATTAATGTACTGCAAACTAGGAGCTAAATTTTAGAAGATTTAGTAGGATTAATTTACGGTTAATAAATGCAATCCACGAAGATGAGATGGTCATGAATATGGAAAATTTCTTCAATTTCTACCTTGATAGATACTGAAAAACCCCAGGTAGGAAGTTTTTATTTATATGCCGAGTTAAAGGCAAACTCTCTGATCACAGCTTAATGGAACCGGATAGAACGATCATTTTCACTGTTTATAGCTGGATAGTTTCTACAACATCCGCTGGGTTTAATTGTGAACTAACGCAGGAAGCAAACTAATCGTTGCGATAGAAACCTTGTAAGTAAAAATATATTTGAGTGAATACCTACTCCAAAAATACTCGATTTCTGATGACGACAGCCGCAAACTTATTATGGACAACGACTAAGGCTAAGGCTATTCCCCAGGAACACCCTGAACCTCTATACAGAGGTCACAAAAGAGAGTCCTGCGACAATTACTACATACAGCTACAACATGAACTTTGTGTTTGATATGAGATCGCAAAAGACTATATCGTCTTTTCTTCTGGGAAACACGGGTGGGTGAACGCCACCACTCGCCTTTATCGGAAGCACTTCAACATTAGTTTTATTTGTGCCCACGATCTGACGGATCAGAATAGCGATGTTGAATGTAGCTGAACGGTTTCACGACAAAATATACATATTTGTTAGTAACACAGGATACCAACATCTTGATATACATAGAACCACCTGGTCTGATCAGCTAATCACCCAAACAGATTGAAAATGTTTAGATAGACGGAAAATGCGATTCCACTACGAAGATCCGAGATGCCAACATTAACTCGGATCACTATCTTGTCCCAGCTAAGGTCCGCATATGATTCTGCGCAACTAAAAACGTACGGGCGGCCGAAACTTTCGCTAATCTACTATCGCCTTTCAACTTAAGGGAGATTAGAGACACATATAACCCGCTCTATGCGAACTGCTTCAAAGAGGTGATCAGCTTCAAACGCCACGGGAAAACGATGGTGCGAGCGACAACACCGCGATGCTCCCACAGCAAAGTGCACATCTTACCGAAGCACCCTACAGTCAGTTACAGCCCGTACTGCAAAGGGGGGATACAGTAAGAATAGGAGGGACTAAAAACAGCAAACATTTTTTTGAACGGATAAGGCCCTTCACAAATGGATTGAGACGGTAATCCTGTGAAGATGTCTAGGGCACGCTACTTTTTGAAACTATTGAATGGCGTTAAAGTTATAATTTCGCCGACGGAGCAGATCATCTAAACGACCGACAGTTATTATCCCGCAACTCGACGAAATATTAAAAGCTATCGGCTTGAACTTTAGCCTAGGACAAACCTTCCGCTGTACATTCACCCGCGCAGCAATCCCACACTCAATCGAGGGCGCCTATGTTTCACACTTCTTCCTCCAGGGTTCTGCCAATAGTACCTCAACCGTCCTCGCATCGTCCGATGAAGGCACGTTAGATGCCCTACACCATAACGATGCCTACACAAACCTGCTCCCTTCGAACACTACGCCATTCCATTCGACACCATTTGGTGACTATTCGCGCACCTGTTTCTTGTCGTGCAACACCCATACCTCCCAAATATTACAAGTTCTCGATCGCTATCCACTGCCACGCGTCACTGACTTCCAGCTAATTTTACCGGGTCAGTCAATCTTTACTCACAGGAAGACGTAGCTGATTTTTTTTCGATATTGTTTCCAGGCAGATACCATGTCAACGGAGGCGGTATTCGACTTCCGCAAAACACCATCAAAACAATTCCAGAATTCCCCAATCCAACTACCATCTCCAAGGTGTGGCGCTTCCTCGAAGTACTCAATTTCTTTAGATCCAGTATGCCATACGCCGCGTCAGACCAGGCACCGCACTCGCAAATGCTGCAGGGTGCCAAGAAGAAGCATGAGACCCCACTGAAGCTTCATTTTCCATTTTCCACGATTCAACGAAGGGAGGTCATGTGCTGTATTTACGGACCACAAGCTGCTGACGTTCGGCTTTCGAAATTCAACTGCAACACCGGAAACACTAAGTCGGCAACGGTATTTGGAATTCATTGCCCAATTCATAGATATTCGCCACATCCACGGACCAAAAAATGCCGCAGCTGATGCACACACGCCTATCGCAGCTCGGTAACCATGGACTACAATGCTATAGCGAACCCAGAGCTGGCGAAATTGAAATCGGTAAGTCACAAACTTCACAAAACGAAGCCGACCTTTCTTACCAGAGGCATTTAGGCGAACCACTTTCAAAAGCGTACACAACCTCAACCACCCAGAGGTAAGAGCCTCACGCAAAACCATCATACTTAGCTTCTTTTGGGATTCAATGAACGTGGACATTGGAAAGTGGACACGCAGCTTTCATGGGGAACATTCGTAGCAACTGAGAAGTTTGAACATGTTCATCTGAATATCGTCGGTCCATTGCCGTCGTGGTGGTACACTTCGGTTGTCCTCTATGCCTAACCACAAATCAGGGCCGGCAATACGAAACTGCCCTCTTCCAACGCTTCGAACAAATGCTCGGCAGCGACCGGATCAACACTACGGCTTATCAACCACAGTCTAACGGGGTGGTATAGCGCTAACCGCACCTCTTCCTGATAATTGGCTTACTGAACTACACGCAGTGCTCCGTGGACTCCACTCAATGGTTAACGAGTCTGGCACTGCGCCCGCAATTCGGCGCCGAAGTACGTCTTCCGGGAGATCTCTCCGAAACACCCACCACCCCGAATGAGCCGGTAAACTTCGCGCAAAAGCTGAGGAAGGAACTGCAACGAACATCGCCAACATTCTCCAGCCGCCTTTCAAGAGCAGTATTCATCCTCAGGGATTTAAACACGGCATCACACGTATGCGTTCAGCGTCCTCTACAATCGGCCTACTCTAGACCGTATACGATGCTCGAGCGTCAACCGCTGCTTATCAAAGTGGCTATGCCGAACAATGAAGTATTCGTGTATTCGTGTCGGATAGCTGACGCTGCTTGTCAAGAAAAGCACCCCACCACTCGGACCAATTTCATCACCCAAGCCACCGCTCACAAAAGGGACAACGAATACGACAAGATCTGGCAGGATAATCAAACCGTAAAAGGAAGGCGTGAAAAGGTAGTGTACACTAATCAATAGGAGCATCAACAATTTTGTTCATCTTGACCCAGTTTGAGCAGAATGCACTCTTGGGTCGTAGAGATTGGGTGGTTTTTCAGTTGGAGCCACCTATTTTTGTTCATCGCAATCGAAAAATTTGACTTTCATAGCTGAAGCTTTCATAGTTTCTCTGCGGCGCCTGTCTCAAGCTTCCTTCTCCGTTTCGGCTGACAATAGTTTCATAAAAGAGCGTGTCCCTTTCTAAGCCTGTTTGAGTTTATCAGTGTCCCGAGTTCCGCAACAGCCTGCCATTTCGCCATTCTATATACGAGTAGCATTCGAACACAATCTAGCGAATGTGTCGCAGATCAAGCCACAGAAATTATGGAAGACAAAAGTAGTTAAAGCTCCTAAGCTTAGGCCAAGTAGAGCTTGTGGTTTGGAAATGTGATGTTTGTTTACTCCCCACGAAATGTTTGTCTCTTCATTCATACAGCATTCATAGTTGGTAATATCCGATGTCGAATGCTTCGAAAATGTATGGTGTGGTGGTCTGAGCGTAGCCACTTAATATTGTAATCTTCTGACACCAATGACTTGTCTGGTGTTGAGATACTAAAGATCCAGGACTCCGCACAACTTCAACCCTTATCTGCTATACTTACTCCCGAAATTATTTTCTTTGCTTTCGAATTGAATTTCAAGTAAAAGAAACCACAACCAATTAGATCAATTGCAAAACAAGTTTAACATCATCCCGACAGATGCTTTGTTCATAAATGAGTATTATAAATCTTCTGTTGTATATCCAACTTCCAATCAGGAGCTAAATCAAGGTCGTTCCTTCGCATGCCCACACACATACACATGTACTCGTATGTGCATTAACTCATGACATGACTGACAGATTGATGGCTAAACGCACCTATTTTGTTGGGCCAACAATAATTCTCAGAGTCACGTTATTGAAATCCTGTCCGACAGTTAAATTTAGAATCGACTCTACCAATACCTCGTTATCTTTTCAATGGAATCACTGATTTATTTTAAGAAGGCACAATCCTCCTCCATTTATTGGCATCGCCATTAATCTGACTCCCACACCTAGTTCTTCACCAATGAAAGATACTAACAATGGATCAGCCACAGATACGAATATCCACGGCGACAGCCAAATGCCGCATTATCGGCCTTCTACCACTTTGGAAGCGGAATCTTTTTCGAATTCTTCCCTTTCTCTCTCTCGCTTTATAAATCGAATCCAAAAGATACCCGAAGAATGCCGAAAAGAAGGCAAAGAACAGAAAAAAAAAAATTAAAAATCCTATCGATGCCATAGCTCTGGGGATAATTAAAAATTCCACTCATGCAGCTGTCAAGTGGTAACACATGTGAATATGTTAATATATTCTGCAGATACACGCGAATGTACAAGTATCTTTTTCTCTTTCTTACACCCTCCAACTCAGTCTCTTTTACATATATATACACTTTTTTTTTTGTTGGCCCTATCCTACAAAAATATGATCCTCCCGAGACACTGTGAGTGGATGAGGCAGTCTTTTGTTGTAGAGTCTAAGCACGATTGTCATTTTAAATTCTTCACTTTTTTGATGCTGATTTTTGTTTATATATGTAAATACGAACATATATTACGTTTGTCTCGTTCTTTTCCTTGGCCCACCACGCACAAACAAGGAGATGGAGGCCAAAATGTCACACATGCCATTTAAATTCCAGTAGCCGTGTTAATAATTTTCTATTTTCTACCACTTTTTGCGGTAACCGTAAATAAAATAAAAAATATCTAAAAATATATATCCCAAATCGGGACACCTAATGGCTTTATGGCCACCAATGTCGCGCTGTCCTGGAGTCGAAAAGGGACGAAGAGTGAACCCATTTAGCCTGACATTCCTCACCACCACCACTTGCCAGTTATTTCTTCTAATTAGAGTTGGTAATTTGATTTTTCGCACTTTTATCACCACAATTGTCGGGCGAAAAATTTATACAACACAGCAAATTATTTATAGAAAAAAAAAACAAAGAAAAAACAACAAAAAAAATTAAAAGTAAATTAAATTACAAAAAAAAAAAAATTTTTGTATCTTAAAAATGTGGACGACCTAAATTGTTGAACTGTCATTTTGGTTGGGTGTGCGCGATTTGAGGTTTAATTAAAAATTAAAATTAAATTTAACACCAACAGATAGAGTGGTTAAAATTTGGCAAACTGGTGTATCTATTCTCTAGGCTCGCTGGTGAGAGCAAAGAGGAAGGCTTTTATAATTGAACTTTCGAGCGGAATGAAGCGGCATTGTTTGAATTTGAAAATTCCATTATGCGATTATGATTTTATTGGATTTGATGTGAAATTCATGATTAGATTGTTTTCATTTAGCCCGTTGTACGAGTATGTTAATTGTATCTAATTACTGGTTCATGGATATGAGCAAATTTATAGGTAAATTGTCAGAGGCTAATAAATACATATGTGACTGCTAATAGATCTGTCACTTTATTGTTAATTCATTTATTTACACCACGGACATGCTGGTTGTTTGTTTCAATTGTTTTGAATGGATTTAACTGGTTGGAACGGATGCACGGTTTAGATATTCTTGTTATTGTCTAAAATAAAACAAACTTGTAGGCTAAATAGTTTTAGCAGATCCACATTCAAGTATAAATCTGGCATAGTAAAGCTGAAGTATCTCACTACCTTACGTACAGTAGGTAGTAGGTATGTACCTCGTGTAATTTTTAAGTGCCTGATTGGACTATTCTGCAGCTTTAAACTAAGCAGAAGGAGATTTGTTGACATTTTTTCACAGTTTTTGCAATTAACAGGCTACCGATCGTCCTACAGAAGCAGAGTGTCTTCTATAATATACGAGTATGTGCACTTACAGCAACACTGCTAGAGAACACCTTCACTAACTGATTTAAGATATCATCATCAAACAGTTGGCTACCAGCCTAGGTGAGCTACAATAGATAAGGGCGGTTGCTTTGCATTATATATTTTTCTAAGTCAGTAATAGACGGTGAACTTGAGGTATGTCACTGACTTTTGGATCGACAAGCCAAACCAACAAATCTCTGAAATCGATAATAACTTTAACGTCAATCGAACACATCACTATAATGTGTGCCTATAACATAAGTATAACAATTATTCGAAAGTTAAATTCGCCAAACTTGGTACTTGACCCAAGATCTTGTTTGAAAAGTAAAGGGTGTTTTTTTAGAGGTTCGGTTTTTAAACTGGCAACACTGTTTCTACAGATTGTCAATTTGGCAGTTGAAAGTTGAAAGAACAACGCGTGCAAATTGTGCAAACTTACTTTGAAAACCATGGTTCGGTTCGCCAAACTTATCGTGCGCTACGTCCATTTTACGGTTGACATAATCCTCCATCTGAGCAAGTTATTCGGAACACGATGAATCGTTTTCGTACCACATACACTCTCTAGTGGATAATACGCTTCTCCAAAGACGACAAACAGTCCATACAGAAGAAGTTATTGTCGATTCGCCATTGGGCACAGCAATTGATGCTATGCCCATCCACTTTGTGGAAGATTTTACGGAAAGATTTTGAGAAAGCTTATAGGATGCAGCTTGTGTAAGAGTTGAAACCGCGTGACTATTATAGGCGTCGTAGGTTCGGTGCATGGGCTGCAGACATGATTCAGCTTGATCCTCATTTTCAACGCAAAATGTTGTTCTCCGATGAGGCACATTTTTGGTTAAATGGCGAATTTAGAGTGGAGAAAGCCTTTATCGAGACGCCGTTACATTAATTACAACTCACTGTTTGGTGTGCATTATGGGCTGGTGGAATCATCGGCCCAGATTTCTTTAAGGATGCCGGCCGGCTTTGGTTTCAACAAGATGGCGCATTATGCCACACGGCATGCGACAACATCGAATTATTGCGGGAAACATTTGCTGAGCGCATAATTTCGCGTAATGGACCTATGGCCTCCACGATCCTGTGATCTCACACCTTTAGATTACTTTCTTTGGGGGTATGTGAATTCACTAGTGTATACCGATAAACCAGAGACGTTGAATGATTTGGAAGTCAACGTTCGCCGTGTTAATGGTGATATACAGCGATATCATATTTAAACACTAATGGCATAAAATTATCTATTAAATAAAGCTAATATCATAGACATTAACATTAGCTTCAAGAGTTTTATTTCATATGGAATTTGTAAATCTCTAAAAAAAACCTTTAGTATTTCGAAGACTTCACCGACTAATCTAACCTCGTTAGGGTTACTTATATTGAACAAATCTCACATCAACCTCCTGAGTTACTCAGGTACTAGATTTCGTCTAACAAAACTGGACTTTCCAAGTGGTTGGCATACGGTTTCTTCACACAGCAAGCAGGATGTTTTCAGAAGGTCAAACTACCCACTCAAATGGACTTACGGGAATAAATGAAAGTCAATTGGACAGAATTTAACACCTTCTTTAGGGATTCTAATCGGACGTTATATGTATGCTCTCACTACTGATATCTACGGTCACAATCACTATTCTCTTTCTAGTAAAATCATTCATCCCTCATCGGATGAAAGGTATCAAACCAAAGGAAAAGGTTTGATACGATTCAAACTCTAGAAAGGCGTTTAGAGTTAGAGAATAGATCTGTCGATCTTACGGAGATCTCTGCATCGTATGAGTTCAAAACAATTAGGAATTCTACCTCATCTTCTGAAGGGCTGACATTCCAGCTATCAACCAAGGTCAATGCACACTTCGGAACTAGCCCAGCGATTACAAATTGTTTTACTCCTCTGTGCACGTTTGAGCGCATGCAACATTCTATCAGACCAATCCACTTTTTCACTCGCGTAATAGTAAGAGTACTTAAAATTCTGAATGTGCACAAATCCGATACTTCATATGCCTCCCCTTGTTCTGAAGAAATTATCTTCTACGTCGCCAGAACTACTGCTACAGATTTTCTGTCAATCCTATTCTTTATGACCCTTTCCGTGCAGATGGAACACAGTATTATTTTCCCTTCCCCTACAGACCCATTTAGGTGCTGTTTTTTACAATCCTTAGCTCATGAAATATCTTGAGACAGGAAAACTTCTCAATGAGAAGTCCACCGATGGTCTGGTGACATATCTCACCGAGAAGTGGAATTAAAGTCGACATCAATATGCCGAAACTGAAGGCATTTTACAGAGTATGGCATCGAGCTCTTTCGTCAAAAATGTGCACAATCAGGATTCATGAATCTATTATGGACTCGAAATTATTTTGAATGCTTCCAAATCTGATATTCAAAAAATAGATACAGGTGTACCGCAGGACCACTTTCTGTCTCCAACACCTTTTTCATTAATCCTATCCTGTCTGTATATATACACCACCAAAATTCGATGCCCCAAGAGACCGCTAGAATCTTTGCCGAACACCAATGATAATGTGCTTCTGGTGAGGTTGGTTTCAAACCACTGTCATAAAGAAACCTCTGGTATGATGGTGAATGAACATTTACCAGCTCATCTGTAATATATGGTCAGGCGAAAGCATGCCCGGAGCATCGTTTGCCCGATCCATGCCTAGTTTTGACATCCCTGCAAAACTCATCGTATTTGGCACAAGCATTCTCGCTGTCAAGAAAGATTTTAGACAAGGCGACGAGCGTTCACGGAACTTTTGTAACATGGCCCTTGAAAGAATTGTGTAGAACTCATTGGCCAACAAAAGAGGCAAGATCTTTTCTAAGTCCGCACAATTACCTGCGTGCGCGGTTGACATAAATAGATGCTATTGGACGAATATAGCGGCCGTCAATTAGACTTTCGTGAATATCGAGGTGGAAGCGGCCAAAATAGATCTGATGTTAAACGCAGGCAGAACAAAGTACATGCTCTCATCATAAAAGGAAGCACACCACTGCATGCCGGCTTTTTCACTATTGGTAGTTGTAACCTCGAGGTTGTTCAGCACTTATTCTTCCCTTACTCTGCGGTAATAAGCAGAAATGATATCAGTGCAGAAACAATACACAGAATTGCTATTGCAATTCAAACTGGCTTTGTACAATACCCTTACCAAGTTAGTGTGCGTGATTTACCCTGTTAGTAGTGACATCTAGGTATCCAATGTCTAAGGTTGGATGGCCATGTTGAGCGAATGGACGCCACACCTCCGACCCAAAAAGTCTACGGGTCTAACCCCGAGGGACAGGGCAGAAGAGCAAGACCGCATCTGGTGCACAAGGTGGCGCACGCAATTCGAAGGAACCCCAACCAACTGGTGTGAGATTGTTTTAGCAGGAGAGGCTTGTTGGTTAAGACCCAGATTCATTTCTTTAGTGCTATAGCTCTTCTGTGTTTCACATATTCGTTCGCCGACTCAACTGTAGAATGGAAATGGCTTAATTTATTCACAAACAGCGTAATTAACTGGGCAACCACTAACCGAGTGAAATTGAATGCTTCTTTAACATTACACTGTTTCTTTCTACTAAGGCCAAATCTAAATACCACAATGTCATTCATTTCCATCCTCGGAATGTGCGTCAATGGCAACCTACATCGAAGTGATTGTATGGTATATTCGATATCGCTAATAATGCTTCGAAATGTCTAAGTTTTCTCTAGAAATAAGGAATTTTTTACTCAATTTAGGCCTTTATTCACCCGAATTAGAGTAAAATGCCAACATCTGCCCAAAACCTCACCCCTCCTAGAAAATTACTTTTGAAAAGAAGGAACATCACGTAGCCTCAAGGTACTTCTAGAGCGGATTCTCGATAAAAAAAAATTTAAATAGGCAAAGTGTGTTTGCCATTCAAAATCTGATAAGAAGACAGAACAAGACTGTCGAATCTGACGGCTGGTATTGATGCAATTCTGTATGTCCTTATGAACCTGTGACAAAGGAAGTCCTATTGCTAGGTGAACACTGTTATGCCATTTGACTCAGTTCGTAAGGTTTCTTAAATTGATTTATTGAAGTGGATGCAAAATGAATCGAGGCCTTCACCACAAAGCCTTCTGGTAGTTCAAACCATCTACGCGATCATACAAATTCTGCGGGGATACGGATATCTCTTATCTATTATCTCTTTCATCACTTCAACTTCTCGTAGACCCCTCCACACAGGTACTCTTTTGTATCAGATGTCATTGCCTCAGATGTCTTTTTGTGTGACAAAAGATTGTCTACGCCATTCAATTTAAGTGACACATCTTTTTTCACACTCACAGGCGGTGTGTTACCAATTAGCAGTTGCATTTCAAATTTGCCTAATAAGTGTTGGACCTTTAAAACACGTCACGTTCACATTGATTTTCTCTTTTTGTTTGTATTTTCTTGTCAACCACTTAATCCGTCAGCACCCATTCATCTCTGCACAATCCAATTAACTTTCTCTTCTCTCACATACACACATACATATGAACATATTTCTCACGAATTTCCTAATCACTCTTGGTCGTTTGCATGTGTATTTCCTGTATTTCCCAAGATTCATTTCTCGATAAAATATTTCTCATTGAAATTTATCATTGAGACAAAGACTGTTCTTCAACCAAGCCCTTCTCCTATTCTACCATCAAATTCGCTAAATGTTTCATGAATCATCCGAATGTATTGCTTCATCTTAATCAAAACTTTTAATCATAAACGCACAGCAAGTCATCTCAGATACAAGCTCTTAAAATTTCAACAGCAACAAAAATGTGGTTGGGGGGGGGAGAAGTAAAATCTCAAAAAACTTTCCAACACAGAGAATAATTAGGTACGAGTATCTCCGGATAGCTTCCAGTAGCCGCAAGAAATCATTTCTAGATAAATTTGTAAAATTTCAATAATGTAACAGCATTTGTATCCGTATCTGTTACTTGGATTTGTGCTCGTATTAATATTCGTATTCGTATCAAAAAGATACAAAAAGAAGCATGAGAACGAGGCTACAATTAATCATTTACGAAAGGATACATGCGTTACGGGAAAATTCTGATTATTCCCTGTGAATTGTAGAGAGGATTGCGTATTACGGACAGAGAGATTCATTTCGAAGCATTCCATCAGTCCATCAGTTTGGTGAAGATTTACTTTTGGTTGCAACTAGGGCAATGATTCCAATCCTCTTCTTCGTTGTACTCTTCCTTCCGCATTTCAATCCTTTAGTAAACTGTCTACTTACAGTACAAAAACAAGTTGAGAAATTTGACCTAATTCTTTGTTTTCAGTTGGGAACTCGCTTTTTGGTAAATGTGTGCCATCAGAGTAGTAGAATTCTTTAAGGAGGCACTGGGTGTTGTTATGCATCCGATATGCATGTACATATCATCTGTTGTTTCAGTTCTTGAAACTGCACATGCATATTTGAAGTATGCACTTTTTGGTATTTTTTGCAATTAAAAATATAATTCTACAACGTTTCACCAAAGTCAACGCCCACAACGATGTGAAGAGTAGAAGTCCTAGCGAACAACCTTGTGATCGAAATCGATCACTGAAGTGCTTCGTAGACCACCCACGGCGTTTACGAAATTCATAGTAAAACCAGATATCAGAGGGAACAACAGAACAACAGCACAGAATAACAGCATTACAATTACACCCGTGAGGATATTAGACAAAGTGTGCCAACCCTCAGATTAAAAAAAAGTTGGATATGTCATTAACATCTTTGAAGAGAAGGTATACAGACGATCTACGTACGAATATTTGTGTGAATTTTGAGTGAAGGATCAGCATCAAAGATGTGCACTACTAGCTTCTCAATGACCATCAGCTCAGATGACTGAATTTCATGGAGATAAGACCTGTATTGGACACAATTGTAAAGGAAATGTAACCACCTCAGCTTAAGAGAAATTTGTTTTTCTATAATGCTGCTGGAGTAGTCCAGCTTTTCTGGGGATCCAACATGATCCACACCGCGATCAATTCTTTTAGTATTCTCAATGGACATCCATCCTTCCACAGTCTTCAATCAGTATGTATTTCCTAGCCCAGAACAGTGTCACAATCGCTTCGTTATAATCTCTCACCAACCAGAACTCGCTGGAAGTGCGTTAAAGGAGCATTCTCTAAGGAGTGGGTTGTTATCTAGAAAGCTTCATACTTTCATTGTAGCTTAACTATAATTGGAAAACATAAATAACTTATACCCTCATCGCCATTACTCAGGTGGATGGATTCGAAAATAAGGTTGTCCATGGCACGCTTTTCCCTAGGACATTGCATTTTCTTGCTTGATAGTTTGGAGCGGCATATTTCAAAGGAAAATATGTCTTTTCTGCAGATGCTAGACTACTTGAAAAACGGTTAGATAAACCAAGCCTGAAATTAACAGGCAGACACTCAAGTGGAAATCGCAGGGATTTGTTAATAAGTCCTAATCCACCGGCAAACACATTTTAGAAAAAAAAAAAAACCTAAGATAATGCACGAGTTTCTTCGGCTAATCAAATGGCAGGCGGGACCTCTATAGCGTCACCTCTACAATCAACTCAAGCCTATCAGCAGTTGGCTCCATTTTCCCATTATCCTTCATGACCTTCCTGTTCTCTGATCAACAACTAGATTAATTATACGAACAGGTTAACATTTTCGTACTTAAGCTTCGAATGCGGATATTCCAGGAACCAAAACCCTTAAAGAAGGCATTTTACTCTCAAGTCTCGGAGGCCAAGTGCAATATAGACAACGAACCATTGGAACATGACAAAGACAGAAATTCCCAGTAAAGTCTAAATCAGCTGTCTAAATATAGAGGGATTGTTTTTGCAGAGTCTTTAACTGAACATGATTTGGAGAGCCGTATCTAATCTGATGAAAAATATATGTATATACTCGTAGCTCTTGCGATGAGCTATTTAAGCATGAAGAGGGTGAGAAATATGACCGATGAATGGAACCTCTGCCCCAGCACTTAACAAGGAAAACCCTCGAAACTACGATAACTACCTATGTGTTGGTCCCTTTGACGAAATATGTAGAATGTACAATGTTAACATCTAATTACGTTCATCCACAGTCTGATAGTGTAACTTTAAGCCTCCCCAAAAGACACTCAGTTCTTCCTCACAAATTTTAAGGCTGCACGTGACAGCTTTTACAGAGACAAACTATAATATGTCGGATCTTGTTTCGGTATCTCTGCAACACTCGTCCGCTTGTGAATGATGAGAATTAATAACATTTTCTTCTGCAGAGAGGACGTTATTGAAACCATTGAAGACTTTGCCGCCAAAAAAAAAACTGACCATATCCGAAGGCTTCGAATTTATTGGCTTAGAATGGCTAGAAAGTGTTCGAATCCATGTTGGGGGTCAAACTGACAAAGGGAAATCTCGTATTAACGGCGCAATAAAGTGGAAATGAGCACTAACCATGTAATTGTGCACATCTGCAGGCGTAAGATCACGCCAACAGAAGGAGCTACTGATTGCTATCTACGTACATTTGTATGTATGTGGGACCACGTCAGCTTGGAACCCTACCAAATGTAATTTGTTATACCAGATGAATTAATTTTGCGCGTCTATATACCTTTAGTTGCACCGTATCAGATCCTTCTGTGCCCTTTGGTGAGACTTGAATCTCTGTATCATGCAGAACGATTCGTTCAAGGGTTCTATGACCTACTTACGGCTTTCACCTTACAGTGATGAGTGAAATCCCCTTTTTCTAAAACCCAAATTTCCAACTATTACGGTTTCAAAATTCTACATCTACAGTAGAGAGAAGTACAACACCCATTCAGAAATTTTGCAAAATAAATATTTATCCCCCCATATGTACATATGGTGTACAGCTTCACATCCCAGCATATCTCCCCTCATTAAGCCTTTGCTAAACGAAGAGAGATACCTCTTATAACTGAAAACACAAAAGGATTCGGCGTAATTAAAAGTCAGCAATGTCCTCGTTTCTCTTCACACTTTCTAAATGTCAACCGTGAAGGAAAAGTATACATTCTATGACACTCCACTAGCTATTGTTACCCTCATTTGCAGAATGGTTAAATCTAAGAAAAAAAAAACTGATTTTATTGTACCGGATCGCGAAGACAAATATGAAAAAAACTTCGCTGTAGCTAAAAGACATTACCGTTCTAATTAAGATTGCAAATTCTTCCTCATTTATCTGTGCGACCGCATCCTTATGCATATATGCAAATGCAAATGCATATGCAAACACCTTCCATATCCACATCCGCCAACATACACCGCATCACCGCACGTAATCAATCAAAAACTGACTAAAAAGTCAACCTCATAATTTAGAACAAAGCCGACGACGATGATCCCACTGTCTCTCTAATACCGTATTCCCTCCATTCTCTATCCGATGGTGTTCGAGCATCAGGAAGACACCTACTCCCATACTTCATGAATGGTGAAAACAATTTTCCTATTTTCCAAGGTAACATACGAATGGATACGAGTACTTGTACCGAAAATGTTTCAAATGCCAACAGTAGAAGTTTGACACAGAGTACTGGTATCAACCAAATACACTCTGCTCCTTCTTATCCTTGGCTTTCTAGTTTCTGTGTTCTGTTGGAAAATACCTCATCTCCTGGTACGCTTCTGGAATGCTTGCCATTTTTGTCACAAAATCCCGAAATAGCATCTGTGACAAACCCTATTCCCCACACACAGGAACGTACACATGAGAGACGAGAAGAAATTACCCTGTGGCAGTTGAAAAGGCATTAAGGGACACAACACAGCACGAAAGGGTTGACTTGGCATTCATCAAAATCATTGCATACACCAGAGGGTTGACTCACTTAAATCCACCCTCCTCGCAATCCACTCATACAATCCAACAAATGACACGCGAAACAGAGATAGCTTTTTCCACAACCAATTGTAGTCCTAGAAATTTAGTTTCAGTTTTGATTTAGAGTTCTTCTCAACTCGTGGTATCCCTTGAACTCAAACCTTTTAATTCACCCCTTGTATTACGCTCTCCAGAGTCCTTAATTAAAATGTCTCACACTATCAAGCAATCAGGTAATGTGGAAAATGGGGTTGACATTCACTTCTCATGTACTCGTATTTGCAGTCTGTGTATGGATGTGTGCGTGTTTGTGTGTATACGTCCGAAATCTGTCACAAAGTAAAAGGATGCTCACTGAGTTCATCAGTCTAAAGATTCTTCAGTATTCACGGCAGGACATTCCCTACTTTCAGCACTCGGAATATCTTTAGTCCACCTCTTTAACAAGATCACAGCTGTGTATACCATTAGACTAGATGAGAGTGAAAGCTCTTTCAGGATCTAAATAACCTCTCGGTGTAACAGTATATATATACATAGTAGTCCTAGGCGGATTTCCTCTTAAAATTAAAAGGACCTCACCTGGCAGAAGACACACAATTAATTGTAGACAAATGAGAAACATACACTGTAACTATGATATTTCCAGCTACGAGTACCTCCGCATGAGGATGAGAGATCCTTATTTGGAGATACTTCAAGGATGAACGTATGTGACAGCGTATTTATTACGGAATACGAATAAAGAACGGGGGCACTTGAAAGAACAGGAGCTTGCATAAACAAAAAGGAGGGCACACGTTTTTATCTAAGGGGACGCTCTTTAGGCTCTTGGGGTTGCGAATATCTTTCAGGACTGTCAGGCAGATTTTTTTTTTTTTTTTTAATTTTTTTTGTCGTATAAGTTGGAAAGGAATCTTAGAGTCAGAGAGCTGAATTCATCTACTAAGTAAGTGCAACACTTTCGCTTTAAATTAATGTGTCCAATCAAACAGAGACCGAATGTGTACTTACGGTGCAAGCAAGGACTCTCTTTATTACGGCAAGGATGACAAGTGCAAGAATATATATATATATATTGGGAGAAAGAAAGTAGAACAATTGCATGTCCTTGTGGTGTGCTATTTATTCTCAGAAAAAAAGTTCACCAAATGTGGGTTTTCATTTTCTCCATGTGACCTGCGAAAGTGGGTAATATACGGTATACACAAGAGTGGAACAAGTTGACCTGCCATTTATAACTGACATCTAGGTGGACTATTTTGCCAACGGTTATAACACAATGATAGTCATAGAGAGAGGACAAATTTTATGATTTTGCAGCCCATTAGAGCGCAAAGTTGCAATTCCATTTCGATAGCATATACTTGATTGAAACTACAGAATCAATTGAATTTTGAAATATGTCCAGATTCACATTGCCGTGACGTCCTTTTCTTATCCTGCCAAGGACAATAATGTATTGATTAAACTCGATCGGTGGGGTTGTTGATTTTTAGGGCAAATTAGCGGTTCCCTTGCTGTGATATGATGATGAGGATCGTAAATGGATTTTGGTAATGGGATCCGAATGGTAAAGACTACTCTTCAGCACTGAGAGATAGCAAGTGCGAACTTATTACTCGTATCTCGCCTACAGAGACGTGAAGAAGACATCGCAGCTGGTTATGAAAGGAAATCGCATTGCAGGATTAGGTCAAGTGAGATCAAATCTTCTTCGAAAAAGGACAGGGTAAAAAGATGGACTTTACTTTTCTTTGTGAAAAGTGTCTAGGTATACTCTTTCTTTTTTTATCTCATCAAATTCAACTTCGCATATGAGATTGGAGTGGAAGGGTTACCGGGATGAAAGTACGTTCGCGAATCTATCGAAACCATCAGTCATACCCTAACTCTCGGTAATGGACAGATTCTTCCTAGATATGTCTAGATCTTTTTATGTTCGAATATACCAGTACATAAGCTCAAACACATTTACCTGATAGCAAGAATCGCAGCATTTATTTATTTATTTTATTTTATCCATCATAACTATGGTTGATGCCAAAGTGACAGCTCTTCGAAGTGTGTAAGCGTTCTATTATTGCCTTTTATGAACAGTCAGCTCTTAGACTTCCTTTAATTTACTAGTCAACGAGTATCAGGGCTCAAAAACTAAACAGCATCATTGATCCTTTATTGTTCAACACAAGGCTAGATAAACTTTCTTCTTGAACGGTTTCAAGTCTTATATCCATAAAATAAATGCTAGTGTACCCCAGGACTCCGTACTGTCTTTGGGGAACAACTAACGGAGCGGTATTTAATTCTCCCAAAACAAAATGCTGTCTGCTGTTGTTAAAGCCAAACATAAACATTCAGCAATAATTATCCATGAATGGCACTTCCATCGTTGAAAGCGAAAAACTTTCCTATTCTCGGTATGTACATATGTCAATGACGACCTACGTTGGAATGGCCACATATGGTATGTGGAATGTCAGAAATGCTCCGAAATGTTTAGGTTTCCTCAAATGATGTAAGAAATACTTCACCCCCTCTGATCTGAATACAATATATAAAACATTTATCTGCCCAAAATTGGAGTAAAATGCTCACATCTGTCCAGGTACTCCTAAAACCTGACTGCACCTGCTAGATAGAATTCAAGAATTTCGCCACTTTCAAACCTTCAACTGTAACACTCGTCTCGCTATGAATGATCATCCGTTTACCTCCCACTTTCGGACGTACTCTGAAATAACGTGATTCTTACCTAAGCCGTACAACTCGCTTATGGAGTGCCCTGCCGAGCTCTTTACTTCCTATTCATTATAAAGTTGAAACATTTAAAACTAACGTACATTGGAACCCCTCTTAATTTTCTCTCTAATCCTCCATTGCCCGCACTGTGTTCAAGCATTTTAAGGGTATCGAAAACCCCTTAAGCGCGGTCAGATTATAAAAAAAAAAACTATCAGTATAATTCACTTATATGTGTAAATGTACTCGTATATATGTACAAATTAATCTTTCTTTATTAAGGTAAGGATGACTAGATATCTCTCTTTCACCAGCTAATTTTCAATCAGCTGGATTCCATGAAGTAGTACCAACAGAAGGAGGCCAGAATGTTCTGATTTGGTAGTCAAATAGGTTCTGATGTTCACCACTAATTTTTACACATATCCAATCTATATTGACGCTGACTAAGAAAACACACTTGCTAAGAAGATGAAAGATTTGTCAAGTCGTCCGATTTTTTCACTCCCTGCCATCAATAGAATTAAATTCCAGAATGGAAACGCAATAAAATAAGTCAAATGGGCTCAAGAATGGACTCTTGCGGATGTTCAATGGAATTTAAAAAAAAGAAAAAAAACTGCAAATATGAAATGTTATCTCAATCAGTATATTTTTGTCGCCTACATGGCAAGATTTAACTACCACAAACATGCTTGCAGCAAGTCTTTTAATGTCTCCTTTGACAAATGTTCGAAGCTACAACTTCGATGACAAAGACTTCTCAACAGATAAACATAACTATTCACTTTGTGACTATACCTTATCCAACAAAACATGTCAGTACAGGGCTTATGGGAAAGCTTTTTTTCTAACAGTGGTGCCTGTAGGTGGACTCAATGGCACATTACCACTGAAACACAAAGGAAACCACTGAACTTTGTGTACAATTGTTGTTGTAATTATTTTCAGATTTAACCACAGCCACCCTATGACTTGCTTGCCCGATAGCCGTGGACAGAATGATCATAAAATCACCATTCGCCATTACTGCTGGCTGTGCATTGAAAATAATCTCATCAAAGCAGTGTTACCATTCTCAAATGTTAGCACATCGTTACTGATTTTTCAGTGTTATTGTTACAGATTTGAAGCTTTGGAGAACACAAAAATGAATTTGTGTGTAATAATATGTGTGGTGATGTTGTCATTTGCGTTTTTTTCTCCTCTTTTTGAGAAACCGTTAAAATGTTGTCAAACCATTTTTTTCGACTTTGCATTTTAAATGTTATTCGCGCGCTATTTTAATGCATTGCAACAAAGCAGTGCAGTAAGTTCTCATATTATTGTTGGACTATGTGCGTTTTAGTGATATTGTGTTAAATAATAGTGGTTCAAATTACTCTTTTGTGTCGGTGTTAATGTTGTGTTTAAGAAAAAAATTATTATTTTCGCGGTGTTTTGAAACTAGAATTCATTGACTGTGCAATTAGTGATCATATTGTGATAGCCACTTAAATGTGAGCAGCGACATCTAGATTTACAGAGCAGAAGATGTCGATACTCGAAAAGCAGAAGATTTCGCTACTTGAATAGCAAAGTCTCAACCATTGATGACTGGAGAGTGGAATCGAATTTTCTAGCAAAATGGAAATTATATGGGACGCTGGATGGTGAGGAAAAAGATAAATGAAATTTATTTCGTTCAGCAATATTTTTATTTGTTTATTTTAAATGGGGAGATGGTAACCCTAAGCGAAATGATCTTTCTCTTTGTGGTGATTCATCATATACACCATGGCAACCCTATCAGAGCTTTAGAGAGGGACACATTTATGCTTGTTATTGCAACCAGATTAAGAGGCAAATGTCCTACTTCCCTGTACTGACATTTATTCTTAGATAAACTATAGCACTATAGTTCTTCCATTTCATCTCAAACTTTTCGTCATTAAGACATTGAAAAACAATACTTTTGTTCATCAGTCATCTGCGTTCTAATACCATGAACAGGGAGCATGTTTTCAACTTCGAATTCATTAAAAGCAATTCCCGTCACATTCTGTAGCTGCATTTCATCTACTGCTACTACACACTACTACTACTACTCCCATGGTGCATATACCTTTTCATGTTTCCAATCATCCACTTCTGTGCACAACTTCATTTTCCGCAATCCCTACTGTATCTAGAGGCACCCTCTCTATAGACAAGCCACCGCCTCAACACATCCCTGTTGTAAATTTTAATCTTCAAAATGAACCCGACAAACAAATAGCAATTCCTTTGTCAGCGCAGAGCTCAGAAAAGAGAGAAAAACAAAGGCAAACTTATGAGTACACCTGTATCAGAATCTACACCTACACTTGCATCTGCATTTCCACCATAGTGTCTACAGGGAGATATGGATACAAAAAGGGTAACTTGTTAACCGTTTTCCGTTGAGATTATTTTGCTTTCGACTTTCATTGCACTTTTCATTGTGCAACATAGTTCACTTTAAGCCGCACACTGTCAAACATCAGGTGTCGCTGCTGCGTCTCAGTCAAACAATACCCTCCCTCCGTTTGGCTCTGTTCCATTCGTCTGTTATTATGTACTTCTTCCTTCACTTGTTTTAGATCGTTTATTATTTGTTTTTCATCTTTCATCATCATTTCATCTTGTTCGCTTTATTGTTCATTTGGCAGTAGTGTTCTTGGGTTCCTCCACCTCTCTATACCAGTCGATTTTTTTTTTTTTTTTTGAAAGGGTTCCCTATGATTGCAATTAAAACACGATAGCACCATCAGCCTCAGAGCGCTTGTCGACTTTCAGGGCAACATTTCGAACATCTAAGGCCACAGCTTAGAAACAAAAGATCCAACACACACAAACTAACTAAAAGGTGTGATGACAAATTAATATTTCTGCACATGGTGTTCCGCTGGGGTTCGGAATAGGAACTGCTCCTTTTACTTCCCCACAGCCCTGAAAATACCCATATTGGATGTGAAAGATCCTGTCGTTGGAATATAACCTAAAATATCTCCTTGACACCGATAAAATCCCCGCTGAATAGGGCATTCTTCCCCCCCCCCATAGTAATCAGTGATGCGCGCAACGCAATTCCATTGCCATTGCTTTGGCTGGGTGTACTCGGTATACTCGTACATATAGTCGCTGTTTATCTGTAGCTGCCTTTGCAGTATCTTTTATAGTTTGGCGATTTTCCATTTCACGAAGCAAATACACAACGTCAAGAAAGTATAAAGGATAACTCCAACTCGTACTTCCTTATTTACAGTCATTCAACATCTGTCTGTCACTTAACTTTACCTACCGGTACAGGCTGAATGAAACAAGAACTGTCAAGTAAACTATGTATCTCTTGGGATAAATTAAAAAGAAAAAAAAAACAAGCACGGTTCCTAACGCAGGTGGGGAGAGAGTAAAGGAATAATTATTATACCTACCTTGCATATAAAAAAAAAAACAAAACGAACAAAGCATCGTAATTATTTCTGTTTCTCAACGAATATGCAGATTGCATCTTTGCTGCACTGCCAAAGGATACGTACTCGTATATTTCGAATTCAGGAAGTCAGTACTTATCACCGTGCAATGCAAAATTTGGATAAACTCTGCAAACGGTTCGAGAAATTATTACAGCTGTCAGTTGGCACGTCAGATTCTGATGGCATACATACGAGTATATATGGGCGAACTAAAATAGTTCTACTGAATATCATAGATACATAACACACTCGTATCTTTTAGTCGTAAATGACACTTTTTTAATTGGCAAATAATGTAAAATTCAAATTTAACGGCTGATTTTTTTGTTGACAACATTGCCATACGCGAACTTATGACGTGTCCACTTAACACACAATCCTCAAGACAAGATAACGATCGCTATGATAGTTTCTCTCTGTTTGTTTAAGGCACGCTACACATTTGCCATGTGGGCGTGGCGCGCGTCGATATTTTATGTGTTGGTAACTGACAAATAAAAGAAATGGAAAACTCGTTATGACGTTGAACTGACGACGAGTCTAACATTTTGCACAATTTTTGATTATTGTACGTGGATTGCTGTGTGGTAAATATTGAGACTTTGAAGCAATCTAGTGCAAGCTACTTGTAATGTTTGCTCAATTAAAACTGGTTTAAGCTTCTTATAGTTTTGAATTTGCTGCTTTTTTTCAATGAGAGATATTTGAGATTAACTCTGCAATACATCTTGTCAAGGATTGTTGCCTATTAAAGTGGGACAGTCGCCAATAGAGTATGTCCACGTGGCCTGCAAATGGGGTATGGTATTCAATGATTTTCTCACTTGGACTGATAATGCTGCAGTAACCATCGGAAAGGTCTGCACTATGTTCTTGTATGATTGTGAGGATTTTTGCAAAAATTACGCATCGCCTACAACAACCTTACAAAAATAATCTATCGGCTACCTATATCAAGTTTCTCTAAAAACAGTAGGCAGCAGTATGAGCTCACCAAAAATTTGACACCAGGTTCGAGTGTTTCCATGCTGACAGAGCCCATTATCCACTAAGAAGAGTCACAAATAGCTCTCATGATATTGCACACTTTATGGCTGGTTGAGCGTGGGTTGACTGATTAAACACATGGAATATTCTGACCCTGAACAGGACATGAGCATTCAAAAAATCAGCGGATATAGGCTGTTATAAAACAGATTTCACCGCTATCCAGGGAGTGAGGTTGAATATCCCCGATAAAAGGAGAATCAAAAACTGTGGAATACATTTGTTTCGAGGGGCAGAGTAGGGAACGCAAAATAGCAATCCTTATCAAAACTACAGAAGCTGTAGACGACGACGTTAACAAGGAATGTTCTACAAGCTCCTCAACACAAACTACGAATGAGGGCCTAAGTACGACGTTAAAATCGTTTTAGGTGATTTTAACTCCAAAATGAAACAGGAGGATATTTATGGCAGCACAATTAGATATCCACGATACTGTTCTTGCAAACGCACTTAGTTTTATTCAATTTCACTGAATATGACTATACCTAGCTAGCACATGGTTTCCTCTTTCGAATACGAATATTCTCAAAGGAATATCAAATTGATCATGCTGCAAAAGATTCAAGGCATTCCTTCATTATATTAGATGTCCGAGCGAACAATACAAATACAAACTACCTACCTACCAAGTTTCAGCTATACTAAGTCTAGGTATACTACTGACGTCACAACAACTGAAACATACTGTGAGGAAATTTGACGGCTAGAATAGCAACAAGCCGCCATAACCTTTGCGGTTCGCGTGTTGTTCAATCCCTTAGAACTTGCTTCAAGTACTGAATATCAATGGCACCTAAGATAGATTTGAAGTCGTTAGGAATGCCGTAACTGATGCTGTGGTCCTCAACCGACCATTCGCCCGAAACCACAGGTTTTAGGAAAAATTAAAGGAAGCCCATATAGCAAAACAACTTGCCTTTGAAATGGTGCTGCTTAGCAGAACGAGAGCGAATGGTGGCTCTACGAGCAAAGCAGGTGGAAACAACTTAGCGATCCAGGAATAACTTTTCGGAGTTTTACCAAAAGATGTCAAGCATGTCAACATCATCAGCAAGGAAACTTAATAGAAGAGTCGGTGTTGGAGATATGCTGAGCCTAAACTCTGCTGTAAGGTAGCAGAAAAAAAGCACAAATTTACGAAAGTCTGTTCAAGAACTCAAGAAGATTTTAGTTTTCAAACAATAACAACAGGAGTTGAGTTCGAATCAAAGCTATTTTGATATTATGATCCAATAGGTCTAAGCGGGTTGGTTTTTCCAAGCCACTATAACCTAACCTTTTATGTTTGACCAGAACTTAAAGCATATGAGTCCCTCTAATGCTTTCGACGTCCGTTCAGACTAATTTTGGGTCACTCTTTTCCACCAATGATGCCCAGAATATTGGCTTCCAGAACCTGAAAAGTTTGTGATTTGTCGGCATACAGTAATGACTTTACATAGCCCTACGGGAAGTAATCTAATGGCAGTCTCTGGTCCCTTCCTCTATATAACGTGTTATCGGTAACTACGGATTAATGTTGTCCTTATTTTCGAAGAAGTCATTACCCCGTAACATTGACTCAAACGCGAGACTATAACGAGGAACTGTAACGTAAAAATCATACAAAGCAGTGCACTTTTGTGGGTGTAATTGAGTCGCATTAGCCTCTTTTGGATTTGCCTCACCCCAGAAATAGCAATTTTGTGGGTCACAAATCCATTGAGCTAAAAGTGATACAGAATAAGGATCGTTTCCAAGCTGCTCAAGACCCCAATCCGTAATACCCGTCACAAGCAATGGTATTGTATCTTGCACCAGCTGCATCTTATACTGGCATATGCCAAGATTTCTTCGCAAAAATGCAAAACCAATTTCTCGTGTATGATGACAATAAGCTTAAACGAATCAAGGAATAGCAGCAATAGCTTTGAGATAGTCGTAGTTAGAGATATGGGCCCGTCGCACATAGGGGTATTTAACACAAAAACTTAGCCAAAAGTCAATTTTCAAAATTTACGCTCAGGCTCATGATAAAGGTATCGTACGATACGTCATACCCTTGACCGTACTTATTATCAATTTTAGAGGAAGTAACGGGTGACAAAATTTGAAGGCGAAAGTCAGAAAAAAAACGTGAAAAACATATATTTCTTTCGAAATGAGGAAGGAGACACCATTACCGTAAATGGTCTCAGGTGTAGAGCTATGTTAACCGACTTTCTATCAGAGCTCGACTTTAAATAACTTAAAAGGCTTTAACTTTACTAACTTTAAATAACTTAAGGCCCAGATATCGGGTTGTTGGACGAGGTCATTGCTCTTGCAATATGCCCTCGAGTAAACTTAATAGCAAAGTTGTCCACTCTTATTATTGTAGATTCGCCCTCTTGTATAGGACCTCATTTGGATAGTCCGATTCTGGGGTTCTGTAAAGGTGAAAACAAACCCTAAGGCAAGTCCTCTCAAACACCCGAATCTTTTTTATTAAGCACCCATATACCATCATGGGCCGGATGAGTGCCATGTAGCAGATAACTTTCACCCTCGCATCGAGTTGACTGCTATAAAACAGTCTCTTTGTAAGGGAAAAGGCACCTTTGGCTCCGACCAGAGCAGCATTTACATTCTTCTTAAAATATAGATATTGGTCTAGCCAGATCCCAAGGTATCTGACTACATTTCGATAAGCAAGTGGCTGGCCGTGTTGTCCAATGATCGAGAATTTTCGCCAATTCTTTCTGGTGTCCCTAGAGCCACCAGACAACGGCGTTCTAAACAGAATCGGAAACCAAAAGTATCCTTGCTATGGTTATTTACAGAGACCAAAAATAGACTGCTATGCTGTTCCTGAATTATACTGTGACTGAGAAAGAAGCTGAGGCAAATCTCCAAATACTGGGAATTATATCTCGAATCACTCTGAGTGAAGAAAAACTCTCCGTCCTATTCGGACTCCCACCCCTGGAGAGCAAACATAGAAACCAAACAAACCTGAGTTTCAAACCACTACAAAAACAATTTTCGTTTCTCCTCCTTCTATCTTTCCGCCCGCGTCCGGGCAACAGTAAAAAGGGTATCAACCCCTTAGGCGCGCGTAAATTATAAAAAAAAAAAAAAAAAAAATCGACTTGAACTTACAACGCAAAGATTACTAATTTATTTGAATAAAATAGTCGAGACTCTAAGTGAAGATGAAATGCAATTCTTTGGAGTTAATATAAAAATGGGGATGTGACGGCTCACAGCAAACTCTGTATAAACAAAAATTCATTAACAGCGCATAATCCGGTGTCAATATCTTTCGAAGTTCTTTAGCCCCTTTGCGTCTAATTTCTGGCATCAACAAAAAAGTGATTTGGAAAAATCCTACAACATCCAAGATATTATCGCCCGATAAGAACCGTATTTAGTATAAAGGAAACTACCGATATTACAAAGAATGAGACAAATTATATCGAGACCCAAATTAATTCTCTAAATATAAAAAAATCTAAAAAATATCAATTCGTTCAGATAAGGCACATTTTAACTATGACTACGGTTGGCGTCAAAGTACGGTAATGCCGCAAGTGATACTCAGTCAGCAACGAGATCTTACATATGTGGTGGAACAAGAACGAATAATATCGATGCAAGTACTATACGTTTTGGACTATTGATTTTACATGCACGGATTCGATTTTTTGAGAGTATACTCCATTTACCATATAAGCATTAATTCAAGATGAATTTAAAAATAAAATTAGCCTTAACGTGAATGTTCTGAAAGCTTGTTTTGATAAGACCAATGCCGTCAACACTAGTCGTAGATTTTTTAGTGATACAGAATTAGCGGCTGAAACAACAGGTATAGATACTCGGTTAATTAATAAACTTAAAACATTCTTAGAAAATGTATTCCAAATTGAACTTGAAAAAACTTCAGACGTATACAATGGATGAAGCTAAACTGTATATGAATTTGTATGGGTGTCATCCAATGACGTCCACTCTTCACACAATTTTAATCCGTGGCCCTATTATAGTTGCCGGTAATTATCCGAAGAGGCAGCGGAATCCAGAGATAAACATTTTCGGTTATACCGATTGAATTATGCCAGAAAATTTTTACGACCAGATTGTAACATAAATGTGCATACTTAACAGATTGCTATTAACCTCTGATCCACTTATTACAAGTATAAAACTTTAATAGAGAAACTCTGGATATGCTTATTACAGAGGCTGCATCAACCGAATACACACACAACCAGTTGGCGTCTGAAGCTGGAAGCTTAGACAAAGATGAGAATGGGAACGAAATATCGGACGAAGAATCTACATAGACGAAAAGTGGACAACATCAACAGAACTATAAAATTAGAAATAGTAATTCCCTTTCATATCTTTGAACAAAACATATAATTTTGTAGAAAAAATGATTTTTTTATTACATACTCGTAAAACCACATTTTCTTATTGAACCTCCAAAAATAATTTTGGCCAAGTTTTTGTGTTAAATAGCTCTATGTGCGCCGGCTCCACTCTCAACTCTGGTAAAGGTTTCTGATCAGATGTCAAATGAAGAGTTACATTAGCCAATCGCTGTTTCTTTGGGCTAGGAAGGAAATTAAGTTATAGGGCGTTGTCAAGAAGCATTAAGATGTAGAGTCTCTTGCCTTAGATCCAAATCATTCCAGTCCTACTCTATAGCACATATGGATGTTAACGAACGGTAATGATGATGTACTATATTTCATCATTTTGATCGCAACATTCGACCTGATGAGAGAGTTGCGCATTACTCACCTGTGATTGCTAGGTTATGAAAGCCCAAAGAGTGTTTTATTCCTGCACACAGGGACCACATGGAAGGAGATTTCAATTATATGTATAGCTAACTGGGGAGACTTGTTGCTTGATACCCAGGTCTATCAAGTCATCATCCTCGCCTTTTGCCTCCGGGGCCGCACTCCAAGTTGCTTGAGGTCCCCTTCAACTTGCGTCCGCCACCATACCTGCGGTTGACTACGATTCATCATGACTCGGAGTTAGACTCGAAGAATTTTTGGGTCGGAATTGTGGTATCCATTCGCTCAACATGACGTAGACATCTCAGACATTCGATCTCAAGACACCTGACTAGACCGATGTGGTCATACAGTACGTGGTTGAATCTGCTCCTCATTTCCCGCCAATGCAAACGAGACCGAAAATCATACACAGAATCTTTCTATAGAAACACTCAAATGCTTCTTTCCAACACGTATTTCTTAAAGATAGATCAACTACCACTAATCTCGTCGAATTCGTGTCCTCTATTCTCTCAGCCTTAAAAAGCGGTAAAGGAGTTGACGTTATAACAACTGATTTGAGTAAGGGTTTTGACAATATATGTATCTCATAAGATAATCCTGTTCAAATTGTCGGTCCTGGGCTTTGAACCCCTTATTTTCCGGAAGGTCTGCAAAATACTCATCCGTGGCGTCGATGATTTCCTCGCGTGAACTGAATTTTTTATTGGTCCATCAATTGGTTCTTTTGAGGTTTGGGAAGAGATAATGGTCCGAGAGAGCCAAATCGGGCGAATACGGTGGATGCGACAGCAATTGGAGCCGTAAGTCATTGATTTTAGCCGTGGTTGCGATGCTCTTGTGCACCGGCGCATTGTGTTGCAAAAACAAATTTTTTTTCACTTCATGTGAGGCCGTTTTGCAGCGATTTCGGCCTTCAGTCGTTCCAATAATGCACAGTAATACTCGCTGTTGATGGTTTTTCCTTTTTCGAGGTAGCCCACGAAGAGTATGCCATGACAATCCCAGAAAACCGACGCCATAACCTTTCCGAACCATCGAGTCTCCCTCGGCCGCTTCGGAGCACTCGTGCCGGCTTCAGTCCATTGCCGGGCACTCATTCTGTTCTCTGGTGTGTAATAGTGGATCCAAGTTTCATCAACAGTTACCAATCGACGCCAAAAGTCCGCCCGATTCCGCATCAGCAAGTCCAAACACTCTTTCAAAGTGCTCTGGCGTTCGTGTTTTTGGACAGGAGTGAGCATGCGCGGCACCCAGCGGCAGGATAACTTTTTCATATGCAGAATATTGTCCAAAATATGGCATGTGCACTCAGTACTAATCTTTGTAGTATCTACTAGCTCGCGCACCTTCACTTTCTGGTCAGCCAACAACATTTCATGTATGTTTTTGACATTGTCCTCTGTAACCGCATCGGAGGGCCTGTCGCTGCGGCCTTGATCGGTAGTGGAGTTCCGGCCACTACGAACCTCTCGAAACCAATATTTGGCGGTGTAATCTGACGAAGCATTAGCCCCATAATATTTATCCAACTTTTCTTTTGTTTCCTTCGCCGTTTTGCCTCTCAAAAAATAATGTTTTATGAGAGAACGAAAATCGTTTTGGTTAATACTCAACATGATTCCAAACACGTCAACAACAATCAGCTGTCAAAACAAAACTAAAGATAGTATCGCTCTGAAATTTGGCATGCCTAAATATGAACGGACTTCAAGGCACCATAAACTTTTTCGTAGTAGCAGCGCATTCTGGCGGTCAAGGAGGTTACTTTTCACCCCACCAGTAGAACTCCATGTCACCAAACGTCAATCAATTACCTTCTCATGTAAGTGCAACAAGTCTCCTCTCCGAATTTACCTTCTCCACGGCCAACCTATGTATATCCCTTGTTGAGTTGTATCCGGGACCTTGGAATATTATGCGACAGGGATCTTAATTTCCGCTCGCATATTGATGAGATAATTACTAAAGCAAACTCATCACTTGCCGCCCCTTCTCGAGTACGCTAGCCAACCGTGATGAGAGCATCCAGCGTCGTTTGATTAGTTTTTAAGTCCTAGTTTGTAAGTTTGTATGAAGCCAAATAAAAGGGGCGTTAGCCCCTACCAAAACTAAAATTAAATTCTTCATCCGCTTTCGACAACATTCCATGCTCGTCCCTCTGCACGCTGTCATATGCGGATTCGAAGTCGACAAATAACTGATGAGTGTAGATGTGAAATTTGCTGGTCTCTTCCTAGATCTACGAGTACAGAGTGTGGATATTTAAACAATGGCGGACGTTCCAGACTTGAAACTGGTTTTATTCGTCTATACTTTGTGAAGTCAAAAGAGTCTCCTTTCTTGTGGATCGGACAAACGGGCATGCTTTCCTCTGACCAAACGCAGCTGTGAGGTTCAATTTATTCTTCCTTTTTTTTATTAAATAAAATGAAAAAAAAATACAGTTTGAGTTGGGTCATCATCCAATAACTCCTGCAATTGCTCGTGTTCAGATTTTTATGGTCCACCACAGTAAAAACTCGTTAATTCGGAATGGTTGGGGGGAAGATCAGTTGGAATAAACGAATTTTCCGAATTAATGATAGTTTTTTTTTGTGCACTAAAACGCGTTCCTATTGATGAAAAAAATGCAAGAACTTAAAACGAAAAATTATTTTATTAACACAAAAGACTGCAAATAATACATGAAATTTATTATAATGAATTTTTGTAACTAAAAACGTAAAACAATTATATAAACGTATCAAGAAATGCAAGAAATGAAAAACATAGCAAAAACATTGAAAGTACAAAATTGAAAGTAGATAAATGTTTTTTTTTTTTGTTTTAATAGTATTTTGTGAAATACTCGTAGCCTTTGTTTTGTATAACAGAGGCACATCTTTTTGGCATTGAAGCTATTAAATTATCAGTAGTACTTTGTGGAATGCTTCTCCGGTTGAGTTTTAGTCCTTAGACTAGGGCGGCTTTCCGCTTTAGGATTCCAAACAGATTTTCGATTGGGTTCAGGTCAGGTGATTGGGCAGGCCAATCCAATATCGTAACCCTATTTGCTGCCAGTCACTCTTTTACAACCTTTGCCGTGTGTTTAGGGTCATTGTCATGTTGGAATATCCAATCTGGTGGCATTTTCCGCTGAGCAAAAGCAACATGACTGACTCTAAAATCAGCTTGTAGACCGGTCCATTATCCCTTCAATCTCATGTAAGGGTCCTTGCCCAACACTAGAAAAGCAGGCCCAAACCATTGACGAACCTCCTCCGTGTTTTACAGTGGCTTTGCAGTTTTGCGTTTTAGTCGTTCCCCCTTTCGCCGATGAACAGTTGTCATACCATCGCTTGCAAAAAGGTTAAACTTCGATTCATCGCTAAATAGCACTGATTTTCGTTGGTCAGTAGGCCAATGAACGTGTGCTGTTGCAAAACTCAGCCTGAAATATGAATAAATTTTATAAATTCAATCAACAATATTTTTACGCAAATATCATGCCTTTTCTCTAAATGCTTTCTGGTCAGCAATGATTTTCTAGCCGGCCTATAACTTTTGAAACCTGCTTCTATAGCACGTTTACATACGGTACATGAGTCTACATCTAAACTTAACTACCGATTGCTGTGATAAAAATGTATCTTTTTTTTATAGCGAAAATTATTTTTCTGTCCATTCGTTCTGTTGTCTTCCGTTTCGGTCCGCCCAAGTGAATGGTTTTAACAGATTTCGTGGCCTTATACATTTTAATTAGGCGCGAGATGATTAACTTATTGATGTTGTACTCTTTTTGCCAAGGAAATTTGGGAAAATCCACTTTCAAACTCATCAATTATTTTTTGTTTGAAGCTTTTGGGATATATACGAGTATATTGCGAGCCATGATGCACTTAAAAATAAACAAACTTCTTTGTTCCAAGCTACAATTGCAAATGCTCATAAGACTTGAATCACCACCAGTAACTCACACAACATGAAATGTAACAGTAATACTACTGTTAATCAGGTGAACAAAATCACAATCGCTAAAGTTGCTTTTGTTATGCACAACTGAAAAACAATCAATCTAATTGTATTGCTCGATTTTAAAGTACCGTTAATTTCTGTACCATTTTCGCTATTGTTGTATTAAACAAAATTCATTGCTAAATGAAACGAATGAACAACATTTTAAATAAAGCAGTAAAAGTATGTTAAAAGTTAAAGGATTCAAATAAGTAACATTAGTTGCTATTGATATGCACAACACTGTACATATTTTTAATCGTTATTACATATCACTATCACTATCAATATCAATATTAATTTCAATTGGTTTAAAAAATGTTTCAATATGACTTTCTTTAATGTTAGTTGTTTGCTTGAGTAAAAGATTAGTTCTTAAATTTTTAACGGAAGTGCAGTAACCTTGAATTTCCAGTTCACTGAATCTTGTTTCTAAATAATTTCTAAATAACATTGTAGCTGCCTTCTTCTGTAAAGTTCTATGTCTGACATGCCTGCCGAATAATGTTTGCCAAGTCTGTCAAATTGATAACCTCTTCACTGTCATAGTGCAACATTTCATCTTGGATGAGTAATTTATTCCAACAATTTTTTAAAGTTGTTGTCTTTATCTCAGCCCAGGAATGAGACAAATTGTAAATCGCTATTCGCAAGTTAAAATTTTTGTAAATTTTTTAAAGTTTGCACTCTAACATTTCTCAAAAAAAACCCAAACAATCTTCCAGCTGTCGACGTCTGTATAATCGTTTAAAAGCCACGATTATACCCTGGTCCATTGGTTGCAGTATGGAGGTTGTATTTGGTGGAAGAAATTAGTGTCTTATGCTTCCATCGGCACTCTCTAGATCGGTGGAATGAGCAGGAGCATTGTCTATTAGCAATATTGCCTTAACTTCATCTTTTGGTATTTTTAAGACATTTTCCTAGTACCACCTTACTTCATTGATAAATTTTTTTTTTGCGAACTATTCATTAAATATCCGTTGATCGTTGATCGCAAACTTTCATCGAGTTGTAATAATGTACCGGTAACTTGTCCATAATATCGTTCAGTACTCTTGGTTTCTTCGATTTTCCTACCAACTGCAAGCGTGTTTCTGTGAGAACCATTCGTATTTGCACAACACAAAACCGATAAACGATCTTTTGGCTGAATATGACCAGAAACGTTTTTGTCAGATTTGTATCTGGCATTGTTTTCCAAAAATTTCTGTCTCATCTGCGTTATACAGGGTGTCCCAAAAATCAAGGTCAAGCTGGAAACTTGTGATAGTCAAGTGGTTCATCACTTTTAAATAATTCTGCATTTTTAATATCATCACATAGGGCTACTCCAACCACTTTTCTATTTAAAATTCCATGTCTGTTTCTAAATCGTGACAACCAACCACCGCTAGCCTTGAAATCGGGTTCTCCAAGGGTCTGTGAAAAACGTATGGCAGCAGTTTCAATTTCAATTCCACGAATAGGAACACCACTGGATCTCTGCGAACAACACCAAGGGTAAACGGCAATGTACATTTTTTTAAAGTTTGCCTCTCTCAGTCTAATTATATTTTCATTCGATTTTGTTTCAGATTCAACAAAGTTTTTTAATTTGTCTTTTGTTCTTGCTTCGGCAGAACATATACTAAAATTGGAACAATACAGAGAAGATTAGCATGGCCCTGCGCAAGGATGACACGCAAAATCGTGAAGCGTTCCACATTTTTTCAGTAATACTTTTCTCTATTGCATTCGATGAAATCAGCCTTATTATATCCAAGTATAAAATTCTAGATCACTGTTGTTATGCTGATGATGTATACATACTTTGTAAGAACTATGATTTAGAATTAATAAAAACAACTTTTTCGTACTTAATAAAAGATATTGCAGACTGGTCGACTTACTCAGGTGCAAATATAGCATTACAGAAGTGTAAAACATTCCACATTTGTAAAAAAAAATGTTGCCCTAGCTTAAAATTAAGTATAATTGAAGTTGAAATACAATCTGTTAGCAAATTGAGTATTTTAGGATCACTTTTTAACAGTAAATTTAAATGGACAGATCATTGTATAGAGCTTAAAAAAACACTTGCTGCTAGGCTTAATCTTATTAAATACCTTTCTTCAAAAAAATGTAAAGTTCACACAAATACACTAAGTTACATAACAAAAATGTTAATTCTAAATAAAATAGACTATGGCCTCGGCATTTACGGAAACTGTCCAAAATCAACACTCAACATAATAAAACCTACATACCATCAAGCTGCAAGGCGATCAATATATGCATTTCAAACTACGCCAATAAAAAATACTTCGATCCAGACGCCAAAAAAGAATTCCATCAGCAATTTCATGCATATGGAGTCACATAACATCATTCAACCTGCCCACTAAAATCAGCTACTTTCAAGCTCCATCGTACCCTCCTTGGTTGTGTAGACTGGAATCTTTTGAGCTGTCAAAGTCAAATTTCTCAAAAGATATAACCCAAAATAACGTATACCAACAAATTTTCAACACCATAGAAAATGACCTCAAGACCAAGAACTGGAAGTTCATCTTCTCTGACGGGTCTAAAACGGAAAACCACACAGCTTTTGCGGTTACAACCCAAAGTGGTAAGCTCATTAAAGTTGGCCTCCTGCCGGAACATGCTTCAATTTTCAACGTTGAAGCTTTAGCAGTCTACGAAGCCTTAAAATGCGCCGCTTCTAACAAAGGCCACTTTGTCATTTGCACAGATAGTCTCTCGGTCATCCATGCTATCACGAGCCTTAACAACTGTTCTCCAGCAATTATGATTCTCAGAGACATTATTATAAAAGCTCCACAAAAGATCAAAATTATGTGGGTCCCTGCTCACCAAGGCATAATGGGTAACGAATACGCGGATAAAGCCGCTAACTCTGCCGGTAAATCACCCATACTTTTATTCAACACATCAGCGAGTCAGATCTTTTAAGACTCATTAATGCAGAAATAAGGTCCGTCCAGGAGCAAAGGTGGTCAACATACGTTCATCACTATTCAAAAATTAACAACAATAAAACGCACCCAATATACCCAGCGGACACGCCAAAAGAAACCATTTCCAACTTTGTTCGTCTTCGCTTAGGCCACACGTCCTTAACTCATCAGCATCTACTAAACAAGGAAAGTCCCCCGATCTGCCCTACATGCCAGGTATCTATGGATATCTATCACCTCCTAGACCACATAAGCCAGCATTTACCTAACAAAAATCAAAACATTTACGAAGTGCTTAAGAATATCAATGCACAAAACCTAGAAACTATTCAAAAAATAATTCTAAAACTGAACTATAAATTGTAATTTTTAATAATTTCCTATTTCTATCAGCGAGCCGATAGCCTATGCAGCTTGTGCTCTCTAAAACTGTTCATACTAACTTAGTAATTTAAGATTATTTTCGTTAGTTTGTATAATAATAATAATAATAATAATAATAATAATAATAATAATTTGTCTTTATTTTTCTTGATGTCGTAAAATGTAGATTTAGTTATGTTAAACTTTTCTAAAATTTTCTTCTAATTCATTCCACTTTTTACACATTTAAGAACTTCTAATTTTTGTGTTAAGTTTAATGATTTGTATAAACCTCTACTTGTTGATTGTTTAACTGACATTTTCACCTGAATTATAATTAGTTTTTATTTATGCAGAAATATGTATCACCTTTGTGCTTAAGGATTACGATTTACATTTATCGCCAACTTAAACTGTACTGGTGTTTTCCCAAAGAACATCTAAGTGTGAATTGCCGGCACTCCTCTAATAGAAATTTTGATGATTTGTTCCGACTTCTACATATTTGAGATCTATTTGCTACCTATACGTGTTCACTCATTGCGTTATTTAATTTTCACATAAAAACATTGAAAACCGACTCTTATTTATTCGGAAAAAATCATGACTTTCAACAGCCATTTTCTTTTGATTAAATAAGAAAAGCAATGCATGCCGGAAAAATTCTTTTTCAGGTACAAAAGTCAACATGATCACTGAACGATAAAACAAAGGCGCTAGTTTTTGGCGGACTTGTGTCTTGTGTGTGTTGTGTTTGTAGTTAAATGTCAGACGAACAAAATGACGTATGTGTCAAGTTAATACTCGTACGCTGTGTTCTTTTCGCTGGCGCCATCTTTTTTCTACTTACCAGTTCCAATGTTAGTTTGTATGTTAAAGTCAAAGTGATTTCCAGTCAACTTACCTAAAAAGAAAGAGAAAAATTTATTAATTTATTTAATTTTGTATAATTATTTGAATGTTAGAAATAAAATGTTTTCAAGCGTATTTATCGCCAACAATCTCTCGTCATTGTCCACTACAGTGGCTTATTAGTCCTTTTCTCAAAAATCAACTCCAACAAATACGACTAATTAAAGCTTTATATAAGTAACGAACAAATTTATCTTAAAGTTCATTGTAACTTTCGAGACGACCATCGATTAAATGTGATTAAATAAACTACACCTGATCTGACATTTGCCCTCGCATTCTTTGTGTCGATCGTATGTTCTGTATCTGCATATTTATTGGTTCCGCCCATTATCGCCTATTTTATTTGCTCACTTGTATTCGATTAAATTAGACGGTTAGATGCCCATTACCATATCAATATATAAAAACACCAACACCAGCATACGGTTAGTAAATTTTCGAAAAACCCAAATCAAGCATGATTTGAATTCTAACACTGACCAGCCGTAAAATATACAAGAGACAGGAACAAAAAATGCCTCCATTTCGATTCGGTATCGGTATCGCTTGGTCATCAATTATTCAAATCCCCTATTAAACCCGACCAACACTATCTCTTGGTATCTCGAATCGAAATATTAATTAATATCAATCCCATGTCAGACCGTTTGGGTCATTTTAACTAGAAATACCGACCAGTTAATGGTTGGGGTATCCTGACCATTTTCCTCCAACTACTATATTCGAATATTCACGTTTTCACAAAATAATTTTCATTTCCACAAAAGTTATTTGTCTATTGAGTTTTCAGTTCTCTATTTGTATACATGAGGTACAGATCCAGAGAAAAGATACGTTGAAACAGGTCGGTTAAAGGGAAGGTCCTAAAACGAAGTTCGACCATTTAGAGAGGCCATCACACGTGGTTACCATCGATTTCAACGCAGAAAATATTATTTTAATTATTCATCCTTAATTTTAAGATACGTATGACTACACACCAAATGTATCTTTTTCTTTGCTAGTATTTGAGAGGCTGGAACAACAAGTCATATGGTATCATCACTATATGGTATTGGATGGTCATACACCAATGTAATCTATCTCGGATCTCAAGCCTGTGTAGGGTGGGTAAAGGCACTAGTATCCGGACACTTCGTCGTTTATTGTCAAAAAATAAGAGAATTTTCCGGTTTTAGTGTGAAAAATACATAAAAAAAACAACCCTCTATGTTTCTTTCATACACACACGTAGTTTCCAATAGATAAGATAACTGGTTTGCGAAATACGCAGTAGTTAGTACGCGGTAGTCGTGAAGTATGCAACTAAGTGCATTTTTTCTCTAACAAAAATAGTGACGGTATTTTCAAAATGTAAGTATTTTAAGCATTGTTTATTGCATTTGCACATCAAATTAGGTTTAATTTGAATTAAATATAAATAATTCCTGTGTTCAATAAAAAAAAAAAAACCAAAAAATTGTTAAATTCTATGCAAATTATTTGGTGCCCGGATACTGGAGCCCAAATTTTATGATGATTTTAGTTTCCGGACAGGGTGTCCGGGTACTGAAACTTTAATGCAAATTTTAATTTCATGTTTGAATACATGTGTATTTTGCTTAATTTATATAAAGAATATTGCATGTTTCTTTAATAATTTCAGTATGCGGACAGTGTTTTTTAACTAAGAAACCGGCTGTCTGGGTACTGAAAAATTAGGTTTAGTATCCGGACAATTGTTTCTTTTACGTATTAAAATATGTAAAACATTAAAAATGTTATATTTTTAGATTTAATTACTTAAAAATGGAGGAAAGCAGTTTAGCACGGGCTTTAGAATATATTCGGACAAATAATTTGAGTTTAAGAAATGCAGCTGCCAAATATGGTCTGTGTCGATCAACTCTTCATGACCGACTAAAAAGTAAAAGACTAATTGGTGAAAAGGCAACAAAAAAGGGGCCAGATCCTTACTTACGAGTAACACCTGAAGAAGTAAAATTGCTGAGTTGTGCACCGATATGTGCAAATGTTGATTTCCCTTAAAGACTAATTACCTCCTTAATACGGGGCAAAAACTAATTAAGGACTCAAAAAAGGAAACACCTTTTAAAGATGATCGACCAGGTAAAACATGGCTCATACCATTTATGAAGAGAAATCCTTCTTTGGCTACGAGAGAAGCTGAGAGCATAAGCAAAAACAGGGCTGTCGTCACAAAAGAAAATATTTTAAAATGGTTTAAAGAGCTGGAAGACTCTTTCAACCTATGGTAGTGTTCCCATACTTACGTCCTCCAAAGGACATTGTTGAAAGTATGCCCCAATCTTGGAACCTAGGGAAAGCGAGAGCGGTAGGATGCGCAGTGAAACATTTTATGAGTACATGGCTAATTGTGTACATAAACGCTTACTGACAGACCAAGTAAAACGTCCGTTTATATTATCTGTTTTGATGGTCACAAATCCCATTTGACTTTGGAGTTAAGCGAACTTTGTAGCAAGGAACAAATCATTTTATATGCATTGGCACCCAATACAACCCATATTATGCAACCAGCGGACGTAAGTGTATTTAAGCCCCTTAAATCAGAATGGAAAAAGACTGTTCGTGAGTGGCAAACAAGGAATCTAGGACAGTCACTCACAAAAAAAAAAATGTTTTCTCTCTTTTCAACGAATGCATAATGAAAAATAAATATATGGCAACAACAATCAAGAATGGCTTTCGCATTTCTTCGCATTTTCTTTATCCACTAAATCCAATTGCTATCGATTACACCGTTGAAAATTTAGTAATTGCTGAAGCTCCAAAGTCGACAAAATCACCTTCAGTGGATAAGTTTAAAATTTCTGCCGAACCTATTGAAAACCTGTCCGAAAAATTAAGTGCTATTGGTGTTAAAGTAAAGTCTATTTTGGAGGTTATTGCTGCAGAAGCTTCGCAAGCTGATAAAGTTCCATCAACAAATGAACTCGATATAACTATTAATCCACTACTAGCAGAAGGAAGCTTAAATAACTTAAGCCTTGGAGTTTACTATCTTCGAAATGATGGCACTGTGGAAAAGGAAAAGGAAACTGAAACAGCAACCAGTTCTACCATAAATCCGGGCGACGATGTTGCACAACACTCACCTGAAAGCACTATATCGATGACTCCATCGACAAGTGCACAGTGCCTTAAAGACTTGGTAACAAATAAAGATTGTTTTTCACCATCTACATCTAACATGCCGTCACCATCCACCTCAACAATTTCTTCGCATCTCTTTTCTCCAAAATTAAATGTATTTATTGGCCAAAAAATAGAATTGGAAAGAGACCAGAACACCAAGCGCAATTTCATCCGAAGCGTGGGGAGAAATTTATTCCAGCAAAGAAAAAGAAAAACAGGATAAAATCGAAGCGGTTCAAAAACGGAAAGCAGAACGCTTATAAAAGAATTTCAAGATCAAAGAAAAATGTCAAGAATGTGGCGACGAACTGCAAAGCGACGTTAACGACGACGATCGTTTGAAAAATATTGGATGTGATATGTGCATTAGATGGTTTTGTCTTAAGTGTACCTCCATGGCAACATAACATAGAGTGCAATATCGCAAGCAACTATTGCTGTGATATTTAAATACCATAAATAGTTTACGGAGCGAATTTATGCTTAATTTAATATTAATTTTACTGAATATTTTGCATTAATAATAGTTTTTTTTTTGTTTTACTGAATTTAATGTTTCAATTTGTTCCTTTTAAAACGTGTACCTAGAAGTATTCTTAAGTGTTAGTTAAGTAATAGACTGAATTTAAAACATTAAGTTTAGATACTTTTACAAGTATTCTTTATATTAAATATGTTTTATCAATTCCTTTTTATTTGTTCGTTAAAGAGTATATATGTACATTTATTTATATTTATCGTTATGTATTAACTATGTTAAATTTGTTAACAAAAATGTGATTAAAAGTTAATTTCTTTTATAAAACTAAATATCTGTTACGAATTCTTTTTTAGTTAAAGATTATATACAATAAATAAATATACATATATATATTGTTATCTACTTACAATGTGAATAATTTGTTAACAAAAATGTGAATAAATCTTATTTTTTCGTATAAAACTAAATAAACCGCCATGTTCTGCATTCCACGTGAAAGTGAATTGAAATCGAATTTCAATTTCACTCGATATGAAATTAGGTGTTCTGCATTCCGAGTGTATTCGAATTTTTTCGAATCCACTTCGAAATTTTATTCGAATTGTCAAAATCAGCAGTGAATTTAAAATTATTTGAAATCTTACGTTAAAAGTGTTTTTTTTAGTTACTCGTATTAAAAGTAGTTTTGGAGAAATGGATACTGTTTTGATATTTATAGTCAGTGAGAATGAAAACCGTAAAAAAAACCGAGTGGAAAGAGTGCGGCGGAAGATTTTGCGAGATAAGTCTAACGTTTTGAATCTCCCCGAAACAGTGTAAGTTAAATGCAATTGTAAGTTAAAAGATAATTAATATTATGATTCGTTGCAGTTTTAAAAACAGTTTTAGGGTAAGCAAAGTAATGTTTGTAGACATTTTGCGAGAAGTGGAGTCAGAGATGAAGTCAACATCTATTCCTTTGATATCTAAACTAGCAGCAACACTCCGTTTTCTGGCTGAAGGAAGCTATCAAAGGTCAGTTGGGAAAGATTTTGACATTGGCCTTGGTAGATCCACAGTCAGTAAAGTTATCGGGGAGACATTAAATGCTTTGCAATTAAAGTTATGTCCAAAGTGGATAAAGCTGCAAAGTATACCAGTGGATGAGGAAAAGAGGTATTTTTTTCGAAAACTATGGAATACCAGGGGTAATAGGGTGTTTGGATGGCACACATATACGAATAATTAAGCCCCATCAAAATTCTAACCTATTTTATAACAGGAAAGGATACTTCAGTATTAATGCTTTAATTGTAAGTACCTTTTAGTGTGGTTAACAATTTCGAATAATTCAAAACGGAAATTATTGTTTATAGATTTGCGACCATAAAATGTTTATTAGAGCTATTGACGCGACACGCCCTGGGTCAAGCCATGATGCTTTAATATGGCAAATGAGCAATGCGAGAAATTATTTCGTAGAAAAATTTCAAACTGGTTGCCTGATGTTTTTTTTGCTGCTTAGACCTTGTGAAGTCGAAGGTTCAATGGGAGTTTGCTCAAATTCTTCAGTCATGGTAGAATTGTCCAAAATGTTTTCAGTGCCAAAAGCTGTTGTGCCCTTTATTCCATCCATAACAGTATATATACCTGTAATTTTGACGATGGCATCTTCCGTTGCCGAAATTGGTTGAAAATTGTTAGGCCCACCTCCGGTACTTTTTGTTTCTTTTTTATTATGAGCAAGCTTCTTCCTTATATTTATTTTCCAGTCTATCCATACTTACGAGAAATATGTGAAATTGTTTTGTTTTGTTAATAAAAAAAAATATTATTTCAATTTGTTACCTTTTTCCACCCACTCATATCTTTAATTGGAGGTCCTTCGCTGTTCAATCGCTGCACCAGTTTGCTCCACAGTTCTTCAACATACGCTTTGTCTCCCTTGACAAACCCTTTAGCCAAATCTTCATTTTCCTCCATATAATTTACAAAGATAGTTTCCTGTCTTTGATTTTTATGTTTTCCCCTATAAAATGAAATTGAATATAGCACATTTTTAAAGAAAAATCTAATTTCTTTTACTTACATTATTAAAATTATTTTTGATGACCGCAGCGACTGTCCAAATCCTTATCACAAAACAAAGTGAATTTAATTCGCAATAGCAAAAGCAAGTGGTTTCAATTCACATACTCGTAGAAACAAAGGTTTTTCGAAATGCAGAACACCAATTTCCATATTCGAAAATCCAATTCACTGTTGTCATATCGAGTGAAATGCAGAACTCCAATTTTTGCACTTTCGAACATACAATTCAAAATCGTTCGGAATGCAGAACACCCAATTTCACTATTAGAGGTTGAATTCACAACAAGTGGAATGCAGAACATGGGGGAAAATGTTTCATTAATCAAAAAGAAAATGTTAAAAGTTGATATGAAATGTTGGTGACCGGCTTCTGAAACTAAAATGTCCGGACACTAAATATTACTGTCCGGATACTAGCGCAAACAGAATTTTTTTAAGAATTAAAAAAAAAATTATCCACAATAATAAATATGTTTTGGGAGTTTTACAATCTTTTTAAAAATTATCCACATTATTTATATATCCAAACCTTTTCACTGAAGCTTTAATAGTTAAAAAATAAGAAGAAGTCAAAGTTAAGATTTGTGTTAACTGTCCGGATACTAATGCCTTTACCCTATGCATTTAATGAAATTTACGTGACGAGTGATAATTAAAACACCAAGGTGTTGAGCAAACAGTACTTTGCATAAATGATTATTACACTTTTACTGTGTCGCCACGACTTGTTTGGGGATTGATGCCCTATTCCTGGTATTGCAACAAATCCTTCGAAAACTATTCAACCAAAAATGCAACCACCGCAAATGAACGTATGTATGAGTGTATCTCGGAATTTAACGGATACGAGAATGAGAACGGTATGAAGGTATGTTCGTAATTTCAAAAAATTATCCCCTGTTTGCATTTGGGCCCTCTCACAACAAATGGAGATACATCCCGCCGCCGCATATTTAAATGCCCTTATACCTTTGGTGTTGGTCGGTTGGTTGTTTGGTTGGTTGGTTGGTTGGTTGGTATCCAATGTTGGATAGCCTTGGTAAACCAGATCAACAAAAGTCAACAAGGACATGAAATATACTCGTGCATATGGAAAAATGCAAACAGAAACACCGCAGGGATGCACAATAAAAGCAATTGCAGAAAACCATCTGAACAGATAAACAGATATGGCAATACAGGTGCGGGAACATAAGCTGCGGTTGCCAATTTTGTTTCACTTGGAATTGATCCAAAGTAAATGGAATCGATTTATTTATTTTCCATCAGTTGACATCTACAATATCTACTCCATTCTACTATACAAGGAATCTTTTCGAAATTCAGACGATAATACGTACATATCTTCCCGGCCAGGTTGAGTTTCAATCTATGTTAGAACATCCTATCGAAGGACTTCAAATGCCACCACACAAAGAAACTCTGGCTGGCATATCTATTGTACCTATGGTGGAGAAGAATTATGTCTTTCAGTTCCGAGTTCTGGTAAGTTTCATTACGGTGGACAGAAGTATACGACTAATTTAGATCTGAAGCAGCTGGAAACAGATACGTTTTATGGTTCTGTGTCGATCTTATCCCAGAGAGAGCCAGTTGGCCATCACAATCTTGCTCTATAACTTTCAAAGAGACAAATGATTTCATAACAAAATTTCTGAATGAATATGTGACCAGATTTCTAGAAAGAAAACCGATATATCCATACTGAATATCAGTACGAAAGCTGGGCTGCTATTTTCTAAAAGCGTTCAAGCCGGGTTTACAATTTTCCTAGAGTTAAGTCATTCTGGATAGTAAACATCGATGAAAACATCACATTACCTTTAATATTGTCTGAGCACGGTTGGAGTTCTTGCAATCAAAGATGCCTTTGATGATCCTCCAAACGACTTTCGTTACCAATTTCTGAGCCACAGTGAAAATTGTTTGCTCCTTGAATAGACCGCAGAAATGGTTCTTGCATATCCTCATCACTGACTCCGAATCTAAAACTAGATTGGCCACATCCCAGATCTTTTTACCTTTTGGTACAATTTCTCAATTTCCTGGATCCCACACTTTCAGTGCTGTTTTTTTCTTTCTTCTAAGATGACGATGTCCTGTCCTTCTGCTTTTGTTCGCTCTAGTCTTCCTTTGCAGCCTCGCTCCAGATCCTTTCTGATTTTCTTCATGCACCAGCCGGCATTCGTCATCAAACCAATTGTTTCGTAATGGTGGTCGAGGGAATCTTAGCGCAGCAGCTTTGCTAATAGGTTTCGAGACGAAATTGAAGGACGCTTGATAGGTAAAGGCCCTAGGCCTGGCAGCCTTCTGACGACAAATTTCCTCTTCTTTTCAATGTTAGGGGTATGCGTATTCGTACCTTGATCACAATAAGGTATTGGTCCGGGTCCATCCAACATCCAACGTACTGGATGAGTGGTATCTGTCGCAACGAGCGCAATGTGATTAATCTGGTTTAAGGTTGATAGATTAGGAAACCGTCAGGTATCCCTATAAATATTAAGATGCGAGAACAGCTTGCTTGTTATAATGACACTTAGCCACGGAGCGAAGTCGATGAGCCTCAGTTGGTTGTCAAATGTTATGCCGTGTTGCCTTCTTCACGTTTAGGACATTGAGCTTAAGTATTGCTGAGGAGCTCATAAAAAAACCCTTAGTGTCATCGTCTTTTTTCAAACGTTTTCTAAATTTGAACTGGATTGTCTCGAGGCTCTCAAAACTTCTTTCCGAAGTCTGCCTCTAATAGACGCTGGTTGTCTTCAGCGTAGTCGATGCCGGAGTTTTTCATACAGACACTATACAGACACAGTGCCTTCCTTAAAGTACAACATACAATCAACAACCTATTTTTTCGGTGTATTGCCTCGGAATTTAACACAGAGCTCGCATGTTCTAGTCGACGAACTTAACCACGATCAGACGAGCACAGTGAAAAACAGAAGCGGTGTACTCCGAAAGCGTCTGGGTAGAACTAAAGGGTCCGCCATCTAACGTTTTTTTTTTCAACTAGAGCTTATTTCGTGAATGGTAACACTTAGCTCATGTCTAATTTTCTGATTTGACATATAATTAGTTTTATCCTTCCGGTTAATAATGGAAAATAATTTCATTCAAATGGCTGCCTCGGCTTGCCATGCAGTAGCCTATACGATCGGTCCAATTTTTAAGCACATTATCGATTGTGTGCAGCGGTATTTCACCAATGGCTTCACGAATATTGTCCTTTAAAGCGTCAATTGTCTCTGGCTTGTCGGCGTAACACTTATCTTTTACGGAACCCCACAAATAATAGTCCAACGGTGTCAAAACGCAGCTCCGAGGTGGCCAAACGACATCAGCTCTGCGGCTGATAATGCGATCTTCAAAAACAGGGCGCAAAACATCGAGTGTAGCTTCGACTGTGTGGCACGTAGCGCCGTCCTGTTGAAACCAAATGTTGCCAATATCCTCCTCTTCAATTTTTGTGAACAAAAATTCGTTCAACATGGCCCGATAACGATCGCCATTGACTGTAACGGCCACTCCTTGCTCATTTTCGAAGAAAAATGGCCCAATTATGCCTCTGGACCAAAATCCGCACCAAACAGTGACTTGTTTTGGGTATATCGGCTTTTCAATGTATGGGTGCGGGTTTTTTGTACCCCAAATGCGACAATTTTGCTTGTTTACATACCCGCCGAGATCAAAATGAGCTTCATCTGAAAAGATGATTTTTTTGGCAAAATCGGCATCTTCTCTAAGACGATGGCAGGCCCACTTAGCGAAGCGAAAACGCATTGGATGGTCAGTTGGCTTCAACTCCTGAACCAATTGGACTTTGTATGGCGTCATACCAAGGTCTTTATGCAAAATTCGTCTCAATGATGTCTCCGAAATGTTCAATTGTTGAGAACGACGGTGAATTGATGTTGATGGCGCTTAACGCACACTTTCTGCCACAGCAGCAATATTCTCGGGTGTACGTACTGTTTTCGGCTTTTCACGCTTTGGTTTATCGATGAGGATGCCAGTTTCTTTAACTTTTTTCACAAGATAACGAACATACGGAGCTGACGGTGCTTCTCTTCTTCCAAAATCCGTACGCAATTTTCGCACACATTCTGCAACATTACCATGATTTTCAAAGTAATGTCGCACTATTTCCCAGCGTTGTTCAAACGTATACACAACCATATTCTGTCAAATCAGACATGAGCTAAGTGTTACCATTCACGAAATAAGCACTAGTTGAAAAAAAAAACGTTAGATGGCGGACCCTTTACATGCTAAACGAACATCTTCAAATAGCAAAACAGCAAGAGGAAACTGTAACAAGCTAAGCTGGTGCTGGGTGAAATTCTAAGTGGTTAGGAAGCACATATGTATGTATGTCCTTCTGAAACAAATGAAAAATGCATTTTGCTGCGATAGGTAAAGTCCGGCACCCCCGCACAGATCCACATTTGCGTGACTGTCCAAACAGTTCAAGGAGATTCGAAGGAAAAAAACTATTGACAGAAAATATTGTATTTTATTGCGGAAAATATATCGTAAATCCATTTCTATAAAGATACGGACTATGTACGGTTGAAGGTTTCTTACTGTCGTTGTAAAGGAAACAGTGCTCAATCCATATCCTGTGATCACTATACAATTACTCGTATGTACCCAAAGTTTATCACCCATTTTACCCTTTTTTTTACTCTCTCTCTTTGTTATTGCCTACATATACGAGTAGATAGATACTCCAACAATAAGAATTGGAGGAGGACAAATATACAAATATATGGAATAAGTATATTTGTCCTCAAATATCCTTTTCGCTTTATCGTTGTGCATTATCATCCTTTTCGTCTGATCGTTGTCATTTCCATGCCTGGTGCGAGTACAGACTCTACTACAAACTACCCACAATATACGAGTAAGTACGAGTACAAGGAGCGCAGAGAAGTATCTTTCAGTTTTGCACCCCGGGTGATGCTCATTGGTTTGCCATCAACTTGAAGAGGGCGCTCTTTAAGTACATACCTTGTTGGTATGTTTGCGTTGGGGTATGTCAGATGATGTCAATGGATATCTGTTTGCCTACATATAGCTCTGTATGTCTATTTGTCTGAGTAAATAAAATGAGATAAAACCCTTATTTGAATTGTTTACTTAATATTTTATGAATGCGATTTGTATTCACCCGTACCATACACCCTTCCACGTTTTATTTCTGCGAAGGTTGAACGTGTACTTCTGCTACATTCATTGTACGAGTATGTGCAAAAATGAAATCGAAAAAAGGACATGAACCGGAGTGGATGTGAATGTGAATCTGAATGCGAATATGGAATCGTACAAATTGAAAAATAAAAACAACAAAATTAAAATAATACAAAATCGTATACTATCTACAAAGTACAAACGTATGTAAATACTTATGGCCTTAGGCTGTAACAACATAATTTCACTGCTCATTTACAATTTACAATTTACCATTGTGTATATTCGCGAATGAGCGAATTAACATAATTCGATTCGAGCTTGAATTAATTAAGTGAATTTCAATCCAAAAAATTAGTTTTTATTTTTTTCCACGTGCGTTTTAAATAGGTGCTGGAGAGCCGAGTTGGTTTTTGAAAGTGTTACTGGTTTGGGCAGGCAGACGTCTTCTATACCGGTACGTATGTATGTACATAATTCCGAACAATGTTTGCCTTTCCAATGTTCCACTAAAAGTTTTTGATATACCAAATCCTTTATTTTGAAAAGGCATCTAACATAGATAACACATTAGTCACATTCTACAACAGTTAAATTCCATAAAAGAATATTTGCCGAGTCTGACTTTCCAAGGTACTACAGGAGTCTAATGTCTTAAATTTAATGTTAAAGTCATTTAAAAAAAAAAAGGCAATTAAGCAGAATTGACATACTCCGAGGATCTGATCTATGTATATAGGTACATATGTACAGTGAAATGTCCCTTAGGTGGACAGATACGGTGACAATATTTTTGTCCAAGAGAAGAAAAATATGTTAAACCTTTTTTTTTCAAAAATAAAATTAACCCTTTTATTCATTAACATTCTTAGGAATTAAGCAATTTTTTAAATAATTTTTAATCAAAACAATGTTTTAATTATTATTGTTTAAAGTAAAAAAATCGGTAAGAACGGTTTGTTTTTTTTTTTGTGTGGCAGTTGAGATAGCTTCAAAATGGGTTTACAAATCAACAAGAAGCTGAAATGCTTTTCCATCGTTTTTCTTGGCGGAAATCGTTTTAAGTTGTTTAACTGCAGTTTGTGCTTCTTTATATGAGCGGTTAGTTGCTTCGTCCAGTTGATCCTGCTCTTCTTCGTCTTCTTCCGAGCTGTTACATATTTCTACTTTTTCTATTACTGCTTCTGGTGTGACATTGTCATCTATTTTCTCGTCAATGCGAATACAATTTTTTGGTTCAACATCATATTTCCACTCTTGAAGGATTTGAATAAATGTTTTAAGCTCTGCCAGTGGTAAATCATTTTCTGGGTCGAATTCGTCGACGTTTGCATTGACCAAATCCAGATTTTTAAAATAGTTTTCTATGGTTTTAGATGTAATTTTTTGCCATGCCGTGTTTATGAAGCAAATAGATCCAAGACGTTCACAGTTTTTAATAGATCCTTTATCGTTCCAACATTATCAATACTGCTCACAATATGTATGCTTGAGTATAAGCGGTCTGTAATGCAACTTGAAGTTGCTAATGACACCTTGGTCTAGAGGCTGGCAGACAGATGTGGTGTTGGGTGGAAGGTAAATAAGTTTCGTATTTTTGAGACGCAAATCTTTTGGGTGGGAAGGAGCATTGTGCAAGGAAAAGTAAGACTTTCTTCTTTTGAAGTCCCACTCTTTTATCGAAGGAGCGAAGCCACGCTCTCTTGTTATGTCTCCATTCTACTGGCAGTTGGTTATGCTTTAAATTATGAAAAGCTTGTGGGCGAAATGATTTTCCAATACCAAGAAGTTTTTCTTTTTCTCCTGCCATATTTGCACAGTGTAAAATCATGAGTCGCTCTTTTGACAACTTTCCACCTGTGCATTTTTCTCCTTTTAGACTCATTGTTTTAGTAGGCAGAGCCCTAAAGAAGAGGCCTGTTTCATCCGCATTATAAATGTAATCAGAGTTATAGTTTTCGGTAATAGATGGTAACGTTTCTAAAAATGTCTTGACGTCCGCAGCATTAACATCTGCTGCTTCTCCAGAAATGCTTTTGAATGCTATACCATACCTGAACCTCTGAAGCCAGCCCGTTGAAGCTTTAAAATGTTCAACGCCTAAGCCTTCCACGACCGATTTTGCCTTCTGCCTAATCAGTGCTAAAGATATGGGCACATTCTTATTCCGCACGACTCTTAACCACTCGAACAAAACTTTGTCTTTATTCTTAAAAATATCAGCAGCTTGAGTTTTCCCGATTTTAAAGTCAATTTCAATTTTCTTAAGAGTCAACACGTTTCGTTTTGGTGGCATCTTGAGCAAAATAAAACTAAAAAACGCCGGTAAGGACGACCACACTGTTGCACACAGGAAACGTAAACAACTAACTACGGAGAGGCAATAACGCACAGCTCTATACATATTCGTATGCATTCCTACACAGACAGTGTTTTTGCGACACGAACCATGACGCAGCAATGTAACTGTTCTCGTGAGAAGCAAATAAGTAAAAATTTCGCTATGATGTGGTATTTTACAAGTTGCTACTTGTTTTTGTCCGCTTAAGGTATATGAACTAAAGAATTTCATACTACAGTACGAGTAGTTGTCCGCGTCCGTTTAAGAGAACGTAAAATATATGCAATCTGAAAGAAAAAAGCTTGTTTACGAAAAAAATATGTCCGTTTAAGAGAGCTTTCCGCTGTCCGTAATAGGATATTTCGCTGCATATGCTCGTATACTGCTTTGAAATACATTTAAGCTTGAACCAACACATTCGAACACCAAATTTTTTACATTACGTATCTTATAATTCGAACGCTTGCCAAAATCCGTACTCTGTAACTCGAATTTTCTCCATCCCTTTAGTTACTAAGTGTGAAGAAGACATTTCTGAGAAAGACATTCATGTGTCGAATCCCGTTAAGTCTGCCGCCGCCGGTTAAACGTTTTTGCGATAAGAACGCTGAAGTGTATTGCGTAGGTAGTTTGCATTTGGTGTCAAGTGTCAACAACTGTTTTTTGAAAAGTTAATTTGAAAGTTAAAGTGTTGCATTTTACCATGAACCACCCTCAGAAGCAATATGCATTTTTAACCATAAAGCGCCACCAGTGTAGCACATCATTATGGAGTTGGAAAAAATCGACTTTTAACATATATTAAACAAAATTCCAAGAAATATTTAGCATATTCAACTCAAACTGAGTTGGGAACTGGAAAGCGGAAAAGGTTGAAAATGCCAGAAATGTCCAAAATGGAGAAGGCCCTGTTCGAATGGTTTTTCAGACAATGAAAAAGACATGCGCCGATATTCGCTGCCATACTGTCGCAAAAGGCTAAGTAGCTTAAAGAAATTTACAACTGGTGACCAAATAACCGGCGAAAAATTTTCTAGCGCTGCCGATCAAGTCGCGCCTTTTATTCAGGAGTTTCATCGAAAAATAAATGGCATGGGCCTTACAAATGAGCAGATCTACAATGCGGATGAAACTAGATTGTATTGGCGCTTACTTCCTGAAAACACCCTAGTAACTTCATCCGAAAAATGTGCTCCTGGAAGAAAGGTAAGCAAGGAAAGGGTAATGTTTTTAGCCTGTTGCAATGGGTCAGGGGAAATTCTACAATCCGCTGATATACAAGTCTTCTAAAAATGTCTGAATGACAACAGAAATCTTTGAGAATTGGTTTCACAAAGTTTTTGTTGCTGAGGTAAATTACGCTCTCCGTTATTCGCCTTATCATCTGATTTTATGCAAAATCTTTTTCAGGTAAAACAATATTTGGCAAAAAATATTCTCCCCCAGAAAGCATTGTTGTTACTGGATAATGCTTCATGCCATTTAAAAGGATTGCAAAGTATGGATGGCGCTTTTGTGTGCATGTATTTCCCCCCCAATGTAACTGCACTCATCCAGCCGATGGACCAAAACGTAATTAATTTGCTTAAAATATCATACAAAAAGTCTCTATTTGAAGCCATAATAGCTTCAGAAGAAACCGACATCGCAAAGTGCATCAAATCGTTCAGTTTAAGAGATGCTATGCACTTGCTAGCTTCTGCGTGGAGTCAAATAGCCTCGAAGAATAAAATGTTGGTTGAAAATATTGCCTCGATCGAATCGGAATGGGTTGAAGACGATGATGTACCCCTTTCATCTCTAATTCAAAAGTGGTGACGAATTTGCATTGGCTTGTCTTCTAGTCAAAATCACGCCAGGAAATGAATTTGGAAATGCAGAAATTCGAGACTGGGTAGAAGATGGAGCAATTGAAACCATACCTGAACCCAAAACAACTATCAGCAGTGGCAGTGCTCTTCAATTTGTGAATCAGTTAGTGGATTATCTAGTAGAAAATGAATTTCCAGTATCGGAAATCGAACAATTGAATAATTTAAAAAATTCAATCCTTAAGAAAAGCGTGGAAAAAAAGTGAGACAAACTAAATTTTGTGTTTTGCTAAACAGATTTCATTTTGAATTACATTAATTGGCTTTTGTTTCGTTGTCCGAAAACTTTCTGTGAATGAACTTATTTATTTTACTGTTAAAAGCTGTTTAAAACAAAATTTTCATGCAAAATATTGTCTACGAAAAGGGTATCCAGTAATCCGAAAACCTCCGTGGTTCAAACTAAGGTAGGTTTCTATTAGTTCGAATTACCGAGATTGTACTGTATTTGAGTTGCAAGTAGAGCAATATGAGGGTGGATCAATAAGTCCCTGAAAATTAAAACAACTGGCGTTGTCAAATAGTTTTGTTGTGACAGCCATTTGAAACAGACGTCTATGACAATTTTCATAAAAATGGAAAAGAATAAATTTGGTGTTGCTCAAAAAAACCACCAGGACAACCAAAAAAAATCTGGAAATGTAGTATAGGGACTATTGCCCAACGATTGGGACCATCCGCCACTGGATCCAACAATTTCGGTGCGGCCGTACCAGCACAAGTGACTTTGAACAGTCTGGCTGCGCAATTGAGGTCGATAAAATCCACGGTATGTTAGTGGACAATTGGCGAGTGAAGGTGCGCGAACTTGACAAGACTACAGACTTACCACATGGATCAGTGATTTTAGTTTCGCAAAAATATTTGAATATGATAAAGCTATCCGTCAGATGGGTGCCGCTTTTGCTCACAATTGACACACGAACGCAATCGTTTGACAACTCCAAAGGAATGTTTAGCGATGTTCAAACACAATCCGAGCGAGTTTTTGCGCTGTTTCATAACCGTGGACGAAACATAGATTCATGACAATACACCAGAGAACAAAGAACACTCCACACAGTGGACTTCTCCTGGTGAATAGAAGCCGAGGAAGGCCAAAGTGCGTTTGTCTTCCAACAAGGTCATGGGAACAGTTTTTTGGGATTTTTATGCAGAGCTGTTGGATCGATTCGACGTTGATATGAAGTAAAAACGACCGTATTTGGCGAGGAAAGAAGTTCTCCTCCACCAGGACAATGCACCGGCGCACATGTCCGCAGTCGCAATGGCAAAATTGCATGAATTAGGTCACGAATCGCTCCCTCTACCTGCATATTCTCCAGATTTAGCCCATTGCGACTATTTCCTGTTTCCAAACATGAAGAAGTGGCTTGGTGGTAAGAGATTTGAGTCGAACAAAGAGGTCATCGAGCAAAAAAACGCTTATTTTGAGGGCACCGAGAAATAGTATTATTTGGAGGACATCAACAGACGTTGGACGAAGCTACACAGGAGATTATGTTGAAAAATAAAACTTTTTTTTTGCCAAAAACAGTGCTTCCTTATTTAAATTTTCAGGGACTTACTGACCCACCCTCGTACATACCACATTGATCAAAAACTTTCCGGAATTAAAAATACAAGTTCATTCATCTAAATCTATATTGTCCCCTTCAAAGTAATCCCCATCGACTGCAACACACTTATGCCAGCGCTTGATCAAATCCTCGAAACATTTTTGGTATTCGGTTTTCGGTATGTCCATCAGTGCTTCCTGCGATTTTTCCATTAATTCCTCTCGGATACTGAAACGCGCTCCCCGTAGTGGTTTTTTTTAACTCGATTGAACAGAAAGAAGTCCCAGGGAGCCAAATCAGGTGAATTCGGTGGCTGTTGATGGTATTTGTTCCATTTTTTGTCAAAAAATTACGAATACAATTCTGGTCTCTTTCGGCGAATTTCTTCACGCAAACGTCTCATAACGCTCAAATAATACTCTTTGTTTACTGTCTGGCCTTCTGGCAAAAATTCATGATGCACTACACTGTTGTAATCCATGAAAACCGTGAACATTGCCTTCTTTTTTGACTGAAAACGACGTGGTTTTTTTGGTCTCGGCTCATTTGGTGAACGCCATTCACTTGCCTGATGTCTGGATTGCGTGTCGTACTCATAAACCCACGTCTCGTCTCCAGTAATAATCCTTTTGATGAATGTGGGATCGGATTCAGCCTCGCAAATCATCTCTTTTGCGACGTCAACACGCTCTCTTTTTGCATGAAATTGAGGTATTTTAGTCCATCAATGTTTTCGTCGGTTTTCGATGTCGATGGTCTGCCATTGAGTCCATCATCTTCGATTGACTCACGACCCCTTTTGAACCGCTCGTGCCACTGGTAAACGACCGTTTTCTTTAGAGAATCGTTGCCGAAACACCTTTCCCACATTTCCAACGTTCGATGGAATGTCAACAACAGATGTACCAACTTAATAAAATAAAAAAAACAGAACTCAAATCGGGACAATAAGAGCGCCACACAGTGGTTTGATCAAGATGGTATGTAAGTACGTATGTAAACCAAACTTCAGACGAACCATTAGAGTGGTTTTTCGCAAAAAGCACGATTTCCACAATCAATGTTGAGAGCGGCGCTATCGGTTTCTTAGACGAGCATGGTAATCAAGGTGTTATTCCGGATGGTGAGCTTCTTTGAATTTAATATATCGAAACGGAATTTTGCTGTTTGGATTTTCAGTTTTCTTTTTTTGACAGCTCACGTATGATTCGTGACATGTGTCAAAGTCAAACATGCTCAGTTAGCATTGCCATTTCATCATGGAAAGACTTACAACCGAACAACGTTTACAAATTTGAATTTTGTTATCGATTTTCGTGTTGTGAAAAATGTTTTTCGCACTCTTGGACCATTTTACGGTCGTCATAATCGACCTACTGAGCAAGCAATTCAAGCCATAGTGACCAAATCAAGCCACGTACCCGTATGTATAGAGTGTGTACAGGGGAAAATATTGCTGCTGTATCCGCCAGTGTTAATGAAGACCGTGATTTTGCGCAATGATCTTGCTTTAAAACCTTACAAAATACAGCTCGTGCAAGAACTGAAGCCGAACGACCTGCCACGGCGTCGAATTTTCGTTAAGTGGGTCTTAGAAAAGCTGAAGGAAGATCCACTTTTTTATCGAAAAATTGTCTTCAGCGATGAAGCTCATTTCTAGTTGAATGTTAATAAAATAAATGTTGGTATGTTAATAAACAAAACTGGCGTATTTCGTACAATGAGCAACCTCAGGCAATACAAGAGCTGCTAATGAACCCGGAAATGCGGTTTATGGTCCGGAGAAATCATTGGCCCGTATTTCTTATAAGATGGCCGGGAGAACAACCCTACCGTCAATAGCGCCCTCTATCGGTCAATGATTTCGATCTTTTTGTTGACCAAAATGCACTGGCTAAAGCTGGTCGACCTGTGGTTCCAGCAAGACGACGCTATATTCTACACAGCACGCGAATCGATAGACCAGTTGAGAAAAGAATTCGGTGAGCAATATATCTCTCGTTTTGGACCGGTGAATTTAGACTAGTTTTTATGGGGATACGTCAAATCACTCGTCTATGCCTAACGTACAACGTTGTTAGTATTTTTTGTAAAGTTAACCTTCACGATACAATCCGAGAACAGATTCAGACTAAAATATTGTACTTTGACGCGGGGCGAAACATTGTCTTGGCTAACTAACCCTTGATCTCAATATTTACAAGGAACACTTTGCCCAATCCACCAGATTGATCACATAGCAATCGTCGTAAGGCATTTCTCCACTTATTATCAAATTCCAAACGCGATCTACTATTGTACATTGAAGCAGTCGAGGTACGGTTGCGGGTATCAATGTGTGGTATTGCTATGTTAGACGTTATATCCTAATTTTGGTTTCCTTCGTCGAAGCATGTCCGACAGTGTAGTATGACGGCCGCCTAGGTCAGTAAAGACGGGAGACCGTCAATATCGAAAAAGGATATCCGTAAGTTGACGCACAGTATGCCGTTACTTTAATAACGTTCTTGAAATGAATGTGCAAAACTTAACGCCAACACCAGTTGGATTTGGAGAATGTAAATCAGTAACACGTTCGTGAGCGTCGCTTCGCAAGCTGCCAAGATGGGTCTGGCGGTTAAATAAGGCAACATAAAGTATATGGTTTCTACAATAAAATAACATTCACTATATTCTCGGACAGTAAGTCATTTCACACACGTACTTGGGAATTCTGTCCAACAGGGCTTCCTGGCTCATCTTCATTGCTTGTCGTACAATTTAATCGAACCCATTTTTACAAAACGGAAGAAAAACACGACTAGGACAAACCGTCCAAGATAAATCACGTTAATTAGTCAGGAGTAATATGTACTCGTATGTATGTGCTTAAAAGGAAATATATTGTTACATCCTTGGTCGATGCCTCCATTGGTTTGAAAACTTTTATTCTGAAAAAATTCATAGTGGCATACCGTTCCAGAATTTAGGCAGATTAAATTAATTTTGCTCTTGATATCGTAAAATGGTTTTAGCAGCAAAGACGATTACTATGTACAGAGGTCATAACGAGGCAGTGGACTGAACTTAAGAACTATAATGTACTAGTCCACCAAATAGTTTGCCTTACGCTTTCACAAGCCATAAAGTAGTAGGCGCTAGTGGATGCTAGTGCTAGCCCTTGAGTTGCGCAGCTGAAGACACTATTAAACTAGAGTTCAGCTAATTCAATAGGCACGTTAGTTACTACCCAGATTCACCTTGGACAAAAGCGCAGTTTCAGAAAATGGCATCATTCTCAAAAAGCAAAACAAAAACAGAGCATCCCCATTTTTGAGTTTTCTTTTATGTCGGTTTTTGTGAAAGACTTCTGAAAACAAGCTCTAGAATTTCGAGTGATATGGGACTAACTGATCCTATATTCACTTCTGAAAATATATATAGGTACATACTCATACTTATGAATAAAATGCGCTTATGGGCAACAAGGCTTCCGGAGATTACGTAGAAACTCTGAGGAGGTTCTGACCGAACATCGTCTTCTGTAGACGTATATGCCTTTTTTCGACAAAAGGAAAAACGTTAGGGAAAGGGTCGAATTTTTTCAGAACAACAAAAGCTTTTGACATAGAGCGAATCCGATGTACAGTTAGACCATAAAGATATTAAAAAAATAAATAAATTGACAGGGGATACTCCGAAGAACCAAAACCTAGTCCTTCTATTCACTGTATTGCACCTATTGTCATTTTGGTGCAGAGTGATACAATAGAACTTTTCAACCTTTGCCATTGGATGGCGAAATAGTGGCGATGTTTTGAAATTATTATTTCTGTTTATCAGTGTATGGCCTGTGAATTGAAGCCAGACCAGTAAGAGCTCAATCAACTAATTTGTTTGTGAGTTTATTTATAGAAATTTAGGTGAACTACATAAGATTTGCTCGGTATTATCGTTTGTGTTAAACCAACCAAAAATCAGTAGCACTAGAACCCAGTCTTAGGATGAAGAAGAAGACCTGTAACATTTAAATTGATTACAAGTGTCTGAGTCAATGATGTATTTATGTATGTATGTATGTATTTGGGTTCTTGATTTCCAATTGTTTTTCCTGTAATTCGTTGTGCAGTGGCAGTGAAAGTTCAAATAGGTAGGCATAAACTGCCCAACCTGGTACATCTTTTCCATTGAAATTCTTGTGTGCCTATGTAGGGATTTATGAAGACACGTGCATTCATACCGACATATGTACATGTATATGTATGACGTATGACATTTGTACACATGTACAAAGTACCTACCTCATCTTCCTACTACCTACCAATTATGTCATTAAATAGATCCATTCTTCCGGTTATACTTGATCCCATTATACCCTATCACTTCCTCCGGCGATGTGCGAAAACCTATTATTTTGTAATTTACTCCACTCCACTCGGTTTAAGGTGATTATCTTCACAACCAGATACCTTATTCTCACTACCTATGGTACACTCGATCTATTCGTAGCTCCGACAATTTAAAAGAGATTTTCTTCATCACAGATAATTACCACTGGCAGACAGCGTCATTGACCATCAACAGTAACATCCGTAAAATCTAATAATTTAGCCAACTTTTAACGAGTTAACATATTACGTATCTGCAGCAGTCGCCACTCTATTCCACCCGACGACATTCATTCAATTAATCATTATTCTTCCCAAAAATAGAAGCACAGCAACAATTCCACTTGCCCATACGTGTTATTAGTATGTCACATCTGTTTACTTAGTTTTTATTCTGCAAGCGAAACGATTAATCTTTCGCCAACATTGAGATGTTCTATTGATTCTTGTGATGGTTTTTTCTTAAAAAAAAAATCTTGTCTAGCTAACGTTCGAATACGAGTAGGTCGCCGTTTTTTAAAGTATCGGTGACGTCAACTAAAATAACAGCAAAATCATCACCATCATCATTGCTTTAACATCTTTGCTGACCTCAAAATAAGCTACAAAACTGCGGAAACTGAAAAAAAAAACTCCAAGCCAGAGATACATGCATACATACAATACATACGACGACGCAACGTATTTTTGGGATATTTTCAACCAATTTGATGCAAAAAGAAATCACCAAAAAAGAGGAGCCCAATAAACATTTTTGTTTTGTATTATTGACAACATGTTGCGCTGCTTTAACTTCTTCATCGTCATTCCAAAAAAAATATATAAAATATGGAAGAAAGGAAAAAAAAATAAAAAAATCGACAACCAATTTATGATTCAACATTCTTCGTGTGTCAAGTCAACAAGAAGGAAACGAGGGACAAGGGACGAGATACCGTAGACCTTTAACTTAACATCTGCGTCAACTAACAAAACAAACGATGCCATCTTTGATTTCTGCCTTTGTTCAGATTCAGATTTTTTTTTTATCCAAAAACAAAAAAAAAAAACCCCTCCTAACCGACACGAAGGTGCAAAAGAGAAGAAGAAAACTCACGTACCCAACGGTCTAAGGTCTGACTTTCAAGAAGTGTTATGACGATGACAACGACAGACGTCGACAAAACATCTGCTGTTGCTTGAAATACTTTCCGAACTATTCGAAGATACGAGTTCTCCATACGAACAGTTGTGTGTGTAGCTCTATCAACATGCAGGTGATCAGGGTCAATGCAATATGGATGTGACAGGAAAGGAATACCTCAGGGTAGGGCGGTTAGTGGTCTTTTCTTTAAAATCGTTTGTTGTCCGATGGTAATGGTTTGGGTTTTTTTTTTGCATCATTCGTTACATATATACATAGCAGCAGTTAATTGCTTCCTAGCAAATAAACTTACTACCTATGTACATACAACAAACTTTGTATTCACCTCTGTTCTTTTCTACTTGTATTTTGTATCTGTTTTCATATTTAGATACTCGCGCGCCAAATAGTAGAACGCGATAGCGAGTAAGAAACAAGTAAATATTGACTTTCGACCTAGCAGTGGTTCTCCACATGGCGTATCTTTTATAATCACTTTTGAGATGTGATAAAAAAAAATTACATAAATTAAATTTTGTATCTTAAAGTAGAGGTAAAATAGGTACATATCTGCTTCAATGTTTTTCTCTTTTTCACAGCTTTGTTTTGTATTTGTGCTCAATTCTCCCATCTTCAACACTCCGAGAATTTACAATACACATATGTATGTAGTTTGTTTATGAAAAAAAAATCTTTAGAGTACAGATGGATAGACGAAAAGGTGTGGCTCTACATCTGAAAGGTCCACAAAGAAAAGGTAATAAATATGCAACCCTCTTTCACGTAATACAAAACTTGTTTGGTCTATCTACAACTACAACTACGAAACATAAATGAGATGAGAATGCTACACTTGTCGGCTGTACTATTTACCAGTATACGAGTAGCATGTATTTCAAGAATTGAGCATCTACCTGATGTTTGTTAGATTGGAATTTGAATGAAATGTTTATGACTGTTGGCACTATTGTATCTATTACACACAAATACAGACATTCATCAGCAGACACGGACAAAGTGTTTGGTAAAATGAAGAAAATGAGATTTTCGGAATGCAGTTTTGTTTACGTTTGAAGTATATTGCAGTCATGAAGTTGAGTAAATTCCAATTTTAGAATGATGAAGAATTGAGGCTATCTTTTGATGAGGAAATCGTTTCGAAAATTGAATTCTGTTTGTGGAATAAAAATTTATTATCCTCTACTTCTACTCGTACTTTACAATATTAATGTTGAGGAATTTTCGTATCGATTAAATAAAATTTTGATAAGATGCAATTAAAATGAATTACGAGAGGGAAATACCTATTATTGTTTGAGATATTCGAATAATCTGTAGTTGATTTGGTCAGTTATTTGAAGAGAGTGAAAGTACACTTGCGGTCATAAAAACCGCACCACCTAATAGTTCTCAAAAAATGCCTAATTACATCAAATCGTAAGGGTTTTTCCCATACTAATTAAGGGTATTCCCTATAGCGGAGTTCGGCCTCGTATTCAGTGCAAAAAAAATCAGTTTGAATTGAGTTGTGACGGTGACAAGTACAAAAAAGTGAAATGTCTGGTAAATATCATCAACTGACTCGGGACGAAAAAGTTCAAATATTGACTTTAGTCGAAGAAGGGATTGGCTATCGTGAGATTGCGGTTAAAATAGGATGCTGTCATTCAACTATCGTACGACTGATGAAGAAAAAAGAAAATTTGGATCCACTGGAAAGGAAAAAAGGCTCGGGATGAAAACGTAAAGTAACCCAGAAGACGGACAATGTATTACGAGTACAACGAATTAGCATGAAAGCTCACTTTAAATGTGCTGTCCGTATAAGAGCAGAGCTGAGTGAATTTCATCAAGTTGATCTAAACGCCGAAACCATACGCCGACGGCTACGGGAGATAGGTTTATATGAAATACGACCAGCGAAAAAACCTCTCCTAACCACAAAAATGAAAAAAGCTCGCTTGACGTGGGCAAAAAAGTACGAAGATTGGACGCAGGATGATTGGCGATGTGTGATATGGTCCGATGAAAGTAAATTTAATTTGTTGTGTGCCGACAATTTGCCATACGTACGACGGTCATCAGGTGAAAGGTTCAAGGACGAGTGCATAGTCAAAACAGTGAAGTTTCCTCAAAGCCAGATGGTTTGGGGATGTTTTTCTTTTTACATTTTGGGCCCTTTGCACTTTGTTAATGGAACTATGAACGCTCAAAAGTATGGAGAAGTAGTAAGGGAGTTTTTGGTACCAGCAATTGAACAGAATCATTCGTATACTGGACAAGTGCATTTTTCAAGATGATTCTGCACCTTGCCACCGTGCCAAATCCGTAAGTAAAGTGTTATAAATCAACTTCTAGATGTCTGCTTTATAAATAATAAACAGACAAGTAACTAGAGTCTTTCAATAATTTTCAGCTCAAGACAACGTTTGATGATCTCGGAATTACCAGACTATACTGGCCAGCTAATTCACCCGATTTAAACCCAATCGAACACTTGTGGCATGTAATGAAACGTAAGGTGGCTGAACATAAACCAGAGAGTAAAAAAAAGCTAAATGAAGTTCTGGAACATGTATGGAATACTGAAATTTCAAGGGATATTACTGAACTTCTAGTAAACTCGATGCATTCTAGAATAAAAGCGGTTATAACCGCCAAAGGAGGAGCAACTCGGTATTGATAATTATTTGGTAAAAGTGGCATATCTAAACATCTTATATACACATACATAAAAAATGTATCGTTTAATTTTATTAACCAATGACTGTATTAAAATATTTAAAAAAAATAAGAAAATTAACTGGTTTTTCTTTCTTTGTTAATATCTTTTTTTAACCATTCAATAAACAGATGGAAATCAGATAGAAATACTTATAAACTACTGCGGAGTACTCAACAAAAATTTCATTTCATTATAAAAATTATTATCGTAGTTATTAACAATTTTTCAATCATTTTGATATGGTGCGGTTTTTATGACCGCAAGTGTAAATGAATATGAATGGGTGCCGAAAGGCTCAGCACTTGAACCAACACTGTTGAAACATAGATTTTGGAAAAATTCCAGCTATCAGCTGAGTAGTTTAGAGCAGTTTATAGGAGATGTTTTAAGGTTGAAGGATGCTACTGGTATATTGTTACGTGACTATCTGTTCGAAATTTCCACAGACCTATGCAGCATCAATTTCATACAAATCAATCAAAAGATGAGTAAATAAATAATATGAAGCCTCTATAGGTACGAGTACATGCATGCAAAACGTTCTTGAAACACAGGGCAAAAACTGCTATAAGAACAGAGCACTCTAAGATATCTGAAAATATGTATGAGCGCTAATGAGGCACTTAAGTCTTTCAATGAGAATTGCTACGACCCAGTTGTTACTGATAGAGTTGACTACATTACTAAGCTCCAATTAACGAAAGCGCAAGTGAGCTGTACATACCGATACCCTGCGAAACAGTGAGTGCAGAGAGTGCGCCTCAAAATCTAATGGCAGAACTGAAGGCGCACTCGGCAAGTAAGAATACTGGCCATTTTCATCGAGACTGAAGATGCCTTCAACAGCGCAACTTTTGACGGCATGTGTAACACGCCAGACAACGCGAAATAGACGAATCAGTAGTTTTGTGGATAATAGGAATGCTCCTAAATAGGACCTTGATCGTGATGCGGGATGGCAGGAATAAACAGTTGGTATCCGCAAGGCGGCGTCCAGTTTCCATTGCTATGATGATGCATAATGATCACCTCAGTGGTTAGAGCTCAATAGTTCTGAGGTCCATCCTCAGTCATATGCAGATGATATAGCTGAACTCTCTTTTGGATCATCTCTAGAGTGCAGGCAGCCTTAGACGTGATCGACAATTGGTGCACTAGAAATTAGCTTTGAGTTAATCCTCTCAAATCGTAGGTTGTTCTCTTTACGAGAAGGAGGAAGCTGACTGGTCTGACCCATCTACAATAGTTGGTGAAGGCATCACCACCTGATTCATCACACCCGATGGAGGGTCCTTTGAATCTGTCCGTCTATGATAAGGCCATTTGTATCCTATGCATCGTTTGTCTGGTGGAACAAGCTCTCACAAAAAGACGTCAGTCCTACTTTTGCCAGACTCCAAAGAATGTTCTGTCTCGGCTGTCTGTCCAGTAGGCCTGGCTCTACTCTAGACGCACTAATGAATCTCCCTTGATATTCACATCATCGGCTGCATCGTCCGTTTAAAAAGAAGTGGTCTTTGGTACAACACACTGTAGTTTTGATGACCTTGAGCGCCGACTGCCTTTTAACTCTAATCTTATGGACGTGCCGTCTGTTGCAATGAAACCAGAACTCCTGCTGCGGAAAAAATACGAAATCGACTTTCCCTTTGGCCAAGAATGGCTTAGACTAGAATATGACACAGGAAAGGAATGTAGTGGGGGCTTCTTGCATAGCTCCAATCCGATTTTGGATGCGGTGCTGGTATTTTTCTGGAGGAGGAAAAAGATTTCATTCCTCGCAAGGAAAACTTGAGTCTGTCTATATATTGTGATGGAGGGGGCTGCGCTTAAAGCCTTTGAGAATGCATGGCTTCATTGGACGCAGCCGGAAGGCTGAATTCACTGAATTCTGTCTGGGTCCCAGTTCACAGTGAAAACGCCGATGAAATTGCTAGGTAAGGCTCAGAGGAGAGTTTTACAGGAACTGAACATACGTGTCCATTGACAGTCTCATATGAGCATAACTACATGATTCTGCAGAATGCTCCTCGGTATCTCTAAGAGATCATCGACTCGTCTGCTGTCTCTCAGTCTAGTTATTGGCGTTGTGACAGGGCACTTCGCGTCTGGTGAGCTACTTAAATGTGCTGGGCATAAGTGACGCAAGTGACCTACGATTCCATGAGGCTGCGGGTTAACGGTGCTGATATAGGCACTTTACTACTGAAGCGCTCACTGATCTTTCTTCAAAATTTGAGTAAAAGGAACATAGAAAGAGCACTATGGACTAGTTCTTTGTCTGAGTGCTCTGTTCCGACAGCTAAAACCACACCGATTGACAATGTACCCAAATCTGTATCTGTCTTTCAAAAAAATATATCATTGTGACTAGAAAGATTAGAGAGCTATAACGATATTGAATGTGAACATCAAATTCATCACTCGGTTCTGACTATTCCAGAACAATCACTAAAATGACAATCACCGCTCTCTATACGTAAATTGCTCGTAGAACCTACCAGCAAGTGTAAGCGCCAACCTTTACTACTTTCCGCAGATGTTTAGCGTCGTCTTAGGTCTCGGCACAGCTGTTGTCAACAGGGGAAAACGTGGAAATTGACTACGAGTCTCTTGCTCAAGATAACTACTCATAATTTCCCTCAACTGGTGAATCTCATTAATGGTGAATGGCATTTAAGAATCGAATTTGGTAATCGAAAACGCTGACGCTCTGAGATATCCTTCGGGATAAAATGAAAGAGGTGTAGATTTGCGATTTTCTCCTGAGATAACAATATGTATATATTTTGATGGCTCTACCCCACCCCGTAATAACATTATTTTTTGTGGCAAGATAAATGGAGAAAAATTTGGCGCCCAACGCCGAGGTTTATTTCTAATTTACCAAAATGAAAATCGTACGAAGGAGGAGAACTTTGTATCACAATTTTCGAATTGGTTTTAGACCAACGTACATATTCAAAGAAATTTCCTCCTCATTTAAGGGCTCATGAACCTACCTTTTTCATCAATTCCCCGTCCCATGTTCTCCCTCGGTTCGGGTTCTACTTTAAGTTACCCATATCAGGATATCAGGCTACAAGAATACATTACCTAACACATTTTACCTGAACATGGTTAAAAAAATATCGATTTATCCACACTTCATTCCACGCCAGTTTTAAAGCTACACTTCAAGATTAGATTTTGTGTAAATTTCTTCTCCTCTGTGAGGACACACACTTAGATACATCCGTTGAGAGTATTCTGTTGAAATGTTTTGATTATAACACTGATTCGATTTCAAAGCTGATAAAAAATAAAGAACGTCGAAAACGGAGTACTTTCGATTTCATGTCGCTTTGCCTTCTTCTGTCAGTTTTGGGAGTATCAACTTTTCATTTCTGATTCAATCATCTATTGTCACACCTTCGTGGATGTGCCAAAAGAATTGGGAACATGAATTTTTGGTTGTAACGAAACGGAAGTGATTTCTTTTTTTTTCCAAAACGAGAGGACAGAATGACTTTTGGGAAATCAAAATTGGAAACGTTTTGTGAAAGGTAATGGATAATGTGTTACCTACAGAGTGTGAAGTTAAATTTAAACTAAGCGACGTGAGTTGGTACATGTGTACATGTCCATGTACATAACATATATTGACATGGATTTGGATGGAGGGAAAGACGGCGCTTTAAGTTGAGTTATTTTTAGAGCAGTTGCTGGGGAAGTAATCGTATAACCCTCCCTATACAGAATATAGACGGGTATATACGTACCTAAGATACGCTTCTCACCATTTGGACAAATCCCACAATTCTACCAGCGAACTTGCAAAGGGATTACCATCCATGGGATTCACATATGAATGCACATTGTGTCTGGGCCTATGAACTAAAAAACAAGTAAATACAATAAAAATTGCAATGGCTTCACAGTTTTCTATACTCAATTCCGGAGTCTCTTTTGCCACTCCTAACCCCCAAGACGCACCATGCCGTCCAATTAAAGTGTAAAATAAAAAAAAACCAAATCAGGTCACTTCAATGCGCATCAGCGGTATTTCTTTCACTTCCACCTTGTAAATCCGCGCATTTGCGCCAAGTACCAGCAATTGCATCCAATAATCATCAACTTCAGCCTCAATACCAGTAGCTGTAGCACCGTTGCACCGGTTGCCAAGAAACCCCCCAGCCGACGTCGAGCACCAGCACCGGCAGTAGCTATTGCCACTTGGATCGCGTAGAAAAATAACACTTGACATTCCATCAAGCTACGTGATTTCTTGTAGCTTTCTTTCTGTGCACTGCTTTCCGTTTGATTAGCGGAAAATAATTCCCAAAGTAAGAAAGATGTCGACGAAGCTCAAGTGCAGAAGAGCAGAAGAAAAGAAATGAAATTAAATTACAATCTCCATATCGAATATACATCAGAGCATCCCCAGAGTTCTCCAATGATGACGAAGATGATGATGACGATGATTATTATTATCATCATCCACATCCCACCAGGCATTCGATTCAAATCACCTTCAATCCAACCCAATTCCAGCCCATCCCCTTCTTTGAACAAATGTCTCTTATTGTAATTGTAAAGCTTCAGTTGTTTTTCGTTTGCTTGTTTTCCATTATATTTACCTTACATCCGTGCGGTGTTCTCTGGAGTGTTGAAATTGAGGAAAAAATGTTCAACAAGGATATCTGCAGTAGTGGGGTGCCTTTGAGCTACCCAAAAAACCCCTATAAGTATCGAATTATGGTTTTCTTTTTGTTTAGTTTCGTGAAGTACTTACAGGATATGTACATATCCTCTCCCTGTTCCGCAGGTCCGTGATTTACTCAAAGTGGTCATACAGGAAGATTGATTTGGCATGAGAGCAGCGTTGCCGATTGGAATGTTTTTAAATGTATTTCTCGTTTTGGATATTTAAACTCGTATACTGATCTTCTTATCAAATTCAAAGGCCTAACCATCGTAAAACGTGTTTAAGTCCTCTCAAGATTATTAACTGACGTGCGGAGTTCACAATGTCGACAACACGAAGATCGAGTCAACAGAAATGCTTCTATGCTTCTCCAGCTTGAGGCTAAACGAAGTCTGAATAGCTATTAGTTCCGATTAAGATATGAAAAGACATGAGCGCCGATCAGGTGACGATGAACGGAAATCATATAATGCAGTGACATCATCTGAAGGTATTAACTCTGCAAATGTTGGTCCATCTGTAGGGATATAACGCCGGAATTGCGGATCTGCCAGCGAGAAGACAGCACATTATGCACTCCTGATCTCTTAAGCGGATTTGTACCTGACGTAGTCCGCTAGATTATTCTGTTACGGCTAGCTTTTGCCCATTACACCTCTATTCTCAAGCCAAAACTCCGAAGTGTTCTCGCAACAATGACAATCACTACAGAGAAGACTTTATTCGATGCTTTTTTTCTCGACGGTTCACAATCACACATGACAAGGATCAGACTTGCTGTGTGACTAGCATCGAAACTTACTTTATTGGATCCACTTCTTCTACCGATTACCAGCTCAAACTATTACCTGAGGTTTTAATTGGACCTGAAATGGCTGAATAGGATCAATTAGAAAAGGCGAATTCATTATTGCACAACGCCAATATAAATCACCTAAACCTTCCTAGGCAGGGCCAAAATGGGAACTTGTCTCCATAAGTACGCCGGTACTTATGATTTTCTCGTCGCAGATGGGGTTTGTTATATGCTCTGCCATGGAACGAATGTTGAGGGGAATGCCTAATTTGGTGGGAAATTCGATTTCTTCACCATAACCTTTGAAAATATTTAACAGGCTTATTGTAATTTATCGTATTCCTCATGTTGCAAAACGATTCCTGATGAGGATAAAGATGAAAAATTACAGTGTACCTCGCTGCTGTGTGATACTACACCAACACACAACCCTTATACACTTTACTTCCTTGAATGCCACGTGCACCTATAATTGCAGTACAGCTTATTAAAGAAGATTAACAGACTTACCGAGGATAAGTCGTGACAACGAAGTCAAGTTGGCACAGCCTTTCGCAAAAAACATACCCCGTTCCAGCAATATGCAGAAGCTGAAGCAAATAGTGCTCAGTAAACGACCTAGCGACTTCTTCGAAAACCTTGACATTCATTTTTCTTGTCAAAAACAGTGGTTCTCATCAAGTCTTCCAATGGTATGTACGATACAAACTTGATTTGTAGAGCGTTGCTCGATTCTGGTTACACTTTATCACAGAAGGTTTAGCACATCAGGTACATCGTAAGCGACAAAATCTGGTATTTTCTGTTAGTGAAATTGGCAATTTAAGGTCTATAATGAAATAAGGCACAAGCATAAGTACTCGTATTCATTCTCGCATAAATAACTACTCGATCAGTGAAAGTACTAAGAGTGTCGACTGGAATATTCCCAATAATCTACAACTTGGCTGAAATCTTTCTTGAACTTATTGATTGTTGGTAGGGCAAATTTGCTTGGGAACAATCTACGAACTCTGCAAAAAAACTCAGCTTGACTGGATTGCTTCTGGCAATTGTCTTTCAACAAATTTCAATATAGTCGACCATAATTTAACAGAACAACTTCAATCCTTCTGGGAAATAGAATCACCCGACCATCACACAACTTCTTTGTCAGCAGATGACATAATATGCGAACAACGTTACATCGAAAACACTCTGTGAGTTTAGTTTTTGAGTTGGGACATTCCCTTAGTAATGCATGCAAACGGTCTAACAATCTCGTAAAAAGGCTTTCTCGCGATCCTCAGTTAAAACACCAATACTGTGAGTTCATTAATGAATATACGGCGTTTGGTCACATGTCTCGTGCTCCAGATGATATCTTATATCCTTAAAGACGAAAGCGCCGCAACCAAACTACAAGGTACTTAGACAAAATTTCAACTGAATTTTCCCCGAATGATAAACTCTTAGTTGGGCCAATTATTCAAGCTAGTCTCTTTATATCTTTATTAATATACAGTTTCAATGTACTCGTGGCATTTGCAGAGGGAATGATGTTGAAGAATTAAAAATATTCACACTAAACACTGTTGTTTATCTTGCTATACGCGCAATGCATCAACTTGCTTTAGATGAAAATGAAAATGAAGAGCTTGCGATTTTTCGAAATTAATTCTACGTCGATGGCGGATATACAGTAGATGAACTATCTCATATCGGAGATCAAGTTTCTAAAATATTAAACAGCGGTCATTTCAAAATACGAAAGTGCTGTTCAAACAATTTTGAAATGGCAAAGGATATTCCAGTCGAGAATAAGAAGGCATTTTTAAAAATAAATGATGGAGCTGTAACTAAAACTCTGTTTGGAACCCTGTTTTAGATCAGTTGTGGTTTGTCTACAAATTTTCGAACCTAGAGAAAGCAATTACTAAGCGATAGTAAGGATAGAATGTTTTTGCAAGTACTGTGGAAAGAAAATCTAAGTTGGAATCGCTCCCTATGCTATGGGGACTACGTGCCATGTGGAATAATGATTCCAAGATACTTTTGTTTGTTTAGCGCCAACATGGGTGCTTATGGTGTATGTTTCTCTATCAGGAGTTTTGATTCTGCTGGGAACACTACTGCTCGTTTTTTAAGGTTTTTCAAAGACAAGGTTTACATCGGTTGAAACTATTTCGATTCCACGTGTTGAATTGTATGCCGGTTTACTTCTATCCGAATTATCATTCCCAGCTATACTTCTAAAGTGGCATGGTGTAACATCAGTCCTTATTTCGCAACTTCATTTCCAAAACTTACACGCTGGCATATAGACTTTACTTGCAATTATGAGAACCGAGAAGGATACTAAATAAATGCATCCGAACTAAACCAATTACAAGATATCAACTCATGGGCAATTTGTCAATCAAAAGTGTGCATTGTATGTCCACTCCCGCATTCGAGGCAGAGCACCGACTAAAACATACGTGGCCTTGTTTACATTATATGCTTCGGAACGAAGGCTGTTTGTTCACTTGGATCTTGAGGAGGATCTTTCATCGCAATCTTTTTTAGGAACATCAAAAAGGTTTATTTATAGAAGTGGTATGCCGCAGACAATGTTTTCAAACAACGCAACAAATTTAGCTGGAACACGTTCGGCATTAGACGAGTTAGAACATTTCAAATCATAAACAAGCAGTTCATGAGATGTGTCTCAACGATGAAATTGAAAGGAAGCATATTCCTGCTTGCTGATCCCACTTCGGAAGTCTGTGGGAGGCTTCAGTAAACAAGGCGAAGTATCATTTTCGAAATGTTGCTGGCTATGCTGCTCTCAGTCATGAAGAATTGCATACACTAATTTGTCAAATTGAATCAATTATTAATTCTCGCCCATTATGCCCCATTTCAGAAGACGCAGCTGATCATAGTGTCCTGACGCCTCCCCATTTTTTAAGAGGTACTCCGGGTGCTGGGTTAGTAAGGCCAGATGTAACAAATATCAACATATGTTGTTGCTTGTCTCGATGGCAAAAATCATCTCAAATGTATCAACATTTTTGGAACCGTTGGAGTCTAGAATATTTGCACTTGCTTTGGCATTGCATGATTCATTCATGCTTGCTCATTGTTTTATCGTCGCCTATCGTTATAACCACACGCATCAGCTTTCAATTGTTATTTTGTTGAAACAATACATTTTATCGCTTGTTAAATATAACAAACCGCATAAACTTTGATTCTTGGTTTTTTATATATGATAGATATAATAGAGGTCTGCAATGAATGACTTTTTATTGTTTCTATATCTTGAAAACCAAAATGAATGAATCACCTTTTATTGCATTAATAAGTGATTACTTCACCCATTGATAACAGTGATTTACTTCAGTGCACTCATACAGAACGGGTACACTGCACTGAGTACACTGAATATTGATTGCGAACGCTACATTTCTGCTAAAATGAAAAGGTTACAGCGGGTTAGCAGCCTGCATTACCGAGAAATGCCCGCTACGAAAACCGACATTACGTCTCAGATTCGAATGACGACGACTAAGATTGGTTTCTGGAATGTGTGGACCTCAAAATGCCAGATTACTCCAATTGAACCGTGAGTTCCTTCGATATAACTTGGACATATTGGAAGTGAGTGAAGAATGCTGGTTCGACGCAGGAGAGCACCAACCCCCAAGGTGTAACACTGTGCTGCTCTACTCAGGCAAGCCTGCTGGGTCTGCTGCTAACACCTATAGCATGCAGAGGCTTAATTTCTCGGCACCCACATGATCTTGTCAGGCGAGTAACGATCATACGACGCGTCACGAATCCATCAACTGAGAAAGAAAAAGACAACTTCTCCAATCAGCTAAATGCGCCGTATTTAACGCAACGCCGAACGGAGATATTAAAGTATAATAGGTAATGACAATGGAGTAATTGTGGGTGGTTGTGGCTCAAGTGACAATGTATTGGCGACCCAAAGACTTTCTCTTTTTCGGGCAATTAAAATGATGTAAAATGAGTGGTTGCCTAGAATACAATACGAATTCCAATTACACTAATAACTCAGTCTCCCCATGGAATGTTGGAAGCCACCGATATGGAGCGAAATATCCACTGAGCCCAAATATCTTTCTCTTTCTGTCCCACTTTCCATGCTTTGGCATCATAAGCAACACAAAAAAAAATTGCAACCGAAATGACAATGGAGAAAGATTTCTGCAACATCAATCACCTAGTCATAGGAGGCAACATATTTGAACATAAGACCTGCCACAAAATCACCTGAGTGTCAACTAACAGCCAATCATCTTCCAACCAAATCGACATTTTGGCGATCAGTCGACGTTTCAGAAGTTATCTTTCAGACGTCCGCAACAGATGAGGAGCCGACATATGGTTAGTACGTTAGTTGCGTACTTCATCTGTTCAAAGACTCAACAATATCACTAGAATGCCTAGGTATAACATCCCCTCATTACGCCTAGAGTCCCTGTATCGAAGGAAAATGAGAGAAGTACAGCGTAGAGTACGACATGTCAAACGTAACTATATCACCGCCCTATTCACCAAAGCAGAGTAAGCAGCGACTAGGTGTGATAGCAGAACAGTTTACAGAATCATCAAAGAGCTGACAGGTGATCATCGCTCTAGCCATCATCCGGTGAAAGGCCTAGATGGCTCTCCATACTCGTTTCGGATGGGGATCAACTCAAGCGACGGAAAGAGCATTTTGCTACGGTCCTTGTCCGTGTATTCGCTAGCGATATGCACCCAAATGAAACTGAGCTGCTCGAACCAACAATTTACCGAATTCGCACCTCCACTCCTAATAAAAGTGAGATTCCTACGGCGATCAACGCGCTGAAGAAAACCAAGGCGGTAGAATACCATATATGGTATTGCCGCAGGCCTTCAGTGAGCCACTGCAACAGCATCAGTAGAGCATTTACATCCTCTTGTTGAGACAGTTTGAAAGGCTTAAAGATTTCCCGATGAGTGGAAGAAAGGAGTGATTGTCAAGCTCCCCACAAAAAGTAATCTTATGGAGTAAACTGGAGAGGCATTTGCATTGCTAAGGTAATAGCCAAAGTAGTTACGAATAAAGAAAACATCTTAAAGATACACTCGATGCGGAACAAGCAGGTTCCCGTTCTGAATTCGCCTGCGTCGACCATATCAACACCCTGCGAATACCGGTCACCACTTCAGCTGCTGTTCATAGATTTTAAGTAGGCATTCGACAAAGTCAACAGGCAGTGTATCTGGCTTGCCTTGCGCAGGAGAGGTATAGTACTATTCAAAGCATTTGGACAACGCTCACATGCGCAGAGAGAGCAAGAGAATGAAAATGCATGGGTGTGCAAGCCCTCTTCCATTTTTTTACTCTTTTTTTTTTAATTTAAAATTTTGAGAAAGCAAATCACTATACGAGTATACCCGACAAACTAATGGCTATTATCAAAACAAGCTATGATGGGTCTAAATGCCATATTCTGCATAGACGAAAGTTGTGAGAGGAATTCGAGAACCAAAGTGGTGTCCGACAAGTTCATTTCACGGTCGACATATGGTAATCATCCATCCAAGCAAATAATTTGATGCGTCCTCGCACCACGCACTAGCATCCACAGAGATAAAGGAGAACTCATTGTGCACAGCAATTGTAGTTGTGCACACCCACTTTATAGAAGATTTTGTGGAAAGACTTGGTCTACGAGCCTACAGGATTCAGATCGTGGTACGTTCGGCAAATGGGCTGACAACGAGATCGCTCTGGATTAATAAATAAATTTGCTTAGCGATGAGGCTCATTTTTGGTTGAATGGCTACGTCAACAAGCAAAGCTGCCGCATTTGAAGCGAGGTAAATCCGTAAGCTATTATTGGGACGCCGCCACATCCACAAATCTTATTGTTTGGTGTGCTTTATGGGACGGTGGAATCATTGGCTCATACATTTTCAAAAATCATTCCGCCCCGGACAGTGCAGTCAATGGAGAGCACTATAGATATCCATATTTTAACGTGCAAGAGCTGTAGTTTCAACAAGACGGTGCAACCTACCATACAGGGCGCGCTACAATCACTATATTGAAAGAAACATTCGCGGAGCGTAATCGCCAGTCTGCGCCGATAAACCAAAAACGATGGACAATTTGGAGGCCAAAACTTTGTATGTGTTTCAAAGTTCTATAGGGTAAAGGCACTAGTATCCGAACAGTTTACATATTTCCTACAGTGTCTTCAAGAAAAATGTGCGTTAAATTACTTTTTTTTACTTTACTCACACACCCGTGTTTGTCATTAGTTCCTTATTAAAAAAAAACTCACTAAGTTAGAAGGCTTTCACTTTTGCCTAAAAACCAATATATTGGAACACTCTTTACAATGTCTTTTAGCGGACGTAAGTATGGAAAGACAACTATTGATTAAAAAAACTTTCCATCTGCTGAAAAAATGATTAGCACAGCGTTCCAGCAAAGATTTGATAAATGTTTTTGTATCCTTTGGAGGCTAGAAAAGCTGCCTTCCTGATGGATCATTCATTACGTGCTTCTGATCGGTGATTTTCAAATAGTCTGCAAGATCTCGGAACCCGCTTCAATATACTTTCCTGAGTGACTACAGCTCTGTCCTTGCCAATATTTTCAGCTTCTCTCATTGTTAAAGAGGGATTTGTTTTCATAAGGCCTCATATACATTTTTCTCCTGGCCGGTTAATTTTAAAAGGTTTTTTCGCACACTGGACACGCAGTTCTTCCTCTTCAGCGGTTCAATAGCGATCCAGGCCCATTTTTGTTGATTTTTTTTTTCAGTTAATCGTTTGCGTTTGGTGGCAATATTGGGGGACGCAAGCCATATTTAGAAGCTGCTTTGCTAAAGTCTAATTTGTTCCTTTTTTTCCGGATTCTGGACTTTATTTTTCATTAGGTGGTCAGACGTTCGATTATTCAGTTTACGCGGTCTGAATACTGAAAATCTGAGACCAACACACGGTGTGTGGCAAAACTAATGTCATATTATGAATGTGTCTACCTTTTGCAAATGGCGTCAAGTGTCATTGTGCTTTGACATTTATGTTGTGGACAGATAGATACCCAGTTTATCCGACAGCTCAATGAGTATTGAAGCAATCCGCCTTGGTTCATATGAAATTATATGAAATTATCCAAAATGAGCGAGAGAAAATTGAGAGAAATTTAACAAACAGCTGATTAAACTGACACTTGACACTAACACTGATACATTGTTCTTATTTCTTTGTCTTTCCAAATATTCGGTTTGTAATCCCACATTTTAGACACACAATTGATTACCTGCCCGATAATGGTAGAATGATAAGAGCGCGAGAGAGTAAAATGTTCCAATGCAATTTGAAAATGTTTATACGATATTTCAAAGCGGTTACAAATTTTCAATGCGTTTTATAAGCAGGAATGAACGTATGCGTTTTGAATATTTCAATGCGGTTTGAAGTGGTGTTTATTCGAGCGTATTGAACCAATACGGATTGCTTCAACGCACATTGAGCTTTCGGATAAACGGTGTAAGAGAATTAGTTGACAACAAGCAATGGAGCGATACACACCTGAAGAACGCTGAATTATTTTTACCTCTTATTTGACCAATTTCCGCTCTGTTGTTTTAAGGCATCGTGAATTAAGCGTTTAGTAGAACGTCTCATGCAAACTGGGTCCACTAGAGATGTCGCAAGAATAAGTGGCCGGCGCCGTATTGCTCATTCGACCGAGAATATCACTGTTGTGGCCGTGGACGTCCGAGAAAGTGCACACACATCGACGAGACAGCAATGATACAATTTCTCATCAGCAGACGTTCGTAGTGTCTAATTATAGTGAAAGACCTGAAGATATTCCCTTATAAAGTTCAAACCGTTCACCAATTGCTGCCTACTGACCGTCAAGTGAGGTTAACTTACTCCCAAGCTATGTTAAACCTGGTGCAAGAAGAGGATGATTTCGTATCCAAAATCAGAATGAGACACGAAGCCCATTCTCACTTAAATGGTTATGTGAATAAACAAAAGTTGCATTTCTGGGGCACGGATAGTCCACATTAAATGCACGAAGAGCCATTAAATCCCCTCAAAGTGATTGTTTGGGGCTGCATTTGTAGTGAAAAAGTGATTGGTCCTAATTTTTTTGCGGACGACGACAACACCGCCGTAAGAGTAACTGGTGAGCGCTACAGACAGATGTTAAACGAGTCTTTTTTCCGCAAGTCACGGGGTTGGGTCTCGAGCATTATTGGTTCCAGCAGGGTGGAACAACCACTCAGACAGCTCGGGCCACAATGGAGATTTTGAATCACTAATTTCGAGGCCTTGTGATCTTGCGTTTTGGCAATTTGAAGTGGCCGGCCAGATCGCCAGACTATTTCCACAACAAATCACGAACTTTGCAATTATTGTAAGCCAACATTGAAGAAGAAATCACGAGGTAGTGTTCGGATTCTGGCATTGTCGGGTATTAGTGCCCCTAAAAAACAAAAACACCCTTTACAATCCTATCCTCATGAAATGCGAATCACCTCTAAAGAAGCATACAACAAATGTTCTTAAAAAGACACTATATGATACGGACAGCTGCGATTACAAGGATTCCAGTGGATAATAAGAGCCCAAAAAACTATATTAACTTTATGAATCCCAAACGAATGATGATCCTATGAGCTATAGACATAATTTTGTGTAGGAGGAAGTAGCTGTAAATATGCATCTTGTTATATGTATTTTATCTAATGCATTGCACTGATTTTATGCAACAATGTAGTGAGGTGCACTAATCACGTCAAATGCAGAATAGTAAGGAAAGAACAGGCCCCTCGAAGGGCGACAAGAGTTTTGAAAATCTAAGGAGGATCATTTTTCTTCTGATGTTAGAAACTGCAACCAGGAATTTTGCAATAATTTCCATCTTCAGTCCTGGACTCTGCAAAGCGACCACTGTAATTGTTTACCAAAAAGTCGCATTTTTCTTTCAATAATAAAACTTGAAAAAGGCAAAATTTCAATGCGCAAAATGACTCTGCACTAATCAAATGGCAACTCTCACGATCAGGCAAGGGTTTCGTTTGCATAAGGGATGATGAAAGACCATGTTTAACTACACCCCCAGTAAAAATAACATCAGACAATACAAGTACTCGTCGTACACACATTGTTATGGTATAATAAATCAAAGTAAATGCTGCTCCCTTGGAAAATATATTAAACGAAAACAATACCACTTCACGCGTACCAATCTCTTTTAGGATTGAAGTTGGGGGGCTTGAGTAAGTACGAGTAACAAAACAAAGCAACGATGAAAAAAGAGAAAAATTGAAAAATAATAATAAACGAGGAGAAAACGCAAAAACGGGTACTCGTTGTCGTACAATAACCCCCGATGGTCGTTGTCGTTGTCGTATACCATGTGGAGAATAAATATTGAGCACCCTTGTCTCGTGTATGTTGAAAGCATCACCATCAGCAGTGCTCATCAAAATCAAAATCAAAATCGCCATCATAAAATCATCATCATTATGTCTGTGGCCAACCGTATAACAAACAAACAGCAGGGTTGATATCCTCGAACACACAGATACTGCCGCCACCACCCCCTGATTTTTGGGTTTTAACAATGCACATACAGGGTATCTGAATAATTGATGGTACAAAACAAATGCAACGCAATTGGACGCAAGCTGAAATGAGATGTTTGGCAGAGCATAACTCTTAACTCATCCCAGCTACATACATATGTATGTAGGTCTGCTAAGTCTGGCAGGTTTGCAAGGGTTGATATAGCTGAAAGGGCTGATGTTGCTGCAATGGGATAGAACGTAACGTACGTACGAATACAATCAGTATTGGCCATTTTTTTGTTGCTATTGTTCACATTCAATCTCATCCCTTAAGTTTTATGTTTGTTTGTTCAAATTGGCGGAATAAAAGTTTATGTAACAGGAAATTGAAAATAAACAGCAATAATGCGAATGTTACGTTGTTTATGGCAATGACGATGACTATGACGATGACGAGGACGATTAGAGGATGGGGTTACATTAGCCGACCGTACAGATACGACCAGGGATTGGTTAAAGAATCCTTTTGTTTCGCATTGCAAATGTTGTTTTGTATATCAATAAAAGTCCTGTTCATCTAATGGGCTATCAACTACAACATCCGGGGTGAATAAAAAAGTAAGATACTTCTAAGCTTAAATCCCCAGCCATAGACCAGAGTATGAGTGCTCATCTGATGCATAGCAGCTCAGTACGTCTCATCAGTAGATGATGAGACGTAGGAGGAAGTGCATTGTGGAGTTATTATGTCGTTGATGGCATTTTTGGGGATACGAGTTTTTCAATTGTTTGTCTTTGTCATTATTCGTATGGCACACTCTGTATTTCACATACGAATATACCGCCAGGATGTTCTTTCTTTGGAATTTTGTATCCAAGCATTCTGCACATCAAAAGATATCGTTGGTTATTTCCTATGTGTAAAATCAAGGAAACACCAGATTTCCGAGAATTTCAGATTTTCACAGTATCATCACATGGAAGAGGATACATATTTTGAAAGTTTATCAGAGGATGCCATCGTATTTTGATTTTGATTACTCTTACTTCTCCTACAGCTCACGCATACACACATATGTACATACAATATGAGACGAGGATTTATGATGCAATATGTTCCGGTTTGGTCTTTTTCAAGGGAGTAGAATAAACAAAACAATGGAGAATATCCAGTGGATTGGGATTGGGCGGTCCTATTGATGAAAATTGGTTTTTAAATAAGACCGAAGTAAAGTCCATGGAAAATATTGCACCAAAGCCTTTGTCGGTGCTCCACTTTGTTGAGGGGGTAAAGGAAATTGGTTTTAGGTGGTTTTGAGAAAAGTTGCTTTTTCTACTTCGTTTGTTTTAATTTTGTATAAATCGCCAATCGCGATTAACTGAATTATGCATGTCCTTTACTTTGCTGAGGCAAAGTGGTCAAGTGAGTTTGGTAATATGAATTTCTTAAACAGATATCGAATGTACAAAGAGAGCATAGGCAACGCATTGCCAGAAGATGGTTTTCCTATATTGGAATCCATGTGAGGCTTGGCGACCTGAAAATTGTCTTGAAACGTTACCTATGCTTATGACTTTGTGAAGAGCATGCACTATATCATTTCTCAAGCATGATCGGAGTAAAGTATGCCACACGAGTGATACCTCAGCATTTTATGCCCGATTATCAGGAAAAGAAACTCTCTAAGCTGCGGCAACTATACAGGCATCAGTTTCCCCAACATCGACTTAAAAAAAAACTTCAATGCCGCTCCATGTAACCCACTAACTAGATCTTTTGTCAAAGAACTTATGGCTTTAGGCCTGGAAAGCCCACCATCGACCAAATTTTTATATTGCGTTTTATTTTGGATAAGATCCCCGAATTCCAAATCAACAGCAGTTAAAATAAGCAGTGACACCAACTTAGGGATAACCAAACTGGCGATCGATTAAACATCGGTCATCCCACTCCTCCTCTATGCCACAAAAGTATGGACTTTATCAAAAGAGGATGAGGAGGCGCTTGGTAGTTTCGCGAGAATAGTGAGTGTTTTAGGAGATGTGATCGAGAACTTACTGTGATATGAAGTGAGAATCGATCGGTCTGCACATGTAGAACGGATGTACATCAGAGCTCTCGTTCGAGAAGTCTTCGAATCCATAGCCGAAGAGAAAACTTAGCAGAGAAAACCCGTACCCTATGTGGCGCGTTCAAGCGGAGAGGTACCTCAACCAATTGGGTGTGTAGACTAGAGCACAACCTAAGTAAAAAAAAAGTAAGTAGACAGCACCTGTCCCATCAAGGCAATAAGGAATCGCTTATCTTGCAAAAAATACAGCAGCATATCCCAGGATGTCGCAAATGATATGTAAAATTCGTTGTGGCGATCTATATAAAGAGATCGCAGAATTTGTTACATTCCGAAAATTTCTTTATAGACAAAAGGATTGTGTCGACTTCCAACTCTTGAGCATCTTACTTATAATTGGTCATGCGAAAAGCACGGCTCCTCTAATTGCAAGCCAGCAACAGCTAAAGATTGTCCTTGGGGTTTGTTTGCAACTTCAAAACTTAGCCAAACACGGAATTGCAGTCTTTTGAATTGGAAAGGGGTATCGGAAGGTATCGGGTTTTTCAATAAGGACATAACAATTTTGTATTGAAATAAAACACAGAATAACTAAGATATCGGGCTGAAATTCGATGCTATGGAGCCGATATTCCACCAATTTTACACCAGTCACATATCGGCCGGAACGTTGGCAATTTCGGGTTCGATATTGTTACTGAGCTCCTCTAACGTTGGTGGTTTCTTGACATAAACCAACGACTTTACGTATCTCCATAAAAAGAAATCCAACGGACCAGTCTACGGGACCAATTCACGAGATTACAAGATTACCAAACTTTAACTTCAATAGATCAATTGTTTGACCAGCTATGTGGTATGTGGCACCATCTTGTTGGAGCCACATATCACTGATATCAAGTCCATTCATAGTCTTGAATAGTCTTCCAAAATGACACGATAGCGAACTCCACCGACGAAAAAATAACCCCGACATGAAATCCACACCACAACATCGCTTTTTGTGGATGCAGTGGAGTCTCTTGAAGCGCATGTGGGTTTGTTGTGTTCTAATAACGCATATTTTGCTTATTGACAAAGCCATTAAGCCAAAACTGAGCTTCATCGCTGAAGATGGTTTTTCGATGAAATTCAGGAATTTCTTTAAACCTTTGCAGAGGCCAATCGGAGAAGATTCGTCGCTTCAAAAGATCAAGATGCTTCAGTTCCTGGCCACAATTTGGACTGAGATATTCGCAATTCCTGTGAACAGCGCGGAATCGACTCATTTGGCTCATTTTGAACTGAAGCATTTACGCCTGCGATATTTTTGGTACTTCGACCGGGTACTACTACATAATACTTCACTGGCACAGGAATATGTTGACTCGAATTTATCCACTACAGGGGAACGCCATTCCTGTCGGTGCTGGTTATCAATGACATACTCGAAAAGCTTAGTACAATGGGTATAAGTACCATGGCATACGCCGATGACGTGGTCTTAATAGTGCAGGGAAAAGCCTAAAATATTTTAAGCGACATTATGGAGGTTGCCCTGAAGACCATCAGCACTTGGGCAAAATATTGTAGTCTCAATGCCAATCTTTTCAAAACGGAACATAAGATACAAGATGCCGCAATCCAAAGTCCCAAAACTCAACGGCGGTTAAAACAACGACTTCCATAGCTGTTACAGGTGTGTTCCGTACCAGTCCTACGGCAACGTTGTACACCTTTCTGCACCTAACACCTCTTGACTTGCAGATCAAATAACTTGCTGGCAACAGTGCGATACGACTCACTAATCTGGGTTACTTCAAGAGCACTAGTTTCGGACATGGCACTTTCCTAGCGGAGCTACTGTCAGCCAATCCAATTCTAACGGATGAAATTCATTCCTTGTTCAACTTCGACATTCCGTATAATATAATATATCCGGAGAGGGAGGACTAGAAAAAAAAATGCAATAATCAGGTCAAATGAAATTGCAATTTTCACAGACGGTTCGAAAACAGAGGAAGGATCACGTTCTTGTATCTTTTCAGAAGATCCAGAACTAAGAGTTTCTATAAGGCTACCGGACGCAAGCAGTGTCTTCCAATCAGAGGTTCTGGCTGACCTTAGGGCGGCTGAGCTAATGCAGATGAAATCGGTATCCGAAAGAGATATCGCTATTTACATAGATAGTCAGGCTGTACTCAAGACAATGGAATCGAACAACATGAAATCTGATATAGTCAGGGGCTTTCGCACAGTATCCCAGAAAAGGACCAAACCACCCCTTTGCATAGTGAGAGGCACTATTGGGGAAAAAATCACAAAGACTGCCAACCTAAGGTGGCCAAGTCTTGAAGGACACAGGGTATCCGAGGCTCTCTGGGCACTTTTTAACGGCAAAAGGTCTAGGGAGTTAATAAAATTAAACAGGGATAGACGGCACGAGCCATGTTTCACCAGGGAGATTGTTTAGATTTTAGCCATTTGAAGACAAATTCAACTGGCTCCTTATTGATAGCAATGGGTCCGTTTTGGTGTCTGGTGCCTGTGTGATGGCATATCCATCATACTCCTGTTTAACCTAACCCAACCTATCCACTACAGCACGCACAGCCGGTAGTAATTTTTAATAATTTCCAAACGTTGCTCGTACGTGAATTTCACCATGATAAAAATGTAAACCTTGGTTGACGTTTTGAAATTGGCAGATAATAAAAAAAAGTTTAAGGGTGTGTCCTCTCCACAGCCACATCCAGTCTGTCTGGTAGCTTCTATAACATGAGACAATAGTATTTTAACCACAAGTCTTGTCACTTTACAAAGGCAAGGCTATTCCAAATTCCACAGAAACATGATAGGAGCTCCAACTTTTATCTGCAATCTGTGAGGAGCTAAGCCCGATGGATTCTGATGGATCCACCATAGTATCAATCGATTTTTATGTTTGGCAGTTCCCAGATATTAGCCCCAGAAGTTGATTGTTGATCTTGTTGGCAATGGTGTTTCTTGGTACAAGAATTGCTTCTTCACATAACCATGTATGATGGAGGTAATATCTTTTGAAATTTGCAAATGGTGTTAAATCGCATGATCTCGGTGGCCAGTTAAAGATGACATAAAAAAGGCGTACCGTTCAGAAATTATTCATAATACTGACATTTAGGCCCGACTTTTGAAAGACCCTTTACTTTACCTACGGTTGCATTAATTGTAAGAATCCCAATTGGACCTTGGATTGGGGTTGGAATCCCAATCAAGGACCTATTGAAAATCATAACTATGTTCTTAGCAGTTTTAATATAATCGACAAGAGAACTGTTAAGTTTAAAAATAGATCAATGTTTGTCCTGTTTATCATTCGGCATTTGGACGTTAATGGGTTTAAGAACAGCCTATTACTGTTTGATCAAAGGGAAATATCTTCTTAGTCCTTGTTGATTTTATTAGCAGTGTTCGATGTGTCCCAGCGGACTACAATTCAGCAATTGAACATCGTCAGCATGCATTTGGAACTTTGATGCTTTTATCAAAGTTTGAAGTTTGTTGATGTACAAGAAAAAGAGGAGAGATCCTCATAATGAACCTTGTGGAACCCTCTTGTGATCTGAAGCAAAGCAGACATTTTTTTTGCTACTTTGACCGCTTGTTACGGCACTAGCAGCGAATCTGTACAATGACAAAAGTTTATTACACAAATTGATATGGTCTATCGTATCAAAAGCTTTAGAAAAATCTAAGAGCACTAGAAAAGCTACATGGTCTGTGCCCAAAGCCTGGCACTGTCACAACAGGGCACTCAGATAGTACATTGTACTCTGTGTAAGTTCCTTTTAATGAATTCTTTCAGTCTTTCGAAGAAAGATGAGCATGCCCTTCAGTGATAAAATCTAGCAGACATGATACACAAGCGTTGTACATCGCATGTTGACTGAAAAATTGGACATGACAAAGTGGTGCGCAAGATGGGTGCTGCTTCGTGAGGATGTTTCAATCGAGTTTTTGCGTCGATTCATAACCATGGGTGAAACATGGGTCCATCACTTCACACCCAGAACGAAGGAACAGTGTCAGTTTATTGGGATGAGCGTGGGACAATTTTCATTGATAATTATCTACAGAAAGGAAAAACAATGGTGTGTATTATGCGAACTTATTGCAGCTTTGGAAGGATGAAATCAAGAAAAAACGGCCGCATTTGGCGAAGAAAAAAGTTTTGTTTCATCAAGACACGCGATGACCAAAATCAATGAGTTAAAGTTCGAGCTGCTTCCTCATTCACCAGATTTCCCCACCCCCTCGGATTATTTCCTATTTCCGAACTTGAAAAAATGGCTCGGTAGTAAACGATTTGCCTACAGTAAAGGGATGGAGTCTGCGGTTGATGGCAATTTTAAAGACCACGACGATTCTCAATATAAACAAGGAAAAGCTTCAATACGCTTTTCGTATAAGGAGACTACGTAGAGAAGAAAAGATGTTTTCCCCAAATTTTTTGTGTTTTCTTTGTTAGGTCGGGTACTTCTGGGACTACCATCGTATCACTTATACCCAGCATATTTTAGTGCCCCGTAACCTCCTAGAAACGTGGGGAAGCATTCGTTTGGTCTGTCTGCAACCAGGGGAGTCATGCCATCTGCAGTTGTGCTCATATGAAACCCAACTGTTAATCAAAACGTTAACCCAGGACGCGGACAGACCCAACGTAGGCTCGGGTCCCGAAAAACTCTCCTCTGAACTCCACAAGTTCCTCGGCGATTTTATTTCCCTGATCCCATCGTGACCTGGGACCCAGACGAGACTCACTGAATTCAGCCTTCCGATTAAATACAGGGATGTCTTGCAATCTTGAACTAGCTTTGAGTCGTAAGAGGGTTCAGAAAGGCTCTAAGCGAAGCTTGGCTGTCACTACAGATGCAAACAATTCGCCCGCTCCACCGGTTCTTCACAATATATAATAGTTCGTTGCCATCAGGACTGCGAATATCTCCGCTTAGAAGACAGATGTAAGTGTTGTCGTCCTCTAGAAAGACACCAGCGCCTCATCCTACATCGGTTTTGAAGACCGTGAAAACCCCACTGCATTCCTTTCCTGGCCCAGATTCTGCCCGAAACCAGTAATGGGCACAGAGAAAGTCAATGTTTTTAAAATCATGGTATACGAGCGAAGGTACTGGAACTTCGTTATATAAGATTATGGTGAGATAAACCAGGAGCTCGGAATTGGTCATAAAAAAAGATATCGCTAGTGTTGAATCTCTGACAAAGCGAATGGGTAACAGTAACGTAATCTTCTTTACTTTTCGCGCGGAATGTACGATGCAGAGCAGGTGCAAGTTGAAAAGTCGAAAAGCGCTCCAATACCTAACACTGGCTTGTTAAGTTTTAAGTCTATATAACCTAGTAAACATTTTTATAGATTATACAAAGGTCACCGGCTATTCAAGCCCCAATTTTTGAACATTTTCTTCTGTTAATTTCATTCCATTCTATGTTTGACTGGATGAACAATGTTTCTTAAAATCAATCAACTCAGTCGTGCAGTACGTTGTTTCTCTATTCTTGTATGCTAATTGCTCATCAGTTGAAACGTCTATGTATACCCATTGCCCCTTATATGCACTGACTCGTAACTGTAGTGTACTTCCATTTGCAAATCGGTTGATGAGTAATGTCTACCCAACTCACCACCTGACATTTACTAGAATTGGCAGATTTAACTGCCAACATAACCTTGGCAAGACCTCCTGACATTTACAAAGATTTGAATATATTTATACCCGTACCTGGTTCAGTTGAATGGCAGTTTTTGAGTAGTCTGTGGAAATTTGTTTTGGTCCTTCAATCATTTCCTCTCTTAAAAATCTCCCCAACAAGTTCAACTTCATGGTTTGCTTTATTTTAAATCAACTTACACCCCTTATTTAATTTCGACTTCTTGTTTATATTCGAAGACATACTCGTAAAATAAAACCTCATCGGACCTTTGTCATAATCCAGTTCGATCTGATCCAGATCTAGGTATACCCGCTGTGTCATAAAATATTTAATTCATTTCAAAAAGACCAATTCTTCTGTGAATCTTTTCTGGGAAATCATAAAAATCATTGCATTACGCAAAAGATAAATCTTCCATCCGTCGCGTCGGACGGGTTCACTTACGAGCATTTATTGCATCGCATAAAACCAACCCAAAAAAAGATACAAAAATGACTCATTTCCCAAAAGTATATACATATGTATGTATGTGCATCCGTATAGGGTTTCAATTTGGAAATTTGTTTATTTTTTTGGTTTTTAGAAAATTTTCTCATTTTAAAGTAACATCCGTTGTTACTTACGCATGAGATATACTTAGATACCGAAATTCTGCAGCTGTTAGGAATAGCATAAACGTACATTTCATCCAATTTAACCGTTTAATTTTCCATAAATCACCCTTAAATCCGTTGGCATCCATGTCAATTCAAAGGAAGGACAACAATTTTTCACGCATTTCCCAGTCAGTTTTGAATGGCAAAAGACACGAGACGCAATGCAACCCCCTTCTGTACCGGGTTTAATCCAAATCCAATAAAACAGTAAAATCCAATATCAAAAACGGGACTAGGTTTTGATATGTACTCATATGTTATTTAAGAATACAGCATCATCGTTTTTATCCATTACTTATTATGGCGATGCCAACCCCTAGCATTTGGAGTGGAAATTCCAATTTTAAGGAAAACACTGAAGCACTCCACCCTTGGGGTGGTAATGTGAAACCCGATCGCCGAATACCATCGGCTAAGCATCATGTGGTGGTAGTGTGGATTTCCCATCCCATGGACCCCTCTCTCTGGTTTTTACATCCATGTTTTGCAATTAGACGGACAAAAAAAAACAAGATGAGAAAAGAAAATAACAATGCAACCCTCTGGAAACATGGATCTACAGCATCTCTGACAGCTTAAGTATCAATTACGGTTATGTACCAAATACGACGGCAAAAGAAAAAAAAAAAAAACAACAGAAGCGGAAAGCATTACCTTAAATGTGTAAAAATTCGTCCGCACCAGAGTTCGAATATACTCGTATGTACTCGTATGTAGATATTTGTTCGGTTGGGGGATGAAATTTAACTGGCATCCCTATCCAACTTCTATCTGAAATACAGGTTATGTGCGTATACGCGTGTACATATAATGACATGATAATGTCAAATTAGCGGCTGATACTTTTCGTCATTTCAGATCGTTTTTGGTTGAAATCAGAGAGAGGGTGGCATGACACACCATATAGTGGCTTGGAACGTCACAGAGTATCTGTCGAATCTATTGTACTCGTATCTCTTGGATCTGTGACTAAGTGAAAATTATATGTAAATTCAAAAATACTCATTTCAAGGGAGTGGGTGGGTGTACGTGCACGTGTGCGCACATCACACACCGAAGGTAAAATTTTGGAAATACGAGTATGTATTCTAGCCACCAGTTTTGCTATTGATTTTTCTTTTTCGATTTTTTTATTTTCGGTCTTTTTTGTTGAAGGTGAAATTCGTCCTCGACTCTAATAGTAAAACATCAATCAAAGACTTGTCAAAAGTATTGACGAAAACCACAAGTTGGGTCGAATTTGGCTAAAGTTCGGCTTTTAGTTTAACTTGTATTGGACCCACCAGTGGAATTTCGTCTTCACAACACAGAGACCGTCTCCGCCCAACACATTAACTAAACTACAAAACTACTAAAACTAAGATAGCCCCGGCGGACGTGGTAGTGTAAGGGTGATACAATTTACGTATAGTCAGTGAGAAATAATATTCCTTTGGGGGGATTTATTTAGGTATTCTTGTTGTCGTGCCTTTGTTGAGTTGTTGAAGTATTCGAGTCTTCAAGTGCTAGTGATGCCGATGGTGATGATCATGATGATGATGATGATGATGATTATGATGGTGATGATGCTGTTGAAGATGATGATAAAGATGATGCTGCTGACGACGGTAGTGATGATGATGGGGATGATGGGTGGGTAATAGTGGTTAGTGTGTACTTTTTGAGGGTTGGTTTGGGGGAAGAAATCACTTATTACGTATATGTTTGCACAGCCTCAGCTTGAAGGTATTTTCCTTTTCTCGTTTTTCTCTTTTTTTTGGTCTGTTTTTCTATGTCTGTCGTCCTATGTATGCCTATCCTAGTAGTGAGAAAGACGGTTTAGATTTTTGTTTTCTCCGCTTGTTGAGTATGTTATGTGGTGTTGGTTGTGCAATGTTTAACGATCTACTTGTGTAGATAGAAACCTACAAACGGAGACGATGAAACGATGACTAAGGTGCGATTTTTGAAGGGAAGAAGTCTCAGTCAATTCTGCTAACGTGGGCGCTTGTTGCGCAATGTTTTCCTTAAATCTTCTTTTCTTTATTTTGAAGCCTCCGTTGGTCATTTTAGATAAACAATTTAGGAAAAATCATGAGCGAAAAAAAAAAACATTATTTCCATCGGCTTCTATTGATGGATAGATTTCAAGGGTGGCGAAAAGAAGAGAAAGGAAAAGAAGATGTTTTGAAATATCAATTTACGTTAGAACATTTTTTCTGGTTTCTTTGTTGTTTACGTGATAAGTACTTCCAGTGGAGAGCTATTCCATTGGTGTACGAGTATCTGTAGAATGAAATGAGTTCTGATTGTAATATTTTGATTCGGCGGTCGGTTTTCTTTGCCAACTTTAAGGCACGTTTTTACTTTCAATTCCAGAGAATTTTCTCGAGTTGGCGAGACACGGAAACAAATTTCTGGGATTTTGTACCCACACCAAATTCGTTGTTATATTTGTTTTTAAGGTTTCAAGAAAATATTGCAAAACCATTCAAAATGCCTGCAGTAAGCAAATTTGACAAATTCTCATGAATTTTTAGGTTAAAAGCAGAACGGATTGAAAATAATTTGCCAATTTTATTTTTTCATTATAATTTTCAAACATTCAAAATCAACGCTCAACGTTTTCCCTCAGCTTGGACTTTGTCAATCTACTACGTAGATAATTTTGATCTAGCTGATGAAGGAACTACAGTGAATGGATCGGCTCTTGAGCAGGTTTAAGTGTTCACTGACGAGGCTCACTTTTGGCGCAATGGGTTTGTGAACAAGCAAAATTTGCCGTTTCTGGAGTGACACAAATCCAGAAGAGACTTATTGTTGAGACCTTAACACAATGCGTTCAGGGCTTAAGCGTATGTCAAATTTGCAAGTTGCGAATTCATGCTGTTGTCTCTTTTCGTTCGGTCCCTGTTAGTTTTCCGCTTTCGATATGTCAAATATTTGTTCGGCCATTTTTGTATTTTGAATTCAGACCGAATGGAAGTTCTAAAATAAATAATCCTGAATTGGACAAATAATCGTCTATTTATTTTAACACTTATGAGACCCATTTTGGCCCATAAAAGTGCACAATGGCCAACGCTACCGAACAGTGATCAGTGATTATTTCTTCGAAAATATGGACAAAAATTCCGGCAAATATGCTGTTCCAGCCGCCAATGAAAGAGTTGAAAGATTCGAGTCCTCGATTCAATTTTAGCCAAAATTGGCAGATGTATTTCCTAAACGCCTAGAAAACCATATGACTAAAGCCATGTCCAAAGCATAGTTCTTAATTATAAGTAAAAATACTAGATCCACACTCAATTCCACACAGTTTTATATTTTATGTAGCTCTTAAAACCACCATTTAGTTATTGAAGCATGTTTGTGCTCATGACAGCAGTTTAATTATAACAAAGATATGTTTAACTGACCCTGAGAATGTAGAACTTTCAAGGAATAATATTTCGTACAAAGAACACGTTGGAAAGAGCTTTGCAATCTGTTTTTTCGGTAAGCAACCTTATCGGGGAGAGCAAAACTTCAATTTCTTTCCTCCCCTGTTTAAATTTTATATCAAATTGGAGGGATCTAATATCATAGTTATTACTTCCCGTGGTTCTGCAGGATACTTCAAATGCCATAGACCAGGACAGGGCAACAAAAAGTGGCAAGGCCCTATATCAAGTGAGCTTAAGGATATGTCGTTTCGTTTAGACGAAATTTTCTGGCCAATGAATACCGACAGCTATTCTAAGTTAAAGGACATTTCCAAATGTACTCGTATCACAGACACAGGGCGATTTTGTTTTGTATCAGTTCATATTGAAGTCGTGGAGAATAGTCGATAATAATCATTCAATATGGACATTAGCCAGTCATGCATTCGGTGTTTAATAATCGTTTTAAAAATTTGCAGACACTGGGAGATAAAACAATGTCTGGCTGACAATGTAGTCAGCAAAAACCAATGGAGTGAGGCAGAATGTTTGCACAGGAATTGCGAATATTTCCATCATGCCTGTCTCTATGACAGTCCCTATGGAAAAGGCTCCCACTATTATCGGCATCATCAAATAACCCAATGGGCGATTCTTGTGCGACACAATAAAAATGGGTGAAGAGGCAAGGATATCGTTCCACATAAACTATCAGCATTATTTGTTAATTTTTATTTATTTTGTAATTTTTTCTGTTTGTTCGTTACTTCATTCAGATTTGCCGGTCCATCCCGATTTTGAAGATATGTTGCACGAGAAGAACCCATAGGTTTTGCGACATCGTTTACTAACCATCTACCGCAGATAATGATTCTGCCGGCCGATATTACCATAACATTGTTATTATGTACTCGTATTCCACTTTTACTGCCAATATATGAATGGTTGGAGAGATAGCCCTTCAATCGAGGGATGTAATGTGTACATATTTTATAATGGGTGTTTCGAGAAATAAATCGACCCAATCCGGTCACGAGTTGTAAGGCATGTGCTTCGTTTTCTTAAAAACAGACATTGTCCGAATCCTTATCATCCGATTAAGGCAATTAAAATTGTTCATTAGTAACAAACCTTCACAATAAATACGTGAACTGTCAGCCAGAATATGACTGGGGAGTAATATGTAAAATCCAAATTGAGTACAATTTGGGTAGACTTATAACTAAGCGTTGAAGAAAGGACTACACCATCTGCATACACCTTTACCTTACCCCTTTAAGGAGTAGTATGTGTCATGAGTAGATATGACAACCAGTCATGGTCAACTTTAATATTTTCCTCGTTATGCTTGTTTGAGTATTTTAGAACTAGAGTTTAGAGTAGAAAATATTGGCAAAAGAAAATTTTGATAACTTTTTCGACTTGCGCCAAACGAATTGTGAAGTCATCTTTAAACATACATATTTGCCTTTTTATATGAGTTTCCTCATCTCATCCCAAGGGTCTTGTATAAGAGGAGTAGGTCTACTATTTTTAACAAGCATTCTCGTTGATTGAGATTGAAGATGAACCTGAATGGTAGCAACTATAGGTAAATGACTTCAACTAAGGACTAACAATCATAGGTGATTTGAAGGTAACATCCCGACTCACAAGCGTTGCCAGACGTCCCGGTTTATCCGTTGTGTCCCGGATTTTAGACATAAATGTATTTAAATAAAAAAAAAGCCGAAACTTTCAAATAGTGTTATTTAAGTTTATTATTTAGACATTATATTGTTTCTAAGTGAATGATAAGTTTTAATAAAGAAAACTTCAAGAAAATATTTGAATTAGGTACAATGTTTAATAGACTTTACGTAAAACCTTTCGTTTTACTAGACTTTACGTTGAACCTTTCGCTTTGACGTTTCCGGCAATACTACTTCAAGAGAATAATTAATAGAATAAGAGAATAATACAGCATAATTTGCATAACGGAGATGCTGTTGACCATTTAGACGGGCATTTACTCCTCCGCTGTACTTCCTGCATCTACATAAATTCAATTGTCCCACCGGGACAGCTTATTTCCCGGTTTTTTTTACCAAAACTCAGAAAAAAATATTTAGTGTAAACATTTCTTTAATATTTGTAAAACAACTATTGCTTTGTGATTTAACCTTAATGAATTTTCTTTAAAATTTTAATCGAACACACCCCATTCAGTTGAACGTCATTTTTTCAACCTGACAGCTGTCATCAACATTTGATATTTGCCAATTTACTTTCCAAAACCGGCTTACCGCTTATAACAGCCAGTGGAAAAACAAATTCACGTGGTCCAGAGGAGTAAAAGAAACCCAGTATAAAGTATTTTGCCGTTTGTGCAAAAAAGAATTCTCTTGTGGTGACGGAGGATAAAATGATTTAAAAACACATGCGTCCACAAAATCCCACTTGGCAATTGTGGAGAACGTAGCATCTTCAATACTATTAAACTATTTTTCGAAGCCCGGACAATTCAGAAGACAAGGTTGCTGTTGCTGAATTAACATTTGTCTTTCACACTGTTAAGTATTCTTTAAGTTACAACAGTACATATGGATTGCGAACACAAATTACTACCATACATTTTAAGTGATTCGAAAATTGCTAAAAAAAATAAGCTGTGCAAGAACAAAATCAGAAGTTTTAGTGAAACAAGTTATTGCTAAAGAATCAGATCATTTTGAAAAATAATAAATAAAATTCGTTTAACATCTGCCTGGAGCGCTCAACAGTTACGATTACGGTGGTGCCGTCGGCGTCTTAAAAAAACAAGGACCAATGAACTTTGTGCATTTCATGTGGATTCTACGTACCCAGAAACACAATTTTTTTTATATTCACATAACCACTCAAGTGGAATTGGGCTTCGTCGCTTATTTTTATGCATCGTTTTCTCGTCCATCTTTGTGGGCCCTCTCAGGCGCAACAGTGATATTCATTTGACCGAAATGAGTAAAACGGGGCCAGACACTTCTCGAGACAACTCCAGTAGAGCATTAGACACTCAGCCAAACTCTTAATTGTTCGCGCACATGGTGCAGGATGACGAGAAAAACGACGACAAAATGCACGCTGCGTTAAAACAACAGACCGGAAATTGGGCAAATAAGCAGTAACAATAATTCAGCGTTCTTCAGGTGTGTATCGCTCTATTGCTTGTTGTCAACTAATTCTCTATCTGTCTACAACATAAATGTTAAAGCACAATGACACTTGACGCCATTTGCCAAAATGATGGCACATTCGCATTATGACATTACTTTTGACTCACCTTGTACTAACTCCGTCTACGTCTTTGTGACGAAAACTGAAAACGGGAAAAACTTTCTCATTGAAAGCGTTCAAAGTTTGTTCGATATCGCCCCGACAAAATGTGATGACGACACCGCCAACAAATATAACATAGAGTATAATTTGTTTCTTGTTTTCTTTCTCTTTTTTGTTTTAGTTTTTTAAATTTTTATGGAAAGTTTGATTTTGAAATATGTCCTTTGACGTTACTTACTTATAAATACTTATTTATTTTGTGATATTCCAAGTTCCTATTCCCTTTCCTTGTTTATTTTTCCCTGTTTTATTACTGATTATCGTTTTTCAATTATCTTTTATGAGAGAATTGATAGTTTTGGGTTGTGTTTTTTTAGGTAAAGTTTTTATTTGAAATATGACTAACATAATGACTAAAAAATTACTAACAGCCAACGGCCTCACCACGCTGAAAGCATCGGTTCCCACTAGATCACCGAAATCACCCTGCTGGATGGGTACGGGTAAGTACCGAGATGGAGGATCGCATGGTACTTCGGTACCAATCCGGCGTGCTGTTGACACATGGAGTACAATGGGCCAGTTTTGGATCTGAGTGCTACCGCTCCGAATGAAAAAAAAAACATGTTTACTTAAAAAAAACAGAAAAAAAATGTGAGGAATATTTCTCTCGGGAAATGATCAATGTAGATCGAACAATAGCGGTATGGGTTTAAAGTTACTCTCCTTTACAAATTCCAATATTGATGACATTTGCTTAGATGAGACATGGTTTGATTTGAATGTTCGAATATTTTTTATAAAATTGGTGGCTACAATGATTTATTTTCTACGGTTGACGTGATGTCTAATTTGAAGTCTTCTACTTACTGTAACCTTTGCGCTAGGTCTCAATTAGCTAACGACAATTTTATAAGTACAATAGTAGTTTTTTTCTTTACAAAAATAACAGGCCATGAGCTTTTCAAAATTATAAGCTCTCTTAATAACTCAAGCTTATGTGGAGATGATGGTATTTCAAATCTCACTCTTAAAAAAGTAGCAATGTTGGCATTTTTACCGATACCTTTCCGGATAAACTATAATGTACCTAAATTATACATACTCGTACCTCTTTTCAAAAAGGGTAGCAGAAGTGACAAAAGTAACTATAGGCCGATTTCATTACTGTCCTCAATTTCCAAAGTTTTTGAGAAAGCTATTAAAAGAAGAATGTTGCAAGGAAGTCTTGCAAGGGTAAATTTTTTAAGTCCTGTTTAGTTTGGGTTCAGAGAAAGCCTCTCCTGGTGGTTTTATTCATAATTATTTTGAGTCCCACTTGATAAATAGAACCTAAAAAAGATTCTGTACACAGCTCAACCATTCTAAATCTAGTTGCGCCCCAGGGTTCAGTTTTTTGTGTAATACTGTTTATGGTTTATATGAACTCACTTTTTCGACAGCCATTTGTAGGAAACTTTTGACCAACACTTGAGTTGGTCTGAACATATTTTAAATTTAAAGCAAGATCTACGATCTGCAGTTCGAAGCGTGTACCGATTCAGAAAATGGTATATTTTGGAATATTTGAAACCAAAGTATTGCACGGAATTAGCGTTTGGAGTGGTGCCTACCAGAACAGGCTTCAGTCGCTGGTGCGCTAGTAAAAAAGTAAGTAGAGTTTATCGTTTAGCTCATTCTATGGTTTTGAACAGACCATTGAAAATTCTTCCACTAAAACATTTGTATATATTACTCTAAAGTATTTAACATATGCTTTGTAAGAGGTGGTTATATGCAAAGTCCTGTGCTAAATCCTCGTAATCTCCGTAGCAATTCAATTACTATTGTCGTCTTACCTACATTTCGAACTACGCTATTCAAAAACTTTTACTCCATGGTATACTGTAAATTGTTTAATACGATTGCTTTCAATATTGGTGTTATTAGATCTTTGCCAGTCTTCTTCAAAAAAAAAGTTAAAATATGGCTTCTCATATTCCCTTGAATTGGGATAAAATTAGATTTTTTGTTTACTAGCTATCACTGTATTATACGCTTATCCAGTTTATGTTTAAGTTTTTACGCCAGAATCTTTTCTCTTACTTTTATCGTTTAAGAATGAAATAATTACAAGTACCGTTCACCACACATCTTGAAATATGTTCCCAAGAAGTTAACCTTAACACTATCATTAACTTTTTTATACAAATGCCTCTACATATTCTTAAGTTAAATATTGTTAAAAATAGATTCAGGAAAGACGTTTTGTTAAAATAAAGAATATTGAGAAAAAGTTTGGCAAATCATATTTTCAGATGCTTTATAAAAATGTCTTGTCCTAAAAGGAGATTACGGTGAAATTTAAATTTTTAACACTTATTGATTCACCCTCGTAGATCGGTTGTATGCTCAGTTGTCCATTGACAATTTAGAGCTCTTCCGAGGGTCGAACTTCACCTGCTTCGGTAATGGCATGGCAAGGATTGGACCATGATTGTACATATCGGCCTTCATTTTTGAGAAAAAGCAGTCAAAGTTTCTACAAAGGCTTATCAATTCTGTTCAGGCACTAAGGCCTAAGACTTACTGATTTTTGATTAATCCCCATCCCGCGAGGAATGATTTTTTGCTTTCTTGGTGGATTTCTTCTTATTCTTTACTTCACAGCATTTATGGCCTCTACTGTTCGTACCATTCGCAGTTGCCCAGAACGTGGACGGTCTTTTATATCTCCAGTCCTTTCAAATAACTTAATACACCGATAAACGAATATTCAGAGTATGTCCGAAAGTGGGCTTGAGGGTATACTGATGAGCATTCATAGCAAGACGGGTGTTACGGTTGAAGGTTTGAAGGGGTGGAATGCAAACTGGCGATTTCTAAAGAGCACTGATGGTGTAAAAAGCGATAGAACAAAGTGGACAAATGCTGTTTTCCATCTGCTCGGGAAGAGTCCTAAAGAGTAGGATTGATTGATGCTGAGATGCTTATGTAGTCTTGCTACTACACGAGTGCGAAAGTGGATTCGTCCCATTGAAGATTCGTAGCACTCAAGTGTAGGCGGAAACAAAGTACAATCTGGAAGTGTTGAGTTGCCCGCAAAGTGTTCAGCAAGCAGATTGGCCTTACCTAAAGAGCTGACAGCTGGAATGTCATTGTAAATGAGCGTTGGGATGGAGGATGAGGCAGAATTTCTGATCTTTTTGGCAAAAGCGTTTACTACCTTTGGAACAGTGTATTATTTTGTGCCTTAACTTTTGGTCGTATTGAAATTTAACACGCTTAAGAAAGACGTTGCAGTGATTCCTGGCTCTTTTAAACTTTTTTCAGTTTTCCCCTATCGGGTTGGTCTTGAAGGACCGAAAAAACATTGCCCTAACCCTGACAGCCTCATTACCGCTCGAGTCGTTCTCCTGGTATTTCCTTACAAGACTAGGTATAACCAAAAATGTAGACTTTTCACCATAAGAAGTTTAACTATCCCTAGACAATATTAAGGTAAATCAAACGAGGCCACTCGCTGTTTGATGCAACAGTTTATGCCAACCTACTCATTCCATGAGCATTGTCAATTACATCGAAGGTAATAAAAAGGCTGCAGGTTAACATGGCAAAAATGAGACTCTGGCCGATGTCATCGACGTCAGGCGCTAAAAGATGTACGTACTCTGAAAATCTACAAAAAAAAAAAAAAAAAAAAAAACAGCCCAATCCTCCTGGGTGTATGAGCAGATCTATTTATTCAGCTGATACCAGCCCAGCCCACCACACCTCCTATTGGCGTGAACGAACCAATCTCCCGTATGCTACGAAAAATCAATTCAAACCCTACAGTCTTTGACTTCCACCGCACCACTTGCTACCTCAAATCCTTTCTCCTTCACCACTCCAACCAACCTTAGTTTTAAGTTTTAGTTTAAGTTTAATTTTTAAGTTATAGCTTGTATTAAGCCGAATAAATGAGGGCATTGGCCCCCACCGAAATTATTGTTGTTTCGTGTCAAATTTAGATAGTATACAATAAACTTTCGAAATGTCACTATTAAGTGCCGAACTTTTTGAATGAAAATCCATGGCGAGAGTAACAGCTCTGTGACAACTAATTAGTCAATGTATGTTCAGCTTTAATTAATTGACTAAAGGTCAGCTATGTCAGTGTGAACACACACTTTTCCTCTGACTAATTTAAGTTTTTTTTTTTCTACAAATTAACAGACATCTTAAATGTCACTAATTGAAGTTAATTAGTATGTCTGCGTTGCAAATTTCAATCTTGGGAATCCATCTACATGCAAAAAACCAAACATCTGTTGGGCTGCCTTGAATCATGTGCAGCGTGAATCGATAGTTTTTTACAAAGCAACTTGAACCTCAAAGCCAAAGTGACAATGACCCAAGAAGTCGTCGTTTATTTTCATCATCTGGAGAATGAGTAGTGCGTTATAGGATTTACGACTAACCCTACCATTCACCTCTCATGCTCATGCCATTTGAATGGCAAATTATTTCGTAAAAAAAAAACAAGCTCTCAATACTAGACGGAAACAATCTGCTAAAACCGTCATTATCCACGTTCAAATCATCGAAACAAATTGAATACCCTTCATAAATTGTAATGAAACTCTCAATTATAACATCAAATACTTTTGGCAGCACCCTTAAATCGTTAAATTGTTAACCAACTTCAAAGAGCTGATTACAATGCTCGTAAAATTGAATTGCTGCTATAATTTACGGTTGGTTACATCGCACACAGGTACTCGTAGTCTCGTTCCCACAAAAAAAAAAGGCAAAAGAGACGACTCCGCATTCATGTGCGACGAACACAATATTCGGTTAATATGCCCAGACCCTTATTCGAGTTATCGAATTTCATTACGTAAGCTCAGAAAAAAAAAGAAGAGAAAAATAAAGAAATGGGATATGAGTAGGTGACCTTTGAGGGTATCTCCTCTTTAACCTTAATAAATTGAACACATACAAATGGTTCTGTTCATTTTTTTTTTCTTGAAATCACCGCCGCGTGCGGTAGAGCGACCCCGTCAATACCTTAAACGTCTGACACAAATCAGCTTTAAGTGCAATGGTGGTAATAGATAGTAGCATAGTAGGCAATCTCAAGACCTGTGAGAGTCTTACACGAACGAGACAAAGAACGAACAACGCCAACCCGAATCCCACAAATTAAGGATAATTTGACTTACGCAATTGTGCTCATATGTCAGCAAGGTTATGTTCATAATGTACCACGTCAAGGTGTGCAATTACTTTTTGACAAAAACAATAAATGACGGCGGCGGTTTTTATAGTACTTTGCACTCAATCAAACAATGGAGGAAAATCTACTCGTACGAGTATGAATCCGTAGATATGTACGTTTGCATATCATGACAATTGCTACGAAAATTTTTGTCAATTTTAAGTCACTTGGAGGGCTCTTTGGAGTATGACATTTCGACGAGACAGTACAGCGTTGAGTGGAATGCAACGTTGATTATAAGTTTTGGAATTGCGTCATTATGTAGTGAACAGTTTGCAAGGTTGCGAAATGGAGAAACAAAAATTTACGGATACTCTGCCAACCATGACTCAGTGATCTACTCGTAGTATTTTCTACACATTAAAATGGTGATTTTTTATAATATTTAATTTCATGTGCAAACATTAAGCACGGTGTACGATTTCGATGAGTCATTATAAAACAGATGAAACTAGGCATACTCGTAGTCATCGTGTGGCTTTAAAGGTTTTAGGCTGACTGAAATCGGCAGTGACAAAACTATCTACAGCTAACTCATGAACGGGTTTCCAGGTTTAATTTTGGTTTATTCGAAGAGTTGCTATTAATAATGAAAACCTCCGGAACCTCTGTAACACATTTCATCGAGAACACCACATATGTTAACTTTGAGTGCTTGAATTGACTGAGGAGCGTTGGCATATATCTCCCCTTTCACATAGCCAGGAAGAATGGTGCTAAATCGCAATATCTCGGCGACTAATTTTAATCACCATATCTCGGCCATGTGACGGAGTGACATGTAGCGCTGACTCGTTGGAAATAAACGTGCATACGTTCACGTTTCGGCCACAAAAAAAATCATTTGTCATGGTGGATGGATAACCGCCATATCGGCATTATTTTCAAACAAATAAGTTCCAATGATGCACCCTGCCAAAACTCATTCTGTAACACTTTGTGCTCAGAAAAGCTTCTCGAAAATCGCTTTTAGATTTTTTAAACCCAGAATACGGCAATTCTCTTTATTGAGAAAGCCTTGAAGATGGAAAAGCGGCACATCGGCCGAAGTGACACTTAGGTTAAATTTTTTAACAATTTCCAACGCCAAATTGGCAACGCTACGACGTAGCTAATGGCCGACAGGCTAAAGTTTTTGTGTCAATGGGTGTTATAAACTCCCCCCAAACTTCAGAACCAGTTCATCAATTCCGTAGCGAAACGGTGCTGCATATCGACCGAGAAAACTTTTAGACTGCCGAACTGTTGTAGTGAAATGTCCACCACTTTTTTATAGAATTTAGCCAATTTCAATGCGTTGTTCAAACGAGTATCATTCCGTTTCTATTAATGGCGTAGGTTTTACTTGTCATCTGTCAAAAAATTACAAAATATTTTTAACAGTGGTCTATTCGGAATGAAACTTTTTATTGGAAAACCCCGTGGTAGAGTCTTGTTCTTTTTTCATAATTTAAACGGTTGGCTTTTTAAGTGATCGATAGTTTGAACAAACACTTTGACTTTGAACTTGACATTATAACTCTTACAGATGACAGTTCAAGTTGCAGTCTTTAGAAGCTGCAACAGTTCATACTTCATCGTACAGTTCTACATTTCTGTCACTTCAGAGTAGAAACACATAAATCGGGTAATCTACAGCAGTTAATGTGCGGCCCTTTGACACTTGACAGTTGACACTCATGTGATGATGGTTACAACTGAAGTACACGCAAATCTGGAAATGTCAAGTTCATTGTACTCCCAACGATTTACAGAGCTAATTGCCTTTTATTTAGAGGGATAAAGACAAATTTATTTATGCTTAGCTGTTATAAAAGTCTCAATGTCAAGTTTTGTTCTCTTTTTTTTTGTCGCACGTTTAGCAAGGTAGTTGATATCATTTTTGACAGTTCCTTGACATTACTGTTCAGTACTCTTTGACAAATCACGATGAATGACTTACAGACGAGTGCTTCCGTATCTATTAAACTTGTTTTGAAAATCAGTTTTCAATTCGTTTAACGTAGTAATTTTTGGTCCTCGAAATCGAACAACTGAGCTTGATATTCGTCGTGTTGTGAACAAATTTTGTACCATGGGGCAAAGCCAACAAGGCGTCAAATTGCGGCGGAATATCTGGAATTGTCAATTCGGCGTCGTTTGGGACAGTTTAATCTTTGCCGGTTCACTATGTGGAACATTTTGCGAAAAGATATCGGCCAACATCATATGAACTAGCTGGTGCAGCCACGAAACCATTTGGATTGCGACGGGGGTTCGCGGATTAGGGTCTTAAGCACCTTGAAGTCGTCTCTTACTCTTTTTTTTTTCTTTTTATAATTAACGCCCTTAGTGGTCTTTAGTAGCCTTAAAGTGTTTGCATACAGCCAGTGCGGGCGATAGTAAGTTAGATAGGAGAAAAAGGGAGATACCGATGTACGTTGGTCTTAAATGTTTGCATGTTACAATGACTACGAATTAAGGGCTCGATAGGGCAAGGCATCCAATAAGCGAGTTGTGCGGTTTAGGAAAGAATCACAATATTTCAGAGTACGTCTGAAGCTGGGCTCGTATGTATACTAATGAGCATTCATACCAAGACGGGTGTTACGTTTGAGGGCTTGAAGGGACGGAATGTTACTGGCATTTTCACTGGTGGTGGAAATAGAACATGGTCAGGCAAGAGACAATACGTTGGTATCCAAGGGTATCAATTGACTATGTAATTTTAGTGCAAATAGGTCTTGTGAGCACCTAACTTGTTGTGGGCATTTCACTCCGGTTTTGCGCGGATTATACATAAGTTGAGGCCAGATTAGAGTGGGAAAATAATTTCTTACGTGGCTTAACGAAACCTAGACATTTCGCAGCATCGAATATGTGGTCATTGACACACATACCGAGAATGGAAAGTATTTCGGTTTCGACGATGCGAGTGACATTCATGGATGATGGCTGAATGTTTAAATTTCGACTTGACGACGACAGACAGCATTGTGTTTTGGAAGCATTAAATTCCACTCTGTTGATAGTTCCCGAATTGGTTATGCTGTTAATATCGGAAATTAATGAGCTAAACATACGCTACCGTTCTACAGCCGAAGGGCAGGGGCGTTAGTCCGGAAACGAATATGAAAAGCAGAGAGTATTGTCGTCAGCAAAGGAATATATTGGATTAGAAGTTGCAGACAAGAGATCGTTGATGAAAATTAAAAAGAGTGTTGGAAGCAGAACGGATCCCTGGGGCATACCAGCATTTATTTTGTGAATATCAGAAATATGGAGGACGTCGATCCCGACGATCTCTGGGTCCAGCAGAATGGTGCAACATGAATAGTGGACCAGTGGATTTAAAAGTCGATTACATGCTGTGGGGCTATGCCAAGCCCTCGGCATATGCTGATGAACTGCAAGCTATTCAGACCGTAGAAGACAATATTTAGCGCGACAGTGGAGGATATGCCATATGTCTAAATTCATTTCCAAAACACAATGTCATGAACCATTCTTCATAACTGTATTGCTTAATACAATTTCTATTGACTGGCTCTTTGACTTATACAATTTAGAGCCCCGCATCTTTCTGTTCGAAAATTTTAAGGAAAAAGCACATTTAAGGATATACAGTCTTAGTTGTTAAAATGTCATCGAAGATAGCTGTATTAAACTGTCAACACACAAGTGTTGGCTATAAACAAGAATGAAAATGGAAATTACTACTTTAATTGCACACAAAATTGCAACTTGTCAAGAATGCAAGTCTCCTTTGGCTGTAGTTGATCCTATCTCATCGTGATTTCAAACAGCGGAGGAAAAAGAATGTCGGTTGCTCCTATTACGGTTGCTACATATTTTAACTGCCAAAGAGATACTTAAACGAACGGTATTTTGTAGAATTAATCAAACAGAACCAGTGGTGTTGTCAGCGTTTAAATTAAAACAAAACCAAATATTGCTAAATGCCAAAAATGGTGCTCTTGGCACATAGTAGAACTCGCATTTGGATGGCAGAAAACATCTGCTGGAGAAAGACGCTGAAATGCACTCAATTTTAATCCATTTCAAAAGTAGTGTACATGCTGTTAACTCTTACATCTCAGGTAATATCTTATATCACTCTGAACTATATAAAACAAACAAAATTATTGGAACCTTAAGGGAGCAAATAAATGCATGGCACACAACTCAACTAATTACATTGATACGAGTACATTGCAACACTACATTCGATAGTTTATGGCAAAAACAACTTTTTAAATAAGGAACTGTGTGCATTAGAAAACTTTAACCACTTTGGTCTACTTTGTAAGCGACCCATAATTTAATCTACAAAAAGAAAAGTAACTTGAACTTCAAGGGACATTCTTGAAGGACAGTGTTTGTTGAGGTGGTAGCCAAGGATAGGTTGATTGCCCGTAACATTCCAAACTTTGGTGCGTGATAACCATAATTTTTTCGGTAAATATTAAGTCGCCACAGACCCAAAATTATATGATTTTCGAGCGGGAAAGAGCTGTCAGTGTCAAAATAACATCTGATTTACAAAGAAACTTTTATTTGCACTACTGATTATAGTCAAAGTATCTTATTGGATATTATATTTATTTCTCTCCTTGTAATGGAGTCGACGATGCAGAAAATCTCACGGCCATTCAGCATATCGCTGGAAGGAGTGTTTTAATCAGCAACATCTTGGTTTAATGCAACTATCACGTAACTTTGAGCTGACCACACCAAGTATAATTTACCGGTTGTGGCTGCTAAATGATCACTACAAGTCATCGTCTTATTGAAGATTAATTCTAAATTCCTGGCTGAATTGACGCAGTTGATAGTTGACTGCGTTAATCTACAACAATTGGCGGAAAGCCTTGTGTATTTAGACTTCCAGGATTCAACGATATTTTAGTGTCATCAGTGAACATATGAACATCGCAAAATTCAGTAAGTGAAGGAAGTTTTTTCACGTATAGTGAAAACAGTAGCGGTCGAAGAATTGAAACCTGAGGCACCCCTATAGAAACTTCAAGGAAAGAGGACATTTGATTTCCCACGGCCACACATTGCTGACTTGATAAATAAGAACGCAAGAGCTGTACCCATAGTTAATCCTAAGCTTTTTTTATGAGTACTGACGGTGGTCAACAGTGTCGAACGCTTTTGACAAATCAAACAATATTAAAAACGTAACGCGATGAACGTCCATAGCATTTCCCACGAGTATGTCATCTACGACAAGTAAAAGAGCGATTTCGCAGCTTCTTTTGGCTCAGAAACCTGACTGAGCAGGGCTTAAGAGGCAGTAACTTGTAAGATGTACTTGCATTTGTTTAAGGTTACACTTTTCAGACACTTTTGATAAAAATGACAAGATGGCATTGGGCCTACATTCAATGCTAGCAGTACTTTACGATTTCAGTAATGGTTTCATTTTAGAAATTTTCCATGAACTCGGACACTCACAAGTTGTTCTTATAGAATTAAAAATATTTTGTAGGTTCTAGATATAAGAATTTGCGGGAGCAGCATCTGAAAATTGTAGGATTTACACATATTGTCACGGACCGATATCTTCATCAATGAGTAAAATTAAAATTAAAACGATATTCTGTGTCGCTTTTTTCACTTGTGTTGTAGGATGAGAGAAGGGGGATTCAAAATTCGAGCCAGATATTGACGGAGCTAATACTCAATGTTTTTGTGGACCTGAAATCGTTGTTTGCCGTATCCAAGTATACGCAACTTTTCGGTTCTTATGCGCTTAATTAACGAAGCGTGTACGATGACTTTCATAAAATACGTCCAGTTTATATCGTTTCCAACGGTTGTAAGCATCACTCTATGCTTAGGGGAAACATGGTAATTGTTCCCAGTAAATATGAGAGGCGTCACGTTGAAAATTTTCCATATTGAATGTTTTGAAAACCCCTGTAACTAATTGACAGCCTTAGACGAATCAGATTTTGAATTTGAGGAATCCGCCGTTGATACTTGACTATAAAGTAGGGAGTTAACCCTCTAACTCCCTAACCTAACCAAGGGATTAATTTTTAAATGAGTTTCCGTCCACGCATCAATGGATTGAAGAAACAAACTTTTAAGATTGCCAATCGAAGGAGTGGAGGAACGAGCGTTTAGCAGATTGCAATTTAGATCGCCACAGACTATTACATTTGTCGTATTGCGGAAGATTCTCTCCAAGGTTCTTATAACGGGCGAAAAGTCTATGTATTTGCTCGCCCGGTAAATCGCCCCAAGAAGAATTATTTCTCGATCACACGCAATGCCAAGAAAAAAAAATGGTCGCTACCAGCACTGCCATTATAACCCTCAATATTGTACACTAAACGTTTATGGACGAACTATATCTCAGATTCGCTGAGAGTTAATGAACAACTATCAAAATTCATCTAATTTCGAACAAAGACTTTGAGCATTGAGATGGCATATATGTATGCAAACGAAACAAGTTTCCACCCATACTACTCAGACTGGACCCTCCACTATTTGCAACTGATGCCATTAGTTAGTAATTAGGAAGCACATTTAACAAAGAATCAAAAACACAAGAAAAAAAAATGGAAGTATTTAGAAAGGAGTGAAGAAAGGAGAAAGGTGGTTAAGAAGTAGACTTTGGACACTGATAAATAGTCGGGAAAATGGTAAACACACAAGAAAAACATTAAGAGACATAATAGCAGTACTTAGCGCATGTTAACAGCATGATGGTGTACAAGTTTGTTGTGCTCTCGACTGACATCTCGCAGTAGCAGTCCTCTGTATCCACACTCTCATAATATTGAGGTGAAAAAGATGTTCCCACAAAACTTCGTCAATGTCAAAGTACGTACTTAAATTACTTAAAATTGCACAAAGAACAAACTATGAGCTCCCAATATAAGCTCGAGATTGCAAAAGTTAAACCTTTTATTGTAGAATGTACGAGTAAGTCGGTTATAACTTCTTTACATACTAGACAAACACAATACATATTTTGAAATGGTCGACAACTGAGTTTTTCTAGAGTAGTCACTACTTTCATGAATCGAAACCTACTTAAATTTAAAACCGGTTTTGTTAAAAATACGTACTCTTCAATAAATCGATTGTAGCGTGTGCTGTGTGGCTTGTGGCATCATCCTGTTGAAACCACATGTCGCCCAAGTCCATATCTTTCAATACGGGCCAAAAATAGTGATCATTGCGCGATAACGCTGACCATTCACAGTAACGTGATGATCGTTATCGTCGACGAAAAAATATGGCCCAATAACGCCGCCGGCATGCAATTTTTTGTGGATGAAGTGGTGATTCATGAAGCACATGTGGATTTCCACCCGACCAATAACGCATATTTTGCTTATTGACGAACCCATTGAGCCAAAAATGAGCTTCGTCACTGAAGATGATTTTGCGATGAAATTCATCAACTTGCCGCATCTTCTCCAGAACCCAATCGGAGAACGTACGTCGCTTCAAATGGTCCATCGGCTTCAATTCTTGAGTCAGCTTGATCTTGTATGGGTGTAAACCAAGATCCTTACGCAAAATACGCCATAATGTGGTCTGAGCGATGCCCAATTCTTGAGAACGGCGTGGAATTGACTGATTTGGATCGTTTGCTACGGACGCCTGAACGGCAGCGATATTTTCGACACTTCGACCAACCCGTTGTCTCACTGACACGGCAACATCACACAAAGAATATGTAGACTCAAATTTTTGCACTAAACTTGTTATTGTCTGTCTACTAGGGCGAGAATTACGACCGAAAATTGGAGTTAACGCTCTTAAAGTTGCAGTCACCGACTCCGAATTTCGGTAGAAAATTTTTATAATTTGCAGACGTTGCTCGTTCGTGTACTTCACCATGATGTAAATGTTGAGTTTACTGAATTAATTGACAGTGACAATTTGATGATTATTGAATGAGTGCGTTCATAAATTAAATTCAAAGTTGTCAAGTCCCTATTGGAAAACCCTATATTTTCCCTTCGAAAATATTTTGCCTTTGACTCCTATCTTTTTAGTGTGAATGCAGCTTCTCGAAATTGAGTGAAGTTTTGTAAAATTTTTACCTGTCAATCAGACAGTAGTGCTAGAATAGAGCAATTCAAAAAGAAACAGTGACCTGTTTGTCAGCCACCACAACCTGGAGAAACAAATTGTCAAAACGACCCTTGCTGTTTCTGCCTCTGCACTAAAGCCAGGGCTCATGAAGAATTTCGAAAAGGCTGAATATTTTCGACGGAGATATTGTAGTATTTAAGATTAAAACCAAAATCAAGAAGCGTATGTTCGTTGAACTCTACATAAGCAGTTTGTTTAAAATTAAATGCTTTGTCCGTGTTTTGGAAGGTAAGAAGACAGCAGCCTGGAATAATTTCCATCTTGTCGCTAACAACTTTTTTAGGAAATAAGAAGGGTGAAGACTATGCTGAACCTATCGAATGCGCTGCGTTCTATACTGAAAATCCACTTTTTACACTCTCGTTTGAATTCCTTCCCAGCAACTGTGTGGCAATAAGCTAGGGACGTAAACAGCGCTTCCATCAAGACAACTCAAACATATAAAAACGTTACCAGGTCAAATGGTATTCATAGAGAGTATTCATAGTATTCGTTGTATGTTTTCTATTATTTTTGTATTGAAAGTAAACAGATGTTTTCTCAGAAACTTGAACTCAATTTTCAATATTATTCTTATTGTACTTCTACACTCAGTGTGGCACTTTAAATTTTTTTGATCATTAATACTTAGATCACGCATTCAGTTACTAATAGAACGTGCTGCTTAGAGATCAGATATTATTACGTGACACTTATATAACCGGTGACCAGATAGCAATGATAATTTTTCCAATTATTATGTTTCAGCAGCTGTCAGAGTTACAAATGACATACAGATGTCAAAATATAATATTCAGTAAGGTTTGCCAACCAGAAAGAAATTGCTGCGAAATGAAGAAAACATAGCCGCCGTAGCAGACAGTATCGAAGAAGACCCGAATTGGGCATCGCCAGAGAATCAACCCGGCTTATTTTGCGGTTGAATTTGGCCTGCATCCGTACAAGGTTGTGCTGAAGCTGTCAACAAGCAAAATTGCTGTTATTGGAGCGGATGAATACCATCCACAAGTATTCGGCCAAGCATCAATACATCCACAAAGATTGACTGATTGACTGTGGTCAGAGCTCGACAACGTCGACATATCCGAGTTGTGGTTCAAACAAGACGGCGTTACATGCCATACAAGTGGCCGCCGCGATCATGCAATATGACACTACTCGATTATTTTCTCTAGGGCTACGTCAAGTCCTTAGTCTACGCTAACAAACCAACCACTTTGAACAAGCTCGAGGCCAACATTCGACACACTATAGCCGTAATAACGCCGCACATATTAAACTGAGTCATAAAAAATTCAACCGTCCGCTTGAAACACTGCCAGCGAAGAAAATTTGATTAATGTACTACTCCACTATCTGGTCACCGGTTATAATCTGTAGTGAGATCAAGGAAATTCTGTCAAAATATCCTGCAGTTGACAACAGTCAAAGGAAGTTGAGATATGTCTGAGGATTTTCATGTCATCCGTGTAAATAGATGTACATATATAAATTTTCAATGACACAATCAATACTATTAATTATTAGAATAAATAATACGGGCCCAAGATGGCTACCTTGGGGTACTCCAGAAGAGGCTTTAATAAAGCTGGAAACTCTGCATCCAAATAGAACATTGTAGCGTCAGTTTTCTAAAAAGAACTTAATCCATATTATGAAGCTCTGCTATAGCGTTTGAAATACATACATAACAGATTCTAGTTTTTTCGGTTATATTTGTAGACTTAGATCTACCTTTAAGAAATCCATGTTGATTTTGAGAAAAGGTGGGCTTGCATGATAGATATTCAGAGGTAAGTAATGTGACGATAGATAGAGATTTCATCATTGAGACACTGCTTTTCGGAGAAGATGTTTGCTAATAATGTTCATAGGTCCACTTATTGATGAAACCCAAAACAGTCAATAAATAGGACTTAGCTTTGGGATGTGGCATTAGTGAGAGCAAAAAAGGACTGATCTGTCCACAGAAGTGACAGTCATTGAGATTAGCTACATTTAATATGTTTACTGGTAACCATGGATCGGTTGGGAGGGTCAAATGCAGCAACCGGTATACAATTTTACACTTGGCATAGGGACTCAAACGCAAAGAAATTAAAGGATCTAAAAACAAGGTGAAAATGTAATATCAAAGTCTTCAGCAAATAAATTAGTTGATTTTAATATAAAGCCCAAGATTGGTCTCCATAAGGGCAAACAAGTTTTAGAACTGAAGACTTCTAAATTTCTTCATCTAAAAGAAAAGAAGACGCCAGGAAGATTTGGAATCTAATAAGAATCTCTGTAACAAACACCAAACCAAATTCAAATAATTTATTATCCCAGGGCGATCTTGGTTTATTTTGTTTGGCCAATATTATGAAGAAAACAAAGAATTACTGTTACAATAACGGATGATGTTAAACGTGACATATTGCAAAATTTCTTGGTAGCCGAATTGGATTATGCCTACAGGACATAATGGTGTCACATCTCACACAACTACTCGTAACAATAAAATAGGTACTTTACAAGCATTTTATTATTACGATTTTTTTTTTTCTTAAAGAGACATCCTGTAGAGAGTGTAATGATTTGTCTTCGCACGTAATGACATATTTTTCAACATGTCCGACAGTAGATAATTCTGTTCGATTTCATATACACATCATGGGCTGTCAATGAGAGTGACATATGTATTGTGGAAGAAAACAGACAGTGACACCGTCCTGTTGACAATTGTGGCAGCAATTAATAAAAATCGAAGTTTCTTGTCAAATACTGTGCTTTCCATCAAAAGTTTCAATGATATGTATGGATGGATGGATGTATGTATGTATGTATGTATGTATGTATATCTGTATCAAATTATAATTTTTTGATTAAGTTAATTATTGTGCTTCCTTGACACGTCAAGAACGGCTTCACCACAACCATCGAGAGTTTAGACTGATGAAGAGGATAGATAAAATTGTCATTTCAAAGTGTAACATGACATTTAAGACCCACAGTAGGTTTCCATAACCATCTACCATTGAGATCCTTGAATGATATCATTAATTTTACCGCCCACAAAACGACTATTACTGTCATCCGAGAAGAAACATTCTAAACTAATAATGAACAGTCTCAAGTAATCAATCTATAGCCAACACGCTTCCAATTTCTCCCACATGTTTTCGGAAAAATTACGTCGCATATGGGATTAGATAAACTAGGTAAATATTCTACAGACCGCCTTATTTTTGATAGCCTCATCCGTCAACCAGGAGTTCGCTGATGTTTTCCACTTTACGTGATCCAATTTATTTTCTTTAAACTTTTTTGAACCCAGGCTGCAACTTGAGAGCTTCTAGTGGTTTATGAAACCGATTTTCCGACGACAGGAACCGACTGGAAATTTTCACGTGTGCGGGTTGTTCTCATTAAATTAAACCCCTCGATATTTGTAACATTTTCATACCTTTCGCTGTCACCGTTGGGTGGGTATTTTAAACGAGACACACGACTGTTTGTGCCTCACAAACCTTGAAGTTCAAGGGGTACTTCTCTGTCACAAAACACTGCGGTGTCTGTACATCATTTAAGCCCCCCCACTCTAACTCTGTGTGCAACATTGTCATCGCAATTTCATTTACGACATAGCCTGAGTACCTAATTTGTTAGCACTCCGGCATAATAACTCTTTAAACGTTATCTCCTGACGTCTTTAACAAATTATTAAGAGTTACCTGATGGCACTATCATATTACGTTCCGCACGAACAATGAAATTAAAAATCAATGCTGTGCATTTTTCATCGTTTGAATGTCAACGTACTTTCGCAACGTTGCGATCTTCCTCCATCGCTATCCGCAGGTTTTGAATGGCGGCGTATGTTCGAAAAAGTCGCGTTGATTGACCTGGGGTTTAATAATGCGTTGTCCAATGTCTATAAATCTCTCGTATGTTTAGATAGAATGCAACATTACCTTCACGAATCGATAATTGTTACAGTTTTCCGTGTCGCCTTTGCCTTTATATAGCACCATTCATTTCGTGGTCCGAATTTGACATCCCTGTTTCAATCACATACGTCAAATCGAACTGTCATCCAAGACAGTATATGTTTAGTTTAAGGTTTGCCATTTTACAAAATGGATCGTTTAACAATCGCTGAATGTGTTAAAATTGCGAAAACTTACTATAAAAATACTGATTCTGTATTAGGTACGTTTCGCGCATTATAAGCAGATTTTAATCGACATAATCGTCCATTTGAGCGTACTATAGGCAAAATTGTAAACAAATTCGAAGAGACTAGCTCTATTACAGACGTCTTAAGGACTATCCATCATCGAAATGCCCGCTCTACAGAAAATATGGCTGCCGTTATTGAAAGTGTTGCAGCGGATCAAAATCTATCGTATTACGTATTTTGCATCTAGATTTGTACATATACTCTTAACTCACTCAAGAATGGAAGACAGCAAGTCAGCGTAGAACATACGACGATTGGGTGCTTGAACATCAGCGTTTGGATGACTAATTTTCACATTTTCTTCAGCGATGAGATTCATTTTTCACTCGGTGGACACATTAACAAACAAAATTGGTGCATTTGGGGAAGGTAAAGTTGAGGTGTGGTACGAGTATTTTGTCTGGTAGTGCTATTAATCCATACTTCTGGAGGCGTAACCTTCACCGTCAATTCTCATCGCTATAGCCAAATGTTAACCGAATTTGTTTGTCCTCAAATCGAAAATATGGATGTGGAAGACATGTGGTTTCAACAAGGCGGTGCCACATCTCACACAACACGACCCGTTTTGGCTTTATTGCAAGAAAAATTTTCTGGACGAGTTATTTCGCCGTTGAATTTTTTTCGCGGGGTTATGCAGAAGATCGCATTTACGCACACAATCCACAAACACTTGACGCTTTGAAAACGAATATTACTTTCGGAACCACAAAATGGATGACCCTGTATAATATAACAAACAAGGGGGCTCAATCTCACAATTATACAAGATAATTCTGAGGAAACAGGAACTGCTAAGCACAGATACAGATAGTCTTAAAAAAAAGTCGAAAGTTTAAAGGCAATTTTGGAATGATAAATTGAATTTCCAATTTCAAGTTATTTCCGAGAATCACAAGCAAATTCGTTTCCTTTTAATTTAACCAAATGGGAAACGACTACTCTCGACTAGAATGGTCTCGTTTCGAAAAAAAAAATTGATGCTTTCAGCCCAATTAAATGGATAAAAAAAGAATCAACAATTTAAGAACATTAGGAGAATATGCACATTGAATAGTTGTGAATCACACACAAGCACCTCTTTCCTGGACCCGAAAGTTGTGCCATATTTTCCATGAGCTGGTTAAACATACTTTTACTAAGAATTACTATGCCCATCCTTCCTCAAGTACCTGACTCATCTCAGGCTGTACATACCAAGCACATGCTTCGTGAAAACACAAGATGTTCAAAGATGAACAAGACTATTCGAAAATACATAGATCGGAACCGCGAACGAATAAACTTCCTTTGAGGTACAAAGACCACGGATGTCCTAGGATTTATTCTGCAATAAAAAATCAACATGCAACATTGTCATCACCGAAGAAATTCACATTGAACGCCCACCCGTTCAAAACTCACCTCAAATCGATATGATTTACTGTATCTGGAACAACTGATAATTGATTACTGCCTTTCCATGGAATGATAAAGCTGATCAATCGGTCGAACCAGCTGGTGGTACTGAAGCAAGTCAAATACTTAAAATCTTATCGTAGACTGCTTATATCCGTTCGTTTGCTGTTGCAGATGTTATGAGGAATACCACCTTCAGTCCAGAGACATACACGATTACTTTATTGATGGATAAACTGTTTCAAGACGAGCACTGGTAGCCATTGATATTCACGATATCGCAAACGAAGCAGAAGCTATTAAAGTTATAATTTCATTCCATTCAACCAAACCAAACCAAACCAAAGAATTTGAATGAATTGGTGAAATTCTGTGCAGACCTACTATGGCAAACTCATTGTACTTTTGTCCCATACAGTAATCAATGCAATCATTCGAAAATATCTGATAACACGAAGAACGTTTCATCGAGTGTACCGCAACAGATCTGACAAAATGCAAAAGTCGTCCTGGAGACCATCAAGTTAGAATTTCTATGTCCCTTGAATGACGATTATCTTTTAGGGAGATGGCAGAGCAGTTCACCTTTTACCTATGTTTTGTGTCCCGACCACAGAGACATCCCAGGGAATTATAGGACCGATGAACTCACCAAAGAACAGATCTTAGGTGGACTGTTCGATCAACATGTATGGCGGCCAAACAGATCTGGCCAAATCTGGATCTGAATAGGTGTCATCGCTGGACACTGCCTTATAGGCAAGCATGCAAAAAGGCTTAGCACCTTTACAATTTACATGCCCGGATCTCTTCCAAAGAAGAAAACCTAACTTATGAGCTTCCTTCTGCAATGACTTAAGCGATCTTAAGTAGCGACTTAACAGTCTGCTATGCTTCATCATAAGCTCAAATTGGTTCCAAGAGCAGGAGGATCATAGATCCACGTGGCATCACAATGGGCCAATAGGCCTAAGTGGGTTGGTCTTTCCAACAGCCACTTTTACCTAACCAAACCTAACCTAAAGTTTCTGTAGTAGATAATTCGCCTACAGATATATTTATAGAACTTCAAGTTTTAAGCACTCATCGATTCTCGGCTTGAGAGCTGACATTCCTTAATCAATGTTTGTAGGTCTCTTTCCTTCGATAAGTTGACATTCATCGTCGTCCTGCTACGAGTAATTCTGCTGAAAAGTTCAAAATTGAGCAATGAAATATCGTGTCTTCTGATGAATCTGTTACCGCTTATCGAGACATTGCATATAACACTGAGAAAATATCGACGGAAAAGGCAAATAGCTGCAGGTAATGGAGAGGAGCTCTCAAAAATTTTTAATATTTTGACGAGGATATACGAGTATGTCAATAGATGCTACTTCCTCTAAATCATTTACTCGAAATAAGCAATGTTGTGTTGGCTGACGACAATACAAACATTATCGTGGTTTTCTGGACAAAAGTATGCAGTTTCTACAGGTTCCACAGAAAACAGCAGATGGGTATTATGATACTAGCAGGCGTTCCTTGCATCGCAATGGAGACCACACCTCTTGCAATTAAAAATCTGATTTCCGGAAAGATGAACGTCAGCATTCCGTACAAAGACGTTTTGAAAAGCCCTAAGTTCCATGTACTTACGTGTGAAAAAAACATCTCCTCACATGGTATTTTGTATTGAATACATCGGGACTAGATTTGGATGACAGGCTTAGTGTACTATTAATCGAATATTTGTTCAAATATTGTCGAAAGATACTGGTCCGACACCTGATATCTTGGAAAATGTCATGGTAAATTGTCGTATGAGATCAGCGCTGATAATTGTGGATTATTGGCGGCATATTACACTTTTTTGAGTGTTAATGATTTTTTTTTCTCAGAGAAGACCATCAGTCTCATCCGGTACAAAATCGAATTGGTCCAAATATTGAAGTCATTGGATCGTGGTATGCGTCGGACCTTCGCTGAATGGGTTCAAAACCAGCTGCAAGATGATCCAGTTTTATCCAGATCTTATGGCAATGTTGTGTTCAGCGATGAGGCTCAACTGATATGTCAATAAGCAGAATTGTAGTATTTGGAGTGAGAACAAACCGCAAGTGTCTTGCCAGACATCTTTACATACCTAAAAATATACTTTTTGCATCATTGGCCCTTATGACTTTAAAAATATGGTACAAGCTCGACGAGTATTTGTTTCCAAACTTAAGTGACATCGATGTGGATATGTAGTCCCAGCAGAACGTGTTTGGTGAGGCAGTGAGTTCATGATTCGAACCTGTAAATTGACCACCAAGATCTCGCAATCTAAAGCCGCTCGATTATTTTCTGTGGCAGTTAGTGAAGTCATTTATTATACGGATTATATGAATTCTTGTGTTTTTTTTTATTTCAATCTCATGATTCGAAAGATTCACTTGGGCGTCTTCACTTTTATGGTAGTGAATTCCCGGAATTTGAGAAACAAGCTTAATATTCTGCAGCACCTTCGCCTTTGATGTCACCGAAGTCCATGCCGACTTTTACGAGAGCAGCCAAATCGGCACAAACCTCTAAGAAATCACCTAGATCTCCGAGAAAGTGATCAGAAATTAGACCGACATAACTTTGTAGCGGTGCTCTTCGATTGAATCATGGAAATGTTGACGCTGCAACAACGTTTTCAAATTATCCGCCATCTATCGAGACTACATTACGAGCGTTACCTCCAATTTTTGGCCATTGTCATCGTCCCTATAAGCGAACAATTGAGCGTTTAAAATATTCAAAGCGTCTTATTCACTTCATAATGTTGCAGCGACAAACGCCGGAAGTGAAGAAAATATTGCGGCTATACACCAGTCGGTAAGTCAAGATCGCAATCAGTCGGTTTCACGGCGTTCCCATGAGTTGGGCATCTCTCAAACGTCTTTCTGGCGTATTTTGCGAAAAGACTTCGCAATATCGACTCAAGAGCTAGGACCAAGTGACCATCGGACTTTTGCTGATTCGGCTCTATTGAAGATGGAAGAAGATTCGGATTGTCGCCGAAATTGACGAGGCACAAATTTGGTAAATATCTTTTTTAATAAGCGAAATTGTCAACTTTTGTCAAGCGACAGCAGCCATTGTATACGAAAAAATGGACTGTTTGGTATGGTTTTCATGTCGGAGGTGTCACTACTCCGTACATCTTCTGAAATGATGTAGAAGAGTCGGTTACAGTTAATGGAGCCTGCTATCACTCCATGGTAACCAATATTTTTGGGGATAAATTGGAACTGGAAGGCTTGGAGGTCATGTGGTTTCAACAGAACGGTGCTACTAGCCATACTGCATCGATTAGCGTTCCGCGATGCAATATTTTAGAGGTATCTGGTCTATGCTAACAAGCCGAAAACCTTAGACGATTTGGAGCCGAAAATTTGACATGAAATAGCTGGAATATCGGCCGAATCATGCTAAGAAGTCATGCAAAATTGTGAACATCGCACACACTCATGCAAGCAGTTACGCGGAGAACATTTGAATGATGTCATATTTTAGTGCTGGTTATGGTATCAATTATATTTTTTTCAATCCAAAGAAAAAATGTCATTAATACCTTAAACACATCTCTTTTACTTAAGACAAATTGGGACGATTCTGTGATGTTTAGTAAGAGAATGCTGTCCTAAGGACCATCACAGCACACTATTCATCTGTCCCACACATTGAAATTGAATAGAACACTGTTTCGGGGAAGAACATCCCTCCTGCACAAGTTTTTAAAAATCAATAAGCCTCTTGATTTTGAAAAGAGCCTTCAATATAGCACGAATGCGCATATTTATCATTCTGCATCCGGCAATGAAACATCCAGACACTCTACCATCAACATGTATGTATCTTGATTTCATCTATCGATATCCAACTAGACAATGAACCTATATCCCACAGGGCAAAGGAGAATAACCTCCATGACATTCGTTGTACAAAAAACCACTCAACTCCATTCACCCGAAGACATACATATGTAATTCTTATGGCAGGACTTGTGGCACCTAATAAGAATATACGAGTAGCAAACCTCCCGCCACATCACATTTCAACTAAATTCTCATCCAAGAAAGGACATTTTTATATCATCATTCCTCAACCAACCATAAACACTTTCAATGTCTTCTAAATCCTTAATCTACAATTCTCTATACATATTTCAACTCTATCTCGGTATCACCATTATGTGCATAAATAGGATATGATAATAAAAATAAAATAAAAATCCTCCCAACACTCATGATATCATATTCCTCTTTCATCCATCTCCTCCATACATTCTTATCCTTATACTTATCCACTTGAAAGAAAAAGAACTGAAATCAAATGAAACTTACCGATAAAAATGAATTTTGAAGTATCCATTGAGTTGAGTTCTCCTTGCCGATCCTTGCCGGAACGGGCTTAGTTGTTGTGATGCAATAAAATTCAGGATACAACAGAAAAAAAAAATTGAGTAAAATAGAAATCAAATACAAAAGAAGATTCCAATTGAAAAAAAAAAAAACAAAAAAAAAAAGAAATCCTTTCTCCTTCGTCTCCTCTAATCCTTACACATACAAGTAGAGTATGTGCATTCGGTGAATGTGTGAATTGAAGTAATACCTGCCTTCGGCAGGTATCTAAACAGGAAAAGACAACTAGGATGCACTTGTTCAAATTGAAATTTAATTCGCGGCAGATAACAGTTATTTAGTAACAGTGCAATAGTACGATAATTTCGCGCGTTTTACTCTTATCCTTCTTTTTTTTATGAAGCACAACCTAAATTAGCATCCCGATCGTTGCTCTATCACCAACAGGATCACTTCCTACGAATTTAATGGCAAAGGAGAATACAAAGAAAAATCTCTCTCCTTTCTGCTGTTTCTTGGGGAAAGAAAAAAGGTTTCTGGACGAACGCGATCCAGTGCATAAAAAGGATTCGCGATAAATTTACTTAGAAACGAAACACTCTATTCGCGATCACTGATCTTTTCTTCTATTCTCTATACTCTCCTCTTCTTTCACTTGATTTTTCTTTTTATTGGATTTTCTTTTACTGCTATTTTCTCACTCTTTACACACACTTATTTAGATTGAGCCTCTGATCAACAAGCCTCACCTTATTCTTCACTTGAATTTTTCTTTTCTCTTTTCTTTCTTCTTTTCTTGGAAGTGATCTTCACCAAAGAGCACACGTTAAACGACAGAAGTAAACGAATTAAAGGTGGAAGGAAAAACCGAGGTAAAACGTTGGAAAAAAAAAAAAAAACTAAAATCTGTTAAAGGTGTAAGACAAAACACCACACACACGATCGTAGAAGCACAAGTAACGCGAAGGTATGAGCAAAGAGAGTAAGTAAACAGGAACAGAAGAAGCAGAAAAAAAATCAGAAAACCCGTCTAACAGGTATCAATGGAATTGTATGGTGCAGTGTAAGACAACAGCAAAACAATTGACAAGGAGCACGACAAAGTCGAAGAGAAGGAGGAAGATGTTGACGACGGGTTATCCATGATGATGATGATGCTGTTGTTGAAACTCTGTTGTAAGGTGTAAGTCGGAACCGAGTTTTAAGAACGTTGCACCACAGAGAACAAAAAAAAAACTATCTTCTTCCACTGTTTCACAACCGCGAGGAACAGGATTTCAAAAATTTCCTTCCAAAATCACTCTAGTACTGCAAACACTGGGTAGAATTCGGAATCGGAGTCGCCGTTGGATTTGATTCCCTTCTCAGCTTAGAGCCTATTGTTGCCCATTTTCTTCTTAAAAGACAAAAAAAAAATTACCACAACACCATTCACTCGACTGTTAGTGTCGTTAGCTAGTTTTCGTACTCGATTTCGTTTTTCGGATTCGAAACGCGAATTTCGCTATTCGGGAGGTTATGGGATTAATTTGTTTTTTTGCCACTACAGTAAGTAGCACGCTTAACACACTCCGACCGTAAACAAAACGACGTAGCTCCGCCGCAACAGAGATCTATAACCGAACTGATTCGTACCATGGTGTTGAAAGTGTTTCCTAGTCGATTGCAACATTTTGCTGGAGTGTATGGATAGGGTTTTGAATGTGTGAAAGACTCAATTGCTTCTGCAGTATGTTGCGCCGCCTGTGGTTTGCAATGGATTTACTAGCAGCACATGGGTGTGTGTGTGTTTACATTTGGTGTTGTTTGTTTTTTTTTGTATTATGGCTGTGCCGTTGCGTCGAACCGGTCAGACTGGTTTAACAGGTTCAGCTGGTGGCAGCGAGTTGTATTAAGTAGCAGTGTGTATGTGGAGTTGGTGAGAGAATGTTGCAGCAGCATGCTGCGATGGAATGAGTTCAGGTGAGCTTTGAGAGGAAATTATGAAGAGTGTTGCTGTGGGTGGTGGAATTTTTTAGTATCATGTTGCGAAACATAGTACTATGTGGTTTTAAGTGATGCAAAACTATGTTCTGATTCGAATATGTTTACAATGCTGGTACATGGCTGAACTGACTTGTTGTTTGGAGAGTATTCCTGGACATGATTTCATTTCTTAATACAAGTAGAAATGTACGTATTCGTACATATGTACAAAGGTATGTAAATGCAAATTGTATGCAAAGTTGACGCTCATGAGTTTGTGGAAAAACGTTGTATAGTATTGTAAGTTTTGAGTAGAAAAGCTGAGTTAATAGTCGTCGAGCAAACATTGGATTTATGGGGAAATCTACTGATATTGTTTACCAATAAAACTGCCGGATAATAACTTTCAAAGACAAAAAGTAATCGGCTATACTTTATCAAGAAATACGCCGTGGAGACTAGTAGCTGCAAATAAATATCGGGGTTTCCAATGCAGACTATTGTACATCGAGTTCTAAGTCGAAGAGTTCGAATCCCAGGAAAACCGACTGGACACGCTTTTAAGGATCAACAGTGCTCATAACTCAGATCCTGAATGGTAGTCTTAGCAAATGTTTTGCACTAACGTGCGTTTCGACAAAAAATTCCTGCAGCTCGCTGGTTCCATGGCGGAATCCAAATCTTTAACGGCTACGCAACCCATATTCTGTTAAAAAGAAAATTATTTCTGGTATAAGGGCTGTTGTAAAAGTCGGCTAAATGGAGAAAAATCATATTCGGGCACTTTTACACCTAATATAAGCCTGAGCAGCAGTAACATCTTATGAGGCTTGCCAAAGTCTGTATGCGGAATCTTGAATGTGAAGGTACGAGTATATGGATAACGAAATTTGCAATAGATGAAAACGTAGCGAAACTTAAAAACCATGACTCTGGGTCGTGCGGTCTGACCCAATAACACACCCTCCGAACTGTAGGTACCAATCGTAATTTTTGGGTTTAAATGACTTACGATTTTATTCAATAACATGCATACACTAGAAATTGCAACACCTACCAATCGGTGAAGCTAATTTCGCATACAATGAAAATTTACGATTCAGTTCTAGATAGTAGACAACAAAATATTATTAAATTCCATGGCAGTCAGTGTGTCTTCGTTAGAAGCCAGTCGACATACTCATATGGCGCGAATCAAAGTTTACGAATAATGACTGGAAAAGAATTCGAAGTTAAAGTTGGAATACATCAAGGCAGCGTACAAAAGATTATTTTTTTAAAAGGTCCCGACATTTTTTTTTTTGAAAAATTTTCTACTTATTCGACAACATCTCCTAAAATTTCAAAGTAAAATCTTTATTCGGTAATGTATTTTCGGCCGCCGTTGCACGCTCTATTTTCTTAACAGGACAAAGAAGCATCTTTGGCCTCAAAAGAAGCTGAGTTTTATGAAGAATCAGAAGGAATTTTTTACGCCCCTGTCTTTCTTTTTTGCTCCGAAAACTTTAAATAGCTTTTTCTCGAAACTGCATTTTTCATAACGGCATGCAACTTAACTCAAAAAATAATTGTCCGATCGTTCTAAAATGTTGAGGAGATCTTCTTGACACTTGTAGCTATACTCTAAACCTTTAAAACATGATTTTCAATGAAAATTAAATAAATTGTTTAAACAAATTGGTAAGTTGACTTTTTTCTTGATCTCTATAATTTTTGCAAAATTAAGTGTTTTTTGGGTTTTAAAGACTCGGAGTAGGAGAAACAATGTTTTTAACAAGACCTATTTTGATTTTTTGTTACAGATGAAAAATAAAGTCTCCAGCTTGCCTGCCATTTTCATAAACGCTCGATTTTAAAGCCGTGCAGCGCCGCCATCTTGGAAAATTTTTTTTTTATAGTTAACAGGTGCTTCTAGGTTAGGTTAGGTTAGGTAAGAGTGGCTGTTGGAGATACCAACCCACTTAGGCCTATTGGCCCATTGTGATGCCACGTGGATCTATGATCTTCTGACTACTGGAACCAGTTTGAGCTTATAATAAAGCGTAGGAGACTGTTAATGTCTATTTTTTCTAGATCGTTTAGGTCGTTGTAGAAGAAAGCTCCTAGATGAAGCTTCCTTCTCTGAGAGAGAGCTGGGCATGTGCAGAGTAGGTGGGGTATTGTCTCCTCCTCTTCCTCGTCCATGCAGCTTCTACAGAAATCGTTAGTAAAAGCGCCAAGCCTTCTTGCGTGCTTGCCTATGAGGCAGTGTCCGGTAATGACACCTATTATGGCGCTGAAATGTTTCCTATCTGAAAGGATCAGACACTTAGATCGATTCAGATCCAGCCTTGGCCAGATCTGTTTGGTCGCTAGACATGTTTGTCCAGCAGTCCACGTAAGGTCGGTTCTTTTATTAGCATCTAGCTTTAGTGTTAGTTTGCACGTAGCGATTGGTATACCTACACTACCTTTGTCCGGTAGGATAGGTAGAGTGATTCCAATTTTGGCGAGTTCATCGGCTCTGCAGTTCCCTGGAATGTCTCTGTGGCCCGGCACCCAACAAAGGTGAATGTTGAACTGCTCTGCCATCTCCATAAGAGATGATCGGCATTCAAGGGCGGTTTTAGAATATAATGAGACCGAGTCCAGGGACTTGATGGCGGCCTGACTATCCGAAAATAAGCGGATATCCTTTGCAGATATCTCGTTTTTCTTCAGCCAGGACAGAGCTTCTTTAATCGCCAAAATTTCCACCTGGAACACGCTACATTGATTTGGAAGGCGGAAAGAGAGGCTTAGATTTAGCTTATCTGAGAAAACACCGCCACCAACTCCGCTATCGGTTTTAGATCCATCTGTGTAGAGATGGATTGACTTGTCCTCCATGAAAGCATCCTCCTCCCAGAATGATCTAGAGGGGAAGCTTACATGGAAGTTTTTGTCAAACCAAAGTTCAGGTATGGTGTAATCGATGTTCTCTGTGAGGATTCCTAATGCATTAAGAATATTGGCGTGGCCAAATGAATTATTTGTCCACTGTTTAGACGCTTTAAGGCGAATAGCTGCAGTCGCAGCTACTTGCTTGCTAAAAATGTCGACGGGTGTCAAGTGAAGCAGAATATCTAATGCCGCCGAAGAGGTAGACCGCAAGGCTCCGCTTGTGCATAGACATGCTGTTCTTTGGAGTCTGCTTAGTTTAATGCGGCTTTTTTGCAAGAGAATAAGGCTATTGTAGCTTCATTGACTCTTTCTTGAATGTTAGGTTTCCAGTTTAGTTTCCTATCAAAAATGAGACCCAGATATTTTTCTGTATCGGAGAAAACTAAACTGGTACCGTTTATTGAAGGAGGGTCTATGATTGGAATTTTATATTTCCTAGAAAAGAGGACAAGATCAGTTTTATGGGGGTTTATTCCCAATCCACAGCGATCTGCCCAGCGGGTTAATCTGTTGAGATTTACTTGGAGGAGTTCTTTAAAGGTATTTAGATGTTTTCCTGAGACGGCAACGTCATCCGCATAGGCAATCACTCTGCTACCACCCGCTTCCAGGTATATCAGTAGTTCGTTAACTACTAAGTTCCAGAGAAGGGGAGAGAGGACACCGCCTTGCGGCGTACCCCTACTGACATATTTTTAGCAGAAGTCTCACCCAGTTTGGAGTTGATTATCCTGCTTTTTAGCATTAGACTAATCAGCTCCCCAAGTGAGCCGTCTACCTGCAGAGTTGACAGCGCAGTCGTGATTGCGGATGTGTTGACGTTGTTAAAGGCGCCCTCTATGTCTAGGAAAGCAACCATTGTGTACTCCTTATATTGTAGGGATCGTTCGATGTGGCTAGTCAGAGAGTGCAAAGCCGTTTCCACCGACTTTCCTTTACAGTAGGCATGTTGAGCCGTAGACAGAAGTCTTGGATCAACTTCAGCTCGAATATGGATATCGATCAGTCGTTCTAAAGTTTTCAGAAGGAATGATGATAGACTTATAGGTCTGAGGTCCTTTGGGACTACATGAGAACATTTTCCAGCTTTGGGAATGAATACTACATTGACTTCTCTCCATAACAGGTGCTTCTATCTGACAATAAAAACATTTTTTATTAAAATATTGGGTTGTACCACATGAAATATCTGATTTTACGGTACAATTTAAAAGCCAATATTATTTTTCCTTAAATTTTTATTCAATCAAAATAGGATCCGTTGGCATCTATGACATTCTTTCAACGTGATACAAGGTTCCATTCTTTTTTGTAGAAGTGCTGACTTTTTGAGGCAATGCAATCTTCAAAGGCTATGACCTCTGCTCGGTTCCGAAGGACCTTCTGCCGGCAAAATGAATCCATATTGCGGAAAAGATGGTAATCCGTTGTGGAAATATCAGGAGAGTACGGTGGATGCGGAGGAATTTCAAATCCCTACTGCGACATTTTTGCACCGTTACTTGTGAGGTATGTGGTCTAGAATTGTCATGCAAAAGGATCGGAACGTATTGACCAACGCAGGTTTCTTTTCAGCCAGTTTGGCATGCAATATGTCGATTTCCTCACAATATATATTTGATAGCGTTCATCGTTTCTCCTGGTTGAAGAAATGAAAAGTGGATTGGTCCTTCCGATGCCCACCAAATTGTAACCATAATATTTTTTGGATGAAGGGTGTGTTTTTATTTTTCATCTGCATCCAACCACTGCACAGATCTTTTACGATTATCATACAGTATCCACTTTTCATCACAGGTGATTATCCGGATTTCCCGTCGCCGTAGTTTTTGGTATTCGTTTAGTTCATGGGATACCCACTTATCGAGTTTCTTTACCTTTCCTATTAGAGAAAAGTGTCGACTTATTGTCATTGAGGATGCTCCCATGCTTTGTGCAATCTCGTTGGGTCCGCATCTACCATTGGTCTTAAAACATCGTCGTCAACTAACGTTGAATGGTGTGAAAACTCCTCTGTATTCTCTAACAGAAAAATGCCGCTTAAGGGTTTGTTATATACGATAGTGATTTATCCAGATTTTGTTGGATGACGTACTAAAAATATTAAGAAAACATGACAGTGACGGAAATGAAACTGTTACGAGTGTCAGCGGATGTAATAAAACGTAATCTTTTAAAAAGTACGAGCATCTGGTATCAGCTGGTATTGTAATTTTCAACAAAGGTCGTCGAAAAATCCCGTCCAAAATCAATAGAGTCTGAAGTTCCAGCCGAAGAGACCGAAATAAAAATAATTGGATCACTCACACTTTTGGCCTCCAGTGAGGTGATCCAAAATAGAGTGTTCTAAGGTCCGAAAATTTAGACAACCCTATAAGTGGCGCAGTAGCAAGGCAGGTACGTGGGAGAAATATGTATGTAACATTAGATGTAACAATGCGCGTTACCTCTTTCAGCTGTTAATAGCAAGAAAAGAACAAGAACTCTGATAGAACCTACCTGTTGTTATATTTTTCCGGCGCAACCTACCGAATCCTACAATTACAATTTTCAGAAGGCTAATTTCCGTAAAATTAATACCTATCTAAGGCTTCTTTCGAGTTTATCAATCTATCTTTGGTCGCTGCCCTCTCCATTTTTTACAGAGAAATATTCAAATCCATCTCCGTTTATGTGCCATATTCCCGACATTGAACTTCTTCTACATCCCCTCCTTGGTATAATCGTAAACTCCGCTCTCTACGAAACAAAAGAAACATGGGCGGTATTCCTTCGCACCCACTCTTCTTGCGACTATTCAAATTATCTAGGTAAATATCTTCATTTCATTTCTATAAACGCTAAATGAACAGAGCGCAAGCCAATCTTATAAATGATCCCAAGTCCTTTTTTTAATTTATCAATGGCAAAAGTAAGACTGATGGTTATCCTGGCCCGGCGTTTTCCTTAAAAAATGCTTTTCCAACCTGTATCTACCCCTTTCCTACCTTTTTCGTCTATTCCTTACACAGGGAGAATTTACCCAGATTTGGTAGACCTCTTTTATAATCCCGATACACAAAAAGGGATCTAAGCACGAAGTTACCAATTATCGCCCCATTGCTGAACTCTCTCATATACCTAAACTCTTTGAAAGCATTTTATACGAAGCCTTAAGCTTCAAATGCAAGCCTTTTATTTCTACTACCACAAACCTAGTTGAATTCGTGCCTTTTGCGCTCGCCGCCTTAGAAAATGACAAAGAAATCGATGTTATAGTAACAGATTTTACTAAGGCGTTCGATACGATATTTCTTCAATGGATCCTCTTCAAATGGTCTGCTCTCGGCTTTGAGCCTCTTTTATTAAAATGGATTTCTTCTTACTTGATATTATATTATAGTCTTTGATTTAGGTCAAGCTTTTCGGTTCCATTCCTGCCCTTATCTGGAGTTCCACAATGCAGTCATCTTTGTCCTCTTCTCCTCATTCTTACAATTAACGATGTTGAGAGGGTCATTTAACACTCCTCCCTATCCCTCTACGCTGACGACACAAAATTTTGTAAAACTATTTCTTCTCCCCATGATTCTGTCTTGTCTTGAACTTAATATAGCCAAATGCCAACATATGACCTTTTCACTTAAATGGAACCTGTCTCCTCCCCGACTATGGTCAATCAATTCCCCTGGTTCAGTCTTTTCAAAGACCTTGGCATATTATTCGACTGTGAGCCTAATTTCCGTTCGCATATCGATAACATGATCGTCAAAACCAACTCATCACTTGGCTTTATTATACCGTGGTCCAAGAAATTTTCTAACGTGTACGTAACCAGATCTCTCTATGTTACCTTTGTTCGCCCCCTGTTTGATCCCCCTTCCGATGAGTTCATGTTTCCCGAATCGAGGATATTCAACGTTGATTCCTCCGACCTTTAACAACCCTTTAGTCTTACCTCATTTATAAGGACAACCTCAAAATTCTCAATATGAATTCGTTAGAAGGTCTTAGGAATATTGCTGACATTCTTTTCATTCATCGACTGCTCTCAGGTTCCATCGATTTCGCATGCATTTTCAACTCTATTTCCCTTAATATCAACACACGCAATCTACGATGTCCTCGCCTCGTCTATCTACCGGTCCACTGCACCTCTTATGGCTCCAACGAACCAATCTTCAGTATGCTCCGAAAGGTAAACACAAACCTCTGCCGTTTTTGATTTTCACCTGAGCACTATTTGTCTCAAACAAGATCTCCTCCATCATTCCCTTGATACCTAGCTCCTAAGTCTTTCCCTTTTTAAGTTCCTAGTTTTTAAGCTAGATTAAGCTTGTATTAAGCCAATAAATGGAAGCCTAAGCCCAGACCAAAATTAAATTAAATTCCACTGACCACATTTTACTCCGATCGCATACATTTACTGTTTGGCACAATGATATAAAAATTCCGATTACCGTAGAAATAGGAAGTCATTCCCTGTAATCAAGACTGGCTTTGACTAGAATCTGAGACAGAAAACGAACAAAGTTGAATTTTTATGGATGACTCCAAAACTGATCTACGATATGGCACTGGAGTCTTTGTGGAGGACAAAAACTATATTTTCCACTACTAGTTAGCTAAACTTGTGTCTGTGTTCTATGCAGAAATATACAAAATTCTATTACAATGAAGTGAAGACCAAATGGAAGAGGCAAACTGGCTTTGAAGTGGCAGCGCCAAGTTTATTTACCACATCACCTCGAAGCTAGTTCGAGAATGCAAATGCTCTGTCTTGTTGCGGTCCTAGTTGACAATGGGATCCAAAGCCCAAAGAAAGAATTATCAGGACTCATACCCGTTTTAGAACTCCGTGCGTCCCCTGTTAGTCTTCTCCTAACCAAACGATTCCTTTTGGACGACTACTCTAAGAATTCATCGAATTTTCTGCTATCCTTAATCAAAAAATGATGCAGGCTGCCTACTGACTTTTTAACGGGGCACGACGACGCCAGGCGACGCTTGCTGTGAGAGTGATGAAGGCACATTAGACCTTAGGTACTCTGTGGTGAGTGCTGGCATTGAGGTATCCTAACTACGATGATTCATTTTTCTTCGAAGGACATAAAATTATAAAATTATGAGCTCCTTTACGATATTTGGTTGTTTTTCTGAGGCAGCACTATCAACATAATTTCTAAAACCAGTTACGCTGCAGCAGGAATACCACCGTATGGCGAAATTTATTAACACCTTCAGTCTTGACAGTGCATTTGCAGATGTAGTGCATCACAGTTTACTTGGCCGTCATTAAATGCGCCTTCTACTTATGTCTAAAAGTGCTACCACTGTGTACTCCTTATGGTAAAGGTAATATTAGATTTGATGTACTAGCGCATTTAAAGCGGTTTTCAGAGTTTTAACCATGTTAAGGTGCAGACAAATGTAGGGTATCAATGTTTATGGGTAAATAAATAACAATCATTCGCTTAAGAGGTATGACCGTAGAATAATAAGGCTAAGAGTTATCGGGCTGCATGAAAACATTTCACATTTTTGTGTGTGGAAGCCACTTAACTTGCTCTTCCAAATGGAAGAATGTCTGGTTTTGATTGTTGAAAGGATATTTGTGACAAAAGAGTATCCAAGATTCTTGTTTGGCCTCGATTGCTTTTTTTTTTAAATACTTGGAGGAATTACTCACAGGAATTTCGTCGGTCGTAGGCGTTTACGTTTTCTTGCCATTTTTTTTTTTTTTTATAATTTACGCGCGCCTAAGGGGTTAGATACCCTTTTACTGTTGCCAGGGCGCGGGCGGAAAGGTAGAAAGGAGGAGAAAGGAAAATTGTTTTGTAGTGGTTTGAAACTCAGGTGTGTTTGGTTTCGGTATTTGCTCTCCAGGACGGAGAGTTTTTTCTTCACTCAGTGTGGAAGGTTATAATTCGCAGTAATTATTTGTGCTTGAAACTCTACAACAGCCAAATCTACGTGTCAGTGTTCTGCCTTCACACGCAGAATTTTTCTGTCTGAGTTCCAATTACACAACTGAAAAACTTGAAAGACTTGTTCATGGGCAGGATTCGAACCTAGACCCCTCCGAGTGAGAAGCGATTGCTAGTACCACTACACCATGGTAGAATAGAAAGGCAGGAAGAAAGTTGCCCTTTATTGGGTGAATAAGGTACGATCCTTAGTATTACGGGCTGGTCTTACGAGAATAAAACTGTCAACGGTAGTCGGATTTCATAAAAACAGTATTATGTACTAAGAACGCATCTGATGAAGCTTCGCCCTATAGTCGCCGAATACTGCAGAAGCAATAAAGACGAGGCTGACGAAACAATGCTCTTAACTGGTTTTTCATTTAATAATCTTTTCAGATTCGGGGTATCAACATGATGGATGTAATTGAGATTGTTCTGCCTCTGTTTGTGGACATATCCCGATGCGGCTTACTATTCTGGTGGAGGGATTCAAATTAGTACTACCAGCTTCCAAATCTAACCAAGATTGCGAGGGCAGCTTTTGTCGGGATTCTAAGATCAAGTAGGATGATGCTTACATCAGCTAGTGAAGCCGTCATTCTTGATTTAAGTTTTGCCCTTTTATTTCCTCGATTCATGCAGGATTATATCTGCTTTATGCACGAAGGTCTCCAAAGATGAAAAGGATTTCCTTCCTTGATATTCCATTTAGAAGCTCCTCGTATTCGCGTCAAAATATCAATTCTTCTGATTGCTCGCGACAGATTAAACATTACCGATTATATTGTACGTAATACGTTTTCTAGTTCGAAACTTTTGCCAGCTATTATGCCAACATTCCACCTTGCAGTAGTTTTTTAATTTTTTGAAAATACTGAGCAACGGAAACCGTCGAGCTCTGCCTGCGAAAAATTGTATGCGCTCCGAGATCACTCCTTTGCTGTGCAGAAGAAGTATCTTCTCGTACCTCAACATCGTACTGGAACCTCAACAATTCATAGGGGCATAATCAATAATCTCTTTTACGTTTCGGCTAAAATTGCAGCACCTAATACTCTAGGTAATGCATGAGGCCTACAGTGTTTCAATGTGAAAACTTAATTTTCATGAAGCGATCAACAGTCGGATTTACAATGGTGGTCAAGCTTTTATGAAGACGCAAGCTTCAATACTTCTCTGCCCATCAACCTCTGCTCTCACCTCTACGTGGTGCAACCTGCGAAGCTAGTTGCTCTGACTGAAGATATGGTACCCAATACCCGCAGGGCGCCATTGTCGGCTGTTGGTGGAGGGGAGAGGAGGGGAGAGGAGGGGAGAGTATTCGCACTAGGAGGAATCCGCGGCTATAGTTAATTTGAGTTACATGGTGCATTTGAGCTCAGGTCTGAAGCGAGCTGCATGGCTGTGTCGAGACCTTGGAGTAGAGCTGGCGGGATAAGAGACCAGAAGAGGTTACTGGCACCGTACTGTTTAGCCGGACCATTTGCCCAGGGGTTTTATTAAGCACCTGACCCTGCAGGTTGGGGGTTGCCAGTGAGGGTAACTTCTCCACCGTGTAAAAAAGAAAATAGTTCAGCGACAACCAACGGCCTCGGATACGGGCAGTTATAATGTTGACGGCCCTAGCAAGCATTGTAAGAACAACGAATTTCGGCTTAGCTTATGGAACATTAGGACCCTTAAGAAACCTGAGTAACACCAAGTCCGACAAGGGGTTCAGCTTTTCAGATTTTTTTACAAGGCGTAATTTTTAGAAGCCAGCACGCGGTTTCCGCATCTCAACATCCATGAAGGAACTTGACTTTCTTCTAATCAATCAACTGCCAGCCGTATTGATCATATTCAAATCGATGTTAAACACTCCTCCTGCATTTTAGGTGTCCAATGTTGCACATTGAAGAGCTGTAATCGCAAAAGACCGCTAGAACTTTTGGCAATCGCGTTTCCCTCAAACTCTCTCAAAATCGTAACCCACCTTACACAAACCGCAGAATACCAATGGGAACGTTTTCAACGAGCAATCAGAGAAGCTGCTGCTGAGTTGAAAACTTTCAAAGCGCCGCCACCAAAAACAATCGTCTGGTTTCACGACGAATATGGACAGGTACTTGGAGGCCAAACAAGAAGCATATGAAAGTACTCCAGATCGAAGGACGAGAGTTATTCGTGTCTCAGAAAAAAAGAAGAAGGAGCACGTGAAATACGCGATTGAAGAAATGAAGAAATGTGAAGAATGATGTTCTAAAGTATTGTATTGGGAATGGAGGAGGAGATTTAACCACGAACCGTACGGGCTGTTGTGACAACGGATGAGATGCCTGGGCTCCGGCTCAAAGTTTATTTGATTCTAACCACGAGAAAAGGCGCAGCAGGAGACTAGTAGCGCACGCAAGTGGACTAGAATCTCAATCAACTTGGATTGTGCCTCTGGAGGTAGTTGGTGAAAAATCGTGCTAGCCGGAGAAGCTTGTTGGTTGGGGTCCAGGTTAATCCGGGAAACTGACTTACGTGCTCGTACTTACCTGCACTCTCGGATTCGGATAGATTTGATCCCGAGGCCGAGTAATTCGGGGACCAACTGCTTGTAGGTAGAAATAACCGCTTTAAAATGAGGTGAGTGTAACCTGGCATCTAAGGATGAATACTAATATCGGTAATCACTAAACGCAGCCCTTACTTCTGTATGGATATGTCATACGTAAGCAGTAGAGTTGGTCATGATTTTTTGCTTGCTCCAAAAACGCTATTTTATAATATAAGTTATATCAAGGGCTTTCACCGGGCTTTCCGGTGATGTGATGTTGGGATCTTACTGACCGATGTTGCTCCCAGTAAGAAAAGATTTAAATTTTGGGAACAATTTCCAACAAGAATAAACTATTCGACCATACCATACAGTTTCAATATTTGTCCATAGCCATCAAGGGGCTTTGTTGTTGGGCCGCGGATTAATTTTATTTCGAGCTCTGATTCTAGAAGCATTCGAGGAGTTATTGGATATTTGTTAGGTTCTTATTTTAAGCCCCCCTAGCTTATTTGAATATGCGATAATTTGAACTTTTACTTACAGTAAACATCAAGACTCAGCAATTGATTGTCCATAGATATTTCTTGGTTAATATTGCTTTATTTTATTTAACTAACTTCAACTTAAACGAAGGAGCTTCTTTGTACTAATACAAGGATCTGACACAGAATTTGTTGCACTGGTCCTTATCTACTGCTTAACAACACTAAGATAAGAGCAGAAATCACCCAACCTTTAGTTTAAAGACTTTCCTCTACCCCAAGTGATCACTGCATCATGACATACGAGTAAGTATCATGTAAAGTGCTCTAGAGATCAAAGTGTTCAGTTTGTGTTACCCTTACCTACCTTGTCGTACAGTTTTTCAACATATTTTCGCTTGTTTGAGTTCGGGTCATAACTCTTACTAATCTAAGCAGCTTGGCTTGCTTATTACTGAGCAGTTTTTGTTCACGTATTAGCAACAATTGTGCCCGCAACAACCACCAACAATATACCGAGAAACATTGCAACCAACACTGTGTCAACAAATCCACCAGCTAATCCTGAACAAGTTTACCTTTTCCAAATGTCCTTGCGCTTTGTGTACAGCCAACAGCTAGTTTTCAGCTCGCCAACATCACCTCGCTTTCTCGTTATCACTCTCTCTCTCTCTCTCTCTTCAGATGTTATTGACGGGGACGGCTTCAGTAGAATGGTGGCATGCTTCTGCAGTAGTGTAGGGATACTGGTTACTGGATTATCCTTGTGTTCTCATTTTCATCTCGAACTACTTTCCCAATCAGTGTCACAGGAAACTACCTCCGAGAATGATGATGAGACGATGATGCTGCTGTTCGTGCTTCTTCTATTGGAACACTCGAGCATGACCGGCAAACATAACAAGTAGCCGAAACTATTTGACCGATATTTCACAGAGCATATCCTTCGACCAATGTGAAAAACACGAACAAAAAACAGAAAAGGAACTCCCAAACAAATCCCGATAAAGAAGGAAGCTTAGGCAAGGAATGGCAAAAAAAAAACAAAAAAAAATCACTTTGCCCCACTAAAGGATATGCTCCTGCTGCCTGCCGATATGTGTATGTAGTTACATATGTTGGCAACGGTGGCAGGAGGATTCGTTCTCATATTCGTATGGATGTGCGGATTTTGAGGAAGCCTTTTACAGGCATTTAGTGCGATGTAATGTGGTTTTCGTGTTGCTTGTTCTCGTGATTAGATATTTGCCACGTGGGACTCTTAAAAAGCCCAACCTAACCGAGGTGCCCGTTCTAAGTTCTTTGCCTCTATCCAAAATACCCCAAATGTCTGGATGCCGAAAACAGGATACAGAATAATGTATGACAATTTATTGTTTGGCAATGCGGCTTCGATTTCAGCCTGACTTCCTTCGACTTTGCCGGTGGAGGATTCTCTATGATTCTTGTTGGAGCTTTTTCTTAACTCATACGAATAGTGTCTGCTGCAACGGCGCTGTTGTTGTTGTTATTGATGTTGATGTTTCTAGTCGGTATCCTATTGCCAGTGGCGCATGTTAAATAGTTTTATTATTTTTTTCCATGCAACGCGGTATCCTTTATTCTGTTGGTCTATTTTTTTTTATATTTGAAAAGGATTGCCCTGAGTAAATAAAATCGAAAATGACAGCTGCAAATTGAAAACGCAAAGTGTGGCACCAAGAGGAGAAGCTTGAGCTAAACCTATTATTGCTATGAGTATAATAACAGTTTCGTTCAAATGAAGGTGTGAAAAGGTATCCACTTGAAAATGGGTTACTTAACGAGAAAGGAAGGAGTTCCTGCTAAAAACCAATTTACGTCGGATAGGTTTGCATCTCCAGGAACTGCGTTTTGGCCACCAGCTGAGCTGTTAATAGCTTCGACTATAAGTTCAAAGAGCTTGTTAAACAATGCGTATGATCTTAAAAATATGATCTCATATGATATAGTGATATAGTGTAGCATGTCTCCTGTCTACAGATTTTGTTTGTCTGCATCTCATAGAGTCCTGTCATCGATGGGTGTATTTTTGAAAAATGAAAGAAAGCGCTTTAATTGAAGCTCTTATCACATTTGCAAACAGAACTGCTGCCTTTTCTGTTTTTTGTTTGACAACCACTGGCTAAATCTAGCCGCCTTCCACCTAATAGCAGGGACAATAATTTCCTTACTCGAAACATCATCTCTAATGCACCAATTAAGAAGACCAAAACAAGAACACAAAAGTCCGGGTATAGATGGAGGTTTCGGTGCGATAAAGCAGAATGTCACCTCTCTTTCTTCAGATTAAAGTGCACTATCAAACCAACCATTGAATAATCAAGTCCACCACGTGCCTGCGGATTTTAACTTGCTGTATCACATATCCTTGCACACCGTCACACCCCCAAAAAAGATCAGGAGAGCTTAGTTACAGGGGCATAAATCAGATATTTAGTGACCACTTCATCCATACTTAACAAATTCGCTCGATGGAAAAGTCCTCTGACTCAGGCTTAAGGACAAATTAAGTTTAAAGGACATTGCTACAGTTCGTTAACATACTTGACGGAAAATCATCTAATGAGACTTCCGAAGTCTTTATATGTGATTGGGTTCCGTCTGGAAACCACTGCCAGACGTCTCCTATGTACAGCAGAGCAGTGATCTTGGGGCGAATAGAAAGATTCGTGTCAGAGCTCGAGGGCTTCCGATGCCAGCAATACGATGCTTTCGGGAAATAAATGTCATATCGTTAGCTGGATCTTTGGCACAAAGATAGGTAACACTTTCGAACTAAAAACATAATCCAGTAACGTAAAATTGATGTTATATGCGGAACCAAGTGGCGAACTGTCGGAAACAGAGACCGTTCTCAAAACTTGCAATCAAAAGTATACAAAAGGTATAATACGAATGGAGGTGCACAGTATAAAGGCAAATACGACACGAAAATCTGAAGCAATTACATAAAAGAGCCAGTTCTGGACAATCGATAGCGAATTTAATCAAATTACAGGGGAGTCCATTGTAAGGAAGTCGCAGACGACTCAAAATGTACTAATAGTGATGGAGAAACATCGCAAACCTAAAACAGGGTAGTTGCAAAGGAAGCGTGTCACGGATTCATTTTTTACGTGTCTTCCAATTGGACGTATACGTATCTCGAACAGTGTGATCTTGTGCTTCTTAGCCATCTAATTGAGGGATGCACGGCAGTCCTTAACTATTCTCGTATTTATGGTGATCGCTGCTTGACTGTCTATATATTGAATTCGGACTGTCCAAGCAGTAGCCTATTGAATAAGTAAGACTTCGGCTTAAAGACAGTACAATATGTGGGTAGTCAGAAAGACATGCAGATGTCCTCAGAGAAGGCTCTTTGCGCCATGCCCTTCGGCTGTCATAAAGCCGTCTATAAGGTTGGAAATTGGTTTACTAGGAAAGACTTCATTTTGACTCCACCTTACTAGTATCAGGTGATTGATACAAGTATCTCTCAGCATGAGAGTAGAGTTAATTGTAATCTGCATGTTGAAGAGGGCAATAGATGTTACGAGTAAATGGGACAAAGTTTTGTAAAAATGTTTTGTATCGCCGTGCTTATGCCGGCAATTTGTTGCGTGTTTTGTGACAAGTTGATCTTATGCCATCAAACAGCTATACCATAAGTGAGAGGTCTCAGTCGCAAACGTGGTGTAGACCCAGTGCACAGCTCTGGACTGTAGACCTTACCGTGAGTACAACCTTCGTGCGTGAGTATATATATATATATATATATATCTTGATATTTCTTGTGAAGAGAAACAACTTCTTTTTTGGTCTGATTAATTCTAAGCTGACAGCTATATATTTAAGAGGAAAGTTGCAAAGGGTCTGCTTGACACATAAGCAGACTTATACATAAGCTACCATACTACATCCCGCGTTCTCTAATTTAGTAAAAAAATATCCAATGAGGACTAGGACCCAGTTTGCATTATGCAGTTGTGCAGGAAAAATGTCATTGGGTCGTATTGCCTTGTAAGTTTTGAGCAGCAAACTATCATTTATTTTAAGCATTATTAAGCATAGATCATATCCGAGTTGATCCGTAGGTGTGTAGATTTTACCAAATAAAGAAGGTTTGAACTGGGTGGCTGAATTGATTAAGTGTATTTCAAACTCGAGGTATTTTAGACAGAACTGGCGTAGTCCCGACTGGCTGGTATAGAGAGGTCCTATAATGGGCCTTACTTACTTCTCATTTGTGAATCCTTAAGGATGCCGTATATGTTTCCTATTCACGTTCTGACCTAGAACTATTCTTGGAGATCTAATCATGAGGTTAAAGAAAGATTTTTTTGGCGTAGCATGGGTATAAGTTGTTCAGTGTTCGTCTACCCAAAATTTTCTCATCCCATTTCTGTTGCCAGCATGTCAACGTTCTATTCTCGTTGCTGCTATCTTGCTCCTCTCTGCGCTCCTGAGATAGCAACTCGACGGGTACGATACTCGCAATTACCAAAGCAGCTGCTGCGTATACCGCGCAGTAAGCGTACGAAGGAGCCAATGCATTGTACCGTGGTACGACGCTTCCTGGGACACCGTCTCGACAGCACATCGATGCACACCTCGTTGAGTACAGCAATATAGGATTGACATACGACGCGGGTAATCTTCTCTTAGTATCATGCGGCCCATCAAGATTAGGCATCAGCCTAGACATTGCAGCTGTCAACTTGGCGGCTTTTACAGTCATTCTCCCTCTGTGCTCCCCAAAGGTGAATGATGAGTCGACCCACATCCCGTGGTAGCGAATAACCTGGCTTGCGTGGATTACCGCAACCGTGACGTTCACACGAGTGCCCCCGAATCATTGTTGCTTGGTAAGGACAATCATCCCCGCTTTTGAGGCCGTGGTGACTACGCACTAAGGCCGCTACTCCCGTGGTAGCAGACTGTAACCAGCTCGATTTCCTCACGGAAAAATAAGTCTTTTGAGATTACTTCGTCTCTATTGTTGATGACTGTATTGTCCCCATATTGTATACTGAATGCGGGCGACCTCATCAACTACAATAGCTTCCTGGAGTGCCTGGATGGTGAAGGTCATAGTCATCTTAGGACAGGTACCCATATGCTAATCATGCCTTTTTGTCGTTCTTGGAGGTAAGCAGTGTTAGTGCGAAGAAAGGAGATTAAGTTCTGACCTGGCAAGAACACATGCTCTGGATATGCCTTCTTTATTTTGCCAGGTTAAGCATGTCGTAGTTTGGTGCTCTTATCTGGGGGATAAGATATCTATGGAGATTTTGTTCCGGACAAGACATGGTGGAGTTTAAGGCACAAACTTGCCAAGCAAGGCTATACTGTACTACTTTCAGCTCCATGGCAGTGTAGACACTTATTGTGTCGCTAAAGCTGATGTTGAGAAGATGTTCTTCAATCTAACAGGCTGTAAAATTCTGTTCCTACAACGTAAGATGTAGTCACTCTCCACTGAATCCCGAATCAAGTAAACAAGGATTCCTTTGTGCGCTTGAGCACTACAAACGCTGTTTCATTTTAATTTCACCCCTGTTAAAAATTGTTACAAGTCCTGACTCTGTCAATTAATATATTTCCTCTCACAAACTTTTCTTTCAGTGTTCTTCAGTGTCCACGTTTCCGTTCCCATTTTTTAAGTTTGTCATACATAAGAAAATTTAGAAGGATGTTCAATATTTCGCATGGTAGCTCATTTTTCCACATGATTGAATCACCTAACCAGCGGCCTTCCGTACATACAAATACCGTGCAATCCCTCTAGCAATTTTATTTTGCATATTCACATTTCTGTTTCAAAATTTGCATAATCATCCTGTTTATGAGGACGTTTTATGTTGTTTTTACCGCATTCCATCAGCATGAACGTATGTATACGGAATAAGGATTTTACTGCTTATGTTAATACGTACATAGGTTGCTACCATACTTAAGGTTTGAGAAAAACAAGGAGGAAATACATATATTCTTCTTTATAATCGAAACTGGCTTTATTGTTTTTCAAAATAGGCTCCATGAAGATCAATACACTTTTGCATGCGTTTGAACCGATTTCCGAAGGACTTTGTCCATTCCGAACGAGGTTACTCCAAAATATGCGTTTTTAACGCGTCCGCTGCTACCTCGGGTGTTGAAAAACGTTGAGCTCCTAAATTGTTTTTGATGTGCGTAAATAAAAAGAAGTCATTGGGTGCCAAGTTAGGGCTGTACGGCGGATTACCGCTTTCTGTGCTTAAAAAGTCACTTGTTTGCGCCGACCTGTGAGAGAGAGTGGAGAATGACCCATGTTCGGCGGTTGCTTTTCCTTCTTTCTCCAAAAATTTCTGGCAAACATATAGTGGTGTACCATTCCGAATTGACCATTCTATGTTGATAAAACAGTGCGCTGGTTAAAAGTCCGGTTTTTCTGAAGAAACAGGCGACCATTGGCTTCGAAGTACTTCGTACGCGAATAGCTTTTGTTGGATTGAACTCATCTTGAAAAACTCATACAGTCGACTGCTGCTTAGTTTCGAGATTATATACATAGGTCTATGATTTCTGGCCTGTCAGGATCTTATGGAATGCCTTATGCACATATTAGGATTCTCATTCATCATGAGAGATCGGCAGCGGTTAATGGTAATTGAATTTAAAACGATTAGCGATCGCCTGGCTGTAATCCGCATCGAGACATCACTCCATCACCCGAATATGTGCTATCTATCCAGCGAAAAGAAGATGCGAACCGCTCAAAAAAAGAAATTCAACATTGGAAGTCTTAGAACGACTTAACGAGCCAGAGTCTAAGGAGAGCGTCTGAGCGAGAGAATCTCCGCTGTGTATTCAGCATTCACAAACGCCAACAATCTGTGGAACCAGTATGGTGGCATATTCAAAGAGGCAGTCGAGACTACCGTAGGCTACCAGCTACCACCGAAAAGCAGCCCTTGGTATGATGATGAATGCGTACGTCTTCAAAAGTGATAACAAATGCACACCTGCAGACGCTTCAGCGCCAAACAAGGGCTGCGAGGAAAGAGTGTCGAGCCAGTAGAAGATCCTACGTAAAAACAAAAGGGCCTACGCAGTCTCCCAGCTCAAGGATATTGAAGAGTCCCGCGATAGAAACAACATCCGGAGGTTTTACAAGAACACATGCTCTTCGAAACTGCGAAGGAAACTTAGTCACCGAAGCACAGGGGATAGATAGATGTGTTTGAGCAGCATTTCCAACAGCTGCTAAAAGTGTATCATGTAGAGAGAGGGATAGGGCAAGAAGATAGCTCACATCCAATCAATGAAGAATGTGCAATTTGGAAACATTTCCTCCGAACTATTCCAAACCTGTATTGGATTTTGGCAATGAGATGCACTATCATGTGATTTCTTCAATTTAGTGCTGGGACAGATAATGCGCAGGGCAGGTGTTAACACAGAAGGTACTGTCTTCAACAAATCTGTCCAGCTGCTGGGATACGCAGACGATATCAACTTCATCGGTCGCTCCCAGCGGGCTTTTACGGCAATCGAAGAACTGGCGAAACCAGTTGCGTTTGAAGTGAATGAGGACCAAGCCAAGTACATGTTGTCAAGAAATAAAGAAGCATCTGTCCAACGCCTAGGATAAAACGTCACTGTTAAGAACAGTAACTTTAATACAGTTAAGGAGTTTATCTACCTCGGAGTAAGCATCAACTCCACGAATAATACCGTTGTGAAGATTCGGCGAAGACTTACTCTAGGAAACCGAAAATGGGTTCGAAACTCCTAACTCGGAAGACGAAATGCATATTTGGTCCCGTATGCGAGGAGTAGAAGATACAAGTACAACCGCCAACTCTATGAGCTGTATTAAGATCTGGATGTAGTCCGAAGAGCTAAAACACTCGATTACACTGGCTCGGCCACATCAAGCGAGTGGACAATACTGCATCTGCAAAGAGGGTCGAGATTCGAGGCGACAAGGAAGTCCAAACCTCGGTTTTAAAGACCAAGCCATCGGGGTGCCCTTGGTCTAGACAACTGGAAGCAGCACGCCTGGGATCGAAGAGAGTGGAAGGTTACTGTGTCACAGGCAGAGACCCTTCACGAGTCGGGAGCCCGCAAGTAAGTAAAGTAGAGATGAAAGTGCTTGTGGTTCCGTAGATTACGTTAAGGAGCTAACCCATATGGGGCTTTCAGTAAAACCGAGAACTCTTGACCATAAATTTGAATAATTCTTCAGAAATTTCAAAGAAATTTTACACTGGTGGAGAAAGCAGTAGCACAGCAGTTGAACAATGATTTCTCCATAGCTGTTTCAAGGATGCAATGACCTTCAAAGAAACCTTTTAGGATGTCGAAATGTGACCTTGTCGCAAGTAAGAGACTTAGTGTGGCTCTCAAACCCAGATCAGACCATAAAGCCATTGGCAAGTTATCTCGTCTATCGCCTCTAGGTTGAGCTAACGACCTACACTTTCCGCAAGTTCATCAGCAATATAGGTTTTTTTTTTCTGAATTTCTGGGTGACTAGGTGCAGATGCAATGCAGATAGCGGAGTGTTTGGCCATCGAGTTGGAAAGGAGTTGACAGTTCTTACTTACTTTCAACGTCAATACCGAAGTAAGGGATTGTGTTGGTGCTTGACAGTGCAACTGCATATGTTCCCAGCGGGCCTAGTTCAACTATTGAGGTAGGTCTCAGATCAGTGCGTTGTTGATCCTCTTGTTCAAGGGATATAAGTACAGTTGCCCGCTTTGCTTAGGGATGACCATCATATACTAGCATATCATGTGAGTCGACTGTTTAAAGAATTGTTGAATAGTTGATGGCTATCTCCATCCAGTATCCATCAGTACTTCTGCCGAATCAAGCGTATCTGCTTTGATTATTCTGTTGGAAGAGACGCGTCTCAGAGCGGAGGCAAGTTTTCTTCATACGATAGTATGTGGCATAAGTATTATGAAGCAACAATTGTCAAAGGCTTATATCGGTGGTTGTAAGGCGTCCGCGATATGAAGCCAATTAGTAGATCTATAAGCGTGGTCAGTTCCTCAATAACTTGGTTCTTCCAAGTTTTACCAACACATTCCGTGAGATTTTACAAATATGGCGCCGAGATGTCAATACTCGCTAGAGCGGACGAGACCGGGTTATCCATAAGGAGACCGCTATCACCTTCCTGACGCTTTGTATTTTAAAGGCTGGTTATGACAACAGTCTGGACGACATTGAGTGCAAACACTTTGTTTATCAACTGTGAGAGCTACCCAAGAAAACCAGAACTCTCAGGTTGAAGTACTCTACCCAGCCAACACATGAATGGATAAGCTAGTTTGTGATGAGAATTGATGGACCTCTCTCCAGCTAGATCGATCTTTAGCAACATGCCACAAGTTGTCGTTGTCGGAATTAATAGCGGAGCCTAGGTGGGCAATGTCCTTAACTACTTCAAAGTTATATCTGTCGAGGGTGACGTTCTGTTCGAGACGTTGGTATTGGGGCCGATGTAAGGGCTTTGTCCCATTTGTTCGTTCGGCTTGAGGAAAATAATATGATTCCGGAAGATCAGTTTGGTTTTAGGGCGAGGCATGACACTTTTCATGCTGCGTCAAATCTGGTCTCCGACATACAATGGAATAAATGCAAGCACCAGTGTACGGGAGCCTGCCTCGTTGACTTTGAGAAGGCGGGCATGCTGAAACCTCTGCCGTATATGACTTACTCGTACAACATGCTTATGGGAAGGACTTTCGCTGTCGAATGTAGCAACTTCATTTCGAGCAAGGTTTCTGACATTAATAACGGCTTACAACAGGGGACTGTGATTTCTACGATACTGTTTAACACTTACACAAGTGATCTAGTAGGTTCCCTCAATCACGCTATAGCGTACACAGACGATATTGTGGCGTACAGATCAGGTACAAAATTCAAAGTCATCAATACTCTTCTGCAGCGTGATGTCAATTGCGACGATTGGAAATTGAAAATAAGTTTTGAAGAGACGGAAAAACGCTTGTTTAGAACTCCATTGAGATGGGCTTCTAGATATACCAGATATAACTGGCGACATTTGGCCATCACTGGACAACACGGATTGCCGTTGGCAGTGAGAAGCGTAGTGAGATACCTTGGTATCTAGCCCGATAGATATTTGTACTTTGGTAAACATATAGATGCTTGTCTCGCTGGGGCTAAGAACGCTTTAGCCCTGACAAGGAGGCAATTTTACAGCAGTCAACTTGTCTCCAGGGTGAAGGTCATAAGCTATGTGGCCCGCGTATGGTTGTCTCGTGTGGTTTAGTGTGGAGCCATATCAGATGGAAAGGATCCTAGTGTTTGAAAAGCAGTTTCTTAGAACGTACACAACGGATTGTACTCGGCTTGTACAGAACACCAGAATCACAGGACAAAAAATACTATCCCAGCAAAGTCTTTTCCGATGGGGCTAGTCTGAATAGGATTGAGAATTTGCTGATTGGTGTGATTCGAAGACACGACCAACGATAATAGCCTGATCTTTGGGGCTCATTACCCCAATGCAATGTACGACGAGAGTTCACTTCTCTCGGGCTTTATCCCGCTAGAGGCTTTTTTCCATATTGATGCTAAAGGGCTAGTGCAAAGCATTGTAGCGATGAGAGGAACAAGAGGCTCATCTACGACAGGTATGTTACCTGAGCTTAGGATCTCCTCCGGTTTAGTCCCTCGATTGCGAAGGTGGATCGGATCGATGCCGATAAACAGTACACCGAAATCTGGTGACTTCAACAAGGGGAGAGGGTTGGTTGGCACTCGTAGGTCAGTACGTTACTAAGGTAAGGAGTATGTAACTTACAAGTATAAAGTTAGATTAAGGATAGTGAGATTGCGCCTCAATATCTGGTGGACAGAATTTGAAGGCACACTGCAGCACAAAATGCAGCTTTTGGCAACGTGTGTAACAAGAGCAATTCTGGTAACAGAGACCTCATTACGGTTGCTAACTGCGGTCAATATGTGATGGAGGGGAAAAACAGGACTTTTCGCAAGTCGGAGGCCTGCTTTTAACGTATAAGATCAGGTATACGCTGTACTGTCTTTTGGATCATGATCTAAAGCGTCCCGGGTTACACCTGACTTTTAGATTGTTAAAAATCGGAGTAGAGCATTTGCGTCTGCATCAATAGTCAAGTTGCACCTAGAGCCTTGTTGAACAATCTCACCTCGTTTAAGTTTGTTCGAGAATGCAGTCGGAATGTTGAATTCAAAGACATAACGAGAAACTAGGATTACTTGCCTACCTACCAAACGAATTATTCTTGTCATCCAGGACTTTGCTGCAGTTCCTCAGTAGGAAAGACGGGCACTCCACATCTAAGTGACATAATATCCTGCCAGTCTTGTGAATGTGATGACAACACGTATACACTATTTCAACCGAAAAAAAACTTTGTATCTACAGACGGGCGAAAAAGTGTTCATATCCTGTCATGGTCCATTCAAAAGTTAACTTATGTATACGAGTATTTCACGGTGTCTCCTCTTATTCAAAGACTTTCAAACATTTTCTTCAACCTTCAACGCTAAAAGTATACATATATCCAATAAGTCATTACGCGCTCTTTTTCTCATTTTTCCCACTCTCCTGTTCAATTCAAAATCCACATGTTAACCGTTAACCCATCTCTACGCAGCAATATTCCAACTTGTCGATTTCAGATTCACCCTCGAACCACATTAAAAGGTTGCCCATTGGAATTAATAATGGAAAACCACCGTGCCAGACAAGATGTTACATTTAATTAACCAAAGCCAGTGTTACTTATGAACTTTGGCACGCACTCCACATACTCGCTTACATATGTACTGTTACAGGGTACGTGTACACACAATACTAAGCAACATCACCCCTGACAACACATCTTCTAGCGCGTGCTTATGAAATCATAAATCGATCTAATCAAAGTTATTATCATCGTTATTATCACAACCATCGTTGTCAACCCCCCCATTGTTATTATCCAACGTTGTCGGCGAATCCGAACATCATGATGCTCATCGTCAGCAGCAGCATCATAATCATCTATGGTTATGAGCCACTGCCAAAGGCAACGGAGAAGCATTAGCATGGAACTTTATTGTCATTTCTGTCATTGTTGGCCTCTGGCTCCTGGTCTCCTTAAGTCACTTTCATGAAAAAGTCAACCAAGACCATAACACCCAAACTCCATCGTATACTGCCAGGCATAAGGAAAATCTCTGACAACACCTGCTTATGTCGCCAATTGAAAAACTCCTCACGTTTGTGTCCACAGACCTGATTTTGCTCCTTCCAGTCATCTTTGCCATCATCTTTTTTCCGTCGACGTCGACGTTGTTTTCATCGTTTTCGCAGCCGTCCTCGCTCTGACACGTTATAACCACCAAATATTTGGCAACTTTCAGGAAGACAGGAACGACGAAAAAATTACTGTTTTCCACCCACACCCTCTATAATACTCGTACACACAATGACATGGGCTGAGATTTTGAAAATTCCTGGACTCGTCCTGTATGCTGTGAATGAGAGTGGGAAAAAGAGGCGAGCAAACGCCTATACAACTATTACACATGTCACCTCATAAAATGTCCTTCAATTGTTCGCCAGTTCACCTAGCCTATGACCGACGGGTCCTTGTTCACGTACGAGTACGAATATTCTGCCTTTCGGCATCGTTGTCTTTCGAACTGATTTGCTTTTGCTAGCTCCTACATACGAGTAGATACTGGATGATCCCCACTATCTGACTTCAATTTCTGTCGTCCTTAATCGGAGTAAGGGGCTCTATTACGAGTATCTATATATATATATGTTTTTCTTTAAGGAACAAGGCGCGTATGGTATTTACAGGATTTTTATTATTGCAGGCCGCATGCATTTTATGATGGCGATCATTTGGGGCGTATGGGAGCCCTCTCACGCTTCTGGCATAAGGATATTTAATAATGAAAAGATACACGTATGTGCTAGAAGTCGGAGTATGTCCTGGAACAAATATATACGCTAGACATACGTATACCTACAGGTTAAGAGAAGGATAAGAACAATGATGGATCGGGAAATAAGAGGACCTGGATACGTATTGTCACCTGTCGTTAACGAGTCATTTTCATTCTTTGTCGAAATGGAGCAGTAGCAGGAGCGCCATATGAAATGGCATTATCCTGGGAAGGCAGTGTGTGAAAACAAAGGTGCTCCCATCTCGATGGTGTTTCCTTTAAATTCCTTTCACTTCCTCCATCGTCTTGTTCGTCTTGTTACTCGAATGTGTTATCCTGCAAACTCCATTTACTCTGAATGGGTTAAACATTTTTATTTATTTATTTTTTTTTTTTGTCTTATATGTGCTCTTCCTTATTTAATCGTTTGGCGAGTGCGAGTACCGTTGGTTATACGAGTGCGAACATTCGAATGTACGAGGATACCTGCTAGCACAAGTACTCGTATGTGTATACTATTAAATACTGTGAGCGGAAAATAGGTACATGACCTTTGCTACAGATTGGTATATTGTGTCAGTAGAAAACAGGATACACATAGGTTGCAAATAGCACAGCACAGCAGAGTGTACATGCTCAAGCTACAAGCCCAATCGTCATCTTTGGCGACCTAGAAAACGTATAAACAAAGAGAAGAGCTTTTGAGAGTCCATCCATGTCCTTTTCAAATGGGAGGCTTACTTTTGGAGATGGTTTCTCCTTTGATGATGTTGCGCTCTTTAAAAGGATGTTGTTGCTCAAGTTTTTGAGTACAATAATTATGGTCACAGGACATGCGCGTGTAGTATTGTGGAATATGCTGCGGCAACATTTGGTCAGAAACATATGTTGTTTGATGGCTCTAAAGGACGAAAGTCGCAAAGCAACATGTGTTGCTATATCACAGGGAAGGTATAAGATGCAAAATGTTGAACCGATGCTTGTAGAAGTCAAATGTTGCGGTACATCAGACTTGTTATACGAGCTGTTTGAGGTGGTTACTCTAAACTGCATTTGTCAACATCAGTTTTTTGATTTCGAGGTCTGTGTTCCAGTCGGGGGCACTCAAACAAAGGATCTGAAGAGTCCATCAGTTACATGAAAACTTTTTTTCAATTGCTTTCATCCTTTGCCGAACTATCAGTTCCGAATTGATTCAATGTTGATCCGTATGTAAAGAGACATTGTGTTGAGGATTATCGGTAAGTATACTGGCGTCGAATACGAAAAGCATACAGCGGCCACACAATCTCAGGGGCATTCTACATAAATTAAAGTGAGGCTAGACAGTTTGGCCAAAGATAGATTTCCATCCAACAAGTAACCCTATACTGCTATGTTTCAGAAAATTAGCATACAGCGACAAGGTTATGATATACCTACCTACTCGTTTATAAAAATTTTGGAGTAGAGTGGATTTGCCAACATCAAGCAGCTGGCTCTACTTAAGCCGACATTATCGCCCTTGGATGGAGAAACTGATTGTCAATTTATCCATAGGTTATCCTATTCGTTCAAACTATATTCGGCTAACGAAGCTAATGAAAACAGGACGAATTTCGGATATTGTCGGGGCAGAAACCACAGCATCCTATGAACCCAGATTTTTGGGAAGGTCCTATTTGAGTGTTTGGTGGTAGTTCGTCAGTTGGACCGAGTTCTATAACTGGCCCTGTAAATTACTCTCTGCATCGAAAGATGAACGCTGGGCGAATTTTTGCAAAGGCAATGAATTAGGGCAGTCAAAGGAAATGTCAATGTTTCAACAAGGAAGAGTACCCAATTGATTGAGTTGATATGCAGACTATTCACTTTTTGGATGGGTAAAACTGATTATCTCGGGCTGACAAGTCTGAGGTTGCCAGAAGTGGATTGCAGTAAGTATAACAGATCGAAAGTTCGCTTCACTCTTTGGAGTCTGTGTTCTAACACCATAACATACGTAGATTACGCAATAGTTCGGGGTGAACCTGGCCCGCAACTAACAAAGGTCTCCAGTTAGCCAGATCCTAAGCTAACTCCCTCCAGTTGCTCACCCCAAGTTGGTTGAGAGCAACTTGTACTTGTGCGCGCCACGTAAAGCGAGGTCTTCCTCTACTTCGTTGTCCCTGGCATCCGTTTTCTGACTAGATAGATCGACGTGGCTGTACAGCTCGTGTAGTTCGTCATTAAATCTTCTTCCCCAAAGCCCGTCAACGCAAATGAGATCGATTTTTCTTTCGAAACGACCGAAGATATTTGAGTCCATGCTTCAGCGCCATAAAGTGGGACTGGGATGATCAAGATTTTATATGGAGTCTCATTAGTCAATTGCCTCACTACTCAATTGCCTTCTTGTGGAGGAGGTACGCAAAGTGGAGCGGAACAAACAACGCGAAAATCAATCTACAGCCTTAAATGATTAGTACTTCAATTTTAATAGATTTGAATCGGTTCTGAATTCAATGAACGCCAAGAAAAGAATAAAGAATAAAATAAAAAAGATTATATCAGAATGACAGATGAAAATTAGATGAGAGATGAATATGTTTATATGTTGGTATGCGTGAATCAAATGCTTCGGTCCAGGTAGCGCCTTGGTTAAGACAGCCGCAGGCATATCTTCTGTTTGTAGATGTTCCAGCTTAATGTATTCTTGAGATAAAATGTCCCGAATGAAATGATGTCGTATATCAATGTGTTTAGTGCTTTGGTGGAGTACGTGATTTTGAACAAGAAGTTCTGCACCTCGATTGTCGATATATAAGGTAATATCACCTAAATTTCCTTTAGGAATGCTCTAAGATGAATGGCTTCCTTCATAGCTTCTGAAATCCCCATGTACTCAGCTTCCGTGGCAGACAGTGCCACTGTTCTTTGTTTTTGGGACTTTCAACTAATAGCAGCGTAGGAAAACATGAATGCGTATCCGGTATATGATCTTCTGTCCATAACGCACTTTCCCCAGTCAGAATCGACGAATCCAATTAAGCCCTTCTGATTTGTGGTATACTGTAATCCATAATCAATTGTTCCTTGAAGATAGGGTAGAACACGCTTCACACCACCCCAGTGAACGTCAGTGAAACAATTATTAAATTTGGCAAGAGCGCTTGTAACATGAGCTATATCAGGGCGGCAACAAACAGCAGCATAAATCAGTCCTCCAATTAATTCTTTATACGGGCGTTTTTCCTGTCCAGACGAATTTCCATCCTTCGAGAGCCTCGAATCAGGTTGCATGGGTATAGTTAGCGGCTTCGCGTGCTCCATATTAAATTTCTGCCTTTTGACTTATAGATATATGCTTCGAATCTTGTGTTATCTTAATTCCCAGACAATATTTTGCCTCCCCAAGATCCCTAATTTCGAAGTCTTGCTTTAAACTATTTTTAACTATTTTTATGATCTATGGAACACAGTATAAGATCATCAACGTAGATAGAGAGGATTAAGATATGTCCATTTTTCCACGCAACGTATATACAAGGATCTGCGTTAGTCGCCTTAAGACCCATTTGCCGCTGTTTATGGTCAAATTTGACATTCCACTCATGTCCGACTTGTTTTAAGCCATACAGAGCCCCTTGTAAACAACAACCTGTTTTTGCCCTTTTTGCAATAAACTGTCTATTGGCTCCCTTTGAATGATTTCCTCTAAAGAATGTTCCAATAAAGGTGGCGTCTTCATATAAATTCGTTCATTCAAATATCCATTTAAATAAGCTGAGGTTATATCAACTTGATGAATCTTGAGTTGATACTTAGCAGCAATCGCAAGCAGCGTATAGACTCTAGGCGAGCTACAGGTGCAAAAGTTCTAGTGTAGTCTACACCCGGTTGTTGCCTAAATCCTTGTGCTACCGGGAGTGCCTTTCTTAGCCTTACTACACCCTCCTCATTGTATTTGTACATCTACATCCTACCTTGTTTTAATCCTCCTGTTCACGAACCAATTTTCAAGTGACGTTTTTAATTAAGCTCTTGACTTCGTCTAAAATAGCGTTCTTCCACTCAGCACAGCATTGTCCTTGTAAGGCTTCCTTGAAAATAACTTCGCCATTAAACGCGTTATTAAACTTCGTCGTCATCCAACACATTTTCACTGTTTCGAATAGTAGCTTGAATCGGCTTGAATTCTTCAGCTGAATTTTGATCGCCATCATTACCACCAAATAGTTCAGCAGAACTTTGTTCACCTGCAGCAGCATCACATGGAATTTCCATCAATTCGACAACACCAGATTTTGTCTCGTTTTAGATGATATCTCCATCCTCAAGAATACTTGTATGAACATCCACAAACCTAACATCTTTTGTGACGTAGATTTTTCTCTCTGACGGCATCCAAATTCGATAAGCCTTTGACACATTGGAGTAGCTAATAAATATGGTATTCCCTCAGATGAATGAGCTCCAAATTTGTCTTTGTTGGGTTGTTTGTTCAAAAGAAATACTCTGCAACCGAATATTTGAAGATGCTTTAAATTTGGAACAACGTCAGAATGACAGATGAAAATTAGATGAGAGATGAATTGTTAAGGATGTCCAATACTTCTTATCGCAAAGAAACAGCGACTGGCAAGAGTGATTCTTCGTTTATTTCTGCGGAGGCAGAAATGGCAGATTTTATAGCAGAGGCAAGGTAGACAAAGTCCCTTATACGTACTATCTCGAAATTATGGCTGTCGACTGTGACGTTCTGTCAAATTCGTCGATGTTGTATGTCCTTTTTAGGTTTTGTTTCCATTTGAATACTAGGTGATAGCCCGTTGAGTTCACCCAATTATATCGATATCATCGGGGTAAGCTAGTAGTTGCACAGACTCTTGGAATATAGTGCCCTTAGTGTTCGCTTGTGAGCTCCGCACGATTCTTTCAAGTAGGTGTTATGTTAGAGAAGTCACATGATAGCGCGTCACCTTGTCTAAATGCTCTGACGGAGCAGCGAGCGTCTCAATCGTCATTATGCACAGATGGATGGCAGGGATGCCAAAATTAGACATGGTTCTACTCGTATATAGCTCGTCTGAAATGGTGGTCGGTATCGATTTTTTCCAGCATCTGCCGGAGTGTTGGAGATTTGGTCGATTGTGGACCTTCGTATGAAATAAGATCTTGTATTCGATGTGAGGAGACTTATATCTCTATAGTTGTGGCAGTCGAGGGGTATCCTTTTTTGTGGATCGGGCAAACGACGACAATTTCTCGACGCCCTCAAAATAGGCGAAATCTCTTAACTACGAGCCATTTCTTTATGTTTGGAAATAGGAAATAGTCGCAGGGGGCTAAATCTCGAGAATATGCTGGACAAGGGAGCAATTCGTAGCCTAATTCATGCAATTTTGGCATTGCGATTGCGGACTTGAGCGTCGGTGCGTTGTCCTGGTGGAAGAGAACTTCTCTCCTCGCGGTCCTTTTTACTGCAAATTGGCGTTGAATCGATCCAGCATCTCTGTATAAGTCTGCAGGAAAAGTTTTTCCATATTCTCAAGGTTTCCTTCTTCACCCCAACAGGTTTCTGTACGGGTCTTATTGCCTTTACACGTTCTTTTTAGCTATATGTAAAACTTCTGTACGTTGTTCCTGTGTCACAAGCTCTAGATATCTTCTTCTTCTTCTGGAGAAGTCAATGTTCTTCGAGTTTTATTTTGCTGGTAGAGCTCGTGAGCGGTTTTCGTCCTTCATGGCAGCGCCGTTTTGTACTCTTCCTGTACAGCTTGATCTGCTTGACGGCATTCTTCATCAAGTAGTCGGGTGAAACCCAATACATCAGTTGAGGCGTCAATGGTGGTACGTTAGCAGGCGGTGTTGCCAGTGGTGGTCGATAATTAATGCTGTCGTCGTAGGAGTTGTTGCGATATTTCGGGATACGCATTTCGCTAAGATTATGGCGGTCTCTTGCGATTGTAGCTTTTCTATGTAGTTCTTCGTTGTTGTGGGTGCAACCGATCCGAGTCAGTGTGGGCCGCCCGGAAGTACAGGATACTGGAGGCATACCTTACGTCTATGGGAAAATGGTTAATTCGATTTAGCGTTTCATGATCAGAAGACCGCCATGTTCCCTTGTGAATATTGAGGTGAGAAAATCGTGTGCTTGTTACAGTGATATAAGGAAATCCCACTTTCTTATCCTAGAATCATACTTAGGTCACTTCCCATATATCTTTTCGAGAAGCCCGTAGAAACATTCTTTGGTTTTTAGCGGATTGTCATAAGATGCTCGCTTAATCTCAAGACATATGGCAAACCCACATCCGAATAAACTCTGTTTCTTTCCCTGTAGTAATCACCATAGCAGTTATCCAGTGTTTTCTTCCTCTTTTCCTCCACCCCATCTGATCCCAGTTCCCGGATGTCGGTGATATCTGCTTGATAGCAGTCAAGGGTCTCTACTAATTGTTCGGCTGCATATGGCCAGTTAAGCGCCCGAACATTCCACTTACAGATCCGAAGGTCGTTGTCTTTTAATCGTTTGCAAGGTTCGTCAACTGTGGTTCCTTTACTATCGGAGGCTATTAGCTGGCTTATCACAGGTTTTTTTTTTGTCTCTTCCGTATAGGGTTGTGATCCCTACGACGACGTACAAAATATGTATCTTCAATGTCAGATAAGGCCTTAGACTGTGACTATTGATGCAGAAGTGGCAAAGATGGGTTTAGCGGTCAATGAAGGAAAAACAAAGTATTTGCAGCTACAACTAGATGGGTATGTCATCGCCCCTGCCCAGAAAGTTTTCGGTTCCAACACAGAGGAACAACCCAGTAGAGGAAGACCTCATCTTAGGTGGCGCATACAAGTGGAAGGGGTTCTTAGCTAACTTTGTGGGCACAACTGAAGGCAGCTAACAAAAGACCGCACTACCTGGAGAGGCATATTTGCTGAGGCCCTTATTCATCCCGGACTGGAAACCCAACCAAGTACGAAGGAGACTTCGGCTCCCGTAAAATCAACCGTTTCCACTTCGTTCGTGATAGCCAAGGGATTAGGAAAGTAATGTGCTAAAGCATTCTTTTCATTTATTGCTAATTTCGCTGTTCCCTGATAGCAGGTGGTCATGCTCGTCTTCAATATTTTTCCGCAATTGAATCTATTCCGGGTCCTTTCCTTGCGGTATAGTGATTTTAACAATATTAGCTCGTTTGCCGATGCCTTGACACTGCACTTCTACATGTCGCCGCTTATCACTGCTTATAAGTTGTGAGGCTACCTTCTCTAATTCCCAATACTTCCCGCCTCCTACCGCTATCGCACGTGAACTATCTACGGGTTTTGCCAACTCTCCTTCGCAACGCCGCCTGTCTTTAAAAACGGGTACTTATTGATCCACCCTCGTATTGCAAATTGAATAAAACCTCCACGGAAACATTTCAAATATTTAAAATTGCGCATGGTGATGAGTGTTTGAATCGAAGCGAGGTATTCAAGACTTAATAACGTCCGCCATACGCTAGAAGACGATCCAAGAGAGGGGCGTGCCTTTTCTTCGAATAATGAGGAGACAAATGAAAGCATGCGTTTTGCTCTGCCTTCTAATCCACGACCCATCGTTCAAATGTTGTCTGAGCAACTTAACCCACAGGCGACTGGTTCTTGTTTCACGATAATGTTCCCGCGCATTCCTCGTTAATGTTAACCCAGTTTTTGATTAAAACATCAGACCATACCGGTCGATTTCTTTCTTCTCCCTAAGCTGAAGACTACTAAAGAAGGAGAACGTCTTGTTAACGTGGAGGCTTTTCAACGAAATGTGAAGAGGGTCGTCTATCCACTTGTCCTTCTGGGGACACAATATCCCAAATGAAGGATAGCCTACGGAAAAAGAAGAGTACACTTTGGCATGTAAACATTCTTTAAGTCTCGAGTGGAGGAAACCATCGAAAATACTGATTAACCCGAGGTACACACCATATGACCAAATGGTGTGAGATGATTCAACGGAAGTTGATACCACCTCCAACTGTAAACTGAATGCTAAGACGTTTCCCCAATTCTCATACTTTCGCGGTATGCAAATGTACTCGTAGTCCCTGTTGTTCGTCGCCTGGTATTTCCGATCCAGAAATGGATTCATGATTCCAAATAAGCCATCAACCTGCTGGCAAATTCCTTCATCACCTACCTGAAGACACTTCCAGGAGCAAGTCGCAAACGGAGCGGAAATTTACGAGACCAATATCCAATTTGCATACAATTTCAAATTAAACGCGCGAATAAGGTGTGATTACACAAAAACAAAAGAGAAACCCAAACAAAACAACATACCAAGAGTAGAAGCTCAAGAAATTACCAACAACGGTGTTAACAAAAACAGCCACCAGGCAAGACACAGCAACCTTCCGACACCAACAACATTAAGAGCAACAATAACCCCAACCCGGTGCCAAAGTCAAAAGTTATCGCCGAACGTGAGGACGAAGAAGGCGAACAAAAAGCCAACCAAAAAAAAATGAAAACAATAAAGAGAGAAGGAAAACAACTTTAACCGGGACATCAGCCAGTGTGGAAATGGAAATGGAAAATGAAAATGATACGAAAGAAGAAGCAAAGATTGATGTGTAAATTTATTTTGATTCCATCCTCCCTCGACCATCCTGTTGATCCCATAACAACCATCGGTCATGCCAACATGTTGCATTCACTCAAAGATGGCTTCACCATTCTTCATTTCGCAAGAAAACATCATTTTCCATTGCATTGCATCTTTACTGCGATTTTCTTGCTGCCCTTCCTCTTCCTCCGCCGACCAATCGATGTGCTTTTATACCGTCATTCCTCTTGTGCATGTTTATGTGATTGTATAGTAGTGGCCCTAGGTGCACCCTATATGGAAGCCACACATACGAGTGCTCGCTGCATGCATGTTTTATTGAGTTCGGTGGCTTCTTCTTCTACAGCACCTTAGCTCGGCCATGAGCGTTCCTGCTACGGTTTTAACCAAAACAGTGGTGGGGGAAATGCATTTATAACTGGATGGAGGAAGATAAAAACTAAAGAAGAAACAAGTTAGGCCCTAATTGCCCCTCTTGATGGACTCTAATGGAATAAGGTGAGACGGGGAAGGAGATGAGATCGTGTTTCATGTTTGTTGATGTTTTTTTTATTATTTTATTTTCTTTGTTCGCGTGGCAAAGTACCCGAGAAGGGAATTGCGTGACCCGTAAGCCTGGCAACGACTTCCATCGTAAAACGAAATAAAATGCCAACCAGCCATATCCATTGCTTTGCTGGAGCTGTGAGAATGAGAAGCTGTAAAGTTCGGCTCCACGAAGGATTATTGCTAATTTCACACTAAAATTGAGGTTTTCCCCTATTTGTTGGTTGCTGTTGGTAGAAGACTGAGCGACTGCATTGGGAGGTCCTTTAACGAGCCATCATTACGGTGGTAAGGTGGGGTTCAATACAAGAAAAAAGAGTGATTAACCGACAGGAGTATTCGTAATTGCTGAATTAACCGTACCGCGGCTTGTTTTGCAATTTTATGATGTAACATACGAGTACATACATTGTATATGCACAGATGCGGGAAATCACTAAGTCAGCAGGGGTCTTCAGACGGGATATGGGACTATGAACCTATGACCGTCGCATGACTACGAGCCGCAAGTCATTTTGGAGGAAGTGATTTGCACTAATTTTTACACCTACTGGGCGAGCTGCATTAGAGTGAAACATGTGGCAGGGGATATAAGCCGAGTGCATACAACATGGATCCAGAATACCCTACACGATGCAAATACGAGTATGTTGAAGGTACAAGTATCTATCACCAGTTTCTCATGCATTTTATCGGATCCAGGGTGACTGAAGTAAAATGGAAAACTAGAGATTACTTGATTATGAAAAGAAAAGGCGATTAATAAAGGGCGGTTTTTTTTGTTTTTTCTTAAAAAAGGGGGTATAGAACTATTTTTAAAACAATACTCGTAAGGACACGAATTAGGTTTGGATCAGAAGCAATGGTTCATAATATTTGCAGGTCTATACGAGTAGGTGCTATGCTGTCTTTAACAAAGCGCAATTTTGCGGGTACAACTTTGATCCATCCTTTCGTGCATTTGGGGTTGCATGGTATTTCACCAATAATGTTCTGTCTCTTAGCTTCCAAGGCCTACAGATCGCGATATATCAGCATACACCAAGGACTTTACGTAGAAATACAAGAAGCAATTGAGTGTCGTCAAATCGCATGATCTCTGTGGCCAATTCACTGGTCCATAATGCACGTAACCAAATCATATTGGAACTGCATATACTCTTAATATGGATAAATGTCTAAATAACGTCGGCCATTAGGCAAGCCTTGTTCTTCCGGCTTTAGTTCTAGATCTCATACGGGCGGTGGCTGAGATCTTTTCACAAAATTTTCGATGAAATAAGAGTGTACTTTGAAATGTCCAGGTGTGCTGTGGTCATGTCGAGGCATCTTGCGCACCCCTTACGAATTTGAGTTGCTCGAGCAAAGTCATTGACGATGTCGAATACACGTTTACGAAGAGGCTGCTGAAAAAATTAATGATTCTGGCTGCGGAAGATGATTTGTTGAAGAGAATATTTTTAGATAACGAATTCAACTGTCCCATAGTTGGCAGAGGCTCCTTTTTTGCCATTGACGCTCTACATTATACTTAACAGAACGAAACCTCGGTAACGGAGGAAGCAGAATACGGCGAGTTTATGTCAGTGCCAACGTTGTGTCTTCACCAATGATAGGGACTATTGAGAGTTGCAGTTGAAACCTCTTTTGGTTGAAGGTTAATATTGAGATATGTGCTCGTTTCATAAGTAATTTTGCGGCCTTCTATAATACAGAGTTTTCAAATTTCAAATTTATTTCGAATTAGCGGATTTTTTTTAAGGGGTTAAGGTACCCTTAAAATGTTTGTACACAGCGCGGGCGATGGAAAATTAGGGAGGAACGAAAGATAAGTACCGATGTACGTTGGTTTTAAATGTCAGAATGTTACAATGACAAGGAAATAGAGAGCTCGGTAGGGCATTCCTCAACCGAATTGATTGGCTTAGGAACGAATCACGATATTTCAGAGTACGTGCGAAAGTGGGCGTGAATGTTAATGGTTGAAGGTTTGAAGGGTCGGAATGCTACTAGTAATTTCGATGGAGCACTGATGGTGGAAATAGCGATAAAACAAAGTGAGACACGATACATTTCGTCGGTGTTCGAGGGTGTACATTGACTGAGTGATATTAGTATCACCTACGAGTTTTATCGCACGGTTTTGAATGCAGTCTAGCAGGTGCAGAGATGTTTAAGGCGTACCTGATCAGATGTGTATATTGTGCTCCAATTTTGGGCAAACGAATGACGTATATATTGAGGCCAGATAAGAAGGGGGAAAAGTATTTCTTACATCGTTTGGGGAAACCTAGACATTTCATAGCATTTTTGGCGACATCGAATATTTGGTCATTCCAACGTAAGTTCTCATTGACACACATATCGAGAATGGAAAGTTTTTCTGTTTCGAGGACGCAAGTGCCATTCATGAATAATGGGCCGGCAGCATTGTGTTTTGGAAGCATTAAATTCCACTCTGTTGATAGTACCCCAATTGATTATGCTGCTAATATCGGATTTTAATGCGCTTAACATACGCTGGCGTTCCCGTTCTACAGCCGCAGAGAAGGGACGTGAGTCCGAAAACGAATATGAAAAGCAGAGAGTACTGTAGTCAGCAAAGGAATATATTGGATTAGAAGTGGCAGACAAGAGATCGTTGATAAAAATTAAAAAGAGTGTTGGAGACAGAACGGAGTGCTGGGGCACACCAGCATTTATTTTGCGAATATTACTTGATTTGAACGTTCCGAAAAGTAATTTCTAATCCATTGGACAAGAGAGTCGTCGATCCCAAATGCACGCATTTTCGACAAAAGAGTCTGATGCCAAACTCTATCAAAAGCCTAAGAAATATCAAGTGCAACTATGTTGCTTTCGCCAGACTGGTGTAGACTTTGGTTCCAGTGGACCCCTTTTTGACGAACGACCCACAATTTTTACTACCTTTGGGACATTGTAGTATTTTTTGCCTCAAATGTTGGTCTATTGAAATTTCACGAGCTTGAGAAAGACGTTGCAGTCATTCCTGGCTCGTTTAAACTTTTTTCTGTTTTCCTTTATTGGGTTGGTCTTGAAGAACATTTCTCTAATCCTGACAGCCTCTTTACAGTTCGAGTCGTACCAAGCCTTTTCTTCTGGTTTGATACTGTTAATTCGATGAGGAATAAATGTTGTCATTCCAAGTAGAATCTGTGATCATATCAGCAGCGACATCCACGTCGTTATCGAGAAAACATAACGATCAGTGAAAATTCCTAAGGAAGCTATTAAGTCCGCTCCAATTGGCTTTCTCGTATTGCCATCCGTTTTTTTTTTAGGAACCGTGTGTCAGTATATGAGAAATTAGCTGATATGACACAATGGTCCGATGAGCCTAGAGAGGAGAGCACATCAATGGTGAGGGTCTGGTATTCGCGTGGGCTCGTTTATAAGCTGCGTTAAGTCGTTTTTCGCAGCGAAGATCTCAACACACCGTCCTTCGGGTGTTGTCTGTCCAGAATGTAGAAGCCACCCAGAATTGTGTATATTGAAATCGCTTATAAAAACAATTTCAGTATGTAGATACAAGCAAACAATTATTTTTATGGTGTCAGACAGCGCATCAAACTTGTTAGATGTAGAATTGCTGTCCAGTTTGGAGCTTCTGTAAATAAGGTAGTAGTGGATAATTCGCTTAACGGAGATGAAATTTTAACAACATGAAACTGAATTCCGGATTGGAATAGGGACTACATTATGATAGAGTTTAGTAAGCTACATCACTACGCAAGTAAATGCCGAGAACGCGGTGAGAAAAGAATAATGACACTGGGTGGGGCGGAATCCACCTGAGTTTTACTAAGTGCCCAAATAGCTGGCTTGAATGTACAGATATGGACGTACGCAAAAAAGTGATTACTTTTTAGCCCGAGGATATTTGCTATGTCCACCCTAAATTCCTGAGCCATTATAAGAAAAGAAAAAAAAGTACCAGTCCTGGAAGATCTAGGAAATTGCAGCTCAATGTATAAGTAATTGGGTTTCTGATTGGCTGTTAAATTTACAAGAAATAAGCAGCCACTCTAAGATTGATCGTCTAAACGTAGAAATATGATCTAACTTTCTTAAATGGAAAACATTTCCTATCATAGCAAGTTCTTATTTTCGAGAAGATAGCGAATCAAGCAGAGTATAAGTATATAAAGTATATACTATAAGTATAGCAGAGCTTTTGCAAGTTTCAGCCGAATATTTATTGGAGTATAGCCAGCAGAAATCCACAGCAGGGGTAACGCCGTATAAATATTTCTTACAAGTATCTAGGTTTATATGGTTACAGGCTGTAAAACGGTTATTTAAAATGATTCCAAGCCTTTTTATCGTTCCAATGAAAGGAATTTTCTCTCTGGACATGTAAACATCAGGGTATTCGTCATGTTCGCCCGATGTTCTTGCCTGCCTTTCGATAGGCATAGGGACATTTGGGATTAAGCAGAAGACCATTCGACTATACGTAGAGATTTATTGCCTTTAAGTCCTTCCACAATTTCCGATTTGTGACCGCGAAGTCAAAAAGTACATTTGGACGTCATCCGCATATATGTAGGTGTATCGTGCTATGCTTACAAATTGGATAAGGTAATTAATGTATAAAACGAAGAGTAGATATTCGAGAATTGAGCCTTGTTGAAATATTTGGCTAAGGTAGTTCCAAATAAGTTCAACGACTCTCTTATCTAATCCGACCCTGGAATAAAGTTTTCAACAAAATTTGCTGTGATTCACCGAATCAAAAGCTTTTGATAAGTCCAAAAGCCAAAGTTTCATCAAAGATGTCTTCAACTATTTATATGAGTGCAGTTGTGGAGCTGTTCTCTGCTCGATAAGCAAATTGACGTGGGCTTATTAAATATTTGGTGTCAAAACGAACTTGCAGCTGACTCTTATAATGATTTCTAAAACCTGTTATAAGCCAGAAAGAATGCTAATTGGACCAAAGTCGAAGCATTCCGTAGGGATTGACTTCTTTGCAATTTGTTATTTTTGTGTTATTTTTTCGAGGTTTCAAGAAGTGGGAAAGAAAGATCTATCTGGGCAGTAATTATAAACATGCGTTAGCGTGTCAATCATAAATGGCAGTAGATTTTATGATTTAGTAGCGAAAATAACGTCAGAACTCTTAACAATTAAAAAAAACTAATTTAGGACCTAAATATGCTGAAGAATTCGTCAAAAGAACCAGTCGGGTCTAATATAGATTATTTAACAAATTCGGGTTGATGTCTGTACTGTTGGAAGATGACTTGTTACTGACAATCGCGAGATCACGCAAATTTTTCAAAAGATCGCGGGAATGATATATTGTAGTTGACGTTGTGTTTTTCACTATAGTTCTGTTCACTATGTTTCTCAACTTGACAAAACTAGTTCTGTTTAAAAACGTCGGATAGGTTCTTTTATAAATATTTGTTTAAGTGAAAGATATTTATTGAAGAGCTCCGTAAACATTGATTCAAATAAAGCCACTATGAAGTGAAATATTCCAGCAAAAGTCCCAGGGCAAGTAGAGCCCTCGCTATGCAAAGAATCTAAGTTTATATATTTACAATTTTTGATCCACGTGAGGAGACTTAAAGCAAGGAACAGAGATTTGGTGAAAGACAACTAAATATTCATCCGATGTAAAAAGGCAATCCGAGGGCGAAGGTCGACATTCTGCTCTGAAATGTGTAGGCACAGAATTATAAATAATATTCAGTCCAAAGTTTACAGCGAAGTCTTTAGCAGAAATTGCTCTTGGGTCAATATTTAATAAGTTTTTATTGAAATCGCCGCTTTTGCAAATATTTCGCAAATATTTTGCTAAGTCAGACATCCCGGCCTCGAATTCAGTAAGAACAAAATCACATTTCTCATACTAGTCAAAGATTTGAATATGCAACAATTCTGTGCTAGCGGACATTGCATTTCTTTTTCTAACTTCAGTCACTTCAATACAGGACTTGGGCGTTATTTGTCATTTAGTTTTTTTTTTTATTTAATGGGCTTCTGACCTGTGAAGGGTCTCTGCCTGAGATAGTACTGCAGTTCTCCATCCTCTGCGATCCCGATCACAATGTAGTCGACATATTTTGGCTTTTTGGATTTCACCCACCCACAGGACCAAAAGTCCGTCGAAGAATTTTTCTTCATCCGGCACCATACAGCAGAACTGGTAGGATAAGAGTTTTGTAAATTATACTTTTGGTCCTTCGAGTTAGGAGTTTTTAAAGCAATTGTTTTGCCAGACCGAAGAAGCAACGGATCTCCATTAGGGTGTCATTCGTGGAGTTCACGTTTACTCTGAATTTTTTAACTACCTCAAAATTGTTGCTATCAACAGTGACGTTTTGTCCCAGGCGGTGGACTTATGCTGGTTTGTTTGTTAGTAGCATTACTTAGTCTTGTCCTCGTTTACTTCAAGGCCAAACAATTTCGCCTGTTTTTTAATGGTCGTGAAAGGCTCTATCATGGCATGCTGCGAACGACCGATGAGTAACTGAAGGGACATGTTGAAGATAGTGCCTTACGTGTTGACACCTGCCCTGAGCACTATCTACTCCAGAACGAGATTGAAAAAGTCACATGATAGCGCATCTCCTTGACGAAATCCGGTGCGCGTTTGAAATAGTTTGGATTAGCTACTTCCAAATTGCACATTGTAGTGCCTGTTTTTCAGAGTCACGCGACACATCTCGATCAATTTTTCCGTAATCCTGAATTCGGTCATCGCCGTATAGAGCACCTGATAATGAATACTATCATATACGACTTTCAAATCGATGAATAGATGGTGAATTTCGACTTGACATTCATTGGTCTTTTCCAGGATTTGCCTCAGTGTGAATATTTGTTTTATAGTCGATCTAGCGGGCCGGGAGCCACACTGGTACGTGCCGATTAGTATATTGGATCGCCTCTTTTGTAGACGGAGTATATGGAGCTGATAGTCCAGTCGCCGGGCATGCTTTCTTCCAGCCACACTTGGTTGATGCGCCTTACCAAAGTATCGTTACCGTATTTGAAGAGCTCTGCTGGTAGGCCATCAGATCCTGCGGCCTTGTTCTCAAGATTTTTTATAGCTAAGCCGACTTCTTCTGTGCTGCGTGGTGAAACTGGTTCTTCATTGACTGGATGTGGGTTCTCTTCAGCTGCTGGATATGCTGCTTAAACACATCTACTATTACCTGTGATTTGGTGAATTTCATTCGCATTTTCGATGAGCCTATGTTCCGGTCTTGAAGTCAGCTGCCTGGCCGTTTTGTGAAACCTCCGGATGTTTTTTAGATCGCGGGACTCTTCAATCTTCTTGAGCTGGGAGGCTGCGTAGACCCTCTTCTTTCTACACGGGATCTTCTTCTCCTGACTCGATACACTTCACTCCCTGTCCTTATTTTGCACTACAGGGTTTCTTATATGCAACTTCTGTCATCTTTTTCCGGTATACGCATTCATCACCATACTACGGGCTCTTTATTTGGGGTGGCTGGTACCCTACAGTGGCTCCGGATATCTCCTTAATGATTTCTCGATATTGGCACCACTGATTTCTGGCCTTGGTGGTGGGTGAAGGCACAGTGGAGAGTTTCTCACGTAGGCGGTCTCTGTAGACTCTGGCTACTCCAGATATATTTAGGCGTCCAACATCGAATTTCTTCTTCTGGGTAGTTCGCAGCTTATTCTCGTTGGACAATCAGATCTGAATTTAGCCGCAACGAGAAAATAGTCAGAGTCGACGATGTTGGATGCGTGTCTCGCATCCACAAGCACCTGGTCGATTTGGTTGGTGGTTCGACCGTCTGGAGAGCGCCAAGTTGCTGTGTGGATCCTTAGCTTTGGAAACCTAGTGACATTTTTCACCGTATTATGAGCTGCTGAAAAATCAATTAGTCGGTAGCCCTTGTCTGTTGTTGTTTCGTCGACTTTAGCAATGAAGTCCCAGATCACACTTCGGACAAGCTCCGTAGGGTCTATCCAGGAGGTCATTAGTCTCCTAGGGTCTTCAGCCCCGTCGGTAGGTGCGTATATTAGGCTTATCTTTTGGAAGTTGCCTTTGATGCGGATCAGAGCCAGACGATCACTTATCGGCTTGAAGTTCATGTCTTTTTCACTAAGCCGATACAACGGATCCGCATCCTTATACATGCAATTTTTTTTATGATAGCTGTACTAAATGTCGAATTTTTTCTTTTCATTTTATCTGATCCTATGGCCGTAATATCTGCCTTGTATCGCGTGAGGGCAGATTCAAGCTTTTGAGTAGCACCTGGGGTGTACAGTGTTCGTATATTCCAGGTACCTACTCTCAAATCGTAGTCCATTGACGTTCCGGGTCTAGTTGCCATTTGAGGAGATTCATTATTTGATGCTGGTTCTGTCTCTCTCATAACTAAGATGACAGACACTTCGCCAGCATTCTGGAAGTCTCAGCTTTTCGACATCCAGCCAACATCGAGGCGGATCATCATGTTGTTGCATCCAGGGTATGAATTCGGAGATCACAGGCATAATGAAGTGTCAAGTAAGACCACCAAAGTTCGACGCTGAAAACCTGCATTTGCTAAAATCATTGCCGATCACGTTTCTCTCAAGTTTTCTCAAAATCTTTTTCTAACAAAGCTACTGACGCAGAAAGACTGCTTGCTGAGTTATTTAAAGCAGCTGGAAATGATCTGGTTGGGAACATGCACCAGGTCAGCTGTAAGATATGTTCAGAGGAAATCATGCCTGAAGCATGCAATCACAGCATCATTAGTGCGATCCACAAGATTCCTTTTGACTGCGCCGACTATATAAAGGAACAAGTCTCCTAAACATGTATAAGATCTTTTCTGCCGTATCATCACATACATACAATGAAACCATTCATGAACAATCTGATCGGTCCCCCTACATTACGACTGACCTTGGTAAGATCCCAGACATTTCAGATCGACACTCACCCTCAATTTGTGGGCTTCAAAACCCTGCGTGCATAGGAATGAGCTGTACAACGCTATATCTAATTTTGACGTCCCCTCCAAGCTTGTCAAGTTATGCAGAATGGCTATGGAAGATCCATAATGAAATAACCGTTATATTTATGCTCCGGAAGGTTCTTAGACAAGACGGAGCGCTATCATATGACTTTTTTGACACAGCCCTAGAAGCAATCGTGCAAAACGCACTGACTAACAATAGAGGCACGATTATTTTCATAACCGCACAAATATTGTACTTGTGTACTCGGATGATAATGGGCGAATACAGCGAGCCATCAATCAGCCTTTCGTATGTATTGAGGCGAAAGCAGCCAAAATAGATCTGACGATAAACGAGGGCAAGACAAAGAAAATGACTTACACCTCCGACGTTTTGGTCAGAATGTCGCCTTCAGTGACTTTGAGGTAAGTTAAGGACGTCAATTTTGGCTCTGCAGTTACAAGCAGCAACCATAACCCCCAATAATTACTCTAGCTAGTCTATGTTCTTTGGACTTAGGAAGCAATTGAGTTACAGAGTCCTCTCTCGTATAACCGAACTGGCTGTATACAAGGCTTTTGCCATCTGGCTCCTGCTCCATTGCGCAGAGGCTAGGATGAAGAAGCACTTAACCATTTAGAGAGAAAGATACTGCGTGTGATTTTCTGTGCAGCTTGTAATGATAGGGAACAAAGGAAAAGATTCAACTGCGAATCCTACAGGCTCTACAGTTACCGGTCTAGTCAGGCATCCACAGATCTAACGTCTTAGGTGACTGTTCCATGTTGATCGAATGGGCATCATTGCTCTGGCTCAATGAGTCTGCGGCTGTAATCCGGGGCAACAGAAAATTACCGCATCTAAGGTAGCGCATGCAAGAAAGAGGACCTCAGCCAACTTGTTATGCAGCACTGGACGCAGTTGACGAGATTTTGTGCTGGAGGAAAAAGCTTATTGGTTGAGACTAATGTTCACCATGAATTAAAGCGCCACCCATGTATGTAGGTAAGCATCTTCCTGAGTACGGCAGCTCCCAGAAATATGTAGGTAGTTGTATGGCCAACACCAGGAGATTCATTGTTTTATGAAAAGGCTCAGTGTTATGTATTCATTCCGAGAAGAGGGCCTGAGACTTATTCTGTTTTCCTGTTTTGGAACAAACATTTTCATCCCAACCACTGATTACAATTCCTCGTGTTGATTGGTGGAACTTTTTCATTTATTGAATTCCCTCTTAAAGCTCCTAGATGTCGATGGGGGAAAACAAAAGGAAGAACAACCCATTGTGCTGGAATGTCATCCACTGGGAGAAAAATTCATTAACCGAATTCGAAGCAAACATGCAATTCGAATCCGTATCCGCATTCGACAAAACCAATTTTTCATCGTCGTTGACGTGTTTTCAATTAAAACAAAAATTCATCCCCGAAAAACCATTCGACAAACCCCAATGGAATGGAACACAAAGAACAACTTCTTTGCCTGGAAGCAAAGTTATTCACTTTGGTTACCCAACAGCGCATCACACATGTGTGCGACGCGGCATTGGCATTGGCAACGGCTTTTGTACTGCTGTACTTACATTTGTATACCTATATGCCAACGTGTGTTTATGCGGACGCCCCACCCCTGTACACATATCACCGTGCCGTACAACCGCAAACTAATTAACATTCTTGTACGCACTCAAAGCCTCAGAAGCAGGGAACAGCCGTCACCATCACCGACACCGTCACCGTCACCCTCACTGTCGCTGTTGCCGTAGACTGGTAGCCATAGCTGTTGCTAGCGATAAAGCCAATACCACCAATATCCAGCACTGCCGCACCAGCCACCGCACTCTGCTTCTCTGATCAAGTCGCCACCGTCGATTCGATTGCATTGCACAGAGGACCACAGTGTCACTTCTCCCATGCCACCCCCGATCCAGTCACTGGTACAAAATCACAGCGTGCAAGGAATTCCATTCGGCCAGGGAACTTGACCAGACCATGCCAATGCAAAGCAACATGCTGCGTAGACCTCTGTAAGGCCTCTGCCCATCTTCGTGGCTTTCTGTTGTCCGTCGCCTTCACAAATACCAACAAAACGCAGTCGACCGTTTCTTATGTATGTTAGCTTAGGCTAAGGCAGCACCAGCAGCGGCATTGTACTCGTAACACGACGCAAATGCCAGCTGGGATTTAAAATGGAAGCGAGAACAGCGCGACTTTGGCATCATGTCCTTCGACACAATCAAATGGGGAGCGTTGGAGATACCCATACTCACAGTTGTACTCGTATGAAAAATCTTGCCTATTCCATGTCATGATTTGGGTTAGTTTTATACATAAACGCCGTATGCTCGTACAAGTTCCAGTAGCAGCACTGGAAACCCAATCGGATATTTACTTCAAGAGGGTGCTCCTCATTCTCTAAACGGCTTCGACTAAGGCAAAACAGCGTGTGCCAACGTAGAAGTCTGTATGTACCTAGTTCGAGATACTTTTTCATTCCGTCTCTTCGTTGTTTTACACACAGAGTCAGCCATGCATTGCCAGACAAATTCGCATGCAGCAGCACCAAAACCACTTTGGTAGACGAAAGCAGCAATGCCAGACGGAGAGATGACGAAAACAACTTCAAAACTTGATATCCCCATTGAGATTAAGATGAAGAGAAAGACCCAGGAGCGATGGAAAAAATTATATTTTCTCCACAAATGCCACGACCAACGCATCGGATATGCGACTGAGATTCGAGTAATTGAAATTTTTTTTTTGTTTTTTAATAAAGTTGGAATGTGTTTGGTACGGCAGGCAATTATCTGATTTTCTCCTTTGTAAACTTTTTTCAGCTTCTCCTCTTCGAAAAGCTTATAGTTTTGGAATTTAAACCTGCTCAAAAAAACTGCTTTACTAAAAAAATTTCATAAAAAGGAATAAAACGGAATGTTTGTAGGGATTTTTCGGAAATGAAAAAGTTTGGTTATTCCGCAAAGGGGTATTTGAAAATATCTAGGTATTACTTTAAGAGCACAGGAGATGGGAATTTCTGCCCGAATTTGGGTATCTACTATGAGTTTACAATTTATACTACACGAGTGTGCAAGATTCAGTGGAAAATGACAGTCCTGTCCAGCACTCAATCAGAATAGAGAAACAGAAGACGACCCAATCGACAAACCTTCAACAGTGCGCACACTCTTCCTTAAACGACTACTTAAGTGCATATGCACGGTCAGGATCATTTGGACTTGTCTAGCACTCATCTATATCGAATTATAGCTTATTGCCAGCAGAATCTCCAGCAAAGGGCTTGCGGAAGGCAGATGAGGAACCTACCGAGCAACAGAGTAACATGTCGCAACTGATCGCAAAATGAATCTAGAATCACAGAAAGTGCGAAGCAAAACATTGCTACTTAATCAAAGATTTGGTGATGAGGCACCAAACTCGGTTGTTCAAAGTGGACGGTAAACTAGAACCACCGCTGGGATTACAGACGGTCACCGAGAAAGTACGTGAAAAGCAAAACACATGCCTCATCCCAATTTTACTGTGCCAACAGTGCTATTGTTTCAACTTATTTCAAAACCGTGGAATTCGGCCAGAGGTTTCATCAAGAATGTCGTGAGTCTTTCACCATCGCTAATGTCAAACAATACTTTAATGGTGGCGAGTTAGTTTGCTTAATAGCAACATTACATACCTATGCGTTTAAAACATCCGCCAACATCAGCCAACATCGCCGCTCCAAATGGTGCAAAATAAATCAAGGGGCTGGAGGTGGTGACCACCGTATCACCGTCTCAAACTGGGACTTCACCAGCAAATTGTTAACTGTACCATCTGCAGACGCTAGACAAGAAGGGAGCATTCCAACAGATATCAGTCGCACCAGAGGATCGTCCAAAGGAATCAGTTACAACACCTTTTGTTCTCTTTGAATTCAACGTCATGAGCCACACAATGAGTCTTGCTTCTGCTTTGTTTCGGTCATCAAAGTATTCAAGTGCTTCTTCGGATACTCTGAGCTGAGATACTTGAGATATATCGTCAACAAAACTGCTATCGAACGTCCCACAGACCCAAACGAGACACTAGCTGCCCAAAGCCGCTGATAATAGACAAATTAGGAAAAGTCCTTGGATCTCGCAATTTTTATCGGAACTATGTATATGTATTGGGTTTTCCAATAATGACTTGACAACTTTTTTTTTAAATAAAACCCAAACCATTTGAGATATTTCAAAAACTTTATGATCGGCTTGAAGTACAATCAAAACATTTATGAATAGAACTCGACTTCGTTCATATGGCCACCGCGGGCATGTTTACAGCGGTTGATTCGTTGGACCCAATTTTCAACGATTCGGCCACACACATTTCGGCTGAAACGGCCGCTATTTCGTGTTCAATGTTGGCTCTGAGCTCTTCCAACGTCGTCGGCGTGTTGGCATAAACCAATGACTTAACGTAGCCCCACAGAAAATAGTCAAGCGGCGTTAAATCGCACGAACGAGGCGGCCAGTCGACTGGCCCATGTCTTACTCTTCAATAAATCGATTGTAGCGTGTGCTGTGTGGCTTGTGGTATCATCCTGTTCAAACCACATGTTGTTCTTCCAATTCGGGCCAAAAACAATCGGTGATCATGGCGCGATAGCGCTGACCATTCACAGTAACGTGACGATCGTTATCGTCGACGAAAAAATATGACCCAATAACGCCGCCGGCATGCAAACAGTTATTTTTTGTGGATGAAGTGGTGAATCATGAAGCACATGTGGATTTTCACCCGACCAATAACGCATGTTGCTTATTGACGAACCCATTGAGCCAAAAATGAGCTTCGTCACTGAAAATAATTTTGCGATGAAATTCATCATCTTGGCGCATCTTCTCCAGAACCCAATCGGAGAACGTAAGTCGCTTCAAATGGTCCATTGGCTTCAATTCTTGAGTCAGCTTGATCTTGTATGGGGGTAAACCAAGATCCTTACGCAAAATACGCCATAATGTGGTCTGAGCGATGCGCAATTCTTGAGAACGCCGTGGAATTGACTGATTTTCATCGTTTGCTACGGACGCCTGAACGGTGGCGATATTTTCGGCACTCTGACCAACCCGTTGTCTCACTGACACGGCAACATCACACAACGAATATGTAGACTCACATTTTTGCACTAAACTTGTTATTGCCTGTCTAGAGCGGGAATTACGACCGAAAAGTGGAGTTAACGCTCTTAAAGTTGCAGTCATCGACTCCGAATTTCGGTAGAAAATTTTTATAATTTGCAGACGTTGCTCGTTCGTGTACTTCACCATGATGTAAATGTTGAGTTTACTGAATAAGTTGACAGTGACAGTTTGATGATTAGTGAAAGAGTGCGTTCACAAATTAAATTCAGAGTTGTCAAGTCCCTATTGGAAAACCCTTTACATCAATTTAACAGTCGGAGGAAAGAAAGGCATAGAGCAGAGCTTTCAATGAACTTAGGGATGTAGCTCAACTAGCCCATCCACATGTCAATGTACCTCTAGTAGTATCGCTCAGTCATTGCAATATGAGCTGTCCCGGATAAACTCCAAGGACTTGTAGAAGCTAATTCCGATAGAAGGCAAATACAAAGTGTACGATCAGGACCTTTAAGACATCTACAGAGCGCCGATTGAAGGCCGTGAAGACATCATCCTCTGCAGCCACAAGACGCTGGCATATGAAAAAGACCAGATATCCTATCACGATTATTACCGCGCAGCCCATCAGCTTGAGGAATGGCCGCTTCTCAAGGATGGAGTTTGTGGCGGGGGTAAGACAATTGTTCCCTATGTGTACTTCCGCATTGATAACATCAACATGCCTGTGATGTTCAGCACCCCAGATTTGACTGCAGAGAGAGGACTAGGAAATGAAGCCCCTTGTGACAAGCCCAGAATCCAACCGGCACATCGAAATCGGTATAATTCCACTGATACACGACTTCAGGTAACTATTAACGGTGATCGACCCTCTTTAGGAGATAGCTAGAAGGAATACTAATCAAGGACATTACTGCAGAAACGATCGACAACTTTTTCTACTACAAGTGGGTATGCTGATTTGGAGCATCAAAAACGATAACCACCGACAGAACATCCTAATTCGAATATGCCCTTTGTAATGCGCTTATTACGCTCATAAGGAGCATAGGCATGTCAATGAAAACCTTAAATCAACAGACGCTGGTAAATATATACGGAACAATTTTGACATGCCCTGGTGAATTCTTCTTTGAAAATTCCCGGGAGGATATGCGACAAGTGAAGTGCACTCCTTCTACATATTACTGCAGGGCAAAATCACAAAACACTCTGTTTAGCCACAGTTGATGCAGTTCAGAAATCGAGCAGCCGTAGACGTATGTTGGCCCATTTGAAGCTCTGTTACGCATTTCGGACTACGAGTACATTTTTACGTGTCAAACGACAACAATATCTACGGAAGGGTTACAACCAGCCTAACTTTAACAAAGAAACCTGTCCAACTAGGAAAGTCTCTAGCAAATGCCATTAAAAGAACTTACTTCAAGTTGTTAGTGCGCTAAATTACGGTAGATATTCTTTGATTTCATCGCATTCCCTATATGGAGCCAGGCACATATTTAAAACGTCCAATTTTCAGCTTAATGGATAGGTTGGACCTAGCTTGATTTTCCATACGAAACTGGCTAAGAAGATTTGTTTAGGGTCCATGAAGCAGTCTGCAGTTATACCCACAAGAGCTGAAGTAGCAATGGAAGCTCCTGCCGAAGATACACACAATTCTAATACTCGTAAACAACCATTATTTAGTTTCAACCTAGGTCTAGATACTCTAGATACATAGTCAGAAGCTAGAAAGAAAAACTGAGTGAAGACTTTGCAATACGCCACTGCCACCAGCATTGAATGCCAATATGCAGCCACAATGCAGCACTAATATATGTCCGTAGTGTGAAGAAGAGTGTATGCAGCAGTCAATAGCAGACAACATAATAAAACAAGCAGGCATGCATGCAGAGCCAAAAAAAAGGGAGGGCAGGTACTGACAGGTACATTTTGAATATTCCAAATGAAGTGTCAAAGAGTCACAAAATGCGAAACTTTCCTTCTTGAGGTTCAGGCAAACGATGTGAAAATTCAATTTACCGGGCTTACCGTTTTAAGTTGGCATGTGCTCATTATCAATTCAATCCTAGCTCCTTTAAATAAAACCGCTCCTGTAGCCATATTGGCTTTTAGTTTCAATATAGCTATCCACTACTCTTCTTCGCCGGGTGGATGAAGTTATTGTCGATCATCACCCAAGTTAATTGGTTCATTCTGCCTACTTAAAAGCGAAATGTTGGCCTCCTTCGCCGTTCGGAGCCGGTGTCGTCTAGGCAAGGTTTACAAGTCGTCCGTTTCTTCTGTAGCGACGTGATGAAATATTAGTCTTAGTCTTAGTCGAGCTTAGCCTTTTTGCCTAACTATGCATCTGATGACTATTCTATCATACATTCAAATGGTCACTGCTTCTGATCTCTGTAGCAATTACATTAACAAATGTCACAGTTGCTAAACCTATTTCTTCGCGCTTTTAGAATGACACTGATATCTGATGGCATCCTCTGCTTATTTTTCGTCTGTTCGATGGCATGTAGAAACAGTCCAGATATTTCACGTGAATTGCCGAGAGTCGTTCTCCGTTTGACTTTTTTCAGGGTTAACTCCACGGCACAACACTCAACCTGAAGGGCCAGACCCTTCAATGCTTTCTATGGGAGTATTAGCGCCGCCAAATGCTTTTCTAAAAACTGTTCCGTCATCTTTTTTTCAACCATCTACCTAGATGTCGGAAAAACACCATATGACCTGAACGGCGAAAATGCCGATGTTATCGCTAAATCTGCGTTTCGCGCCATTGATTCTTACTTCGGGGATTTCGCAGATAAAACATTCGTATGGTGCTTTATTTAGATCATGCGCATGCACTAAAGTTCACCCAGGTTTGAGTATTCAATTACATTTGCACAATCATAATCAGTAGACTGAAAACTGTTCGGCGACCGACGACGTCTTCCAGGGAATGAGACGGGCTATGGCGATCACCATCGGTTACATCATTGTTACAGAGGTCCCGCGAGGATTAGAAGCTGGAAGAGATTACGGCACGAAGGTTCACGTGCCTGTTGTGAAGATAATCGTCGTAACAATTACCTCTGAAAGGTCTACTAGAGTTCCTTGTTGCTTCAATAACTTTTTCCATAGATCTCACTTAGTTTTCAATTGTCTTCAGTTGGTCGGACATAGTAACGACACAACTTGGATATTCCGATTTCTGTTTCACAAGAAGTCTTTGGAGGATTTGAGAGCTGCTCTGAGACAATAAATATCCTATCAGAAGAACATTCTAAGACACTTAGTCTCTGAAATCCCTAGGGACTGAGACTGTATTCTCTAGGATTATTTTTTGTTCGGAGGTAATCTTTTACCGTGTATCTCCTTTCTAGGAAATTCCTGTTTCATTTCCTTTAAGCTTATTCTGTTTTTTTTTTATAAAGTAGAGCGCGCTCAAGGGGTAAAGGTACCCTGAAAGATAGGTACCGATGTACGTTGGTTTTTAATGTCTGAATATTATAATGACTAGGAAACAGAGAGCTCGGCAGGGCATTCCACAAGCGCGTTGTTCGGCTTAGGAACGAATCACGATATTTTAGAGTACGTCCGAAAGTGGGCTTGAGGGTATACTGATGAGCATTCATAGCGAGATGGGTGTTACGGTTAAAAGTTTGAAGGGGTGGAATGCTACTGGCAATTTCGATGAAGCACTGGTGGTGGAAATAGCGATAAAATAAAGTGAGATACAAAACATTACGTTGGTGTTCGAGGGTGTCCATTGACTGGGTGATATTCGCATCACCTATGAGTTTTATCGCACGGTTTTGAATCCTATCTATCAGGTATAGAGGTGTTATAGGAGCACCTGACCAGATGTGATTATTACACTCCAATTTTGGGCGGATAAATGCCTTATATATTGAGGCCAGATCATATGGAAAGAGTATATCTTGCAACGCTTGAGAGAATCTAGACATTTCGCAGCACTTTTGGCGACGTCGAATATGTGGTCATTCCAATGTAAGTCGTCACTGACACACATACAGAGAATGGAAAGTTTTTCAGTTTCGACAATGGAAGTGCCATTCATGGATAATGGGCCGGCAGCATTGTGTTTTGGAAGCATTAAATTCCACTCTCTTGATAGTACCCCAATTGGTTATGCTGCTAATATCGGAATTTAATGAGCTTAACATACGCTGGCGTTTTCCGTTCTAAAACCGAAGCGCAGGGACGTAAGTCCCGGAACGAATATGAAAAGCAGAGAGTACTGTCGTCAGCAAAGGAATATATTGGATTAGAAGTAACAGACAAGAGATCGTTGATGAAAATTAAAATAGTGTTGGAGACAGAACGGAGCGTTGGGGCACACCAGCATTTATTTTGTGAATATCAGACTTGAAACCATCCAAGATAGTTTGAATTGAACGTTCCGAAAGGTAGTTCCTAATGCATTGAGGAAGATAAGAAAAGACACTGATGCCAAACTCTGCCAAATGCTTTAGAACTATCAAGCGCAACTATTTTGCTTTCACCAGATTGATGTACGTTTTGGTTCCACTTTTCGGTGAGACATGCCATCAAATCACCAGTGGACCTGTTGCTACGAAAACTATATTGCCGGTAATTGAGAAGTTTTCGTGTTTCGAGATATTTCATGAGCTGACGATTTATTAGCATTTCCATGACCTTGGAAAGAAGGGTAAGTGCAGGAGGAGAGAGTAGAAGATATGCCTTTTTTTTTGGGACGGGCTGGACAAATGCTGTTTTCCATCTACTCGGGAAGAGTCCTAAAGAGTAGGATTGATGAAAAATCTAACGCAGTTTTTCTGCCAGTTTCGAAGAACACCTCTTCAGAAGAAGGGAAGATATACCATCTGGACCAGCGGACTTATATATGTTGAGATGATTAAGTACTCTTGCTACTACACGAGTGTAGAAGTGGATTCTTCCAATTTTTTCGACACACTCAAGTCTAGGCAGGGATAAAGCACAATCTGGGAGTGTTGAACTGGCCGCAAAGTGTACAGCAATCAGATTGGCATTGCCCAAAGAGCTGACAGCCGGAATGTCATTGTAAATGAGGGTTGGGATGGAGGATGAGACAGAATTCCTGATGTTTTTGACGAACGACAAAAGTTCACGAGCTTGAGAAAGACGTTGCCGCCATTGGGTTGATCTTGAGGTACCGAAACATTTCTCTAATCCTGACAGCCTCTTTACAGCTCAAGTCGTACCATGCCTTTTCTTTTGGTGTGATACTCTTCATCCGATGAGGTATAAAGGATCTCATTCCAAAGAGAATGATGCTTATATCAGCAGCGGCATCCACGTCGTTATCGAGGAAACATAACGACCAGTTAAAATTCCTAAAGAAGCTGTTAAGACAGCTCCAGTTGGCTTTCTGGTATTGCCATACGGTCTTTTTAGGAATTTTTTTTCTAACTGTGTGGTCGGTGTACGAGAAATTAGCTGATATGATACAATGGTCCGACGAGCCTAGAAGGGAGAGCACATCAACTGTGTACTTATCAGGGTGAAAAGTTAAAAACAAGTCCAGGGTGTTGGCGGTATGACTCGAGTGGGCTCATTTACAAGCTGCGTTAAGTTGTTTTTATGTCGGAGTAGCGTACAGTAAGTTAGAAATTATTTACATATCCACTTGTGTACATATGTAAACTTTGGCAGACCTACAATTTGTGAAAGTGGGGTTACTTGGGGGGTATCTTCCAAGGATTCCGCCATCTATTTAACAAACTCTACCCGCTGCGCCTGCCTAAATTGCCGATCTGCCGATCTTGTTTTTTTAATCTGAATAGAGCATCGAAATACAAATCACCCGCCGATTTCTTTTTGCGAATAGTTGTTCGCGTAGCTGAAGACAAAGATAGTTGTAAATTGAATGAATTTGTCGGTGGAGAAAGGGCTGACAGCTGATAGCCCTTAATGTTGACGAAATTCTTCCAAGGTGGAGGGCGTGATTGTGTGAAATAATGGGTCTATCCCATTCGTCTATATCCTAAATGCACGATGGAATACAAGGGCTCGCACTTATGCACTTATCTTGGAAGCATTATCCTTGGCTGCCTTGTACGCCATGAGTAGCGTGCATATTTTCTCTTCCGGGGCAGTGGTCGTTGTATTTGAACTCTGAAGGATGTCTGTAGATGTGGAACAATGTGCAATACTTTGATATAACAATTGCTTAACCAGCTCTGTGACATGTGGCACCATCTTCTTGGGATCACATATTACTGATGTCAAGTTCATTTAATTCTGGTCAAAAATAGTCTTCCAATATGGCACAATAGCGAACTCCATTGACCGTAACATGGCGATCATTTTATTCGACGAAAATATACGGTCCAATCACCTTTCGGCATGAAATCCACTCCTCACGGTCACTTTTTGTGCATGCAATGGAGTTTCTTAAAGCGTATGTAGGTTTGTTGCATTCCAGTAACACATATTTTGCTTATTGGCATAGTCATTAAGCCAAAAATGAGCTTCATCGCTGAAGATGATTTTTCCATGAAACCCCGGATTTTCTTCAAACTTTTGGAGATCCGAATCGGAGAAGTTACGGCGCCTCAAATGATCTAGAGCCCTTGAGCTAATTTGAACTTGCGAGGGTGTATGCTAAGATCTTTACTCAAAATTCGCCACAATGTGGACTGAGAGATTCCCAATTCCTGTGAACGGTGTGGAATCGTCTGATTTGACTCATTTTGAAATTAAAAACTTACTTCTGCCATATTTTCGGTAATTTGAGCGTGGCATTGTCTCACTAGTATAGGAACATTCAATAGTGAATATGTTGACTCGAATTTATCCCGGTATGACGATTATTACGACCGAAAACTGGAGTAAGCGCTCTTAAAATTGTGACCACCGACTCAGAATGTCGATTGCGATTTTTAATAATTTTCAAACGTTGCTCGTTCCTGAACTTCTCCATGACAAAAATGTAAACCTTAACTGACGTTTTGACACTGACATCATAAAAAGTTTAAGGGTGCGTTTGTATTAAAATACAAAATTGTTATGTCTCTATTGAAGAAACCCTTTATAAATATTTATCGAACAGGCATAGCGAGATTTAACCCACTTCAAAATATTGTACAACCAAACTGCTTCATTTTTCAATTCGTAAAACTTCATTCGAACGACATACCAAAGTGGGATCACGGGCCATCTTCGATAAAATTGCTGTACGGTACCTAAAGGGGAACCTTCATCATCGGATTATGTTCAAAATAAGTAGCACTACCTTCTACAAAATGTATATTCTATCATTGTCCGTCTTTGGATCAGGTCATTGAAACAAATTTGTAAAAGGACGAGCCTCCAGAAAGTGAATAGCATTAAAGCAAATGCATTAATACAATTTTTAGGGAATAACTGGAACAGATTCAAGAAGAGCAAATAAGGTCAGCTGTGAAGAAAATTGTTGCCAATATCTTCATCACTTATCAGTTCTTCTGAAATGTACAATTAAATTTCTCAATCTCTCATATGTATACTCGCAGCATTGCCAGTCTTATGGTACTCGTACCCAGGTGCCTTGTACTTTTAGGCATATTCATGTTTCCAGTTACCTTGTTGTCACAATTGAATCTCTACAACACTCCCTGAACAAAAGATGTATTATACTTAACTAATTTCACCAGTTCGCTTTGCCCCTTTATTAGCTATTCCTCAAAGGCATGACACCCGCAGATAAAATTCACCATCCATACTATTTACGAGTATCTTTCTTTGGAGTAACCAATTAATCAGAAATTACTTCAGTGAAAAACAATTTAGCAATTTCGACATAATTTAAGCCTCTCGTTGTTGTAGCGACAGAAAATTGACAGCCCAGCCAATTTAGTCTTTACTCAGAGCGCACACCTTGAATATGTAATCGCAGTACGTTCCAAGGTTCACCAGCAGCACCAGCAGCACCAACGGCTAACGCCTGCCACATAATCAATGAGTCCAAGTCCAGCATACAAAGGGTCTTTGGCATCGGTTTTCACCTTGACGCATTCATTTTTGATTCTTGTTTTCTTCGTTCTTCTCTTTCTCTATTTTTTCGTAGCACTTCATTTCAGTCTTCAATGTCCATGTCTGAATGCCCAAGTGTCCAGTGTGGCAAGTCCACCATCCATCAAGATACGAGTACCACGACTGGCCTTCTTTTGAATTCAGCCAGGTGAAACTTATCTTCTTTGCTATTTTCCATTTCTTGTTACTTACTTGCTCCTCTTTCTCTTCATTTTCCCCGTTTGAAGGTAATGTTACCTTAGCTGTGATCATCTTGTTGTAGGTTCTCTGTTTCTGAGTGTACCCTCATCATAAGGAGTCTATATGTACTCGTATATACTTATGGCGGGCAGGTTGAGGTGCAGTTTTCTCTGGAGAGATACACTTTAGCTTAACCTCGTTCTTGTGGTTCTTCATCCTTCCATCATCATACCGACAACATCCAACAACAACCAACAACATCCAACAACAACAATAGCGACATCAGAGAGTCATCTTGATTACAGGTTTCAAGAGATGCAGAAATGCCTTCTGTTGGATGATGTTACTGCGTTTAGGCCACCATCATCACATCAAGAGCCATAGAGTTACAGGAAAGCAGAAGCAGTAAAAAGTGAAGCAAGATGAAGAGTCTATCAACCCCGAGATGTTATCTGGTGTTTCGCATGAGTGTAGGCAACATGTGTTCCCTGCAATGTAACCAAATCGTGTATTTGTCGTATGGAGGAATTTGTCAATGTGTACGAGTATTCGTAGTACTCGTATGATTGTTGCTAAAGTCAGTTCTTGGAGTGGCACTCTCAAGTGGTTTTACATTAATGTCCTGCCTCACAGTCTCTGGTTGCAAATTTTGTTTGTAAAAATATGTGTGCTCTAGTGTTTTTGCTTGAACGCCACCGCATTATTTTGGAGGATGTTTTTCGATAGGGGCAAGCTATTAAGGATTTAAGAGTGCCAAACAAAAGAAGACCTATCTAGAGAGCACTTCTCTTTGTATGGCTCTGCTTCAGCGTTTACTCGTATCTTCCTAAGGTTCCTGTTGAAGATTTCATTTTATGTTTTGCAAAACGGATTTTCAGTTTTGCTTTTATTTACAAAAATGGTAGACGATGTATCTAGGTATCCAATAAACAACAACAACAAGAAAGGGTTGTTTGTTTGTTGTTTGAGGAATTTCGAAGGGCAGCAAAAGAATTGAAGGAATGAAGTGTTTTGGTAGGTTTCTGTTTTCAAATTCCGCCTCTACCGAAAAGGTCGAGATGATTTCATCTTTTTAATTGAATTCTGCAATAGAAAATATTGAAATAAGTTTGATGTGAGGCAACCACGCAAAGTGGTTAACTCTTGAAAATTGCTGTGTAAAGTAGTTTCTCGAGTTATCAGCATTAATGGGGAGAAGACGGAACTTACTTACTTACTTAGATGCTGCCATAGCCCCCGAAGATAGTGGGCAACAAACAATAAACAGTAAAGAACAAGTCAGCTTGTAAAACCTTATTTTTAAATTTAACATACATTCGAGATTCCAAGTGTAAGTGCCGCAGACCCGAGAGCAACATTATGTGAAGATGGAGTATCTTCTCTTTTTTAAATTTTCAATTCGTTTTTATTACTTCTATCCATATGGACTTACACACTAGACAATAAGGCTTAAATCTAATTCAACAGTATCATTTTGCTGAATTTATCTTATTTGATTTTACCGAGCACTCTAAGCTTAACAATAAATCGAAAACTATTGCCTTTCGGCCTAAACTCGTATATTACATGTGTACTCCTACACATATAATACAAGGTGGCGCAAAATTAGTCATTCAAGTTTGTTTTTGAATTACTTTTTTACTAAATAAAAAAAATGATTTTGAGTGATGGAAGTCTTTATTTGGCCCAGTGTTGATACACATTTGTGCCCGTTTTATCGCATTTTCCATGGCTTTCCGTTGCCATTGTCTCAGGCTTGTTGGCATAAACCCGCGACATCAAGTAAGAAAGAAAGAAGTCTGGTATGGTTAAATCGGGCGATCTTGCTGGCCATGCTAATTCGCCGAAACGGGAGATTACGCGACCAGGAAACGCTTCCTTCACAATATCCATTGTGGCTTGAGCTGTGTGCGGTTCCACCACATGTTCACCAAGCCCGATCACCGGCAGTAGAAAATCGTTTATCATAGCCCTATAGCGTTCGTCAGTGACAGTGACCGTATTGCCGATGGCGTCCTCAAAAAAAAAATACATCCCGTGGCTTTGAGGGGATGTAAAGGCTTTTCGTGCATCACACGCGGATTTTCAGTGCCCCAGAAACGAAGATTTTGCTAATGCACGTAACCGCTTGAGTGGAAATGCGCCTCGTAGCTAATGATGATTTTCGACACAAAATCGTCCTTTTCGTTGTTGATTAACTGATGCACTGTTTGCACTTTGTACGGGACCATGTGTAAGTCTTTCACTAAAATTCGCTGTAGGGTCCGTCTGGTGATGCCCAATTGCGTGGCCCGTCGTCTGGTTGATGTTTCTTCATTCTCAGCGACATGGGCAGCCACAGTCGCGATATTCTCGGCTGAACGACCAGTCCGTTGGCTGCCACGTCCTGCACGGTCTCCCGTGGTTCCACTCTATTCGAGTCGAGTAGCTAAGTGTCGGAATGTTTGCCCAGTTGGCCCCACACCATTAGGAAATCGACGTCGAAATTCACGCTGCCCTTACACCACAGACCGATTATTGGATAAAAACATCGACACAATTATTTCACGCTCTTGCGGAGTATAGCGCTCCGTTGCTTGTCTGATTGACGTACAACGCCTTTTGTAAAAATTATACCATCTTTCGATAGGGCGATTAATTTTGCGCCACCTTGTATATTTATATGTATATGAACGATTAAACTTGTATACCATATTACACTAACAGAGTCTTCCAATAGGGACTTTCGAACTTTGACAGTTGATAGCGGCCATATTGTTGAAGCTACATCTGTAAAATTGGCAGTCATTTATTCAGTCTGTTTTGCCAAAGCACCATAAACGGACATAGCTTTCAACAACACGTGCAAATGATAAAATTGTTTTATTAAATGGGTGTTCTGTTTGGGCAACGTTTTCCGCGCTTCGCCCATTTTACGGTCGCCATAATCGTTCTACCGAGAGGACTATTCGCAGTGTGGTGGATAAATTTGATTCCACCGGTTCAGTGAACGATAAATCAACACCCGTACGTCGACGAAACGTAAGATCTGCCGAAAACATCGCCGCTCCGTTAGAGAATCCGAGACAGTCGATTTCGCGTCGCTCACAAGAACTCGGCCTTTCGCAGACCACAACTTGGCGTACTTCGCGTCGTGACTTGGGATTATACAAGTACAAAATTCAACTAACCCAGGAGCTGAAGATAAACGACCATAGAAAACGACGTGTGTTCGCTGAATTTGCTCGGGAGCAGTTGTAAATTGACCCTAATTTTGATTGAAAGATCATCTTTAGCGATGAGGCTAAAGGTCATATGAATAGGTATGTAGGTCAACAAACAAAATTATCGAATTTGGGACGATACCAATCCACACGAAATCCAATGGCGACCAATTCATGCCGTAAAAGTCACTTTTTAGGGTGGATTTTGGGTTGGCGGTCCATATTGGTTTGAGATCATCAGCGTTAACGGCGAGCGCTATAGGTCGATGGTTACCAACTTCTTTTGGCCTGAATTGGATGATATGGACACCAACGACACGTGGTTTCACAAGACGGCGCTATGTGCCACACAGCTCACACCCCATTGGAAAGCGATTCGAGGGCATGGTCATCTCACGTGGAGGTGATGTGAACTGGCCACCTAGATCGTGCGACTTGACTCCGTTAGACTTTTTTTTGTGAAGTTTTCTGAAGTCGCAGGTCTATGCGAATAAGCAACAAACCACAGCGGCTCTCAAAGCCAACATAACCCATGCCATCGGCCAAAGCCAATCAGCCGGTGTAATGGAAAATTGGATATTTTGGATGCGCACCACCCAGAGAAGCCGCGGCGGACATTTTAACGCTGAATGAGGCAGAGCTGACCAATCTATTTTCTCTGTGAATAGCGATAGCCAGCTTACATAGGTTTAGGTTAGCATCTATATAATTGTGTATAATGTCTATGTGTGTTTATGTGTGTATTGTACATTTAGGTTAGGTAGGCTAAGGTTTATTTTAAGTTAGATGCTAAGTTTTTATAAAAAATAAAAAATTATGTCCATATGCTAAGTTTTTGTTAGCAATTTTTTTTTCTTAGCTTTAAGTACAGTATATAAATATTAGTAAAGAAAATGTAAATAAAGTCGAAAGACATAGTTATAAGAATTTAGAGTAGCTTAGAGTGCCTGCGTGGGGCCAGTAAGTTAGTATAAGATTGTTAAGTAATTTTAAGCTAGCATTTAAGCATTTTTTGTTAGTACGTAAGAGTTAGTGATTAGAAAATAAAATGCATTTAAAACTATAAAATAACTTCGAAGAAAAATGGCCCAATTATGCCTCTGGACCAAAATCCGCACCAAACAGTGACTCGTTTTGGGTGTATCGGTTTTCAATGTATGCGCGCGGGTTTTCTGTGCCCCAAATGCGACAATTTTGCTTGTTTACATACCCGCCAAGATCAAAATGAGCTTCATCTGAAAAGATGATTTTTTTTTGGCAAAATCGGCATCTTCTCTAAGTCGATCGCAGGCCCACTTAGCGAAGCGAAAACGCATTGGATGGTCAGTTGGCTTCAACTCCTGAACCAATTGGACTTTGTATGGCGTCATACCAAGGTCTTTATGCAAAATTCGTCTCAATGATGTCTCCGAAATGTTCAATTGTTGAGAACGACGGTGAATTGATGTTGATGGCGCTTCACGCACACTTTCTGCCACAGCAGCAATATTCTCGGGTGTATGCACTGTTTTTGGCTTTTCACGCTTTGGTTTATCGATGAGGATGCCAGTTTCTTTCACTTTTTTCACAAGATAACGAACATACGGAGCTGACGGTGCTTCTCTTCTTCCAAAATCCGTTCGCAATTTTCGCACACATTCTGCAACATTACCATGGTTTTCAAAGTAATGTCGCAATATTTCCCAGCGTTGTTCAAGCGTATACACAACCATATTCGTTCAGCGGAAGGATAAAACTAATTATCTGTCAAATCAGACATGAGCTAAGTGTTACCATTCACAAAATAAGCACTAGTTGAAAAAAAAAAGTTAGATGGCGGACCCTTTATAACGCCGACTTGCGGACAACCCCTGTTTATACCTGCAATCACATATTAGCCGCGGCCAGCATTCGCAATCTATGTCCTTTTCACCAGTATTACTTTTATCTACAAAACTAGTGATTCGTTTACGCCGTGTTGTCTGGCCGAGTTACATATGCCGTCAAAAGTTGCTTTGTTGAAAGCACCCTCAACGTCGGTGAAAATGCTCAAGGCGTATTCCTATCCCGTATTCCTAGCCCTGGGGCACACCAGCATTTATTTTGTGAATATCGGACTTGAAACCATCCAAGATAACTTGAATTGAACATTCTGAATTGCATTTGCACTTGATGCCAAACTCTTTCAAATGCCTTAAGAAATATCAATTGCAACTATCTTGCTTTCGCCACATTGATGTACACTTTGATTCCACTCTTCGGTGAGGCATGCCATCAGATCACCAGTGGACCTGTTGCTACGAAAACCATCGCTTGGCCCGGAATGTCTTCGAGTCCATTCCCGAAGAACAACTGTACAAGCCCATGCTAACATCTTCATTTCCATAAGACACAACTACCCCTTAGATTGACTCACTTAGAGTCCACATCAACAAACCACATCCAGTGTCCTACGAGCCGAATGAGATCTCCTTTATTATCCCTTAATGATGGTTTAACCTTAATTATACTAATTTAAGAAATTTCCTCTGTCACATCAACCTAACATTGAACTTCCTTATCACATCCGTGTATCCTAGGAACAATCAATCGAAATCCTTTTCGATTCAATTTTACTTCCGAAACTATGGTCTGGTTTCTCCAGTCTCTTATTGACTTACGATATAAGATTCTGAGATACGACTATGTACAGACATGTAACATATACATCAGTATCTATGTACATATATCCACGAATATGCACATGCCCTGGACAAGGAACAAAGTCCAAATTCGGCCAACTACCATACCATACTTGTATGAGTACACCAACAGAATGTAGGAAGGCATACGCTGAAAGTTATTGTGGCCACATGCGAAAACTGTCGGCCAATTTTTAGGTTTTTAGGGTCAAGTAAATCCATTAGACAAAGTTGAATCGAATCCATTAGTTACTTTTATTCAAAGCATGAATGCAGGCAAATACGAGTATTACAAATGCCAAAGGGAGCATTAGACGGGGAAAGGATAGAAGTTGAGTGGGAGGTTGTGGGTAGTTATACCAGCTCGTAAAGGGGTTAGTAGTTTCATGAATGAGTTAAACAAAATAGAACTAGCTAGACTCCTTATCGTATTTTGGTTGCTTTACCAATTGTTTGAGTTTTGTACAGTATACGATGAGGACATTAGGTCACTGCGGGTTTTTGTGCCTTAAAATGCTAGATCAACGAAAAGAGCACTCTATTTTCGGTAGTGGCCTGTATTAGCTTTGTAATTATGGCCAGTGTCGTTGTGACGTTTGGTTCAAAGAAGAGTGCATCATTTGTTTAGATTTTTCTCAAACCAACCTTCAGACTTGTAAGGCTTATAAAACCAGAAGGCCCGCTCGAAGGTTTGGGGACCACTAAGCAGGTGCCCACTTAGCAGGTGGTAGTGCTTTCGATAACACAATTTTTGACGGCGTGCCAGGCGACAACACGGCGTATACGAAGTACCAGTTTGGTGAACACTGAAATGGTAATTGCGCGCAGTATGTGATGGCGGGTGTAAACAGGGGCTACCCGGAAGGCAGCATCCTATCTCCACTGCTATGGTTCGTGTTGGTGTTATTTTGGAAAGAAAATTTATTTTGAATAAGCATTTGTCATGTGGAAAACCTCTAATACGCTACGTGTTTTCTGGCTGTGTAAACGAGCTTTCAACAAGACATGAGGCATGTTACCGAGGAGGGCCTATTCGGATGTTCACGGCTATTGCAAGACAATAATACCTTATACGCCAGTTGCCTGGTGGAACAACTCTTCACAAAAATACTTCACTATTTGCTTCCAGCAAATAGAGCACACTGCTCTAGAAGCACTGAATAATCTCCCTCCCTTTGATATTCATATCATGGGATGTGCTTCCCTTTAGAAAAAGTGGTTTTGGGAACTACATGCACTGGAGTTTTGATGACATTACGCACCGAATGTCTATTGATTCCGTTCTTACGGACATGCCGTCTGATGGAATGACACAAAAACTAACTCAAGTTGCTGCGAAATTACGAAATCAACTTTTCCTGTACCCGGGAATGGTTTCGGCTAGAACTTGATACAAGTAAGGAATGCAGTTGGGTCTCCAATCATGCCTACAAAACCTAATCTAAACTAGAAAAGTACGGGACTATCTTTCAAGATGAGATATACACAATCTTGTTGGCAATGAATTATATTGTGAAAAATCGTTCAGACAGGAGAAAATGTGCATCTGCAACGATAAGTGCCGGGCTTAACGCATTGCTAAAACCACTCACCACATCCAAACTAATTCGAGGACGTAGGGCCTCTCTCAGAAAGCTGAGGTCACCGAGTTTTATTTGGATGCTAGGTAAAAATGGTATAACGCGAAATGAAAGCGCCAATGAACTTGCAAGGGTCAGGGTCAGGGGAGAGTTCTTTAGGGCCCAAACCTGCGTAAGGACGGCCTGCAACCTCGGTTAGGACTTCCATTCACAGCTGGGTTTCATATGAGCGTAACTTTAGATGGCATGACTCTCCAGGTTGCCAGACCAGACGAATGCTTGCCGACACCTCAATAAGGCCAGCGTCTTTGCTGCTATTCTATAGTAGGAGAGACTGTAGACTGTCTACTGGCGTCTTAACGGGCACTATGCATGCTTAGCACATAATTGACACAACATCCTGCTACACTTGATGTGACTTTTATGTGATGACGACACCTGAGAACACTATCTCTATAATTGTCTGGAATATGTCCGCTCGCATCAGGATGCAGGTACTCGGCGCTTTAGGCACTTGACCACTAAATTGTTTACACGTCTCTCTACGAAGGCTGAGAAATTCCGGTAAAACAAACATACGAGGAGTACAATGGACTAGTTCTCTATCTGGATGGTTTGTGGTAATTTTCTCAGGGATTTCCCAGATAATTGTAGTTTAAAGTGAGAAAATTGAACATTCTATGTACATGTCTTTCATTCTCTCGCTTTTAAAAGTCAGCAAAACACGGTAGGTCCCGCTGGCTGTCTACAAAATGACAAGACAAAAAACGTAGACAGTGGTAATACCTAGAAGAGGCATTATTTTATTTTATTTATTAAACAAAGGACCAGTATACGTTGATTTATTTACCCAAAGAAGGACTTGTGTAAGCTCACCAGGGTAGTTAGTTCGTTACTCTGTTGACAATAAGTTCTATAATACGTCAGAAACTTATCATAGAACTTATAGGTCCTGCTTCGGACTATAGCGAATACAGTAGAGAATGCTAAACAAAACGGTACTCGATGGGATACGCCTAATACTAGTGACGACTTAAGAGGAGTGACAGTTTCACAATAATTATTCTTATTTGTAGGCATATCGCAAGGGCGGGAGCGCAACTATGGCCTGATCTTCAGTGCTTGGTACTCTAGTGAAAGATACCATGAGAGTTATCTTAAGTTTCGCTTCATCCCGCACGAGAAATCTTTCTATACCGATTGCATAGGGTTAGTGCCGAATAAGAATGGCACTCTAATTTAATTTTGGTGGAGGCGTATGCCCCCATTTATTGGGTTTAATACAAGCTATAACTTCAAAATTAAGCTTAAACTAAAACCTAAAACTAAGGTTGGTTGGAGTGGTGAAGGAGAACGGATTTGAGGAAGGAAGTGGTGCGGTGTTAGAGTCGGGGAGGAGATTGGTTCCGCTTATGTGAGAAGGTGATGGACTGGCATTTGGCGACATTAAGTTCGAAAGAATTTTTGAGGCACCAGATCGAAAAGCTATCAAGATCTTGTTGAAGGAGGAAAGAGTCATGGGGGAAATAAATGGTTTTGAAAAATTTGGTATAGTAGGCGTAATTCGAGACAGATGAGTGTTTGATGATCATATCGAGATAATTTATGGTTCATATAAAAAGAAGGGGACAGAGATGGCTGCCTTGTGGAACTCCAGAGGTGGCCAAAAATGGAGCGGAGTGGGCTGACCTAAAACGAACACTGTGGAAACGGTTTTCGAGGTAAGAGGATATCCATTTTAACAGTATGGGTTCAAAGCCGAGGGCAGACAATTTAAAGATGATTAACCGATGAGAGATTTTATCGAAGGCTTTGCTAAAATCGGTTGCAACTACATCGACTTCATTGCCATTCTCTAGGGTAGTGAGGGCAAAGGATACGAGTTCATCGAGATTTATGGTGGTTGACCTACCTTTTAACAAGCCATGTTGTCTAGGGGAAATAATTGATTTGCATTGGAAGCTTAGAGCTTCATACACAATACTTTCGAAGAGTTTGGGTATATGGGAGAGTTTAGCGATGGGACGATAGTTGGTTATTTCATTCTTTGATCCTTTCTTGTGGATCGAGGTTATGAGGAAGGTTTTCCAAGCCTGAGGAAATTCTCCTTGTGAAAGGGACAGACGAAAGAGATTAGTAAGGGCAAGGAAAAAAGAGGAAGAACATTTTTTTTGAGAAATATGGCAGGGAGGCCATCTGGGCCGGGTGTGAATTCATCATTGAGTTGGTGTAATTGGAGAAGTTAGGTAGGTAACTAAAATAGGATGGATCTGGTACAAAGGAGTCGTTGGTGAAGGATTGTTTAAAAAGGTGGCAAATAGGTTGGAAATGGTGAGTGGATCGGTTGATGACCTGTTGTTGAAAGAGAGGGAAGGAGGGTAACCATTGGACTTTCTTTTGTAGTTAACAAATTGGAAAAAGGACTTAGGATCGTTTATAAGGTTGACTTGCGCATTGTTAAGGTAGCGCTGGTAAAGGGAATCGTAAAGTTCGGCGAAATGAAGATAAGTACCAATATAGTTAGAATAGTCGGAAAAGGATCTGGTACGCAGGAAAACAGCCGATAAGTTGTTTCTCTTATTTCGTAAGAAACGAAGCCTGTGATTATACCAGGGAGGACTAGTAGATGATGTTTTAGGGCGGGAAAACGGATGGTAAAGGGAAAAAGAATTAAATATTTCTTTATAAAAAATGGATAAGGCATCATTTATACTTAGGTTGTGAAAGTTAAAGAGGGATCTGCTGAGGTAGTCACTGATTTTTGTGAAAGTTTGCTTTATGAAAGTCGTGGGGTGAGAGAGTTATAGGAAAGGAATAAGAGATTCTTTCTTTTACGTGCACAGATGCATTATTAACATAATTTATTCCTCCGTCTTTAGGATTAGGCCGGACTTGTGACTAATATACTCTTTAAAGTCTGGCCTTTTAGGCCTGGGAGCCCCTGAAAATTCGAACAAAGATGTCAGGCAAACCCTCGTAGGTATTGCTAAGGATTATACGTATTACATTTGCCATTCGAAGCTCGTGAGAACCGTTTTCCCATGTAAATTGGAACCTTTTTCCACTAGAAATTGCTACCCTTTAGTGCTTAAAAATATGTTCTAAGAAAAAAGAAGATTGACCGATTTTCGTAAGCAACGGCCAACGGCTTTGCAATGCCATGTGCTCACCGAATTCTCAATTAGGAACTAAAGCTGAAAAACATTCTCCTAAGATCCATGCCTTCCCTGTTTGGTTCAACAGCTGTTTGTCTACAGCTTCGAAGGTAAGACCCAACTGAGAAAAATGCATCCAAGTGCATCAGTTACAGTGCACTCTTGTACCTTATCTTTTTCGTAAGGAACGACCCTTTTGAGCATATTGATTCAGAAGTACTTCAGGTGGTAATCGAAGGCACTGCAGGTCAGAACGTTAAAACTTATTACTTTTACATGTGTTTACCGTCTTAGGCGACCATATGATATGAGGTACCCTTATCTGCTTTCGGAAGTTCCTATTTTTTTGTTTCACCAAAGACGAGATCAAACACGGAGTCTCCTTAATGTTTCTTGACAATGCCTTATTATTTAATTGTCTTCTCTTGTATTTCTGATGAGGTACCATAATCAGCGTCATCGTGGTAGTCAAAAAGTATCTCAAAGCTATAGCTGCCTACATGCGATTAATTGTTGTGCTTACCTTCTTACTGACAGTATCTATTAGGCTTTGCCTCTCATCCACAGCTTAGTCCAATTTTGCCGCCTCTGTGTGAATAGTAACAACTGCCAATGATTTGGCTTTGTAAAGATATCTTATGATATCGCATCACCTTGTCTAAATACCTTTTTGACAGCAAAAGTCTCGGTATGATTGCTTTCGAGCTTTATAAAGCAGATAGTGCTCCCCAACAAGATTGAGCAGAGATGCCAACACTAAATATAATTTTGTGTTCTGTAAAGCCCGTCTCTATGATGCTGTCATATGCTCTCTTAAAATCTAAAAAGGGATGGTAAGTCTCAATGTAGATTGTAGATATTCTCGGCCTAAGAATAATTATCTGAGCTGTTCTTACAATGTACCAGACAAGATTTGTAAGGAGTTTAGTAAACCATGCAGGCATCCATGATGTAGGAGTAAACGACTGTGGCACACTCGCGGTTGCTCGGCTCTGGCTCGTCGGAATTGATTGGTTCTTTCAACTACCACGTATGAAGGTAAAGGTAATGCTTCCGCCCTTGTTAGGATACTGAAATACTGGTCTCCACTTTACGTGACTCGACATTACATGACGAACCAGACTTAGACCGACCTTAGCACCCATCGAGAGTGACTAGAAAATCTAAGAAGTGACCCGAATTGTCTCCGTACGACAACAGAACTTGTACTAACAGAGAACGATGAAATACTTACTCGATGGGACCGAATGCGACCGGACGCGACGTAGAAATGGTGACGACATAACGGAAATGTCATGACTGACTTCCACTGATTCTTATGATTCTGATGGCGATTGGAAAGAACTTTGTTTTCGGGGTTACCGTTTACAGATCTGACTTCGCTTTCAGATGCGATAAGAGTGGGTTGGCTCGTGGTCGTACCAAACTCCTTACAGGCCTTCCTTGTGAAGATGCCACCTCTAAAGGTGGCATAGTTAAATGTGTTTCTTTCTTTTAGTTCGAGCAAACGAGGTTGACGTTACATTCATCAGAGATACTCTGCGATTGAATCTTGGAAATGACTTGGTGAATCTTCAGCATCATGTCCGGGCCGACGCATAGGTTTAGATATTGCTATCTTTACTGTAAATTAGTTGCCTGGACAAACATTTCGGATTTCTTCGCCCGACTTAAATTGATCTTTTGGCCTGACAGCGAAGTTTGTGTCGTCATCGGAGGTTTACAGTATGCAGAAGTGGGCCCCCGCCCAATTATCAAGGCTTCGCCCATCAATGAGCAAAATACTGGTCTTATCGTAAACATCTTCAGATGACGCTTTGCTACGATTTGATCAGTCACAAGATGCGGGTCATAGGTCTTGTTGGCGGCTGGACCACCGGTAGTTCCTACCAGGACTTAAATCACAGTACCATGGGAGTCAAGAGCCCTCCGGATCTCGGTCCGGGCCTGACTTGAAAAGAGGTCCCCTTTTGGGAGCGTCATTGTGGCTGTGGTTTAAACCCAAAGTTGCGGGAACGGTCTTCCTTTGGTTGACCCAATGTATAGTTGCAATAAGTATTGGGTGCTGCAACCCTAAGAGCAGTAAGAGGTTTTAGGTCAGCCTCGTTCATACCAAGAGTGGAACTTGTGCCGGCAACACAGTTCCGAATTGGTATCTCAGGTAGGCGGCACATCGATGGCAAGGCGTATCCTTGTCCCCATGGATGTATGCTACGTAACATACCGTAAACATGTATCTCCATGACAGGTGGTTTACGTTAAAAACCAGACACTAGTATGCAGAAGTGGCTTTAACATATAATCAGCAACGGCTGTAACTCCACTACTAAACTACCTTGTTCATCAAGACAGATTGTTTTGTTGCGAGCAGCTTGTTAATGCTAAAACAATTTCCTAAAGTTGTTTCTGCAACACCTCTCAGTTTCTTCGACCGTTCTCTTCACACGATCTTACTCTTTTCTCTGAAGAAGACATCATTTAAGCGCCTTGTACTGGCACCTGGTATACTTGCTGATTTATCAGGTTATAACATACATAAGTATTGCGTGATTTTTGAATGCCTGATTAATGTTAATTAATTTGCACCAGATGCAAAAATTTAGTTGTCAATGTTCATTAGATTACACTTCTGCCCACCTCTCGGGCGAGTTCCTAATGCCGTCGCTAAAGAAATCGTTTGGTTTTGACGAAAAGAAACAACCCCAGATCCTCTTGGACATCATCCCAAGATCTAGAATTTTTTCCGACAAGGAAGTTTTGCAGACTTTGGAACAAGTGGAAATCTGAAGGTGATGAATCTGGAAATTAAAGCAGATGCACGATTTTTTCCCAACCGAAGCTATATGAGCGCGAGCGTTACCCTGATGGATTCGACCAACTAGACCTGGCGATGCCTGGTCTTGTGCCGACTTTGATTTGCTCATCTATTGACAGTAGACTTCTGCGGTGATAGTCTGGTTACAAGGCAACCGCTCAAAAAGGACTATTCCGTCAGGGTGAAGTTCAACTCTGGGATTTTGTGCTGGTCTGTCTTCTGGACTACGCTATTGGTGGCGACGTTTAATGCGCTAGAGGCGCAGTGCAAGCTTTGATCCTTTTCTGAAGATTTTCTGCGATAGGTGGTGTGGTACCCATTTTTCCAACTTTATGACTTTTCCCATATTTATTAGGTGTCGATGAATGGTCATATGGCTTACGTTTGGTTCCCTTTTAGGGAAATCCGTTTTGATTTCTTTCCCGGGTGGATTTCAGGAGGTCATATGACCAGCTCTTCTGGTCTATCCAAACGAGGTTCATCCTTTAGGCCAAAAATTTCCATTTTTAAACTTTGAGAACATACACATTTTGGATTTCTCTAGTTGTTTCACTTCCATTCTAGGGTTTCCGGAACAAAAACAATGAAATATGCCGAATATGCTCTTCCGATACATCCGATTTAGAATTCAGTTAAAAATGCTCACAGGAATAGATTAACGCTAGAACAACGCGTGCAAATTTTGAAAACTTATTTTGAAAATCATGGTTCGGTTCGACAAACTTATCGTGCGTTACGTTCATTCTACGGTCGACATAATCGTCTATCTGAGCAAGTTATTCGGAACACGATGAATCGTTTTCGCACCACGTATACTCTAGTGGATAATACGCATCCCAAAGACGACAAACAGTGTCTTTCCGTTTTAGAGCGGAGTGTTGCGGAGAATCCGAATGAATCTATACGCCATCGCGCACAGCAATTGGAGCCATGTCCATCTACTTTGTGGAAGATTTTACGGAAAGATTTTGGCTTAAAAGCTTATAAGATCCAGCTCGTGCAAGAGTTGAAACCGCGGGACCATTATACGCGTTGTAGTTATAGTTATAGTTACGTTATAGCGTCGTAGGTTCGTTGAATAGGCTGGAAACATGATTCAGCTTGATCCTCATCTTCAACGCAAAATTTTAGTTAAATAGATATGTAAGCAAGCAAAATTGCAGAATGTGGAGTGGAGAAAACCCAGAAGCCTTTAGCGAGACGCCCTTACAACTATTGAAACTTACTGTTTGGTGTGCTTTATGGGCTGGTGGAATCATCGGCCCATATTTCCTTAGAAACAGGATTTCTGACTTCTTCGTTCCTCAGCTGAATGGCATTGACGTGGCAAAGCTTTCGTTTTAATAAGATATCGCAACATGCAACACGACGTGCGAGAACATCAAATTATTGCGGGAAACATTTGCTGAGCGCGTAATTTCGCGTAATGGACCTGTGAACTGGCCTCCACGATCTTGTGATATCACACCTTTAGATTACTTTCTTTGGGGGTATGTGAAGTCACTAGTCTATGCCGATAAACCAGAAATGTTGGACGATTTGGAAGTCAACATTTGCCGTGTTGTTGCTCGATAAATTTGTCGAAAATTGGACTTCACGATTGCGCTTCATTCGAGCTAGCGATTTGAACGCCATACTTAGAGCATTGCTCTTTGATGTCTTTGTGAAGTAGCTAGAAGTAATATTATTTTCTAGAATCGTCTGTATCGTCTGTGGAGACGGGAGCGCAATCAGGCTGATGTTGGCGAATTTAACTTTGATGTGGATTGTTGCAGTGCCAAAAGTTCAAGACTTCTTGCCTTAGTCTTCCGCTAAACTACAATAAGCACCCAACTAGACGCTGCTTCTCTTCTCAATAGCAGTAATCATGGAATACATACAAAGTTTTTTAATTTTTTAATCATCCAATTTTGTTTTCGAATTACTTTTTTACTAAATAAAAAAAAATGATTTTGAGTGATGGAAATATTTATTTGAACCTTTGCTATTGTTTCTGTTGAATGCAAAAGATGACATCCGACAGTGGCTGGCGCCAGTTATCAACATAAACATTTGTGCTCGTTTTGTCGCAGTTTCCATGACTTTCCGCAAAATTTCCGGTGATAACTGTTCGCATTCCTGTCGAATATTCTCCTTAAGGGCTGCGATTGTCTGAGCCTTGTTGGCATAAACCCGCGACTTCAAGTAGCCCCAAAGAAAGAAGTCTGGGATGGTTAAATCGGGCGATATTGTTGGTCATGCCACTTCGCCAAAACGGGAGATTACGCGACCAGGAAACGCTTCCTTCACAATATCCATTGCGGCTCGTGATGTGTGTGCGCCGTCTTGTTGAAACCACATGTTCACCAATCCCCGTTCACCCGATTCCGGCAGTAGAAAGTCGTTTATCATGGCCCTATAGCGTTCGCCAGTAACAGTGACCGTATTGCCGATGACGTCCTCAAAAAGTAGGGCCCAATCACTCCTTTGGCGTGAACACAGTACTACACAGTGTCTTTGAGTGGATGTAATGGCTCTTCGTGCATCACACGCGGATTTTCAGTGCCACAGAAACGAAGATTTTGCTAATTGACGTAGACGCTCAGGAGGCATTAACTGATGCACTGTTTGCACTTTGTACGGGAACACGTGTAAGTCTTTCACTAAAATCGTCTGGTGATGCCCAATTGCGTGGCCTGTCATCTGGTTGATGTCTTTTCGTTCTCAGCGACATCGCTATATTCTCAGCCGAACTACCAGTCCTTTGGCGGCCACCCCCTGCATGGTCGCCTGTGGTTCCACTCTGTTCGAGTCGAGTGAAAATCGACGTCGAAATTCACGCTGCGTTAACACATCCGGCCGATTATTGGTCAAAAACATGCGAAGTATATCGCTCCATTGCTTGTCTGTTTGTATACTGCAGCTGTATAGTTCAAAAATGTCATTGACGTACGACGCTATTTGCAAAAATTATACCATCTTCCGATAGGGTGACCAATTTTGCGCCACCTTGTACATATGAGTGTAAAAGTCTTTGATCTTCCTTTTGTCCGGATAGTACCACTGTTCTTCCTAAATGGCGGTCATATCTGCTAATCATATGCACATAACTTGTATAAGCTCACACCAGTCTATGTGTAAATCCGGATGTGGTAATGATTTTTCGTTTTGCACGCTTGTCAACAGAGCAGTTTTCTGTGAGCGTGATTAGGTAGTTAACCCCACGCACAGCCTACAATCTGGAGGGCCCCTGGCCAAAAGACCAAGTTATCCCCTTCGGGTATATCAGAGCTGACATTGATCCATTACCCACTGACTAGTCCTAAAAAGGCTTATTGACCTGAGTTCCAAATACGTTCACGTAGCACTTATCGTTATTGTTGATATGAGGACATGAGGACAAAGATTGTGCGCTAAACTTCATCAAACCTAGCAAGCCGTTACATGGCGTTCCTTTTACTGACCTTCCTAAAGATGTAGTCTTCTCTGTATTTCTAATGTGAATCACTAAATCACTCTCAAAAATTATTAATGCATGCACCTAATTCCCTATCGCTGGCTGTAAATCAATCTAACACTCCATCCGTCCATGGATAACTAAAGGAGAAACTTTTTTTTTTCAAGTGTTTGCTAATAAGGGCAAAGTTTTTCCATTTCCTCTGAACTGAATAAGGTCCTGTGTAAAGCAAGCGCGGACACACGGACGAAGAAGGATTGTTGATGATAAAATTGTGGCATTTGTGGTTGTAGTCGGTTAAGAAAGGTTTTCTTCCTTTTTTTTTTTGGTTTTTTGTTATTTTCATGCGAACGTGTGAGCCGTTTTTATTGGCTATCAAAGCCATCATGCATCTTGAAGTGGAGAAACACACTCTCAAGTGCATCTATTGTACGAGTATCTACGAAGTGACTTTGAAGGGAAACAACTTTTAAGGACGTTGTATTGTAACATTTTGTTAATGCATTGTACACGCAATGCTACTCGCATTATGGCAGCAGTAAAATGTTTTATTTCATTCTTAATTCTTATTTTAACTTCTTTTTTTTTTTCTTTGTTAACAAGTCGAATATAATGAACAGAATCAAGATACTCGTAGATGAAATGAAATATACTTGCAGTCCCAAGTCCCAAAGAAGTTTTCTCATTTGGAAATCACTTAGTGATGCTTTTAACCCTGTTAAGGCAGTAGGATCAAGGATGAGAGTTGCTGATTGGAACTAATTGCGTCTGAGGCATGATAATTTTATTCTCCATCATAATGGAACGTGCGCAGTTCAAAAGTTTGAAAAGTCCGAGTTGTTCACAAGTTTATCAGTGTTAAACCTGAGTCTGGAATTAAATACTGAGTTAGTGATGGCATGTGTTCAGTTTGAATTTGGAGTATAATCAGGGTAGTGCAATGACCATGACCTAAATACTTTAACTTTTGAAGTTTCGACTGTAATAGGCGAGGAATACATTCTTTGGAAAGATACGTGACCATAGGACGAAATACGGTCCTTGGAAAAACAATTCAAAAAATAGGTCGATGAGACATGCAAAAAAGTTTAGAATATGTAAGCAAATCAGTGCTGAAAATTCTAGATGGGGAGCTAAATTTTTAGGTTTTCAGGACACCGAAGCTGATGTGAGCCATCTTCTAGATTCCGGGGCAACTCAGGAAAACTTTGGATAAGCTGACGCCTCATAATATCCAGAATCCTCACAGGTAAATCAAGAATCGGGAACAGAAGAACAACTTCTGTTGAGATCATTAAATCTAGGTATAGCTCAGGTCCCTCTCTACAGCTGAATGAGATTAATTTCCACTTTAATTCCAAATGAGTGCATACAGAAGCCGGTTTTTGAGGGACTTATTTGTTAAATTTAAGGCTGATCTAAAAGATGACTAAAAAATTTAAGTCAAAAGAATATAAGAACCTTACTCGGATTTGGAAGAGTGCCTCTTGAAGTGAATAGTCTGAAATACTCAGTGACATCAACAGATTTACCAAAGTCTTGAAAAGGAACACGCCGGTCACACTAGATACAATCAGAAAAACTGATGCACCTATACCGAGACGAAAGCAGGAACTCTCTGCTATGCATACAAGTCTTAAAACTGAGCTCGTTTGCGTTTTTAGCAAAATAGTAGCGATAATTCTCGACCAGGTTCAGAAGTTTCACACACATAGTCGTTAGTTTTTGGCTTAAAGGCCACCTTCGACAGCTGCTCGTTTTTTATGTCATTTGAAACAGATCTTTCCCGTTTCGTCTCGGCTTCGAACGTGTCTCCGTCGTTCTTTTGACCATACCCCGTGATCTTAAAAGATCTTTTTATTCCTACATGAGGTTGGTCAAGAATTGCCTTCCCGATGATCAACGGATACGTTGCCATTATGAACATTTTAAGCTGGTCCACGGATTTACCTCCCGTGCTGTAAATTCCACTGTCACATCCTCGAAGTGTTATCTTGAATTTGGCATATTTAACCTTGTCCTCGTCTGAAAATGCTATCTGTAATGGTTCTCGAGTCTGTCACTTAAATCCGCGTAGTCTTAATGCTTGTTTACTAATTCTTGCGTTGATGTTGTTTGTATATGTGAGACATGGTTCTGGACAGAGATACTGGACTCAATGTATAAAATACCTGGCGCTATAATATTTTTAAAAATGATAGGGCAACCAACTCAATAGCATAAACCCATCTCCCGAATCAGGTGCAGAGTACAAAATTGTTATTGGATGTGTGACTGACATTTAGTCAAATTCTGATGGGGAAGACGGCATACCAATTCGTTTTATAAAAATTATCTTGCCCATAACACAAATCATTGCAGCATGACATCCACTTTTTCTCAGTCGTGGAAAATCGTAAAAGTCTTACCCATTGCTAGAAAGACTAGCCCAGAAATTCTAGGTCATTTCAGACCAATCAGCATATTGCCATGTTTATCAAAGGTCTTTGAGCAACTTATTGAAAAGCAGATACTTAAACATCTATCACTGCATCAGCTACTTACCCCACGTCAGTCTGGTTTTCGTTCTGACGAATGCTGTTCCAAGGCCATGGTTAAGAAATCAGACAAGATTTTGACAGGGGTGTAGTGACGCTTCTCTGTCTGCTAGATTTCTCAAATGCTTTTGAGGTCAACCATGAAAAAACTATGGTTGGAAACTGTGGAACTTTTCAGGTTTCAGTGGCAGGGCTGTAAGACTTGTTCGAAACTTAAAGGCTGCAACAAGTTATATCCAGCGAACAACTTTCAAAGAAACTTAAAAAACCTATTTTACAAGGGGTACCTCAGGGATGGATATTCGGACCGACCTTTTCCCCTTTTTTATAAATAACCTCCCAACAGTGGGCAATAACTCATCAGTGCACCTGATGATGTTCTTAGCTAGTCCAATTAGGGACCTAAACAAACTTGGTTTCCGAAGACCGAAGACCGCTTTATCCAAATAAATCTCAATTCATACCGATTTCAAACAAAATACTGCATTTCAATCTTCTTCCTGATGTTTGGCTCTGTAAAAGCAAGTTGACTGCAAGGTTTACAGCTATTGAGACTCGATGAAAGTTAATAGTAACTCTGGTACTACCACTAATCATCTATGCTGAGGCTGTTTATTGCACTCTCGATTCTTATATTCAAATACGCGGTATGCATAGCAAAAAGAAGCTAATCGAAGTTTTCTCCCGCTTCACTCGCAGAGTATCGTCCAGCGTGTGATTTTTTAAGTTCATCTCGGGCAACAGAGCTTCTGCATCACTCTTTAGGGTTTCCCACTGGGACTTTTCCCTGCTGACGTTCTTCTTGCAATCCCAGAATCAACAGTCGTCGTCAGCCCTGTATGATCTTCATGCTACAACCTGCTTGAGACAACATATGCTAATCACTTGGTGGATTAAATCAATGCTGTTGAACGGATCCCTGACTGCGGATGCTGACTACAACCAATATGTGATGGCGACTGTAAATAGGAATTGGCCGCAAGGCGACGTCCTGTGTCCACTGCTATAGTGTTCTCATCGTGAGAAGTAAGAAGCTGACTGGTATGATTCCTTTAGTGGCAAAACGCATCACCATTTGAATAACAAGCTTTTTTGGATTAAGCAGAGGCGCATTTGGTTTTCAATAATTATAAAGGATCTTTCAGCAAGACATGGGGATTGTTCCCATCTGCACAAGTTTTATGATTAATTATATTTTATGCGTTCGTTGTCTGTAGGAAAATGCATTCATATAAATGCGCTACTGGTGCTGGAACCAGACTCCAAAAGACCCACCTGTATTGGGACTTCGCTGTCACGCCTGAATCTACTCTTGATGCACTGACGAATCTCCCTCCCATTAATATCCATATCGTGGGGTTAACTTATAAAACCATGTTCCGTTTAAAAAGAAGTGCCTTCGAATTATACGGCCTTCCGCGCCGATTCTCTTTTGACGCTGGTGTCATGGCCTTCTAATGCAAAGATATATGGTATCCTGATGCTGTGCAAGTTCGAAATTGACTTTTACGTGCACAGGAATGGCTTTGGTTAAAATCTGAGATAAGAGAGGAATATTTTCGGGCCGTCAATGACTTAGAATTTTATGCTAGTGTCTTTTTGGAGGACGGCAACATTAGCAGCTGCTCATCGGGAAAACTTGCATCTGTCTTATAAGCAGGGATATACGAAATCTTACTGGCAATGAATTATATTGTGAAGAAGTAACTGCAGCTCTTGTAAACAGCCAAACTCCATTTAAGGCATGACCACTACCGAACTAGTTCGGGAGGGCTTCTCTGAACGCAGTCGAAAGGTTGAATTAACTGAGCCTTGCTTGGGTCTCAGGTCGAAATGAGATCGTTGATGAACTTGTGAGTCAAGTTTCTCAAGCCTTGTACTCGTACTTGCTTTAGGACTGCGACGGTTAGGGCTTTCCTTGATAGTTGGTTTTTGTATGAGCAGATCGAACTAACTACTAACTTGCTAACTCCGCCATATCTAGAAAAAGAGAATAAGGAAACCAACATCTGGATGACTCTAAATCCTTAGGCTCAATTCAGGTAAAGCCGTTGATTTATTGTCTGGTACTCGGGTACTTCTCCCCCAACGAACTAATAAAATTTTTTGCAAAACAAAACAAACGCGAAGAAGAAAGGAAATTCGACCGAAAGGTACCTGGAGTGTTGGAACGAAACAAAAAAGGTGTAGTTACGAGTATAATCCAATAAGGGATCATATCTCGATCCAGCCATCCTCTAGATCCCGGCCCTTAAAAGAAATCTGAGTATAGGTTTGTGCCACTTTTTTCGCGGGTCCCAAACTATTCCGGTGGATCGGCGTTCAGCTTAGGAGAATGGGGACTGACCAATAGAGTGTCATTCCCTACAATTATTTATTTGTTTGCTTCGTTATTTTGTTTGCGAAACTTTCTGCTCTCTGTCCATGGCTGATTTTGTATTTTTGTTATTTACAGTTGTCTTATTATGCTGTTGTTTGTTAGTGTTGATTGTTGTTGTTGTTTGTGTGTTTACATGTTCCCTCGGTGGAGGCTCTCATATGGCTCGGCCGTCCGGATACATGCCCCTACTACTCCTTCTGTGCTCCATCGGTGGGGAGTTAGCTTAGAAAGGGGTCATCGTCCCTTCACCCATCGAACCCGACTTTTAAAGCTGATACGTCTTTGGAGTGTGTTTGATTTTGATTACCATCCGCCTGCACACCACTGTTACTCCTCTGTTGCTTTCTCGTTGGGGAGTTACTATAAAAGAACTTGATGTTTCTCCATCCATCGACCGACTTGCTAGTTTTCTGGCTAGCTTCATCCACATCAACTGTGGGCTGTGATGCTTCTGCTGTCTCCACATCGGTTGCGGTATGTGGTGTTCCTGAAGACTCAATGTTACTTGGCTTCTGTTGGAGTGTAAACCCTAGGGATTGTCCTCCCCCACGCGTCATCATTGTGTTGGTATGTCTGGCTTAAAAGGACCGTCAGTTCGCACCTGTCGGTGACGTTTTGATGTCCTGTATGATGCTGCATATTGTGAGTCTCCCATTTATCCTACAGGCTCCGCCAAAGGTGTTCCTGATGGACTTCCAGTCGCACCTTGAGCTCTTGGTTGGTCGTAAGTCTCCCTACGGGACTTACGGCTTTTTCGATCGAGTCCACTCATTCTTCTCCGAGGAAAACCACCCATGAAACCTACATACATGGACTACATTTCGAGGTATGGGCCTGGTGGACCACTGACTGATGAGACCATGACTGCTTACCACCTCCGCCAGAGCTGAATATTCCCACTCAAAAAAAGAGGGACCGACAACGTTGTGGACGTTCTAGCAGAAGAACTCCTAAAGATAAATGGTCTGGCCAGCGGTAACATTTTTAATGCAGGCAGTTTCAACGTAGGTTCAGGCCAGGAGAATTCCTTTCCCAAACCTTGCCTAACAAGCTCATGGGCGATTATATGTATTTCATTCTCGAACTACATTGAAAGAGGAGAGAGGGTTCATTAATAGCTTAAGTGAAGCCTATCTGTCGCTTTATACGCAGATACATCAATGCATCACGGCAAATCAATAAGATCGGAGAAGGAGAATAGTAAATGTCACTGGAGCAAAGCTAGATTTTCTGGGAAAGGAAGGAAAGGTTCCATGTAACCTAGGCAGACTCGTTTTTAAGTTTGATGTGAGCAGTAATGACAGTCTTTTCATAGCCCTGTAGGCTTACATGACCATATTCTGTGACAAGATCAATGTTTTGCCACAAGTTTCATTACGCTGTCGGAAAGATGACAATAAGTTGGAGGTTTTCCTCCACAAAAGTTTGCTATACACGATGATATCCTCCACCTTAACTTCTTTGAAGTAATTGATGGTGATATCTTTAAAACAAGATGAGTCAAGTCAGTCAGCTTCCTCTATCTCGTGGTGGGAAACAAACTAAGTTTTGAAAGGATCGACTGATAGTCACTTTTAATGCACCAATTGTCAATCACGCCCACGACTATAGGGAAAACAGTCCTTAGACATGGTCCAATAGATCAATAGATCAGCGGTACATATATATCAACTGTAGACGTTAGAGGTATCAAGATCTTATGATCAAGATCAAGTCGACCAATATGAATCAGAGTAGTGGAGACAAGACGCCGCCTTGCTGATACGAGTAGTAATTGTTACTCCCGCCATGACATTTTGACCACACTTAGCATCCGCAATTGGCGTCTTTTTCGTTAGCATTGCCTTCATCCTTAAAAGTAGTGATTCTTCTACACTGTGTTGTTTGTCCAATATACATCCAATATGCACTGGTGAATCAAAAGTTTCGTTGTTGAAGGTATCTGGAATTGAAGGAAAAGCAATCAACAGAGGGAATGCCTCAAACCTCCTGCCTTTTAGCACTGTTCAAGGCCTAAATAAGCCCTTTCAACTACGAGAGTATGATCTATTTTAGTGAGTGTGACGTTCACTGAACTGTTTCACTTTACCGTCGTTATTCAGCACTTATGCTTTCGGCTGCATTTGATGTTTCTTTTTGCCGTGCGCATGATGATTTTTTCCTCGTCAGTTTCTTAAACACTTTGCAGTGACTATTTTCTGGGGAACGTTAAACCTTTTTGGTTTCCTCAGTCACGCCGTCGAAAGAATGCATCCTGATCAATGTGTCTATTTTGATGGAGCTCGATCCGGCACTCTTGTATTTGTATTGTCTTTGTTCCAGAACAAACTACTGAGATAGAAAGAGTCACTGAAATCAAAAGATCCAGCAACTGCTAGGTCATCGAAAATCAAAGCTCCAAGAGAGGTTGAAAAGGTCACGGGTGGACTGTTAATGTTTCGAGTACCACTTTCAGCACATAAATATGTCTTTTAGCGTAACTTTATAATTTATAGCAGTTTAGTGTCTTGTAAGGACATCTTTGGCACTTAATTCGAGGTCACACCTTGGTTGTTTTATGAATCTGAAGCCTTCATGCCACGTAGTTCTTATTAAACTTGTCCCGCCTTTGTCAAAGAAAATATTTTTTGAAACGGCTTCCTTTTTCTTCTTAATGATGACTAAATCGATCTTCTTATTTATTTAGTTAGATGGCGCTACAGTCCGGGGCGAACCAGGCTCTCAGATAACATGTTTGGCTAGTGGAATCTTTTGCCAGCTGCTTCCAAAAGCTGAGGTCGTCTTCCACTTCCGTGCGCCATTTAAGACGAATTCGTCTCCTATTGCCTTGTCCCTCCGTGTTGGAGACACCAGGGCGTTGGTGTTCGTGCTTCCAAGGTGAAGCGCCAGAGAGCATTTTCATCCGTTTCTGCCAGTAGCAATTCAAGATACTCCTGTGTCATGTATAAAGCCTTTTTCGTTGTTCGAAATACGGCTTCTTGGGCCCAAGAAGTAGCGGTTACCAAAAATAATTCTTCGCATGAATCTCGCTGGTGTCATTATCGGAGATGACAGAGGAGGCAGGGTAGATACAAATACAACCTCTTATTACCTCCAGGTTGTAGCTGTCTATCGGGTCGTTTTATCCTGGGCGTCGATATTGTGTGTCCCCTTGGTTTTCCACCATTGAGAGCTAAATTCATCTATACCACTCCTGTTCCACTGTTTCAAATGCTCTATTGACAGTTCGCTGTTTACTTCATATCGTCTGCATATGCGGGTTGCTTAGCAGCCTTTTGGAAGATGATGCCTCTGGAGTTGACCTGTGAGTTTCATACGATTCTTTTCCGAATGATGGTGAAAAGATCATATGACAACGAATCGCTTTGTTCTAGTCCTTTTTTGACATTGAAGGTCTCGGTTTTGTCATTAGCAATTTTCATTCTCCATCGCCGTCCTAGCCACGGCCTTATTTATGTACAGAGTTCCTTTCAATAGGTTCTATCGTGTGCGGCTTTGAAATCAATGATATCCACTACGGGTATCGGTTAAACGCACATGTATCTACCGTAATGTGAAAAATTGGTCTATGCTGGACTTTTATTGGCTTGAAATCACACCGATATGGCCGATCAGGTTTTTGAAGGGTCCCAGGCGTTTATATAATACGGTAGTCAGGATTTTATTGTATATGGGAGGCTGAGGGAACTTATTCCCTTGTAGTTGACGCAGTTCAGGGGATCTCCCTTCTGAGGTTCCACACGCTGGCGATTAGGTTTCACAGATGAGTTGTAATATGTTCCGTGTCCAATCAGCACAAGATTAAGCCATCGGGTCCAACAGCTTTGTTAGACTTTAGCTTGGAAATGATTACTTTTTTCAAACTTCATCTTGATCAAGTGCATGAAAATGTTGTATACCTTCTTCCAGATTGAATGGTACAATCGGCCTGACAAAAGGATGTTGTTCGTTGTCACCGTCGTCCAGATTCGAAACACTCAATGTGGTTCTACTATGAGATTTCCTTCTCCATCCCTGTAGATTTCTGTTCGCGGTTAATAGCTTCGGCATGCTCCTTTCACTTTTTTGGTCAAATTTCTGGTAGCATCCATCTAAGCCCTCAACGGAGCGCTTCTCGTGTTCTTTCTTTCTTTTTTTGAGGAGCCTATGATCATCTTGTAGCTCTAGCAGGCATATCGTCTTTGTCATGTGAGATTTCAAGCAAGATGCATGAGCTAGGCATAAAAATAAACGCGGCTTGTGGTCATTGACCTTCTGAAAATGCAGTAAAACATAGAATAGCATCTCCATTGCTGTAATAGTAGGGATTCATCCTTCTATTAGAGGCCATGAGATGTAAACGAATCCCAGTTTCGTTAGCACCAAAGTCTCAAGAAATTGCAATTTTTCTAGAGCAAATGCTGCCTGAGATACTGAGTACCGATAAACTCAATTAGAAATCGTTCTGTTTCCAACATAATAAAAAGCAATCCCTCCATTAAGTTCAACTTGGATCTTTTCCGGCCCAAGCAACATCACAAGGTCAGGTGCGTAAAATAGTACGCAAACATTCCTAACCTATCAAAAGCAATTCCATTTCACTACAAAGCATAACCATCAACCTCCACAACGAGGCCACTATAACGAGTGCTTGAAGTAATATCAACGTTCCTTCCAATCTCCAGCCTTCCAAGACTATTTTAAGCCCTAATAATCATAATCCAAAAAAAAAGCCTTTACGGTCAATCGCAAATCTGTTCTCGAAAGAACTAAGCGACGTACCCCTGTCTAAGACTTTCTCGAGAGAAAAAAAAAGTTCTTCTCCATCCTTAACTGTCGAAATTTGAAAATCCCCTCAATATCTACCCAACCATCAGAGTACTCGTAGTTCCTGGCACATTTCCCGCGGAAATAATATATGGATGCGTGACTTTGAAAATGTTTGCCATTTCTTCGTTTCGCCGCCACTACCGCGCAGCGTTCCATCATAGCGCGCCATGCCATATCCCGTAGCTATGTACGAGTATACCATGACGGCTATTTCCTCGTCGTGTTTTTTCCTACCCACCATACTGCCACTTTTTAATTTTATGGTCGTTTTTCGGTCGAAATGCGTTCAGCAAACCCCAATAAATAATAAGACCGACTACAGGTCGTGAGCGAAAGACCAATGGCGGATGGATGCAGGGATGAGGTTGAATAAATAGGCCAGCAGGGGGTATCGGGTAGTTAAGTTAGATACACTCGGTACTGAAACTGAAACTGAAACTGCTGTGTGTCTAGGCTTTGGGACCTCGTACTTATACCGGGGTGTACCGTAAGTGATGGAGACCAGAAACCAACTCACATTATCGTTAAATTTACGACTCTTTATAGCCCTTCATAATGGGATAAAGGCCTCTGGGGTTAACGGTCGCGCTCCCCTTTATCTAGAAATTGCCAGTGATTATGAGAGCCTTTTAGCTGCCTGTCCTCATTGTGACATATGGATTCATTCGTGTGGATCTGTGCCTCTATGTGTCTATGTGTTTGGGTGTGAGTGCCGCTGCCCAAGTGGGTGAAAGATATCTGATTTTAAAAAATGAAAAGTTTTTTGTTTTTTTTGAATGCTCATTCAGTTGGGAGGGTATAGTAGGTCGTTCGGTCGGTCCATCGTTCGTCTTTGTGTTCGAAAAAAAGGCGAAAGTGAACGAAAAGAAAAAGGATTGTCGTAGTCGTAGTAAGTGATAAAAGTCCTTGAGTTACATCGCTTAGCGGCACCGTGAAATGGCTACTGCGCCACCCTATTTTTTAACAATTTTTCATTTGCTCTTCTGGTTACCAACCTTTATGCAGCCTCTAAAAGACACCCAGGCTCTGCCTAAACGACGGAAGGGAAGTAAAACGCAGTGTGATTATCCAAGGATTATCGGGATGTTAAAATGCGAGAGAGAGAGAGAGAGAGAAACATAATATAGAAGAGCGATAATACGAGTACACGGATGGAGATGGTAAAATGTTAAATAAAGAAAAATTAATTCGCAAATTACTTCTTGATTATTTTTAAAAGGTTTTCGGGATTCATTTTGAATTGGACCATAATACGGACCTGGATGGGCTGCTGTTAATGGCGGTGTAATTAATTGCTCTTTGCTTGGGTGGACAAGGGTATGAGTAGTACTGGTCAAGTTAAAGTAGGAAACATCTGTCCCGTTTCATGTGATTGTAATGCTATACTTTGGAGGAGTAGTTAATCAATTTTGCAATTAGCCCCTAGGGGAATGTAGTTAGGAGGCTGAATTATGTTGCAATTAATCTACGGACCTACATCCGGAAGTAATAAGTATTTAACTACCAGCTATAGTCGTATATATGTATGTATGCAATTGTAAAGCTTGAAATCCCTGATTTAAATAGGAAAATTATTTATTGTAATGTTTAATGACCTTACAGAGCGAAGAGGCCCACTTAAGTGCCATTTGGATAGGATTTCCTTATGTAAGGAAACTAAGACTGAGAGTATTTTACTGTGAATTTCAACTCAACGTTTTCAGTTTAATTAAGTCAGCTCGTCTTTTCTGACTGAATTAGTCCACTAAACTCCCTGTATGTTGGTGTATGTTGGTTTTTGAGCCATCCGTGAAGACCCGACTGCATTCCTTTCCTGGCTCAGATTCTAGTCGAAACTAGTCTTGGGCACAGGAAAAATCGACGTATTTTTTAAGTCAGATATCATGTCCATAAGACCAGAGTTCAAAGAAATCCGTGCGTGTTGTACCAAAGACCACTTCTTTTTAAACGGACGATGGCTTTAAGAGTGCTGTCCATGATATGAATATCAAGGGGAGAGAGATTTATCAATGCGTCTAGAACGGAGCCAGGCGTTCTAGGGAAGGTCCCTATGCAGCCGAGACAGACCGCTCTTTGGAGTTTGGTAAAAGCAGCAAAGACGTATTTTCATGAGAGATTACGGTCTTATCATAGCCGTGTGCATGCAGAGGACCCTTCTGAGTGACAGGCCTAAAGTCATTCTGTTCGCTCCTTTATACTGCCAGAAGGCCGATAGCGCCTTAGAATCTTTCGTCATAACATGTTTAGTCCATAGAAGTTTGTTTAAGTTTACTTAGCTTCCTTGCAGAATTTGATGATAATGCCTTTTAGAACTAGATAAGTTACACAGCTTTTTCCTTCTCGTAAAGAGAAGTTCAGTTTTGGATTGACTGAAAGTCAATTTCTAGTGCACCAATCGTTGATCACGTCTAGGGCTGCCTGCCGAGAACGCCGAGTTTGGCCACAGCCAGCATCCTCAATCCAGCATTGCATCTATCCACAAAACTAGTGATTCGTCTAGTCCGCGTTGTTTGGCCGAAAAGTTGCGCTGTCGAGAACACCCTCAATGTCAAAATCTGGTAGAATCTGCCTACCAGATTCTGAAGCACACTCTCGCAAGATCTTCGCGTTGATTGGCGTGTTGCTTCGCAGACTGAGGATGGATTCACAAGGTAGTTTTGATCACATGGATTTCCACCATTCCTTGGATGCTCTTCAATATGAAGGAAGTCTGATGTCGGAAGCCCTTGGCGAGCGTGTAGTCTTTATTTCTGATTCCGGGTACTCTAAGTGTACGTCCGGGTTTCGGTATGTATGGCTGTGCCAGGCTTGCAGTGAAGATTCTCTTCACCTTTTTGTAGGTAAGTGGGTATACATATGCCGTCAGTGCCAAGGGACTTGCAGCCATCAAAGTAAGCAAATGCATGGCCTCATCCGTCACCACAAATGAATCAAATGAATATATTGCAGTGTGAAACTGCAAACAGAGTAGGGCCTTCCCACGGTGACACGTTTACAATGGTCGCCTTAACCCACTCCACAGTCGGGAGTTTCGTCCCTACAATGCAGGACAAGATAACCTGCTGTGTAGACAGAAATTACAATGTAATTTGTTCAGTAGGACGTGTTTAATAGAATCTATTTGAGCAGTGGATAAGGGTGGCATTTAAGTGATCATTTGCTAAAATTTCTATCTTCACAGCTATCAGTATGTCTTTGAAGGAGGCAGTGTCCTTTTCTTCTCCGGCGCCCCACGATGTAGAGTGCTGGTCGTCATTTGGCCCCTTCTTGCTCGACGCTTCAGGTGGATTTTAGTCAGAGGCTGCCTTCACCACCTTTTCGAATTTTGTATCATGGTTTACTCAGCTCCGGCGTACGCTACTTCTCTTCTCAGTCACTTTTTCATCAAGTATGCCAATCTCCCCATTTTTCTTTCAATCGTCACCGTCTGTAGGCAGCTAGTTTATCACAAAAATCATTGCTGCTTCCTCCGCGTTTTGAGGTATGTAGCCCCTTTTGATTTATGGAAGAAACATGACCGTACCTAGGAATCTGTTACCAGTGGTCACCACGAGGAGTTTACAGTCACAATTTTAACAGGGAAAAATTTACGGCATAGATTCAATTGAGGCGCCGGTGTTGATCCCTCTGCTTGTCTGCCAGCGGCCACTTGTAACTAGGTACTACTTCGAATCTAGACTGGCCGCTTCGCATTTATATAGAGCTGGAGCACTACCTTATATCGATGGCAATGTATTCAACTTGGTTGACTGTTGTTCCGTTTTGAAGTGTGTATTATTAGCTTAAGTGATATTAAAGGAGAATGTTTCCAGATTTGTTTTCTGGAGTTTTTCATACTTCTTCTGGCACCACTGCACTTTTTGGATGACTTTTTTTATTTTTTTTTCCGGCGAGGGCAGGTGAAAATCTTCCATTAGACATTGAAGACATTGAAATGAAGATTGCAAGCGCGTGCTCATAGTAGTGTGAGATTCTTACTCACTAAAATCACCTCCCTTCGATAATTATGTTTAATACCGCAACTAAGTATAACTTATCAAGCAGCTTTCTCCTCACAATATAAGCTCGTTTGGTAGGTGACTTTCCATTGAAACATCCTACATGTTCCGCTTTTTTAACGCGGTTTCAATTTATCGTGCCAGGTCCAGAGATTTAGTTCTTTGAAGACGGCGCAATAAATTTTGTTCGTCCAGAATTTCTAGGACTGTATTATTAATATGCCCGTTTAACCGGATCTTATGTTTTCTTACGAAGTGTATTGCTTTGAGCATTTGAGCTTTGCATCGAGTGTCATACCCAAATATTTAGCCTCATTAGCAAACGGAATACAGACCGAGTTTATGTGGATGGGCAGGTGACTTATTTTTCTGTAAGTAAAGTTTACTTGCACAGATTTGGTCTCGTTGAGAGCGATTCGCCAGACCTTTGTCCAGTCATATACTTTATTTAGAGCGCTTAGCAGTTTCGCCGTTGATTCTTCTATTGTTTTTCCGACAGCTAAGATGGCAGTGTCTTCGGCAAAGGTGGCAAGAACAGTCCCCTCGACTTGTGGTATATCTCTTGTATATAAGCGATACAGGAGTTGACCGAGCACACTTCCCTGCGGTACACATACAATAGTTGAATGCTTAATCCAAAATCCAAATTGATGGTTGGGAATAAGATTTTTGTCTTCAATAATTGGCATTAAACGTTTGAGCAGGATGCTCTCATAAACGTTTGACAGAATCGGAAGGAGAAAAATCGGTCTATACGATTTTTTATCAGTCCGAGGTTTACCTGGTTTTAGCACCATAATTACTTCTGTAACTTTCCATTGGCACGGAACGTATTCTAGCCTAAAAGCCGCGTTAATAATATATAAAAGCTTAGTGAGTGCTTTTAAGTTATCAGTTCGTACCTTTTTTCGGTTTTAAGTTCATTATAATATTCCTTAATAGAATGACAGCTATAGAGTAGACGTGCTTTTGTATACTGGCAACTGTGTTAATTATTTTTCTTTATCGAAACTTTCATGCAATCTAATACTTAAACTTATCAAACTAAATTGAACGTATCGCGTTTGTCTACATATAATTTTTTCAAATAAAGTGCATTATTGCTGCAAAAATATTAAAAATTAAATACGTACTTTGATCAAAATACATATGCGAGTATATATAATTCCAAGCCTCGCTGTGCCAATTCCACATAATTTGTAACGACACCATCGCAATCACAAGCCCCAGCCAATACACTAACACTTCATTTATGTCCAACCCACCAAAACGGACCACATCTCGCACGAAGAAGATCGAAACGACGGATTCGCCGGAAAGCTCCCATTGCTCTCCCCTACAGAAAGCCGAAAAAAAAATCATGGACGACAATTCAGAAATGAAGACTATGATGAACGAACTACTTAGTAAACAAAGTGAGTTTATCATTTCATTGTTATCTAAAAACCTAACCGAATCCGAAAACAAAATCACCGCCAAAATTGACTTCGAAGTCAACGAAATTAAATCTATTATATGAGACATAAACAATCGAGTAATGCACTAGGAATCCTCACACTTAAATTCGAATGCCGATATTGTTTCTATTAAAACCGAACTAACAGATCTTAAAAAATCACAGGCTAAAGCTTCCGACGAGTGCAATAACTTAAAATCACTTCTTTCTGATAAAACAACTGGCAACTCAGAAATGAACGCACTTATAAATCACAAGGATAAAGAAGAGGAAAGAGATGAGGATAAAGCTAAACTTGCATGAAAATCGATTGGTTACATGTGATGCTAGTTTAGTTTTAGTTTCAAATGCATTTTATTTTCTTACTAATTAACTCTTACATACTAACAAAAAATGCTTAAATGCTAGCTTACAATTACTTAACAATCTTATACTAACTTACTGGCCCCACGCAGGCATTCTAAGCTGCTCTAAATTCCTATAACTATGTCTTTCGATCTTATTTACATTTTCCTTACGGATATTTACTTACTATACTTAAAGCTAAGAAAAAAAATTGGACATTGGAATAGCATATGGACATTTTTATATTTTTTATAAAAGCTTAGTATCTACGAGTAACTTAAAATAAACCTTAGCCTACCTAACCTAAATGCACAATACACACATAGAAATTATACACAATCATATACATATGTCAGTATATACCTTTGTATATATCAATATATGTATATTTTTCTTAAATGCTAACCTAAACCTATGTAAGCTGGCCATCGCTATTCACAGAGAAAAAAGATTGGTCAGCTCTGCCTCATTAGTGAGGCTGGTCCGTAATTGACGGAAACGACGACGAAACATCTTCTCCATCATTCAACCACCAGAAATGCTGGTGCTGCCAAACGACATCCCTCTTATCGCGATTCCCCACCGCCCTTCTGAACCTGAGACAATCCACACTGACATGTGCGACGACTCTGTTGTAGTCGCCTGTCCCCAGCTGTCCGAGCGAACAGGACCGCTGATATATCCTGGATCAACCCTTTCTGATGTAGGTAGAGAAATGCTTCCGGTGGAACGAAGCCGTCAGAGCGCACACTCTCGTGGTAAAGGTAATTGGGGTAGAAAGCCCCAGATATCAGGTTATTTGTCGAGGTCATTGCTCTTGCAATGTGCCTTCGAGTCAGCTTAATTACGAAGTTGTCCACTCGTATTAGGTCCGCCCTGTTATAAAGGACCTCATTAGGATAAACATTTTTGTACTCCGACTCTGGTGTTCTGTACAAGCGAAGGAAAGCCCTCTCAAACACCATGATCCTTTCCATTAAGCTTGCTCGTATATTGAACCACACGGGACAACCAAATACCAGCATGGGCCTGATAAGGGCCATGTAGCAGATTACCTTTACCCTCGCATCCAGTTGGCTGCTATAAAACAGTCTCTTTGTAAGGGCAAAAGCGCCTTTAGCTCTGGCCAGAGCAGCGTCTACATTTTTGCCAAAATACAGAAACTGATCTAGCCAGATTCCAAGGTATCTAACTAAATTTCTACAAGCAAGAAGCTGCCCATGTTGTCCAATGATCGAGAACTTACGCCAATTTTTTCTGGTATCCCTAGAGGCTCCAGACAACGGCGTCCTAAAGAGAATGGTTTCCGACTTCTGAAAGTTGATTTTCAACTTCCAGTCATCGCAAAACTGTCTTATTTTATCGAAGTCACGCTGCAAGAGAGTATTAATGACCTCGATTTTTGGACCTGTTCTGTACGCTACCAAATTGTCTGCGTACGCAATAGTATGGGGAAGTGAAGCTATCAAGTCGCTTGTATAAATGTTGAATAGGATCGGCGAATTGACCGCGCCTTGCTGAGGACCATTTTTAATTTGAAATATTCCAACAGAAGTCACATCACCATTTTTCACGATGAACTGTCTGTTTTGTAGCATATTATAAAGAATGTACAAGAGTGGTTTACTGATCCCCAGCATAGTCAGCTTATAGAAAAGACCCTCTAACCATACGGTGTCGAAAGCCTTCTCCAAGTCAACAAGGCAGGCACCAGTACATTGTTTTTTGCCTTTATTCCATTGGATATCGGACAGCAGTTTAGACGCGGCAGGTGAGATATCATGTCCCACCTTAAAACCGAATTGATTATCCGGAGCTATTTGTTTGTCCTCAACCCACCTAGACAGAGCTCTATTGATTACCTTTTCAAAAACCTTACTGATATTCGGAAGGAGACTTATCGACCGGAGATTCGCCGGATTGGGCATATCCTTTCCTTTTTTAGGGATAGGTTGAACCACCGCCGTTTTCCAATGCACTGGATAATGTGCATTATTCATTGCATTATTAAACAGGGTGGTGTAAATGTTCACCGCTTCTAGGGGAAGATGTCGAAACACAATGTTCGGAATACCATCGGCCGCCACTGCACGTGATGCTTTTATGTTCGGCATTCCGTTTTTGCCAAATGAAAATTTAAAGTCTATTTTTAATCTTATATGCACCATAATTGGTATTAAACCTCCAGCACTACGTAATATTTACCGTACTCATCAGAAAAGCTGTAATGCTAAAATTTAATTCGCCGTATGATAAAAACTACATGCACAAAAACAGATGAGCACATATCTTAAAAACAATAACATGCTCACACCAAAGCAATCTGGTTTTCGCGCGAAACACAGTTGTATTACCGCCCTGTTGAGTGTTACTGACGATATACGAAAAGCATTAGATGAAGAAAAATTAACTTTCTTGGTGCTCCTAGACTTTGATTGATCACAATATCTTATGTAAAAAGCTCATTCGACAATATAATTTTTCATCAGGTGCAGTAAAGTTACTTACTAGGATGTAAGTAAAACAACATAATGCAATCAATGTATCCGATTTGGTGTCCCTCAAGGCTCTATACTTGGCCCCCTATTGTTCTCATTATATGTAAATGAGCTTCCATCCATTATAAACAACTGTTCGTCACATATGTATGCTGATGATGTTCAAATGTATATGAGCTGTACACTTGGTTTAATTGAGAACGTAGTTTGCTCTATCAATGAAGATCTTGAGGAAATCTCACGTTGGTCCGAACTTCACGAATTTTCTTTAAACGGTAAGAAATCGAAGTGTCTAGTCATATCAAAGAAACCACTGGATCTTTCGTATTTTCCACCTATTTTATTGAACAGCTCCGAAATAGATTATGTTTGAGACTGCAAGGAATCTTGGGATCACTTTTAATCGCAAGTTAACTTGGGAAAATCACATCAGTGCTGTCGCTGGAAAGGTATATGGGGTGTTACGTAATTTATGGGTAACACAGTCTTTTACTCCAACTAAAACTCTTGATGTTAGCTAAATCTTTGGTTATTCCTATTTTACACTACGGATGTGAAATCTTTTCTAGCTGTGACTTGATCAGTAGAAGAAAGCTTAATGTTGCGTTTAATAGCAAAATACGGTATGTTTTTGGGCTACGTAAATATGACAGAGTAAGTAGTAATTCTTCTCGTTTGCTTGACATGCCTTTTGAGAACTATCTCAAGTTTCGCACTCTAGCCCTGCTATCGGATATTCTCGTAACACGCCAACCATTATACTTATACGAAAAGACTCGATTTGCCTCTTCGCACAGGTCTGGTCAATTAATTCACCCCAACTACACTCCCTTACATCAGTACGTCAATTTTTCGTAAATTCAGTCCGATTGTGGAATTCACTACCGCGAAATTTAAGATCTAATTTAGCTACAAGCACAACACGGCTTAAAAAGGAATTACGCATCTATTTCTCTACAAATCTGTAAATAAATTTTTCAAAGCAATTGATACATAATTATTATGAATTTTAGTCTGTACCTATATAATTTTTTTTTTAAGTTGGTACAACTACTTACTCTAATATCTTTCATTGTTCTTAATTAGCTTTCACTATCTCATAAGATATTGGATCTTAAAGTGTACAAGCATTACAAATAAATAAATAAATTCAGCAGAAGTTGCGTTTGCTTTGTGAAGCTATCAGACACCCTTTCTGATATACTAGTATAGTGTACTAGTGTTTGCCCATCAAAGGGCTTATAAGTTTCTTCTAGATAATCCGCGAAGAGCTCCGTTTTTTCCTTATCCTCCTTCGCCCATTCATTGTTATCGATTTTAATTGGTGGCGCGAGTAATTGGTTTCTTTTCCTGCCGTCGAGTTTTCGACATACGTATTTACTACGCAATTTTTGTGGGTTTTTAGAGTCTCCTTGAGCAGATTACAAAGTTTATTTAGACGTCTTCTATCCTGCGAAGCTCGAGTAATTTGCCATTTCTTGCGTGGTTTCCTCTTTTCCCTTACCATTTCTTTTATCTCTGGCGTGTAATTAGTGCTATTTTTCGCCGTTTTTTGTCGTTGATGAGGTGTGTTGTTCCACGCTGCACATTGAACGTTTTCCACCATGAAGGAGTCAACTTTAATTTCAAGTTCAAGTGGTGATCTTATTGAGACGTTTAATTCCACGTTATCTCTGATTTCTTTCCTGAATATTTCCCGATTGGTATTTCTTCCAGTTAGTCGAAACAGTCAGTATGACTGGAGAATGGTCGTAGGAAAAATCGAAGCTTTCATCAACTTTTATATAATGGTTAGAAATTTTTTTAAAAACGAAAAAATTGACAAGATCGGGTATTTTCATTGTGTCTGTTGGCTTACCCGTCGAATGAAAGTCACAGTTGTGTTCCATACCAGCTTCATAAACCAATTTGCCTTTCTGGGAAAAAGATCTTGAGCCCCAAAAAAATTGTTTAGCATTAAAGTCATCGGCAATTATAAAAGCAGACCCAAGGAAAATAAATATAATCTTGATAATATATTTTGTGACCTTGGATCGCGTACGGAAGTAAACGGCTGAAATGGTAAACGAATTGCGTTCGTTTTCTACGCATACGGCAATTAGTTGCACAGGCTTGAGCTCTATTTTTGTATCTTCGTTGTGCTCGATCGGCTTTTTGATATATAAGGAGGGGTGGGTCATACGCGTAGTAATCCTTAAAACCCCTTATTTTTCAGCGCGATCCATTTTGCGAGTGGGTTTCGGAAATTAAACAAACGTCAATATTATTATTTATTATTTATTATTATGATTTTATTCTTTTCTTATGATTTTATGATACAATTCAATACTATAATACATACTATAATTCATGTCACGGGGGAAAAAACAATAAGAAAAGCTGGTGACATTCCATATTTTAATTTAAAAAATAAAATAGAGTCGAATGCCACTTCAATGGACATACTCGTAAATATAAAGGGTTTTCCAATAGGGACTTGACAACTTTGAATTTAATTTGTGAACGCACTCTTTCACTAATCATCAAACTGTCATTGTCAATTTATTCAGTAAACTCAACATTTTCATCATGGTAAAGTACATGAACGAGCAACGTCTTCAAATTGTAAAAATTTTCTACCGAAATTCGGAGTCGGTGACTGCAACTTTAAGAGCGTTAACTCCAATTTTTGGTCGTAATTCTCGCCCTAGTAGACAGACAATAACAAGTTTAGTGCAAAAATTTAAGTCTACATATTCGTTGTGTGATGTTGCCGTGTCAGTAAGACAACGGGTTGGTTGAAGTGTCGAAAATATTACTGCCGTTCAGGCGTCCGTCCGTCGAGTTTTCGACATACGTATTTACTACGCAATTTTTGTGGGTTTTTAGAGTCTCCTTGAGCAGATTACAAAGTTTATTTAGACGTCTTCTATCCTGCGAAGCTCGAGTAATTTGCCATTTCTTGCGTGGTTTCCTCTTTTCCCTTACCATTTCTTTTATCTCTGGCGTGTAATTAGTGCTATTTTTCGCCGTTTTTTGTCGTTGATGAGGTGTGTTGTTCCACGCTGCACATTGAACGTTTTCCACCATGAAGGAGTCAACTTTAATTTCAAGTTCAAGTGGTGATCTTATTGAGACGTTTAATTCCACGTTATCTCTGATTTCTTTCCTGAATATTTCCCGATTGGTATTTCTTCCAGTTAGTCGAAACAGTCAGTATGACTGGAGAATGGTCGTAGGAAAAATCGAAGCTTTCATCAACTTTTATATAATGGTTAGAAATTTTTTTAAAAACGAAAAAATTGACAAGATCGGGTATTTTCATTGTGTCTGTTGGCTTACCCGTCGAATGAAAGTCACAGTTGTGTTCCATACCAGCTTCATAAACCAATTTGCCTTTCTGGGAAAAAGATCTTGAGCCCCAAAAAAATTGTTTAGCATTAAAGTCATCGGCAATTATAAAAGCAGACCCAAGGAAAATAAATATAATCTTGATAATATATTTTGTGACCTTGGATCGCGTACGGAAGTAAACGGCTGAAATGGTAAACGAATTGCGTTCGTTTTCTACGCATACGGCAATTAGTTGCACAGGCTTGAGCTCTATTTTTGTATCTTCGTTGTGCTCGATCGGCTTTTTGATATATAAGGAGGGGTGGGTCATACGCGTAGTAATCCTTAAAACCCCTTATTTTTCAGCGCGATCCATTTTGCGAGTGGGTTTCGGAAATTAAACAAACGTCAATATTATTATTTATTATTTATTATTATGATTTTATTCTTTTCTTATGATTTTATGATACAATTCAATACTATAATACATACTATAATTCATGTCACGGGGGAAAAAACAATAAGAAAAGCTGGTGACATTCCATATTTTAATTTAAAAAATAAAATAGAGTCGAATGCCACTTCAATGGACATACTCGTAAATATAAAGGGTTTTCCAATAGGGACTTGACAACTTTGAATTTAATTTGTGAACGCACTCTTTCACTAATCATCAAACTGTCATTGTCAATTTATTCAGTAAACTCAACATTTTCATCATGGTAAAGTACATGAACGAGCAACGTCTTCAAATTGTAAAAATTTTCTACCGAAATTCGGAGTCGGTGACTGCAACTTTAAGAGCGTTAACTCCAATTTTTGGTCGTAATTCTCGCCCTAGTAGACAGACAATAACAAGTTTAGTGCAAAAATTTAAGTCTACATATTCGTTGTGTGATGTTGCCGTGTCAGTAAGACAACGGGTTGGTTGAAGTGTCGAAAATATTACTGCCGTTCAGGCGTCCGTAGTAAACAATCCAAATCAGTCAATTCCACGGCGTTCTCAAGAATTGGGCATCGCTCAGACCACATGATGGCGTGTTTGGCGTAAGGATCTTGGTTTGCACCCATACAAGATCAAGCTGACTCAAGAATCGAAGCCGATGGACCATTTGAAGCGACATACGTTCTCCGATTGGGTTCTGGAGAAGATGCGCCAAGATGATGAATTTCATCGCAAAATCATCTTCAGTGACGAAGCTCATTTTTGGCTCAATGGGTTCGTCAATAAGCAATACAACATATGCTTCATGAATCACCACATCATCCACAAAAAATAACTGTTTGGTGCGGTTTGCAGGATGATGCCACAAGCCACACAGCACACGCTACAATCGATTTATTGAAGAGTAAGTATGGTGAGCGTGTTATCTCAAGAAATGGGCCAGTCGATTGGCCGCCTCGTTCGTGCGATTTAATGCCGCTTGACTATTTTCTGTGTTGCTACGTTAAGTCATTGGTTTATGCCGACACGCCGACGACGTTGGAAGAGCTCAGAGCCAACATTGAACGCGAAATAGCGGCCGTTTCGGCCGAAATGTGTGGCCTAGTCGTCGAAAATTGGGTCCAATGAATCGACGGCTGCAAACGTGCCCGCGGTGGCCATAAGAACGAAGTCGAGTTCCATTCATAAATGTTTTGATTGTACTTCAAGCCGATAATAAAGTTTTTGAAATATCTCAAATGGTTTGCGTTTTATTTAACGAAAAAGTTATCAAGTCCTTATTGGAGAACCCTATACTTTCTCAATGAGTCTGCCTGATTCAAAAAACTCATACTAGAATCAAGGGTGAGCCCCAGGTACTTAAAGTCGTCGACTATCTCAATTAAAAAAAACATTTATTACTACAGTTTAGACTACAACATGTCAACGGCCTCGCCACATTGAAAGCATCGGTTCCCACTAGATCACCGAAATCAAGCAGGTGGGCGCGGTAAGTACCTAAGATGGGGGACCACATGGGAACTCGGTACAGCAACGCGGTTCTCTTTGGCAATACGCTTGGTGTGGTTAAATCCGTGGCAACGTTTGCCTTTGTGTTTTTACGCAAAGGCTCAATTTTAATGACGACATTGAGGATTGCTTTTATGTCGTATATTTTTTGGATATTTTCTGTTGTTTTTCAAATGTTAGCATTTGATTTCTTTTTTTTCACACTTTTCAATGTTTACTGCGTCAAAGATTTTGAATCCCTTGATTCTCAGTACACTGCCGACATCCTCTTTTGCAGAAGACGGATGTAGTCCCCTAGCGATAACACGTATTGGCCTTTCGCATTTATTGTCGAAAGTGTACCATTGGATTTTTTCCGTATTTAACTTCTGAGACATCAGCGTGCTTGATGTTAACTTTCCATACGTTGTTGTTGCGCAATATTACTGTATCGTTTTTGGTGGTAACGTCATAGATCTTGTCTTTAGCTTTGAGTTTCTGCAACTTTTTTCTAAGCTCCTCGCAGATCGCTTCTATTTTGGTTAACCTGAAGTCCGGTGTAGTTGGACTTCTTATTTTTATTTCCTTTGTATGAGATCACGCGAACACTTTTCGAACGGGTTTATAAGATGCAATAGTTGGCTCGCCCCAGAATTCATCGAGCCGACTGGACTGCCACATGGGGTATTATTACCTTTTTTTGTATACTCTACGCGCTCGGTATTCAGAGGGTGGATTTTAGTCGCCTCTTACGACAGGCATGCCTACCCCGGGTGCTTGGATGACATTTGATATCTACTTTGTGGCGGCCCAAGGCTTTAACTATTTGGCTAGACGTGTCCTAGGCATGGCCTCAATATTCCATGTGTACAACCGAACGTCATTGTTCTTTTTTAGCTTTTCAGGGTCATAAATCCGCCTTCATCCCATGTTCATGGTGGACTTTTACAGACATGGGCGGGCAGTGAACTGCATGCACAACCCCCTACCTTATCAAATACAGGTTGGCGCAAAATTATATTTTTGGTTTAGTTTCTATACATCCTTTTATTTAAACAATTTTTTGTCAGAACAGTTCAGCAGCGAACACAACAGCCACTTAAGTCCATAGTCTGGTGTGGGGTATTGTCTGAAAGGATCTTTGCCTCGTATTAGTTAGAAATATGAGCCAGTTACGACCAATACTACTCTATATTGGATGATGCTATCAAAACCAATATTTGAACTGAACTCCGTGTCATAACCCCTGAAATTTTCCGAAAGGATCATGGATGTGTAAAATTGGCTTACAAAAATGTAAATAAACGTATCCTTCACTTTCCACTTGTGGTTTTAAATGCAATCGAATCGATCCCTCCTCATCTGTAAGTGTATTTTCCTTAAATCAACTTTTCATTCCTGTCAAACAAGATTCCAAATAAATTCAATTCAACATCTGTACACGAAGATAGATGCCTTTACTCCTGGATTTCACACATGTCCCCTGAATTTATTGTATAAGGATCACTTTTCCAATGTTTTCTCGACCGATTGGCAACAATCTAATAAAACACAAAATCCTGAAAATTGATTTCTAATATTATTTTCAACACGTTTGGTACATATTTCATGAGTAATACCATCACAGAGGAGGCATTTTAGGTACGACAACACTTGAAAACATGTCCCAGTCATCAATTCACAACCAACGCTGGAGAATCCCAAGTGAGGGATTATGTAGATTTAATCCAAACTACCTGAAATAAATTGCTCGGCAGCAATTCCTATAAAGAATCTTTCTTTATTTGTGGGCTTGCCATTCGATATATGTACTCGTATGAGGATACATATGTACTCGTACATGTCTTCCTTACACTGTCTGCTTATCTCCTGAAGCACTTTACGGTTATCCGATACTTACAGCTTCATGGGATAACTGGTGAACCACACACTTGATAGGATGTGCCCATTTCGAAAGCCGCTTTCAAATCTCAAGATGGACCACATCACCTGAACCGCCACTATATATGTAGGAATCGTATCTGTGCTGGTACTAGTACACTCCGGCATTGTGCCCCAATTATATTGCATGAAAGGTAATTTATTTCGTGGTTGCATTGTGGCATCATATGCAACAACAAATCAGCAGCAACACATTGCACACACAATTGTGGCTACAATTCAGCTAACCAATGCGGCCATTTTCTGGCTTTCGGTACACATACGGATTGAGTCCTTACCTTTTTAGCCCTTCCATCCGTCCACGGGGTTTAATTAAAATACTTTCCACTTTTGTGTATCTCTTACTTTGTCTCACTCTCTCTTTGCAAGTCTTCTCAGCTGGCACATGACCAATCACACAATCAACCTTGGAAGTGAAAATGATTCCATAGATACTCGTACATTTGCCACAGTCCCACCATCTACGACCGGAACACCGGCGAAACAACCCAAAATAATGTGAATTTGAAAATCCCAGTCTGCCAAGTCAAGAAACAGCACAAGAGGCTGGAGTTGGGAATCCACTGGCCAGACCAAGTGGATCCGGATTTGTAAAATATTAATGAGCTGCCTTTGGGTTGGTTGGAGTTACATCGCTTAGAAGCCATCCGGGTGGTCTACTCGTACAAGCAAGAGTACCATATACGAATACCAGACACAGTCAGTCAGCGGAACTTACTGCACAAATTGCTTAGCTCTGGTTTGGCAACAAAATTGATTGTGATGATGGTCTTCTGGAGCGTCCCTCTGTAGGGAATTCGACAACAACATGGACGACTGAAGACCACCACCATATGTACGCTGGGCCTCGGTTTTACTTAATTTTCTAAACGAGCTCCTGGAGGACCTTGTTTGTGATCCTTCTCAGTACTGCGGGCTACATACGTATAAACATTGTGAATGTGGTTGCTCTATGCTGTATGTACACAAAGCTACATTGCTAATGTGTTTGATGCCTCAGACTCTTCTCGGTCTGGAGGGATTCTAGCATCGGGCCATGACCACCACCCCTTGTAGGAGATGATAATGCATTAAGTATGATGTCGGCAAATGATGATAATTACATATGCAAGATTGGATGTGGTGACTGTGAACATTGGCAGATGGTGGATGGTGAATGCAGATAAAGGGGGTGGTTGGAGGCGAAAGGCTCTTGTCAGATTGGACTTACAAAAGGACAATTATCAGTACGACTATGAGCTTGGAGTAGATGAAGGAACGTTTCTCCATTTCTCGACGACTTGCACTGTAATCCTTTAAGTTTCAATTACCGTCGATTCTCTTTCCAGGGGTTAGAATGTAGCCCGCTGAAATGGGCTTATCGGGGATAGCATTCGTTTGCAGATCTAAACGTGTGCATTTATATGGCTTTTGTTTTTCAACCGCATTAAGGTGGTAATGACATCGTTAGGGGTTTTTGTTTTGCCGTGGATATGTGAAATTAGGGTGGCTCCACAAGTGAATTAATTCCAAAGTCCCATGGGTCCGTTCTTAGATAAGCAGGTCGGGTTTTGTTTTGTTTGTGACGTCAGTATGAAGTGGTAGTTCTTGTCGTGGCTGTTTTGAATTGAATTGCTTGCTTGAGAGAAATCTTGGAAATGACATTATTAGGCAATGAGAACCCGTTTTTACTCATATGATGAAAGTTTTAAACACTTGCATACCATACTCGAGTTCTTTCTCGATGAAATCAGAGCCTTTCTGGGCTGGAGTGTTGGTATTCATTTGACCCGAGGAATCTGAACCTTAATACAGTGCGTTGGTGTATTTTCTCTAAAGGGAAGCATACAGGGTAAAGCTCCTGATTGCCTTCAATCCGGCGAAGGCCAGAGCGATCCTTGTCGCTGTCCAGTCCAAGTTGGCGTGCAGCGTCCTCGTGCAGCGAACTTCCTGCGACCAGAATGGCGGATGTGCTGCGGCCTGACGACCCTCTCACTTAAAAAAGGCAAATGTTATGAATGAACACAATTCAGTCTCAGATACATACGGACCCCTAATCAAACACAACCAGGCACGAAGAAGCACTACGTTTTGAGAGTATGCTACTGGAATACCCCAAGAGCAAGTCAAAAACTGGAAAATATCCTCAAGCAGTATAGAATGTACGCTGGATAGGCTCGGGAATGAAAAAAGAACAAATTGCGACATTTATTACAGCTGTTACAAAAGGTTACACATATTAGGATGCGGACTCGTCGTGGGAAAGCAGCTAAGATTGGAGGTCATCGATGTGATATAATCCGTGCCAATGCAAGATTCTATAACATCAGCTTCATATGTGCTCACGCCCGAATTTTTTGACCTCCTAGATGAAGTCAGGCCAAGGTTAAAATTGTACTCGGGGACTTCAATGCCAAAATCGGTAAGGAGAACATCTTTGGCGTAGTGGTTGGAAAACACAGCCTCCATGATACGACAGCAGATATGGGCTTCCCTATCGCAGACTTTGCGACAGCTAGTAATACAGTGATATGTATGGGGCTCCCTTATAAAAAAAACCTCAACAAAGAAACCTAGATACAAACAAATTGACAGACGTCACTCGTCAAATATTCTGGATGATAAAACACTCAGGGGGCAAACATCGACTCTGACCATTACCTGGTAGCAGCCCGATTCTGAGGTCGACTGTCAAGTGAAGGAAAGCTGGAACAACATCCAAAAAGGAAGTTCAAAATTGGACGCCTATGAAAAATTCTCCAATGTGCCAATAACCTACCACAGACGTCAACAATATGTGGTCATATTGCTGCACTTCCATCAAGGAGGCGGCTGAAAACACCTTAGGCTACCAACCACTCCAGAAAAGAAATCAGTATGATGATGAATGTGTGCAAAAAAAAGCCACTAGATGTGGCGAACAGGAAAACGCTGCAACGCGTCAACAGAGCAGCGTGGGATGAGTATAGGTTCAGAAGAAGGAAGGAGAAAAGACTGCTGCGCAAAAAGAAAAGAAGAGTGCTGGAGAACCAAAGACACTAGAAGATTTTTTAAAAGGGTCAACAACTTAGCCAATGGCTTTAAAACGGGTCTCCAAGCATTTCAAAACTGCAAAGGTAAGAAGAGAATACATCTCCAGTCGAAAAATTAGTTCTCCCGCCCTGCTTAGAAGAAGTCGTCATAGCTATACAAAAGCTGAAGAACAATAAAGCCACTGACTCGGATGGCCAGCCATCTGAGGTCTTCAAAGCCGGAGGCAATATTTCTACAAGGAGCATGCACCAGATAATTTGCAATGCATTGGGAGGGCGAAAGCATATGCTACGACTGGAATATCAGCTCTATCTGCCCCATCTACAAGAAGCATATCCATACTTAACGTCGCTCGCCTATAAGATCCTATCCAGCGTACTGTGTGAACATCTGAAACCGTACTGCACTGCACAAAGCGGCCTATACCAGAGCGGCTTCCGGCCCGTCAAGTTAACAGATCCTGGAAAAGACCAACGAGTTCCAAGTTGACACACACCATCTCTTTATCGACTTCAAAGCCAGATATGACTGCATTCACTGCACTGAGCTATATAATGCATTGGTCGAATTCGGGATCCCAGGAAAACTGATCCGGATGTGTCGCACAACACTGGAAAACTGGCGATGCGACGTGCAGCGTAAAAGTAGAATCTCCGAATTCTTTCAAACTTGCATCGGATTTTGGTAAGAAGACGCGCTGTTGTGTAACTTCTTCAGTTTAGTACTTGTGCAGATAGTACGGCGGGCAAAAGCCGACACGGAAGTTACTATTTTCTCCAAGCCTGTTCAGCTTCTGTAATACGCAGATCATATACGTTCTCAGCGTGCCGTAATTGAAGCCATTATGTCAATTGAAGAAGAGGCTAAATAAGTTGGTCTTAAAGTGAATGGGGAAAAACCGACATATATGCTGTCGACTAAAAACTGTTCCGTCGCACATCACCTAGCACAAAATGTCACTACCGACAGCTACAACTTTGAGTTAGTTAAGGAGTTTTCTTACCCCAAATGTCAACTCCACTAACGACATCATGGTGGAGATTTGACGACTAGTAATCCAAGGCAATCTCTGCTACTTCGGTCTGTCGAAACAACTTGGGTCAAAACTCCTAATGCAAAGAGTCAAAATCATGGTCTACAAAGCGTTAAAAATCCGTTCACTTCATTGGCTCGGCCACATCGAACGGATGGACGATAATCCTCCAGCTAAGACGGTCTTCGAATCCAAGCCTCCAGGTTCGAAACGAAGAGGAAGACCGAACGGTTTAAAGATCATGTGATCGCGGATATAACGCAATGTTCCAATCACACTGACAATAAAGAGACACAAAATATCGATTAAGCTTTGAAGATTTTCCGTGATGGTCTACTTGCCGATGTTTCAACGCATCATTCTCTGCGTAAAATTTGTCTCTCACCAGTGCAAACAGAAAACAATGAATGCTAAGACAGAAGAAAGTGAAGTTGTCATTAGCACTATTGACTATTGAACTTTCTGAGGCAACTAACGAGTGGATCAGAACTCTTTTGCATAGTTAAGCCGGTAGACTCTACGCTAGATAGGATCTTGTAGGCGATGTTAAGAAGACTGACGCCTCTGTAGTTGATTTTCTTTTTTTTGAGGATCGGACAAACATTGCTGAGGATCCATTCATCTCATGCCCGACCATATTTTACAGATGAGTTGGTGGTGTATGCTTCTTACCAAGTCATCGCCTTCTGCTTTGAAGCGTTCAGCAGTCAGTCCGGTCGCTTCAGCAGCTTTGTTGGACTTAAACTCAGATATCTTCATTTCATCCGGGTCGGGTGGACGGAATTGTTGGCCTACGTCGTCCAGATTTAAAGATTCAGAAATGCTCTTTCCAAATCGTCAGCATGGACTGCGACTCTACTACTATCTATATGTTCCCTTGTTCGTCTCTACAGGCTTCAATTTGTGTCCGTGACAAGTGTTTTTTTTTACATTTTGGTAAAACTTCCGAATCACATTCCTGGATTAGCATCTCTCATGTTTCATCTTTTTCCAGTGGTTTTATTGTGATGGCCAAGTGAAACCCAACATTTAAGACATAGGACCTCTTAAGCTATTAAGGGAGGCTCGATCGGAAAAGGATTTCGCGACCTCTTGCGACTGTAGCGGTGCGACGCCGAACTTCTTCCCAGATGTTTACCTTTGCGATGTTCACAACCGTATTCACAACCGTATCTGGGCTATAACATAACAGTCGAGTAGATGTTGGCCCCTTAGAAGAATCGGACATCCATAATACTGGAGGCGTGCCAGTCGTCGATCGCAATGTGGTCAATCTGATTGACGGCTGATTGATCAGGAGTTCTCCAAGTCCCCTTGTAAATATTGAGATGCAGGAACCGCGTGCTAGCTGAAACAATGCTTCGCCCCGCCACAAAGTCGGTTAACCTGAATCCGTTATCGGAGGTGGTGCCGCGCAAGCTATACCATCCGATAGTAAATCCTCTCTTCTTAGCTTTGCATTAAAGTCGCCGAAGACAATTTTAATGTCATAGCTGGGGCATTGCTTGTAGGTCTTGAGCTGGTAGAAGCTATCTTTGGTGTCGTCATCTTTTCCCTCTTTGGGGAGTGCGCGCATATAAGGCTAATGTTGGAAAATTTAGCCTTAATACGGATTGTTATGAGGCGCTCGTTCACGTGCTGAAAACTCAAGAGTTCTTGCCTAAGTCTGCCTCTAAAAACAAATCCGCTTCCTAGTAGGAGCTGCTTTTGCCGTCGAAAACATTAGCCGTAATAGATGTCTCAGTTTTTCATTCTCTTTTTGTCCGGCTCATCGCATCACATTTCTTGGGTAGCGGTAATATCTGTTTTGCAGCAGTCTAGAGCCTCCGCTAGTTGTTGGTTACACGTGGCCTATTGAGAGACCTGTCATTCCACGTGCAGATCCGAAGTTCGTTGTCCATGTCCGTAGAGGGATCTCCCTCTATATCCGAGGCTTGTTGTTGATTCGTAACTGGATTTTTTTCCATTGCAGGACAGTTACACTTGCAGCATAACCCTCAACCTGGACCTTTCCATTATAGATACCCCTGAGACAAAGTTTGAAAAGTCGAGTCTGAATGGACATCGACCAGCACTTGATGGTTACATCTTGGAGGTAGAAGTAGCACAATTAATGTGTAGAAACAGTTACAACACTGGGCATCGTCAGGTTGACACCTATTTATACAGCACCCACGCAACCAGATCAAATCTTTGAGGGATTCCGATCCATACGCCGCGCTGTTATGTTTATTGGCGGATTCATATTTTTTGCTTTATTTTCTGTCGGAATAGGACACTGAGAGAAAGAACTCCTCGTACGTTCCTTTTGCTGAAATTTCTCAGTCTTTCGAAGAAAGTAAACGCTTCAGTGATAAAGTGTCGGCAGTACCAGCACCCACCACGTCAGCACCGAATGCCTGCAGCCTAATGCGAGTCTGAGCCAGACGCCTACAGAGATTGTGCGCCATCACTCTCACAGCAAACGTCGCTGTATATTGTGCCACTTATGGCCAGCACACTTAAGTGCTTAGCAAAAACGTGGTGCCCATCACGAAGCCAGTAAACAGCCTCTTTTCTTTCCCACGAAGGACAGCAGAAAAGCCGCTGACCTCTTAGAGACGTCGTGAAGCATTCATTTGGTCTGACAACAACCTGGAGTTTCACGCCATCTGTAGTTATGCTCATATGAGACACAACTGTTAATGGAAGTCCTAACGTAGGTTCGAGTTCTGAAAAGCTCTCCTCTGAGCCTTGCTTAACAAATTCGTCGGTGTTTTCATTTCGCGTTATCCTATTGTGACTTGCGACCAGGACTGATGAATTTAGCGTTCAGTGAGGTCTTGAATTCTGGAGCTAGCTTGGATGTCGTAGTCCAGATAAGACTCGGAAAGTTAAATGGTGATTTGTTTACGCACTAAAAGAGTCAGACGTAAAGAGAACAACCTCGGTTTCGAGAGGATTGGCTGAAAGCCAATTTCTGGTGCGCCAATCGTCGATCACGTCTTTGCCTATCCGGGCTTTAGAGCAGACAGTCGCTAGACACAATCCAATAAACAGTACAGCTTAATAATCTGCACGTGCTTTAGCATATACTTCAGAGAGCGTTAAGAGGTGAGTCGATCAACATGCACCATATATATGGAGACAGGACGCTTGTGGGCAATCCGTGTTTGGCCACGCCACCACATAGTGAATGCAGTATTTTGCTTTTATACACAACACTAGTGATTCATCTTCGTCATATTATCTGACCAATTTATAGTTGCTGTCAAAAGTTGCGTCGACCTTACATGCCGTGTCCATATAGTTACGAAATAATCTTGTGCAAATGCTACCTTGATTAGCGGAATTGACCGTGTATTGGGCAAGCATTCTGATGAACCTCAATGATGTCCTTCACTTCGATGACTGCTCTGTTGTTGGCTTCGATAGTTGAGACTTCCGGGGATACAGGCTATCCTATTCCATCGGTTGCAATTAATGTTTTTCCGTGAGGAATGCAACAAAAACCTTTTTCAAAACCAGGAGCATGGAGTGGTTGCAGAAATATAGGTCAAATACAACCCATTAATTATTGATACATTAAATCAGCCAAAGTATTGTAAATCTCATTGAAACATTTTACCGAAGTTGACCTACAATCGTTACCATTTCTCCCTATTTTAAAATCCAAAAGGCTGTCCAATAATAAAACCGCTTTTGGAAAACCACCATCACACAAATGACATTGTCCTTTGTAATACTAAAAAAAAAACAAAGCAAAACTCTCACTGTAACTCATTTTTTATTTACTCGGATTGCCCTTAGAGTATAGCATCCTACATGAATGGGCAGCAGAAAGGATGCATACGCATTCCAACATGCGAGCATCCCAGTATTCCAGAGCCCTGGTAACCCAGCACCCTGTTCCCCTAAAATATCGCACAGCAACATCATTGACATCCAATTTGAATATTATTGCTCTGCATTCCCAATAATTGTCCACCAATCAATGGTCATCCAACAGATACAACTACGAGTACTCCCACCAAAGTTGCGATGCAATACATTTACGAGTACTCGTACACAGCTTTCAACTGTTCACTATACCCCCCTAATGCAACGGTGATGCAGAAAAAAATTTCCATAAATTTATTTTTTACAACAATTGCATCCCAACAATACCTTTTCCATATTGTCCTTTGGTTGGGGCTGAAAGCCTACCAATTGGGGTACACCATTCAGCTGCCGGATGCAACACCCTTTCGAACAATCGGTGCTTTGGACTTCGGGCTTCGCAAATCTTCAAAATGAATCAAATTTCTACGCGCACATACAATTAAAGGCAATTAATTTGTTTCCTTTTTGTTTTTTGGTTTGTTTTTGCTTTCATCCCTTCATTACAGGGTGTGTGATGTAGGAAGGGGGGACTTCATAGTCCCACCGGAAGTCGGTCACATGAATTTTAATCGACGCCGAATAATTGAATCATTTTAATTGTGTTTCCCCGTTCACGTACTCGTATAATTTGTTTTTCTTTTGTTCTTGTAACAAGGACATTCAGCCATTTCTCTGACATACGGATACGGATACGGATAACGGGGGTAACTCTAGCTGATTAAATTTATCAGGATTTTTTGTTGTTATTGGTTTTGGGTGTGGAGAGGTTGGTCGTAGATTTTTTTTCCCCCCGCACTATAATTGACTCATTAAGGGTGTCACAGAGTGTTGCCAGAGTGGGTCAGAGCAACGTTATTCGTATTTCATTTTTATTGACATCGAAATCGATGGAACCATCAACCAACCGACAGATGGACAATTATTGGAATAAAGGATAATCTACTGTGCGAACGGCCGCACTTACCTACCAAATAAAAAAAAAAAAAAAATAAAAGTGGCCAGACAGACCAACAGGAAAGGCACGTCCTGATTTTGTAAACAGCCTGACAGAATACGACTCGAGTATGATTTAACGTCAGAGGATAAATGAAAAATCATTTAGGGGACAATTATTTGAGGCAATGAACATAATTTTCCTTCCTTCCTTCCATTCGTCCTTGTGTGTGGGTGGTGGGAGGTAGGTTGATGTCTGTACTGAGTGGCTGTACGTTAAACGATGCTGCTGTGGTTTTTATTGCTGATTGCTCACGAATGGTTTTGTTTACACTACTGGAGGCAATTTCATCTTTTCTGTTGTCTGTCGGTCGGCTGACTGTCACTTGAGTTTGTATGGGTTGATTTCGCTATGTGATGAGCCACTGACAGATGATTGCACGATGGCATGCATGCCCACGGGGCGACAGCGACGGCAGCGAAGGCACCGACCAGTGAAAGGATAATAATTGTTTTCTTTCATTTTATTGCTGAAGTTAATTTTAATTGTTGACATGTATGAGGGCCTGATTAACTGACGGCATTTATTTATTGCAGGTGGATTTTTTCAGGCACTTTTATTGCCCCACTACTGTGCGGATATTATTTATTAAGTTTGCGATTTTGTTTTTTTTTTTTAATTTTTTTTTCGAATTTTGCTGACAGAATTCAATCAGTGGGCTCACTCTTTTGGATGGAATTGTTCAAGGCAGGGAATACGAGTAGTACTTAATTTTTGGTCTGTTCGTACTGACTTTTGTTGTTGTTGGGTGTCCTTTCGACTTGTCGGAGATAATTGTTATTGCTGATATGTATGGAATGGGAATAATTTATTTGTTTACAACACTTTTGCGAAATGTTGAAGTGTTGAAGCGCATTGAGAGTCACATACTGACACCAGCATTAATATTCTGATGGACGAAAAGCCGTTGTTGGTAGTCCTTCAAGTAGAAATCAATGCACGTTGGTTTCAACAAGTTAAAGTTGTATTTTGTTGAAAGTTCTCACAGTTTATCGGTGAGAAAATCATTGTCATCGTAACGAAAGGTCTTGGATACATAAATATTTTTGTACATTTAGAGCAGTAGTTTCATCAAGGCTGGGTTTGTATGACATGTTCTATCAACTTTCTTTTCAGCTCAGGCTGTGGTCAAAACTGGTCCTGAATAGAGTTAATGTCTGCAGTACCCAGATGATTGCCCCAGACGTCATACCTATGAGAAATACTCATATTTAAAAAAAAATCAGCATATGTAGTTCTTGGCCTTTCTTCCGGTGGTTGCCCCCGGTAACAGCATGAGTAAATCCTAACCTATGTCAGCTAAAATGGCTTAGGCCAGTATGTAACGTGATATGAATACAGCGCTTCTTCAGATGGGAATTTGTCATACGCGGCACAATTAGGCAAGAAGTCTCGAGCTTCCGCCACGGTGAGCGAGCGTCTCACGACAATCCGCATCAACATAAGCCTAATATGCGTCTATGCCCCATGGAAGACAAGGATGACGCCACCAAAGAATGTTTCTACGAGCTCCTCGACGAGACACATGTATGAGCAATGTCCTAAGTATGATAATAAAGTCGTACCAGGTGATTAAAATGCCAAATTAAACTACGTCTACCAACGGACTGTGGTTTATTGACTTTGCAGCGGGACGAAATATCACTAGAGCAAGAACACGCTTTCCTCATACACAAAGGGACATGAAGGTCTTCTGATCATGAAACGCTTAATCATATTACTTCCAGTATTTTGGACGTCTAACCTTCGCAGATAGCCAACATTGACTCGGATCACTACTTTATTGCAGCCAAAGTGAAAATGAGAATTTCCCAAGCGCCACAAGAAAGAAGAACTACTATAAGAAGATATAAATTAGAAAAGCTGCAACCGCAAGAGACCGCCAGAATCTTCGTCGAACGCGTATCCCGAAATCTTTCCACATCTCCTATGCCGTCAACACCAAATATCGAAGACCAGTGCCAACGCTGCCAACGTGCCATAAGAGAAGTCGCAACTTACGTGCTGAATTTCACCCGACCACTACCAAGAAATCCTTGGTATGACAAAGAATGCCTGCAAGCACATGCAGCTAAACAAGAAGTGTCACTGCACCGAATGGCGAGAGAAGCTCGTGAGCTCTACGTGCAACAGCGACGCGTAGAACATCGGTTTCTCCGGAAGGAGAAAAAGAGCACGAGAAGCACGCTATAGATGATATTGAAAGCTTGTACCCCAGGAACAATGCACGGAACTTTTACCAACAGGCAAAAGAAGAAGACGAAGATCCGTACAGAAACGTGTAGAAATAAGGAAGAAAACCTTCTAGTAGATTCACAAATGTTGCTGAGGATATGGAAAAACTTTTTCCGGAGAGGGTATAACTGCAAAGAAGCTGAGCATGCCGCCGTCAGGCAGAATAGACAATTCAGCTAAGACTACGATAGCCAAACGTTCGTCCATCTAACCAAGATGAAGTAAGTATACTAATATCGAAGCTGAAAACCAACAAAGCAGCTGGACCTGACGGCTTACCGGACGAGGTATTCAAAACTGCTGGAAATGTCATTGTGGAGAGCATACTCACATCTGGTCAGAAGATGAATGGAATCTCAGTTGGCTCAACATTGCATTCAAGATCTTATCTGCCATATTGTACGAATGTCTGAAACCCTTCATCAACTACCTGATTGGTTCCTATCAGTGCGGTTTTAGACCAAGAAAGTCCACATTCGACAAAATTTTCACATTCCAACAGATCCTGGAAAAAACTCAAGAAGTCCAAATCAATACCCACTACCTTTCCATTGATTTTAGGGCCGCATATAACAGCATTTATAGAGACGAGCTATATGAAGACATGCCTAGTTTTGGCATCCCTGCCAAACTCGTCCATCTGTGCGGAGGTGCAATCTTACAAAAGTCTGTGCAACTACATATTAGCGTACGCCGGACAGTTGAAACGGAAGTGGCCAAAATGGGTTTAGCAGTAAATGAGGGCAAAACCAACAAGAAGGGACGCACAACATAGACGAATTAGACAGAACGCCACTCTTGAAAATCGCTGTTTCTTTAGTCTACGAAGGCAATTCGGTAGTAAGACACTATCACATACAACCCTCTACAACCCAATTATAGAGAATACTCTATATAAGGTCTTGATCATTGGTCCTGAAACATGGACTCTATCGAAGGCCGATGAATGTATCCTCGACCGTTTCCAGAAAAAAATTGTTCGTAGAATATTCGGCCACGTTTGCGTTGAAGCGCTCTCGACTAGTACATGTAGAGCGAATTCATAACCAATTCTCCGGCTCACAGGGTTTTCGAATTCAACCCGCAGCGACAACGGAGTAGAGGAGGACCTCACTTTAGAAAGGCTTGTTAGTTGCGGCCCAAGTTCACCCCGAACTGTAGCATAGCGTAAGTCGGACCGGTCGAATGATCAGCTTTGATGGTTTTGGGTTTGCAAGTCTTTTAATTTGTGGCTTCCTTCCCCGTATCTAATGTGCAAACCTGTTCGGTGGGCTTTTGCACAATGTCCGAACTCGGAGCATCAAAAACAGAGTTTTAACAAAAAACTGTTCTCGTATTCAGAATCTTTAGATTTTCACGAAATTGCCCTCGATTGTCGTGGGAAGGCATATGGTAACTGCTAGCGCCCCATTAAGGCAACGGAGATCTCCTCTAGACGTCGCTTCGTCGATATTTTTGCATTCTATCAAAATCTCTTGCATTATAGACCCAGCTCTGCTGTTTTCTCCTAGCGCTTCCTTAATTTTCTCTTTATAGGCCACTATCCACGGATCCGCCGCTTTCTTTAGTGAGAGTGAGAGACCTACGGGTGCAGGTTGTCCGATTCGGCGTATGTCCGCATCTACTTTAAAAATGTACGGTATGCTTTTATTTTCTTCTTAATCGTATCCGTATCCGGGCGTGGTGGCTTTTTGATATCCGTTACGGCTTCCTTCACCGATGCTTGCGTTGACTTTTCTTGTTGACTAGATTTCGGCTTTGGCTTCGGTATTCTCTGCTTGTTTTGTACGAAGAATTTATTGTGGCTCCTCGGTCAGATGACAGCGTGCCTATTTCTTTTTGCGGATCAGGTATACGTTGCGTTCTTGTCGATCGTGCTTGTGTGCTAACGTATCTGTAAATTAAAGAAAATCTACGTCACGATTTTCAAATTCTTCATCGTTTTAAAAACAACTCCCATGCGAACCAGAAGAGGTCTTCTGAATAGTATCCTCTTCAGTTCAAAACTTCAAAAAGATAGAAATTGAATTTGCTTTCCAAATTATTGGTGTACTTCACCATCTGATACCATCGTAACGCAAACGTATCCCATACTCATTACATCGATAATCCTCTGACGGACACTGTGTAGTCATTTGCATATGTAACACTCACACTCACATTAACAGGTTCCACGGTAAGATCCACTGACCACCCATCGCGTGCGTTCTAATCCAAAACAGTTTCCCTGGCGGTACATGAACCAAAATTCGATTAAGCCCTCTCAAGTTACCCTTACAAATCGTCAGAATGTCGTCCGCTTATCAGATTACTCTGTCCGACCGCAATAACTTCTACCGTTGGGTTTCTTATTCCAGAATTGGTTTTTAGAACCCAGAACCATTCCAATCTGGGTCTGCAATTACTGGTCCTTTCGATAAGTTAATTGCTTTCTTGTCATTCAGTAGTGCAGAAGCGTTCGTCGGCAGCGTCGTCATTGTCGTGGTTGTGGTTCCACTTTGGCAGTTAATCTCATTTGTGGGGAATCAACTTGGGCACCGGAAGTGACATCGTCGTTGGCTTGGGTTACTTTCATTTTTTTTGTTATTGTTTTCAGGTTCGTGGAAAAAGATGCGCCAATGAGCAACGTACCTTGTTTAGGGTTACGGTTAGATGCACTCCTTCAAGAAGAGCGGGTGACTCAGAAAGATGATTATCGCGAGATTGTTTTTGACTCTTCTTTTAATTTGTTATCACAATGGAGAAAGAGCTGGAAGTGAAGAAACCACATAAAAAATTAAAGGAAACAGTTTAGAAGAAAGTGAAACTAAGTCAAGTCTTTTGCTTGAGAGGGATCTTGGTAATTACAATTAATTAGAAATTTGTGCACCCGCCAATGAGGGATTCCTATAGGCGCTCGGGGCGCTAAATTTCCCGCAGGTACTGGAGTTAATGACCCCCCAACTCGTTGAATGAAATACGTGGGAACTGAGATTATGAGGTGTAATAATTCCTCTGGTGGCCCTAGGAAAGGGTTCGTGCTTTGTTTTATGATCTGGTAGTAGTTACTCGTAGTATATCGAGAAGTGCTTTTGTCATTGTTTTTCTCTTCGAGCTTTGGAGGAAAGAAAAAGTAGTGACCTGATTGGGTAGTCTAAAACCTTGTCTCGATAGTATAATACTGAGCCTCAGAGCTGCAGAATTGGCTAACAAAGACCCGAACACCTTTTAACCTAGAATGATCCATGCACTGGATATGGTCAAGATACTCGTAGTATTTTTCTAATAAAACATTGAACTTCCTAATGCTTCTCTGTCGAGGTCATCTTCAATGCCCTGGATCACTCGTTTGGTCAGGGCGTTTACCTTGTTACTTAAATTGTCAATTAACTTTACGTGCATATCATATTTGCACAATCTTCACGTCATAAAGGGCAACCAATGCACTGTCATTTCCGCCTTTGTGTGGAAAACTGTATTTTGAACGCCCGTTGCGGCCAAAGTATATCTAGGATGATATAACGACTTCTATCCACAGAGTTAGAATGCTTAAGGTCATCTTCCAAGTTGCTCCATATGACAGCTTCAATTATATTCAGGAGCAATAGTACGATTTTCACGCTTAAAGCGTTGTTTTTCCTAATCGGAGGATCCACCATCTCATGGTACGTCGATATCAAATTTAAGCCTTGAATACCACTATCCAATACCGCAATAAATTCGTCACTGACATGTGGTAAATGAAGATCTCTGCTCAGTTGTTGCAGACTTAAGCTACGAAACGAACGGGGAGAATGGCACAAATTCGTCGTTGCGTCGGCGTATTTTCAGTTTGATGTGGTACTACCGCCTCCACCAAAAGGCAGCAGCTGAACTCATTGAATGTTGTAATGATCAAAATACTTTCTGGATCTATTGGACTTCATGCTATTGTCGGTCTTGTTAAAGTGGAGGAATCGGCGAAAAACCAACTTGACACGCTTTAATGTGGATCTCGGCAAATCGGCCAATGCTAAATTCATAACGAAACGGGGAGTAGAGGAATCTGTTCAGAATCTTAATATAGTGTTATCCACATCAGATGTGTCCAGTCAGGAAAACCTCCCACAAATCGACGGTTCCATTGTTGAATACAGAACATAACACTAATGACTAATTTGGAAGAAGACTGGAACTGGAAGCAACAAGAACATACGAAATTATTCGAGGAGACTATGGCGAAAAGACTTTTGGCTAAAAGATTGAAATAATCGGTGAAACGATCAGTCTGATCGAAGTCCTCAAAAGGGGCCAATTACCTGAACTGCAAACAATTAGAAGATCTGATGCCACCTACACTGAGTCGAAAGAAGAGACTTTCGGACCCATTTCATAGGTAACCTGATCAGAAGCAGCTTACAACTAGCTCCTGTCGCCGAAGCTGGAAGTTAGTTGAGTAACACAAGAAGTCATAGCTGGTATCCGTCATCTGTTTTAGTGACGGATGAAGCAATCAAATACGCTAATGGCGCTTCTTATAGCTCAAAGTCGCATGGCACCGTTACATATAGCTGTGCTACAAAAATGTAAGGCTGCTGGCAATTCTAAGGAGAATCTTTCCAGTCTGGCTTTGGCATATATACCGAAACCCTAGCGAGCAGTAAGAGCAGCCGAAAATCGAAAAAGATGGCTAAACGTTCACGAAGAGTTTCAGATCTATCAAACTGGCTTCCTTTCTGCTGAGAAGCAGATGCTTCTATTTTCTTTGGAGTAGTTTCTCTATTCTAAATTGAGGTTTAGCTGGCTGTAGTAAGCCCTAAAAAGTGGCGTATTAGCTCGTTCTGTAAATTGTTCCCTCAACTTGTTGTCCAGATATCGTATGAAAGCGCACATGTTATCTCTCCAAGCTAACTTTGTCAACTGGAAAAGATGCAATTCTACATTGTATCGATGCCATTCTCTGCAGAATAAAATGTTAGTGCATGACGACTAGCGTTTGTAACCAGTTTCTAGTCGAACTGCATCTTTAGTGTATTTATTGGGTGACCAGATAAGAACGATAGGAAAAGAAAATTAAAGAAAACAACAATTTTGTGACATATAAAATTGACTCTGGCTTTATTTTAAAGCTACGTTCATGCCATTATGGGTGGAATAGCACATCATTCAAATGGCCGTCTCGGCTTCGCTGGCAATGCTTCAAGCGGTCGGTACAATATTTGATAACTCGGTCCAATATGCATGGCGTTATTCCGGCAATAGCGTGTCATATGTTGGCCTCGAACTCGTCCAAGGTGGTTGGCTTGTTAGTGTAGAATAAGGACTTGACGTAGCCCCAGTGAAAATAATCGAGTGGTGTCAAATCGCATGATCGCGGCGGCCAATTGATGAATGCTTGCCGTGAGAACTTCGAGCATTTCGTCGCTTGTGTGGCATGTAGCGCCGTCTTATTAGTACCGCAACACAGATACATCGATGTTGTTGAGCTCTGACTACAGAAAGTCGATTAATATCGCTCTATAGCTGATTTCATCGATGGTAACAGTGTCTCCTCCCTCATTTCGAAAGAAATAAGGTGCAATGACACTGCCATGCCATAAACCTCATCAAACAGTTAATCTTTGTGGATGCATTGATACTTGACCGAACACTTGTGAATTGTGTTCGCTCCAATAATGGCAATTTTGCTTGTTGACATAGCCACTGAGCCCAAAATGGGCTTCATCCGAGAAGATGATTTTTTGGCCACAATCCGGATCTCCGGGAAACATTTCCAGTGCCCAATTACTGCATTATCTGTGGTCGGCCGGCTTCAAATCTTGCGTCAGCACAATGTTATATGAATGTAGGCCCAAATCCAACCGAAATATAAGAAAAATAAGGGTTGACTCTCTGACGATGCCCAATTCAGCTGATCGGCGTCGAATCGACATCTCTGGGTTTTCTTCGATACTGGCCACTACGGTGAAATATAGTATTTTCTTTATTTCGCGTTTCTCTTAAAATTCACGTTGCGTATTTCCAGCTGAGCCGGAATTTCGAAAACATTTTCCAATTTTAAATTTTTCTTGCACTTTCGGCAAGCGTAAATCGATGCACGGTTAAATGGCAAACCTTACTGAGTATTTTGACAGCTGGATGTCATCGGTAACTTTGACAGCTGCTGAAACATAACAATTGGAAAAACTCTCATTGCTATCTGATCACCAAACATTCTCTCCAAATATAGCATGTAATTCGGAGAGTTACTAGTGTATGACAGTTTGAATAGTCTCTTCAGGAAAAAGCATAGCAATCTTTCGACCTCATCAACCAGCTTGTATTCACAAGTGTTTGCGCGCTAAAAAACTAACAGTTTTTTGCAGTTGCTTCAAGAATCTTATATTTGTCTATTACTAGGGGCGTTCAATATATTCTCGGTATAGATATGAAGGAAAATGCGAATTCAATTTAAATTGTTTTTATTTTTCAATATAATCTCCCCTAACATCAATGCATTTGTTACATCTTGAGATAAGCTTTTTAAACCCTCAAAAAAATAAATTTCCTCTTTCTCTGCAAAATACCCATTTATTGCCGACTTGAGTTCTTCATCATCCGAAAATCTTTTTCCACGAAGACATCTTTTCAAATCCGGAAACAGGAAATAATCACTAGGGGCAAGGTCTGGACTATAGGGTGGGGGTTGGATTTCTTCGAAACCACAATCTCGCGCAGCAGCCTTGGAAACTCGCGCCGTGTGAACAGGAGCGTTGTCATGAAGAAGCAACACACCCGCTGAGAGTTTACCCCGTCTTTTCTTTTTAATTTCCTCCCGGAAATTATGCAAAGTGGAAGCGTAGGATGTGGCGTTGATGGTTTCACCTTTGTTTTTTGTACTCAATGAGCAAGATTCCCTTTGAGTCCCAAAAAACTGTGGCCATGAGCTTCCCGGCAGACGGAGTGACTTTGAACTTCTTCGGGGGGTCTGTTCCTTTTTTATGCCACTGCATGGACTCTTATTTGCTTTCAGGGTCATAGTGGTGGACCCATGTTTCGTCCCCAGTAACAATTCGATCCATAACACCGTCCGCGTTCTCACTACACATCTCCAAAAGCTCTCTACAGCATGCGATCCTCACTTTTTTCTGAGGCGCTGTGAGCATTCGTGGCACCCACCTTGCACTGACCTTTGAAAGGTTAAGATGGTCATGAAGAATGGTGTGAATGGTACCAATTGAAAGCTTGGTGATCTCTGCCATCATTTTCACCTTTATTCGGGCATCCTCAAGAACAAGTTTTTCGACTTCTTTGATGCTTTCTCCCGTACAAGCAGTAGCCGGGCGCCGGAGCGGGGGTCGTCTTCAATGCTCTCTCTGCCTCTCTTGAACTCACTTGACCACTTTTGCACAGTTGATAATGAAGGTGCGGAACCCTGGTAAACAGCCACCATCTCTTCATGAATAGTTTTTTGACTTTTTCCTTGCTTAGTGAGAAATTTAATTACAGCGCGATGCTCAATTTTCACCATCATCGTCTCAGTTGCCATTATGATTCTGTTTAACTAGAGATAAAACGAGAATTAATAATCACATTTATATGAAATTTTACATGAATGCACTAAAATAATAGAATTACTTGATAAATAAGTCAATTTATACATACGAGTACAACCACAGTTTCACTCCGATACCGAGAATATGTTAAGATCCTTTTAGTCCATATAAAGCCCTCCACGTCGAATTAATCGCTATCCTTGCAGCTTGTAGTCTACCAGTAAGATGTTGTTCCTACTCAGATTGGGCGTTATTTTTATGCCAAGATAATCGTACTCTCTTACTTTCTCAATTTCTTCTTTTACGAACTTCCTGCTCTCGTTTCTCGTCCACCTAAAAAGCATAAAACTGAGTTCATTTGCCAGCAAATGATTGAACAATATTTGTAAGCACAAAGACTTGGTCGATGGTCGAATGCCCTTTTCTGAATCCTGCCTGGAAATCGATTAGCAAATTCGAAATTTCAGTCCAGTTCAGTTGGGACACGATGTGCGGCCATAATTTTCCTCTGGATTTGAATCACCTTTTTTGTTAATTGGAAAAAGTATCGATCTACAGAAGCTGTAAGGAACCTCTCCAGACCCAAAAATTCTATTAAAATAATTTGTAGAATTCAAATGGTACTCGTATTCTATTCGCTTCAGGAGCTTTGCTTAGGTTAGACCTTGCAGCTGCTTCTTTAACTTGGTTTAATCTTATGGGATTATCTAGGTAATCATTCGTTATATATGTAAGTAGTAGAGCCCAAAAATGCAGCTTCAGAATCTATGGCTGTAAGTTAGAGCCAATAAAGAAAGACTAACTGTTAATTGCTCGAATGACTTTCCATAAACTTTTTGGTCCTTTGAAGAAGAAGTAAGCTCTTCTTTGATGTTTGCAAACTGTTTTGAAAATTTAATTGGCTTCTAGAAAGAGCTCTTTAAAGATGTTTGCAGAGCAGTAATACCTTCGTGTACCTACTTTTAAGTCTACTATTCTCCCTAAGTAATCTTTTGCAGCAATATGTAATATGCCACGAATGTAATTTCGCCATTTTTATCACTAGAACTCCTACAATTTGATAATAGTAAGATCATACTCCCTACAGGATTCAATAAGCTTATTTCCTTTCGTGCTTTGAATTTTTACGGAGCAGTAGAGTCAACGTTAAAGAAGATAAAGATACTGGTTCAATTCGATTCGAGCATTAAAGTCGCATGTTATGTTTTCCAAATTTGTTAAGTGCATCTTGAAGATTATCGAAATGCGTATACCATTAGCTGCAATTTAGATATATTTTATATATAATTAGCTTACGCTCAAAGGATTTGAAAACCCTAAAAAAGAAGAAAAGAGAGGTACCGATGCACATTGGTCTTAAATGTTTGCAAGTTGTAACGACCAGGAAATAGAGAGCTCGGCAGGGCATTCCATTAGCGAGTTGTACGGCTCAGGAATGAAGCACGATATTTAAAGTACGTTCGAAAGTGGGCTTGAGGGTATACTCGTACCTACTGATGAAGCGGCGGAATGCTACTGGCGATGGAACACTGGTGGTCGAAATAGTGATAAAATATAGTGAGACAGGAGACATTGCGTCGGTGTTCGAGGGTCTCAATTGACTGATTGATATTGGTATCACATATGAGTTTTATCGCACCGTTTTGAGTCCTATCTAGCAGGTGCAGAGATGTTTTAGGAGCACTTGACCAGATGTGGGCATTGTACTCCAGTTTTGGGCGGATAAATAAGAAACTTGGGGAGCTCCTGCTTAAGGGCCCGGCCCATAGAATCCATTGCATCCGTTACGATGCCGAAACGAAACAAAATTATTGAAATATCAATTAATCTCAATATTTTCTATTCAAGCTACGCCAATTTCTCTTTATTCTCTCAGTGTCTCCACCAATGAAAGTGCTTAGTCTCAATTTGTGAATGCGTGAATTTCAATATGTGAATGTATGATCCCCAATGTGCGAACGGTCAACGGATTGATGGATTAAAAAAGTAGAAAGTAAACCTACTTTATCCGTACTTTCTGTCATATCCGTTGCTTATGGGCCTGCTTCCATAACAAAATGTATATTCTATCCAGCTGGCCTGGGTCTTTAAGGTCGTGTATTTGAAATTGATCCCGTTTCTCGAAGCCTTGGATACATATTTCCAAATATTCTTACACTACGAAATCGTCGGTTTGGATAAAGTTCATGGCATGTTTGTCGTGCTCCAGTTGAGCTTCCAGTGCACAGCCCATAAACGTAAATAATGTCTCCGTATTCTTGCTTTGTAAATGCAGGCATTTCAAATATGTTATGCAATTTATTTATTTTTTTCTCAAAAACATGATAACATCAAAATTATCTTCAGAAACTCATGTCGACAAATATGCGTACAATGGTATCTCTCATTCCAGAATGAGAGACAAATATTTCTATCGTCCCTACACTGCAGATTTTTGCTGAACAGGGTGTAGTAATTTAATTTTTTCTTATGTCCTATTCTAACAGAGCGAGAAAAGATATGTTTCAGTTTTGACAGCGTTCAGGGATGCCAGCTTTTAAGTGAATTCCATCGAGCAGCTGATTGATTGCTGTCAAACCATTCAATTTATCCACACATAAGGCCGACATTTTCATTCCAAGTAAACATTTAATTTCCAATTAAGAGTCCATCTTCCCGAACCAATATCCTTGATCATAGATTATATCTCAGGAGGGTGGCTCTACTTCTGGCTATTGGTGGAAAATCCTGGCGTATAGAAATTCCGGAATCCTTCGCTTCCGATAGATAGCTAAATCTCTGCAACTAAAATTCTCCATAAGCAAGAAGTTTTGAAAGCTTTTGGTTGGCATCTGCCTTACGTGATCTATATCCACATTCAAGAGATTTAATAAGCCTTCTTCGGCTCCTTCTCTTCTACTAGTGGCAATTATATCACAGAAGAATTTTTTCGTTCGCGCTGATCTTCAATGACCTCATTCTTCTTTCTTAGGCGCGCGATTTCTAACGGTAGATGCTGTATGTCACTTTTCCTGGTTAAATATTTCAACTTTTCATCGAGCAGCTTTTCAAGTACCGATAAATTGAACTGCTCTCCATTCAGCTTGGGATGTCTCTTTGCGGATCCTTAAATCTCGGCTGAAATTTCAATCAGTTTTCTTTTGTGCATTTACACACAGGTAGAGCAATTTGTAGTTACAATAACGTGTATTCTGATCTATCTATGACTTACAGTACTAGTGACTCCTTATCACTTGGGAAACTTCTGGTTTTCTTAGGGTTCTGCAAGGCCGATTAATTTTTGTAACACAGTTCAAATTAATTTTTTTTTTCACCTTTCGTATACGCACTTACAAATTTCCAGAAACTGTCAGTTGAGTCCCAGAGTTGAACCATCCATACCGGATCAAAAACACACCAACGTGTTTGCCGCCTTTACTACAGCATCACCTACATTAACAAGTACTCGTATGTAGGTATTAAACAGCCCCACTTGCAGGGGTCAATTTGCTTCTTCCATGAGGCTTTAGGTCTCCTTCCTTATTTTTAATCAGGACATATGTAAGTACAACATAATCGAAGCTAATGGGTGAGTGATATTTGGTGGCTTTCACCTCTGAATATGTTATCTCAGATTCACTGGATTTTGCTTGGAGTAGCTTGTTACGGCAAAAGTTTTAGCCAGTCCTCTTTTCCTCCTTCAGATCTCGGTATAACCTCATTGTGTAGGTGCGAACAAGTCATCATGATAAAACTACTTTTGCAGCTTTACTCTGGACTATTTTCTAGTCTAATTACGAAGTCTCCTGAAAACCGTCCTGTGAAGGGGCTGTTGTATCAACTCCAAGTATAGATTAGTATAATCGGTTTTGCCAGCCGGCGTTTACTCTCCAGGATATACATCATCGATTATTTTGATATAGCCGCCCATCATGAAAGCAAATGTTTTGATTTGTTAAACGGCATATCTTGATATCCCCTGGCTAAATCTTATTTTATGTTCTAGACACACTCTGGTTAGGAATCGCAGAACATTTCCACTTACATGGGTGGAATGATATCTCTTCTTACAGTCGACATTGTGGTTTCAGATAGTCAGTTCTCTTGACAGGAAATTGAGGATTTCACCTCTGAGAACAAAGTTGTGCAAGCATACCGAATAATTTATACTCACGCAACTACCCACACGCACCGTCTTACACGCTCGACAGCCCTTCTTGAGAGAGAGAAAACAAAAAACGAAACGTGCATGTGTTTAGTTTCCTCCCACGTAATCGTCCACCATGTCCGCAGTTTCAGTGTCTTACCCAGGCAATCTGAGTCCCAATCTTTTATTAATGAGCTGTCATGACTTAAATGATTTCCAAAAGTCACAGCCAATCTCAGTTGGCTCTATCATATTTCAACACCAAGCCCAAGTCCTCTGCAATCAACAGGGAGATGACTCTCCCGAATATTTCACCTCGAAATAGATTACAGGCATTAGACGTTCTCAAGAGTAGGTATTCCTACTCCTCCCCACATTATCCCAAAGCCAGTCATCCGCTTAGACTTCCGTTTGGTCTCCGAGTCTGAACTTGGATCCGAGTCCGACTGAGTCATTCCATCGAGACATCATAAATTAAGTCTTCCACCAAGTCGTTGGCCTAACATTCTGTTGTGACTGTAGCGACCTCATAAAGAATTTTCTGTTCTCTCTGATAGTCTTGGTATGGAAATCGTAGCGCAGCAGTTCGTTGAAGACGTCTTCCATCATTTTTGGCCGTCATGCTACCGTGATCACAATTATTTCTTCTGCTGACGCATCCAACTTGTAACCTTCTGTCGGCCGATGCATAAGAACAAATTGAAGATACGAGCCAAGTTGTTCAGCATTTGATCAGGTGCAGGGAAACGAATGAATGCCTTCACCTTTGTTTCCAATTTTCCCACCATTATCGACCCTTCGGCCGTATCGCTCTGAATAGCCCTCCCATGATGTTACTCGTATGTTGGTATTCGGTTTCACCCGGTTGTCATATGTGCAGTGATGACCCTGTTTTGGTTTTTCCTTGTTTATTTGTTCCCCCATTTATACGAGAGGGTTGTTGCCGCTTTAAGGGCCGCACGGTATAGCAGTTTAGTGTTTGTTTGATATTCGCTACTTCGAAGAGTAGCGTCATTGGGTCGATTGGTGATGTGTGCTTTTGTAGACTGAACTGGACATTGTGGAGGACATCAACCTGTTGCCAGATAGAAACTACTATACTAAACAGGAAAGTGGTAGCGGAATAGAGAACGATTCCATTCTCGAGGGTAAAAAGCATTTTGTTACAAACGCACATAAACATAGCCATAGAACGAGGCCAGGAAACAATTTAACAGGATACCTGTTGATTTTTCGACAGCCAAACCAGCCATCCAATCATGGACTGGGTTAGGGTTGGTTGAGTACTGTGGCCATCCTGATGTTAATGTCGGTGTTATTGCCTGCGGTTCTTTCACCTGCTCTTAAATTAGAAAAGGTGTCTAAGGGATGACTTTATGCGAAACATTTGTTAACTCAAGCGGGTAGGTGTAGGCGTTCGATTGCATCATCGTTGCTCTGTTTTGTGGTCTCTGGAAAGAGGGGACGAAACTGGTCTGACAGGGAATGTGGGAAGTTTATCTGCAGAAATTAATCAAGGATACTTCGGTTGAAATGATCTGTTCGACGTTAAGGTGGTGGTATTAGTCAGCGTGGTGAGGGTGATAAGAGTGGTTGAAATGGAGTGCCTTTTGTGTCCCCTGGGGATGTGTTATGATGCTGAAGTAAATTAGAAGTGAACATAGCTTGGGAATAAGTGTTTCCATTGATGGAGTGGGGATGTGCTAATTAATTTATTGCCTTTGGCAGCGTTCATTGCAGTTAAAAATACTTAATACTTGAAGGTGTTGCAGATAATTTGTGAGAATAATGTTTGACCCCAGAGAAAAGCAATCGAAAACGTGATTGTCTTCATTGGTGAGTATCATTGTTAACAGTAGCTGAAGTATGTGTACGTCTGGAGAGCAAATCTCGCATTTCAAAAACATAAATGTCTTTGGTAAGGGTAAGCAGTGACTAAATCGGTCTTCTTAATAGCTAATTTGGTGCGTATGGTAGGAAGATGTGAACAGGGCTGACTCAGTGGTCTTTTGATAGAAGAAGTTTGAAAAGTGAACGAAGCTCAGTGTCAAACTTAATGATTCTCTTACCCAAACTCCAAATTGGAGCTAGAAACGTTGCGATAATACAGTGTGACGACTGGGGGTTAAAAACAAAAATGAGCGTCGTGATGGGAGATCTAACTGCCTTGAAAAAGACTAACCACCAAGGGCTCTCAGGTATATATGATGGGTCAGGTTTGATCATAAACTCTGCCAAACTGTGGCTGTGCGCCATTGAATATCTGGCTATAAGTCGCCGTCTCAAAAGCATACATTCTCAGATGAGTTTACATATTCAGGGACAACGTAATGAAGGTCAGGGCGCCAACAATGAAGGCAAAAAATCTGGCAAGGAATGGAATCAATTAGCATCCTCAATTACTCAAGACTATATCAATCTCGTGGGAATGGTTCATACCGTATAGCACAGCAGATGACTCTCTATAAAGTCTTGGAGTTTGTTTGTGGAGCAAAAGTGATAAGCGCAATCCACTCATTTGGCAGCAGAAGAAGAATGGACAGCAAGTAAGTCTAATAGCAGAACGGCTGATTAACAACATAAAAGTCTAAGATCGCTCTCCACTCATTTGGGATAACAATCAGCTAAGATGCAGAAAACGAAGTTCTTACAACTCTCAATTTTACATATATTCATCAGGGATACGCAATAAAACCGCATGAGAGACCGGATGCTAAATCAAAATAAACCATAATGGCGTAAGATAAGGTTGCGTTCTTTCACTGGTTCTGTTCTTATTGATAATAGCTGCTGTGTCGTCGTTACTCTGTCTACTTAAACACCAGATATGAGGGTCCTCTGAAACTCGTAGCCTAACAGATTTGGCAGCGACAGTCAGGCTATGGTATCATGTATCTACGGTAGGGGAATGCCAGTTGCTCTTAATTGTCCTCATAAAAATCTCCTTATTGGGTTAGTATGACGGTGTCAATAAGGTTCAGGCAGCGATTGAGCGCATAACTGCTGACTGCCTAAGGACAGTAGCGTTAGGTTTCAAACCCACGTCAGATGCTTGCTCAACCAACCTGTGGTAGCATCTGGAAGCAGGATGTGAAAGCCCTTATATACGCAGGCTAAAATTGCAAGCACAAGCCAAGATTTAACGTCAGGTAGAGCAACAGCGGAAGAACTTGCGGGATAAAAAAAACGGTGTTGCCCTCATTCAGGGCCGCCTAAAGGGAGCTTCGGAACCAATTGTAGGGGTTACCTAAGTAGAGATAGTGGAGCTCAAGTTAGGTTCACGACAGAACTCATAACCAATAATGTCCGAGGGGGTGACACAAAGTGACTGTCCTTCTAGTTGGGGGTTACTTGACGGGTCAACTCCCCGACAAAGTAAAAGATATAAATGGGTACGAAACCATATCACTATTGACCATCGATTCTATTCGAAAAAGGCAAACGGTTTTCGGTACTGCAGGTGGAATGTTAGGTCACTTAATGTACAGATGTAAGAAGAATATAAGACTGCAATACACACTATGTGATTATACCGAGTAGACCAGCAGTGGCTATAAAGCACGAGGTTCACGCATATGGGCATTCATAAGCGGACATGATCAATCTATCGCCAACCAGTATGAAGCAAGGCGCACCTGCCATATTATGGATATTCGAACGTTCCGAGGGACCAACTTTGATCTGAACGAATACCTTTTTGGTCTAAAATACCAATGTGGACATCCCTAATACCGGTAAAATGAGTAAATACTGTGAGGAAATTTAAAGTCGAAAGAATGCAGGAAACTGCCAAGGCCTTAAAGTGTTCTCTAGACTCGTCCCAAGTCTTGCGCCAAATCTATTTCTGAAGCTCAGCGGAAAAGTTGCACTCAGCCACTACAGCTGGTTTGATGATGAATGGCGGTCGCCGCATACAGGAAAAAAGAATTCATATATGTATGTAAAGCGGCGCTGCAGAGGATGGAGGTCTAAAGTAGCTCCTGAGCAAAAAAGGACTGACGAGCACGCATTTCTCAGAAGGACAGAAAAAAACAGAAGCACGAGATTTTAAGGCCATCTATGATAGTGTATATTGGGAAAAATTATACGAAGCCGGTTTTGTCATTGCTGCTAAGCCTAAGCGCCTCTGCTGGATAACTACAAAGAAAGTTTGATTTTACTGTGATCTCAAAAAAGGATTACGACAAGGCAATGCACTCTCATGGAGGGATGGGTTTTATCCTAAAAAGTGATCTATGGACCTGTTTGCATAGACAGAGGGTGAAGGACTAGATGTAACAAAAAATATACGGTCTTTAAAGGAACATGTATCCAGCTAATAGAGTCAGGACTCGGCAGCTTAGATAGTTGCGACGTGTAGAGTGGATGAACACAAACGCTATAGCCTGAACAGTCTTTGAATTAATCTCCTAGGAAGAGGAATCCTACTTCAGGTGGCGAGCGCAATTGAAGACGTACGTTAAAGAATTTGGCATGCGACATTGCAGGGAGTTAGCAAATAACACGGACTGTAGCGATAAGTGAGTACATCTGACGGAACCGAGGAATTTTCCACTAGAACTTGTATATGTCTGAAAATGTGCTTCCCTGTCCTTGTGATCTTGAACTCAATACACAAAGGCATGGGCTGTCTCTCAAGCAGAGCATATGTAGATGTCCCACTGAGGCGAATAGTACCCTGGTCGTAGACCTAGGTAAAACTTCCGTCGTGGTCTTGCAACTTAGCAGGGTTCACATACATTGCTTTGCGAAACGTGATATTTGCTTCACATCAATATTGCAAAGGAGCCACTCACTTTTAAAATCAGAAGGACCAACCTCAACATAACATTGACAGCGGGTTAAACAGCTGTCAAATGGGTACTATAAATCATTGCGGGTTAGAGATTCTTAATGGAGGTTTCTTTGTCAATTCAAAATTGTATTTATTTCGAATCCACTTTACCTCAAAATCATCGAAAAATTCCCTCCTTAGGTTGTGGATAGACAAACAACTTAGCTACTTACTCAACGGTTTCCCAATTCTTGAAAAGTCTCTCTAATACTCAAACAAATTCATTATTTTCTCTGCTTTCCCGTTGATTTTCTAGAGATGGAAGCTCTGGACCCATTTGTTTCACCAAAACAGTGTTGCAGCAGTAGAAATAGTCGTCATCGTCATCTGAGGTATGCAAACATCGTAACTACCTTGGAAAGTTAGTGTTGGCAACAGTGTTTTTTCCCTGTTGGACCTTAGGAGCGAACTATGACGTTACTTCGTCTCAAAGCGGCTTGACCAATTTATTAAAATTTCCCTTCAACACTTTCTGTCTCAACACTGGATTGAGGAAGTCACATGATATCGCATCTCCTAGCCGAAAGCCCTTACATACATAGTTTGAAGGAGCTGTTCCTAAAATGCGTTGCAATTTGAGTGTATAGCTGGATTTGTTTTGCCATTATACTGCTTTCGGCCAACCCTCTGTAGATGCGAAGATGGTAAATGCTATCATATGCGGTCTTAACGCCAATTATATCATAAATGGTGATTTTTGACTTGAAGTTCTTCGGTATTTTTCAGAATTTGCCTCCAGTGCAAAGATTTGGTCTTTAATGGATCTGCTGGGGTGGTATTTACTGATTAGCTTGATACGTTCACGTGTTGCTTTGGATAAAATCTTAAATACGACATTTAGCAGGTGCATGGTTCGGTAGTTCTTACAAGAGACAGGACCGCCTTTTATGTACACGGGGTATATGGAGCTGATTGTTTGGTGATAGGACAGCCAACCAAAACATCTCCGCTGTATTTGTACGGAATTAATTGCGTTAACCTCTTCTATATTGGCCAGGGGGTTATTTTTGCGTTGATTGGGTGCCGGCAATAATTTTTTCAAACATTGTAACTATATGGCAACTGCTGAAAGTGAAGGGCGAAATACATCTAAAATTCTCTACCTGTCGATGATAAGCCTACAATGCAGCCTTGAAACCATCCAGCTGCGGCCTGTATGGTATTCATACAGAATTGCCGCGTGTAGCTCTTTTCAGTCAATATTTTCGGCAAGATACTACATATTTCCGCTTTAGTCCTTATTACATCGATTGTTTCCGGTATTTTTGGCCATCATCTACCACAGGCATCATTTCTTTGATGAGTTAAAACTTAAGTGGACCCGTCTACCTCTTTGATGATTTTACGTCGCTGGATGTTTTCGTTAACGAAAGGTGGTGCATATCACAGAGTCTTTCACTCAGGTCATCCTTGTGGTCTGCGGGTATTGTAGGCCTCAAACCTTCAATAACTTTTTTTTGTGGCCATTCGGAGCATATTTTTGGTGTCGGGCTCTAAATTTAGCTGCCGCGGGAAAATGGTCAGAGTCGAGGTTGGTTAATTCGAAGAATTCAGGCTCCACGTATATCAAAGCTAAGTTGATTTGGTTGACGGTCCGATCAGCCGAGGATCTAAAGTTTTGGGAACCTCACGCACCGTTTTGTGGTGTCTTTTAATGAAGGCTGTACTTTTCAACTGATTTGCTGAAGAGTTTTTCTTTACGAATTTTACTGGAGCAATTTTGGTATCATACTCCATACAAACTCTAGGACCTATCTAGAAGCAATAGAATTCCTGTTTGATAGGGCCTTCTAGCAGACCAACTGAATTAACAAGGCAACATTTTGAATCCAAGCTGCTTAAAAAAGAAAGCAATAAAGAATTAGAAAATATGTTTTAAAAAGCAACATCTGCCCTGCCTGTCATAAGTTGCGATTGCACCCATTTGCCTTGCAAGCAAGCAAGAAGAGGTGTTACAGGAAATATTTGCGAGAAACCCCACATAATGATCCTCACAAGAGATCCAACCGAAGTGTTCTTCAAAATACCCTTTTGTAGCGGGGTGTTTTAAAATAAAAGTTCTTGAAACTGCTCATACTGATTGTTGAATGATCAATTTATGGTTACAGTTTATGATTACAAATTTATATGGGCATTGGCAATAGTCTTTAACATAGAAGCATTTGTATGTGGTTACTACGTTCTACCCAGTATTGCCTTTGCGAGGATTCCTTGGAGCATACTACTCGTTCAAGAGGATATGAGCAAATTTCAAAGCATTCCAGATGCGCTTGCCATTCCAGGTCTATAAGATTACAAGTTACTCTTATCTACCCAAGAAAGGTAAAAGACTTCACTTCTTCCTGGTGGTCCTTTGGAAATTTCCTCAACTCATCTCCGTAGATCGCTATTAAATTTGCTATCTGTCTGGTTTGGCCCTGATAAAGCCTATAATGTCCTATGTCTTCACCGGATGCAAGAACAATTTATTTCATTTTCATAACTCAGCCCATGACACATGAAATTTTTTACCATTTCCCCAGCTCATCATTTACCATCTGCTCCTGGTACTCGTCCAAGCCAAAAGTAACTTCGCAGACCAAAGTCAATAACAATTTGTCAGCACTTTCAAGCGACAAATCACTTTTTATTGCAAAATTTGTCATCAACTTCTAGGCACGGTGTCGGATGTTAGCAGGGATCTTAACGCATTTGACGATACAGACTGTACGTTATCCGGTCTTCTCAGATACCTTCAGTCTGTGGGTATGGTTAATGTCAGAACCCAATGAACTCGATTAAATTAAAATTGTTCGCTTCAACAATGTCGTTGTCGTTTCGCCGCTCGTTCAGTCCTTATACAAAGTTTTAATCAAAAGCAACTGGCTGATGTTAACGACATGAATTTCTTTTATTAGCACAGTTCAAGCATCCCCCTCACACTACTCTTGCACACATCACCACCAGCATTATGGTCCCTCAAAGGATAAATAAACAAAATATTGAAGTTCCAAAAAAAAAGAAAATGTTTTCTCTAGGCGGCTGGATGTCTGCGTGCGAACAAATCCTTTTTAATTTGCCTCCTCCATATCGTTCCATCTTATGCTATCAGTCTCTCACCCGGCTGTTGCCGGTCCGTACGGTATCTCTCTTATTTCATAGAAGTGATTTATTTCAACTTGAAGGATGAAGATGAAACGAAAGAAAGAAAAAAAAAAAAACAGTAAATTCCCAAACAGGATGCGGGACATTGATGCGATTATGGGGCTGGCGTGTGATATGAATACAATGTTCGCAAATTAAATTCACTTCAAGTTCTGCTACCTTTCCTTTCGTGAGTCGTCGTTTCCATCCAACGACTCGTTGTTATTGCGTCATTAACACTCGAACTCGCAAAATCTCCTTCATCAGATTGAAAAAGAAATTTCCCTCTCTTTTCTTTTTTTAATCCTTTTCACCATTACGGAGGCCGAAAGGAGGCGCGAAATAGATAATCGAGAGAATGGGAAAAAGTCGACGTGCGCTAATTACATAGATGACTGCAACTTACATCGAGCGAAACGAAATCGATGTAACATCCATGAGGAGGATCCAGAAGGAGAATTCAGAAGGCAAATTCAGGAGGTCCTGGAAGACTGAAGCTAAATTGAAAAAAAAAACAACAAAAAACAAAAACTGCTAATGAGGACATCAGAGAAGCGTGTGCCATGCCATGCCATACATAGTAGCCCGACTATATTGGTTTGATGTTAAAAGATGATGGCGGCAAAGAGGATTTCCCAGATCAAAATGTTCAGCCGTCATAAGGAAGCACAAAGTGTTTGACGGTCTTAAAGCTCTGTCTAAGGCATACTGGGTGATTTAATGGGATTCCACTCGTTGGGATGAGCCGAAACTTTAGAAGATTTAGCGAATGGAGTGTTAAGTCGGAGTACGAGTAGTCCTCGTATTCTGGGTGTATTACGAGTATGTATTGTATGTATGTCGATAGAGTAGGAGGCATTCCTGTTTTGAAGAAATTTGAGACGACACTCTACTATGGAATCCCCGAAAAGAGATTTGAGATAAGAAATTTAATTTCTTTGAAAATGTCATCTACGAGTTAACGAACTGGTTTGAAAAAGGACTTGAATGTCAGTTATTCTTCAGAATGGTGTACTGGAAGATCGAGGTGAATGAACTGGAAAGTGGCAAAAGTCCAACATTTTTCTCTTCGTTATATTGTACTCGTAGATCAAATTGATTTTGCTTTCTTTGATTTATTGGTTATTTTCAGGAAATATCTTGCCTTAGGAGGCATACAAATCTTAAATTCTTAGTAAGCAAAAGATGAGTAGCTAAACGGTTATATGGTCAGCGGAAATTACTCGGTGAAGTTGCTTTCGTAACGCTCTATCTAATTTTCCGAAAAAACTTAATACGTGCTCTGGCATTTGTTAAAAGTAGTCATACCCTCTTGAGCGTTAAGTTCTTTTTAAAAAAATAAAAAATTTCGAACGTCTACCGTTTTCCACTGAGGTTCTAGGAAGTTGCACAATACACAGTTCAGATGTGTTTCGAACAACGAACTTGAGAATGACATAAGTTAGATTAGGGTAGGATTCGACTATCCAAAAAGATGTGGATATCCCTCGCAGGTATTACGTTTTTCTTCAGCCAGGACAGAACTTTTTTAATCGCTAAAATTTCCGCCTGGAACACGCTACAGTGATTTGGTTAAGCTAATTTGAGAAAATACTGCTACCAACTCCGCTGTCAGTCTTGCATCCATCTGTATAGAAATGGTTTACGAAAGCATCTCCCTCCCAAAAAGATCTAGAGCGCATGCTTACATGAAAGTCCTTGTCAAACCAATGCTAGAGCATCGATGTCTTCCGGAAGAATTCCTAGTGTGTTAAGAATATTCGGTCAGTTCTGCCTAAAACATATCTGCGTCTGCTGGATATTATTCAAAACTGTGCGATAAAGCTCATGGGTGGTGCTCATATCACTCAGCCAATGGACACCGACTCGAACACCGACGAAATGTCTCGTGTCGCACTTTATTCTATAGCTATTTCCTCCACCAGTGCTCCATAGAAATCGCCAGTAGCATTCAGCTTCTTCAAACCTTCAACAGTAGCACTCGTCTCGTTATGAATGCTCATCAATATTGAGCACTTTTATCGCACGTACTCTGAAATTGTGTGATTCGTTCCTAAGCCGAGCAACTCGCTTGTGGAATGCCCTGTCGAACTCTCTATTTACTAGTCATTGTAACATTCTTACATTTAAAATTAACGTACATACCTTTGTTTCCTCCCTAATTTTCCTTCGCCTCTTGTGAAATGCGTAGTCTCTTTAAGGCTACGTTAGCAGTCAACTTTCGTGCAGTACCGCGGGGGGAGCAGTACGTACGGCTCTGTTTATGCACAGACATGCCGTCCTTTGGACTTTGCTTAGTTTGCTGCAGTTGACTGCATTGTCTAAGGCCTTCAGACAACCATCCCGTAGATGAGAATCGGTCTTACAACCGAGACGTATAGCCAGTGGGTAATGGGAGCTTGAAGGCCCCATTTATTCCCAATGGCTTTTCTGCGAGAGAATAGAGCTACTGTAGCTTTCCTTACTCTTTCTTCAATATTAGGTTTCCAGTTTAGTTTCCTGTCAAAACTAAGACCCAGATATGTCGCTGTATCAGAGAAGACTAAACCGTTGATTGACGGAGGGTCTACGATTGGAATTTTGTATTTTCTGGAAAAGAGGGCAATATCAGTCTTTTGGAATTTACCCCCAATCCACAGCGATCCGCCTAACAGGTTATGATATAGCTGTAGGAGTTCTTTAATGGTATTAAGATGCTTACCTGAGACGGCTATAGCAACTTCCTCCGCATAGAAAATCACTCTATTACCACCCGCTTCCAGAGAAGGGGTGAAAGGACTCCTGACTCACATGGTACCGTGATTTAAGTCCTGGTAGGGACTACCGGTGGTCCAGCCGCCAACAAGACCTGTGACCGGCAACTTGTGACTGATCGAATCGTAGCAACCTTCGGTAGCGTCATCTGAAGATGATTACGATAAGACCAGTACTTTGCTCTGCCCCCGTTCATTATTAGACAACGTCATTAAAGGGCGAAGCCTTGATAATTGGGCGGGGGCCCGTCCTTTGGGACAATATGAAAATAATTTTCGGCTTTGAATCAGTTCTACACAGCTCCTCATGATATTCCCTAGCGTAGGCAGGATAATACCTGAGGACGGCCGCTAACCAACTGTCAACGGAAGCCTTAACCGAGTACACAGGCAGACCCAACGTAGGTTCGGGTCCTGAAAAACTCTTCTCTGGACCTTGCCTGGCAATTTATCGGCGTTTTCATTTCCCGTGATTCCATTTTGACCTGGGACTCAGACAAGACTCAGTGAATTCAGCTTTTCGACTGCGTTCAGTGATGTCTTGTATCCTTGAACTAGCTTGGAAGTCATAAGCGTTCAGCAAGGCCCTAAGCGCAGCTTGGCTATAGCTACAGATGCAAATGCTTCGCCCCTCCACCGGTTCTTTGCAATATACTTGTATTTAGTTCTTTGCCATCAAGATTGCGTGTATCTCCGCTTGGGTCTGTCTTCCTAAGGAAAAGTGAAATCTAACTTTGTCGCCCTCCAGAAGGCACCAGAGCAACATCTTATATCGATTTCGGAGCCGTCCGTGAAGATCTAATCGCATTCCTTTTCTGCCTCAATAAAGTCCTAGGCACAAGGAAAGTCGGTTTCGTATTTTTTCCGCAACACGAGTTTTGGTGTTATTACATCAGATGGCATATCCATAAGACAAGAGTCATAAGACAGCCGGCGTGTAAAGTCATCAAAGCTCAGTTCGTGTTGTATCAATGAGCACTTCTTTTTAAATGGCCGATGCCTTTGAGAGTGCAGCCCATAATATGAATATCAAGGAGAGAGAGATTCATAGGGAAAGCCCCCATGCAGACGAGACAGACCGCTCTTTGGAGTCTGGTAAAAGCAGCAATGACGTATTTTCGTGAGAGCTAATTCTACCAGACAACCGATGCATAGGATGCAATTGTCTTACCATAGCTGTGTAGATCCAGGGGAACCTTCTCGGTGGCAGGCCCCATGTCTTGCCGACTGTTCCTTTGCACAGCCAGAAGGCCGACAGCGCTTTCGACGTAACATATTTAGTCCAGAAGAGTTTGTTATTCAGGATGACACCCAAATACTTTGCTTCTTTGGAGAATTGGATGGTGAGACCTTTAAGCACTTGATGAGTCAGACCAGAAGGCTTGTGCCTTCTTGTAAAGAGAACAGCCTCAGTTTTGAGAGCATTGGCTGAAAGCACATTACTAGTGAGTCGACCAACATGCACTCCATAGCAGTGGAGACAGAACACCGCCTTGCGGGCAATCTCTGTTTACACCCACCAGCACATATTGGGCGCGCCCAGCATCAACTATCAATTTCATATTCATCAGCATTGCTTTTATCCACAAAACTGGAGAATCCTCTACGCCATGTTGCCTGGCCGAGTTACGCATTCCGTCAAAAGTTGCGTTGTCGAAAATACTCTCAATTTCGATGAAATTGGCCAGCGCGTATTTCTTCGATGCTAGCAGGCCTATACGATCCCACATCTGGAAACGGACAAAAGCTTATTGACTTTGCTGAGTGGCGAAATATTACTTGCACATTGTATCCTCACCACAATATACACAGACGATCATGGCAGTTACCTGATTATGGAACTGTCAACCAAATTGGTCATGTTGCGATCGGCGCAGGACATATTTCCAATATTTTTTAGCATTTCGAGCTGCCAGTGTATACTCCGGCTACTACCTAGATGCAGGCATGACCAAGGTACGTCTACGAATATTTCTGACGACACTGTATGAGGATTTAACATTGAACGATTGCCTTCGCAACAAACTGCCAGAGACTTTGTGGATTGTAAATGCCTTAACCGCTTGTTAATACCTTTACAACCTACATTAAGTGCTGAAGATCAGTGGGATCGATGCCAAGAAACATAGAACTCCTGGTTTCATAAAGAGTGCAGGTTTGTGGTCACTAAGTTCGAGAAAGCCCAAAAAACACAGATCGATTCCTACCAACTTCTACCGATTTAAGGGCCACAGATGACAGTTTTAATAGAGATATATATTTTGCTATGAGGAGGAGACGCAATTCCCTTAATCGCCTGGCGAACGGTTTTCGTATAGAACCACTCTGAACCACCTTCATCTCATGGGAAAACACAAATCATTGAGTGTTGGCGTAGAAATGTAAAATTTAATGTGCCCATCCAATCGAAGAGGAAAAATCGGAAATCATCCTTTACAAGGGTCCTCTCCAGATCCATAGAATATCATGAATTTGAAGAAAAAAAAATGCCAATAAATTCTCAACTTGATATTACCACCTCTAAGTGTGACCTGTGCACTCTTTGGCTTTCGAATAAAATTTGCAAGTCTGTCGAAAAATTCACTGTTTACGCGCGCTTATAACCGCGATCCATAAATTTCCAAATTTATTGACATTCAATTACTTTTCCCACAAAAACCCATTGGCTCAGACTACCATTTCCTGCAATATATGCCCCCCATGCTCCACCTAGCACTGCTATCCTTACGAGTAGATGATACAAAATTTCGCCGCGCTGCCATGGAATTGATTGCCATCGGATGGTTGTGTCGCTGAGACTTTAAAATTCATCGTCTAGGAGTGTATGTACGTGTACATGTGTGCACACATTTTGACGACCACCGGGTTGGTTGTTTCATACGTGGATATACGCGAATACGAGTATACCCAACTCCAACGTCGCGTCGCTAGACCACCTCGTGTAAGTGTCATGCAAAAATCATTAAATCAACAGATTGCTGCAACAACAGCAATCTCTCGCCCTGCCCTATCCCACCGTAGTATCCCTGTAACTGACACTTCTTGGCTTTGCCATTTACAGCCACCTATGTTGTACCCATGGATGGATGAATAAACCAGTGCTCGTATCTATACACACTCGTACACATGCATTGTTGGTAGGATAGGAACATTGTGCCTTTCAAGTGAAGCCAGTTCCACAATTGGCTGCAATCAATACCAGACGTCGGTATCGATGATTGAATTCGAGATGCTGGAGAGAGGTCTACTTCATCCGTTATTACCAGGGTGTATCTATAGCCCAAGTGAATGGATATTGGTATCTATAAAGCAATGTGCTGATGTGCATTGAAATTTGTGTTCCATTGTAGATCTCTCATTCATGATTCTGATGAAGCGGTTGACCTAGAAAGTCCAACATGATGTGTTATTTGAGCTCATAGTGTGACTGAAAGCTAAGCATCTTGAGAATGGAATACGAAAACGAATGTAAGTAAGAGTATAAGTTGGATTGCGAAAGCGAATAACAATGATGCATCTGAATGGAGGAACGAAGGTCATCACCCCGATTTATGACTAATGGATGCAAATGGATGCAAGTCCTTGGAGAATTGTTCGTTGAAAGATGGTTCCTGACTCGTGTGTTCTGTCTCTTTGTATTGTGTTTTCTTTTGGTTTGTTTTGCCCTTCCAGAGGAGATTATGAACTTTGACAGCTAACCATGGGAATGACAAATGTTCACATTTGTGTCTTAACACACGAAGTCACCTAGATCTTTGGATAAGATGGTAAAGCATTTTTTTACTCTCTAACTGTGAAGAAAAAATTACCATAATTTCCGGTTTTGGAATAGAAGACATCGAGGATGATTCAAACAGTTTTTGTAAGTCCTAATTTATGGCTCAGATCTGCAGTTATTGCTTACTATACGTCCGTTTATTCGATCACTGAGTTGCATACCTATAAACCGATCGCAACAACAATAAATGTTGTCTATTCACGCCACGATGAGTCATCATTAGTGGCCAGCCAAGGCAGCCTTATGAAGAGGAACTATATTTCATCCAGACAGATGCCTTATTATCACCATTAGTTTACTGTAACTAGATGTCTAGGAAGTACATGATGTGATAGAGCTAGATAGATTGTATAAGGTTCGACGACAGACAGGCCTCCAATATTTAGCTCATTCACACGTTCGGAATAGTCAAAATTGGGTCGGATAACTATGATGTCTTGTCGAATCTAAACACGATTGCGGATCGTAAGCATATCGCCAATATAAGAAAACACTATGAGAAAGTCTTCTATAGACAGACTGTCTGATCATCAGGCATTAAAGACTAGTGGGCATCATCATACGGCGATCACAACGAAGAGAAAGAAAACGAAACGGCAGGTACATGTTTCAAAGGAATATGAGTTGGTAGCAAAGGGAAGGCAACTGGTTTTCGGTATGAAGTCGAAGGAGTATGGGAATCAAAAGAAAATGTCATCATTGTATGTAGAAAGGCTACAGTTGGAAAACACATTTTGTTGGGCTGTCAAAGTGAGAAAATATTCAACATTATTCATATATTGTAATGCAGCATAAATGATTCGACATCGTTGATGACTTGACATCCAACAGAACTTACTTGACTTGGTTCTTTCAATTGTTAACTGCCATATCTTAGCAGGAAGGGCAAAGAGTCAGAGATTCTAGGATTTTGATTAGACCCCAGGTGATGAGTCGAACTAAATGCCAAGGATGCCAAGATGAAATATTTAATGGAACTGACCCCACATTATCATATAATACTTCACGTGGTGCTTGCAATAGCGATAATCTACCGATGGTCCCTTTACCTATTTTGGTATTGTTTGGGAAGACCAAAACGATCGGAAATCAAAAGAGGGACACTTTTAAGGGGAGCAGCTAAAGAGAAGAATAAGATATGAGTCAAACGTACGGCGCAAAATCGAATAAGAAATTGCTAATTCCCTCAAGGCAGCCACCTTGGTCCCTTATTATTTACTCTGACCATTAATGATGTTGATTGCATCATTAGAAATTCATACATATCTGTTTACGCAGATGATATTAAAATCTTTAGATATATATCTTCTTCCTCAGGAAACCTACCTAGATTTTGTACTTGGTGTCAGAAGAATTTTTTTGATCTTAACGTCAATAAGTATCAGGCTATAATTTATACCCATAAGCGGCCTACTACTTCATCTCGCTGCTATCTAATCTTTAATCTGCCTGTTCCCTTAGTGAATGAGTTGCGTGATTTAGATGTTATCTGTGATAAGGAACTCAATTTCCGCTCTCACATTGATAATATGATAAAAAAAATCCAACTCTGTCTGTGGCTTCGTCAAGCGCTGGTCTAAGGGGTTTTCCAATCCTTGTGTTACCAAATCCCTTTACCTTTGTTAGGCCTCTTCTTGAATATGCAAGCCAAGCTTGGCCACCCTGCTACAGAACTCGCATCTTCCGGATAGAAACTGTTCAACGTAGGTTTCTACGATTTGCTTTACGTGGTCTTCTCTGAGATGATAGCCAAAACTTACCACCATACACTGAACGGCTGAAACTTATAAATTTACAACCCTATCTATACGCTGAAAAGTTGACGATATTCTCTTAATTCATCAAATTTTAGTTGGTAATATCGATTGTCCATCTTTACTTTAACTTATTTCTTTTAACACCAACCCACGCAATCTAAGGTCTGTGCCACTTTTACGGCTCAATCTTCACAGAAAGAATTACAGACTCCGCCAATGTATAGAATGATTCATGAAGTTAACGATAATCTGCCTCTCTTCGACTACCACCTCAGCAAACCCTCCCTCAAGAACATTCTTACTTCCACCAATGCCTCACGTCCTGACAGTGTTTAATCGCTCCCACCCTTTGGTTTTATCTTTAGCTTTAAGTGAAATTGTTGGTTTTAAGGCTATGCTTGCAATAAGCCTTAATGAATATGTCCGCGGTTGACCCGGGGCGCAAATTTAAAATCTAAAAGTCAAACTCCTCTAGCGAGACAAGAGGAGACAAACAGATCAGCGGAAATTGATCAAGATCTCGGGATTGAAACTTCATCCTTTCTTTTCGCCTTGACTAGGACAAAGTGGAAGAAAGCTTCTGACACTTCCACTGTCGATGGATGGAAATCGGACGAAGCGATTGAACCATTTGATAAAACGAACCACTGGAGTTTGATAGACTTGCGCAGACTGTTTTCTGACTCAGATGGCACCTGATGTAATTACAATCCTGTTGCGGCGAAAGTCCGAACCTGAGTTTCCTCGTGCTAAGAAACAGTTTCGGTAAAATCTGAACCAGGAAAAGAGTGATCTTCATGGATGGCCCCAAAACCGATCTAGCACTTAAATTGGTTTCTTTGTGAATGATGAAAATTTTAGACTTTACTATCCGCTAGGAAAGTTTTCGTCTGATTTCTAAGCAGAAATACGCTCAATCCTGATGACAACGAACTATATTCTGAAGAATCTGTGGTGGGAGCGAAGTATGTATCTGCGTCGATTGTGACCGCAAAGCTACCATTCTAGTTCGGGAAGACAGGGCTGATTTAACCAAGACTTATACGGGCCCAGATCACAATAAAATAACGGAACGTGTTAAGTCCAGGATACAGAAAAACCAGACGAATTCATCACGACGTCTCGTAGAGTCGTGGGACTATACTGATCTTCCTCAGAAGTAGCCTGTAGACTCACTGCCAGTCAGATGATAGTATGAGGTGAAGGAGACAGTCATCGCGTTGACTACTGCTCCAAAATGTATTCTGATTTTTAGCCTTGCATTATATGACTAGTCTCATCTCGCCGGAATTGCAATGTTCAACGTGTCCAAGCCCGCAGAGAGCATAAAGTCCTCCTAGTTTTCCCAGTTTTTGTACTCTTTGTGAAAACAGGTTTTACATTTAGTCGGGTCTTGTCTGGGGTCGGGGGTATAGAGATGCATCAGCATATTCGTAAATTTTTCTAGTTCGCGCGTTAACCGTCAAAAATTATGGTTCGAAAGGGGCTATGAATGGCACAAAGTTACAGGGTATCTAAAAAATGAAGGCTTCTCGGACCACAGATGATATCTATAATTTTTGCACTCTGCATCATCCAGATTGTTGCCTTCCTTTTCAATTCAGAGCGTCAAACCTACTCCTTTGTATGATAGTTAGCATAGGTTGATCCTTATAGGTAATCCAACTTGAGCACTCATTTCATCTGGCCATCTTGGGCGAAAAGTTCCATTAACAATACCAGAAGCTTCACTCCTGTGCGGGTCTTTAGAAAAGGAGGCAACTGAGCCATCGAACGATTTTTCGCTGTCAGTTAGAAAGAATTTTTAATAAATATTTTAACTTCGCTGTCAAACAAGTGTATCTTTCAACACAATGGTCACCCAATCAATATGAATTTTAAGTGAATTTCAAGCATAATGCATAGTCAATCATCAGTGGCATATATTAAGCACCAGTAGGCAACTACCTTAAGCTATCTAAGTCTATGAAGTAAGTAACCATCAAGGAAGCCATCAATTCCAACTGGCTATGTCGCATTATGGCAATCTAAACATCTTAAAGTGACCACTAACAGATCATTATCACACTCTGTCCAAACCTTTCCCATTCATATGCTCAATCAAATTTGAGAATCTCTCATAGACACACTTAGGCCAAGGCATCACTAATATACAACCGTTCACAGCCAAAACCAGTTGCCACAAGTTTCAGCAATCCTATGTACATATGTACCACACAATCCTGCGTCTGGCCGTAGCGACACTAATTTCGCCACACGCAGCAAAGTACACAAAAGCGACATGCACACAAACACATCAGCAAAACAACGCTCTGATGAACTTGATTGAAGGCAACATACTGAGAAAGGCTGCAAGCTAAAGGTTGGAAAAAAATGTATTCTAACTAAACGACGCCCTTCATTCCTGCATCACCTCTTCAACGGACGGTGGCTCACAATTCTCATTCACTGAGTGCAATGCCATCATTGGAGTGTTCGGATATACACTGACACATGGTAGACGATATACAGGTTTTTGTCTCGATGATATGAGGTCATGTAACGGCATCCCGTTGATGAGATGACCGTAACCACTTAACGGCTCGCATCTCCACGATGCATCGTCGTCATGACTGTGCAGTCAAAGCCAAAGCCACATCACACTACACCTCACCACACCATACCACTCCAAGCCATATACCCAATGCACTCCACTCTGGCTCAAGTGATAAGTGGACTCGCTTTTATGGTCTCATAACACACAGCTTCAGACTTGACCAAAAGCGTCAATCTACCCCGTCTCTCTAGTTCCTCCAATATTTCGGTGTCCTCCATCTCCTCCACAATTGACCGGCTTGGCTGCACTGTGGTTACATAAAATTTAAGATTCATCTGCCGCGCATAAATTAACGACGCTTCGTGGTGCAGCTCCAGCTTCAACTAACCACTTTTGATTACACCAAAGTGGTTCATCCGAAGAACGCTAAAAGCAGAAATTTCCAGAACTACTGCGAAACCGAAATGGGTGCAAGCCGTTGGGACATTGCCTACAAGAGATGCAAATCGTACTTCGGGACGATAAAACTGTACGCCTCTCCCCAGAAAATTCCACAAAAGACAAGCCGAGAATGAGAGAAGCTAAAGTGGAGCAAAAATTGGAAAAAAATAAGCGAAAATCGCAATCAAAAACCAGAGATGGGAATGCCAATGCGTGAAATAAATTAAAATCGGAGTGCCACTGGTCACACAGTTTGGGGCCAATATTTTCCTCCCCCCTCTGTGTGTTTGCTTCAGAGATGCTGAAGTGCTGGAGAGCTGGGTAGCCGGAGTCACAGCCGCTAGACGGGGCTTATAAATCATCGAAGCTATTGCGGTCAGAGTTTGGGTAGAGCTGGGCTGGCTGACTCGAAGGACTCGAAAATTAAAGGCGCGCAATTAAAACGTTGGCCAAGGCTATGTGCTCGGATACTACGCCCTGGATGGGTGGCGCTGCGTGGCGATTGAAATTTATTGGAAATTGTTAACAAATAACGGGAATCACTGGCCTGTGGAATGATATGAGAATGCAAGCGTAGATTTAATTGAACAATTTTCGGTGCAATGAAAAACATTGATCACAATTTTGCCTTTTGAGGTTACCTGTGAGAATGTGTGCGTGTCAGAGATACCTTTTCTAATTTATTATTAATTTTCCCCCTCCAATTAGCTGAGGTATGTGGTCGTATGTTAAATGATTGGAGGTCCTTAAAGTTGTGCCCTTTTGGATAAATCCGAAACAATGGAAACAGACAGCTTCTGGGATGGCCGCCCGCCGGAAAGTAGAAAATGGAGTGGGTACACTATACCCGTACTAATAGTACATTTCTTTCTTTCTGTACCCGAGACTGGGAATATACTTCGTACTGATTCGAGATTCAACGGAAATTAGTGGCGCACCGAAAATCGCTGTAAAACAAGATACTAGAGATATCTCAACAGAAGGGTTACCTTAGATGCCACAACAGATCCTCGACCTCTGGTCAATCTGCATTAGTGTCAAAAAAAAGTCAAAAATTCCGCAACTGCCCAGAAACCACTGGTTCACCAAGCGCATGCAGTAAGGAAACTCTAATATGAAGCGGCACTCCATAGAAACGAAGAGCGTATCGTTCGCTCCAGTAGTAAGGGTGAAGGCAAGAACATCGTCTTTTCAGAAATTGGATATGAAAACGTGCTACTCTAGGAATAACGTTCAAAAGCCCAAGAGGACCAGATCGACACTTACCGTCTCTTTATTGATTTCACTAGCGCATGTGACAGCATCTACAGCGATGAGTTGTGAAGATTCATGTTTAGTCTTGGGAGAACGCTCTCTGCTCGTAAGGGTTGATGTTAAGAAAACGTGCTTGGATCAGGGAAAATCGATCAGGCTGGAATCACTCAGAAAATATAGCTCCCACACTGAGTCGAAAGCAGAGACTCTCCGTCTCATAACTGAGACTCACTTCCCAGGTAACCTAATCACAATCAGCTCAGAACCAGTTACTACTAACGAAGTGAGCTGAGTAACGCAACCCAGGGTAGCTGGTATCTGTCATCAGTTCTGGTGAGGGATGAGGCTATCAAATATGTAGTTGCTTCCTTCAAAGAAATTTCTTCATACATACCGAACCCCTGGCAAACAGTAAGAGTAGACTTCATACAGGAAATTCCTTCTAGTTTGACTTCCTTCAAAAACTGCTTCGAGGATGCATCCTGTGTCTACGATGCAACATGCCTACCAACGCGCGGAAGATGCTGCGAAAGTGCGCTTCAAAATTCAAAATCTGTTGGGCAGATTTGACGGTGCACTCGGCAAGAAGGAATACGCGCTGGACATTTTCATCGACATTGAGGGTGCTTTCGACAACACGTGCCACCAAATATATAACTAAGTCAGACAACACGGCAAAGACGAATCACTAATTTTGCGGATAAAAGCAATGTACGAGTATGTGATGTGATGGTTTAGGTAAACAGAAGTTTCTAGCAAGGTTACATCCATCTCAAATCTTATGGTGCATTTCGATTGACTCACTGCTTAACGCTCTCAATAGTTCAGACGTCTATGCTCAAGCAGAAGCATAACCAACTGTTGTTCTCTTTACAACAATAAGGAAACGGGCTGGTTTGACTACCTAGTGTCTAGTGTCTAGCTCTAAAGAAGGTAAGTGTCGTCCTGAATAACAAGCTTCTCTGGACTAAACATATCACGTCGAAAGCCTCTGTCGGCCTTCTGGGAGTGCAAAGGAGCTGTCGGTAAGATATGAGGTCTGTCACCGAAAAGGGCCCTTTGTATCGATATGACTATGGTAACACCAATTAGAAATAGACTCCATAGAACGGTCTTCTGTACTTCCAAAGCCATCTTCCGCTTTAAAAGAAGTAGTCTTTGGAACCACACGCACTGGAGTTTTGAAGATCTTGCGCGCCGACAGTCTTTTGACTCTGGTCGTATACACATTCCGTCTGATGGCAGATACGGTTTCGGCCAGAGTATGAGCCAGAAAATAAATGTAGTAGGGTTCTTACGAATGGCTCTAAAACCAAACTAGGATGAGTCGTTTGTATCATTTTGGAGGACGATCACATTACATTTTACTTGTCGTTTGGAAGTCTCTTGTGAAAAATCGCTGGATAAGGCCTGGCTGACCTGTCTCGCTACTTCTAACCTGGTTCAAGAATGTAAGTCTCCTCTGAATGCGGCTGAATTAACCGGATTTGAGTCCCAGGTCACAATGGGCTCGCCGGTGTATTTGTTAGGCAAGGCTCGGCGGACAGTTTTTCAGGTTTCTCATTGACAGCAGAGTTCCTTTTAAGCATAACTGGAGATAGTATGACTGTTCAGGATGGCAGCTGACCAAACGAATGCTTTCAGACTATTAAGCGATGATTGTGCTATCCCCCAGTAGTAGAGACAACTTAGTGACGTCGTAACTGACCTTTACGACTTTGCTACCGATACCCTGTGCGAAGTTTGCTGTTAAAGTAATGACAACACCTCGGAGTACTTTCCCTGTGAGTGTCAGCGCTACGCTCGAGCTAATATCGTGGGTGCTAGTACTGCAAGCACTTTAATATTGAAGGGATAACTCATACTACGAAAGACTAAGCAATATCATACAAGCAGTGCGTCGTACATAGTTCTTTGTCGGAGTGCTCTGATCTGACATAAAAAAAGATGTAATCTGTAAAAGAGAGGGCTGTACAGTGGTTGTGAAGTCTTAAAACCTATTCGATCCCTCAAAACCGCAGATACAATGATTAATAGAAGAAGGAAAACATGGCGTGGGAAATGACTACTGGCTACGATGACATACATATGTATATACATCCCTTAACCACTAACGTACGAATATGGTACTTCAACTTAATCATTGTTCGATTATAACTTCATTTTGCGCGGAAAGTGGTCGATGGCAATTTTGATTGTTGCCCAGTTGTCGGAGACGCGAGCGAGGCGAGAGGGGTAAATATCTGGCGACCTGATGTACGTGATTCATGTGATGTCACTGTAACATTTCATATATTTTGTTTATTTTTTGGTTTTGTTTGTTTGTACGAGTAGATGAAATGAATCGTAATCGATCTAATACTGCATCCTTGCCATTTTCGTCAAGAAAAATACAGAAAGTTCAAGTCAGCAACAATAATGCAGACCAAGTAATATGTAGAGTGGTGGCTGGATGAGACAGATGAATCATCGGCTGACGTAAACGATTGTATTCAAAGTGATCGACGAAGAAGGTGAAATCGAAAAAGAGTTTATTTGTGCCCTACAACCAGCTGGTTCAGACTCCTAACGAGATTCCATTATCACGTTTCAGTCACCAAACTTATTCTGAAGAAAGGGAATCAGGCTAACGAGGACACGAAACTCAATTAGGTCAAGTTGTCCATAGTGGTTTGTTACTCGTACGTCGTAAAATAAGACGAACCAGGAAGTGGTCTGCACAGGGGCCAGCTAGAACTTTTCGAACACCTACACATAATATTGTGACTCCATTGGCGACTATTGATTACCCACCTCACAGTTCGCCTTCTCAATTATTTGGCCTGTTGATTTCCGAATCAAATCATATACTTTGCCAAAGAAGGATTCGAATTAATAAGAGAAACATTTAATAGAAACTGCAGTGTAAGCCTGAACTGAAGGACATGGATACTGTGGAGTTTAATGCTTTTATTGGAAATCAAATAATGAAGATATAAATGCATTGTTTGCGACCGACGACGGGATATCTTCAGGGGAGTGATATCCAAAGAGCGATTTGCCATGATCCTGATTTTTTTATGTTTTGATGATGCTTTCACTCGAGAGCAATGAAAACAGTCTGATCCACCTGCTGCTAATTCAGATATATTTGGTGAATTTATCTCAAATTGCCAAAAGGACTATAGAATTTGAAAAAATGCAGCAATTAACGAAATGTGTGTCATTGCGAGGCAAATATACTGTGGATGGAAGAAGTACATGCCAAACAAACGGTGTAAGTATGGCTTGGAAATAAAATGTCTAACTGATGGCACCTCAAGTTACCTCTATAATGCGTTACTGTCATATAAACAGGAAGGAACAGTGACGGAAAGGTACTCTCAAATGAAGAAAATAAATCCCTTGTGCCAACACAGTGTGCTCTACGTTTAGCGAAGTCCATTATGAATGCAGATAGAAGCATTGCCACTGCCAACTACCTTTCGTCGATAGAAATATGTAATGAATGTCGGAACTTACTTACTAACTTACTTAAGGTGATGCTACAGTCCGAGGTGCACCTGGTCCTCAACCAACAAGCGTCTCCACTCAGCTCGATCTTAGTTAGCTACCTCTAATTTCGCATTCTAAGTTGGTTGAGGTTCCCGTCCACTTACGTGCGCCGTGTGAGACGAGGTCTTCCTCCACTGCGATGCCCCTCGGGGGTGAATTCGAACACTTTTCCCATCGGATCATTAGTTTCCACCCGCTCTACATGACCCAGCCATCTCAGCCGTTGAATCTTCACTCGTCTGACTACAGTTCGTCATTGCATTTCCGCCTCCACTCTATGCAGACGGGAGCGAAAATCACCTAAAGAAATTTCCTCTCAAAACAGCCAAGGGCACCCTCATCCATTTTTGGTAAAGTCTATCAATCTAGTCTAAAGTCTATCTATCAAGTCTATCAAGTCTATAAAGTCTATAGAGCCATCGAGACATTTTTGCAGTTCGAGAGAAGGCTTTGCTAGTCAATTGCCTTCTTAGCGTAAACAAACAGCGATTGTCAAGACTTATTCTTCGTTTGATCTCAGCGTTGGTGTCGTAGTCTGATTGATAGTGGAGCCTAAGTAGACAAAGTCGTTAAATTTCTCAAAGTTATAACTGTCCGAGACGTCGGTGTTGGGTGTACTTTTTTGTTGACAGCATATGCTTGGTCTTGCCCTCGTTGACTTTTAAACGCATCTTCGCTGCTTCCGCCTTAATACTCGCGAAAGCGGCACTGATATCACGCTGCTTTCCTCGGATCATGTCAATATCATCGCCGTTTGCGAGTAACTGGACAAGATTGTGCCTATACTGTTGGCGCGTGAGTTTTGCACTTTCAGGAATGATGTTAAAGAATTCTCAAGTCGCCTTGTCTAAACCCTTTTTTGACATTCAAAGTCTCGATCAGTTCTTTATCGACCTTGATGGAGCAGCGGGCATTCTCTATCGGACGAATTTGGTAGAGATGCCAAAACTAGATATTTTTTTTTTTTTTTTTTTTTTTTTTTCCCGGCGAGGGCAGGTGAAAATCTTCCATCAGACACTATGAGGATCAGAAGCGCGTGCTCATAGTAGTGTGAGATTCTTACTCACTAAAAACACATCCCTTCGTTGTTAACTTTAATACCGCAACTAAGTAGAACTTATCAAGCAGTTTTTATTTCATAAGTTAATCACGATTGGTAGGACACTTTCCAATGGAAGACCCTACATATTCCGCTTTCTTAATGCGGTTTCAATTTATCGCGCAAGGTCCAACGGTTTAGTTCGTTGAAGACGGCGTAGTATGTTTCGTTCGTCCAAGATATTGATATTGATATTGTTGATATGGCCGCTTAACCGGACTTTATGTTTTCGTGCGCAGTTCCTGACTTCATCTTCCACGAAAGGAACTCCGAGGTCTCGATGCAGGTCATTATTTCTTATAAACCATGGGGCACGCACAAATTGTCGTAGCACTTTATTTTCAAAAGTTTGTATTATATTTATATTTGATTTCTTAGTACAACCCCAGAGTTGTATACCATAGGTCCACACCGGCTTTAACACTTGCTTATAAAGAAGCAGCTTGTTTTCTAAGCTTAGCTTGGAATATTTACCAAGTAGCCAGTACATTTCTTTGTATTTGGCCTCTAGTTCTTTTCGTTTCTTTTTAACATGCGTTTTCCATTTAAGCTTCGCGTCAAGTGTCATTCCCAAATACTTAGCTTCGTTTGCAAAGGGGATACACACCGAGTTTATAGAAATGGGCAAGTGATTTATATTTCTGTAGGTGAAGTCAACATGTACAGATTTTGTCTCATTAAGGGTAATTCGCCAGATCTTTGTCCACTCGTAGACTTTATTTAAAGCAGTCTGAAGTTTCGCCGTTGAGTCTTCTATTGATTCTCCAACCGCTAAGATAGCGGTGTCGTCAGCAAAAGTAGCGAGAACAGTATCCTCGACGTGTTGTATATCTCTTGTATATAAAAGGTACAAAAGTGGGCCCAGTACGCTTCCCTGCGGTACTCCGGCTAGGATATCTTTAAATTTCGAAACATCATTTCCGTATCGAACGCGAAAAATTCTATTTTCAAAATAGCTTGTCAATATATTATAAAGCTTTAATGGCAAAATTCGTCGCAGTTTGAACTTCAAACCTTCATGCCATACTTTGTCAGAAGCTTGTGAGACGTCAAGAAATACGCTCGAACAAATCTTTTTTTCTTCCAGGGATTTTTCAATTACATCAGTAATTCTATGCACCTGATCAATTGTTGAATGCTTAGTCCGAAATCCAAATTGATGGTTGGGAATAAGATTTTGGTTTTCGATAATTGGGAGAAGACGTTTTAGCAAAATCCTCTCAAAGATTTTCGACAGGATCGGTAGAAGAGAAATGGGTCTGTATGATATTTTATCGTTTGGAGGTTTTCCTGGTTTTAGTACCATAATGACTTCAGCAACTTTCCACTGACTTGGCACGTGTTCAAGCCTCAGAGCCGCGTTAATAATGTGTAAGAGCTTTATAAGTGCATTTTGAGGTAGCATTTTCAGAACTTCTCCGGTAATAAGGTCATACCCCGGAGCCTTCTTTGGTTTTAATTTCCTTATTACAGTTTTAATTTCAGCAAGAGTTGCATTTGTCATTACAAAATTACTATATGCTATTTCTAAAGAACTGGTGCCGGGTACCAGTGTTGGGCTGTCGGAGGGCTTGAAAATTTCTTCAAGATAGTCGGCAAAAACCTCCGCTTTTTCCTTATTCCCCTTAGCCCATTCGTTATTGCCGACCTTGATTGGTGGCGCGGGGATTTTGGGCCTTTTTAAGTATTTTAAAGCTTTCCAAAGCGAGTAATTAGTTTCTTTTCCTGCCGTCAGGTTTTGAACATATGTATTTACTTCGGAATTTCTGCAACTTTTAAGAGTCTCCTTGAGCAGATTACAGAGCCTGTTTAAGCGTGTTTTATCCTGCGGCGCTCGAGTTGTTTGCCATCTTTTGCGAGCTTTTCTTTTTTTTCTTATCATATCTTTTACCTCAGGCGGGTAGTTTAAGTTACGTTTAGCCGTGTTTTTTCGTTGACAAGGTGTATTGTTCCACGCAGCACATTGGACTATTTCAACGAAAGAATCCACTTCGATTTCGAGTTCAAGTGCTGCTTTAAGTAAAACGTCTAGTTCTAGGTTATTATTAATCTCATTTCTGAATCCTTCCCAATTAGTATTTCGTCCAGTTAGTCTTAATGGTCCTTGTTTTTTAATAAACGTGTCGCTCATTGTCAGTATGACTGGAGAATGATCGGAGGAAAGATCGAAGCTTTCATCAACGTTTATATCCGAGTTACGAATTCCTTTAACAACGAAGAAATCGACAAGATCGGGTATTTTCGTTGTATCTGTTGGCCAATAAGTCGGCTTGCCCGTTGAATAGAAGTCACAATTGTGTTCCATACATGCTTTATAGAGTATTTTACCCTTTTGGGAGACACATCTTGATCCCCAAAAAGTGTGTTTGGCATTGAAATCACCGCCAATCATAAAAGCCGATCCAAGAGAATTGAATATATTTTTAAATATATGTTTTGAAGGCGTAAATCGTGGAGGACAGTAGATGGCTGAAATAGTAAAGGAGTTCCGTACCAATTTTACGCGCACCGCAATTAGTTGTACAGACTCGAGCTCTACTTTTATATCCTCGTTGTGCTCAAGAGACTCTTTAATGTATACAGAGGATCCGCCTCTCGCGTTTCCCGAAGGGTGATACGCGTAGTAATCTTTAAAACCTCTAATTTTTGCAGATGACCCATTTTTCAAGTGGGTTTCGGAAATCAAACAAACGTCAATGTCGTTTTTCCTTAGGAATAACTCAAGTTCATAAAGTTTTTCTAAGATTCTGTTTGCATTCCAGGTGAGTACGTTTAATTTTTCCATTTTCATTTTTTAGGCGAAGGACGTTTTTTATTGAACCTATTTTCAAACTTCTTTAGCTTATCTAAAATAAGTTCATTGATTTTGTTTTGCTGCTCAAGCTGCGCGAGAATAACGGAAAATACTTGGGAAGCAGGATCTCCGGAATCTTTTGCCTTTAGCTTGGTAGCTTCAGCGTATGTAAGTTTTTCCGATGCTTTCTTTTCAACACTGGAATCAATCACTTTCGCCTTGGCGTTTTTAACGATATTTTGAGCAGATCCCGATGTTTTTTCTTTAGTTTTGGGATTCACTTTTTGTGGCTTGAACAACTTGTCACGTCTATTTTGCAACTTCTTTGCTACTTCACAGCCACGGAAATTTGCTACGTGTTTACCCCTGCAGTTAACACAAGTCGGAGGGGTTTGCTTGCTTACGTTGCATTCTTTGGACAGGTGTTTACCTGCGCCTTTTACGCACCGAGGCTCTTTTTGGCAGTAAGCTTGCGTATGGTTAAATTCCTGGCATCGCTTACACTGCGGGATCAGTTTCGAGTTTTTGCGTCGAGGCTCAATTTTAACAATAATGTTGAGGATTGACTTAATATCGTATATTTTTTGGGTATTTTCAGTGTTCTCAAAGGTTAGCATAAAGAGGGGAAGGCTACGTTTAACTGTCATATCCTTTCCTTCAATTTTTTGTTTCTTTCGCTTTTCGATGTTGACGACATCAATGATTTTAAAACCCTTGTTTTTTAAATCACTTACGATATCTTCTTTTGGGCAAGACGGGTGCAGTCCTCTGGCGACGACACGAATAGGTCTTTCGCACTTGTTCTCGTATGTGAACCATTGGATTTTTTCGACGCTTAACTTGCGAGAAAGAATGCGATAGTTGTCAGCGTCCTTGACTTTGACTTTCTATACATTATTATTGCGCGATGTTACTATATAGTCCGATCTCGGCAGGGTCATCAATATGTTTTGGAGTTTCTTGTAATCTGAAATTCCAGTGACATTGATTGGCGGGGGTGTTCGTTGTTTTTCCGCTTTGATTTTTTCAGGACTCATGTTATTGTTGCCATTTTTCTTCGATTCATCTCCCTTTGCTTCACGTTGAGAGACGATTTTGGGAGAAGACGCAGCTTTACGCTTTTTTCCGGGACGTTTTTGCAAGATCCAGTCGGTTTCTCGACCTAGCTCTTCTTCATCTGTTTCGTAGATATTTTTAACAGATTCAATAGACATAACGTCGCTGTTTGACTTTTCCTTGGTTTTCAGTTTTTCCAGTTCTTTTTTAAGATCTTCGCATATCGCTTCCATTTTGGTTAGCCTAGTACGAAGTTCGGTATTTTCGTCTTTCAGGCTATTTATTTTCGCTGAAGTCCATTCTTCGCAAGACGACGTTTTTGGTGTCGTTAGACTTCTTTTGTTATTTTCTTGTTTTGGAGATCTAGGTGGTGGAGATCTCGAAACCCGTGAACTTTTTCCGAACGGGTTGATAAGATGCAATAATTGGCTCGCCCCAGAATCCATCGAGCCGACCTCCGTAGAGGGTGGATTTTCCAGCATAGCTGGTCTGGCACCTGGGGTAATAATTCCATTTGTTTTACTCATTGCATAATTAGTATACACTTCGCGCTCGGTATACGGAGGGTGCATTTTAGTCGCCTCTTACGACAGGCATGCATACCTCGGGTATATTCTAACCCCTACCCGAAGGGGTATGATATGACTCTACATAGCTCGTCTCAATAAACGCTGCCACGTTCAATCAGGTTGTTGACGAACGGCTTTAGGCGTTCACACGATATGGCAGGTAGGATCTTTTAGGCGATGTTAAGAAGACTGAGGCCTCTGTAGTTGGCGCAGTTCGGAGGGTCTCCTTTCTGGAGTTCTATTTATCGGTCATACTTTCGACCGACCATATTTTATAGATGAGTTGGTGTATGCTATCTACTAAGTCACCGCCTGCTGCTTCGAAAGGCTCGGCAGTCAGTCCGGTCGCTTCAGCAGTTTTTTTGGACTTAAGCTCAGACTTCTCAGACACTTCATCCGGGTCGGGTAGACAGAATTGTTGGTCTACGTCGACCACGTTCAAAGGTTCATTCTGCCTGACAGCGGGATTTGGTTCGTCATCGCTGTTATACAGTCTACAGAAATGCTCTTTTCAAATCCTTAGCATTGACTACGACTCTACTAAAATGTTTCCTTGTTCGTCTCTTCGGGCTTCAATTCGGGGCTTGCGTTCGTGTCATGTTTTTTTTTTAGCTTTTGGTAAACTTCCGAATCTTATACCTGGAGTACCATCTCTCAATTTCCTTCTCATGCTCCTTCTTTTACATTCTGAGAAGCGGGTGTTCGTCTCTACTCTTCTGCTGGTAGACCTCGTGAGCAGCTCTTTTCCTTCTATGCAGAGCAGTTTTGTGCTGCTTGTGCATGTGCTCGCCGGCACTCGTCGTCAAACCAGAGTTTTCGTTGTGGTGGCCTAGTGAAATCTAGAACATCGGAGGCTTCATCTCTGATGGCTTTTTGGCAATGCTACCACTGGTCTTCGATGCTACCGGCATAGGATCTCTTTAGAGATTAATAGAGACTCGATCGGAAAAGGATTTGGTCATTTCTTGTTAATGTAGCCGTCCGACGAAAGACTTCCTCACAGTATTAGCTTGTTTTTGCGACATCCATAATATTGAAAGAGCCCAATGTGGTCAATCTGGTTGACGGTTGATCGATCAGGAGTTCTCTAAGTCCTCTTACGAATATTAAGACGCGTCGCAAAGTCAATTAGCTTAAATCCGTTATCGGTGGCGTCGTGCAGGCTATACTTTATGACAGTACTGCCAATGGTGCCCTCTTTTTCTAGTTTTGAATTAAAATCGCCGAGGACATGTTTAATTTCATAGCTGGAGCACTGCTCGTGGGTCTTACCCAAGCTATCTTAGGTGTCGTCATCTTTTTCCTCTGTGGAGAGTGCACCCATGTAAGGCTAATGTTGGCAAATTCAGCCTTAATACGGATTGTTACGGCGCTCGTTCACATGCTGAAAACTCAAGAGTTCTAGCCGAAGTCTGCCTCTAAAAAGGAATCCGCTTCCTAGTAGGCGCTGCTTTTGCCGTCTAAAACTCAGTTTGTCTTAGTTTTTCATTCTCTTTTTGTCCGGCTGATCTCATCACATTTCTTGGATGGCGGTAATATCAGCTTTGCAGCAGTCTAGGGCCTCCGCTAGTTGTCGACTGCACGTGGCCTATTGAGGGGCCTGATATTCCACATGAAGATCCGAAGTTCGTTGTCCTTGTTTCGTTTGCTGGGGTTGTCAATAGTACAATAGGGCCAACCGTATCCGAGGCTTGTTGTTGTTTCGTAACTGGATCGATTTTCCATTGCAGGGCAGTTACATCCACCGACCTGGTGGGACATTTCCATTATAAATACCCTAGGACAAGGATGCGGTTAGACCGAAACCAGTAACCCGTTCAGGGATGTGATCGCTGCCATTGGTCCATTAAGGTATCATCCGCCATCATCTCTTTTCCAAGACCCCGACTAAGACTCTGAAATCCTTACCGGCCTGAGCTCAAAATATGTCGGAGTTTTCGGGGATTTTACTTCATCGTTGATTCCATCTGATTGTCCCATTTATAGTGCTGCTATTTTTGTGTGCTGGTCAGCATTCGCGCTTGGCAAATCGAGTCCATATGGACATCAACCAGTACCCAACGGTTACCACTTGGAGGTAGAATAAGTACGAGTACATTTGATGTATAGAAACAGTTACAACACAGGGTATCGCCAGGTTGACACCTATCAGTGCCTACCCTATTTTTACTGCATCCAACTCTGAGCATCCAAATGAATGTTCTTTCTACTCTCCATAGCAATAATTATATAAGTTACCACAGTTTTTCATCCATTCTCCTTGTATTGCACTCCTTGGATGGCAATGATATTTGCTTCGTAGCTGTCTCGTTTGTTCAAAGTTCAAATATTCCGCATGTGTTTCTGAAAGTCGATGGAGAGCCAGATACTTCAGAGGACAGTGCCAGTAGCCCACTATGTGTGATATCAGCCCACTTGGTTAATGATATCACAACATCATCTTCATCTTTTGGGGTAGCAAATCATTAAGGACTGCTGTTTGAACTTGGATTTCTTCTTTATTGACGTGCACTATCTTGGCTTAAAGGTACACACGTTTCCTATAATTCGGCAGGCTTCCTTTAGTATTATGAAGAGCTTATTGTATATTTTAAGGGTTAACGTCAGATGACCTTTTTTTGGCTTTCCTGTGATCGTCCCTTTGTTGTTTTGATCGCTAAACTTGACAAATTCTTATAGCATTATGCAACCCCGTCTGATTAAAATATTCCACTTTTACAAAGCTTTTGGCCAAGGAGGGGGAACGAGCAAACAATTTTGTTTTTAGCATCCACTTGAGATAGATGTGGCAGACACATTTAAGCTCCGACCGAGTCTGAAAAGTCAGTAAATTTAAAGAATAGCTGCAAAAGCTTTAAAACTAAACATTGCATCTGCATTTGAGGAAGGTTACCAATATTCCATCCATTTAAACCGACAACAATTGTACTTCGAAACAAAATCACTAACTGGCACTTCCATAGAGAAAAGGTACTCGTATCCGTAAAAGAAAGGCCTACTCGATTCTGTTTAGCATCTCATAGTCGTATTTCAGGTTTACTTCTATGTAATCGCTCTTGTACTCGTATATCGCCACGTTCTACTTCACTTCAAATCGGAATCAATGAATACCGGCCAGCCATCCAACGGATTCGCCCTATTGAGCGTGTGTGATAATTAAAACAAACGAGCGAAACACTCGATTATATGTTACTCCATTGAACCCTCAATACCATATCCAAGTACCCAACGATTGGTGCACTTTACTAGGCCAAGGGTTGCGTTATTTTTATAACTTTTATTGTTTGTCCTTTTTTTTTTGCTGCCCTTGCCAATATTACTCCAGAGTTCCAGTCCGAGTTCGAGTTCGAGTTCGAGTCCGAGTCTGAGCAAGGGTAAAGAATGTGGTTATCCACGGGATAGCATTAATGGGAACCCTTAACGCATACCACCCCCGTACAAACGATTTCAATCAACGGATTCAATAACAGTAAACAATTACGGTCCTGAACACTGCTGCAAAGTTATAAAACAGTGGCAATCCGCGATTATTGTGCAACCCCTCTTCCAATTTTTTTTCCACTTTTTTTGATTTTTTGATTTTTTTTTTTCTGCAATTACCTCAATGCTTTTCGGATTGCATCCTACGTTATGGAGGGTATGACCAGTGACCCATGACTACATCAAGGCTTTTGTGGGTTGGTGGTCACGCTTCAGAGTTGGCTGTTGGCGATTTTTTTTTCTCCTGATTGGGGATAGGGATGTGAATATTGGTTCCTTCACAATCAGATGGTGGTCATAGTTGGAGTGCTGACCCGATTTCTAGCCCTTGCTTAATGGGGGGTGGAGGTGATTCCCCAAACAATCCATTGCATGTGTGTATGAATGTGTGTACCGCCGTTCAGTTCTACATATGAATGGGGAAACAATCATAAATTCGTTGAATTGAATGTGCAATTATCTACGCTTGGATTGGATTGGATTGCTGGACGCTACTGACAGTTTTCAGCGTAATGAGCATTAATTTAAACCATTAGTGTGATTGAATGTGTGAAACTAATTGGGGGAGAGAGTTGATTGGAAAGCACCACAAATGGGCGGTTTTAATTGCACCTTCGTTGGTATTAAAAAGGGCGAGGACACATGGCCTGAGTTTTGTAAGTTCTATGTAGTCGGTCTAGTTGTAGTTAACCAGACGGCGTGTCGCGGTGCTGGTGGTAGCTTGCGTGGTTCGATCTGAAAATTGATTGTTTAAGAGCTCTACATGGTTATTATGGCTTTATCTACTGAAAGGGCGAACTCACGCGTGCAGGTAACCTGCAATTTCGGCTCATAGGGCGACTCTTCCCACAAATCGATCTGAATAACGATACACGCTCAAATAATAATTATAGACACTACACCGAATAACGGGATTAAGGGAGAATTTATTGCATGATCGGAGTTATATAAGTTGCATGTATATTGAATATGGGACTGTCCCTTCCGATTTTGGAGGGTCTGTTTCACTGTAAGCACGGTGAAGCTCACTTTGCCAAAACAAACTACATTTGAACAAAGATTTCAAACATTTGGACTTGACTTGTTTACTTTATGTCAACGTAACTAGCAATCTATAACAGTGGCACCCAGTGATTTTTTTTTTCTAGACAGAGTCAAACTGTCAACACCTTCTTAGTTACTGTGCCATTGCTCCAACAAAATGGTCGGAGACATACATGCTTATCGTGGCTTGTGCTGTAGAACAGTTTAGTTTTCAGTTTTTATGCATTTTCATTTATATAACTTAACTCTAATTTTCGGTCGTAATTCTCACTCTAGTAGACAGGTAATAACAAGTTTAGTGCAAAAATTTGAGTCTACATATTCGTTGTCTGATGTTGCCGTGTCAGTAAGACAACGGGTTGGTCGAAATGTCGAAAATATCGCTGCTGTTCGGGCGTCTGTAACAAACGATTCAAATCAATTAATTCCACGGCGTTCTCAAGAATTGGGCATCGCTCAGACCACATTATGCCGTATTTTGCGTAAGGTTCTTGGTTTACACTCATACAAGATCAAGCTGACTCAAGAATTGAAGCCGATGGACTATTTGAAGCGACGTACGTTCTCCAAATGGGTTCTGGAGAAGATGCGCCAAGATGATGAATTTCATCGCAAAATCATCTTCAGTGACGAAGCCCATTTTTGGCTCCATGGGTTCGTCAATAAGCAAAATATGCGTTATTGGTCGGATGGAAATCCACATGTGCTTCATGAATCACCACTTCATCTACAAAAAACAACTATTTGTTGCGGTTTGCATGCCGGCGGCGTTATCGCGCCATGATTACCGATTAGTTTTGGCCGACATGTGGTTTCAATAGGATGATGCCACAAGCCACACGGCACACGCTACAATCGATTTATTGAAGAGTAAGTATGGTGAGCGTATTATCTCAAGAAATGGGCCAGTTCGTGTGATTTAACGCCGCTTGACTTTGACGCTTCTGTGGGGCTACGTTAAGTCATTGGCTTATGCCAACACGCCGACGACGTTGGAAGAGCTCAGAGCCAACATTGAACGCTAAATAGCGGCCGTTTCGGCCGAAATGTGTGGCCGAGTCGTTGAAAATTGGGTTCAATGAATCGACCGCTGCAATCGTGCCCACTGTAGCCATATGAACGAAGTCGAGTTCCATATATATATTTTTTTTTTCATTTTTTATTTTGTTTTATGTTTTTTTTAGTTTTTATATATATATTTTTTTAAAACCTAACTTAAACCTACCTAAAACTATGTAAGCCGGCCATTGCTAAAAAAATTAGTCTGGGCCACTTTGCTTCACATGAAGCTAACTATCACTGGAGGAGTTCGACGACGAAGCATCCTCCCCTTCAAAAAGCCACCAAAATTGTTGGTGCTGCTGAGCAACATCCCTCCTGTCGCGACTCCCTACCGCCCTACTGAACCGGAGACGCTTCGCACTGCCATGTGCGACGTCTCTGTCGTAGTTGAGTCGCCTGTCCGCAGCTGTTCGAGCGACGTGGAAGATTAGCGGCACCGCCAATCTGTCCTGGATCAGACCTTTGCTATCTAGATAGAGGAACGCTTCTGGAGGAATTAAGCCGGGGTAGTAACCCCCGGAGATCAGGTTGTTCGATGAGGTCATTGCTCTTGCAATGTGCCTTCGTGTCAACTTAATGACGAAATTGTCCACTCTTATTAGGTTCGCCCTATTGTACAAGACCTCATTGGAATAGAATGTGATGTACTGAGACTCTGGTGTTCTGTATAAGCGAAGACAAGTCCTAAGACAAGCCCTCTCAAACACCTGAATCTTTTCCAATAAACTTGCTCTCACGTTGAACCACACGGGACATCCAAATACAAGCATGGGCCTGACAAAGGCCATGTAGCAGATCACCTTCACCCTCGCATCGAGTAGGCTGTTATAAAACAGTCTCTTTGTAAGGACAAAAGCACCTTTGGCTCTGGCCAGAGCAACATCTATATGTTTGTTAAAATACAGAAATTGATCTAGCCAGATCCCAAGGTATTTGACTACATTTCGACAAGCAGGCTGCCCGTGCTGCCCCACGATCGAGAACTTTAGCCAATTCTTTGTGGTATCCCTAGAGGCCCCAGACAAAGGCGTCCTAAACAGAATGGTTTCCGACTTCTGAAAGTTGATTTTCAACTTCCAGTCATCGCAATATTGCTTAATTTTTTCGAAGTCACGTTGCTAAAGCATATTAATGACCTCAGTCTTTGGACCTGACCTGTACGCGATTATGTCGTCTGCATACGCTATGGCATGGTGAAGTGAACCTATCAGATCACTCGTGTAAATGTTGAATAGGAGCGGCGAATTTACCGCACCTTGTTGCAAACCGTTTTTAATATTAAAAGTTCCAGCAGAAGTCACATCGCCATTCTTCACGATGAACTGTCTACTGGAGAGCATATCAAAAAGAATATACAGCAGTGGTTTACTAATGCCCAACCTGTCCAGCTTGAAAAAGAGTCCTTCTAACCATATAGTATCGAAGGCTTTCTCCAAGTCAATCAGGCAGGCACCAGTGCACTGGTTCTTGCCTTTGTTCCATTGGATATCAGAAACCAGTTTCGACGCAGCATGAATAATATCAATCCCCGCCTTGAAACCGAACTGATTATCCGGAACTATATGTTTGTCCTCAACCTCCTTAGTCAGGACTCTATTGATCACCTTACTGATGTTTGGAAGAAGACTAATTGAGCGGAGATTCGCCGGATTGGAAGTATCTTTATTCCTTTTGGGGATCGGATGTACCACCGCAGTTTTCCAATGCACTGGATAATATGCATTATTAATTGCAATTCTAGTGGGAGATGTCGAAGCACAATGTTCGGTATTTCATCGGTTCCCACCTATTTCTTACTTCTAAGTGATTCGAAGATCGTTTGGAGCTCTTCCTTCGAAATGAACGGGGGTAGTACCCTATCGTTGGTGATTACATTATTTGCCATTTTCTCGTCACTGAACTGGGTGAAACTCGAGCTCTTGAATCGCCAATTCACAATTTCATTTCAAAGGCAGAAATTGTGCACAAGGACTCGATTCTCCAGATCGTGATTCGGGCCAATGATAACATTCACTTGTACACTTCCTGGAAAAACGTTCCTATAGCCTCTACCTACTCCTGCGGATCCTCGATCACAAAGAAGTTATCATCATCAACGGCCTCATTTGGAACGATGCCTGCTGCTATAAGTATGTTCTCGTTGTCCGTCGTTCGGGCGATTTTAAGGCACGAAAGGTCGTTTTGATCTTTTCTCCAATCCTCATCCAATTCCGCAATTTCGTTGGGAACAGTTATTTCGGTGCTGAGACCTTAATGGTCACTGTCATACACGAAAGTGCGTAGACAGTTTGTAGTTTGTTGGTTAGTGCATGTCAGTTGTATTCGTGAGTCGAACAGCAGAAGATCCAAATAGGACCCGCGTCTGGGAAACGACGGACTATCCGTCGCCTTAAGCTCGAGTCGATACATCACACTGTGCTGACCGCACCAATTGAATAGTAGGTTCCCTCTAGTATTTGGTGTATTATTTCCCCAATCACTATGTTTGGCGTTGAAATCTCCGCCGATAATAAAATAGTTGTCTTCCAATTCCAGCCTCAGAAATCGAAAAAGTGTCTCGAGCTCTGAGATAAATAAGGTGGATTGAGTAGCCTCCTTAGAGAGGGATATACACGATGCATGCTTCCAGCACCTGGAACCTACGTACTACACGACTGTATACTCTTTTAAAACGTATACCTTTTCGTACGAAAATTGCAACGCCACCTCCCTGAATGGAGTTGGGTCGGTTTCTCCGTACTATTTTGTATCTTCTGTGCCTCATTTTGTGTCTCTTGGTAAGCTTAGTTTCGCTCACCAAAAGCACATCGGGGGCTTGGTCTTTAAGCAACTTAAATAGTGCGGCTCGTCGTTCGAGCCTAATCAGTGAATTCACATTCACAGCCATGACCTTCAGGGTTTGCTCCGCCACGTACGTACCCAAAACGGCAAAAGGTGCGTTAAGCCAGGCAGCAGCGCGTATACTTGATCCACCCGCGCGGTCTGTTCAGTTAAATGACGTTGTAGCTGAGCCATCTGCCCCTGGGTAGAGAGCAAGATAGCTAGCATGTCAGGTACTGGTTCAGGTGCTCTGGGCGCTGGCGCCTGAGAAGCAACCTTCGCTTGCTGTACCGTATTTCCCCTACTTGCCGCCATTTGGGCGTAGGTAACATGGGGAGTAACGGCTGGAGTTTGTGAATGCACGGGTGGACGTTTAACTTCCTCTTTCTGCTGTCGGGCCAGATTTATTCTTTTGATGTACTGGAATTTGGGACAAGCCCGATAATTTGCGGCGTGTCCCGTGTTTTTACATAAAGCACAAGAGAGTTGGCTTTTTTCAAACGCTCTGTCCTTACCCAGAGTGCATTTCTCGGACTTGTGGTTCATTCCGCACTTCACGCATCGAGGCTGCATTTCGCAGTTCGACGTGGCGTGCTCGAACTTTTGGCAGCGAACACATTGTAAAATGTTTTCGCTCCTCTTTAATTTTTCTTTAATACTCCTTTATACTTTAATACTCCTTTGACCATCCAGATTGCTGGTGTGACTTAGCTGAACCAGGAAAATCGGCAGTTGCCGCTTCTCCCTTTTGGCTCTGGCTGTGGTGAAAGGCTTGACCCCCACGAATTGGAGCCCTTCGCACTTCTTCTCTTTCAGCAGTGCAAGGAGCTCCTCTGGATCAGTCGACGGTTCTAATCCCCTCAGCAGCATTGTTTGCAGCTTGTCTCCTGTGCAGGTGGCAATATACAGCCAAATGACGTTCTTGGACGTTCCAGTCACCGACGGACTAAGTTTTTAACCGCCGGATTGTAACAATGTCATTGGGTTCAGCCAGATGCAGTTGGAAGTTATAAAATCATGTGAGTCAAAGCCTGGTGTCAGAGCTATTCGAGGTCAGTGCAGCAGACATGCTCAGCCTGAGGAAGGTCTACGGTAGCACGAAGATCACAGAAGAAGGACTGCCGGCAGAGAAGGCGCACTGTTGGACTAAGACGAACTCATAATTATCTTTGTGAACTGCCGTATTCGTGAGCGAAAATTCGTTATCAATGGCTTCTGGTACCAGGGGTTCGGCCAAGCAGTGTACCCAGACGGTGTAGAAACTGCGGAAAGAAAGGCAACTTAGCCATCAATACGACGGTGCAATAGCAACGTTTTGGAAAGTCGGCAGGCATCACATTCATGAGCAACTCACTCTTGCCGAGTAGTAACGACCATACTAACAGCGACCACCAGACGATATGATTTAACGTTGGGGAAGAGCAAAGTAGAAAGACGCACTCTTCGACAAACAACGTATTCAAGGTACTGTTGAACACCAGCATTATAGAAAACAACGGATCTGCGAAGGCTATTCAACGTGCAACTCAGCAACACCCAGTAGGTTGGTTGGTTTTGTAGCAAAGATGCAAAGTTGCCTGGAAACTCCAAAAAATCAGGTTAAAGTAGTCACTTAAACACCTCAGAGTCGTGAGCTGCGCAGCAAGGCCGCTTCAAGTACGTCAGACATCACTGAGTTAGGCAGCACACTCTCGGATGCTTCCGAACATAGGTGGACCTGGATTAGATCGTAGCAGGCTGCTGTTCAAAGTGATCATTCCCATCGGTACCTGCCCATACCGCTAGCGGTGAAAAAGGTAAAAGAAAGGAGTTGTCTGTGTACAAGCTGTGCACTATCAACAGCCAGAATGATTCCCTTCTAAATCGTTTTGGATGAGATGCCACTCTCCAAGCAGGAGGCCAAAATGATGAAAGAGGTAGAAAGGAGAGCATTAGAAACGATGTCTCAATCGAGGTGGGGCAGTTCTATAAATTACGTCCCATAACTGGATGAGGACAGAATCGGATCTTACACAGTTTCTCTAGAGAAACGTTGGCTATCGCAGATATCTCCTTTGATTATAATTCGCCTCTGTATCCGGAATGTTCAAATTAGGAGGAGGATGTGGCGCATGCGGTGTTTTACTGCAGACGCTCAGAAGACAGGACATATCTGCCAATTCCGAAAGACCTCGTAGGTCATCTTCTCAATCATTCTCAGTGTACAGAACGAGCTCCGAAGGGCTGAGACCTTGAGAATAGCCCACGAGATGGCCTTGAGTATAATTGCTAACCAGATCAGCGAAGTAGTAATCGTACCATAGGGCAGTCCCTCGGAGAGAGTGGTTATCGGCTGCAAAAGTATGGCTTAATACGTAGTGCGAGGTCAATCATAACCAGCGAATCGTACATGCAAGTAGTACAGGCTACTACTGGAAGACTATGCATCAACGTCACATACGGTATTTGATGGAAACACGAGCTCAATGATCTTTGTGGTGACATTGGCATAGTAAAGCGCATACAAATCCATCGGCTGAATCAAAGGACGATGGACAATAGGGCTCTGACGGAGAAGGTCATCCATTTGGAATTTATTATTGAAGCTCCCATATAAGCATTTGTTATTCAATCTCCTGGGATGGCATCTAATGATCTGGGCATGGAGACAATGTCTTCTGATGTTCCGGCATTAGAGCTTTTGTCTACATCCATTGAGCTGTCTGTGCCAGACAACAAAATTGTAGGCTTGCAATCTGTTTTGGGATTTTTTTGCTCCAGATTGTTTTAATAATCTTAACAACCCTGACTCGGACACCCGCGAATTTGACCATTTCAATGTCGAACTTCTCGTCAATGTGTTCATTGGTAAAAACGTTAGCTAAAAAAATATGGCTGTGTCTTACCCTTTGTTTGTTCCCAAAGCCGATATAGTTATCAGGAGTACACGTAGCAATACATTCCTTTAAATTGGAAAAAAAAATTAAATTGTTCACCTTTCGGAAAATGGCGTATGCCAGTGTAATTTAAGCTTTCTACTCGTATCCAACTGAAGCCAATTCCATTGTTTTTAGGTCTTTTTTTTGTATTGTCAATGTTCCTCCACCAATGACATCGTCATCATCATAATTAACAAACAACAATAAAAAATTGGAGCACCTATCTGAATCTGGAACTATTTAGCCAACGTGATAGACATTTAAATTGCACCGGCTTTCCATGCCCGACTCCTGGACTAAAAAACTTCGACGGATTGGGGGTAAAAGTCACTTATCCTCTGAAATAAATAATATAAACCGAAAGCAAACACAAGTGGGTATACCTCCTTCTCACCCATTGCAATTGGTCCCCACTATCGTGGATAGAATGTATGTGTGTACGTTGCTCAGGACTATGTATCCTCGCCCCCAGAGTACGGCCCGCTGGTTATCGCAATCAAAAGGAAACACTCAGCGTTCTTTACAAAAACCAATTACGCCAATCGATGGCCCGAATTAACCCAATGTCCTTTCGATAGCGCCAGCTATAGTTGGCTTTCAGTATTATGTCCTTTGGTTCTTTACAGAGGTAGGGAATAAAAACGTCAAAATAAAACGTATAAAACGGAAACGTGAAAGAACGAAAGGATGAGAATACAAAAACGGTGGAAAGAAAAGCGAAGAAAAAATTGTGACAAAAAGAAACGTCGAAATGGGATTGTCCAATTCGAAGGCAAACAATTATCGACGAATCTATTTGGAGCGTATGCACTTGGAGAGGATCTAGCTTGGGTGCACCTGGTGGTTAGTTAAAGTGGTTCAAAGGTGTAATTTTCAACGATGAAGGTCTCTGGACTCTAGATTGAGGGTGGAGTGGATGCGTACTGGGTAAAGCAGCGTCATATCTATTCTCTTGGTATCAATCCAACTACATACTCGTACATACTCGTATGTGTTCACGTACAGCCGTTTCTACACAAAAGTAGACCGTGGAGTCACCTTTCATTTTCGTTTTTTCTCAAATGATTCCGCACTTGAGTTGTTAATCCTCGGAAGGAGGTGAATTCGTCAGCATGACAGATTTCTTCAAAATATTTGTAGATGAAGTCAATTAGGATTTTTGTCAAGACTCGCTTAGGTGCTGAAATTGTGATGATGACAGATGAATGATTAAACGGTGGCACTCATATTCCCAAAGTGGGTTACTGGCTGCTGAATATCCGGCTCCTTTTTTCAAAGGTACAAAAAAGAGACAACAAATGACAATGATGTTCGAGCCTGGAGATGGAATTTTCGAGCCTTGATCAGTCCAACTGCATCCGAACAACAATTGGAGGCCCTAAACTTTTTTAAAGCAGATGTAATCACGATCAAATGGTGAGAAGGCATTCTAACAATTCGCATAAACGGTAAAATTGCCAGCATCATCGTGATATGCCTTCAAGATTCTACGGAAGAAAAATATTCTACTCGGCAACAATGCTTGATCGCCATCGTGTACAGAGTCTTGTAACACGCTGCGGCTCCTTCCAAGTCATTCTCAAACATCTGAATTTGTTCTCTACTGTCCTTCTCCATGTCTACCTAGAGCGGCCCACCCTTCTTCTTGATTAGGTAAGTGGATCCCATTGCATGAAATTACCGTAACGTGTCACCAAATCACTGCTACTTTTTCCTCCGTATTTTGCAGTCCATTAGTTCTTGGCTCGTTATCGCTTGTAGTTAGTACGTTCGATATACCGTTTTGCCCGAAGATCTTTAAGATGTGGCGAAGACATCCATTTATGAATGTTTGGAGTTCCTTTGTGGCATTATTTCCACGTGCGATGGGAATAGTTTTAGCTAGATTTCTGTGGTGAAATCATTGCTTCTTTAAACTGAAGTTTGGTACTACTATCTTTGGTGACCATACTCCTTAGATAGAGAAAGCTGTTTACTTTCTCGACTTGATGTTCGTTGAAGCACCTCTCTCAAGTCTTGAAGAAAGGTGATAGGTTCTTAATGTCGGTCGGCGCTGCCAAAAGATCTCCTGGTAGTCAAAGTTCAGTTCGTTCGGCTGGTGATTTACCTGACTCGTTTACCATTGAACGGAGTCCCAGTAGCTCGGATGGAAGTGCTTGAATGCAGTGCTTGGGCAAATGGGCGATGTCTTCAGTGTCCGTTGCCATCACTCTACTATCCCTTTTGCCTGTGGATAATAGGCGGTAGTGTAAACACGGCAAGCACTTGAGTAATTCTTCGATTCGAACTGTCGCTCCTGATTGGTAGTCAGGCGAATTGGACAACCGAAACGTACAACCCAGTATTCGTCGGGGACAGTGGTTACGGTGATGTCTTCTAATGAAACTGCTTCTAGCCAACGGATTGCTCGATGGATACATATGGAAACCTAAACAGCGTGGTAATGGATCGACTATGTCCATGTGGACATGTTCGAAGCTGTTAGCATTTGCAAATATTCCGAATGGTGGTCTGATATGCCTATGGATCTTACTTCGTTGATAAGCTGAACAGACGCGTATCCAGACGACAGATTACAGCATCCATCATGCGTTGAAATTCTATTTTGGCGACTGCGCAGAATTTTGTTGGGATAGGCCTTGCGCGACAGTTCTGCGAAATTGTGACCCTGGTTGATGGAGGCTATGACGGTATAGTAGGTGGAGAAGAGTGCTGCCGGGGTGGAGATGTTTGCAAAAGTATTGGAGAAAGTCTGCGCCAAGAATTGAATGTGACAGAGCTGCACGAACAAACGTCCAACAAAACTTCCGGCGTAGGCCCAAGTCCACCTCCATCGTAACTGTTCCATATGCACTAAGTGTTGTCCTGTTAACCACCAAATACTATATGGTACGTATGGATGTTGCTCTGGGCCAGTGGTAGAACCGAAATTAATGCACCGCTTTAACTGCCCAAGTAATTTTGTCTAAAATAAAAAGGCGACAAAACTTACCAGCAACGGAAGACGCCCCTCTACTATTGTTGCCAGCTGCCGTTTCACTGGACGAATGCGCAAGATGGGATCATTCACATGAATCAGAACCGTAGCGTTTGTGATTCCAGCAGCTGCCGTTCTTTTTCAGTTGGTCTCCACGATCTTGAGTCGCTTGACGTGAACGGCTATTTGAACTGCTTCTTCTGGGTTGACGACACTGTCACGTTTTTCGTTAAAGTAAGTCCAATCTGCGTTAAATACTATGCAGCATACCGTCGCTAACAGCTGACATTGGGCTTGACCTCGAATATGGCTGATTCACGCCTTCCTCCTGTATTAGAGCCATTTGCTCAACACTCAGGGGGTTGGGATTAAGGCCTTCACGTACTACACCCACCCTGACACAGCAGAGTATACTGTGGGGCATTTCCTGTTTCGACTCTGTTAGCTTACGACGTCGGGGGAATGTAGTCGTCGCCTCTGTGTTGTTGTTGTTTGTTTCAAACAAAGAAAATCTCGTTTCTAGAAGTTGATGCTTTTAAAGAGGCGATGAGTCTTTTTGTGTCGGATGCCCTTTGACTTTACCCTATAAGTCCGGACCTGGCCACCACAAAATTGACTTAGCCTGCGCTCAGGAATGATTCCAACAAGAATCTGAACTAGGAAAGGAATGTAGTGGGCCTTCACGGATGGCTCCAAACCGATCTAGGATGCTGCCTTGACGTATTTTTAATTTCACTCCTCGTGAGATGAAACGTCCGTCTTTCTCCCAAACGATGAATCGTGATGGCAATGAACTTTATATGAGAGGGAGAAGTATTTGCATCCAAGCATTCACTGACTTGTTCCAGGTCACAATGGGAAATGAGATCACAAATAAACTAGGCAGACATGGCCTAGAGAAATCTTTTCATGACACTACCCTACTAGGGCTTCTATTGGCAATTAGGTGTCATTTGAGCATATCTTAAGATGGCACGACGTGTGGGAGATCAAACGAATGCTTCCTGATGTCTGTTATTGGCATCGTATCGGAGAACTACTCCTGTTAAGCACCTAAGTGTGCAAGGCATAAGCAACACAGAGCATTCCATCTAGTGAGTGCACAGCCTACAAACACTGGTACTGTAGCCGCTTTACAACTGAAGCGTTAACTCATCTTTCTACCAAGGACTGAGAAATTCCAGTAAAAGCAACATACGAGTACAAGGAGTACAATGCACTAGTCCTTTAGCTGAGTGCCCTGTTCTCCGAGTGAAGGAAATCAAGGTGATTCAATTTGTTTTAATGAGCTACATCCATAAAATATGAAAAAGCAACAGTTTTCCCAGAATGTTCCCTTTGCAAAGGTTTATAGTGTGTTGAGACGACACTCGATATAAAAGATTCATTGATAGAACCGCATATTTCAAAAAAGTTCCTACTGTTTCATGTACAAGTGCCCATATAATTTATCGGAACTTCAAAACATTGCATTGGACAGTAGTTAAGCAAACAAAAACGGTGTGGATCCTTTCCCGGCCCAACGAGCGTAAACAGTGAATGTTTGAAGTGATATCTCAGCAACGGATATCAGCTCTATTCGATAGACCATTATCAATTGATTATCGCCTCTCATCTAGGAAAACGTTCAGCTTAATCTGAATGATCAGTCACATTTTGAACATCCTTGACATGGCAAAGAATGGTTATCTTGGAAACCACCCGAAACGTCCTCAAAACATCAAATCAAACTTTGTAAATAACCTTTCCGGTGTTTCCAAATTGAATGACTTCAATTTTCACTAATTGTAAGAATTTGACATTAACATTAACAACAACAACTGTGTATGTGTACGTGACACAACAAAATGTGTACTCAGCCCAGCAAATCGCCTCATACGACTACGAATTCTTCTTCCTTATTCCATCTGAAAAGAATTGGTTAGGGTCTGAGGTTCCTGCCTACCTTCGAGTATTCCAACTTTCGCATTCTACCTGCTGGGGACAACAATAGACGACGTAATACTGTTCAACAGAGCATAGGTTAGGCAGGGACTTTTTATTGAAAAATTTACGTAAATTGTTGTGGCGTAATCAATTGAATCCGGAATAAAGGAAGAAAAAATGACATTGCGTGTCAATTTGGTGTGGTGCGCTTTTATTTCCTCTCTCTATTATTCATTACAAAATTGAACAATTCAGAACTCTACTTATTGTTGTTTAACTTAACGTTCAGAATGGGAAATACGAGTATCTACGTTTTACTTTCAATTTGCATATCTTTAAGGCACTCGGCCGGCAAGGAAGGTGTAGGGTGACAGAAAATCGGAACAAAATAGGCATTGTCGTATCTACGAACAGAACATTAATAATAATTGGTTGAGAAAGAGAGGTTTTCGAATCGGGTTTACATTCTTAACATAGCTGATCTTGGATCTGTCCCAGCTTTGAATAAATGGCAACACTTTTTCTTCGCACGCCCTTCAAGTATGCATTGGTTTTGCTACTGATCGAGAGTTTGGTCCGCTCGATCACAATATGGTTGGTGAACGGACTAAATGAAATTGTGGTGAGTAATGTGTTTGTTGCATAATGATAGGAGCAGCGAGTCAACACCAAATTGTTTGTTATCTCGCTTGTTTACTGCTTTTCCAACAGTGTGGCCGCCCGTCTTTAATAGACTGAGGTGGCTCAACTCTGGTCACCAAAAACTCGCAATTCCACATATCCCTTCTTTTCTGTGTATTCTCATTCCCTGGGTTCCGTGCAGATCATTGAACTTTAAGGCTGGGCCTCGACCAAAATACTTCCCCTGCCACACAGATAGTACCTGTACTTATAAAGTTGAAGACTATCTGCTCAACTGTTACAGCTCTACATCATGCTGGCCAGGTGTTAAGAATCCCACACACTCTCTCGAAGACCGAATTCGGGAAGCTAAACAAAACTATTAAGGCCTCCCTTCGCATCCCGGAGGATATTCTTGATAAAGAGACGAAAAAGGATTGAACTTGGGAATAGATATTTTCCTAGCCCACCGAGGAATTGCAAACAGCCAAACTGGATAAAACCAAACTAGACCTACCACTAAAACTGTTCTATATACCCCACAAGGTTCTTCCAAATCACGCCGTGTGAAATCCAAAAATGGGGAGAATAAAACTCTAATTTGTGTCCATAGGAAATCGGGAGAGGGTATGTTATGTCGGTGGACGTAGGTGGCTACGCTCAGATCCAACAATCCAAAGACTCAAAGGAAACGATGATGGTTAAAGCCTCCTACGAAACATTGTCTGAGGCGGTAAATAGGTCTCTGTTCAATGCCTTATCCGAGCCCATAGTTTTTTGGGATGATTTTGAAGATTTTGGGATATCAAAATCCCTTAGCATCCGATCAACTATAGAAGCCTTTCCTCAGAATTATGCCTCGCAAAAAGCGCCAAGACATCCGGAAGAGACAATGAGGGCAAGAGTCGCTTCATCGCTCTCTCCTTAGCAGTCGAATCCATTCAATTGGTTCATGCAAGGAATTTCACCATTAAATTTGTCATTCCTAAGCAAGGCTCGGGACTCGCATTGGGACTGCCTGCGTTCTCGAGTAGAGCTTCCATGGACAATTGAATCTTATGAGCACAACCGTAGATGACATGATTGGCAGACTAAACGAATGTTCCAAGGTACAAACATTGACTTCATTATGTTGTTGTTGTCATATCTAAATACGTCGTTTGCCGTCGAGAAGTTTAAATATCAGAGTTCTTGCAGATCGAGTTTTCTTAATTCTCCTAAGAGATTAAAATTGATTCCGCCAGTATCAATTGTGAGATTTGGTAAAGAATTCCGACTAACTAAGGTGTAGCGAAACAAAAAGCCTATATAACAGTACTCCATGGAAGGATTAGAGCTACTTGCCAGCTCTACAAGCAGAAGAAACAGATTCAACACCAGTTCCACAAAGGGAAAAAGTAAGATCATAAGAAGCACGAGTCACAAGAAGAAGGACCAGACTTTACAACGGCAGACGTGCTGGTCCTTTTATTCGACCAGGATGTAGTTAGAATGGTCATATATAAATGTAAGTCCAACAAAGCTGCAGAAGTTGTCGCCCTGCCCACCGAATTCGTTAAAAGTATCAGCAGATGACCTGGGACGGAGAAGGCATCAACTCATCTACCGAATGTCGAATGAAAGTATCGCCTACGAATGGGACCTATGCCAACTATAGAAGTTAGTTTTGAAAATCTGGAAATATTATTTCAGCCACTGGTTAACGATTGATTCATCAACCAGAATGAACCCTTCAACCTGAACGAAGGCAGACAATATTTCCGTGTATCTGACCAAGATGATGTCAGACGTCTTGATTGGAGACAAAGCATACATCAACTCATCTCCAAAATCCGACTCGAAGAAAGCCTGCCCGACGAATGGAGCCTCAACATTGTTTATCCGATCCTAAAGCAAATGAACTGCTCAACTACCGCGAAATTATAAAATCCTCTCTGCCGTAATATTTTAAAGCCTAAGAACCTTCATCCACAGGTTGATTGGCCCCTATTAGTGTAGTTTTAGTCCAGGAAAGAGTTAAAAATCTATACACACCACATATACATCAATTTTAAAGCCGCAAATGACAGTATCTATAGAGATGAACTGTACAGAGCCACGTCTATTTTCGGCACCCCTGCCAAGCTCACTGGACTATGCAGGATGTCAATGAAGAATGACCGCGACATTCAATGTCAGAAAAGAACTTAAACAAGGCGTTGTCATGTAACTCTTAAAACATCAAACTGCACAAATGTCTGTTCACTTACTTGCATTTTCAGACTACAACATATTGGCATAATGGGACCATTAATACCCAATACTAATACCTTAGATGAAGATCTTCTAAGCTTCGATGTTATCGAGGCGATAATTGAATCCTGAACCGCAGCGGATTTCGTAACCTAGGTATCGCTGTTAGTAGTCAATGCATGTTGTGCGTCAAAGTCTAGGATGGGAAGGGAAAAACAGCGACCATCTGTTTACTTGTGGACAGACGAAATCGCAGAATCGAGGTCGGTATGACGCCGAAAGAGAAGAACTCGAGATGCCAGCGAGAAGCAAGAACCCGACTAAGCGAGATCTTAGCGAACGGCTTAGTTACGATGCATGGGGGAAAGCTTACCAAACTCTCGCATGCAATCGCCAACATGTCCGATAATGTTGCGACCCTATTTCATCGCCAAGAAAGTAGGGTAGTGGTTGATCAAATTCATCTCGATCCATTACTCAAAGCATATAAAATGGTGTACGACAAAAGATTACCAGGACTGGATGGTATTCCAAATAAAGCCTTAAAGATCGAAGAAAGCACGGCCGGACTTATTCGCTGAAATGTGCCGAAACATGGCGTTTTTCTGATCCTTGAAAGGGAACCCAAATGATAGTGATATCGCCCTAATTGTTTGCTTAACATTGTTGGAAAAATTCTTGACCGGATCAGTTACAATAGACTCTTGCCAGGAGGCCTATCGGAAGACCATGGTCAATAGTGGACCCAATAAATGCGATGATAACTAGAGCTCGAGACTCAATACAGGGCAGTCGCTGGAAAGGAGGCACCAAGGAATATTGCGCCATCATAACCCTGGACGTGAAGAAGGCGTCTAAGTCGGCTAAGTGGGAACGGTTTATGAGCTGCCTTTATCGAATGGAAATACCGAACTATCTCCGTAAAATGATAACGAGCTATTTCTCGAATAGAAACCTACTCTATAATTCTCGAGATAACGCGTATGGCGGTGTGCCACAAGGCTCGGTCTTAGGCCCCCTGCTGTAGAGCACTATGTACGATGAAATCTTACGGCTACAGATTCTAATCGAAGCGTCGATTATCAGATTTGCAGATGACGTTTCCGTGGTAGTTGTAGCACTAGAATAAACTAGAAGAAGTCCAACTCTACAGCAATAGAACAATCGCAACTGTACGTCGGTCGTTGGTTTACTAACAACGGTTTGAAATTTGGCGATCATAAAACTGATGTTGTGCTCATTACGAGTAGGAAAATTCGCAGAATGAAAACGATTCTAGTTGGTGGTCATGAAATTATTTCTCAACCGTTTCTCAAGTATGATACATCGGAGTTGTGATTGATAGCCGCCCAAGTTTTAAATGTCACCTAGAGCAGGTACGTAGAAAATTATTGAAAACTATAAATGCACTTACAAGGCTGGTGAGGCAGAATAAAAGACTCCTTCTTGTTGGAGATGCGAGTTCTATAATCATGTACGCAGCAGAAATATGGTCAAATGCCGCATAGATCAAATCTTACTGGAGGGGAATCAAATCTGTCCACCGGCTTAGCGCGTTGAGAGTTGCCAGTGTGTTTCGCATGATGCTATACTTGTCGTATCTTCAGTGCAGCCTGTCGTCATACTTGCTAACGAAATAGTAAGACTCAAACCTGAGCTAGCCAAAATGGACGCGTACGCGACGAAAAAAGAAAATACGAAAGAACACATGGTATCGCAGCATGGCAACTCCATGGTTGAACACATCGTCTTACACCAAGACTCGATGTATGGATTAATCGAAATCACGGCGAAACAAACTTCTATTTTGACGGAAATGGCTGTTTCACGGAATATCTGTTTTAGAGCTCTCGATTTCAAGCGTGTATCTAATTACACGTATAGCAAAAAATGCATATTCGTATACACGTGTAGTATATAAATACACGTGTAAACAAAAATACACGTGCAACCATAGAATTGGCACATCTCTTTTATATTGGAACGTAATTTGTTTTTTTCCAACAGAGTAGTTAATTGATTTTTTCACGGCCAACTTCACACTTAAGCCGCATAATCATTATACATTTTGTCAGCCGATACATATAGAAAGGCTTGCTTGTGAAAAAGTTCGATTGATTCTACGCAGTAGTTTTTGGGTTGTGTCCTTTCAAATATGGAAAAATTTCAAATATGGAAACAGCATTTTCGGCATACAGACGAGTATTTCACTTTTTTACTATCAAAAATGTGATAATGCTATTCAAGCAAGTGTACGTGCCCGTACATGAATAATTTAATTACACGTGTAATATAGGTATACGTGTACACGTGCAATAGGGAGCTCGACTTTGTTTAAATGGAAATATGAAAACATCACCAGCGAAATTGTCTCGGAAAACGCGGAACACGTATTGTTTGACTGTCCACGCTGTGAAATTGAGACGATAGCTGTTGTTTGTAATATAGCAGCGTATGTACTTAGCGTCCTTAGGTGGTTAGAACGTCAACGTAAGGCGAAAAATACAATAATAGTAAGATTAGTCTTCTAACTGACTTTCACGAAATAATACTCGTAGCTTACGCCGGAATCACGGGGACCACAAGTCAGTCTAAAATTAAAAAAAATACCCGTATCTGTATGACAAGCATTCGCCACTGCTTAAAACCGGTGAAGTTAACTCGGCTCGAAACAGCTTGCACCCCCATTGATTCTGGGTCAGTACAGTAGTACATCTGATGGGGACTGAGACTTTCAAAAGCGTACACATAAAATACCGACCAACTTCCATGCAGCGGCTGTTGCTCCCCAGGAGGGCAGGCACGTTGCACACGTTCTCGTCGTTCCTATCCGCACACCAAAAAGATAGACGTCATCGCACTCGCACCACTTTAATAACCGCCAGATATGCAAATTAATTTACCTTTGTCAGTGGAGGTAGTAGGGGTGGTGGTAAAAATTATGTTATAATGTTGGCCGGAAGGAAATTTCAGCTTGAATTTAAGGGTTAGCTAAATCAGCCAGTTCCGCTCCGCGTATAGCTGCTGTTACAGCAACTCCCTGTGTATGCCGTCCCTTTGTAGTCGCATATAGTTCATGTACTCGTATGTATCTAAATCCCTATTTGGATCTGTATCTAAATGTGTTAGTGAATAATATTTCATGGGTTATAGTGTGGCAGAGAACATGCTGACTGTTGATGAACATCGAACCATTAATTATGCGCCTTGTTAGGTCTGCTTTCTGTTCTAATGAAGGTACCGTCGGTCGGTTCGTACCTCCGTGATGCCTGGTTACTAGTTTCGTAGCCAGCCAGTTCAGTGCCGTATACGTACTATTTTTTACCACACCGGGACTTTGAGCGAGATAAATTATTATTAATTGCGTTAGAGGAAATTTTAGCACCGACATGACAGTTGAATCATTTTACAAGGCACTTCCTCTTTCGTTTGTTTGTTTTTTTTTTCTTCTATTTTTTCTATTTGCGTTCTGCTATTTTGTTTTTGCATTAAGGTTGTTATCCTTAAAGTGTCCTGAGAAAATTACATAAACGTCAGTCATTTGGTATAAAGTACCTAAGGCCAGATCTAGCTTCTCGTGTACTTAAGTTGTCAATCACAATTGCCATTGTGCGTGTGACTTCAAAAAACCAAAAAAAAAAAAAAAAATAAATCGAACATTGGGTGGACAATCCTTTGTGACCTTGTATGGGTGTACCGGGTGAGTCTTTAGAGATAGGCATTTGGTGGGTGTCTGTCAGAGCTGTGTTATGTTTTTTTTGTTTTTTTTGCTTGTCGAAACGGACACAAGTGTCAATCAAGTTTTCAATGAATTTATTCTCTTCAGAAGGTGGGCTAATTTTTCAGTTCAACGAAAACAGGAATAAGTGGATTTTCTAGTTTACCCAGTGGGCGGTGGCGGTGACGATGATGGTAACTCTGACTAACTGACAAGAAAACAATTTGTGACAATGCAAAGTTTTGTTTTTTTGTTTTCGCTTTAATTTTTTTTTCTTCCTGCCAATATCCTTGTAGGGAGAGAGATTCTGTTGACTTAAAATTGAAAGTAGCAATTCATTGGAATTCAATTAGGCGGTCTCTGGCAGACGATGATGTATTGGTTGTCGTAGCGATTTACGATTTTCATCGAATCGATTTTGACATCAGGCAGTGACTGGCTATATTTTTGGTGTGTTTGAAGAAAATATCTACAAAGCTCCTGCACTGTCATTGGTTTGGGGGCAAACACAACAAAAAATGAAAAATAATAAACAAATCCCTAAATACATCCTGAGTACTGAGAACAAATAAAGTCATTGTCCTTGAAGAGGGGATTATGGTTGTCTCTGTTGTTTGGTTGTTCATTGTGGCAGAAGTAATATCCTTATTTGATGAGAGTGGGATTTAAGGCTTTTGTCGCCTAAATCTGCGGAGTACATATCACCTTTGCAGATGTGGAGTGCTTTTGTTTTGTTGAACAAAGTAAGTGATATACTCGTAGATACAATTATTAAACTGCAGCAAATTTAAGATGACAGACTATTTGCTTTTATCGTAAAGGGATTTTAGACTTTGATTTCCAAACGAAAGTTTGGGAAACTATGAGATTTCACCGCAGTCTTCCATAGTTGTCGGCCTTGATGTGTCCTCTTCCTATTGTTCGACTCTCTATATCAAATCCCCAAGTGGTCTCAGAGCGGTGCCACTGTATCTACTAAGATGTTGGCAGGATTCATCCACCACCTCAGTATGTACGACTTTCATCAAAATTGTTCACAAAATTCGTCTTTGATAAATTCAAGAAAGAAAAATACACTTAACTAACAAAGGAATAATAATAATGAGGATAATCCTGGCATGGTTGGTGGGCTAAGTATCACGTCAAGGGGACGTCAAAATTGGTGATATCTTAGAATAAATAAAGATGCCAAATGCTGGCTGACGCCGGGAGAAGCCTGTGTCTTCTCAATGCCATTTAACGCCGTTGGCAAATATTCATCCAGTGCAAGGAACTGCTGGTGCATCAAGGATGCTTGAGGTTGAATCTGAAATAGAGATTTATTTTTGAATAAGATTTGCCATGAAATGAAATGCATGCTGATATGCCAATGTGCCGAGCTTGCTCCTGATCAAGGACACTAAACAAGCTATATGCTACATTGCCTGCGAATCTTGAATCTTCGAAAAGTGGACCTCAGATCAACCTTAATGTTCTAATGATTTACGATTGGTGGAATTTAAGGAATATAATATGCAGTCCCTTCGCTTCAGAGACTATATCTGCTTCAGAACTTCCGATGCGTTTTCGTGTCCGTCTTGACTGTTGTTGATGCCGGTTGTACAAAGCATCAATGTGTTGAGTTTGGAGGTTCTTTGCTGTCTCCAAACAATTAACTGAAAGTTTTGGTATCGGTGGTGAATGCATGTTTTTCCAATAAGAATTTTACAATAATTGAAAATAGATTAATTTGGATTGTTGGTCTGGCGCTTAAAATATCATTAAGAGAAGTCCCTGAAGCTGTTTCAGCTGAACAGTGAAATACGACGTGAAGTACTATAGAAGAGCTTTTCGTCAGCTTATCATCAATATGATGAGGAATGAAGTAGTGAAGCTGTGGAACCTCAACGTTATTAATGGTGCTAAATAAAGCAACAACGGAGTGAGATATAAAACTAATTCTGGCTTTATTTTGAAGCTACATTCAAGCCATTATGTGTGGAATAGCACATCATTCAAGTGATCGCCTCGGATTCGCTCGCAGTGCTTCCAGCGGTCGGTCGGTTCAATTTTTGATGACGCGATCCGATATGTGCGGTGTTATTCCGGCAATAGCGCGTCGAATGTTGGCCTCGAGCTCGTCCAAAGAGGTTGGCTTATTAGTGTAGACTAAGGACGAGTGGTGTCAAATTGCATGATGAGATGACCCAGTCGTCAAATTTCTCCTTCACAACTTCGAGCGTTGCGTCGCTTGTATAGCATGTAGCGCCATCTTGTTGGATCTACAGCTCGAATATTTCTATGTTGTCCAGCTCTGGCCACAGAAAGTCGATTAACATCAATCTATACCTGAGACCATTGACAGAAACGGTGTCTCTTTCCTCATTTCAAAAGAAAAAGGGTCCAACGATGCTGCCATGCCATAAGCCGCACCAAACAGTCAATCTTTGTGGATGCATTGATGCTTGGCCGAATACTTGTGGTTTGTGTTCGCTCCAATAATGCTCCAACATAGCCGCTGAGTCAAAAATGAGCCTCGTCCCAGAAGATGATTTTTTGACCAAAATTCGGATCTACGGCCAACATTTCCAGCGCCCAATTAGCGAACTCACGGCGTTGTCTATGGTAATACAGCTTAAATTTATGGATGTAGGCCCAAATCCAAGCGCAAAATAACCCGGGTTGACTCTCTGGCGACGCCTAATTCAGCTGATCGGCACCGAATCGACATTTCTAGGTCTTCTTCGATACTGGCCGCTACGCACCAATCTCTGTATGGTTGGTTGGTGGCTTAAGATCCAAAAAAAAGTGTACTCACGCTCAAACTTTTCTACGGTGCGACGAATTGCGTGCACACTGAAGCCATGATGACGACCGACCTCACGACGAAATTCACTTTGCGTATTTCAATATTTTTTAATAATTTCCGCAAGTTCAGCAAGCGTAAAACGATGGCAAAAACCTTACTGAATATTTTGACAGCTGGATGTCATTGGAACTTTGACAGCTGCTGAAACATAACAATTGGAAAAACTATTATTGCTATCTGGTCACCCTATACAATATAATGTTTCTATTTTGTTGCAAAAACATTCAATTTTCATAAATTATAAGAAAATGATTTACTGACCATTCGTTCGTGAATAAAGTAAGGCATTTTGCAATCTTTATGTCTGATGTCAGACAGCTAAATTGCATGCATTGAGTAGTAAAATGACCTCAGCCGATGACAGATGGAAGATGTGCTGTCTAATTTTTTTTGAACATCGGGCATCATCCAATGAAGTAGAAGACATCTGCTGCCTCCTGCAGGTTACACAGGAATGGCTCATTCCTAATCTTAAATATCAGCGTTATTTCTTGCGTGTTAAATTTATGCTAAAAACTAGTTCTTTTCACAAAAGTTGTGGCTTAGGCTCCTATAACCCATGACGTATTCCGTAAGCTTGTACAACGAAATACGATCTGTATTGCACTCTCTGTTGCCATTTCTAGCCATTCTTTGTATCATCCCGTTTTTGTAGTTTTTGTATCTATTTCTCTACTTTTTTCGGAAAACGGAAGCCTCATCCATTCTAAGTACTTTGAGCGTATAATCTATAGGTAGCTACATGCAGTTTTAAGGTCTTCGTGCAGATCAAGATAGACCTGTTTCGATGATTATCATATAATTAGGTGTATTTGGGGGTGGATAATAGGGTAACGCTCTCCTAATAAAGGGTCCGTCATCTAACGTTTTTTTTTTCAACTAGTGCTTATTTCATGAATTGTAACACTTAGCTCATGTCTGATTTGACAGATAATTAGTTTTATCCTTCCGCTGAACGAATATGGTTGTGTATATGCTTGAACAATGCTGGGAAATATTGCGACATTACTTTGAAAATCATGGTAATGTTGCAGAATGTGAGCGAAAATTGCGTACGGATTTTGGAAGAAGAGAAGCACCGTCAGCTCCGTATGTTCGTTATCTTGTGAAAAAAGTTAAAGAAACTGGCATCCTTATCGATAAACCAAAGCGTGAAAAGCCAAAAACAGTGCGTACACCCGAGAATATTGCTGCTGTGGCAGAAAGTGTGCGTGAAGCGCCATCAACATCAATTTACCGTCGTTCTCAACAATTGAACATTTCGGACACATCATTGAGACGAATTTTGCATAAAGACCTTGGTATGACGCCATACAAAATCCAATTGATTCAGGAGTTGAAGCCAACTGACCATCCAATGCGTTTTCGCTTCGCTAAGTGGGCCTGCGATCGACTTAGAGAAGATGCCGATTTTGCCAAAAAAATCATCTTTTCAGATGAAGCTCATTTTGATCTTGGCGGATATGTAAACAAGCAAAATTGTCGCATTTGGGGCACAGAAAACCCGCACGCATACATTGAAAAGCCGATACACCCAAAACGAGTCACTGTTTGGTGCGGATTTTGGTCCAGAGGCATAATTGGGACATTTTTCTTCGAAAATGAGCAAGGAGTGGCCGTTACAGTCAATGGCAATCGTTATCGGGCCATGTTGAACGAATTTTTGTTCACAAAAATTGAAGAGGAGGATATTGGCAACATTTGGTTTCAACAGGACGGCGCTACGTGCCACACAGCCGAAGCTACACTCGATGCAGAGCTGATGTCATTTGGCCACCTCGGAGCTGCGTTTTGACACCGTTGGACTATTATTTGTGGGGTGCCGTTAGAGATAAGTGTTACGCCGATAAGCCAGAGACAATTGACGCTTTAAAGGACAATATTCATGAAGCCATTGGTGAAATACAGCTGCACACAATCGATAATGTGCTTAAAAATTGGACCGATCGTGTAGGCTACTACATGGCCAGCCGAGGCAGCTATTTGAATGAAGTTATTTTCCATTATTAACCGGAAGGACAAAACTAATTATCTGTCAAATCAGATATGAGCTAAGTGTTACCATTCACGAAATAAGCACTAGTTGAAAAAAAAAACGTTAGATGGCGGACCCTTTATATGTACCTAAAAACGCAGCATCTTTTTCACAGTGTCATATATTTTAACTCCCCACACTTGTGCAGCATAAAACATGATAGACCCTGCTACTGTTACTCGTAAAAATACTTCGTGTTTACAGCTGTGGGCAATAAGCTTATGGTTGAAACATTTGTTGCAGGCTGCCTTAATGGCTGATTTAGCTTTGGTTAGTTTTTCTTGCAGGTGTTTCTCAATGTTTAGATTCTTTGTGAAAAGGACTCTCAGACTAGACTCACCTCGCCGTCGTAGTGCCACGTTTCTCTTCGACTGAGTTTTCCTTCATCTTTTTTTCAAAATCATGATCTTTGATTTGTACAGGTTGACAATAACATTACATAAAACATAGTGTCCGTGAAGTCTATTTATCACCATCATTATCGAATCTAGGGATCTGGCGATCCCTGTCCTCAGCGAAGAGAAGTACTCCACTCCACCAGGCAGATTTTCCTCAATATAATCTAGAGCATAGCTCTACTTGACTGCCAACATCGTCTCGAACCATAGCGACATTTCCGCGGCATGCCATGACACACACATGACTTGGTTTCCTAGTACAGGCATTGTAGGACTCGTCCAAATTTCCTCGCTAAACTCATGCAATAAAGCTTGTACATCAGTGCCTTACGGTCATCATCTTGTGGCGTACACCCATTGAAATGTGATTTTTCTTATTTTTAAATAATAATAAAGCAAACCTAAAAAACTTCAACTAACTTTTGTGTGAACTCACCATCTCACTAGCAACATGTTGCTAAGAATCAGTAGTTTAATTGATCCCTGAACATACTTTGTTTATACCAATTATCTAAAATTTAGTACACAGTGTCAAGTACTTAAAGCAAAGCTTGTGTGGAAATCTTTTTTTTGCTCAGACCAACTCGATTAGTACAGAAGATCGGAAAGTGAGTTTTTTACCTTTTCTTTTTGTATAAGACTTTCCCGATTGTTGAAGTGATTGCATACAGATAAAATAAGTCTAAATTAATTAATTTTGAGAAGCAAATCTATCAAACCAGAAAACTGCGGATGACCAATGGTAAGGAATACCCATACGGTACTTCTGTGTCCCACTCAGAAGGAAACAGTTACCTAACGGCCCAAAGTAACGGGACCAATATTCCACATTTTACCGCATGTCATCCGCAGTTCCTATAAGCTGATAGAATTTACAAAATGCTAAATAACAAAAACGCAACATAAAAAAAAAAAAAAAGAAGAAAATGCACTCAAGCACGCATATCACACATCGAACGACATACATACATATATCAAAAATTCAACAAATATTACAAACATCAAAAATTAGCCTACAACAAAACGCTGGAAAAATTAACCTATACTTACCAGATAAAGGCGAATGCTTGGTGCTGCGATCTACAGCAAGTGAAACAGTTAGCTTGATCAAATATTAGCAATCAAAGCGACATATAAAATCAATTCAGTGTATCAATTTTATTGTGTCTTAACTTTTTATTCATTTCATTCGATTCATGCAAAGTTTCCGTTATCATTCAGTTTGTTACTGATCAATGTTAAAGATGATTTTGTTTAAAATTACCTGTTCACTTTTCTTTAATTGAATACATATGTATGTATATACCTATTCATAATTATTCTTATAATTACAATACTTAATCTATAAAAAAGCTAAATTAACCTACATTTGTGAATTTGATAAAACCACCTTAACTATTACTTGCCCTACTGTAACAAATTCTAAAAGCCTAAGAATTAACGTAAATTATTATAACCTTTTTGTCAAATAAATCAAAGCAGGATGGGATTTGTGCACAAATTTCGACGCTGCAGGAACATCATGAATATGCAAAACAGTGAGTACAACTTTGCTTATAAAACTTAATTCATTGGCTTTTGATATAGACAATAATTTCATACTTATTTTTTTTTTACCTTGATGTCATAAACACATATACATTATATTCATATACTTATACTTACTTTAATAACTACATAATAATATACATAATTTTAACTTACTTAATATATTATCTTATATCTAACAAATGAAGTGAATCATATACCTACATATACATATACTTAGACTTAGGTAACTAGAAATCGAATGTAAAGAATTTTATTTTAAATACAAAATAGTTTTCATATAATCATGAGTTAATAAATATTTCGTTTGTTGAGATATGTGATCTGATTAGTGTTCGTGAAGGATAATCGTTAGAGTTAATCCTACTACAATCCAGAATCTTTGTAATTTATGCAATTATAGTTCAATATTATGAGCCGGACACAATTGTAGGATTTCTCCTTCAACCAATAAGGACAAGCTGATTTATATACCTCTTTTGTATTTCTCACCCAAATTTCGAACCATATTTGCAATAGCCTTATTATGCGTATTCAAAACGCAGGATTGAGCCCCTTTTTTTTATCTTCCCCCGTCTCACCTTTTAAAAGTGAGAGTATCTGTAAACATCTTTTGGCATGATTTTTTTTTTTGTAGACCAGAAGAAAAGCAGCAAGTACCCCCCCCACCGACGAGCTAATTGCCGTGCATCCGCAAGCATGCCAACAGCTGCTTCAATGTGAGATTTTTTTTTTTTTTGACACACCACCTCGCTCTCACACCTATTTTCTTATTTTTATACTACAATCTGTCGCGGTTTGGACCTGGACCTGAACTGCTGCATTGTCCGACTTACTCTCATCCCATTGACTTAATTGCTACGGTTTGGTGTTTGTGGGCTGATTGCTTTGGTTACCTGTTTATGTTGGACGGATGGTTTTGGTCACTTCTTCCGATGCAGTAGTGAATTTCAAACAGTTCTGAAACATTCGAAGACGCTGCACAGTTTTTTCTCGATTGCCACCTATAAGAGATTAAAGTGATTGGCTGATGAATGCCTGACTGTCCTTAGTTGTTGTGATAACAGCGACTGGTTCTTCTTTCTTTTCCTTGCTGCCCTTCAGGATGAGAAACTTCGTTGCTGCCCTTCGTTGCTTCTGGTGTCAACCAATGACTGCTTGGAAATGTACTACGATTTGGTCCCAATTCTAGATTGAAAAACATACGTTTTGAACCAATTGCATGGATCAAACCAAGATTTTGAATCACATGCATGGATCCCTGTATCAGGAAGCTTTTTAACATCTGGTGCGGTTCCTGTTGCAGAAGATCATCAAAGCAATCGGTTCAATTACAAAGAAAACAGTACTTTCGTGTCATATCGATCATCAGGTGGCTGTAGATTATAAATTATGTTGTGGCCTTCTCCTGTTGTGTTGGTTCTTCTTCTGGGCTGCAATTTCTGTGCATTCGAAATTGATTGGTGCTAGTTAATATAACTTCTATCAAATTTTGGAAGCTCTATCTTGAAAGTCAGTACTGTAACCGTAAATGGTGTAAGATATCGGGCTGTGATCGAACATTTTTCGAGCCCAGATCTTACTGAAAGTCCTGAAATATGATTTCAACAGGGTGGAGGTACTGACGTAAGGACAAACTGGTCAAGTTTTGATGCTTGAGAGGGATTTTGGCATAATAAAAAATGATTCTTTGGGTTGTTTCTAAAAGAGTTAATTTTTCAAAGACATATAGCTACTTACCTACTACCTTACCTACTTACTAAGAAGGCGCTACAGTCAGAAGTGGATCAGGCCCTCAGCTAACATACATCCTTCTCTCGCCAACTCTTCTCTCGCTCTTAGTTGCACACATAAAGTTGGCTAAGATCGTCTTCTATTGTATGCGCCATCTAAGATGAGGTATTCCTCTACCGCGTTGTCCCCACGAGCTCAAGGCAATATAGCCATTTAAGCCTGATTATTTGAGCTTTTCTGACAAGGTCGGCATCGCTGTATAACCAGTATAGTTCGCTGGTGAAACGGGACCGAAAATTACCCGAAGGATTTTTCTCTGAAGCTTCCAAGAGCAATTTCATCCGCTTTCGTCAGTATCGAAGCAAACATGGATGATCAGGACCTGTATTACGTTTTTAGTTGCTTTGGTTGGTCGTTGGGTGATTATTCGCAAGATTTCCGCCCTGTTGTCGTTGTCCGAGTTGCTGCCGGGGTCGAGACAGCGTTTTATCTTAAGCGTTGATGTTGTATGTCCTTCTTTGTTGACAGCATATACTTTACCTTTAATGAGCACTAATCCCATCTTTGCCGCTTCTGATTCAATAGTTGCAAGCTTGCTGTACTCTTCCCATTATGTCAATACTGTCTGCGTCGGTTCGTAGCTGAACAGACTTTTGAAAGATGATACCTCAAGATTTGTCTTGCGAGTTTCGCGCAGTTCTTTTAAGAACGACGTTGAAAAAATTACCTGACAAAGCATTGGCTTGTTCAAGCCCTTTTCTGATGTGGAAGGTCTTGATATTGTCATTACCGTCATTTGAAGGAGCATCGTGCTCAGGAAGCTTGGGTCTGTGTAGTTCCTCTATATAGACGCTGTCGCATGCGACTTTGGAATCAATGGAGAGGCGGCGTGGATCGATTTTGAAGTCTTTGGTCTTGTCCACTGTGAAAATTTGATCTATGGTGGACTTCTCTGGCCAAAAACTACACTGATAGGGGCCACTCAACCTGTTGACGAGGCGTCTAAGGCTTTTACATAGCGCGGCAGAGAGGATTTTATAACTCCGCAGTAGTTGGGCAGTTCAGGAGATCTCTTTTCTTTAGGATCGGGCAAAAAATGCTGTGGTTCCATTCGTCGGGCATGTTTTCGTCGACCCAGATTTTGTAGACAAGTTGATATGTGCTTCATGTCCAATCAGCTGTCCTGACATCATCTTGGTCGGGTGCACGGAAATTTTGTCTGCCTTCCTCTAGGTTGAATGGTTCATTCCGCCTATATGCAAAAGTGTGGTTCTACTATGAAGTTTCCTTCTCCATGCTTGCAGATTTGTGTTCAGGCCCTGCAGCTCTGGCATGTTCATTCATTCTTTTGGTAGCTTCTTCTAAAGCCGATGCCTTTGATCGCTTCTCGTGCCTTTTTTTGGGAGGAGTCTATTTTCTTCCCTTCTTTTCTGGGCGTATAGTTCCCGAGTACGTTTCGTTCGTTCCTTCCTTTTCCAGATTTGCTTGCCCGCATTCGTCACCGAAAATCGGTTTCTTCTTTGAGACGGCTTGAGACTCAGGAGTCAGCCAGTTTGCTTACACAGCTTGGCATTGAATTCGCCGAGGATGACTTTTACGTCATATTTAGGGCATTATTCGTAGGTTTTGTCGAGGAGCTCGCAGAAGCCGTCTTTGGTAACGTGGTCTATTCCTCTATCCGATGTGGGGTTGAGGTTTTACGAGGCTTATATTGGCGAATTAAACCTTTATGCTAGTTGTCGTCTGAAGCTCAAGACTTTTTCCCTTAGTCTTCCTCTGACGGTGAATACGCGTCCGAAGAAACACTGCTGCTGTCCTGGGCGCGCCAGTTGTCTGTAAAATTCTCCATAATATCATAGATATCACAGTTTTTCATTTTCTTTTGGTCCGGCCCATTCCATTGCACTTCTTGGATGGCTGTCATGTCTGCTTTATAGCAGTCGAAGATCCCTATTTTTTCGGCTACACGTGGACTGTTAATGGTCCGAACATTCCACGTGCAGATCCGAAGATCGTTGTCGTTTAATGGTCTTCTGGCCGTCTACAGAGTGTCCGTCATTATCTAATAGCTAATAGCTGGTTCGTCACATTTTATTTATCTCTGCTGTTCAGGGTTGTGAGCCATATGACGGCGTATGCCAGTATTATGTTATTGGTAGAGCACGCATTTGCCGTCTTAGACTGACTGAATTGCTCATGCTGTTGGCGGAGACAACCACTTGGAGGTAGGGCAAGCACTATGCTATGAACTTGATTGTTGTGTTGCTGGATCTATACAGATTAATCCCTGCTCAGATCCCCACACTAATGACTCCAGTATGGATACAACTTGCCCCATTTATGGTTTCCTTGTTCCATTTGGTTTGTATTGTTAGCCTTAGCCGATGCAACTACTCACCACTCCACCACTATATTAAAACCTTAAAGTTTGCTGAAACTGCTATTGACGTAGCCTCGGTAGAAAGGTGAGGTACTGTTCGGAGTAGTAGACTCTATTCAATATCATCAGCAGTCTTTTGGGATGATTTAAGAAGAATTCTAGCACACACTTCGCTGCTTTATTTTATATACGTCCAGTTCGTCATTAACAACTCATTGGAAAAATTTTGGCAAAGCAACTTCTCCTGCTATCCTGCGTTTCCTAAGTCAGTGTCTGGGATACTTTTGTATGTTTACATGCAAATTGGTATCTCAAGGGCCTTCGCATACTGACTTCGAGTATATCATTAGGATTCCAGGACAAGCATAGCTTTCTAGAACGTGTTGAGAATTGAGCAAAGTTCGCCGTTTGTTATATAATTATCTGACCTCAGAAGTATCCTAAATATTATTCAAAAAGGAGGCACACAACAACAGAAACCAACCCTCATCCCTTATGACCATCTAACCCTCTTAAAGCTTCTATTTTATTTGAGGTTACATATCGTCTATTTATTGTACAACATCGCCTAATAGGATTATTGAAACAATTTTGTCAATATCGATATCGAATCCAGCAACTGATTACTCCTCCCCGTCACCACTGCCTGGTCAGGACAACAACTGCACAAAATTCAATTTTATTTCCTTATAAGCCAAACCCACAGAACACGTTCTCAGACACTTGTTCATCACCAGTAAGAAACTCGTGCGGCACATAACGTAGCTGGTCATAGAACTCCTTCATCCGCAAAAGCAACAGACAGTCAAGTAGGCGTTAAACTGAATACTCGAAAGGACATTATGTCCACAATGCAATTTCCCAAAATAAAATTCTATGATGCTACGTTTGTCATTCGCAAGCCAACTCCCCCATGTAACTAGATCAGAGTGTAGGGATAACGAACCCTTGTGCCGCAATCCTCATTGTTACTGTACTCGTATATACGAATATGTAACTCTATTCGTACTTATTATGTATTCCCTAGGGAGCATTTCAGTCTCGGAATTGGTGTGTCCTTCAAGGGTAAATTCTTGTAAACTTGAATACGTTCGAGTACTTGTCAATTCGAAGGGTAACAATGTAATATAACAGCGAGCGATGGAAGTGTCATTCAAAAAAGGATTTCTGTAAAAAAAAAAAAAAAATAAAGAAGTCTGAAGTTAATCCTTTCACAGATTATCGCGTCACAAGGATCTCTGAAGGGAATTTTGATGAAAAAGGAAACGAAGCAGAACCCTTGGAACTATTGACGAGGAATGTCTAAGGCGAGGAAGGTATGATATTCTGATCTGATATTTCTGGAATTCAAAATGAAAAATTTCCCAGAGTGGGATCCAAAACTGAAAATCATAAAAATCGGTATCGGTGTAGGATACAAAGCTCCACCCACACAAACAGCCAGCAATTTTGAGAAAATGAAGCCGTTTAAGATACAGGTAACGACACTAGCTACACGTGTGCAGTATTCATAAATTTCCAGACATTCCTACAAGATTAACTTGTGCAAATTAGATTTACGTGCGCTGAAATACCCGTACGTACATATAAAATGAAATAAAGAAAGTTTAGACGAACTGTGGATGCAAACAAAATGCACAAATAGATCGAAATCTTCGAATACACATTCGTAGGGATGTGATTTTTAAGGATTGTGAATGGCTAAGATTAACTCATTCATGGCCCGCTGTTCGATGATCATACGTTTGGGTGACCGTTAAAAATTACTTGGCAATCGGGAAGGAATGTATTCCACTGCTCCAGATGTATTGGTGACATTTGTACGGGCTTCTAGTTAATGTTAGCAGACTGGGGTGAGACCATAGAAAAGTTTCCGAACTGTTACCTGTCAGTGCTCAATTTCAGGGTTTATATTGACTTGGAAATATCAGGAATATTTTCTTAAAAGTTCAAGTCAATCGGTGTAAAACTCTAGGAGAGAGAGCCTTGGAAATTCCTCTCAGTAGTGCTTGGCAAAAGTGGTAGAAAAACTACGACATTTACAGCGGCGACTGCTATAATGAAGGAAGAAACGCTTATTTGGATGTGGATTTGCTGTTCGAGGGTGAAGCTGAAGCTATCGACATGTAACGCCCCATAAAAACTTCACTTCAAGGAGAAATTCTGTAGCGTAACGTAATGCAAGGATTTGAGTTCATGTTTTTACAAAGCATAAGGACAAAAGCATCAAAAACACATTTTATGACTTCCTAGACTGAACAGTCTCCAGGCTATGACACTGAAATTGTGATACGAAGTCTTAATGCAAAGGTGGGTAAGAAAGCCGTACTTAAGCGAGTCATCGAAAAACACAGCTTGCACAACCCCACATCCGAAAATGGATTAAGATTTTTAGAATTTGTAATGTGACGTAACCTCTCAGTAGCCAGTACGAGGTTTCATATCGACTCGGGTCACTACCTTGATACAGCCAGGGTATGAATGCGGATATTACAGGAATGACAAAGTCAAGTAAGACTACCATTATAATTTTCGCCGATCGCGTTTCCCTTAAGGCATGCATCTCAAAATCCTAGCCCTCATATACTGAACATAGGACACCAATTTGAATCTTGTTAACGAGCCACCCATGAAACCGCTGGTTTGGTGATGCATGTAGTCAGGTACATGCAGCCAAACAAGAAGCATGTAAAGTCAACAGCACAGGCTTCTCAGAAAGGAAGGAAAGTGAGGAGAAAGGAAGAAGCGCGCGATCGAAAAAATGGAATTCGAAAGTTTTTTTAGAGAATAAAACGAACATGCCAGCTCTATAAAGCCGGAATGAAAGATATGGTCAGAGGAAAGTATGTACAAAGGATGGAATCTCAAGATCGTTTGTCCGATACACAAGAGAAGTGACCCATTTTACTGAACCAACTATAAAGCAATAAGCCCACAAGAACTTCTCTGACGTATTTTGAGAGCGTCTGAAACCATTCATGTGCGATTTCAAGCCAGGAAAGTCCATCATCGATGAAATTTCATAATACGCCAGATTTACGAAAAGAACAAAAATTTCAAATCGATGCGCATCGTCTACTACACAATACCAAGTTTTTTGTTGCTCCGTGCAGCACTGGATAAAGAATACTGCTGCAGTGCTTCCCTGCTTGTCGTAAAAGGCGACTAAAATGAGGAATCAGTCATATACAGGCAACTATAACACCAAAAATGAGCCTATGACACTTTAACACATTTAAAACTTTCCCACAAGTTCGTATGCAATCAGTGGGTTCCCACGTCTGGCGACTACCGATGGGATAAAAGCAAAGTCAAACTAACTTCAATTGAGCATACGTGTGTCAAATCAATCTCGTACGAAAGTACAAAAAGAATTACTTCATGGAAATGATCGCAAGTTGTAGCACTACCCCGCTGGGCACCACGCTTGCCACGCATTCGGGTGATACCAGGGCAAGCAGAAATGCTTGTGTCAGAGCCCGACGGATTCCGGGGGTGGGCAAAATGAAGTTTCTAAATTTTACTAAACTTCGGTTGCAAAGCAATAATGTGTCGTAGAATTCTACATGCCATGTGCGTTCAGGAAACGAAGTGGTGTAATACCGGAAATAAAGAGCGTTTTCTTGATTTAAAAACTAAGTCATTTAAGATGTTTTAGCATGGAACGGTCAATGGACGAAACGGTGTCGGTGTTATTGTTGCGGCAAATCTTCTTAATAATATCGTTGGTATTTCAAAAATAAGCGACCGCTTGATGAGTGTAAAACTCATTATAAACAATGAAATGTGGAACATTGTTAGCGCGTACGCCCCACAAAACTGTTGCGATCAATCGGAAAAGGATAAATTTTGGTCAGTTTTCGGAAATCTACTCAGAAATATACCCATCGAGGAGATGATTTTCGTAGGCGGAGATTTAAACGGCCACGTTGGAGAATCAAATGTAGATTATGAGGACTGCCACGGCAGTAAAGGCTTTGCAACCAGAAATTCTGCTGGTGAAGACATCCTTGCGGCATGTAAAGCCCACGGTCTCACTGTTTTAAATACGACGTTTATAAAACATCAACGACATCTTATCACCTATAGCAGCGGAGGCCACGAAACACAAATAGACTATCACCTTTGCAAAAGATCGATGAGAAACAGTGTCATGGACTGCAAGGTAATCCTTGAAGAATCGCTAGTTACCCAACACCGGCTGCTCATTACAGAATTCTTCACAGCGGAACCACAAAAAAAAGACGAGAGCCTGTTAGAAAGCCTAAAATCCGGTGGTATAACTTATCGAAAGAACGAGGCACAAGATTTATTGCACGCGCTAAAGAAGTACTTCTTAATATAAACGTTATCGCAGACTCACTTAGCCCGCAAGAAATGTGGAACAGCATGCACGAGGCATGCATGACATACGCAAAGTCTCTTCTAGGAACGATATCAGGACATCATTACATTGAGAAAGAAACATGGTGGTGGAATGACGAAACGAAACGAGCTGTGACCGACAAGAAGCAAGCATTTCAAGCGTGGACAAAATGTGATCGGAGCAACGATATCGAAAAGTCTCGACTTGCACTTGGATATGAGCTACTTAAAAACGTTACAGAAAGAGTCCTGGTCCAAACCCGAGCGGCAGCAGGGAAAACCTTTACCAGGACTTGGAACAAATGTCCTCACGATCGGCAGATAGAAGACAAGCTATTCAACAAGTTCAAACGTCGTACAATAGTAAAATGCCAAATATTTTTAAACTCGCTTTTTAAACAGCTTTTTGGTCGAAGATGGAATGTATCGGCAGTGAATGGCTGTCGAAATCTTGAATAAAATAAAATGCGGACAAACTATGCCGAATCAATGGAGAAGTAGCTTTTTGGTTCCGTTATACAAAGGCAAAGGCGACACGCGAGAATGCAACAACTACCGCTCAATCAAGCTGATGTCACACACGATGAAAATCGTTGAAAGAGTTTTTATGGGGTGGCCGTGGTGTAGTGGTAGTAGCAAACGCTTCTTACTCGGAGGGTCCAGGTTCGAATCCTGCCCATGGCAAAATCAGTTTTTCATTGTATAATTGGAACTCAGACAAAAAAATTCTGCGTGTGAAGGCATAACACTGACACGTAGATTTGGCTGTTATAAGAGTTTCAAGCAATGAAAAAAATACTGTGAATTATATCTCGAATCACTCTGAGTGAAGAAAAACTCTCCGTCCTATTCGGACTCCCACCCCTGGAGAGCAAACATAGAAACCAAACACACCTGAGTTTCAAACCACTACAAAAACAATTTTCCTTTCTCCTCCTTCTATCTTTCCGCCCGCGCCCTGGCAACAGTAAAAGGGTATCAAACCCCTTAGGCGCGCGTAAATTATAAAAAAAAAAAAAAAAAAAAACGAACGTCTTCGCAAAATCATAAAGCTCGACGATAGCCAGTGTGAATTCGTGGAAGGAAGATCGACGGTGGACGCAATTCAAAGCTTGCGAATATTAATGGAAAAACATCGGGATTCGTCAAAAGATCTGCGCATGGTATTTATTGATCTAGGAAAAGCATTCGATTGTGTGCCTAGAGATCTCATATGGACCGCGTTGAGGTCTCATAAGGTACCGGAAACGTATATACGAATGATACAAGACATGTATGGAAACGTCAAAACTGCTGTAAAATGTACCGCCGGACTTACGAGAGAGTTTCCGGTGAATGTCGGAGTGCATCAAGGAAGCGTTCTTAGCCCTTTCCTCTTTAACGTGGTACTAGACTATCTTTTGAAAGATTGCATGCACGAAGCAAATGTAACATCGATTCTCTTCGCCGACGACGCAGTTATTCTAAGCGATAATGTCGTAGATTTACAAAACGTCCTAAGTAAATGGAAAGACGCGCTAGAGAAAAACGGGTCGCTCAAAAACGGAACATTTGTGATGCCCATTTTCGGATGCACTGCGACCTATTCCAGATATAATGTTGGACGGAATAGTTATTCCGAAAACCACTAGGTTCAAGTATTTAGGATCAATCGTTAACGTAGAAGCGAAATGTGACGACGACATAAGGCACAGAGTAAGTGTGGGGTTGATGAAATGGCGAGAAAATTCGGGAATTTTCTGTGACCGAAAATTTCCACATATATTGAAGGGCAAACTTTACACCACGATGGTTCGACCAACTCTTACATATAGTTCGCAGTGCTGGACAATATACGAAGCATTTAAAAATAAAATGACGTCAGCAGAGATGAAAATGTTAAGGATGTCGACTGGAGTTACGAAACGCGACTGCATTAGATCTACGCACAGTAGAGGAAGTCTACACATAAAGAATTCGGTAATCGAACAACTTGAGTCGGATAAAATTAGCTGGTATTGCCACGTTCAAAGAAGATCTCCGGAAAATCAGGTTAAGAAGGCAATATCAACTACGGTCGCTCCTACTAAAAAAAAACTAGGTAGGAAAAAGAATTCCTGGATTGATTATATGGCAAATGCACAACAGCGCCTGGGGATAACTGCCGAAGTGATACAGGACCGGAAAGTATGCAGAGGCGTTCTGCGATCTGCGACATTAACCAACCCCATAGGCGGAGCAGTAGCGATGCAGTAAAAATGGGAAACTCGTTATGCATAAGTTCGTGTAGTGAGGAAAGGGCTAGTAAAAGGAAAAGAAGAAGACATAATACAAAGTTTTTAGGCAAGGCAACGCGCTACCCAGTGACTCCTTTAAAATCGCCCTTAAAAAATTCGTGCAAAGCTGGACGGCTAGCAAGAGAGGTATGATCTTTTTTAAGTCCGCACAATAACCTGCGTACGCGATTGACACTGCTGTCATTGGGCGAGCCGTCAATGAAGCTTTCGTGAGTATCGAGGCGGAAGCGGCCAAAATGGGTCTGATAGTAAACGAGGACAAACAAATAGAATAAAGGAAACCACAACACCAAAGACTTTGCCTGAACGTCAAAATTGGGCTTATAACTTCAAGATAGATAAGGCATTCGTCTACCGTGGCACGCCAATTCTTTGGGTGGCAGAGCCAAGTGGCTTTATACGAGACCTATGGCGCAGAGGCTTGGACAATGTCGAAAGCGGGTATAGATCCGGTCTAGTCTGACCTACAGATTCAACGGCTAAAGAGTCTTTAATTCTAAGCCCAAAAAGCGTCGCAGCATAGTTCGACTACATCTAAGGGGACACACGCAATTGGGAATGCGACACTGGAGAAGAGTGATGATGCTGGCGAGAGATCATGCTTTTTGCAGAGCCTTGTTGTCCGAGGCTTAGGTAGAAGTTCCAAGCTTTCGGTAGAGAAATTCCCGCTCTCCAGATGGTTGACATTCTTCTGAAAATAGAAAATTCTAGTAGCCTCTATATAAAGGATCCAATGGACGAGAAAAACTTGTGAACTTGGCGAAAAGAGAAGCTCGATAAGCAACTAACTTCACGATATATCCGCTCACCGGAAACCAATAGGAATTCCCCAAAATTCATCAATCAAAGACCAAAAGTAGGCAGAAAAGGACCACTCTCTGTTGTAAACAATTTCCCAAGGAGCGATGTAAAGGGAGGATAAATTACTTTTCTGATGGCCAAGCGAGCAAGTCCAAGTCAATAGGTCTGTTTGGTTAAATTTTCCAAGGAATGTCATCAATTTCAAATTTTTTCTGCTAAATGGGATTTATTGCGGCTGTACTATCGACATTGCTAAAGGACCACCTCGTGTTCGTTGCTTCTAAATGCTCATATAGACACTGCACAGTGATTTAAAAACATTGTTGGTTGCTCCCCTGTGTCCTGAGATGGTCCTCAATAGATATCAGAAAGGAATAGTCTTGGCTTTTTATGGAGTGCTGTTTGAAGGTGGTGGCCCTTGATACGTTCCTTACATAAACGGTCTTACTGTTGTATGACTTTTCTGCATCCTTCGCTTGTTATTTAAGGAGTTGTTATGTTTACGCTTATGAATTTCCGATGATCTCTCTGCAAAGAAGGGTCATATACAAAATTTTCTCTCAATCGTTATCTGGTCTATCTTCTTCGATGTTCACCTGCCTATTAGATGGGAACTGCTTACTTTGCGGATAGAATCGATAAACCGTTTTCCATTTTTATACCGATCTCCGACATCACTTTGCCACTTTGGCGCTGACTATGATGTCAACATCAGGGGTTAAGTTGAAGGCGGCATATCGTTCGTTAAGTCCTGTGTCCCCTTGCGTTTTCTAGGGAGCTAGCTACAATACTTATACGTGCCATGTCGGTTATTTTCTGGAGATGCATCTCAGTTTTATGTAGCTTTCCCCCATTGCCGTGCCAGAACCACCAGAACACGGCATCTTAATTCCACTATTTTTGTGGATAAGAGCAATAAGGTCTATAGAATCCTAATTGTGGATACCGACTGCGGCCAATATGTCATGGCGGAAGTGAACAAAAAATTACTGACATGTTGGCATCATGTCATCACTACTATGATGCATGCTGGTCAACTTACTCCCTAATGCTCTCAATATGTCTAAGGGGTTTGTTCAGGCAGATGTAATTGGTGTAGGTGTGCTATCTTTTGGATCGTGCCTAGCGACTGTCTCCTCTAAGGCGCAAGTAGCCCGGGATGTGATCGACGAGATTGTTCTCTTTCTTGCTAAGAAAGGTAACTGGTCTGAATCATCTAAAGGCATCACTATCCGTATATCGAACGAAGCTAAATATCTGGTTGTCATACTGATAAATAAACTTCGTAAGATTAAACATGTCACGTCAAAAACCTCAGTCACTGTCGGCTTTCTGGTAGTGTAAGCGAGTTTTAGGCAAGATATGAGCTGGCAGAAAATCCGTTACTGCTGCTTTTATAAGACTGCAAAGAAGAGTCTGTCCTGGCTGCATGAGGCCTTTTCGTGGTACGCATGGTTTTGCTTTAGATGCAGTAATGAATCTTCCACCCCCAGTTTATACAAGGAGTGTTATACATTTCAAGAACCAATCATTGCCCAAGTAGAATAGCTAACGATCGTCAGCATGTTATCAAAAATTATCCGAACCACGGTATTTGTTTCGATAACAGTTAGTATAAAGTAAAAAGTGGAGAACAGTCTAATTACTAAGTGTGCAACTAGGTCACTGAACCGACCGCGTATGCAGTCTTATCCCACACGAATGAGATTTATTTCCCAGGTAATCGCTAACCAGATTTCATGAGATACTCTTCCAGCGAAAAACTGTATCCTAACTCCGAGTCGATAACTGGTTACTGTACTGTTCACACGTAATAAAGCTTGTTCGTCCTGTGGGTGTTAGGGTAAACGCCCCCAGCTAGTTTGCCAGAGTACAGTAAGACTGTGTTTCCGAAACATACTCAACATCATCGAACTATCAAATTCCGCTCATACTCGAGAGTGTTTCATTGCATAAATTTTCGTTCAACGCCTAGAAGAAATCTGGAAGTCCAATAACCCTTTTTTCGTAAACGAAGGAGGCTGAACTCGTTTCAGAATTCGATCCTTGTAAAGCAGATGTTACGAGTGTTTCTTACGTGAGTACGTGTCAAGATGGAGTAAGAAAATGGTACGCAATCGCAAATGGAATCGTATTATCAAACGTTAGTCATCCCCCTTTAGGCGACTCAAATTTCAGCTTTTGGCAGCAGTCCGAAGTTATGTATAGGACATGAACTTCCGCTTTGGTGAATGGGTTAAGGCACACTGACATCTAAGGGTAATCTAAGGGTAATGGTGCCACATATTAAATTAAGTAAAATTTTGGGACAACCGGAAAGTATAGGGTTTTTTTTTAAATAAAACTGCAACCATTTGAGATATTTCAAAGACTTTATTATCGGGTTGAACTACAATCAAAACATTTATGAATGGAACTCGACTTCGTTCATATGGCCACCGCGGGCACGTTTGCAGCGGTCGATTCGTCGGACCCGATTTTCAACGACTCGGCCACACATTTCGGCCGAAACGGCCGCTATTTCGCGTTCTGAGCTCTTCCAACGTCGTCGGCGTGTTGGCATAAACCAATAACTTAACGTAGCCCCACAGAAAATAGTCAAGCAGCGTTAAATCGCACGATCGAGGCGGCCAATCGACTGGCTTATTTCTTAAGATAACACGCTCACCATACTTACTCTTCAATAAATCGATTGTAGCGTGTGCTGTGTGGCTTGTGGCACCATCCTGTTGAAACCACATGTCGTCCAAGTCCATATCTTCCAATTCGTCGACGAAAAAATCTGGCCCAATATCGCGGCCGGAATGCAGTTATTTTTTTGTGGGTGAAGTGGTGATTCAGGAAGCACATGTGGATTTTCACCCGACCAATAACGCATATTTTGCTTATTGACGAGCCCATTGAACCAAAAATGAGCTTCGTCACTGAAGATGATTTTGCGATGCAATTCAGCATCTTCTCCAGAACCCAATCGGAGAACGTACGTCGCTTCAAATGGTCCATCGGCTTCAATTCTTGAGTCAGCTTGATCTTGTATGGGTGTAAACCAAGATCCTTACGCAAAATACGCCATAATGTGGTCTGAGCGATGCCCAATTCTTGAGAACGCCGTGGAATTGACTGATTTGGATCGTTTGCTTCGGATGCCTGAACGGCAGCGATATTTTCGACACTTCGACCAACCCGTTGTCTTACTGACACGGCAACATCACACAACGAATATGTAGACTCAAATTTTTGCACTAAACTTGTTATTGCCTGTCTACTAGGGCGAGTATTACGACCAAAAATTGGAGTTGACGCTCTTAAAGTTGCAGTCATCGACTCGACAGACGTTGCTCGTTCGTGTACTTTACCATGATGAAAATGTTGAGATTACTGAATAAATTGACAGTGACAGTTTGATGATTAGTGAAAGAGTGCGTTCACAAATTAAATTCAAAATTTTGAAAACCCTTTATTAGTTGACAGTTCAGTCACCGTTATTGTTTATAATTGCTTGGCATCGTCTCGTGCAACTTTCACTGAATTTTCGCGCATGTTCTAAGCTGATTAGGATTATTATTATCTGTGATTAGGATTTAAACCGTACCCACTACAACGCTCCAACAAGAGGGCCAACCTCAACAAGTTAGGCTAGAGGCAAACCTTCAAGGACTCCTGACTGTCATGGCTTTAGAATATAACTTCAGTATGGACTTGTTACCGTTCTAGACTGCTCACCTTAACCTTTTGAAAACGAAAAAGTTGGCCAAAAACGTGAGTCACAAGTGACGTTTTGTGGTGAGGCGTATTGCACAAGACCAGCAACTGCTCTGTCCTTGGCTGATTCAAACTATACCATCGAAGAGAAGCGAAGGCTCAGTCAGCCATCTTTGATTCTGTTTTTAACGCATCTTTCATCGACTTCCCTTTGCAATTTCACAGTGATAACGCGTTAAAAGATGAAGTATGTCTTTTTACAGAGCTGGAAAATACCAGCCCACAGATCTGTCGGAAGATGCAAATTCATTTACGAGGCATTGTATCTGGTCGATATTAAGTAAACCAATATCTGTTGTACCAATATCTGCTTACTAGTCCGACTACTTTCGGAAGGATGCATCGTACGGATTTGATCTCCTGCTCTTTCAGTCACCGCTCATGTCTTAATGAGATTCAGAAATTGTAAAGCCTTCCCTGCTTTACATGCATTAACCACACTACGGTAAACTTTTCTTTGAAGTTCCAGTACTCAAAGTATTCAGAATCCCACACCTCTAATCTGTAAAATCAATTACCCCCCCCCCCCCCCCCCAACCACTTATTGTATAATCCCACTTGAATAGTAGATACATTCCCATACCTAGGCACAAGCTCAACCTACATATTCCCACCTGTGCCACAAGGACCGGTACATTAAATTTAATTTCAAAAGCATAATTAACGTCGAAAGACGACTAAACTTTGTCACTCTCTGTGTACGGTATACCGGGTATGGGTGGTATCTCTATCTGTATCGACCTTGCGACCCTAAAAAAGTTAGTTTCACTATCACCTTGGGAGTGTCAAGGAAGAAAACTTGAAATCTCATCCCCGTCCTCATCCTTATGCAATGCGCGCTTCTTGGAATGTCACTACGTGTACCTTAAGATGACAAAATATTCGTAACTTATTTTCTCAAAGCAAACTTCAGGATTTAAGATTTCATTGGAAAGATAGACACGAATAGATACTCGTGGATACTAACTCTTCGCATCTACTCGCAACAGATGACATTGTGGCGGTTTTGAATCATAGTAAGGGAAAGAATGTGAGACGCGGGCATTTGTTTTTTGTTTTTTTTTTTCGTTTTGTGCCTTGCTCCCTTTTTAGTATTCAACTAGAGAACCTGCAATTTTCAAGTTGTCAGTCACACAGTGCTTATCCTGTCAACTCCTTATGGGGGAAGAACACGCCAGCTAACCGAAGGTCCATCAGCAATGTCAATGCGTGATTTGTCGCCAGTTCCACCACGGCAGTCGGTCTTCTTCTCTCGCTCTCGACATTCTATAGATCCAAAAGCCAGAGTGCCGTTTCAATTTGATGTATTTGAATATTCGTCTCGTGGTCGTGGTTGTGATGAAGCCAAGGCAAGGCAAGGCAAGGCAAAGCAAAGCAAAACAAGACATGGCAAGGCAAGGCTAAACTTTTAACAAGTTCCTGGAGCATATGTACGTGCCGGTCATATTACTTGTTTGGCTGTCAACGGGACACCGACTAGCTGCAGGAGCAAAATCCGGAATAATGGATTTTCTCTTTCAATTTGTAACCAAGGAAGTTGGCTAGGTTACCTAATGATGATAAATGGGAACAAAGGTGCCTCACGTCTGATGATTCTATTTGTGTTTATTAAATTGAAACTTAGTTTTGCATCCTCAAATTGAATGGGGAGATGTTTACGTTCGGTATTCTGCTGTTATGAATGTGGAAGAAGTTTAGTGTTTTAAGCTGCAGTGCAAACAGCCTTGAGGCAAGTTTTAAATGTCACATCACATTTAATGAGAGATTCTGTGGAAACATCTTATAACAAGGCGCCGTTTAAAATTACAGGAGAATTACAGGACGAAACAGCTGTGAGATGTGTTAGGTAAGTATAAGAAGCAGGGTTTTGTTCCTGTATCGGTAGTGAGAGCGTATGCCATCTTTAGTGTCAATTCATAATCGTGCATACGTAGGACAAAGTCCTCAAAGCACCAGTTCCTCCAGCTTGGATGGAGTTCGTAATTAGCATCTTGAGGCTGAGTGAAACAAGGTAGTGGGTTGTCGGTGAATACCTTTCGCAATCAGGAACACTGGCTTTCTCTGACTGGGCACTAACTGGCCCAAGCGGAGCTGGGTCTCATTCGATAGGTAGCGAAAATCGCATTCCCATTAGCCGACGATTTAGAAGTTACGTTCTTAACATCAAAAACAGACTGAGATTTCGGAATGAAATGCATCCATTATCTGAGCTGAGTATCTGAGTATACATTTATGGAATTATGGTATAAAAAATAGCCCGATCTCTATCGGTGCATCCGGATACTTGGCGACCTCCGGATCAGCCGGCTTTATCTGTCTAATCGGATCTATCGGATCTCTGAACAGACGAACTACTTGTGGGAACTAACATGAGTTCTACAAAAAACAATACAAATACAAACCTGAACCCCTCCAAAAAAAGCTCAAAGGTTACGAGATCTCCAACACGCGGATCGCTGGAAAAATCGTGCGGAAGCAAAGACTAAGCACAGCAGGTAGCTTTGGACGATAGTATTACACCGAATAGGCTGCAAAATCTCGAACGCGAAAATTCTGATCTTCACGCCAGACTCCAAAATATGGAATTACTCTGCGCCGAACTTAAAAAGGAATTAGATGCCATTAAGACGCAATCTAAAATCGAGTCTGAGATCCGCGACTTGACCGCACGGAAATTTCGAGTTTTCACACGGAAGAAGAAGTGCTAGTCCGAGAAACTGACTGGATACTTAAAAAAAAACAGGTAAGAAACGCAAAACTGATTCCTCGCCTGAAAATGTACAAAAAGAGACGCCAGCCAGCTCTAATACTGTTGAGGACAATAAAGGAAAAAAGCAACCCAAACAAAGACCGCCGTAGCCAATAAACGTCTTTGGAATCTGGGACTATAACAAGTTGCACACAATCTTAAAATCACTGTGTTCAACAGACATGGTGAGGAATAAATAAATGGTGTGGTGTATCCAGTAAGGTGTTCTTCTCGTCAAAGTCTGTCATCTGACGAAGCTCCTTGCATTCCGTTAAACACTGGGAATTCTCCTTGTGCTGTGTGGGGTTTTCCTGAAATCTTCCTTCCAGTTGATGAAACATACGTAAGGCACCTAATTTCGAGGCACCAAACCCAAGCTTACATCCGTCTTTAAATGGCTGTGATACCTCATATCGACCATCAGGCGATCTCGTTATTGTGTTGATATTATTCTTTTCAGAAGTTTTCTCTTCCGCAGTTTCCTTAGTGTTGAAAGGCAACTCTTCCAGTTCCCAGTACCTTCGCAGCTGAGTGTCGTTATTGAGAACCTGTAAGAAGCTATGGACAGGTTCTTTATTTTGCGAAATAACCTTCCCAAGGATAAGCCAACCTTACTCTGATTCCTGTGCGATTGGCGACCTTTCATCATCACCGCGTATAATGGATCCTAAAATAAATGCAGAATAAACATCGGCTCCCATGAGAATATAACAGTCGCAGGCTCATCAAATTGTGGATCAGCTAACTTCAAACCTTGAATATGTTCCCAGTTTTGCAGACCCAGAGGCTTGGACGGCAACAGACCAATCAGCGATTTGAACACATGGGCTGGGGTATTGGTCTCGAAAGGTGTTACCAGACTAATAACTGAACAGCGGATTCAGTAATGAACGTTGCTGTCGATCCAGGATCAACTAACGCCCTCAGATTAAAATATTTACCATTTGATGACCTGACTCGAGCAACTGCTATTGCCAGAAGTATGCTTGGCTGATGTACTTCAGAAGAGACTACTTTAGGTGGGTTAAATTTTGATGTTATGTGAAATGTTTGTGTACCTGTAATTGTATTTTTATAATCCCTTGTAGGTTTAGAGCTGAGATTATTAACATGCAGCAGCGAATGATGTGACTGCTTGCAGTAATAGCAGCGCACACTGCTTTGACATTGGTTCGTCTTGCGACTGTACGCCAAACAGTTCCGACAAACCCCGATTCTGTCCACTGCCTCAGATCGTTCACAGATCTCCATGGCAATAAACTTCTGACAAGTTCGAAGGGAGTGCTGACTTCTACCACATACCTGGCCTGCAAACTGCTTCTTCCCGACGCGCTGTTGTTCATTCATTAAGTTCGGACGTGTTTAAATTTCGCTCTGCTAATTTATTGTTTTGCTGACTCGATTTGTTTATTAAAGTGAAATTAACAACTAACCCAATTCTCATTCACCGCCTTTTGTGTTTTAAAATTTCTCAACTGATCTACCCTAACTAAATCATCGTCATCATGTCTGAATTATGTGGAAGTGTGAATTGCTCCCTAACAAGTGACCTAAATGCTGTTATGGTGATCTGCAGTGGTCTTTGTAGCAAGTCATTCCATGCCCTCTGCATTGGCTTGAGTAAAAGATCCATGGTGTACCTAAAAGATTTTAAAAACAACTTTTTGTTTTATTGTGATGAGTGCAAGGACATCACTCCGTCCCACATATTACTCGCTATTAAGTGTCTCAGTGATTCGGTCAGTAACTTTGCGGCAGAAAACAATCATGCCTTGAAATCAATGCAAAACCAATTTACAAAATATGATGACCTTCTGAAATCAGTTGAAGATTTGTCAATTTCACTCGAGCAATCTGCAATCTATAACAAGAGTCAATTTAGAAACTTATCCATGCAGTTGGCTCAAAACAGTGACTTAATAAAACGAAATGACAAACATGACTTTAGTGAAGGTTCAAAAAATTTTCTATCCCATAGTGTTAAATCAGTAATAAAATCTTACATCCCCACAATAACAGGCTCTTTAAGTTCTCTACGGTCTTCCCTCGATTTTCATCTTCAAAGCACATCCAGAAGCAGCGTTCCCTCTCCGCCTAGTAATGATCAGTTGTTCATAAACATCATGTGCCAAATAAGCGATTTAAGCAACGAGATAACCGAATCGCGCTCGCTGTTAATCGAAATTACTAATCACATCCGGATAACTTCCAGTAAAATCGAAGATATACCGGTGCAATCCCAGCCCCCACCGACTGCATCATACAACACCTCGCTTCTTACTGAGATGCTTGAATCTGCAATTATGGAACCACCAGTAACTCCTGGATCATCTTCTCCTCCACCACAACCCTCTTCGGTAAACGATGCTACTACACCAACTCCTGAACCCACAATCTCAAGATTCGGAATCTTATGGACACTTTCGGAGTGGAACACGAGAATAAAAAAGTTGAACAATTTCAACAAAGCTGAGTCAGTTGCCTTTTTAATAAGAGGTACACTCCTCGATCGAAACAGGCTAACTAGTCTCTTCAAATCTAAATTTAAAATAGATGTCAGCAACTGCCGTAAGATCTCCACCAACACCTTCAAGGTAAGCATCCCGTCAAAATATGAATGGATGTTTATCAACCCTGCTTCCGACGTCATCAATCTGGGTGGATTAACTATGGAAAGAATTAAACCGAATACAGGAAACAACAAACATCGGAAGGATACTACCTTTACCTCAAAATCCACTAAATCTAAAAAACAGAATAATGTTAATTTTAAGTCTAATTTTAATTAATTTTGGTGGGGGCGAACGCCCCCATTTATTCGGCTTAATACAAGCTATAGCTTACAAATTAAACTTAAACTAAAACTTAAAACTAAGGGGTGAAGGAGAACGGATTTGTGGTAGGGAGTGGTGCGGTGAAAGTCAAAGACGGTAGGATTTGAGTTGATTTGACGTAGCATAGGGGAGATTGGTTCGTTCGCGCCATAGGAGGTGTGGTGGGTTGGTAGATAGAAGAGTCGAGGGGTACGTAGATTACGAGGGTTAGTGTTGAGGAAAATGGAGTTGTGAAGGGACGCGCATTCAACGTGACCTGAAAGGAGTCGATGAATGAAGAGAAAGTCTGCTGCATCTCTGCGATCTTCAAGGGTGTTTAAGTTGATAAGGTTGAGACGGTTTTGATAGGGGGGCAGATTAAAAGGATCGTCCCAGGGCATACCTCGAAGAGCAAATCGAAGAAAACGGCGCTGAATGCCTTCAATTCTCGAGATATGAACACGATGATATGGGGACCATACTTGACTGGCGTACTCTAGGAGGGGGCGAACAAAGGTAATATAGAGGGACCTGGTCACGTATGGGTTGGTGAATTCTTTGGACCACCGTTTTACAAAACCTAGTGCAGAGTTGGCTTTGAGGATTATCTCATCCATATGAAAACAGAAGTTGAGCTCGCTATCACACAAAATGCCGAGGTCACGAAGAAATTGTACGGAGGAGATTGGTTGGTTATGGAGAAGATAGAGTCGGGGAGGAGATTGGTTTCGCTTTTGTGATAAGGTGATGGATTGGCATTTGGCGATGTTAAGTTCCAAAGAATTTTTGAGGCACCAGATCGAAAAACTATCAAGATCTTGTTGAAGGAGGAAAGAGTCATGGGGAGAGGAAATGGTTTTGAAAAATTTGGTATCGTCGGCGTAAATGGAGACAGACGAGTGTTTGATGATCATATCGAGATCATTTATGGTTAATATAAAAAGAAGGGGACCGAGATGGCTGCCTTGTGGAACTCCAGAGGTGGCCAAAAATGGAGCGGAGTGGGCTGACCTAAAACGAACACTGTAAAAACGGTTTTCGAGGTAAGAGGATATCCATTTTAACAGTATGGGTTCAAAGCCGAGGGCAGAGAGATTTTATCGAAGGCTTTGCTAAAATCGGTTGCAACTACATCGACTTCATTGCCATTCTCTAGGGCAGAGAGGGCAAAGGATACGAATTCAATGAGATTTGTGGTGGTTGACCTACCCTTTAGGAAGCCATGTTGTCTAGGGGAAATAAGTGATTTGCATTGGAAGCTTAGAGCTTCATACAAAATACTTTCGAAGAGTTTGGGTATATGGGAGAGTTTAGCGATGGGACGATAGTTGGTTATTTCATTTTTTGATCCTTTCTTGTGGATCGGGGTTATGAAGGAGGATTTCCAAGCCTGAGGAAATTCTCCTTGTGAAAGGGATAGACGGAAGAGATTAGAAAGGGTAAGGGAAAGAGAGGAGGAACATTTTTTAAGGAATATGGCAGGGAAGCCATCTGGGCCGGGTGTGAATTCGTCATTGAGTTGGTGTAATTTATATTCGATATAAGACGGGTCCAAGATATGCGAGAGAAGTGGGCCATTGGAGAAGTTCAGTAGGTAACTAAAATAGGATGGATCTGGTACAAAGGAGTCGTTGGTGAAGGATTGTTTAAAAAAGGTGGCAAATAGGTTGGCAATGGTGAGTGGATCGGTTGATGACCTGTTGTTGAAAGAGAGGGAAGGAGGGTAACCATCGGACTTTCTTTTGTAGTTAACAAATTGGAAAAAGGACTTAGGGTGGTTTATAAGGTTGACTTGCGCATTGTTAAGGTAGCGCTGGTAAAGGGAATCGTAAAGTTCGGTGAAATGAAGACAAGCACCAAGATAGTTGGAATAGTCGGTAAAGGATCTGGTACGCAGGAAAACAGCCCATAACTTATTTCTCTGATTTCTTAAGGAACGAAGCTTGCGATTATACCAGGGAAGACTAGTAGATGATGTTTTAAGGCGGGAAAACGGAACGTAAAGGGAAAAAGAATTAAATATTTCTTTATAAAAAATGGATAAGGCCTCATTTATACTTAAGTTGTGAAAGTTAAAGAGGGATCTGCTGAGATATTCAGTGATTTTGTGAAAGTTTGCTTTATGAAAGTCATGGGATGAGAGAGTTGTGGGGGAGTGGACTGGAATGAAGAGTTATGAAAAAATTAAAGTAGAGGGGGGGGATGGTAGTTATCGATTGTTGAGAGAGATAGGGGACAAAATGAGACTGAGGAGTTAATTGGATCTGTTGTGAAAATAAGGTCTAATTGCCTGCCCATAAAATTGGATATACCACTGACTTGGCATCGACTTGATTCTTTTAAGCGATCTAAGAAGAGACATTCCTTAGCTGAGTTGGCGTTTGAAGCGATGAAAAACGATTGATCTTCTGATGGAGTCCACTGTAGCTGAGGAAGATTAAAGTCGCCAAAAATAAGGATATCATCAATAGGGTCTGACAGGTTAATTAAATGATCGATCGCATCAATAACAAATTGGCAAGATTCGATAGGTTGAGCTGGTAGGATGTAGCAACATATAACGTAAAGGGACTTGAGAGGGAGTGATATTTTTATTGCGACAAAGTCGGCTTTAGAGGATGAAGAAATTGTAATGGGGGAAGAGTTAAAGCTGTTGTCCATCGCCAGTAGGACGCCTCGACAGGGGAATCTTTATTTGTGTGGGTAGGATCGTCGTCGCGGAAAATATTAAAAGTAGGAGGGAACAATTCCTGGTTCTTTATGTCGGGAGTCAAATTGGTTTCGGTCAAGGCGTAGATATCAAACGGAAGAGCATGCGATTGACGTAGGACAGCATTAGTTTTAGAGCGAAGACCTCTTACATTCTGGTGGTAAAATGTAAGAGGGATGTTGTGAGGTGGAGGTGTGAGGCAGGATGGTTTAAGCGCTGGTGAGGGAGGCACGTTATGGACGAAAAAATTTGTTGTGGTCGGCTCGGCTTCGCTGTAGGTGTGATACTCGTTTAGAGTGAACATAGTTGCCGAATGCAGCGAGGGCGTCTGCTACTTTCTGAGGGGACATGTTAAAAATCTCGTGGTACCTGACAAAAAAGGTTCCTGAGACTGATAGGGTCGGTAGAGAGGCCTTCCTGTTGGATGGAAACCATGACGCTGGTTTTGGTTTTCCCTTCGTAGCAGACCGAGTCCGATTTGTCATGTAGATAGGCAAGAAAGAGACGAATGTTTTCATATATCTTTCTTTCTCTGAGCCTAGAGAGAGCATATCGACTTTCTGTAGTGCCATTGGTTTGCTGTGTTAGTTTAACAGGGGGGGGAAAAAGGGGATCAAGAATAGGAGCATTGGAGGAGGGAGATAGAGATAAATGATTGGATATGGAGTTGGATGAGGGATGAGATGTGGGGTTTAGGGTATGGGAGTTAATGAAATTAGGGTACTTAGCTCCAGTTTTAAGGTCGAAGTTGGGAATTGAGTTGCTAGCTGGGTTTGGTAGCGTATCAAAAATAGGGACTGGGGCCCGTGAAACCGAGGGAGAAGGCGAGCTGGAAGCGGGATTTAAGATAGGTGTTAAGTCAAAAGAGACACGTTGACGTCGGGGCTTGGTTTGGTGTGGAATAGAAGGAGTTGGAGTATGGGTGGGAGGCTTAAAATTAGGAAAACTTTTTGTTTTAAAGCTCCAATTGGAGCTGGGTTTATTTTGAGAAGAGGAGGTGGGTCTTGGCAAATTGGGTTTACTTGCTACCTTGATAGATGGTTTAGGTAAGATGGGTTACTTGACTTTATCCTGCTTCTTGTTCGTATTTTCCAACCATTTGCAGACACGCATCTTTCCAAGTTTGAAATTGTTGCTGGCGGCTTGATTATGGAATAGCCATTCGTATTTGGCCGGTATATTGAGCTTGAAGCTGCGCTTACTTCTGTGGTGAGATGTTTACGAAGAAATTCGAGATCCAATCAGCATCAGCGTTTGGTGGGGCGCCTTTTATAAGAAGCGTAGTGACCAATTGATTTTTCGAAGCAAGCTTATCAAGTCTACGCTGCCATTCGGAAAGTGTCCAAGTTGAGTTGAAGTGATTGATAAGCCTCCGTGGGGCAGCGATTGGAGGTGTTGACATAGATGTGGTCTTTATTATCACGTTGGAAGAAACTTCGCAGGAATCAGTAGGTTGAACCGTCCGCAGATGACTTGTATGTGGGGGTGAGTGTGAATCCACACGGGATCGAGTCGCAGTAAGTTCATCACTGACATCGTTCACTTTGTCGAAGATAACTTCGAGCATAGGATCGGATTCTTTAGGAGATGGTTGTTTACGTGACGAGGACTGGAAATTAATGTCAATGTCGTCACGCAGAGAGCTTATCAACTCGCAAGTTTTATGGTTGGATATAACTTGCGTAGAACAGATGGCTTTGATGTCACTTAGCACTTTATCCAGGTGACGTAAGGGAGTTTCTTCATTCCTGGATCTCCCGGAGTCTAACTCGATTAGACCAGCAATTTGTTTATCCATATACTTTACTTTGGATTTTATTAGTTCGGCTGATACTGCTTTCGATGACCGAAATTTTGTCCGTGATCTTCTTCGCGAGTGCGTCTTGGTAGGAGTCATTGGAATCGCTTAGGCATTTTATTGCCAAAAGAACATGCGAGAGTGAGATACTTTTGCACTCATCACAGAAGAAAAGGAGGTTATCAGAGAATTCCTTGATAAACACCGTATTGCTTTTGTTTAACACGACACAAACGGCATGAAAGGCTTTCCCACAGATGCCCTTGCAAGCTACCCAGTCAGCACTGCAGTCATCGATTACACAATTGGCAATTCCGCAAGACATATTTAAATTAGTTGTGTAGGTCAGTGAGGGTATAAATATTAGGTCGAATTATTGTTTTTTTTTTTTTTTTTTTTGTATTGCTTGGTTGCAATTTTATATAGTTAGGGGCTTTGCACTGAAAAAATTGCACAAACAAAAAAATTAGAGAATTCAAGCACTGGGTTTAAGAACCGAAAAATGCAATTTGACGAAAATTAATTAAAGGGAGAACAAGAAAAACACGTCTGTCTGGTTTGAGAGACTGACTAGACTGACTAGACTAACCCTATACCGAAGCCTAACTCTTCCAAAAAAAACCCAACTCCTAACAAATAAACTCCTGGTGCAAATTGGAGTTTTAAAGTTGGGACATTTCCTGTCTTCACTCCTCCTTCAATTCATACTGCCAATGGCGTATATACAAAACGTTCTTCCACCGCGTCCAACTCAATTCCTAAGCGCGTATCTTTCAATCTAGATCCTCCTCCCAGTCATTTACAAAACCCAACATCTCCTCAATCCACTCATACAAAAAGGGCATACCCCATACTTTAAATCCCGCCCCATGTTCTAAGCTAGACTCCCACCCTAATACCACACCACCATCTTTCTTAGACCCCATTCTTCCTCCAAAGGCGAAGTTAACTAAGCACCTTATCGATTCTGGGGAAGATGGCCGATATGTTCTTTCTCGTTTAAGAGACCGCAGATTATATCATAATGTTCGGTTATATCTCGCCTACCTACATGATAAGCCTGACTCTGTCTGTATCGATGGTATAACGAAAACCAATGCAATGGTTTCCATTCTGCAAGAAGGCCTCCCCACTAATCATAATGATCTGCGGCAACTTTTTATACGTTTTGATGAGCAATTAGATATGACTCCTGATGACGTGGCTAATGATCTCTCTTCTTTTGCCTCTCATGTTAGCTCCAAACGGATACTACACCTCCAGAGAACACGGTCTAGTTTCAAAAACTACCATCGCTCCTAACCCACCACTCAATTCTTTACCGAAGCCTCACAAATATCTGTCCCTGTATTATCAAAACGTAAGAGGATTACGAACTAAGATTTCTGCTATATATCTTAATTCGCAGATTCTGCCATACGACATTTTTGCCCTCACAGAAACCAATCTCACCCCTGATATTAAGAATAATGAATTATTTTCCCAAGACTTCGATTTACACCGTGACGATGGTCTAGATAAAGAGGAGAATTTATATGGCCGTGGTGTATTTCTAGCTATACACTCTCGTCTCGAATCTAGACCCTTTAAAAAATCGTCCACTGCATTCTTCGAATTCGTTTGCGCTAGAATTCCTATTTGCAAACGCAACCTATATATTTGTTGCTGCTATATTCGCCCCTCTCAACCAATTCAAGGTTACCAGCTAGCTGTTGATGCAATCGACTGCATTTTTAATGCTGCTGATCCCAATGACGTTGTTATTTTTTTAGGTGATTTTAATCTACCTAAGCTTCTATGGACTCAGACTGATCAGTGCTACTATACTGCAACAAATCCTACCTCTGATAAAGAAAATCTTTTCATCGACTGCCTAGCTGACTCTGGTCTATATCAATTAAGTGGTGTCACCAATAACATCGGCAGACAACTCGACCTAGTCTTCGCCACTGATACAGATAACTGCGTCGTTTTAGAAAGTAAACATCTGCTTTCTAAGTTGGATAGTTACCACCCTCCCCTTTCTCTTACGCTGACATATGACAATGGTCTTAATCCCGTTTCCTATGAATATTCTTACAGTTTTAATTTTCATAGGGCTAACTACGCCAAACTGAACAACCTCCTCAGTATGGTCAATTTTAACTTTCTCTACAATAACCCTAACCTTATGGTTAACGATGCTCTTGCATCCTTTTATACCGAAATTTTAAAATGTCTCTCCCAATCTGTGCCTTTTTTACCCAAAAGGAATCCCTCATCGTCACCACCCTGGTATAATAAAGAGCTGCGATCTCTTCGTAACAAGAGAAATAAGCTCTGGTATTCTTACTTAAAATCGCGTTCCGACACCGATTTTTTCTACTACCAGTCTGCCCAAATAAATTTCTCTGTACTTTGCCAAACTCTCTATAACAACTATTTAAACCGAATGGACCACACACTCATTTCCGACCCCAAAAGATTCTTTCAGTTCATCAAAACTAAAAGCAAATCGGATAACTATCCATCATCCCTAAATTTTCTTGATAGGTCCTCGGGCGATCCCCAAATTACGAGTATTGCAAATCTCTTCGCAATCTTTTTTGGCCAAGCGTTCGCCATCCATTCCCAAGAGCCAGACCATTCTTACTTTTCCTACTTAAACAGCTGCCCACAAACAACTTTTTAATCGGTGTCTATAACTTTAGAGCAAGTTAGAGATAAAATAATAAAACTCAAAGATGATTATTCTGCTGGCCCTGATGACCTTCCCCTTATATTTTTAAAGAAATGTCAAATGCATCTAGCCCAACCTCTTACAGCTCTCTTTCAGCTTTCTATCACCCAGGGATTATTTCCATCAACCTGGAAAAGGTCGTTTATTATTCCTCTACATAAAAAAGGTAGAAAAGACGATATTTCCAACTATCGACCAATTGCTAAGTTGTCCCGCATACCTAAGCTTTTTGACAGCATTATCTATGACATAATGCTTTTCCATTGTAAATCTATTGTTTCCCCAAACCAGCACGGATTTTTCAAAGGCAGATCTACGACCACCAACTTAACGGAATTCGTATCAAGCACTTTATGTGCACTGGAATCTGGAAACGAAGTTGATGTGATTGCCACCGATTTCAGCAAAGCCTTTGATAGAATTGCTCATGATATAATCCTTCTAAAATTATCCTTGGTTTCCAGATAAACTTTATAACTTGGGTTCAATCCTATTTAAATGAACGACTTTACTATGTTCTATTTAGGTCCATGGTTTCTGACCCAATCAAAGCCTCCTCTGGTGTCCCCCAAGGCAGCCACCTTGGGCCCTTATTATTTATTCTGACCATTAAAGATGTTGCTTGTAGCATTAAAAATTCATACATATCTGTTTACGCAGATGATATGAAAATATTTAGATATATATCATCTTCCTCATACAGCCTACTACTGCAGCAAGATCTAGACAGGTTTTGTACTTGGTGTCAGAAGAATTTTCGTGAGCTTAACGTCAATAAGTGTCAGGCTATAACTTATACCCGCAAACGCCTCCCTACTTCATCTCGTTACTATCTAATCTTTAATCTGTCTGTTCCCTTAGTGAATGAGTTGCGTGATTTAGGTGTTATCTGCGACAAGGAACTCAATTTCCGTTCTCACATTGATAGTATAATAAAAAAAGCCAACTCTGCCCTTGGTTTTATCAAGCGCTGGTCTAAGGAGTTTTCCAATCCTTATGTTACCAAATCTCTTTACATAACCTTTGTTAGACCTCTTCTTGAATAGGCCAGCTTTTACGGTTTGCTTTACGTGGTCTTCCCTGGGATGATAGCCAAAACTTACCACCTTACACTGACCGGCTGAAACTTATAAATTTACAACCCCTTTCTATACGCCGAAAAGTTGCCGACATTCTCTTTATTCATCAACTTTTAGTAGGTAATATCGATTGTCCTTCCTTACTTCAAATTATTTCTTTTAACACCAATCCCCGCAATCTTAGGTCTGTGCCACTTTTCCGGCTCAATCTTCACAGAACGAATTACGGACACCTGGAGCCAATATCTAGGATGCTTCGCAAAGTTAACGATATTCTGCCTCTCTTTGACTACCATCTCAGCAAACTCTCCCTCAAGAATATACTTATTTCCACCTATGCCTCACGTCCTAACTTTCTTTAACCGCTCCCACCCTTTAGTTTTTAAGTGAAAATGTTAGTTTTAAGTATATGTTTGCTTGCAATAAGCTTAATAAATATGTCCGGGATTGACCCGGGCCGCCAAATCAAAATCAAAATTAAAGCAACACCGTTTTATTCTTGACCGCAACAGGCTTGTGTGCAGAAGAACCGCTGACCTTTATGCCACTCGTTCCAGCTACTACTTCCAAGGTTCGAAAACATGTTTCCAGAAACTCTGTAAATTGTGTCAGTGTTGGCAACTCCTTCGAACTACCTAACTTCTCTCCCCAAAAACGCTGAATAAAGGCAGGTAATTTTTGTACTAATATATATATTAATATGTCATCCCATGAACTAACCGGCAATTCTAAATTGCCCAGAGCATGGCAACATTCCTGGGACGTGTCCAGTGAGACTTGATGTTGCTTGCAGTCTCCTTTGTCAACTGCTGCTGCTCAAAGAAAAGTTGGAAGTGAGCGTTTACCAACACTCGCTTGTGGTCGTATCTGGCGACAAGCAGTTCCCATGCTTTGTCATAATTGCCACCATACAAACCTAAATGCTGCAACAAACGAGCAGATTCACCGACAAGAGATGATTTCAAATAGTGAAGCTTTAGAATTTCACCCAGCTTTTTATTTGTGTGGACTAAAGACACAAATACATCGTGGAAAGGCTGCCACCTCGTGTACGAGCCCTCAAAATGTGGTATTTGAATTTGGGGTAATGAAAGCTCATTACAAGAAGCACCTGTGGATTCACTTTCCAAATTCTTCTCCTTAGATGCTGACTTGGCATTGTCGATAGCATCGACCAATTCAACTCGGCAAGTGAAATATGTTTCTTGAAGCAGATCAAAAATTTCATCAAAATCTTCTTCTTCCAGACCTTCTTCAATTTCTCCTTCCCTTGAAGACCAAGCGGGGAGTGCAGTGCTGCGAAAGAGTCCACAGCGATATGCATCAACTGCAGGGGAAAACATCCAGCTAACTATCGAGGCTGCGAAGTCGCGAAGGAGTTGCAAAATCGACGAGATCAATCCAAAACGATGCCTTCTAAAAATGCAGGGGCAGCTAGTACGAGAAATCATAACAGCGGTCCAACCCCGAAGCCTTTAAAGAAGGCAAAGATAGTAAATGCCGAGATGGCCGTTAAAACCACCAATATCAACAACATCAAAAACAACAATGCGCAAGGGAAAAGTGGAAAAATTTACGCGCAAATAACGGTGCGAGTAAATACGACCAACTGTGAATCACCTGATCCTGCCTCGAATGTTTTCTCAGTAATTCTCGAGTGACTAGAAGAACTGACTAAAACAAATAAGATAACAGTCGAATCATGACAAAGAAGCTCAATATTTTTGCGTGAAATGCCAACGGCCTACAGAAAAGGCTTGATGAACTAAATATTTTCATTCAGGGAAAAGCAGTTGATATATGTATGTTAAATTTCTGAAACTCACCTGACGACACAATCACGTGTGGAACTAAAAGGTCACCGCGAAACGCAAGAGGCGGGTCATCTCTATTTATAAATTTATAACACTCACGCGCTGCAAAATAGAAAAACACGAATTCATTGACCTATTTAACTCTCTTGGACCAATCTTTATAATTGGTAGCGACCTTAATGCGAAGCACACCTTTTGGGGCTCAAGATGTATCTCACAAAAAGGCAAAACTCTCTACAGGGCTGGCATGGAATGTGGTTGGCAATTTTACTCAACAGGCAGACCGACGTACTGGCCCTCGGATGTCGCCAAAACACCTGATCTGGTAGACTTCTTTATCGGAAAAGGAGTAAACGCTAGTTACGTCAAAGTTAAAGAAAGCTTCGATCTTTCCTCCGATTAATCTCCAATTATCATTTCATTGTGCGAATCAATGGTTAAGAAACAAAGACCACCCAGATTATCCAACAAAAAAACTCACTGGGAAGATTTCCGAATAGAGGTTGTCGACAATACGGCTTAGAACGCCGTATCAACTTGAAAAAAAGTTGAACGCTTTGTTGAAGTCATACAGCAAGTGGCCTGGAATAACACTCCACGCGAAACACAAAAAAAGTTGCCAGTATCGGCATAAGATACCCGCCGGAAATCAGAGAAATGATAAGGAAGAAACGAAGAGCGCGGAAAAAGGATCACGAAATTCGGGCCCAACAAGATAAAACATCCTTTAATAGGCTCTGCAACTTGTTGAAAAAATCGATCAAGGACTTCAATGACCAAGGTATTAATAACTACCTAGGTAGCCTCAAAAAGACAAAAGATACCAATTACTCCATATGGAGAGCCATTAAAAGCCCCAAGTACGCATGGCGCTAATAATAAGAAACCAGGATGACTAGGCGAAAGAAGATAAATAAAAAGCGACCATCTTGCAGAAATGTTCAAACCATTCGACAGGGAAGTGCTTCCAGAGAATGTCAATGCTAGACGTGACAACTGACCTTCTTAGGGAATTTAGACATGTTATAGACACGCTTAAGCCCAAAAAAACTCCCGGATATGACTTAATTACGGGAGAGATATTTAAAGCGCTACTGAAAAAAAGGTTTACTAAAGCTGCTTTATCTTATAAATGCCACCATAAGACTAGAGCATGTACCGCATTAGTGGAAAGTTACTGAAGTTATTGTGGTTCCGAAACCCGGTAAATCGCTGACTGAAGTCATGTCATACAGACCAATATCGCTTCCTCCCGATTATATCGAAGGTCTTCGTTGACCACATGCATCGAATAACCGATGTAATTGAACGAACAATCGAGTGTAAGTTAGTCTGCTCAAGCACATCAAAGCGTATGATGAGGTGTGGCACGAGGGTCTGAAATATAAACTTCGACAATTTTAAATTCATACCTCGATGACCGACTCTTCCGTGTCAATTTCCAATTTTAAGACAATAAAGGCGGGGGTGTCGTAAGGAAGTGTACTTGGCCCTCTGCTATATTTGCTTTTAACCCGCGAAACACCGCAAACGGACGATATTGTGCTAGCCGCATTTGCCAATGACACTGCCATCTTGGCAGCAGCTTAAACTGTCGAAGAAGCAACCGCTAAGTTACAACGCACCTTTACACGGATTATCAATTGGACAAAGACTTAGCGAATCGCGCTTAATGGAAACAAGTGTGTCCATGTAAACTTCACTCTCAAGAAAACTGACAATCTTACTGTGTTTATGAACGCAGTACAAATTCCTTTCGCGAACGAGCCCAAATATCTTGGTATGACACTCGTCGCTAAACTTAAATGGAGAGCATACATTAAGAAAAAACGTGAAGAGCTTGAGATTAAGTATAGGGACATGTACTGGCTTCTTGGAAAGCATTCCAAGCTCAGTTTAGAAAACAAATTGCTGCTATACAAGTGCTAAAACCGGCCTGGATATATGGTGTACAGCTTTGGGGTTGTACCAAAATTAGTAAAGCTAACGTCTTACAGACATTCCAAAACAAAATTCTCCGAGGATTTGTTAATGCACCGTGGTACATTAGAAACGATGATATCCACAGAGACCTAAGAGTCTAAAACGTTCAGAACGAAATTAAAATGTTTGCGCGAAAACACAAGAATCGACTACAAGGACATACGAATATTTCTGTTCAACATATCCTTGACGGTACAAATTTATTGCGCCGTCTAAAAAGAACCAAGCCTCTCGATCTAGAGCGGCGATTAGCAGCGCTTAACTTTTAAAGTACGTTGGAAACTTCAATGGAAAACCGCCTGCAAAATATCTTATTAAAGCAAAATGAAACGCGAGAGAAGAACTCCTTCTTGAGTGTGAACTCAGTCGTAGTCTCTATAAGGGAGGTGTTTTTTAGTGAGTAAGCACCGGGCTTATAGTGTCTAAGAAGATTTCTCACCTACCCACCACAAAAAAAAATTTATGGACGACGACTGGAGACCTGTGATGGACGAAGCCAGCGATATGTAAGTACGATAAGTAAGAGGTGGAAAAGCGAATCCACATATCTATGGACAGGCACTTTGAGCCCGGTAGAGACCATATCTAACTTAAGGTTCAGATTACGCAATCTTCAGCAGTAGAGAAATCTGAAACTCAGTTCTCACTCCCAGAGAAGAAAGGAAGCACGTAGTCTAAGATGTGAGAGGCGTAATGACATTGAGCCTAAAATTCAGTAAACCGATGCAACAGTGAGACATTTTCACCGACAACTCAACAGCAACAGCATGTTACTTTTTGCTATCTGATGAGGATCACAAAATGAAACATGAACCCCGATCAAAGTCCCAAGGAAGAGTAATGCGTAGGCAATCGACAGCGACCTGCCTGGTGCTTTTCTAAGTTCCGACAGAACCAACGACATAGCTCCTTTTCAGATAGCGCATGGAAAGACGAATATTCCTCCAAGAAGTGAAATAAGGGAATGATCGTCCAGTTGTCCAAAAGGGGGTAAACTGATGGATTGAAGAAACTGTTGGGTTACATATATGTAGTCTTCTTGCTGTGGCCAAACTATTTACGTAGATAATCCTGTACAGAATAAAGGAGCACCTGAATTCACCCTTCGCTCTGGATATTCCTGCATCAATTATATGCAAGTGACTTTTCGAGGTCTCCCTGTGATCTGCCGGGATTAAAACGGGGCAGACATGCTTTCCTCCGTCGAAATCTTGAAAATGAGCCTAGCAAGTCTTGTTTTTTTAGTTTTAAATGCATTTTATTTACTTAATCATTAACTCTTACATACGAGTACTAACAAAAAATGCTTAAATGCTAGCTTAAAATTACTTAACAATCTTATAAGGGTAGCAAGTCTTGTCCTGTTGATTTAATTGGCTGAACATGTTTTTCCATATTCTCGGAGTCGACTGGGACACTACTATTTTTTGATTATCCTCATGGGTACACGTTGAGGTTTTGTTAACTTGACCAACTCTGTTCCGAATGCTGCTTAATGCAATTTTTTACGATTGTAGTCGTTCGAATTTAAGTCTCCTTACAGTATTCTTCAGTTGTTGTGGTGTCTAAATCCTACACAGATCTTGGAAACCATGAATCGCTTTACACCGAAATAATGCGCCGACGCTATACATTGCAAATAGTCATTCAGTTGTGTTAGCTCAACGTGCATATTGTCGAAAATATTGTGGCCAACGAGCGCCGTCTGACAACACTATTCGTCGTTTGGTGTTCAATTCTGTTAAGCACGGGGCAATGGAAGATTGTCGACATGCCGTTCATTAATACTCAAGACGTTCCATTGTACCGGCTGAAGCAGTAAGAGAGAGTATTGCCGAAAACCCACATGTGTCGTTTGCATGTCGTTTGGAATACGGCCAAACAGTCGCTCGAATGGTTGACACTGAACCTGATTTTTGGAAGCAAATTTTGATGACCGACGAGGCCCATTTCACGCTCTCTGGCGACTTTAACAAACAAAATTGCCCGAATTTGGGGAACGGAGAATCCACACGAGATCCACGAAACACCATTTCATGACCAAAAAGCAACTGTTTGGGGTGGTGTTTGCGCCAAAACTATCATCAACCAACAAGACGGTGCGCCATGCCAAACTACAAATCAAACAATGCAGTTTCTGCAACGAAAATTCCCTGGGCGTGTGCTGTCAAAAATTGTCAACATTGACTGGCCACCTAGATCTCCAGATTTGACCCCTCCGGACTTCTTTTTGTTTAGTTATTTGTAAACTAAAGTGTACGCCAGCAAACCTCAGACGATTAACGAGCTCTAGGCAAAAAGTCGTGTCGAAAGCATCGCTATACCACCCGAGATGCTCGAAAAAGTTATGGAGAACGCAGCAAAAAGGGCACATTTTGCTTTGGTCAATAAAGGCGACCACTTGAGTGATATTGTATTCAAAAATTAGTCCAAATAAATTGTAAGGGACCAAATTAAATAGAAATACCACATACTAGGTGGGGTGAAAAGTAACCTCCTTCACCGCCAGAATGCGCTGTTACTGCAAAAAAGGTTATGGTGCCTTGAAGATTTAGGCAGACATGCCAAATTTCAGTGCGAAACTGTCTTTAGTTTTGTTTTGACAGCTGATTGTTGTTGACGTGTTTGGCATCATGTTGAGTATGGACAAAAATGATTTTCGTTCTCTCATAAAACATTATTTTTTGAGAAGGAAATAAAAGAAAAGTTGGATAAATATTGTAAAATGTTTGTGTAGGTACAAATGATAGAACTTATTCTTTTCAATAGAAATGGCTTTATTCAGTACAGTTACAATTCACTATTTAATTGTTTCTCTCAGTACAATCCAATTTCTCAACCGCTTATACTTTTCTTATCTTTTACTTAAACCACTTAATCACTTCTCCTAATTAACACTTCAAATTTCACTTTAGAACTCATTTGCATACCTTGGGGATGCTGGTATTTATACTCGAATGACATACTTCGAGAACAATCCTCGCCATCCAGCGTCCCGTACAATTTCCAATTTGCTAGAAGATTCGATTCCACTCTCCAGTTGAGACTTTGTTATTCCAGTATCGAAATCTTCTGGTCTTCGAGTATCGACATTTTCTGCTCTGTGAATCTAGATGTCGCTGCTCACATTTAAGTGGTTATCACAATATTATGGGTCCAATGCTCCGTCAGATTACACCATCAAATATTGGTTTCGAGAGTTTCGTGGTGGCCGCAACTCCACTACCGATCAAGTCCGCAGCGGCAGGCCCTCCGATGCGGTTACAGTGGACAATGTCAAATAAATACATGAAATGGTGTGGCTGACCGGAAAGTGAAGCTGAGCGCACACGCCATATTTTGGGCAATATTCTGCATATGAAAAAGTTATCCTACCGCTGGGTGCCGCGCATGTTCACTCTTGACCAAAAACACGAACGCGAGGGTACTTCGAAAGAGTGTTTGGGATTGCTGATGCGGGCTGACTTTTGGCGTCGTTTGGTAACTGTTGATGAAACTTGGATCCACTATTACACACCAGAGAACAGAATGAGTGCCCGGCAATGGACTGAGGCCGGCACGAGTGCTCTGAAGCGGCCGAGGGAGGCTCGATGGGTCGGAAAGGTTATCCCGGCGGTTTACCGGGATTGTCATGGCATACTCTTCGTGGACTACCTCGAAAAAGGAAAAACCATCAACAGCGAATATTACTGTGCATTATTGGAATGATTGAAGGCCGAAAAAAATTTTGTTTTTGCAAGAAGTGCGGAAACCGTGTCGTAGTGAAGTAGTGATTAGCGAGTTTTGTTTTGGTTAAGAACAGATCTGCTATTTTTTGCGATTTAACGAGAATAGGTAGATTCCGATTGCGCAGTTGGGATATGTGTTAAATGTTCATAGACCGTACTTATGCCATCAATTGCTAGAGGTTGGGCGGGTTTTCTTCGGGGTAATCACAATGAGTTTGCTGTTATTTGTTTCGATGTGTGTTGGGAAGACTTTACTCGTAGTTAGCTCTATTGGCGAATAGCTATTTGTTTTTTTCGTTTTTTATTAGGATGTTCAGAAAGCGATACTACGTCGAGATCACTATACCAATTATCCGATGGTAGTTTTGGTCCAGAGACCATGATGGGTTTTTGGGTTTTCCTTTCTCTTTTCATAAAATAGGGGGGAAAAGGGAAATGAAAATGAGTAGCTGTGCTAATAACTAACATGAATTGACTAATAATTCGGAGAGAAAACAATCAGAAAGCGGATTGTCAACTCGAAGGTCAGTTGATGGCTGCTGTAGATGCATTATTTCGTTTCTAAGACCCACTGCTTGTCGTTTACCACCCAATCGCGAATGAAAAAAATCTTTATCTACACAAGTGCGATATGTTTGGCCTTAATTTTACGAAGCACTTATAAATTGTTTTTTTTTTAATTGAAATCTAGGGTCGGAACCGTGATAAAATCACCGGATTCTTACCGGCTAATGCCATTGAACAATATTTGCCGGTGGTAAGGAATATAATCATTTTGCTAACTTTTCGTCGGTAACATAATTTTAGGATATGCTGACTTGCGAAAAGACCCTGACTTAAAGCCGCATTATATACACATGAAGGGTACAGGGGGGAAACGGCTTCAGTCGACTTTTTACTGAAAATTAGCTTGGTGTGCCACCTAGTAGCAGTCACCACCATGACATCACGCAACATTATCACTGATAACAGTAGTTTTCTTACCAATCGTGATCATACTTCGTCGTGGTGCATTTTTTTTTATTGTTTCGTGCATTGAAAAGGAGCAGTAAGTGTTCGTAGTCTAGTGGAGAAGAGTCGGGCCCGTCAAGCTACGACCCATGAACTTGGACCTGGTTTTCTATGTGAACGATTTCAATGTTTTACTTTAATAGAAGAGCCAGGACGTCGTCGAATAATACGCGTATTCAATGAGTTGGGAGAAACCAATGCCCAAAATGCTTACCTTGCTGGCCTTATTACTATCCTCCCAATCATGCGTAGGCGTCAGCGTCAGCGGAAAAATTACAACGAGGCGCGATTACATTCAGATACGTTCAGTTATCGAGTCCGGATTAGAGAGAATTAACAAAGTCGTGATGTACCAGTTTGCAACATTGCATTTATGTCCTTGCAGGAGATTACTTTCCGGTGAGTAAAAGAGTCTCTCGTTAAAGAAGCGAAATCCCCAAACAACTGTAACTGTAAGACCTCACAAACTTACAAATGGTACAAACCAGAAGGCCATCATTTTTATAAAAAATCTAAAAGTCGCAAATAACACTATTCTTTAAATTTTTCTAAATTACATAAAATGTACATTGAGGAGAATCCCGATCATGAAATAGCTTATTTCAACATATCCTTTGGATATCCAAGGAAAGGCGCCTGCAGCACCTGTGATACTGTTAAGGCTGAGCTGTCATCTCTAGTCGAGATGTCAATAGTCGAGATGTCAGAAAGAATACACTGGAACAAGTGCACATTAAAATGCAACAAAAAGAACTTCATCTCAAGAAGCATGAGCGGTTTTATCAGATCAAGAGATGTTACCGCAACCGCTCTTTGAAATCCAAGACCATGGAAACCATCACAATGGACTACCAAAAAAACTTACCTACACCGAACATGATACCTACAAATGATGTTTATTATAAACGTCAGCTCAATTTCATCAGTTTCAATATCCATGTTCTATCGTAGTAGCTAAAAACGGAGCTAACCAGGTTTGTTCCATGATGTACTAATTTTTTCGTCACATTTTACGAGAGGAAGTGAGGAAGCTAGCAATTTTTCGTGACTCATGTGCCGGACACTTATAGGAATTTCACGGTTATACGATTTTTACATTAGATGTTTGAGGAAGAAAACCGATTTGACTCGGTGAAAGTGATATTTCCGATCCGTAGGCATTCCTATCTCGAATGCGATCGGAAAATGAGTTTGATTAACCAAAAGACATATACAGCGACTCCAGATGATTGGAGGAAATAATTCAAAAACTGTAAAATAAAACTCCTTCCATTCCAAGTAACTTTGGACTGCATTTCTTAGTTCATTGTATAGGGTGGTAAAATTTGAAAACGAACCACTTAATAGGGTTTTTCACAAGATTGCATTTTGGGGGATTTACCAACAGTCTCCATTAAAGAAACCTAAGGATCAAAAGTGCGCCGTTACATTACAAAAGTTGTATACATTTGTACAAAAGTAGTCATTGAGCTGAGCTGACTTCCGACGAGTGCACACGAGACATAGTGCACTCGTACTCTCGATGTGGGTTTGTGCAAAAAATAATAAAATAAAATAAAATAAAAAACACTGCACAATCCAACCGCACGCGAGTACAAAATGTTATGCAGCAGAGGCAGTGACTGACTTCATGTAACATCTGATGAATAGCGGGTTGCGAGTGTGAATTCTGTTGGTGCCTTGTTTCATTTTGTTGCAAGGGCATAACACCTACAATAATTTGATTCGCTAAAACAAATTTAGAGTTTTCACGTTCCATCCTTGCTTAGTATCGTCAATGTTTGTGTCTTTTGTGTTTGTTAATTTGTAATGACTCGGGAGTTTAGAGTGGACATAGCAAATATACGCGGGCTAAAAAGTAATCACTTTTCTGCGTACGTCCACGTCTGTAAATTCAGACCATCTGTTTTGGCACTTTGTGAAACACAGACAGATCCCCGACCACACCTCTCAGATCACTCTGATTTGAAGCTACCTGGCTGCGAACTAGTAACACTATTATTTTTTTATCGCGGTCTCGCCATTTACGTGCGTAGTGATGTAGCTTACAAAATTCCACCACAATGTAGTCCCTTTTCCAATCCGGAATTCAGTTTTGTGTGGTTAAAATTCCATCTCCGTAAGCAAATTACCCACTACTGCTTTATTTACGGAAGCCCCAAACTAGACAGCAATTCGACTTTTAACGAAATTGATGCGTTGTCTGACTCCATTCAAAGAATTGTATCCCTGTATCCTCATACTGAAATCGTTATTACAGGCGATTTCAATATACACAATTCTGGGTGGCTTCGACATTCTGGACAGACAACAGCCGAGGGACGGTGTATTGAGACCTTCGCTGCGGAAAACAACTTAACGCAGCTTGTAAATGAGCCCACGCGAACACCCTGGACTTGTTTTTAACTTCTCACACTGATAAGTACACCGTTGATGTGCTCTCCCCTCTAGGCTCGTCGGACCATTGTGTCATCAAATAATTTCTCATAGACACAGTTAGAGAAAAAATTCCTAAATGCACCGTATGGTAATACGTGAAAGCCAACTGGAGCGGACTCAACAGCTTCTTTGGGAATTTTAACTGATCGTTATGTTTCTTCGATAATGATGTGGACGGCGCTGCTGATATGATCACTGACACGTGGAATGAGATCCTTTATCCCTCATCAGAGGATGGGTATTATACCAAAAGAAAAGGCATGGTACCCCTCGAGCTTCAAAGAGGCTGTCAGGGTTAGAGAAATGTTTTTTCGATCCTTTAAACCGAAAAAAGTTCAAACGAGACAGAATTGACTGCAACGTCTTTCACAAGCGTGTCAAATTTCAATACGGCCAAAAACTGAGGCAACAAATACTGTAATGTCCCAAAGGCAGTAAAAGTGTTTGGTCGTTCGTCAAAAACATTAGAACTTCTGCCTCATCCTCCATCCCAACGCTCATATACAATGACATTCCAGCTGTCAGGTCTTTGGACAAGGCTAATCTGATTGCTGCACACTTTGCAGCCAGTTCAACACATCCAGATTGTGCTTTGTCTGCGCCTAAACTTGAGTGTGTCGGATCTGCAATGGGACGAATCCACTTTCGCATTCATGTAGTAGCAAGAGTACTTAAAGATCTTAAGATACATAAATCCGCTGGTCCAGATGGGATATTTCCCCTTCTTCTGAAGAGGTGTTCTTCCTCCACTGCGTAATATTTTTCATTAATCCTACTCTTTAGGACTCTTTCTGAGCTGATGGAAAACATAATTTGTCCAGCCCGTCCCTAAAAAAGGCGAATCTTCTTCTCTCTCCTGCTACAGACCCATTGCACTTACGTCCTTGCTCATGGAAACGCTGATAAATCGTCAGCTCATGAAATGTCTCGAAACATGAAAACTTCTCAATGACCGGCAATACGGTTTTCGTAGCAACAGGCGACTGGTGATTTGATGGCATGTCTCACCGAAAAATGGAACCAAAGTGTACATCAATCTGGCGAAAGCAAGATAGTTGCACTTGATAGTTCTAAAGCATTTGACAGAGTTTGGCGTCAGGCTGTTTTGTCGAAAATACGTGCTTTTGGGATCGATGACTCTCTTCTTCGACGGATTAGAAATTACCTTTCGGAACGTTCAATTCAAGTTGTAACGGATGGTTTCAAGTCTGATGTTCACAAAATAAATGCTTGTGTGCCCCAGGGCTCCGTTCTGTCTCCGAAACTCTTTTTAATTTTCATCAATGATCTCTTGTCTACTACTTCTAATCCAATATATTCCTTTGCTAATGACAGTACTCTCTGCTTTTCATATTCGTTTCTGGACTCACGGCCCTGCTCTTCGGCTGTAGAACAGGAACGCCAGTGTATTTTACATTCATTAAATTCTGATATTAGCAGCATAACCAATTGGGGAACTATCAACAGAGTGTAATTTAATGCTAAAGGCGAAATTTAAACACCCAGCTATTATCCATGTATGGCACTTGCATGGTTGAAATCGAAAAACTTTCCATTCTCGGTATGTGTGCCAATGAGAACTTACGTTGGAATGACCACATATTCGATGTCGCCAAAAATGCTACAAAATGTCTAGGTTTCTGCAAGCGATGTAAGAAATAACTCACCCCCTCTGATCTGGCCTCATTATATAAGGCGTTTATCCGCCCGAAATTGGAGTACAATGCACACATCTGCTAGATAGGATTCAAAACCGTGAGATAAAACCCATATATAAGTCTCACTTTGTATTATCGCTATTTTCACCATCAGTGCTCCACTGAAATCGCCAGTAGTATATACTCAAGCCCAGTGTACCCTCAAGCCCACTTTCGGGCGTACTCGAAAATATCGTGGTTCGTTCCTAACCTGTACAACTCTCTTATGGAATGCCCTGCCGATCTCTATATTTACTGGTCGTTATAACTTGCAAACATTTAAAAACAATGTACATCGGTACTTCTCTTTTCTTCCTGCCTTAATTTCCCTTGCCCGCGCTGTGTACAATCACTTTAAGGGTACAGTGAGGATCTGAAAGCGTTGACAGCGCTGTTTGAAAAACCAGAGGCCAAACAATTTTATAAAAGGTTGACCTACATCAACCAGCCTGAAGAAAGTAGTCACGATGAACACCTGGATGATCCACCAATTGACGCCTGATTACTGAACGAAAATGACTTCAGTCCTCGTTGTAGTGATAATGTAATTTTTTTTTCAAAACTTATTTTCACTTTTCTACGTTTTAATAAATACATAATCCAGTCACATAACGGTTTTTGAGTATTTTTATCTGGCACCTGAAGCATGTAGGAGTAGGGAAAATTTAAATTTAATTTTTCTCAAAACTAGTTGGAATTGAGTTAAGCCGTTCTTCCCCTGTACCCTTCAGATGTAGTTTGCTTCATGAGTCATGTGAAATTTACTAAGGACTAACTAACCGAGAATAGAACACAAAGTATCGAGTTTCACTTGGTAAGGAACCAGCCTCAACAAAGCGAGTTAATTCAAATTACGTCACAGTTCACATAGAAACGAACGAAGCAGCGCAAGAGAAGTACAATAAATTCCAGAAATTGTTCGCCCACTTAACCAGAACGGAGATTATTTACATTCGCTCATTATCCGTTGAAGAATTTCAGCTTAAGTTCCATTCAAATACTTTCCTACGCAAGTTTTCAATTTGGTATCACTCATTTTTACAGCGTCACGTTTACCATGTCCATTTTGTTGTAGAAAATATATAACATTTTGTACTCTTAAGAAACTATCATCCGCCAGACGGAGACGACAGGCTACCGTATGGCGTATTTAATACCAAACAGTAACGTCCAAGGGCCTAGGCATGCGACAAGGACATTTAGAAAGAAATCGCTTGTCGAACCATTTGTTGCCAGTCTCAATAGTTTTTAACACCTTCTAAGGTGGAGGGGTTTGACGTCCGGCATAAGGCGGCTTAAACATTATCGCTTTAAAGTACTTAAGGCCGTCACAATGCCGACCGTTGTTTTCACAATTTTTGTTTTCTATTTGTTCCCACTGTGAGGTCCCCCTTCCTTCTCCATCCACCAATTGCAACACACTACCTCTACCTTTGTATTGTTACTCGTATCTTTGTTAAGTGCAAATAAAATGCAATTCGAAACAACAGAGCAACAATCAACTGGATGGCTATTGAGACCGGAGAAAAAAAAAGCACGAAAACAATAAAACACAAAAAAAAAGGAGCAAAAGCAGAGAAAAAGCAGAAGGAGAAGAAGAATGCTGTTGTCATGCTTGAAGACACAACATAAATTCCATCATCGTTTGGTTGGAATGGGCCAAAAGGGTTGGGGGTTGTAGGTGGTTTGAGGATAGAGACTGGCAAAACGATGCGACTAGAAGAAGGGGTTGCTTTGCTACACAGTTGAATCCCAGGCAATGGCAATTAGGTCAAGTGATACCATTGAAATGCAGCAGGGCTTCTGCAAGTAGGCTTCCGAGTGTTGTTCTCAATTTAAACCGCATTTAGAGGGAAAAGCTACATTGGCACTGTGTTCGCAGAGCTCTCAGTGAATACTGAACACTGTACGAGTAGAGAACGCGCATTCTATACAGTACGAGGCTAAAGGTTGTCCCCCTTACCTCACTATCCATTGAGGACACAGCAGTTTTTATAGTGCAAGTTGAGTGATTTAGTGTTGTCCTCTTTTAATTCTTTTAATTGCGCACTTTTCATTGTAAACGACAAGTGACTTATGTTTCTCTAGATTGCAACGACAAGTAGGGTGGTTCCGTTTCACTGGATTAACTAAGTTGACAGATTAAAGTCAAAAATTCAGTCGGTCAATTCAGTAAGCCAATCTAAAAAGGGTGAAGGTTTCCAGCTGAATTAGGTACAGCACCTAAATACGTATATATGTCTGTCAGATGGAATATAAACGTTATCATGAAATTGGTTCAGCAGATGGAAAGACTTAGGGAAAGTGGGGTTTGGAAAACATGCAGAATTTTAAGTACTACGAGTAGATACCTATTTCGATTGAGTTTCGTTGCAAATGCCTCCTTTTTTATTACAGTAAGGACTTGATCCATGAACTTAATTTAAGGTTCAGTCAAAGTGAAGGCGTTTTTAACGCCGGTGTAAAATGATTTAACGCTGGGGTGAAATTATTTTACGCCGCGTTATAACCGCCGCATTAGGAGATGTCAAACAAAGAGCGATCATTGTCGTACAAAATTTTGTTTTAGTAGCTTTGCATTATCTGTCAAAATATCATTTCATTCAAATCTTTCCCAATAGTTTCCCAGATGTCCGCCTTTAAAACAATGTTCTTCTAGTGTTTATCATACTGGTTGCATCGCGACGTCCTGTGTGTCAGTTTCAATGATGCCGGTAGAAAACGGCATTAAAACGCACCCTGTTTGACGGAGTGCTCTTTACGCTTCTTTAGTAAGCATTGAGATGATCTGCGTAGGTAACCACTTTACTGGATTCATTCTTGTAGACTGTCTAGAGATCTCCCTTATATTTTCATATTACACAGTCAATTGATATCCTCGAATACCAACGTAATGTCTTCTGTTTCCCTTTGTTTTATCGCTAGATCCACAACCGAAATTGCCAGTTGTCTACCCTTTCATATTTTTAACCGTAACACCCGTCTTGCTATGACTGCTCACCCAAGCCCACCTTCGGATGTAGTCTAAAATATCGTGATTCTTTCCTAAGCCGTTCAACTCGTTTATGGAATGCCCTGAAGAGCACATTATTTCCTAGCCATAATAACTTTTTCTTCCCAATTTCTCCTCGTCCGCGCTGTGTGCAGTTTCGCTGTTTTCGTTACACATGTTTATATTAAGCGCTTGAAATTATTGACTTCAAAGCCGCATATGATGGCGTGCATAGGAACGAGCTATACAACCCCATAGCAAGTCTTGATATCTTTACCAAACTCGCAAAGTTGTGCAAGATGACTATGGAGAATTCTCGCTACTGCATCAAGGTCGGTCATAAATTAAGCGAGACCTTCGATTTCAGAAAAGGTTTTGGGGAAAGGGACGCGCTGTCATTTATCGTTTTTAACATCACCCTAAAAAGTATCGTGCAAAACTCAATGGCTGACAGAAGAGGGATGGTCGGTTTCTACTTCGCAAAAGTTCTTGCGCTCGCGGATGACATTGATGTAATTGGACGTATATTGAGGCATAATTCGCACGATACCGACTTAGTTAAGGACAGCATCTACCTTGACTCCGCGATTGCAAGTACAGCAACGACATCAGCATAGAAATCAGATGCAGGATTACTTTTGTCAACTGCTGTTTCTTAGGGTAACAGAGCCCTCTCTCGTAAAACCAAAATTTCTTTATACAAGACCCTTCTGGATGGCGAACCATTTGGCGGTTGCGGTAGAAAGATGGTACGAGTGATTTTTGGTCCCATTTGTAATGACGGGGAAGGAAAAAGGAGATTTAACCACGAACTGTATAGACTTTACATCGACATCGGTTTAGTCAGACATCTACGAATGCTATCGGTTAGGTGTCGAAATGCTAACCGATATAGACCATATGAAATAGCGACTTAAACACTTACAAATATAGCCTGTAATCGGATAGAAATGAAATAAAAGAGGATCGATCCACATAAACCATCGGGAGAGAAGAACCGTTGCGTACATTGTACGTGTAGATGCAGGAGATACAAGACACAAGTGTGTAATAAAGTTATGTTCCACATAATTTGAGCGAGTCAAACGGAAGCCCGAACAGTAAAAATCAAGAATTCCGTCCACCCGATTAGAATGAAGTTTAAGAACATGGCTGCTGGAATATATGCCCCAACTTCTGAGCTATTTAAGGCAACGGGGATGACTTGCTATAGAGCATGCACCAACTTATGTCGGTAGAAAGTATTCCTGAAGATTGAAACCCTTGCATGACCCACAAGAAAAGAGACCATCTGTCTCCATACCTTATAAGATCCCATCTGCCATATTGTGTTAGCCGGTGAAGCCATTTATTAAAGATTTGATTAGGCCGGTGAGCCCACATACAATCGATCAAATATTCACACTATGGCAGATGCCGCAAAAAACCCAAGAAGTGCATCGGAGACCATCTCTCCGAGAACTCTGTTGTCGAAAAGGATTTAGACAAACTGATGCAACATCATACTTGGGAAAAGTCAACATTAGATTCACAATTTTCGAAAAGTGTGCACACGCTGATGACATTGACATTATTGACACCAGGACTCAGCGAGCTGTTACTGGTGCATTCACAAGTATTGGAACAGAAGCGAGAAAAATAAGTGTAGTCATGAATGAGGGTAAAACTAAGTGTATGCTGTCAACAAGAAGGAACACGACAACAATATTAACGAATAGGACAGAACTTCACAATAGACAGGCCGTTTTGAATGGAAAATTCTTCGAGTGATTTTAGTCCCGTTTGTGTTGTAAGTACTTGGCTTGAAAGAGGAGAATTAACGGCGAGCTATAATTAGTACAGTGACGTTGACCTAGTCAGAAAAGTTCACAGTTGCCAAAGATGCTTAAGACTAATGCTCCAGCCAGAAAAGACTTCGATTTTCACCGGGAGGAACAACGCAGTAGAGAAAGAGTTCGCAGTAAATGGCGCGTTCAAGTAGAAGAGGATCTCAAACAACTTGTATTGCGCAACTGGAACCATTTATAGAGAGACCGTACTAACCGGATAAACCTATTCATTGAAGTTCAGTCCCACTCCGGACTGTGAATGCTTAGCCGTGGTAGTTCACATGTCAGGTTCCCTCGAGAATATCACTGCCGTGTCTGAAGATATCTTAGAGGCTCCATCTACATCGACCAGATGACGTGCCAAGCATTTGGCAATTCCACACACGTGTCTGCGGCACTTTTTGGTGAAAGACTTGAAGATATATCCTTACAAAGTGCAGACTCGCACCTCCTAAATCTCAACAACGAAGTGGACGATTTTGCATCAAAAATAATTATGAGTGACGAGGCCCATGTCCACCTACACATGTGGAATTTCGGTTCTGTGGCACTGAAGATCCGCGAGTAGTACACGAAGAGTCATTACATCCTCTCAAAATCACTGCATGCTGTGCCGTTTACGCTGGAAAATTCTTTTTTAAGAACGGTGCGGGCCGTTGTGGATGGTGAGCGCTACAGAGCCACGATCACTGAATTTTTCATTCCTCAATTGGATGAATTTGGACTGGAGGACATGTGATTCAGGACGGAGCAATGGCGTATACTGCATGAGTCAGAATCGACATTCTGTAGCAGGCGTTTCCCGGTCGTTCGCGTTTTGGCGATTTGCACTGGCCCACATGATCACCCGATTCGACCGCAGTGGACATCTTTCTATGGAGTTTATGTGAAAAAGCCACAAACTTTGGCAACTCTCAAGGAGAACATCATTCACGAATTGGAGAATCTATCGCCCAAAAGATCCCAAATCGTAATCAAAACTGGTGACGAGTGCTTGCGTATACTTTTTGAAATGCTGAAAGAGTTGTTACCTCTCTGTCGTCCTAAATCGCCAAACTATTGAAGTACCTAGGTGATGACATTTGTATATCCTTTCCGTATATAATGGGAGCGCCCCAAATATTTCTCACGCTGCCAATTTTTGAAGAAAACTTCCTAAGAGACGTGGTGGGAGCATTTTCCTTTTAAAAGATTTAAGAAAATTGAAGGACTGATACTGCGGTTCTTGCTTGCTCCCGCCAAGGCGAAAATATTTTCTTAAAAATGTTCCACTTGGATAAGTTTTCTTTTTGTAAGGCTATCGGACACGCAGGTCTGTGGCCAAACAATCTAATTAGTAATACTCATACTTATGTCCTTCAGGCTCAAAAACCCTAGCGGTTAATACGATAAGACTCTGCCATAAAGAGATTTGCCAATTAAAGTCCTTTACAGGGATAACTAGATAAAGATAATAAATCAGGACCCATCGATTAGGGCTAAGTTTCTTTCTTAGGTCAAGGGAAAGCTCCCTCCAACTAAATGAGTTGAAATCAATATCAGCCTTGAAAACCAGTTCAGGCATCATGCCATCCCGCCATGCCAACTCCTTGTGTGGTGCAACAAGATGTAATTTCATCAATTAGTTTAAGGACTTCTCACATCATAAAGCGTACAACGGTGTTGGCAATGTCGACTAACACCACTCTTACACCCCGTCAATGTGAGCAATACAATAAAGTGAATCTGGCCATGTTTGTTCGCTTTCAAGCGAGACACTCTCCAGATACGTGATTGTGACGTGTGCAATCCCGTGGAGCTGAGAGCCCATAGGAACACCTGTAGGGATGTCCTATGCTTTAATGGATCACCGGCACCAGCACTTCTCTAACGTCATAAAAACGACAATGTACGAGTACGTGCAACCTTCATGGAAGGAAAGGCGAAACTTGGATGTTTAAGGCATTTCAAGAAAAAAAGGTGTCTCTTCGAGGAGTTGTGGAAGGGGGCGAATGAAAGACTTTTAAGTGCAAACCTCGTCAGAAGAGTAATGTAAGCACATTAACCCTTTTTTATTTGCGAACGAAGTGCGGTTGTATCAGACTTATACGTATCCTTATGTTCATCACCAAGAGAGTTACTTCTTTTATGATGTACAAGTCCTTGTAACTAAAAAAATTTAATATCTCGACAGCACATATGGATGTGTGTATCTGTGGTGGTAGATGTGCCAAAATTGGTTCATACTACTCGTCATCCAAGTGTCTCAAGTTCTGGTAATTGTCTGGGAGTGTATCAAGTGCAGATTTGGATGGAAGATTGTATCTCCTGAGGAAGGTTACCCCAAGAAGTGTCAGTCAGTCAGAGTCGCAGTGTAATTGAGCGGCAGTCAAGGCTAAGACGAATTGGTTAGAATTGGGTAAAATGAGTGACTATTAGACTGTTGGTGGCTGTTAGATAGGGGTAAGTAATGAATGCTGTGATACCAGGGTCATTAAAATTTAAGGATCATGCAGCTTTCATGTTCTGCGTATGCAGATGAATCATTTAAAATTGTAGATGACTTTGGATAATAGGGTGATTCTGAATTGGCAGAGTGTGTACTGTTTAAGATTCGTGTGTAGGTAATTTTCTTTTTTTCAATTCTGCTAAAGCGACTTTAAGTTATGCCAGACCCATCCATAAAGCAAGCAACAGAGTTTCACATAGATTTTATTGCTGGAGCTTACAAATCCTTTGGTTGATATAGATAAACTTCTCTCGATGCCGCACAGTGGTGTTTGAAGCACTAAGTGGCTTTATATTCTGAAAATACATGGTTGGGTAATACATTGCGATGGAATGGATAAATATTTACAGTTGATAGACAACAGTTGCAACACCTTCAAAGCCGCTACATTATGTAACCATTTTTAGTGCATACAGCGAGGCTGCCAAGTCAATTCAACTCCTCGAGGAGAGGTTTTCAGGATACAGCCCTGAAAAGACTTTGCTACTAATGGCGGATGCCTCTCTCTCAAAACACCAGTATGAAATTTTGAGGAAGTCGGCAAAAGAGGTAGGGTTTGACTTACATACCAAAGAGTATACTAAAGTACTGTGTTGTCCAGAAAATTTGGTAGTCTCTGAAAGTGTGCTTGACCATACCACGAATGGCTGTTACTAACAGAAACAATTCTAATCTTACTATGGCTCAAAAACGGAGGAAGGAACAGGTTCTGGCCTCTGTCAGGAGACCTAGTCTATAAGACTATCAAACGCAAGCAGTGTCTTCCAATCAGAGGTTCTGGCTGTCCTCAGGGAGGCTGAGCTAATGCGGATGAGATAAGTATCCGAAAGTGATATCGCTATCTACATCGATAGCCAGGCCGCACGCAATGACATCAACCAACGTCAACTCTGATACAGTCATGGGCTGTCGCACAGTACTTAAGGCACTATGCAACCAGAACCAGGTAAGATTGTGCTGGGTAACAGGACGCAGATGTGAACAAGCAAACGAGCTTGAAAGAAAAAGAGGGTTACTCGACAATAGTGAGGTTGCCAACATCAAACCACCCTTTTGCATAGTGAGGGGCATTGTCGAGGAAAAAATCACAAAGACTGCCAACCTAAAATGGTCAATTCTTGACCGACACACAGGGTATCCAAGGCTTTGGCCGCTTTTTGACGGCAAAAGATCTAGAAAGTTACTAAAATTAAACAGGGATAAGCTGAGGACAGTAATAAGAATCCTGGCAGGACACTGTCTCCTGCGGCAACACGCCAAAAGACTCAAATTGTCAGATACGGATATCTGCAGATTTTGCGGTGATCTGCAAGCTGTTGAGGACTTAACACATATGCTGTGTGAATGCGTGGCAATGTCGCGTGGTCGAAGAATATTTTTAGCGAAATACTTTTTCGAAAACCTAGAGGAAATAGACGGCACAAACTTCAAAGACCTTCTTGGCTTTTGCCGGGAAATTGGAAATTGGGTGTTTCAGCAGGTCGATGGTTTCTGTTTTTGCCATTTGAAGCCAAATTCAACTGGTTCCACAAGGATAGCGATGAGTCCGTTTTGGTGCCTGGTGTCCTGTTTAACCTAACCTAACCTAACTTACTGGAAAAATTTGAGGCCAGCGTCAACAAGATATGCACACCTTTCCAATTCGAACTCATATAGGAGTTTGAATGAGTGAAGCAGTTAACTGAATCAAGTGTTGAATTGATTCTATCAATGATCGGTGGAAAAGTTACTCATTCAGTAATTGAGAAACTATCCATCGCAGTTTGCCCCAATGTGAAACCTTCACAAATGAACGATTTTGAAGTTTTACTTGGTTTGTCCCCTCTTCATGTGCGTATCAAACCAAACCGCTTATGGCGGACACAAAGAAAGAAATTCAGATAAAAATCAGATCAGATAAAGGATTTGAAAGTTGATGTGGTAGAACATGGCATGGGCACCACAAACGATTGCAATACGATTTTTTCAGGATCCAAAAACTACTGCTAATATTACTGGTGTGAATGAAGAGCAGTGTTGCCGTTGCAAATTTGAAAAATATTGTACCTTATACGTAAGCTTGTATAATTGGTACAATATGCGGAATACAGTACACAAGATCCTGTGGCATGGAGCCACTATTATTTCAGCTGCGATACTACCGATAGGGATGTTAACCGAGGAGTCACAGGAAGCTCGAAACAAACATTACAGATTATATTGACACAATGATTCGAGGAAATGTAGCCGAATTGCGACAAATTAAGATGTCAGCCACATGCTATTGGTGACTTCCAATCCTGTTTTTCTATTCAAAAAATATTTGGGCCATTGCATAACATTGCAGCATAAGATAAGTCTCAAATTTCTGGAATCAGAGTAGCCAATGAATTCAGCTACTCTTCCTTTGGTGGCGGCGGTAGTGCCGAATCAAATACAAAATAGGCTAACACAACGACGAATTTGTGTCATTTTTAATTTATTTTGTAGCTTATGTCTGCAACAACTAAATCTTGGTTGCAAAATTAATTACTCAGATTTATATGATGAGAGTTAGAAGAGTTCTCCTCCGGACAGAACAAGTTATGGTTTGGTTTCTCCAGTAATATCTGCTATTAAACTTCGTTTAATATAATACAAGTGTGTGCCAATCAATAAGATTCCATTCTAGTGTTCCCTTAAGTGATAAGTTAAACTTACACTCCATAAACATAAACCTTTAGAACATTGAATAAATAATAAAAATCAATAATCAAATTAACAAAAAATCAAGTAAAATGAATTCTCATGATGCTACCGTAACGCTTCATCAGATTCCGCCGCAGTTACAGCAATTGGAACACCAAAGCAAATAAGCACTCCAACAAAATCTAAGAGTGTACCGTCTTGCCCTTCAATAGTTGCGACTCTTGCTGAGCCAGAAGAGCGTTTCAACAATCAATTTCGACGGAAGAAATAAAGAACTTACGATGCGATATAATGCGCCAAATATCACTCATTGAGCAAAAGTCCCTTACAGAACTTCAATCACGGGTGGATAAACTTGAGATGCACATAAATCAATCTACCTTCCCGGGTGATGAATTTGTCGATCTTATGAAAAGATACGACGCATTGGAGAGGAGAGAATAAGCAGTTCTCTTTGGAGTTCCGCAGCTGCATGAAGAAAATTTAAAATCGATTTTCAACTGTATATGCCATGCCTCTTAAAGCTGTTTTCCGGCCTCAACGTCGTGACAACACGAATAACCCACCTATCATATTTAAATTCAATACAACCCAAAACCGTAACTACGTTTCGAGAGCAATCGCACAATCGGGGAAATAATCCACCAAATACCAGGGGTAATCAGTTATTTAACTGGTGGTGTTTACATAGGATTGAGTACAAGCTCGAGTTGTACGCGACGGATACCCCCTCTTTCCCATCTGCTGGTTCCTTTTTGGACTTGGCATTAATAGACAGTAGGGTGGAACTGACGAACATAGAACGACCCACTAGGAACTGTTTGAGAGCGTTTGAATACGACAGCGACCACTACGGACTCGCCGCTACAGTACGGATCCAGAACGAGCAAACACTGCTGGAACAATATGATCATGTGTTCTCATACGATTATCGTAGAGTAAGATGGTCACGCTTCGGCAAAACTCTGAAGCGTAACTTGCGTTCGAGCGGGATCGATCCTCCGAATAACAGAAATCTGACAAACGACGAGATTGGCCGACAGATAAATAAACAATTGGTATTGATTAATTAGAATTCATTTTAAGTAATTAAGACAAAGATACATTTGATAAAATTGAATTGAATAGAGTGAAGAGAATTAAAATTCAGATGATTAGTAATTATATTAATATTTACATTTTTAAATTTCTGTATATATATTATTTATTTAATTAAACATATGAAGTTTGTAAGTTGTATTTGCTTGAAAAGGAGGTGGGAAATTTAAAAATCTAGTTGCTTTGACTTGAAAAGAAAAGCTGTAACTCGCCCTTAAATCGAAGTGCATCATTCAGTTCTCTCAGATTACGAGGTAGTGAATTCCAAATGTGAATAGCAGCAACGAAAAATTGTCTTTCGGATGTTAGGCAAGAGAAATGCGGGAGAATCAAACATGCAGATCTGTTTGAAGCCGAAAACTGGATTTTATTATAAAGGTATGTCGGTTTCCTTGTTTTTATAATGCTAAACAGAATGCCTAGAGTACGAAACTTGACGTAGTTCTGAAACGACATCCCCAACAAGTTTTTTGCCAAGTATGAGATGTTTTCAAACCTTCTGAGGCTGTAAACATAACGAATAGTGCTGTTGAACGCTACCTGAAGCTTCCTTTTGCTCTCAACATCACAGCTATAGAATATTTCACATCCATAAATTAACACAGGAATAACTAGAGATTTAGCAAGAACTAACCTTGTCCTCAGCGGTGTAAACTTCTGAGCAGTCCACAAGGTTCGAAGAACACCATATGCCTTACCCACAATCGCATTTATATGGTTATTCCATGTGAGTGTACTATTGAATACCATGCCAAGATTTTTTGAATTTTCGACGAATTCTATCGCTGAATTGTTCAGCATGATGGCTGGAAAATAGGACAGCTCTAGCTTCTTTTTTGAAATAACTAAGCATTTACATTTGTTTGGATTAAGTGCCAGTCTATTTTCCAAAGACCAGTTCGAGATCCTGCGAAGATCTACATTCAAATCACTGGCACAGTTTTCAATAAGTCCAAGAGTACAATTTTTATAAATTTGAATATCGTCGGCGTAAAAGTGCTTTGATGAATTCAAAATAACGGTTTCTATATCATTGATGTAGAGTGAGAATAAGAGAGGTCCCAAAGTCGATCCTTGTGGAACACTAAAGGAAGAAATTCTGACAGAACACCCTGCCTGTTTTCTTTCTCTGAGATATGACGAAAATAACTTTATAGCAAAGTGAGACATATTAAAATAATGACGTAATTTATCCATAAGTGTGGGGTGGTCGACCATATCGAAAGTTTTGGAGAAGTCTAGAAGGATCAGGAAGGTAACATGGTCCTTATCGAATTTCTCTCTTATATCTTCTACCACGCTCATCAGAGCAGTGGTACAGCTATGTTTTACACGAAATCCAGATTGAACTTTTATTTGCTTATGGATAATTCGTTCACACACTTTGGAAAGAAAAGGTAAAAGATTGATATGGGTCTGAATTCATCACCTGTCGAGTTCTTAGGGATTTGTATTATTTTAACCATTTTCCACTGGTGGGTAGAGATGCCGGTCATAAAAATGGTATTCATCACGTGTGTAATATAAGGCAGCAGTAATGGCAATATCGCTTTAATGAAAACAGGATGCACTCCATCCACTATTACAGCATTTGATTTTACACACAAAAAACTTTCGACCATATTTGTGCTTTCTATTCTTGTAAAGAAAAACGCTGTATCTGTAGAGACAGCGGGGCCACGATAAGTTCTAGTTTCATCTACTGCTGAGGCTATAGGATGTGGAATCGATAAGAACATACGATTTAGTTCATTGTTATCAATATCACTGGGGCAGCTTAATTTTTGTTTACCAATCCCTAGCTCACGAAGGTTACTCCATAATTTGCGGCCATCTAACGTATTCAGGTGATTTGCATAAAACTGTGACTTGGCAACTCTTATTTCACGAACAACACTATTTCTTAAGTGTTTGTAGACTTGGTGGAGCTCGTCTATCCGAAAGCGTTTCCATCGGCGGTAAGCCTGATCGCGTTGTAACATTAAGAGTCGGATTTCGTTCGTAAACCATGCCCTTGTTCTTTCCTTTACCGTTCCAGTTGTTATTGGGACGTGTGTATCAAAGAGATGGTTTATGTTTCTGTGGATAAATTCAACTTGGTCATCCGGCGAGGGCATATCGTAAACGAGATCCCATGGAACGCAATGTATATGGTGTTCAAGAGCAGACCTGTCTACATTTTTAAAGTTCCTGAAACTATAATTAGGCGAATTTGTTCGACCAATAATATCAATGTCAAATGTAGAAAAGATGAGGTCATGTTTTGAAAAAGCAGGTGCAGATATTTGATCATAGAGTAATACTTTATCAGTATTGTTTACAAAAAACAAGTCCAACAAGGTACTTGAAGAGCTCCCGAAATGGGCAGGAACTTGGGTATTTACTGGGTGTAGATCAAATGAGCTCATGTTGCCCGTAAGGTGGCTTTCAACCAGGACATTGCTGTTAAAATCGCCACAGACAATAACATTGGGTGAGCACATTGAATTTTGTTCAATAAACGCATATGTAGGTGCTAAATCAATATGCCTGTTTGGTCTGTAGACAGTTCCTAGACGAACACTACTTTCGCCACAGATTATGGTGATGAAAAAGTAATCAACCGCAGACTCAATTGGTGAGCGACATTTATCTTTATAGGTCAAACCCTCCCTCAAATAAATTGCTGCGATTTTTGCTGGTCATGCTCCCGTACATATGGATGTTTTTGTTGTTTTCTGCTGTGATGCCCACGTCTTGGAGACACAGCTGTCTTTCGTTTTTGCAAAAGAGAGCCACTGCTTGCAGTACGATGTTTCTTTCATGGGGAAGCTGAATTTGACTATGATGGGTGGGTGTGTCTGTTTTGTCTGTGATGGACCGCCCGTTATTTCGTCGTTGTCGCTGGCAATGAGAAACTGCTTTCAGCTTTGGCGGCATACAAACAATACTACGGCAAAGGTGATGAAAGATTGTTTTCAAGTTCTCGTTGGGCAACTGCGATATACCAAAAATGATGGCGTCGGATGCAATCTCGTCGGATCTCGTCACTCGAGATCATCACATCGTTTTTGTAGATCAGCTACTTCACCTTCGAGTGTCTGCGATTCAGCCAAGTGCGTTTTCATATCCTCTCCTTGCTGCTGTGCATTGTGAAGGAACTTTTCTACTTCTTTAATTTCCAACTCAGCTTTCTCTTGTTTGCTTTGCAACATATTAAGAGACATGTTGACATTTTTTTCGTGTGAATCTAGCCTGTCTTCAATAAGCGAGATGCGATGCATTACATCATTCCGCTAAAGATTCATTTCCGTAGAAATTCGACTGACTATATCATCGGTAAGCTTAATAAGTCTTTCCTCTAAATCAGAAAGTGTTATAGCTGGAGTAGGTATGTAGGCAGCTGGTATGGAATTATTTACAGCTGCTTTTCTCCCGGCTGGGGTTGAATATTGCTTCGGTGTTAGTGCAGACTCTTTAGCTATGCTAGGTGTAGGCCGCACAGCTGCCTCCAGGGTTGGCGTTGATTGCTTCTCTTTCTCCAAGGTACTTGTAGATCGCGTTTTTCCCGCCATTATACTTGTGGGAGTAGGAAAAGAAAAGAAGAGGTCGACTCAAGAGCGCGTTTGCAAGAAGCGGATAATCAAATCTATTCAATTGACTTTACGGAAAATGCCGAGAGGAATGTTATTTTATAAAACGTTTTGTTTTTGCACCGAATTAGGTATAAATGTGGAAATACGACAGAATTACAAATGTTTCGCCGGACGAGATGTTTAACACGTCTATTCACTACAACACATTGATCTACTTGTATATGTATCAATTTATTGTTATTTATTTACTATTTGTTTAATGTTTATTAATTGTTAACTTATTATTATTCATTAATTTATTTATTTATTTATATATAATTTATTTATTACTTATGTGAAATTGTAAATAATTCCTATCCAACATGTTTCCGGCCAGGTGCACCACCGAGCCTTTTAGACCTTGTTATTGCATCTGATTCACTCTCTGTCTTACTGTTTGATCAGATTTCTCTTGAAGGTGTCAGCGAACATGATCTCCTATTCTGTACCTACAATGTTGTCTTTAACCACAATTCTTCTTCAAGCTCCTTTGTTTATAGGGATTACTCATCGATAAATCATGAAGCACTAACGACCGCAGCACACTCGGTCCCATGGTTGAATTGCAGAATGGTTGCCGATCCAAATGAAAAGCTAATCATTTTCCAGACGCTTGTAATGCAATTATTCAATGATCATGTACCAATAAAAACCGTCGCGATCCGAAACAGTGCGTGTCCCTGGTTCACGGAAGGGGTAGTTGGTGTTCTAAAGAAGCGAAACAGACTGTACAGTAAGTGGAAGCGTAGACAAAACGTGATTAACTGGAACAGGTACAAAGCTGCTCGTAATGCTGCAACCGATGCTGTTCGTGCATCTAAACGACACTACTACTCATCTAAACTGAGCACTTCTTTACCCTCCAAGGTACTGTGGAGAAATCTACGCCAAGTTGGCATTGGTGTAAGTAGTGACAGGAGCTGTACTATTGATTTAGATGAAATGAACGACTATTTTGTTTCAAATGATGTTGCTGCCGATTGTTTCGTGTATGACGTTGTCTCCAGTAGAGGCCTTGAACAGGAAATTGATTTTGAAGTAGTTACGGAGGTTGATGTCCTTTATATTATTAAAAGTTTAAAATCAAATGCTATTGGTGAAGACGGCTTGCCACTTCGTTTCATAAACTTATTTTGCCGCACGTTATAGGCCATCTAACACATATAATCAATTCCTGTATAGCAACATCTTCTACTCCTCTGATATGGAAATGTGCTAAGGTTGTACCTGTTCCTAAAAATACTACTGCTACCGATTCTTCTGACTACAGATCTGTCAGTATCTTACCATGCCTGTCTAAGGTCTTTGAAAAGGCAATAGAGTCACAAATTCAGAAACACTTGGCTGAAAATTCCCTGTTGAGCCCATTCCAATCGGGCTTTAGGAAGAGCCATAGCTGTTCTTTCGCCATGGTAAAAATCTTGGATGATATCAGGCAAGATTTTGACAAAGGATTTGTGACGCTGCTCTGCCTGCTTGATTTCTCTAAGGCTTTTGACAGAGTAAATCATTCCATTCTTTGTTGGAAACTGCACCATTACTATGGTTTTAGTGAAAGAGCTGTAAGGCTCATTCGAAACTTTTTATGTGGACGGTCACAAGTAGTTGTTGTTGGTAACAATCGCTCAGGTCTCCGATCAGTTTCTCAAGGGGTTCCGCAGGGATCAATATTGGGCCCAATTTTGTTCTGCATGTACATAAATGACTTAGCATCAATTTGTAAGCACGCGCTTATTCATTTCTATGCAGACGATGTACAACTTTACCTATCTCATCCGGTTGATAAAATAGATGAACTAGTGTCACTACTAAATGAGGATCTTGCTTCCATTGTTGAATGGGCAACTAAAAATGAACTAGCTTTGAACCCAAAAAAATGTCAAGTACTTCCAATATCAAACAAGTCTTTTGAGCTAAGTCTAGTTCCTGATGTTTGCTTAGCCGGTAGTAAGATTAGGTTAGTTGAGGTGGCTACAAGTCTTGGTTTCACCATAAACCGAAAGCTTTCCGGCTATAACCACGTTAACGTCGTTGTTGGTCGCGTGTATGGATGCCTGCGTAAACTTTGGATTTCTGCCAACTATACCCCCTTGAATACTCGCCGAAGACTTGTGCTCACCCTCATAATGCCCATTATTTCATATGCTGCAGCTGTCTACAGTGACTTTGACTCACTATCTTTTCGCAAGCTCCAGGTTGCTTATAATGATGCTGTTCGGTATGTTTATGCAAGGCAACGATACGATAGAATCTCGGAATTCTCATGCCGGTTTCTTGGCTGTACATTGAGAAAGTACCTTGATTTCAGAAATTGCATATTTCTACATCAAATTATAAACACAACGCAACCCCCTTACCTTTACTTCAAACTGGAATTTTCCCTTTCCAGAAGAACTTTCAACATTAGCACTCAGCGTTGCAAATACCTCAATTCCTCGCGATTATTTTTCATTTATGCTATTAGACTATGGAATAACTTACCATCTCATATAAAGTGCTTGTCAAATACTGCTAGCTTCAAAACTGCCTTGTATGTGTACTTTTCTTCTTGACTTATCTATTTACTATCAACTCTACCTCAGTCTTTCTCCAATTTCTTAACTATTTTATTTCCTCTCCCTTTTTTTTATCTTTCTTTTTCCTTTTTATTTTTTTTATTTTTTATTATTATCATTATAATTACTATCACTTATCATTTTGTAACTAACTATTTTCACTTAGTACTATAAGAGACATTGTCTTAATGTACAACTTATTTATAGCAATAAATTGAATTGAATTGAATTGAATATGTATTAAGTGAACAATCTAGTCAATTATATGTATATATATATTTTTTTCTTTCTTTTTCGTTTGGTTTGGAGGTTTTTTTCCGTATTTTCCTTCAAAATTGTTTGTTAATTTTCACGAAATTATTTGTAATTAATTAACCATATTTCAATAGAAAGATATTTTGTATTTATCGAATTATTGTAATATAATATGTGCGGTCACTATACCTATGTAATTTTTTTTAATATACGAAATAAAATATCTATCTATCTAAATAAATAAATAAATAAGTGGGTTCGACTTTTGCGATCGTTCGTCATGTAGTGTTGTGACACCTGTGAGGTTTTGTGTTCAACACCTATATTAGAGGATTTGTCTTTGAATAGAGCGCGAGCCATTACAGCCGGGAGACCTAGCAACTTCTGGTTCAGCTTACGAGTAAGTGTGTCTTTAGTATGCTGTTGGCGCATCCAGAATGCAGCGAGTGCCATCTGTAGCCATCTCCATTTTTAACTATTAAAGTCAAGTCTACATCTCGTTGGGGCGTAGTTCGACGTCTTACCTAGGTTTTTTACAAAACGTTAGGGGCCTTGAGCCTTAGGACTTCCTGCACGGCAAGGTAGCCCAACAATTTTGTTGAGAATATACGTAATCGCATACGTTTTGTTCATCCAAATATGTCAGTCAAGTCAATTCTGATTGAATGGACATTTTTAAGATTGTGCTCCTCGTAGCTTTGCAAATTTTTTTCAACAACGGTGTTGAAGGAATCACATTACAACACGTCAGCTTGCCCAAATCATTTTCTATATCGAGAGTTTCGGCAAAGTGTTGCCGACCTTGATTGAGCAACGTACATTCTTCATTCCTTTTTCTCCAACATCTGATAAGAGTGGATAAAATTTGGTCTACGGCGGCCTATTCTGACCTGGCATACTTTGCATCAATCACATTTTGCAAATAAAGTGATGTATGCTCTTTCCTAAGTTATATCCATCTGGTTGTGTGTAGGCCATTAAGAACAGCAGCTTTTATGGACTTGAGCATAGATATGTCTACTCCAGGTCGAATTGACGAAATTGTTGGCTATCATCTATCATATTCCAAATTGTATGGTCTATTCTGCTTGGATTTGCGAAGCTAAATAGTGAATTGTGAATCCGTGCCACTCAGAACAAAGAACTGACCCTTCCACCAACCTTTTAGCATCAATTTTCTAAAAAAAAAAAAGTAAAACGCCTTATAAAACTCTGCCTTAGCTTTCTTTGGTGAAAGGAAAAAAAATTTTTTTTTTTAAGAACTGAACTGAAAAGACTTCACCCCTTCGAGCCCAGAACCGTTTACATACTTTAAATGAAAGAGAGAATGGAAGAACGTTAACAAACACACACAAACCAATTCGAATGGTCAACTTACGCCGAATAGTTTCTTGGCCGGAGGGTCTCTAACGCCCCTACATCCACGTGTTTACACACGCCCTAGATAGAGTGTTTGCAGAACACTTCAACAACAGCACCACGCAGTGAGAGAGGTTAAAAGCTGAATTAAATTTGCCAGCAGACCCAGTAAACGGGGGAACGTTAACCCGTTTATACCCCGAAGGCAGTTAGGCAGAAGACGCAACACAAAAAATAAAGAAAAACAACATTCCTGCTTGTCCTTTTTTGTATCCGATGTTTTTCTTTCACTCTGCTCCTCCAACAAAAAGGCCAGATTCATGACATTAGATTGAAGAATGAGTGCAAGGCGACGACAAGAAGGCGACAAAAAAAAATGGAAAAAGCAGCATTTTACCATGAAGATAGTGGTTAGTGAACTGTCAACAGGTACCTTTCTAAAAGCGACAAAGCAGAGAAAAAAAAAAAAAAAAAACCCTCTCTAAAGCGTGTATTATCCTTGAAGCGACAGAGCAGACCACCTTTTCTAGCAAACGAAAGTTGTGGATATAACCCTGACCATGTGGAGCTACTTGAAGCTCATTATGCGAATTGACTGCTTATCTCAATGTGAAGAATGTCAGAATGTCATGAATAGTTGAATCGAAAGTTTCCTTTTCATCTTCTCTCTTTGTAGTTCTATTTGAATGTGGAGGATGACTTTCTATTTGTGTGAAGATGATTTCCTTGGCGGCATGGATTAACATATTATGCTTCCATTTGAATGCAATGGTGCAATATTGATACAAAAACTGGGACACTGACTATTGGATCTTGCATACTCGTAAGCAAGGTTTATTTGAATCTCGTTTTACTTACTTTGGAGAGTCTTAATGTTCGACCTATTGAGCTATATCTTAGACCAGATCTCTACTTAAAAGTGTGCCTTAAGGCAACGTAAGGAACTTTAGCTCTTCCTCTCAACCACTAGCATCGACGATCTTTGATGATCTCCAGTAACCTGAAATGAGGGATCAGTAGGTTCAGAAAGTTCTGTCTGAAATGTAGGAACTACAACAAGTGACATCGGTCTTTAGCATTACGATTTTTCTTTTCTTAATTTTTCTTAATAGAAAATTGTCGTGACGCTTGTTTCATACTTGCACGCTTACTGTGTAAGATTTGATTGAAATTTGATAGTCATGTTAGGTGTATTAATAGTAATTTTTCTAGGTTTTATATTACCTATTTTTATTTTAAGACCAGCGTTTACCTCCAAAAATTCAGAAGGCCACACAGATACTTCCTTACTTAGGTGGCGTAATAGTCCGGTTGTTCCCTACTACGCCGTCCTTAGGGGTTAGACTCGAAGATTCGAAGACCATTCGTTCAACATGGATCAGCCATCACAGACTGATGCCGCTGTACAACGTGTACAATTAGTCGTTGAACCTTGTCTTTTATATTATAGCTAATATTTAGCAGGTTGGTTCCTCTATAGTCAACGCAGTCAAAAGGGTTTTCTTTCCTGTGGATCAATGTGTGCTGAGATTGCATTTATGGAGAATGCTTTCGTCTGACCATATCTTACAGATGAGTTAGTGCATGTTCTCAACCACATCAACTACTGAGGCTGTATCTGCTTTAAATAGCTCAGCAGTCAGTCCGTCTTCAGCAGCAGCTTTGTTAGGCTTCAGCTTCATTATCGCTACCTTAGCTTCATCCAGGTCAGGGGGATTGAATTCTCTGTCGTGTTTGGGTAGGGTGAATATTTCATTCTGCCATGTTGTCCATGTTTATCTTTGCAGGCTTCTATTCTGACTTTATAGCCTTGGCATCTACGTTTTCTTCTCTGGTAAAAGTTTCAGACGTCATTCTTGAAGTTATATCTCTCCATTTCCTAGATCGCGCCCTTTTTTTCCTTTTCTTTCCAATGAGCCTATGCTATTCCCTTCTTTTCTGCTCATATAGCTCACAAGCCTCATATAGAGGCAGAGCAGATTTATATGCTTTTTATTTAGCTGCACGTACATGCCTATATTCATCATCGAAGCAGACGTTTTTTTGTGGCGGTGCATTGAAATCATTCACATAAGAAACAGCTCCTAAGAGCTAGGAGTTTCAGGGCCGAGTGAGAAACTCTATCGATAACTGCGTTTCCTGATGCTCAAAGACGACTTTCTTTACCCAGCCTTGCGTTGAGATGTCCTAGTACAATTTTGGTGTCATAGCTGGGGCACTGAGAGCATATATTCGCTGTCGTCCATATCCGCCGTAGGGGCTGAAACTAAAATTAGGCTTGTATCTCCAATGTTGGCCTTGATGTGGGTTATTATGAGGTCTTCATATAGAAAGTCTCCTTCAAATAGCAAATCCACATTCAAATAATCGTACGTCGGCTTCCTTCTTTGTAGCAGTAGTAGATGTTGCAGTAGTTGTCAAAGTTTATCATCGGCTTTTTGGCCGGTCAATCCCTTGAATTGGGGTGATCTCTGTTTTAAAACAATTAGGGTCTTTGACGTACTGCCACGTGCTCTTTTAAGGGTAACAACATTCTGTGTGCAAAGCTGAAATTCGTTTTCGTTAAAACGTTTGCTAGAGTCGTCAACATTATATCCGTCCGTATCCTGCAGAAAAGAGACTGTCTAAACAACCCGATACCAGTAACCTTGCTGAGACAATGATTACCGCCGTTGGCCTTTTCAGGTTCCTTGCGTCACCATCTCAACGGTCGTTTCTTATTTACCCTTTAATTTTATGACTTCCTGTTGAGAAAATATGTACCTGCTCACAGGTAGTAAAAGTTTGCGGGTACAAAACAGGTATAAAGAATGAAAATCGATTGCAAAATGTATGGCCTCATCCTAGAGATCGCCAGTGTATATATGGATTAGTTAGCGCACTACATGAGTATGAGCACTGGCATTGTTTTGTTGGGAATATAGACGTCAAGGATGCCTATAAATTCTGCAATTATTTCAACTGGAAATATTTATATGGAGTTACTATATCCTTCCTCCCCTTTCTCTTAGTCTTCTCCTACTCTATAGCAATAGACTTATTGCTGTGTTATTATTTATTATTTATTATGATTGAACCGAACCGAATACCCGAAGCAAAAATATGCACAGATACCCGTCCATCTCATTCGTATTCTCATCAGACCTTGCGAACAAAAATTTTATCATGAGATCATTATTCATTGCCGACACGAGTTCTGAGTTTCATAAGCATTTTAGCTTTCATTAGAATTTGTCTGTGTCTTGTGTGACAATTCGAATTCCATTTCAAGCTCAACTTGCTCCCGGAAATTGAATTATAATAGTGTGCCATTGAAAATTCCCCAATCGCCTAACCCAGATGCCTGGGCCGATAAGACTTGCTTACTGCTGAACTATCATAAATATTGATTCACCCTTTAAGCTGTGCTTTAAACAATTACGAGTGTATGTATAGGGTACATGCCCCCAACAATTAAGCGAATTATACGCATCGCATGACCGTCATTCATCGGCTTACTTTCGTTGTTTACACTTTCCGTCCCACCCACCTAAGCCAGCTGTGAAAAAAAAGTGATTAATTCACTAGAGCCTCCAGCTGTAGAACTGCAAGTTTGCAGTGCTAAATTAGTTTGAAACATGCAGCACTAACCACCACCATCCTTAAGCTTGGCTAATTTGTAATTTAATTTTCTCCTTAGCGGCCATTTTTGTGGACCCAACGACAGGACGACGACGATATTGTCGAAGGGACAGCACATACGGATACCAGTAGCATAGCATGCAAGAGGACATTTGCTTCCATCCGATTTGGCTCAATTATGTAGTAGTCGGCTGAAAATAGTTCTGGAAGTTGCTGGTCAACATGCAGAACATGCCAAGTCCGCAGTGCTAATTTCAATAATTGTCCCGATTAGGACCTTGCAAGAGGTATTCCCTTTCTGCCCTGCTCCCAGTCCAGTCAGTACACTAGGGGCACTTAGACTCTTGGATGGGATTATCTTAATTGCTCGGTTAGCAGGTATTAACGCCTTGTGCAACACTTAGTTGTGAGTTCTATAAGTTACTCACTCCTTGCACCTACTAGAGACACTTTCAACGGTGGCATGTCGCAAAACATTTGGTTGGCAGCAGTTTGAGCAGTAGGATGGAAATAGCGTCCTCCCGAAATGCCATTCGTTCATGTCTACTGTCAATGAGGTGCCACTATGGGTGGGAATCCTCAATCCACTATCGCTGAGATGGAGCGCAACGATACCAAAGGCTCGGCCCATTGAGTGAAAAAATGAAATCAACGTGTCGACTGTAATCAAATGCAGCGGCGCTGTGAATATGTTTCACTGCGACGAATGATTTATGGTGTGCGCGATGGAATGACCAAATGACGTAGTTGGATATGAATGACTGACTGCTGAACATGTTCGCGTTTATATCATATTTTGTATATGCAGCGCTGAGTGACGATGGTGACGAATTTATTTTACAAAAAAAAAACAACACGCACTGTAGCAGTGTCACTAATTGAATAGAAGTGTTTGCAGCTTTGACAGTTCTCAGTTGACATTTACAAATGTTTGCCCCACTTTACTTTTGATGGAATGATTAACATAACCAAATGGGGGCAGTAAATGGGAATCAGATACAACTGGTTTATTAGGTCGCTGGGCAAAACAGAGATTTGTAGCGAGAATCCTGTAGGGAAAAGCTACCACATATTCGGTTCCACTGGCATTGCCCCAAATAGGACCTTCTCCGTTCGTAGCAACTGAATTTATTGGACGGAAACAGGGACTCAACTTAATTTGAGCAATAGCTTCCCGATTGATATCACCGATTCATATCTGGCAGTAGTTGGATGAGTTGCGGGTTTCATTTTCAGCAAAGAGCGTTTGAAGCAGACCTTCAAACCGAGCCCGTGTAAAGTGGATTGCAACAACGGTTGCCTTACTCCTTCACCAATGCAGTGGCATCTAATCATTACTTGTGATACCAGGAATGTCGAAATACACACCAAATCAACCGTGGGATGGATCTTACTTAGAACCGCTTAGCGATACCAATAGTTGCTTTGCATGAGAGTTGGAGTTTCGTAAAGTTTGGCAAGGTTCACCTTTCTCATATCGTGACGGAATCAAACAACAAAAAAATGGTATATGACTGAGTTGGCCGTGTTAAGTCACGAATCTTTGAATGAGGTTGTTGTCAGCGCAAATTGGATTCAACGTCAAGGTGAATCTTAGGGGACTAAGAGATGGTACAACAAAGAGCATTTGCGATCGGATTAAAGCTCTTATCAAATCCTTCGACAAAGTGAAACGCGATCTGACCTGGATTAGATTAGATTAGATTGTAGTAAGAGGTGGTGATCCCAGATCACTGCGGCCACAACTGGGCCTATTGTGATATCCTCCATTTAGAGCTCATCCATGATGCCGCAGTTGGCTAGAAAGGCGACTACGTCTTTGGGTGAGCTGGCAGCTATATCCGCAGCTTCAAGCTAAAATTTACCTAGGTAACGGTGACGTGTTTTGGTTAAACCATTGCAGTCACATAGTATGTGTTCTGCTGTTTCCACATCTGAACTTTATTTGTGGTCGCCAAAATTTGTAGGAGTTGTAGACAATCGCAGACCAGTTTTGATTTTATTTCAAAGGCTTTAGTTGCAAGTAGGGCTGCTCTACTGTCGTAGAGAATATAAATGTTTTTTTTTTTTATATGTGTCTGTTTAAATTCTCTCTATTGCATGCATTTTAGCCTGGCATATATGGATGGCTTAGTGCAGGGACCGTATACTCCGGCTCCAACTCCTTCATTTGACTTGTGTACCATACATGTGAGTCCTTGGCAAATGTTGTTTTTTTCTGTTCCCAATTAAGACGATCTGGATGTGTAACCTTAAAGTTGTGCCGGAAGTTATATCTGTATTCCAAGTAGTTCGTGTTTTTTTTATTTCATGTAGAATTGCGGCATGAACTAGTTTGGAGTTGGATTCATATTCTGTGTTGCGCATGTAATCATTTACCATTGCTACGTTCATGAGTCCCAGATGAAGTAGTGGGATTTTTAGAATAACTTCAAGCGTAGCTGTTGGTGTGGTTTCCATAGTACCAGTTGCGCAGACACATGCCAGTCTTTATAGTTTGTTGAGTTTGGCCTATGTTGACCTCTGCGTTGCTTTGTGTCACCAAACGGCGGCTGCATATGTGATGATAGGTCTTGTTATTGCCTTGTACATCCATAGTATCTATTTAGGGGGCCCCCAACTAATTATTATTGCTTCGCCCATCAATGATGTTGTCTAATAATAAACGGGGACAGAGCAAAGTATTGGTCTTATCGTAATCATCTTCAGATGACGCTACCGAAGGTTGCTACGATTTGATAAGTCACAAGTTGCCGGTCATAGGTCTTGTTGGTTTAAACCCAAAGTCGCGGGAAGGGTCTTCCTTTGGTTGACTGTAGAGTTGAATGTAGAGTTGCAATAAGTACTGGGTGCTGCGACCCTAAGAGCAGTAAGAGGTTTTAGGTCGGCCTCGACTCATACCAAGGGTGGAACTTGTGCCGGCAACACAGTTCCGAATTGGTATTAATGGATTGACGGAGAGCGATGGCAAGGCGTATCCTTGCCCCCATGGATGTATGGGCATACCGTAAACATAAGTCTACATGACAGCTGGTTTACGTTAAAAATCAGACACTATTTTCCCCTATTTTGTCTAGCTAGACTTTTGGTGGTCCACAGTGAGGTCCTGGCTTTATCAATAGTCTTAGTAACATGAGTGTTCCATGTAAATTTTTCATCCAGTGTGATTTCTAGATATTTGACTTCCGTTGAAAACTCCATCATTTCACCGAAGAGAGTGGCATTTCTGATTCTTCTTCTCTTAGTGAATCTGACAATGGTGCTTTTATTGGGATTGGATTTGAGGCCAACTATTAAGCACCATTTAGCATTTCACCATTTAAGGTTCAAAGGTCTTGGAGGCGATCCGAGATTGTGTCCTCGAATTTAGTTCTGATTAGGATAGCAATGTCGTCTGCATATCTTTGGACATAGAAACCATCATTGCTGAGTATAATCAGTAGTTCGTTAACTACAATGGACCATAATAAGGATGATAGTAACTATAATAAACTATAATACTGAGTTTATTGTTGCATTGTGTGGTTTTTATTGTTTTATCCTCTAGCATACCTTTTATCCATTTACATGTGGTGTCGTCAACTCCCATGTTTTGGATGCCTCTGTGTGGGAGAATTCTGTATTATTAAATGCTCCTTCTATATCGATGAAACAACCGACCGCTACTTCTTTATCTCTGAGAGATTTTTCAATTCTTGTGGTTAGATTTTGTAGAGCGTATTTGGTTGATTTCCCAGCTTGATAGGCATATTGGTATTTATGCAGGGCTCCGTCTCTGATATGTCTATTCATGATTTCCATAGTTTTGAGGAAAAAGGAGGTGAGGCTGATTGGTCTGTATGACTTTGGTAGTTCAGACGGTCTGCGTCCTACCTTGGGTATATATTTGAGGGCAACCTCCTTCCACTTTTTTGGTAAGTATCCCCATGCGTAGCTAGTTGTGCATAGATTGATTAGTACAGGTAGCAGTTGAGGGATGTCTTTTATAGTAAAGTCTAGGTGATCCTTGTTAAATCTATGACTAAGGACTGCCAAGGCGGCCTTAGCATGTTGTAGATTAACTTGGATGGAGCTTAGTCCCATTTTGTTATTGTAGTGTAGTACTGGCAGAGTTGCCAATATTTGGAGACAGCTCAGGTCTTAGTATGGCATCTAGTAGTCCAGGCATAGAGATATTGCGTTCTGATGTTCCGGCATTAGAACTATTGCCTACATCCATTGAACTGTCTGTGCTGCTCTTTGTTGTGGGCTGGGAATCTATTTGGGCTTTTTGTGTTCCAGACTGTTTTAAGAGTCTTGCATCAAGCAGATTTTGTTGTGCACTCGTCCGAGATTGAGGGGTTGTAGTCTTTGGGAGAGAAGGGTGTTTTTCTGGTTATGTCAATCCTTTGATGCGGATTTATACGAGTACCTGCAAGAAATTAAGAAATAGCTTGGACTTGTGGTCGATGGAGAAGGTCACTGTCTCACTTCCACTTTTTTCTTTGGATACCTTGAGAACACGCCAACCTGTTGTGAAAATGTCAGGATTTTGCTTGGCTATACTTGACAGGAAAACTTCCTAAGGCATTTTGTTATCTTCTGGGAAGAAGGTAATACAGGTGTACAATTTGGGAATTTCACTTCCCTGAATTGTACGAAGTTTGGCTTCTGGCAGTAGGCATTTTTTTGCCAGCTGAAATTGTTGCACTGTCGGGGATTCTTCAGGATGTATTTCTAGGGTTCGTGTGGGTTGCTGCTCTTACGAACTTACGAAGCGAGGTTTGGCATGAGACGTGTATTTCCCTCCTTGCCTCGGTGCACTTGGCTTTCCAGGAACTCCTATAATTGTGGCCACATCTTTAGCTTTCTGTGCTGTTGCACCCTTGGGGAGTTGTCGGCTGATCGGCATCTTTTGGATGTGCAGGGCTTGTCGCTGCCTTTAGCTTTCTGTGCTGATCCGGTGTCATGCCGTCTCTGATCCGGGCTAAAATTCGTCTTCTTTGGGCTTCGGTAAAGTAGAAAAACTTCTCATTTATTCCTTCGAGTTTTTCAGAATCTTCCAATTTTTCATCGCTTGGTATTTTAGTAGCCTGAGCCTTTTGCGCGTCCATGGATGTGGATGTGATTTTTGGTGGCTTAACTGGAGATGAGATAGTGTACTCATGTCTGTATATATTACAGGAGAACGAAATAGAGCTTCTTCATCTGACTTAGCACGGTACGAATAACACCGTAATCCAGCTCATGATTGGATCTTAGTTTTCGAGTCGCATTTAGTTCTACCAGAGGAGCTTATGTCGCTTCCCTGGCCTAGCCTCCTGTTCCTCTACTTAAGCCGCCCCACCGCGGAAAGGTGTACGGATTGAGAAAGACAGCAAGATTCTCCTATTTACACGCAAGTAATGTACTCGTGTGTATCAGATGCAAAGCAAAGGAGCATATTGCATGTTTTTGACACTATAAATCCAAAAAGGAAACTAATTCGGGCTGACGAGCTCTGGGGAATGGATATTGTAAGAATAAATGGTTTTGTTCGGGAAATAAATTGGTTCCGGATATTCCGAGAACAGTGCCTATCAGGATCACCAGACTAGCTTCTGCTAATCTAAACTGTTCTCTTGGATTAATAACCTTTCTATCAGCTTTTACAAAATTTGAAAGATTTCCATGTCCCTCCCTTTTCCTAAGTAACTAGGTCATAGGTGAAGTTATAGTGATCCTCATTAAGTTGCACTTAGACCAACTGTATCTCGATTGTGAACGTATGAGGGTGATACTCTGGATATTTTCGCAAATATAGCGATTTCTTGACGAATCAGTGAAAGCTCTATTCGGATGCGTAAGCAGTCTTCAGCCGAGGGTATTATGCGCAAAATGAATTAAACAGAGGGCTGATGAATGCCTGCTATTTCGACTTGAAAAAACCTAAAGTGTATGGGTAGGCTGAGAAATTGGTGTATGCAGAGATGTTTTGAGAAGACCAGCATGCAAATGGCTAGCATGCCCCACATGTAGTTCTTTCTATTCCAGGGCGTCATAGACAGGAATAAGGGCAGAGCTTGTCGTAAGATGTCGACAATTTCAGACTACTATGCCATAAGTAGGGATTTGTCTTAGGAATGTAGTGAAGACTAACCGCATAACTCTGGTTTGTAGATACCAGTTTGGTCTTAAGTATTTTACAAGAATAGAGGGCATTTGGGGCTTTTCCGCTCAGTATGGGACATTTTAAGTTCGTTTCTGACACATCGAGGCGCTATTTAGTTTAGGTGGAATGTTGCTTACTTACTTACTTAAGGTGGCGCTACAGTTTGAGGTGTACCTGGGCCTAATGTCTTATATAGACTCAATTTTGTTGTTCGAGAGGGGGCTTGGCTAGTCAGCTGACTTCTTAGCGCAAAGAAGCAGCTATTGAAATGATTTATTCTTCGTTTGATATCAGCGCTGGTGTCGTTGATAGCGGAGCCTAAGTAGACAAAGACCTTAACTACCTCAAAGTTATATTTGTCGAGGGTGACGTTCTGTTCGAGACATTGGTATTCTGTGTTCTTCTTTATTGATAGCATAGGTCTTTCCCTCATTGATGGTTAAACCCACCTTCGTCGCTTTTGTGTAAATACTAGCGAAAGCTCCACTCATATCACGCTGCTTTCCTCGGACTATGTCAATATCATCGGCGTATGCGAGTAATTGAACGGAGTTTTGAAAGATTGTGCCTCTTGTGTTGGCGCGTGAGTTTTACACCATTCTTTCAGGAATGATGTTAAAGAAATCGCATGACAAGTGCATCGCCTTTTCGACATCCTTTTTGAACATTCAAGGTATCGGTGAGTTCTTTACCTTGATGGAGAAGCGTGCATGCTTCATCGTCATCCCGCACAAATGGACGATTTTTCTAGCAATGTGAAGACGAAACATGGCTCTACCTAGCTCGTCTCTATAAATGCTGTCATACGTGGCTTTAAAATCGAAGAATCGGTGGTGAGTATCGATTTTTACTTCCAAAGTTTTTACCAGGATCTACCGGACTTTGAAAATTAGGTTGATGGCTTGACTTAAAGCCATACTGATATGGACCAATCATTATGTTGACGAACGGCTTCAGGCATTCACACAATACAACAGGTAGGATCTTGTAGGCAAGAAGAAGGCTGATGTATCTGTGTTTGGCGCCATAAGAGGGGCTACTTTCTTGAGAATCGGACAAAGAATGTTGAGGTTCAATTTATCGGCCACACTTTCGTCCGACCATACTTTACACATATGTTGGTGTAGTTAGACCATCTGCTCCAGCAGCTTTGCTGGACTTCGGGTGGGGGGAATCGTTGGTCTACATCGTCCAGGTTGAAAGGTTTATCCTGTCTACTCTACTACTAAGTTCTCTTATTCGTGTCAACGGCTTCAGTTCGGGGTTTATGCCGAATCTCATTCCACGACAAGATGCTTCTCATTCTCCTTCTTGTTATATTGAGAAGCCGGTGTTCGTTTCTCCTCTTCTTCTAGTAAATCTCGTCAGCTGGCGGCATAGGACCTCTTCAGAGATTAATGGAGGCTTGGTCGGAAAAGGCTTTGGCGATCTATTGCATCTACAGCCGTCCGATGTAAAACTTTCTCATAGTATTTGCTTGTTTTTGCGATGTTCAGGATATCAGCAACCGTACCTTCGATACAGAGAGGTATTGTCGGTAGTCCATAATACTGACAGAGTGCCTTGCGTCGATCGCAATGTGGTCAATCTGTTGACGGTTGATCAATCAGGAGTTCTCTAAGTCCTTTTATGAATATTAAGATGCGTCGCAAAGTCAATTAGCCTGAATCCGGTATTGGAAGAGTCGTGCAGCCTATAATTTTGAATTAAATTCGCCGAGGACAATTTTAATGTCATAGCTGGAGCACTGCTCGTACGTTTTACCCAAGAGCTGTTAGAAGCTACCTTTGGTGTCATTATCTTTTCCCTCTGTGCCCCCACAGAGCACATATAAGGATAATACTATATATTAGAAATTTTAACCTTAATACGGATTGTTTCGAGGCGCTCGTTCACATGGCGAAAACTCAAAACTTCTTTCCTAAATCTGCCTCTAACAACGAATCCGTATCCAAATAGGTGCTGCTTTTGCCGTCGACAACAATCGCCGTAACAGTTTTTCAGATTCGTTTTGGTCGGCCCATCCCTCCGCATTTCTTGGATGGCTGTAACATCTGCTTTGCAGCATTCCAGGGCCTCCGCTAATTGTTCGGTGGCACGTGGTCTTTGCCCTTGTTCGGTTTCCAGAGATTGTCAACAGTAGATCCATTTAAAAGTAATCTGCAGTTGTGTAGGGAAGGTACCACCCGATCTTGGTGCCTCATATGATGCGAGCTGCAAACGGCCCATTCTTACTTTTCCTGAAAGATCATGTCAGAACTGTAAGGATGGAATAGAAATCTGCAAGAATGGAGAAGAACACCTCATAAAAGAACAGCCGGTACTGAAAACCTGGAAATATTACCGTATATCAGTAGACTGTTAAACGGTGATGACGAGCATCATCCCGCCGCCCTGCTTTGTTAGCTTAGAAAGTACGAGTAATTTGCCTTATTCAATCAGCTTTGCTGGTCATATCAGCTTTGCTGTACGGGGCCGTTTGCAGCAATGCAGAGTAGATGAGGCCTCTCAACAGCAAACTGTTCGAGGAGTACAGCGATGCCAATCTTGGCGGAAAAGCTGGAGGTAAGCCAGAGAAATAAGTAATCATAAACAAATCCAAATATTCTTCATCAAAATGAACTGATATGCCATTCGTAGGCTCCAAATTCGGAATATTTTGGACAGGACCTGCCGCAATCTCGCGTAGTAAATTCAACTAGCGATGCTTCTTCAGAAACTAGGCCAGGATCTGTGTTGGACATTCTTTATTTCTCGTCAATAGATCTGCAGTTGTGTAAGTCACATAACACCCGTCATTAGCTAAAGAGTTTCGTGATGTGATGTGATGTGAAGTTTCAACTTCGAGGTGTATCTTCTCGGCTAGATCGGCTCTAATCTATAAGATTTTACAAAATCCCTGGTAAACAGTGAGCTTTCATTCCGAAAATCACTGAAAGCTAAATATTTACTCCCCAAAGGCTTCAGCCCCGCCAGACTTTTCCTTGTTGAAGTGATGGATAGAAGGTTTGAGCTCCATATGCGTTAGACTGCTCTGTGAATGCATCCTCGGTACCAGCATGCCCTGTGAGTTTTAATCGATAGACGTGCAAATTGACTGCAAAGCGGTTTTTGTCTACTCTGCTATGTAGTTACATATACTCTTCCCTTGATGCCGTTATCTGTTCTATCTGCTCTCCTATCATCGCCGCTAATCTGCAGGTGTCTGTTGGTCTGAAGCGGAACCAGCTCTAGGTGTAATAGATGACTGTTGCATCCTTTCAAAACTTAGGTTAATCTCTTAGTTAGTTAGGTTAATCTCTAGAAAGTAACTAGGTCATATGACCTAGCAAATCTGGATTAACAATATGCAAGTTCAAAAACGCATGCCTTCTCTGAATGCAGTCGAAAAGCTTAATTCACATAGACGTGAAGTAGACCATGGCACCGAAGCCCACTTTACCTCTAAATGTTTGGTGTGCATCAGGCTTCAGATTTTAGGCTCGAATGTGATGGTTGCTGCTACTGTAGGCACGGAAGTGCTTACTCATCCCTCCAGGAAAGAGTGAGAAATGTTGTTAAAACGAAAATCCACCTGAATGACATATTCTGGCTGAAAAGTGACATGCGGTCACCAAATAAGCTCCAAAAGTGTCTCATTTAATACGAGAATTGACTTGACAATAACAAAAAAATGTTCTTATGTTTCGTCATCCTCCACAAAGATAGATCAGGTACTTGTGTCACTTTAATGTGGCACAACTAAGTGCGTTCTATGCGCCTTTGGCCCAATAATCCGACTGCAGTGATTACTCCAGAGATATGGGAGAAAACGGACGGAGTTTTTACAGATTTCCGGGCGCATACCTAAAATCGGTGGTGTCGTCACCACAGTGGTAGGCAGTATCAATCCTGGATTGATTTTGAAAGACTTTGATTTTTTTCCTTAGGAGTGTGCAGAAGTACCAGTACCAGTACTACATCCTGCACCATCGCAGCGGAGACATGCGGAGACATAAGTATTTCCTGTCTACGGCCAACATTTGCCATGGCTATTATTCTTATTTCATAGTCTTATCCATTAGACCGACAGCTGGAGTGGAGGTACACATGTGTACGAAGGAAGTAGCACTTTGAGACTCGTAGTATGGTTGTAATGCCTTTAAAGCATTTTGTCATATTAGCCTAACACTGTCGCCAACTGAACTGGCATTTTCAGAATGAGATTCTTTCAAGGAAACACGCGTCAGACAAGAAACCATTAGCCAAGCACTTATTAACCATAACCACCCGCAAAGAACAATTATTTTCAATATTTCACAAGTCTAACCTTCAACGAGTTGTTACAGACACACACATCCTGGATCCAGAATAGACGCATTTCTTCTCAGCAACCCCTGCACCTAGATCAGTGGCTTTCTTTCCCCCCCGTTAGGCATAATTTATTTACGCTGTCAATTTAAATTCCATCAGGAGGTGATCGGGAGTGTTGTGTTTCCGCTCCTCTATCCTTCACCCAAACGAGAATAAATAAGAAAAGAACTGAGAAAAAAACAATAAAGGATAAAAAAGGAGCCGAAAACGAGAAAAAGCAAAAAAAAAAAACATTGTTCCCATCATATCCACCCCTTGTCTGAAGGGGTTGTTAAAGACACGAACATTGACGACTACTGACTGCTGTGTGATGCTTGGTTTTATACTCGCACACCTCGTCTACCTTGCTAGTGTTTTGTGGCAATTCTACCACCCCAACCCATTAGGAAAATGGGTAAGAGTAGACGTGAGCTTCCATAAGTTAGGGCAGAAATCTGAGAAAAGGCAAAGAATAACAAAGAAAAACTAAATCCGTTTACAAGAAAATGCCAAATACCTGTTTACTGAGGGCTGGAGGGGCTGCTATTCCTTCCCACACCACATTCGTCCTTTGAGTGACTGATTAAATGAGTGAAAGCTCAATATGTCACAGATCGTAGCAGATACAAATAACACGAATACAACGAATACAAGAATGTGCTAACAAAGTAAATCTGCGGACGAGCTACAGTTTTTCTCCTATTTTCCGGGTTTTTGCCTTTCGTGCAATTGAATAAAAGTAACAAAGTAGCAAAGTACCCTGCCTGCCTCACGCTTATCCACCCCCCAACTACCTCAGTCGGCCTTACACAAATTGATCCTTTGACGTTTGGCGAATTGAAAAATGGTTTCCGCAGTTTCTTTCTGTTTTTTATTTTGTTTTTTTACTATTTTGTTCCTTTCCCTGGATATGGCTCTGGTTCTGGCTCTGACTCCGGCTCTGAATCCGGCTCTAGCTTTGGGTCTATCTCCAACTTCTCTTACCGAAAACTCCTTGATTTTGAAGAACGTGTCCCACACCATTTTGACACATTTTGTTGTTGTCCTAAGCTGGTTCCGAATTGATGTTGGTGGCTGTTTCTTTTTTTTTTTGTTTTTTTTTTGGCGGGAAAATCCGGATAATGATTAAGTTAGTTTCCAGAGCATCGATTATGTATTGCTCTGGTGTATTGTGTATATCGTCCGGGTTATGATGGTAGCTGACAGGCGGACGGAGGGACGAGCAGATGATTGGAATGACGAGATGAAATACCTGCTACATCGTGTTAAACAGGGTGAAGCGTTTTGTTTACTATGCGCTCGCTTTTGGTGTCTAAATTGCCAGGTTGCCAGGAGGTGGCAGTGGTGGATGAAAAGAACTAGAGCTGAGGATGGCTGAACCACTTACAGGCATTCATTTCATTTGGGGATTGAATTGAATTTTGTTTTGGAAACTCAATTCAATGGAATTAAGCATTGATGCCGGCAGTGGTATTACATTAGGATAATAGGTATTCGAAGGCCCCAAAGGGATTTGTTGTTAAATTGATAGGTCAGGTAATTAAGGAATAAATCGATTTCAATTTTCCATAAAAAAGGCACAAACCTACGGATTGAGGTTTGTCATTGACAGAATCCTTTTACATGCTGTTGCATTCGATTTAGTAGATAGTATTTAGAAGTTTTGAATATTTTGAACTCTGAAGTCGGTGTTGAATCCAGTAGATGGTTCACTAACATGTAGGAGAATCCTCCGTCACTTGGAAAGACGAACAAGACTAGCTAATAAGTATTGGTTTTACCTAGCACACTTGGCTCTATTCCTCTATCTCTTATATTTACATCATGGGTTGATGTCCCTGTATCAATATTTTCATGCCTTTGGAGGGACTTCTGCAGATGCTTAACCCAGATCCTCCCATGAAACCAGATAATGAAGCATCTCACGCGGAAATCTGAGAATGTCTGAATGTCTATAAAGGCTAGAATGCAAGGTTTGTTGTTCAGAAGATTAAGGAAGCGACTAGAGGTATAGGTCCAGAATAAAGAGTCTTAATTCTAGGACTAGAAAATGGTCTTGAAATTTAGAGTGATCATAAATTTAGAATGTAGAATGTAGATTTAGAAGTAGAAGATCTATTATTCAGCAGCAAAGTAACAGGCGGTCGGCCGAGATAGTCAGAGCTGCTGGAAATGATTTTGTGAAGAGCTTATACCAACTCATTTCTCAACATCGCATACAAGATCTTATCTGCCATATCGTCTAAAACCCTTCGTCAACAACCTGATTGGCCCCTATCAGACCAGGAAAGCCCACTATCGACCGATTCTTCACGCTCTGGCAGATTCTGGAAAAAAACTCAAAAAGTCCGAATGGATACCCACCATCTTTTCATCGATTTTTAGGGCACATATGACAGCATTTATTGAGACGACCTATATGAATCCATGTCTAGTTTTGGCATCCCTGCCTAACTCGTTCATTTGTACAGAATGACGTTGGAGGATGCACCCTACTCCATCAAGGTCGGTAAAGAACGCTCTCACGTGACTTCTTTAACAACATACTTGAAAGAATTGTGCGAAACTCATTGCGAGTGAGAGGCACATTCTTGCGTACGCCGATAATGTCGACAGAATTGGGAGCGGGCTGTCACTGGTGCGTTCGTTAGTATTGAAACGGAAGCTGCGAAAATGTGTTTGACGATAAATGAGGGCAAAACCAAATATATGCTGTTAAAAAAAAAGAACACACAGCATCGATGAATTGGACTGAACGTCGGAACCGATAGCTTTGATTTCAAGGTAGTATGGGACTTTGTCTACCTTGGCTCTGCTATCATTTCTGCCAACAACATTTCAGCAGAAATGAAACCAAGAAGGAAATTGAGTAGTAAGGTCATATCCCGAAAATCTAAGGAAACTCTATGTAAGACCTTGATCATCCTAGTCCTACTTCATGGCTCTGAATCATGTAACATACCTACTCTGTCGAAAGCGGATGGAGATATCCTCAGTCGACTCGAGAGAAAAATCTTTCGAAAAAATTCGGTCCCGTTTGCGTAAACGGGCTTTGGAGGAGAAGACTCAGTCAGAAAATTGTGCATCAGTCGCCTGAGATGGCTAGAACATGTACCAATGTTCCGCCTGCAAAGTCTTCGAATCTAAACCGGAGAAGCAATGCATTAGAGAAAGACCTCATCTTAGGCGGCGTGCTCAACTAGAAAGGGAGACCAACCGACTTGGAGTGTGGAATTGGAGGCAGTTAGCTAAAGACCGGACTAACTGGGAAAGGTTTGTTACTTGAGATCCAGATTCACCCCGAACTACAGCGCAACCTATGTGAATAAGTATGTAAGTAAAGTGACAGGCGGTAGATGTATATTGCTTTCTTGAGTAAAATTGATATTACTTAATGACTGGAACATTGATGTTCACCAGATCGGAATACCCACCGCAACAAACCGGGGTGTACCTGGATCTACACCATGAACCCCTTCCATTCTCAGTTCACTTAGGTGTCTCTTCGAGTGGAATTCGAAAACTCGATGTAAAATGTATGCTATGTAGCTGGTAAAGTTAACTCAAACAAATTCACTTAAAGAATTTGCATTCAAAACGAGCAAGAGTTCTTGTCCCATAGAGCAGGAGTAGGATGACCAAGGTTCTATAAACAGACCTTTCAGTATTTCTTTACAAAGTCTTATTACTCAGTTGGCTGACAAGCAAGAGAGACAGTCTTCTGAGTTTCCGAAAATGATGGTAATGTCATCAGCGAAGAGTAGTTGTTGCTGAAATATTTTGCAAATTGTGCCTCTGGTGATGCCTTGCGAGGTTCGCTCAATCTTCTCAAGTATGGTGTTCAAGCAGTCATATGACAGCGTATCATCTTATCCATACACTGTTTCCCAATTACCGCCCTCCGTTGTTCTGCATAATCCGCCAGTTTACCAGAAATGGCTCTTTGTCGTGTCTTCATAGGTACTCGTATTGATCTTTTCGGCCTGAGAATCCATTAAAGGTGGTTACTATTGGTCTGAACTGCTTGCTCTTTCTTTAGGATCTTCGTGTCGCGCACTGATAGGGTTACTGAGATCGTTAACATATGTTCTTCGGAGCTCCCATCCATGGCATTGTTTTTTTTGAGTAAATCGTGGAAATGAGTTGGTGTGCGATGCTTTACATATATCATCAGTGAGAGCGCCTGATACGGCTGCCTCGTTGTACTCAAGTTTAGATGTTGTTATCCTTCCTTCGTTTACGACAGATAGACAGAAATCTTGGGCTTTACGACTCAGGTTGGAAGACTTGTTTGGCCTGATCACCCATTGCCTGATCATAACAGATTGCTGACGGCTTCTTGCCATCGATGCCACTAATCTCCAGTATATATTATATTAAATATTAAATACTAAAATTGAACTACTTACATTGGCTCCCACTTTGTGGGCCTAAGCCGAAGATCAGCCGTCCCCTATCTGATGGGCAGTGAACATTGAACGATAGTCCACATTATACAATAATTACCTGGCGACTTTTTAATGCTACAACTTCAGTAGTGAAGAGATCTGAACTTGAAGGCCAGTACTATGTTAAAAGGAAGCAACTACAGCGCAGTGGTAGACGTAAAACCCATAGTCACATCAACGCTTTAGCCGCATAGGTCGAATATGCAGTAAACCGGTTCGACAGAATGTCGGTTGCCTTGAAAGTCTGGGTGGCTCTTCACTGATACTGGACACAATTATGTTAAGTCGCCTTGTTGGCCACGCAACGGCTTAAATGTACATAAATGGAGGCTTCGAACCAGGTAGTTAGAGAGCATGAGAGGTTCTCTCTCAAAGACCACTTATGTCTTTTTTTACATAGGCAAACAGACGCTTTAGGAGTCCAAACCGGAGTACGTAGTATCACCGCCTCATTGTTTGGTAATAATTATTGATATCGTAGGTGCAACACTGCCCCTAGAATTAAAAAACAAATCAAATTCTACCTATAGAACATGGACTACGTTAACGACATTTACCTGCTTTTATATAACATTATTGACGTACGGCAGGTGTTGTAGAACTTAGGATTCGAGACAAGCACAGTAGGTATGGGGGTAAATCCGCTGCACTCTAAGCGCTATACAAGCTATCGTATGTAACTTTAAGATCGATGGGTCTTCTTTTAGAACTATCAAAGAGTGAATTTTTTTCGAGGATTGTTCGAGATTGCGAACAAATGGGTCTAGAATCTCATATGGAATTGCCAATAGTATTTTGAATGTGACTTTAAGTAGAATGATGAGTCCCTGATTTCGGCATCTCCTTTCTTGACACTCGGACATCGGGCTGCTTATGCATCTTTCCTGTCAAATTTTTGAGATCAGTATCTGTTCTTCTCTTGGCGGATTATATTTCGATGCTTTCTAAAGTTTGGCTGGTATCGCTTGTGGACCAATAATTTTATATCGTGATTCTAACTTTATATTGGCCGAATGGATAGAAGTTGTATCAAATGCTCCTGATATTTGCTTGTCGTATTCCTTTCTTTGAAGCCGATTGTGGTAGGGCTATTAAAAGATTGTCAGCCAATTTTTTTGAAAGTCTCTTCTGTTTGCAGTGTCTTTTCCTCAAACCCTCTCGATGTGTTGGTTCATATTGGCGGCCTGTTCCATTTCAAAGTTGATGTCTTGGCAACAACCAGTCATAAGTTTATGTTGATACTTTAAGCGTGTCCGGCATACTTTCATCGCAGTGTGATCTGATTCTGATCTGGTGATTGAACGGCCATTTCAGTTCTGCACACTACCTTAGACGAAGTCTTCTTCTACAGCTTTGTCTTTCCCAGAACGGAAAGTCTTCTGGCCGCAGCGTTAATATCCATTCTCTCCATATATCCATGTCCTAGTCCTCTCAGGCAATTTTTTTTATAATTTACGCTCGCCTAAGGGGTTAGATACTCTTTTACTGTTGCCAGGGCGCGGGCGGAAAGGTAGAAAGAAGAGAAAGGAAAATTGTTTTGTAGTACTCGTAGTTTGAAACTCAGGTGTGTTTGGTTTCGATATTCGCTCTCCAGGGGGTGGGAGTCCGAATTGGACGGAGAGTTTTTTCTTCACCCAGAGTGATTCGAGGTATAATTCACAGTATTTTTTTCTGTGCTCGAAACTCTACAACAGAAAAATCTACGTGTCAGTGTTATGCCTTCACACGCAGAATTTTTCTGTCTGAGTTCCAATTACACAAAATGAAAAACTGACTTGCCATGGGCAGGATTCGAACCTGGACTCTCCAAGTGAGAAGCGATTGCTAGTACCACTACACCACGGCCACCCCGCACTTTTATGACCAGGTCAGAGAAGAGGTATAGCTAGTAGAGTTCGCTGTTAAATCTGCTCTTCCAAGACCAATGAACTCAAACAGGTCCAAAAATCTGTTGGAAAATCTTGCGTTCAAACGGAAATCTTCATCCACCTTCTTGAAAAGAGTCTTCTAAGTATGATATTTCTTGAAGACGCCTTATAATTCAATTAAAAGGTGCAAATCTTCGACCCATTGTCTCTGATGAAGTGCCATTGTCATGTAACAGAGACGGCTTTCTGCCTGTCAATGACATTAATGTCATCAGCGTATGCAAGTTGTCTTAAATCTTATTTGATAGCAAAGGTGATTGAGAAGCAACGACCGTTCTCCATCATTATTCTGCATAATGTTATGAGTGGCAAACATGCCAAAACCAGACATGGCTCTGGAAAGCTCGTCTCTATTGATGCCGTGAAAATCGGTTTATATGCATTCAATATTAAGTCATCTTCCAATATCTTAAATAGCTCCTAATTGCAAACAGGCAGTGGATCGAATAATACCGTGACCTTACGTTGACTCCAACATTATCAATCTTTGCTTTTTTGGTTGTGCAGTACAGTATGATTTTTACGTGGTCGGGTTCTTACAGCATACACAACCCCATGCTGGAAAGGCAGACCTTTCCTCGGAGCCCTTGATTAAAAGGAGCCGGAATCTCTGAAATCAGTAAATAATTTAGAGAATATAACAGCTCCGTTGTCCCGATTAAGTGTCACCTGCCACCATCCCTTTTTCAGCACCCTGACTTACTTACTTAGGTTCTCGGCCCTATTATGTCCGTGAGGTTTCCCTTGCGGGGCTTATTGCTTCCACTACTCCTACGTGCCATCGTGTATGGCTTCTGGAGAAGTACAATATCTCAGTTTTCTCCAACTCTCCTTCAGTTGTGCTGATTCCTCTTCTACCATTCCCCAAGTACTTTTAGGTCGACCCTTTGCTTGAGAGGGTTCCATTGCATCGCTTGACTCGCAATTCAATCGTGACCTTTACGAAGCGTATGTTCAATCCACTGCCACTTGCGTCGTCGTACGATAGAGTCAATGGGCTTCTGAGTTGTTTTCGCAGGAAGTTTATCAGTTGGGCCAGAAAATAATCAAGATGTTTCACAGACATCTATTCACAAACGTTTGCAGCTTTCTTATGATGGCGAGTGTGACTTTCAATGTGCTGCAACCCATAACGAAGCACGGATTCAACATATTTTGGACATCATTTCGAACGCAGCCTTTGCTTTCCCAATTCGGTTCCGCCATCAGTAGAGACAATACTCCCAAGATGTTGAATATTCTCTATCATCTCTACTGGTTGTCCAAGGCTAATCCTTTTTGTTTTTGCCGACTTCAACTTCTCTCTCCACCCTTGTTGTTATTTGATGGAGATCTATGATCCTATGAGAGAGTAAGCATACGTCGTCAGCGTCTTCGAGATGTTTGAGGTGTGATTGCAGAGTCCACTGAATTTCTGCATTTCCAGTCGACAAAGCTGCATGCAGTACTTCACTTATTACCAACAGGGACAGTATTGGTGACAGTATACAGCCCTGCCTAACCGCACTTTGGATTTCAAACTCCTCTGACAATCTTCCTTTATGGAGAACGTGACATTGGATCCACCATATATAGCCTTGATGACAGCAATTTGGAATGTCCCTCCTCCTGCGCAAAGCAAGCCAGATAAATTCTCTATTGCCTTTTCGAAGTCGATGAACAGCAGGTGAAGTGGTGATCGATATTCAAAGCACTGATCGCTGATGCTTGTTCGGCGTCGAGTGTGTTTTCGACGTGGTCTTTTATTCGCTTCAGGACGATTTTTGCTATTGCCTTAGCTACTGCAGGAAGCACGCAAATTCCCCTCCAGGTCTAATTTCTTTGGGAGCTTGACAATCATTCCTTTTTTCCACTCTTCGGGAAAACTCTCTGTTTCCCAAGCTCTCTCAATGAGAGGGTGCAGGAGTTCAATTGATGATGTTGGAGCTACACGTAAGAGCTCTGCGGCAATTCTTCAGGGCTTTAATTGCGGTAAAGATTTCTCCTCTACTGGGGTATACAGTGCGTATTCGGGAATTTGTTACTACGGACGGGTCAATGGGCGTTGGACACCTGTGAGATCTTTGGTAATACTGTAGACGGTCTTGCTGTCACACCTACTAGCGGCTTCTTCTGCTTCTGTAGCCAATGCGTTGATATAGTTACGCTTATAACGTCGCACGCTGGAATCAACTTTTCTCATCTTCATGAGATACGCAGACTCTAGCTCGTTTCTCCCTGCTGCTGGAGTAGCTGCGATGCAAGGTTTGATGTGTTTTCTTCCTTTGATCGCAGCCCTCGTTTCTTTCAGATAACCAATCACTGCTTCTTCCTTGGGACCGACCGACCATACTTTCAGCACCGGATATGAAAGATCTTTCATAGCTCACCAATGGTTTCTGACGGAGGTGGTGATTGCTCTCAATCCTTGTGAAAGGTGGTCCCCTAGTTGTTGGCAGATTGCGGGATCCTTTAGTCTCTCGGTATTAATCTTAAGCATTCGGGTGTTTTCTTGGGATCTCCGAACTGCAGCTGTACGTAATCTTAAGGTAGAAACGATCAGATGGTGGTCTCGGACCATTCCCATGTCTACACCCATTCTGTTACGGACGTCCTGGAGACTGCTTGAAAATCGCTGGTTGATCGCGAAGTGATCAATTTCGGTTGGAAGTTGCTTGTCTATCCGTCGACACCCAACTGACTTTGTGGCACGTCTTGTGATCAAGAATGGTTCCTCATATTATAAGGCGGTTGGCGTTGCAAAAATCGACAAAATGCTTGCCATTGTCGGTGCGATCGCCAACACTATGTTTTCCCATATCCTGTCTGAGTCCATCATTGTTATTGTCTATCTTGACTTTCAAGTCACCCATTACGATTATGATGTCTCCGCGTGGTTTACTATCATAAGCAGTACTCAGTTGGTTATAAAAGGCCTCCTTCTCCTCGACAGAAGAGAGCTCCGTTGAGGCGTAACACGACGTACTCTAGTCTGGAACCTGGCACCCTGACTAATCCAGAAAAATCCTTTCCGTATAAGGAATCTGTCTTGCTGACTGTTGATGCCGCTGTTGATTCAGTCACGCGCATTCATCTGCCGTATACCCTCCTCCATTCATACGGTGGCTACCACTGGACAACGCCAAGTGCGTGTCGCTCAGTGCCTACCTTATTCGTACCCACCAGCCAATGTTGAACTACTATCACAAAAAATATGAATCGAAAGGTGTATTACATTTGTGACATACTACCACGCTATCCAAAGGACTGCTAAGAATTTCCTTACGCACCCGTAGCCATACACCATTGTACGAGTACATATTCCAAATAAGACTATTCTTGCCCCTACCAACAAATTCATTTTTATTTTTGACTTAACATAAACCGGTTAGTTCACTTTTTCACCGTTTTGTCTTCCTTAGGCCCTATGACATGTATTAACTCAGGAACTGATGCATATAATGTTGGAACACCACTTTCAGGACAGCTTGCTCCCCAAGATGCCACACCAATTAATTTTCCACTAACCTTATCGACCAGAGGTCCGCCAGATTCACTTTGGCACAATCGTCCTTCAAATTTTCCGTAACTCAAGCAAATCATGTTTCTGGTGATGACATTGTAGGTGTACCAAGCTTTGCAGGAATCCGAATTGATCAAACGAACTGTCACCACTTTCAGTACGTCTGGCAGAAGGTTGGAATTATTGTTTTGAAGTCCCCATCCGGTAATTTCAGCTAAAGTCCCTTCAGGTGGTAGTTGCATGACCAAATCAATTGGTCTCACTCGATCCCCAAACGTCAAACGGTCGACTAGAGTCAGCATAGCAACATCACTGTCCAGAATCATCTGATTGAAGTTTTGATGATATTTGACAGATTCAATTCCAAATGAGTCGCCTCGAAAATGCACCGATGATCCAACTCGGATGTTTAAACGTCCGACTGCAAGATTGGCAACACAATGAGCGGCGGTTAAGACTTCCTTGTCATTAATGATGGATCCACCACAAATGTGTTCGTCATTGTATCTGAGTGACACTTGGTGCGGATAGTCCCGGATTTTGGCGTCTCTTAATTTTGAAACAAAATCACTGTCGGTGTTCTTAAAGCTGGGGTCTATGTTGTTGTTTGGGCGTACATTTTGGTTTGAATTCAGGTTTAGGCTGGGATTTAAGTCGGCTTCTGAGTTTAGGTTCACACTTGAACGAATGTCCACCTTAGGGCCAAGGCTTAAGCTGGGATTAAAGTTTGAGCTAGGGATCAGTTTTGAGTTTAAATTTTGACTAAGTCTTGGATTCACAGGATGAAGGTTCACACTCTGACCTTGGTTTAAACCCGAAGCTAGGTTCATGTTCGAACCCAGGTTCAGACTTGGGTCAGTATTCAAAATGGCTCCGAGGCTTAAACTCGGTTTCAAATTCGAGTTTGAAACTAACTTCAGGTTTGAATTTTCGCTCAGACATGGATTTAGACATAAGCTTGGATCTGGGCTTATGTTGGGAGTTAAGTGTAGGCTTGGACTTAGTCCCAATTCGGAATACTGATTGAGATGTGAATTAAAGTTCAGGCGTTGGTTCGAATTCAAGTTGGAGTTTAAACTCAAGTCTGCATTTGAGTGCAGGTTCGGACTCAGGTTGAGGTTGGGATTATAATAGAAGCTGTACTTAGGATTAGGATTGTGGTTGTAGTGGATGTTAGGATTGACGTTGATGTTTGAGTTTAAGTCGAGTACACTGCTTAATCCCAGCAGCATGGTTAAGTCCGCAAGGATAGCCATATTGGCTTGATTTTAAGTGAGTAACTGTTGCATTGTCGGGGCATGCAGCTTTTATATTGTTTTGAACCACAGTGTAGGGTATGCTGCCGTCACTTTGCAATCTTGACCTCTGGGAGTAAATTTTGCCCAAAATCGAATGAGAAAATGATTTTTGAAAGCTGATTTCCAATTATTCAATGCTGTGCGATACAGTGTGCGTATATTGACTTCGATGTTTTTATTTTTAATCGTCAGTTACTTATGTCACAGACAATCAGGAGTGCAAACGAAATTGATAAGAAAATCAACTTCCTGAAGACACAAGTTGATAAGAAATTCAATTGGAATTTCGGACGAAATTGTTTGCTCTAAAAGTGATTGAGAAGATCGTTGAACTCATGATACTACGAGTATGTCGTCGTTTGTTTAAATGATCAGTCTATGGAAATCCATACACGTGGTCAACGTTGAATGCCAGATTTTGGAAACCATGAATGACAAACAAGAAGATGTGTCACAACGAAAAAGACCTCACGAATTCGAAATTTGATAGCAAATGGATCAAATCAAAATGACGCGACGAAGTTGTCTAAGCTGGGTTAGGTTGATGTGGGCAATTGAGCTTAACCAAAGAGCCAGTCGAGTGGCGTCGAACCGCGCGATGTCGGTGGCCAATTCACTGGTTAATTTCATGGTATGATTTTGTCGTTAAATCGAGCCCTCTGTAAGTAAATTATTTCAATGGCTGTACGACAACTGTCGTCGATTGTAACGTAAGCTCCAGCCTCAGTTTTTAGAAACCAAATACTGATGATGCTCCCAGCGTGATGACCGCACCTAACAGTGCACTTTTGGGTTCTAATGGAGTCTAATGGGGCTTTCCTAAGCTAGCCTCAATTCAGAAATGGCAATTTTGTTGGTCATAAATTCATTTAGTCAGAAGTGGGCTTCGCAAAGAAGACGGTTTTCGATTTATATAAAGGGCGACTTCAAGCTACTCAAGAGCCCTTTCAGTCTGTTAGCGACGCAAGTAATGCTCTCGTAACTTTAGTTCCTCTTTCAGTTTAATGACTTACATGTGTGTTCCAAGCTATTGCGATCGACGTTGAATTGACAACACTGGGTCTTCCACCACACCTTCGCCCACAGAGGCTTGGAACAGAGTACTCATACTCAAAGAACTAGCCCATTGTACTTCATGTATATTCCTTTTACTGGAATTTCTCAATTTTTGATAGAAATATGAGGAAACACTTCAGTGATAAGATGCCCAAGGTACCAGAACTCGCCACATCAACACCGAGTACCTGCAGCCTGATGCGATACTTATACAGAGACGCCAGACACTCACAGAGATAATGCTCCGCAACAAAATCGCAGCATGTTGTATCCCTTTTGTCCAGGTGTTTAGCGAAAGCGTAGTGCCTCTTAAGGACGCTCGTAAGCAGTCTGCAGTCTTTCGTAGTGAGGCACAACAGGACAGTTGCAGACATCTTGGAAGCATTGAAAACATTCGATTGGTCTATCGGATTCCTGGAGAGTGTTGACATCTGCAGTTATGCCCAGTCGAAGCCCTAACTGAGGATGCAGGCAGTGCTAAACACTGTTTCGATATGTTCACGGCAACCTTCTCCTTGCTTCCTTTGTCGTTAGAGCCTCCACCCAAACAGGGGCAGCGTGCCCCGGTGCCTCGACGCTTGGCAGTATTATAGAAACTTTTGATGTAACGGTGTGACTTCCTTCCCTTATGTCTACGTATTCCACATATTTGCGGCTGGTTATTGGGACAGCTTCGCGATCTGCTGGTTTTAGGCTGGGGGATATAAGCCAGTCTTTGATAAAGTTGAGTGCATTGTTCGTAGCTGAAGTATCTCGCAAATATTCTTTGCAACAGTGCTCTGCCGCAGTGAGCGATCTATCGTATACTCGTATGATCTGCTCAAGTATTTTGCCCAATGTGTCCATTAGACATATAGTATTGGCGAAAAGATGCTGCTTCTCCAGGTGGTTTGTTTCCTTTTGGGAAGAGTAACAAATGTCGCAGCTCCCAATGTTTCAGTCACTTTTGCTTTGTTGTTAAAAACATGTCTTTTCTCATTTGAACGGCGGCTTTCACAGCCTTATTTGGAATGCCATCAAGTCCAGGCGCTTTGTTGATATCTATCTTCATGCATACATTGAGATGTTCGCCTGGTGTTATTATTGAAATTGCCTCTGTGCTGAGATCTACGATTATATTGTACAGAGTCGATGGTCTCTGTTGGAATAGGTGCTCTACAATAGACCTTAGCTTTGTTGGACATGATAATTGTGGAGACCTACAGCTTCTTTTTATGCGTAGTCGTTCTTGAAAATCGTCACTCCTTCTAGAACGCTGCACTCTCCGCCGGGCTTGTAAGTAATTTGCTCTGAGTGCTTTTATTTCTTGGCTCCACCAGCTGATATTCATCAGCGCCTGCTGATAGGTAACATACGAGTAAATGATCAATTCACGTAGTTTGGTGAATCATCTTTGTCTGCCAAATAAGACCGAGCTGATACTGTGACAGTCTCCAGTGCCTCCAATGACCAGGCGCCTCCTCTTATGAAAGTTAACATCATGCTCGAATGCTTTCACTCATTTTTGGCGCTTCGTATCTTTGTATCGGAATCGCACATCACATTCAGGATGTCCAATTAGGCATTGAATTTATGGCGGTGCCTAGTTAGTTGAAGAATTCGTCGTTTTTTTATTTTCGTCAGCATAATTGAGTGGAGTGTAGCAATGTCCTATGGCGAATCGGTCATTATCTTAACGTAGAATGTGACGAACGATGTGAGGCCTTATTACACTGAGATCCACCCCATTTTCGGGAATGATCCTATGGACTGCTAGAGTAGATAACCATTTTTTGCATTCTTCAGCTAGGTCTCCACATTCCAGAATCCAGTTCTTGTCCGATAGACAATTGCCAATTTCTGTCAACAATGCTACAGTGTTGCTGTTACACACGTACAGGTATAGTGTTTTCCAAGAAACATCAATGAAACGTCATATGGAGGCGATAAAGTAGACCTTGCTAGCAGAGCTGCAGGCATGCGTTTGTATGGAATCATCTTGATTTTAGACAAACTAGACAAAATAGAATATTGTCTAAGTCTAAAGGGTCTGTATTAGACATTTGCCTACATATGAGCAATGGCTATACAATTAGTTGACCCTGATTAGTGAAATAATGATTTGGCAAATTTGTAGACCTATGAGGTACACTCTAATTTCATCCATTTACGTTCAACATGCAGGAGGACGATTCGAATTGTTTTTCTGTTGGAATAGAATACTCAAACTATACTGTACTCTTCTATTGTTAATCTTAATTGAGTTCATCAGTCTTTCGATAAAGAGAAGGAAACGCTTCAATGGTAGCACAGCAGTATGGTTGGTCTCCCTGCAGCCCTAAGAGTCATACCACCTACAGCTGTGCTCACAATAGATCCAACTGCGAATGGATACCCTCAGGGTCCTGCGCAGCAAGTTCACCGGCAATTTCATTTGGCGCAATCTCATCGTGACAAGATTAAGTGAATTCATTCTTACTTCTCGCATTGGATTGATAGTCGCTTTAAACACAGATAGTTCATTACCATTAGGATTGACTAAACACGTATCTCCGCTTGGAAGGTAGATACAAGTTTTCCTCACGAGCAGTAAGATCTAACACTGTTGCCCTCCAGAAAGGCGCTAGTAAAGATTTGGCTACTATATTCCGAATTTCGGAGTGTTTCTTCCAGGTTGTCTGCTGCTCCGAGCGTTTCGAACTTTTCGCAACAGTCTTTCACATTTAGTGAAGACACCGTTCAGATTCTGAACAGCTTCCTCTACAGTCGGAGGAATTTTGCCGGAGTTGCTAAAATCGTCCTTAAATCGTGTTCATACCGTTCTCACTTTCACTTTCCTACTATTCAGCCAGGTCGGGACCTGGGATCTGATTTGGAATTCGATTTGATTCGATTTGAGTACTTATGACCTGAAATTATGAGTTAGATACTGTACTTTCAGAGCGTCAACTAGATCAAACAACAAGTCATATTTAAGCCTATTTAGTCACAGACTACACGTAGACTCAAAGTGGGCTTTCAGTTAGAGCTATGCGGTCTAAAAAGCCATCAAAATGTGTATGGCTACTTTACATGCTTAGCTACTACAAGTTTAGTTTACTCAGGATTTAGTGCGTTGACTTGATATTCTCCAGACACTTGATAAGTACCATGCTACTGTCCTTGGAAGCCAAAGTCTAATAGGCCTAAGGTGATTCTACCTTTTGTTTCCCTGTAAAGATGGTACGGCATTTCTTTTGATATTTCGCAAACTAGTGAACATTATTGGTTGTGCTTCCTTAAACTGCACCAATTACTTCAAATTGTATTTGCTTCTTTAAGCTACCTCCAGGAGATTGCAATCATTTGACAACTGAACCCCGTTCTTTAAAGTGTGCAGCCACGTATAGATCACATGTGAAACAAACTTAGTTTCCACGCAGCACTTCTTAACTCAGTATGATTCCTTGAATCACGGAACACTCAGCAATCTCAAACCAACGAAAAATCTGTAGCCTCTCTGTTTTCTATTTCAGAACTTAAGGAAGTCTTAAGGTGCTTACGCCTTTTTGACTCATCATGGAAGCATGACATTCGTATTGCTAATTAAAATTAATTACGTAGCAACAAAGCATGAATTCAAATCTATTCATCGAGGACGGGATACTGGTACATCCTTAGTAGGCGTTATGGCGTTGCTTGTATATTCAATCCTTGAAATAGGAATGCAAGGCGCAAAGAAATTCCAAGACTTAACGAAAGAACACGGTCTTTCGCTTTAACCCGCCAAAGCTTAGTTGGCCTTGGGAGTTTCACTGCTTAACTCGTCGACTAATGCCAATGGATATAAAAGTTGTGATCCGTTGGATGCGAATTCTGTCTATCTACATACTGGTATGTGTTTGTGTGCAAGTGACTGCCATGAAGAGAGTTCAAGGATACCATCGCATTGAGGGGCGAATATAAATCATTTGTCTTGGATTTGCAAGATGTCAAACGCTTAATGGCGATAAATCTCGTTGAAGATGAGTTCCCTCTGCTTCTGCTCCTTCTTCGACTCTCGAACAAGGAGTGTGGGTGTATGGCTTTCATCTTTTTCACCATCTTCCCATCTGCTTGCTCCCGATTCGTGCCGGATGTCATGTCTACGGAAGTGACATTATTTTTGATATCCTTGAATGTTGTTATTTTGAGTTTAAATATTAATGTGGATTAGATGGGGATTTGTCTTGTTGTCAGGGGAATGAAAGGAAAAAAAATATAAGACATAAAGTGACCGGGTGTGAGAGGTAACACTTGGAATAACAATCTCAAGGTGATAGCGATGTTGAAGGGTGAGGAAAAGATTTCGAGCAACGCAACGTTGAGGGAGATCGTAAAATTTGGCACTGAAATCGTGGTAGGAAAAAATTTCAAGACCATGAATAAGGCAATTAATTTTTAAGATGTAAAGAAATATTCTGACAATCTGTTGACTAATGTCGCCCTTATATCCTAAACGAATGTCCACGTGTCCATAGTTTGTTTAGAGGCACATGGGTCCTCTACCCGACTACGTCGATATTATTGTTGATGAAATATTTGGTATTGCTCTCAGTTAATTCCATATCAAGTTGTTGAGTTTTTGTTTTAGATAGAGTATATATAATCTTGTGGTCCAGCAGCCAGGTAGACCTGAACTAAACAGCGCGGAATCAAGGAAATCATATATTAGATGATCGCCTTTCCACAATATTGCAAATTTTTGGTAAAATCCTGAAGAGCTACTCTAAAATGCACGTTATCGCTTTTCACCTTGACACCATATCGTTAGATCAGTTTCCCAGAGGGCAGAGACTTCGGATTAGCCCATCGCCGTCTCAAGTCGAACAATCCGGCTTAAAACCAATATCATTGAGAGTGTGGGTGTAGTGGGGTGCACATCTCATGGAAACCTTTTCAAAGTCTGAACATAAAAGATGTCGACCCCCTTCTGCCTCTCACAGTTAAAATAACTCAACCAACTTTTGACACAACACAACGAGAGTACACGTCTCCTTCTAGTGTATTTGCATGACAAATCCGACTCAGTTTACTATGAAGAAGGTCTCCCTACTGACCTTACAAATCTGAGGAACTTGTATATTAAGTTCTACGAGATTTTCAATATGTCTCTCCAAAAAGTCGCACACGACCTTGCAGCTTTCGCTAACTATGTGTACTCAAAAAGGATCTCACACCTTCAACTTAGCAGAGCTGACAACGACAAAATTGTTCATCCCTAACGTGATACCATTACCAGTGTTTCACCCATCCACTCCTACGCCCTCTCGAAATAACCTTCTTCTTACCTGCTACTATCAAAACCGAAGATGACTGCCGCAAATCTCAGGCTCTCCCATTTGAGGACTACGTTCTGACCGAAACTAAACTAACCCGATGTAAAGAATTAGGAATTATTCCCCCTAGTGTTTCAACGTTTTACGAGACGACGACCTTACCGGTCCAAAAAATGATACTCCTTGTCGAGGTGTCCTACTGGCCGTGCACAATGACCTAACCTCTTCTTCAATCGCTGTTTCTACTTCTTCTAAGCTTGACTACATTTCAATAAAGATAACACTCGTCTGCAGGTACCTGTGCGTTATGTGTTTTTACATAGTACCGGCACAACCTATCGAATGCTACCAACTCGAATATCGATATAACGTATCAAATAATTTATTTATCTGATCCTTTCGATGATATGATCGTATTCGGTGATTTCAATCTACTTTAACTGCACTGGACTCAATCAGAGGATGAATCTCTTTCTATCGCAAACCCTAACTCGAGTAAAGAATGCCTCTTCTTGGATAAGCGTACAGACTCTAGCTTGTGTCAAGTTAGTGGCACCATTGATAACTTTCCTCCTATCCGGCCGACCCCATCTGCCGCTGCCTCTTCTTACGACTTTCATAAACCGAATTTCCGCAAAATTAATACATATTTAAGTAAGTGTTCTTTTAATTTCGCCAATATGTCCCTCAGTGATGCTCTCTCTATCTTCAACAGAGAACTATTCATTTTTATTTCTCTCTACGTCCCCTATTGGCGCAAAAAAAAAAAAACCATCTACGAGCCCGAGTGGTATAATCGTAACCTTCGCTCTTTACGTAACAAGAGAAACAGATTGTGGGTAGTTTTCCTTCAATCTAATTCTTTTGCTGACTATTCCAACTATCTCGGCCCTTCAATTCGCCCAGCTTTATAGGGTTCTCTATCAGCGATACCTGGATAGTATCTCATACGAAAATACCATACTGATCTGCGTACCATAGCCAACTTTTTTGCTACTTATTTCAAATACTTGCTTAACTTCCCCTTTGGCCCCTCTGTTTCACAAAGGTCCACTTTTCTTCATCCTAACTATTAACGATCTTGAAAGAGTCATTCAAATTTTTTAAACCCATTTCCTCACAACATGACTCCAGCCTCCTTCTAATAGATCTTAAATAGTTTTTCCACCTGGTGCATCAAGAACTGCTTAGAACTCAACGTCACTAAATGTCAACATTTGGCAACAAGTCTGCTTACCGAATTTACCTTCTCCACGGCCAACCTACATATAGTATATCCCTTGTTGAGTCTAATATGCAAACTCATCAGTTTGCTTCTTTAAAATATTGTCCAAAGAATTCTGCAACCCGTACGTGACCAGATCACTATACATCACTCACGTTAGCCCCTTTTTCGAGTACGCTAGCCAAGCGTGGTGTCCCTTTCAACGAGTTCATGTATCCCATATTGAGAGCATCCAGCGTCGTTTTCTTAGATTTTCTCTTCGAGGTCTACCTTAGAATGATGCTCTAATCTTACCTCCATATCGAGACCGTCTCAAGCTCATTAACCTGAAAACCCTTTAGGAACGAAGGGACGCAAAAGACATTCTTTTCATTCACCGACTCTGCATCAGAAAATCAGACTTTATGTTCTTCACGTCTGTGTATCGCTTTCCGAATGTTCGTTCTTACTGGGGACGTTCATTCGAAACAATCCGGACCACAATGACTCGAATGAGATACGAACAATGCTTTGGGTCTGTTCCGATGCTTCATCGTCTTTTCGTAGACAAACAGATGTGTGCTTCGAAATTGGGTGGCAACGCCACCCGTCAATACATGCCACCGAAACCACATAAATGGGGAACCAAGCTTGTTATGTGATCACATGGGTTTCTCATATACTTTTGAAATTTACTCTGGCGCAGCAGTCAATGTGGTACCAGAAAATGCACCAGATCTCGGAGCTTCGTCAACTGTCTAGCAAAAGCTAATGATAATTCTTACACGTCATTGGGAACCGTGCGGCAGTCAAATCGAGTCTCCAACATTAAATTGTCGAGCAAGGCTGAATTGATGAACCGTTTTGTGGCTGGACAACAAAAGCATTCGACTGCTTTCAACTTATGTCGGTGTCAAACCGTTTATCTCTACCAAGCTTGGTCCACCACCCTCCAAATCCTCGCGATGGGATGGAAAAAATCAGCAACAAATAAAAGTTGGGCAGTGTCGATCATCCATGAATCTTCTTGTTCGCTATCATATTCGTATTAAAACCCGAAAATGAACGAACCGTATCTTTTCCCACCTGTTGGATGTGGCGACTTGATAATTATCCTCGTAGGCCAGTACAGGCCACCTAGTCGTTGAATGGGAAGAAAGCTTTGGAATAAGTGTGACACAGGAGAAGACGGTTCCAATGCTCCTTAAGGGCAAATTGAACACAAGAAGTCGGTTTCCTGTGATTCAAATGAACGGCGTTAGCATTAGCTGTGTGACCGAAGTCAAATATCTAGCCGTAACGCTGGGGTGAGCGTATGAAATTCATGCCTCACCTTGTATGAATGAGGCAACGCATGTTGAGTGCCGTAAGCCAGGTAAAGCGCATTCTGCGATCCGACTGGGGGCTTAACAGGGGTCCGTATCATATATGATGGCCTTTCGTTGCTTGTGCAACACATGGAACATCGGCATGGTACGACAGGTTTACGACTGTGGGTGGCTGTCGTCGGATTTTGGCTTCTTGATCTGGAAGTGATATGTCGTAGTAATGCTTTCAAGATTAGAAAAAGTCTCCCTTTAAATGAGCGAGACTGGGTTTCCAGAACTGGGTGGCCTTTATTTGAGGAAGCGTAAAGCTTTGCTACATGCATGTGTTTTATCTAGATGCCAATCTAGATGGGATGCTAGCGAAAGCAGTAGAGTTACTTATGGCGTCCTAAGGGATGTGCTGACCATGCGAGTATTTCCTGAACGGAGTTTTCTCTCAGCCTGGGATTTTTGTTTACCGGGCATGGCTCCCTTAATGCATTTTTGCATAAGAGAGGGCTTAATGGAGTTGCGAGCTGCTCATGTGGAGCTACCTACGAGGACATGCAGCCAGTCCTATCTGAGTGTCGCAATTATTCAGATGTTAGGGACTTCATCTTTGATGGTGAAATCTATGATGTTAGTGGAGTATTCACTGACACCGTTTCGGAAGAGAACTATTTAATAGAAGACGCAGTAGGCAGTTAGCGGGTGGAATTACAGAATAGTTGAATTTTGGGTTGTAAAGTGCCTCACTAGAAGTGACCGATATTGTTTTAACCCCTTGAAAAATAAAAATAAAATTGCAATTGCAGGCCACCTCTCCCTTTGTGCTCTCAGTATACGTATTCTACGCACGACCTGATATAACCCTTCACAAGCCTGCTCATTTTAGGGAATCAGTGGGTGCTTTATATTCGCTGTAGCATTTCAACCTCTGCAAAGTTGCCACATTCATCATGGCATATTATGAGGACTTTCCAGCTTATTGCTTTTGGCACTACCCATTTTGTGTCATCGCCGATTCGACGAAACAGCAGGTTTCCTCTGAGAAAGTAATGTTTTTCTTAGCTGTTTTCTAATCGAGCTCGTTTCTTTCATTTGGAGCACAGTTATAATGTCAACGCAGACCCGGATCCTGCCATTGCATACTGGCTACCCAATTTTCCTGCGAGATGTTTATGTTCAGGATGAAAATAGATGCCTCTTCCACCATGGCGGCCTAGCGCATCTACGTAAATTGCCCACTTCCCCTGTTGATAAATTGCTTTGAAGTCGAATTCTTGTATTTCCAGCCATCATCTGACTAATCGTGGAAACATATTGAATTTGGCTTGCGTAGCTACCTTGAATTCTCAACCGTTGAGGTATATTCAGAATCTCTCCAAACTTTCGACCACCGCCAAACCGTCTAATTCATAACTGTGGTATTTGTTCTCGTTTTCCTTTAATTTACCGCTGTAGTATGCTACTGGACACAGATCTTTGTTTTCGTTGGAGCTTTATAGTAGGATACCTCCGAGTTCTTGTGCCCAAGTGTCTGTATGCACTTCACGAGGGCATTCAACGTTGTAGAGTGCTATTATAAGAATGGTGGGTTGACGAGTGCATACTTTAGCATCTTAAACGCCTTTTCCTGTTGTTCTGCCCATATACCATAAATTCCGTTTGCTTTTGTTGCATAACCCTGTACATATTTCGGAATCGAATTTGTTACCTCACTTGTCGTTTACTTTGAAATCATACATGTCCCAGGCTTGTCATTGGGTATGACTTTTAGCAAAGGCTTGTAAGCCTCGTGACTGATGTAATTTGTGAATCATGCCAGCATTTATTATTCATGCCACACGATTTTGCTTATTCGCTGGGCATCTTACCAAGACACCTCTTGATCACAAAGAAGCAGAGTGTTTGTCTGTTGAAAAGTTTTCTAAGGCAATATTCAGAGACTTCCCCTTATGGCTGAGCAAAAGTAGTACATTGTGATGCCCCCAAATCTGGAGGAAATCTACTCGTATAACCGAGCTAATTGAATACCACGGTTAATGGATCAACAGCTCGTGAAACTTTAAAGCACCCCATCCATCCACAGTAGTTTTCGTCAGTCCACATGAAAGTTGTCAATAATTACACGGCCATAGGTGCACAATTACCGTAATTTGGACGATTTTTGAATGTTTACGCTGTTTGAGAATGAACTCACGAAAAAGAAGCAGTCGCACAACTTTAATGAAAAGCTTCAATAAAATACTGTCACGGCCGTGGATGATGGTGTGTGGTGTATGGTGTATGGTGTGTGGCTAGTGAATGGTAGTGGGTGTAGGGAGTTCCTTTTGTCAACATCGACGTCAACAACAACGTCATCGTTTTCCAATTGAAAACATTCTGCGCCCTCGACTTGGTTTTCCATTTTACGTTTTAAATTCTGCAATGCCCCAATGTTGGCGCTGTTGTTGCTGTTGGGTAGTGTTTTGTTGTGCAGTTTGTCGCGTTGTTGTTACGGAATGACGATGATTATCCATCCATTCATCCGGACATGCACGCGAGTTAAATTTACCTATTATGTAGTTTCAGGAATTCATTTAATTTTTTCCCCATTTTTGTTGTTGTTGTTGCTGTTGCTTACTCCCTGCAAACATGGAACAGGAGGGCCTGTGTCCTGAGCGTTCATGTGTATGTTTATAGAGAGGAATAATGGTGAAACGATGCCGAGAGCAATGACGATGGCGAAAACGATGACTACGACGACTTCGACAAAACTAAAAGTAGGTACTCACATTGGTGACGTAGGGTGGGTGCTTCATTTTACGGGTAACTTGGATGGGTATGGTAGGATTCGTCCTGCTTGAATGCACACTGAATTTCTCTTATTTTTCTTTCACAAATATGTGCTGTTCCTCTCAGTATGAACGGTTTGCATGGCTAGGATGTGGATTTGTCGTCATAGTGACGGGCATATATTTCTTTTGAATCTTAGGCTTGAATTATCTTTACGATTGGAAAGAGTTGAAGTGATTTTGACACGGAGTCGAGTTTTAACGGCAATAGATGTCAACATTCATGCATAGACAGAGTGTTAGCCTTGATGGAATTTTATGTTCTCAAAGACAAAGAACTGGATATTGAGGCATGAAGAGTAGTGTATGAACGGAAGAGCCTGAAGGTTGACTCAACCAGACGAAATCAATTCATTTTGGAACGTAATGCTGATATTTAGGGCGCCATTCAGTGAAATTTAGTTTTATGTAGATCCATAGTGGTACCATAAGGCTTTGAGTGTTTTTCGATGTTAATTCCTCTTCGATTCGATTCTTTCGGCTATGGATCGGGGTTGTCTGGACTCCATTATGGGCTACATTTTCAAACCTTTACGCCGTCCAAATAAGATATCTCGGAACTCTATCGTGGAACGCCTTTTTCAAGATTATATGCAGATTATTCGAAGCTTCTCGATTTTTTTCGATCACCTGATTCCTGGGGTGGCCGTGGTGTAGTGGTACTAACAATCGCTTCTCACTCGGAGGGTCCAGGTTCGAATCCTGCCCATGGCAAGTCAGTTTTTCATTTGTGTAATTGGAACTCAGACAGAAAAATTCTGCGTGTTAAGGCATAACACTGACACGTAGATTTGGCTGTTGTAGAGTTTCAAGCACGGAAAAAAATACTGTGAATTATACCTCGAATCACTCTGAGTGAAGAAAAAACTCTGTATCCTATTCTAACTCCCATCCCTGGAGAGCGAATATCGAAACCAAACACACCTGAGTTTCAAACTACTACAAAATAATTTTCCTTTCTCCTCCTTCTAACTTTCCGCCCGCGCCCTGGCAACAGTAAAAGGGTATCTAGCCCCTTAGGCGCGCGTAAATTATAAAAAAAGGTCTTCCGTCAAACTGCCTCCTAAAAAGCCTCACGAGTGTAGAACTCTCTCGTATAATTTAGTAACATGCGATATTAGTTTCACCGATGAGCGGTTGTTGCAATTTCTCGTGTCGCCTTATCTAAGATTCCCGATCTGGGCCTCACTTGAAGATCTAGGCCCAGTAGACCTAGTAAGATCAGTAAAAGGTTGTAGGTGGGCCTCGACTCATACAATGGGTGGAGATTGTGCCCCAACACAGTTCCGTATTGGTATCAAAGGGGAATGACAGCGATGGCAAGGTGTATCCTTGCTCCCATGGATCTATGGGCATCCCGTAAACTTAAGTCTACATGACAGGTGTTTACGTAAAAACTTGACACTATGGTCCCTGCCCGGCCTCCCGGCCAATTATCAAGGCTTTGCCCGTCAATAACGTTGTCTAATATAGTGCACAGGCAGAGCTAAGTACGGGTTTCAGATGACCACTTACAAGTTGCTGGTCATAGGTACTCTTGGTGACAGAACCACCGGTAGTCCACACCAGAACTTAAATCACGATTCTGTAGGAGTCCGGAACCTTCCTGATTTCAGTCCGGGCCTTGATATGAATAGCTAGAATCACTAGTCGCAGGAAATTTTTTTTCTAGTTGGTTTCGACTCGAAGTAGAGTTGCAATAAGTCCTGAGTGCTGTGATCCTAAGATTAACAAGATGTTTTGGATCGGCCTCGACTCATACCAAGGGTAGAACTTGTGCCTCCAATTCAGTTCCAAGCGATGACAAGGTGTATCCTTCCTCCCATGGATATATGGACATCCCGTGGAATTAAGCCTTCACAGATAGGAGTTCACGTAAAACCCTAAAGACGCTCTGTCATCCATATCTCGGACGGTGATCCGAAGCACCTGGTCGACCTCTGTTAATTGTTATTGTTTGGCTTCCGTAAAATCTGCATTTTATTTTGGTGCGGGGCAACCGCGGGAATAGTGCTGCGCGTGTTTTGACCTTACACTTCTTCCACTGATTGTCTCCTGCTTATGCATTATCATAACATTTCGACTAAAGGTAGCCACAACTCATTGCCAAAGGCTAGAAAGGATTGAAGATACGAACTGCAGTGCTGAACAAAAGGTGATTTGAATATGAGAGTACACATAGGGGAAGGAGAAACTATACTTAACAACCTCAGCCGAAATGAAGCGGCGGTGCAAGAAAGATAAATGTAGTCTTAAGTTACCTTAACAATGGATTACGCAAAGTGCAGGGGAAAAAGACCTGTGCCATTCTCTAGGGCAGAGAGGGCAAAGGATACGAATTCAAAGAGATTTGTGGTGGTTGACCTACCCTTTAGGAAGCCATGTTGTCTAGGGGAAATAAGTGATTTGCATTGGAAGCTTAGAGCTTCATACAAAATACTTTCGAAGAGTTTGGGTATATGGGAGAGTTTAGCGATGGGACGATAGTTGGTTATTTCATTTTTTGATCCTTTCTTGTGAAAGGGATAGACGGAAGAGATTAGAAAGGGTAAGGCAAAGAGAGGAGGAACATTTTTTAAGGAATATGGCAGGGAAGCCATCTGGGCCGGGTGTGAATTCGTCATTGAGTTGGTGTAATTTATATTCGATATAAGACGGGTCCAAGATATGCGAGAGAAGTGGGCCATTGGAGAAGTTCAGTAGGTAACTAAAATAGAATGGATCTGGTACAAAGGAGTCGTTGGTGAAGGATTGTTTAAAAAAGGTGGCAAATAGGTTGGCAATGGTGAGTGGATTGGTTGATGACCTGTTGTTGAAAGAGAGGGAAGGAGGGTAACCATCGGACTTTCTTTTGTAGTTAACAAATTGGAAAAAGGACTTAGGGTGGTTTATAAGGTTGACTTGCGCATTGTTAAGGTAGCGCTGGTAAAGGGAATTGTAAAGTTCGGTGAAATGAAGACAAGCACCAAGATAGTTGGAATAGTCGGTAAAGGATCTGGTACGCAGGAAAACAGCCCATAACTTATTTCTCTGATTTCTTAAGGAACGAAGCTTGCGATTATACCAGGGAAGACTAGTAGATGATGTTTTAAGGCGGGAAAACGGAACGTAAAGGGAAAAAGAATTAAATATTTCTTTATAAAAAATGGATAAGGCCTCATTTATACTTAAGTTGTGAAAGTTAAAGAGGGATCTGCTGAGATATTCACTGATTTTGTGAAAGTTTGCTTTATGAAAGTCGTGGGATGAGAGAGTTGTGGGGGAGTGGACTGGAATGAAGAGTTATGAAAAAATTAAAGTAGAGGGGGGGGATGGTAGTTATCGATTGTTGAGAGAGATAGGGGACAAAATGAGACTGAGGAGTTAATTGGATCTGTTGTGAAAATAAGGTCTAATTGCCTGCCCATAAAATTGGATATACCACTGACTTGGCATCGACTTGATTCTTTTAAGCGATCTAAGAAGAGACATTCCTTAGCTGAGTTGGCGTTTGAAGCGATGAAAAACGATTGATCTTCTGATGGAGTCCACTGTAGCTGAGGAAGATTAAAGTCGCCAAAAATAAGGATATCATCAATAGGGTCTGACAGGTTAATTAAATGATCGATCGCATCAATAACAAATTGGCAAGATTCGATAGGTTGAGCTGGTAGGATGTAGCAACATATAACGTAAAGGGACTTGAGAGGGAGTGATATTTTTATTGCGACAAAGTCGGCTTTAGAGGATGAAGAAATTGTAATGGGGGAAGAGTTAAAGCTGTTGTCCATCGCCAGTAGGACGCCTCGACAGGGGAATCTTTATTTGTGTGGGTAGGATCGTCGTCGCGGAAAATATTAAAAGTAGGAGGGAACAATTCCTGGTTCTTTATGTCGGGAGTCAAATTGGTTTCGGTCAAGGCGTAGATATCAAACGGAAGAGCATGCGATTGACGTAGGACAGCATTAGTTTTAGAGCGAAGACCTCTTACATTCTGGTGGTAAAATGTAAGAGGGATGTTGTGAGGTGGAGGTGTGAGGCAGGATGGTTTAAGCGCTGGTGAGGGAGGCACGTTATGGACGAAAAAATTTGTTGTGGTCGGCTCGGCTTCGCTGTAGGTGTGATACTCGTTTAGAGTGAACATAGTTGCCGAATGCAGCGAGGGCGTCTGCTACTTTCTGAGGGGACATGTTAAAAATCTCGTGGTACCTGACAAAAAAGGTTCCTGAGACTGATAGGGTCGGTAGAGAGGCCTTCCTGTTGGATGGAAACCATGACGCTGGTTTTGGTTTTCCCTTCGTAGCAGACCGAGTCCGATTTGTCATGTAGATAGGCAAGAAAGAGACGAATGTTTTCATATATCTTTCTTTCTCTGAGCCTAGAGAGAGCATATCGACTTTCTGTAGTGCCATTGGTTTGCTGCGTTAGTTTAACAGTGGGGGAAAAAGGGAATCAAGAATAGTAGCATTGGAGGAGGGAGATAGAGATAAATGATTGGATATGGAGTTGGACGAGGGATGAGATGTGGGGTTTAGGGTATGGGAGTTAATGAAATTAGGGTACTTCGCTCCAGTTTTAAGGTCGAAGTTGGGAATTGAGTTGCTAGCTGGGTTTGGTGGCGTATCAAAAATAGGCACTGGGGCCCGTGAAACCGAGGGGGAAGGCGAGCTGGAAGCGGGATTTAAGATAGGTGTTAAGTCAAAAGAGACACGTTGACGTCGGGGCTTGGTTTGGTGTGGAATAGAAGGAGTTGGAGTATGGGTGAGAGGCTTAAAATTAGGAAAAATTTTAGTTTTAAAGCTCCAACTGGAGCTGGGTCTGTTTAGAGAAAAGGAGGTGGGTCTTGGCAAATTGGATTTACTTGCTACCTTGATAGATGGTTTAGGTAAGACGGACTGCTTGACTTTATCCTGCTTCTTGGTCGTATTTTCCAACCATTTGCAGACACGCATCTTTCTAATGTTGAAATTGTTGCTGGCTTGATTATGGAATAGCCATTCGTATTTGGCCGGCATATTGAGCTTGAAGCTGCGCTTACTTCTGTGGTGAGATGTTGGAAGTAAATTGCAGTGGCTAATGGTGATGCCATATTTCTTTACGAAGAAATTCGAGATCCAATCATTATCAGCGTTTGGTGGGGCGCCTTTGATAAGAAGCGTAGTGACCAATTGATTTTTCGAAGCAAGATTATCAAGTCTACGCTGCCATTCGGAAAGTGTCCAAGTTGAGTTGAAGTGATTGATAAGCCTCCGTGGGGCAGCGATTGGAGGTGTTGACATAGATGTGGTCTTTATTATCACGTTGGAAGAAACTTCGCAGGAATCAGTAGGTTGAACCGTCCGCAGATGACTTGTATGTGGGGGTGAGTATGAATCTACTTCAGGTTCCATTAATTCAGCCATTAGCGATGTATTATAGGGAACATTTTGGTAAGGCTGCGGGAAGTTTGGTGGGTCAACGATTTTGCTGTTTATTGTTGCGATGTGATGTTCAATATCGCATACGAGGGATCAAGTCGCAGTAAGTTCATCACTGACATCGTTCACTTTGTCGAAGATAATTTCGAGCATAGGATCGGATTCTTTAGGAGATGGTTGTTTGCGTGACGAGGACTGGAAATGAATGCCAATGTCGTCACGCAGGTGACGTAAGGAAGTTTCTTCATTCCTGGATCTCCCGGAGTCTAATTTGATTAGACCAGCAATTTGTTTATCCATATGCTTTACTTTGGATTTTATTAGTTCGGCTGAGGTCTGCACTGAGTTCCGTAACTCTTCACCACTTTTAACACTGCTTTCGATGACCGAAATTTTGTCCGTGATCTTCTTCGCGAGTGCGTCTTGGTAGGAGTCATATGAATCGCTTAGGCATTTTATTGCCAAAAGAACATGCGAGAGTGAGATACACTTGCACTCATCACAGAAGAAAAGGAGGTTATCAGAGAATTCCTTGATAAACACCGTATTGCTTTTGTTTAACCCGACACAAACGGCATGAAAGGCTTTCCCACAGATGCCCTTGCAAGCTACCCAGTCAGCACTGCAGTCATCGATTACACAATTGGCAATTCCGCAAGATATATTTAAATTAGTTGCGTAGGTCAGTGAGGGTATAAATATTAGGTCGAAATATTGTTTTTATTTTTTTTTTTTTTGTATTGCTTGGTTGCAATTTTATATAGTTAAAGCACTGAAAAAATTGCACAAAAAAAAATAGAGAATTCAAGCACTGGGGTTAAGAACCGGAAAATGCAATTTGACGAAAATTAATTAAAGGGAGAACAAGAAAAACACGTCTGTCTGGTTTGAGTAACGGACTAGAACTGTGGAACTAGGGACATTTGACCGGATGTGGGCAATGTATTCCAATTTTGGTCGGATGAATGCCTTATATTTTGAGGCCAGATCAGAAGGGCTGAAATATTTCTCACATGGCTTGGGGAAACCTAAATATGTCGCAGCATTTTTGGCGACAACAAATATGTGGTCACTCCAACGTAGGTTGTCATTGACACACATACCGAGAACGGAAAGTTTTTTGGTTTCAACAATACAAGTGTTAAAGATTCAGAAATATGCATGTTCGTTTAATAGAATTATTTGTTTGTAACATGAATTCATTGAACCTTTATACGATGTAACTTGAATAACTTTCCTCCTGTTTTGAATTCCTTGTTAAATTTTGCTTTGACTCATTGTATTGTTAAATAATCACCAACTTGTATCTCATTGTTATATGTCATTCTATAAATCCAATCTACAACAACAGTGTGCATAGATCACACTACCGATCGTACCATCATCATCCAACTATGCACAAAAAAGAATACGCAAAATTGTTGGTGCAGTTTATAGCACTTCGTGGGTGCAAGGTTAGATGGGTTGAAGAATTTTATACATTGTCACAAGTTGTGACAATTTATTTATTCACAAGGAATAAACACATTAAATAGTTCAAATTTTTTGCTTTTGTTTTGATTTTTTTCCTTTTCGATTGTGGTAGCAAGTACTTCTTTTTTGGTTTTATCGGTTGCTCCACAAATAAAAGTTGAATCCAATACAACAAGTGCTATTCATGGATAATGGCTCGGAGTTTAGATTTGGAAGCATTAAATACCACCCTGTTGCAGGTTCCCCATTTAATGATGAGTTTATATCGGAATTTAATGAGCTTAGCTTAGAGCTGATGAAACGACCTCAGATCGCCTCCAATGAGCTCTTAACCCCGTAGCAAACTGGTGCTAAAACGCTGAACTCAATGTTAACCCTAAAAGTACCATAGTTGTCTTCACCAAGAAAAGAAAATTAGACAAACTAAAAGATCCAACACTGTTTGCTGAACGCATAAGGTTTTCAAGTGAATTTCATTTCCTAGGGGTTACCCTATAACCCACATGGAATACACATATGTATTACAAAAAAACCGAGGTCTCACTATGGAGCAGCAAAAGTCTACTGGGTAAAAACCTTATGCATCTCCAATTTGATGGACTAAAACTAAGTCTACACAGGCTGGACTAAACAAACTTCGAAGACTAGCCTGTGTGTGTACTACGAGTGCAATAAGAACAGCACCCATCGCAGCATTAGAGGATCTGCTGAGCCTCCTCCTCATTTCCACATACAGAAAGAAACTTTGGCACGAGAGCAGCTCCAAAATAGTTCACTCAGAGCTTTCCCTGGAACTCAGGAGAAATGAACTATTGTAGTAGGAATTACTCTTACAGACAACTTTAAGGTGATCGATAGAACTGCGAACAGAATAAACCGCTGTTTACAAAAGATATACTGGTGTGTTACATCGACGCATCGAAAACATACGAAGGAGTTGGAGCAAGCAAATACGGACAAACCACCAATACCTCACTGTACGCAAAAATCGACAGACGCATCTCTGAACTTTAAGCTGAGATACACGCAATCGAGCTCTGCATTAGGTGGAAATTAAAGAAATCAGTCTCCAATAATTGACATTGATATTCTCTCTGACAACAAAGCGGCCCACTCGTTATCAACGCTTTTGAGATAACCTCAAAAATTGCTAGCTCCAATAGAGTCACAATGCTGAGATGGTAAAGAACGACCAGGCGAATTGGCCAGACAAGGTTCAGCCTCAAAATTAATGTTGCCACTGATGTACAATGTCCCATCTCTGATGTACAATGTCCCATCTCCAACATAATAGTAATAACTATCATTAACATTCATTAATTATCATTATCATTAACTATCATTAACATTTACATATTATACTTATGTGAAGCACACAATCAACTAGCGTGGTGGTCTTGACTCTTGACAGTTTTTCTGAGATCCAGTCCAATTTGTACTATGAAATAAAGAAGACAAAGAATTGAAAAGATAACGAGTTTAATTGAGAAACACAACATGGCGCAGTCGGTTTAAAGAAAAAAAAAATAAAATTACCAAGTGAAGAATTGGCGCAAATTTTACAACATGTGGAAAATATATACGGTGGCCACAAAAACCGACACTGAAAGTGAGGCTATCCAGACAGCAAGATTTTTGTCCTGTGCTGGAGAAAAAGCCATTGAGATATTCCAAACCCTGCCTATAATTGAAGCTAATAAAATCAAAATCAATGAAGTCATAAAAGCATTTGAAACATATTGTATGCCAAGAAGCAACGTGGTCTACGAGCGATATATATTCTTCTCAAGAATCCAAAAGGAAGGAGAGCCGTTCGAGCAGTTTCTATCTGACATCGTCAAATTAGCGGAAAGTTGTGATTTTGATTGCCAAAAGAATGACATGATCAGAGATCGAATCGTCATGGGTATTGCAGAGCCAAACATACGCTTGCAGCTATTGAAGACCGATAATCTTGACCTAACTAAGGCTAAAGAACTTTGTCGCGTGGCAGAGCAAGCAAGCATGCAAGCTCAACAGATGCAAGCAGAACGAGGATCATCAATTGCAGTAATTCTAAATAAAAGTCATCAACAACAAAATAACAAGCATTCTAATATAAATTTCAATAGCAGTAATCATGTTTCTAAATTTTTATCTAATTCTAATTATAGATCTCCAATGCATGTAAGAGAAGAGACCACCATACTCCGAGTAGTGAAGATCAAAAACAGTTGAATTCGAGAAGAAATATGAATGCTGTCGGGTGTGACAAGTGTAAGAGAAACCATATTCAAGGTCGCTGTCCAGCATTTGGAAAAAATTGTTTGAGATGTGGCAAGTACAATCATTTTGCATCAGCATGTAGATTTAAGGGTATAAATGATATTAACAGTAACGAAATGGATTACGAGGATGATGAGGATGAGTCATATATTGATTCGATAGAGGTGGTTGGTGTTAGTTCGGGTGGTAGCATTGGTTCGATTAATCAGGTTCGACAGAGTGGCAAGAGTTGGCATGAAAATATTACGATAGAAAATCGTTTGGTTAACTTTAAATTGGACAGTGGGGCCGATGTCAACGTTATACCATTTAAAGATGTAAAAAAAAATGAACTGTAAACATAAAATTAAACCGGTGAGGACTAAATTAGAGGCATATGGTGGTTCTCATATTCCAACGAAGGGGTTAGTTCGTCTTCGCGCTCAATATAAAAATAAAATAATTGAGGCAGATTTTATGGTAGTCGGCAATGATTCAAAGCCATTACTAGGGCTTAGTTCGCGTGTAGACTTAGGGTTAATTCAAAGGGTGCATGAAGTGGGCAATAAGAGTGAATTTATTCTTAAAAATAATGATGTATTTTCGGGTGATGGACGATTCCCAGATAAGTGCTCATTAGAATTAAAACCAAATAGTATTTCTGTAAGTAAACCTCCGAGGCGAATACCAATTGGTATCAGACAAAAAGTTAAGGAAGCACTTGAAAATATGGAGCGTCGCGGAATAGTCAGCAAGCGCGATCAACCGTCTGCATGGTCACACCAGTTAGTAGTTGTAGAAAAGGCCAACGGGTCTTTGAGACTATGCCTAGATCCCAGTGCCCTTAACGTGAATTTGAAAGATGAGCACTGTATAATTCCTACACTTGATGATTTTTGTAATGCGATGAGAGAACTTAAGTACTTTTCAGTTTTTGACTTAAAGGAGGGATTTTGGCAGCTTGAATTATGCCAACAATCAAAAGAATTGACAGTTTTTAGCACGCCATTTGGGTCGTATCAATATAATGTCTTACCTTTCGGCATTAAAACGGCACCTGAAAAGTTTCAAAAGTTAAATTCAAAATATTTTGCCAGTTTACCTGGCACATTTGTTTACATTGATGATGTTATAGTTGGAGGAAAATCAAAGAAGGAGCACGACGAAAATGTTGAGAGAGTATTAAAACGAGCTCGTGAAGTAAACGTTAAATTTAACAAAGATAAACTGCAGCTGTGCGTAAATAAAGTTAGATATTTAGGTCATATTTTCACTGGTGATACAATTTGTCCGGACCCAAGTCGAATTGAAGCTATTATAAAACTAAAAGAACCAAAAGACAAAAAACAATTAGAAAGCATTATGGGTATGTTCAATTACCTTCGCGCTTTTATACCTAATTTTTCGAATTTAAACGCATCTCTTAGGGAATTGTTAAAAAAAAATAATGAATTTCAGTGGTCTCCGAATCATAGCAAAGTTTTCAAAGAGATAAAAGATACTCTTGCCAAACACTCCATTCTTCACGTTTTTGATCCGAAGAAGCAAATCTTGGTTCAGACTGATGCTTCTCGAAATGGTTTAGGGTGTTGTCTCCTTCAGGATGGTAAGCCGGTGGCATACGCATCTAAAAGCTTAACTGACACTGAAACAAGGTACGCACAGATCGAAAAAGAATTATTGGCTGTTGTTTATGCTTGTGAGAAATTTAAGAATTACATTTATGGGTACCATTTACCGTCAATTCTGATCATAAGCCATTGGTAGCTATAGTAAAGAAAGATGTAGGTGAAATTCACTCGACTCGTTAACAACGCATGAAACTGAAACTCTCTAGATATGATTTTGAAATTAAGTTTGTTCCGGGCAAGTTCTTATATGTAGCTGACTTATTATCAAGTAATTTTATTCATGATCCTTTAATTGATATGGAATCGCCATTAAAAGATCTCGTACACAGTATCAATATGAGTGACCCAAAAAGAAAGATGTTTGAAGATGAGACTAGAAACGATGTTGTGCTACAAACTCTTGTACGCCTGTACGAAGATGGATGGCCATCAAATAAACAACAAGTTCCAGAAAATGTTAGGTTCTTTTGGCAATTTAAAGACAAAATATTTGTAGAAGACGGCTTGGTTTTTTATGAGAACCGAATTTTTGTCCCACACAATTTAGTTAACAAAATGCTAGATGTACTTCATAAGTCTCACATGGGTATAACAAAAACTCTGAATAAGGCTAAGACCACTCTTTATTGGCCCTATATGAATAGGGATATCTAAAAAATGATTTTTAAATGTCGAAAATGTGAAATATTTAGACCGGAAAATAAAAAGCAGTCATTAATTCCACATCCTGTGCCTGAGCGACCTTTCCAAAAATTTGGAATGGATTGTCTCGACTACGGGGGGAAATCGTATTTGGTGGGAATGGATTACTACTCCAAGTGGATAGAACTTCACCCAATCGCAGGCAAAACTGCATCAAGCATTATTCAAATTTTAAACAAAATATTTTCGATTCGTGGCATTCCACAAAATATTGTCGCCGACAATCAACCTTTCAATTCATATGAACTCCGAAATTTTGCAAAAAATTCAAACTTTGATTTTATATATAGCAGTCCGAAATACCCACGATCAAATGGTCTTGCTGAGAAAGCAGTACATATTGCCAAATCAAAGCTTAGAAAAATTAGTACATCCGAAGGTAGTTTAGAGCAAGCTCTTTTAGAGTATAGAAGTACACCAATACCAGGAATTGGGTATTCACCAGCAGAAATGCTGATGAATCGTAAACTAAGAACATGGTTACCGATAAAAGATGAAGATCTTGAGCCGAAAATTCCAAATGCCTTGCAAGCATTATTAGAAAAACGACAAGAAAAAAATTTAATACGTAATAATCCGGTTCGACCCCGTCACGAAATCAATCTTAAGGAAGGAGAAAACGTAGTATATAGACATAATAGAAAGTGGGAACCTGCTAGAGTAGTATCCAAACATGAACGTCCAAGATCATACTTACTTCAAAATGAAAATAACAGAATCATTCGTAGAAATACATTTCACATACGCAGGTCAATGAATTCTCCTCACATAAGGCTATCCGATGCGGAAGAGAGAACACCTGTTGCCTCTAGAAACAATGATCAAAACAATAATCGCTTTTCTCTTGAAATAAAAGATGCCAATCACAACAACTCATTTCCGTTATCGTATAACAACAATGCCGATCAAGAACCCGAATCAATGTAGCAACCGAGCGGAGAGTATACCACAAGATTTGGTCGAATAAGTCGGAAACCAAACTTTTATATATCTCAGTAAAACTAAATTCTTGTACATGAAATTGTGAAGTAAACTAAATTTCGAAAATTATTATTTTCATTCATATTATTTGTACCCTTACATCTGACTGCTATGAATTCAATTGTAAAGTCAATTAAAAGAAGGGAGATGATGTACAATGTCCCATCTCTGATGTACAATGTCCCATCTTCAACATAATAATAATAACTATCATTAACATTCATTAACTATCATTATCATTAACTATCATTAACATTTACATATTATACTTATGTGAAGCACACAATCAACTAGCGTGGTGGTCTTGACTCTTTGACAGTTTTTCTGAGATCCAGTCCAATTTGTACTATGAAATAAAGAAGACAAAGAATTGAAAAGATAACGAGTTTAATTGAGAAACACAACAGCCACGACCATTCTGCGACCATAAGCTCCATAAGAAGCTACACAAATAACTGACCAAAATCAAGGTAACATGAAAGTCAAAAACGTGTCCCCCAAAAGAACAAAACAACTCATATTTTTAGGGGTTAGATACATGCCAGTAACCGGATTCCTAACTGGTCACTGCACAGTCAAAGAACACCTCGTGACTATGGGGATAGCATAAGATAGTGAAAAAATAGCAGAGAATATCCTTTGCCCCTGTAACCGCCTAAGTAGAACACGTCTACGTCCTCTGGCCAAGCCATACCTTGAGGCAGAAGATATCACTCCAACCTCACTCAAAGATATAGCCGAAGTTATTAAAAACGGAGACATCTTGGGTGAGAGATTAAGGAATCGACTTCGGGAAGGCTCACGCTGCTCTATGTGTTCAAGTGCCTGAATATGATTTTTCCTCATGAAGTCGCCTTTTACGACATTATACTCGTATGAGCCATTGCTGCGCCTTGAAAAAATAATTGACACATCTGAACATAGCCAATAATCCTTATTATATGTGGGTATATATTTTCACTTCATATATGTACATACATGTACGTACCGGCAAGTACATATCCAATTTGACATAAATTTCAATTTGGCATCAAACGCGCCACAATTTTCTGGTAGCCTGTTTGATGTGATGTCCTTGACGAGCTTTGATTTCTGTACTCGTATATACATATCTATATTTCTTAATTGTAAAAATTGTTTGACAATGGATGTAATTATAAATTGTTTTTTTTTCCCACATAAAGCACTCGGTTTCATGTCGAGTAAATTGCAAGGGACCGCGTTTTCCCCAACTTCAAAGGAAATCCTTACCAGGAGTAGGCTAATTATATATATATATATATGTATATATATCTGTGTATGTAAACATATATTAAATATGTGAGAGTTGCAGAAATTTCTTGAATATAATGGCTTTCGCGTAATTTGTGCATTTTTTTTTAATTTTGAAAGAATTGTCGCAGTCGTAGACCGGTGTAGATACGTCAAATCTGACATCAGCAACGTAAAGTTTGACATTTTCAACGGTACACTTTCTCAGAACGTTTTGTCATACGAGTGCTGTTTGGGTTTTTTACGGAGATTTAAAAAAATTCATCTCAGTCAAAAAATTCGACTAAATTGTGAACATTTTCGTGCGAAGATTTTTTATGATTTTCGACGGAGACTAACTCAACAACAGTGAAGCACCATCCCGGGCCACCGTGTTTCGCTGTATCTTCGTGGTTCTTCGTAACCATCGTTTCTTCCAGGATGAATTCCGTGAAGGTTGTCCAAAATCAGATGTTATGTCAGAAAACATCGATGCTGTGCGGGCACTGATACTGCATGATCGTCATGTGACTTATCTTGAATTTGGGGCATGCTTGGCGTTACTGCCACTCGCATGCATTTAATATTGCATGAACATTTGACCATCAAAACGATGCCGCATAATTCGACAATCGCTCAGAAAAAGGCTCGTCTCGATTAGTCCAAAGAAATGTTGGAAAATTCGATCGCGGTGCTTCAAAAGACATCTATAAGACAGACAGATCTTGATTGTGGGGATCTTTCAAAAGGAGCTAAATCCAAGGAAGCACTTCTAATCAAATGGTTGGCAGTTCCTCGGAAAAACAGGAGATGTTGCCACCGTGCCATTAGAGCAACTTAGAACGGTCAATTTGATATTGTACACCACCACATGTTTGTTAGATGCCTTTGGAGACAATACGAGCTCTCGTGGGTCGGTTAAGCCAGGTGCCTCTTTGAGCAGTCAAAACATCGACTTGATGCGTCATCCGCCGTATAGCCCTGATTTCATACCTGCACATCGAAAATAATTTTTTTTCATTTTCCTATTGGGAGAATGGGTCGGGTGGAACTCAGCAAATCAGTACCGGCATCTCTGATGGCACTGGATGCTGGCAACACTGGAGTTGTTGAGAGACTTCGGGATACGCCTTTCATGATTTGGAGACCGCCATATCCCTTTGTGTATATTGATATGAGGAAACCGTCCGCTTCCAACAGTAATACTTCGTCCCGCCGTAAAGACAATAAGCCTAAGTCCGTTGCCAGACATGTTGTAGGCTATGCTTACCAAATGTTCCACCAAAGATGTCCTCCTTTAATATCGTGGCGTTTAAATCGCCTCATACTCGTATATGTATATGTATATCTTGTCGAGGAGTCAGTGGAAACATTTTTTGGTGTTTAGAAACAGGCCCTTGCCTTCCGTAGGGGTATGGGCGCATATTAGGATTATGTTAGCGAATTTTGCCTTGACGCAGATTGTCATAAGACGCTCGCTCACGTGTCAGAAGCTCAAGACTCCTTGCCCAAGTCTGCCGCATATGGCAAATCCAGTTTTTCATCCTTTTTATGTCCGGCCCATCCCATCGCACTTCCTGGATGGCGGTGATATCTGTAGGCTGCCAGCGTTCTATTAAGGGCCGAACATTGCACGTGCAGATCCGAAGGTCATAATTGATCAGGGTGCTGTAAAAATTCTTCTTAGTTGCTCTAGAGAGGGCTTTACTTCTCAATTGCCTGTTGAGCCCAAAGAAGCAGCGATTAGCAAGAGTGATTCTTCGCGTGGTTGGTTGTGTGGTGTCGTTGTCGGAGTTAATTGCGGACTGAAAACAGATAAAGCCCCTTACTTCCTCAATATTGTGGCCGCATATCGTGATGCTTTGTCATGCATTTACTTTGTTCTTCCTTCTTTGCCATCTTTGCTGCTTCTACTTCAATAGTGGCAAGAGCTCCAGTGTCGCCTGCATATGCGAGTGACTGAACAGACTTTTGAAAGATGGTGCCTCTGGAGTTGGTTTGTGAGTTTCGCACAAATATTTCAAGAAAGATGTTGAAAAAATCACATGACAGAGTATCGCCGCGTTTGAGCCGTTTTCAGACACGTCATTAAAGGAGCAATTTTCATCCTCCATTGTCATCATGTACAGCCGAATGAGGTGGCGAAAGGATGTGAAAACTTGATATGTCTCTGTATAGTTCACTTTTATAGATGCTGTCATATGCGCCTTGAAATCGATGAAGAGGTGGTACTCGCATGTAATGATTTAGAACTCCAGCGTTTTTTCCAAGATCTTCGGTGACAATTTGATTTGTGGTGGACTTCTCTGGCCTAAAACCACAGTAATAGGGACCTGTCAGACTGTTGACAAATGGACAAGAGGTCGCTGTTGAGGAGACTTATTCCCTTGTTGTTGGTGCAGCCTAGGGTATCTCCTTTCTTTAGGATCGGACAAATATTGCTGAGGTTCCATTCGTCGGGCATATGTTGTTTCGTAGACCCAGATCTTGAAGATGAGTTGGTTCAAGCTCCGTATTCAATTATCACTTGTCTGACTTGATCTTGGTCGAGTGGACGAAAATGTTGTATGTCTTCGGCGAGGTTGAATGTTTCATTCGTCCTGACGGTGGGTTGATGTTTGCAGAAATAATATTCCAGATTCTCAGCACCGACTGTTTCATTTTATTTCATTTATTTTTCCTTTTTTTATTCTAAGGAGCCTGTGTTCCTCCTTTTTTTCTGCTCGTAGAGCTCGTTCTTTTCTACAGAGCGGCTCCGGATATCCGCTGCTTTTCCAGATTTACCTGTCTGCATTAGTCATCGAATCAGGGGTTTCTTCTTTCGGGAGGGTTGAAGAAGAAGACAGTGCAACGGAGGCGGCATTTCTGATTGCTCTTTTATTTTCGATGCTGAGGGTATCAAGCTCCTCGCCATGGGGGTCTCTTTTAATTTGACGTTGAACTTCCTCACAGTGTTTCGGTGGATTTGGTTGTTATTCGCATTCGTGTCTTGGCTAAAACTAGGTGCTTGGAACGTTCGGAAATCCTTACGTCGATCTTAATATCATCAATTTCACTATGGGTTTGTCGCTCAGGAGTCAGCCGGGCCATTTGTGTCCGTTTCCGAAGGTGGTGTCTGTATTTTCCAGTCGTATAACAAAGAATGCTCTCCTTACCAGCTTGGCATTAAGATCGGCAAGGAGGTTTTGTAGAGGAGCTAGTAGGGTAGCAGTCTTTGATAAGGTCGTCTTTCTCCTTTTTCGGAGCGTTGGCATTTGGGAGGCTTATGTTGGCATATTTAGCTCTTATGCAAATTGTCCTCAGGCGCTCGCTTTCATGCCTGAACTTCGAGAGCTGTTCCCTATGACTTTCTGTGATGTCAAATCTACAGCCGAATAAACGCTGCTACGACTGTTCTTGTCGCGCCGTTTGTCAGCAGCAGTCTCCGTAGTAGATAGTCTCTACGTTTTCAACCTCCTTTAGTTCAGTCCATCCCATCGCACTTCGCACCGCATGCCGGTTATACGAGTATCTGGTTTTTAGCAATCGAGGATTTCCACTAGCTGTTCGGCTGCACGCTCTCTGTTAGCTTTTCGAACACTCCACAGGCGGGTTTGAAGATTCTTGTCCGAATCCATCCACCTTTTAGCTGATTGGTAAATCTTTTACTTCCATATAAGTTTAAGCCTGCATGTGGAGCGATTTGCTCATGCTGTCACTGGGGACCACCACTCAGAGATAAGGACTCACAACGCCTACGAAGATGATTGATTTGCTTCTGGCCCAATCTAAGTTATAGGACAGCCAGCAGTATCCCGATTAATACCCGCATGGCTCCCCATCAGTATGACGATACAGGGATACAATTCTTTGAATGGAGTTTTGAAAAGCACCAAAGTCTTGAAAAGTCGAATTAGTGTACAGTTTGTGGCTTGTGTTATTAAGGCAGGAGTCGATGTTTTCCAGCGGAGATTCAACTCCAAGTCGAATTCTGGTGAGTCCCGGACCCAAGATTCATCTAAAGAAAAAATGTATTGTGGATTTGGGTATCACAAGGTTGAATAAAAACTCCATTAAATCTGTTTTTTTATTGAATTCATACAGTAAGGTTGCTATGTAACAAGGCGTGGAGTTCTTAGAATTACGGAAGTTGAAAACAATCAAGGTAAAACACAATGTCACTGCGGGTGAATGCCCTAAGAACAAAAGAAGTATACGAAATCCAAGAAAATAAAGAAAAAAAAACTCGAGATGTAGGTGTTAAAGAGACACCACCGAGTGCCAGTAAAAGAGCTAGTATTACGAAAAAGACTCCACACAATCAACTAGCCAAGTCGCTTAGATTCTCAGTAGTCCACTTACATGTGCGTGTGATGTGAAAGCAGTTAGCAATCTGCTATTCCCTCGGTCCCTGACTGTCGCTTTTTTTCCTAGAATGTGGCCTTGTACCTGGAGTGAAATCTTTTTACGCTTGGGACGGTTTTCCGTGATTCAATTCATCGAATCCATAACAAAGCTAAACAACTTTTCGACACAAAAACAAAACAGAAAAAATAGATTCAGGGGAGAATTTTGTATCTATCCCAACCTACTGAACAGGAATAACCCAAATCCGAGTAGATAAAGTCCTGCAAAGAAATCACACAATTACACAGTAGACGTTTGAGATAAACGTCAAGATGAACTTAAGACATTTTGGTTTTAATGCACCCAGATAGCTTGCATTCAGCTGAAGAAGATGATGATGTTGCAGTTCGTAGTGTGTGTGTTTTTTGTTGTTGCTGTTGGTCCTTGTCTCTGGTGTACAGTTTACGAGAAGGATTATTATGACAAACTATAGCAGTTGTCTTGGTTAGAAAGGAGTGATTTGTCAAGAGGTTGCTTACGATATCCTACAACTCGTATTCCAGCTGCTACAACTGCTGCTGTTTCATGGTACTGTCGTTTGCTTGGCTTGGTTTAACTTGCGCTAAGTACTATAAACGTGGCTTGACTGGGTGTTCCATCATCATGTTGTTGATACCGACATAGACTGAGGTACAGACAGAGCGACAACACAGACACTGGGATACTAGATTTTTAATTTTTATTTTATTTTCTTGCATGGATTGTCCTTTGGACAGAGGAGTACCCCATGACTACTTGAAGAAGGGTTGGGGTTATTCGGGAGACAAACCAAACAATATTCAACTACCAACAACCGATAACCGGGACGACTACCATCAATCGTGCCAGTAGACAAGAGGGTAAATAGAATAAATCTTCCTATGGACATGCAAGTGTCATGTTTTTTGGTTTATTACAAGCTTACTTCCCATCAAAACGTTAGTCTGGACTGTCAATAGATGATATCCTTGCCAATGGATATGGCATGCTTATGGCTATTGCTTCGGCTACAACTATGACGATGGCTGTTCCATTTCCTTCTCTTGAGTGGTGGACTGAGATAACCATTGCACATGCTGTGACATTTATGTGCAAACAAACATACAAATATATATGGACGTTTGTTACCAGAAGCGCATATTGTTGCTTGGGTGGGCACCAAGGCTGACCATTATTATCGTTGAATCGAATCGAATCGAAGAAACTATCAAGCAATGTGACATATGCAAGTAGGTGTAGGTTTTCAGGTATAATTGTTGCATTTTGAGGCGATTAATGTGCAATTAGGGAATTTCTTGTAACGTGTGCTTTCTCTGTGTCAAAAGGATTGTACTCGTACAAGTGTACATATTCATGGATCGATTTTCTTAATGGTATTTGCTTAAATTGCATTCTGTATTTGAATTAATTGGGCCAAAACATAACATGGTAATTGCATTGTGATATCCTGTGTCATTTGTTTTCTTGTTGTACAAATGACATAAGAATAAGGAGCCGACGACCAAAGGTTCTGTGACACATGACTTTGTTAGGAATAACTGTCAACATACACTCTGGAGCTTACAATTTTGGAAATCATATTATAATTATTATTATTCAAGGGATCGATACAAATGAATTTGTAAAGTCCGTAATTTTACGCCGGGGTACTGTGCCCGTGTGGCATTTGTCAACAAGCACGCGGTGTACCGAGTTCCCATTTTTTAGAAATCATATTGAAATGATCTTGTGATTATAGGGTATTAAGGACCAAAACCCAGCATTCATTATCGTAGTCAAATTAAATCTCTAATCAGTGAACTGGAGAACTCGGAAGAAATTGAAGAGGAACAAATGACTGACACAAAGGAACCTAAACAGTCTCAATTTATGGACTGAAGTGAGTTCAAAAGGACGCCTCATATGTCTTCACTCTGTTATGGTGAATTAGGTCGAGTTCGAGTTGAACTCCGACTAGCCCAAAATGTCTTTGTTAACAGTAACAACTACGAGATATTTGACTAGGCTACCAACCTAAAATTAAATACTAAACCCACAAAAAGCACCTTGATGCTGATCCTCCAGATTGTCTCAAGGAACCTAACATAGCGGAAGCTGTACAGCCATCAATGCTCCGTCACAACTCAAAACGATACAGAAGGTAGAAGAAGTTGTTCAGAACCTGAATAGTGCCTTACCTAAATTGTTTGAAATGATGCGTCCTACTAGGAAGAACTCCTTCACATAGCATTCTAAATCTTGACACATCAGAGCAAAGAGAATATGAGAAGCTTACCAAACACTTGGTGAAGCCGGAAGACTGATCAAAGCCTCAAACCAACCAGACTGGAGTCCGTCAGAGATTCTCCCGTATTATGCTTGAGATTCGCTTCCCAAGTAGCCTGATTAGAACCGGCTCACAACTAGTTTCTAATATTGAAGCCAGAGGTAAGCTGAGAAACACAATTCACCGAAGCTAGTACCTGTCATCGGTTACGATATCCTACGAGACAACCAAGTAACCTATTGCTTTCTTTGTTTCTAGTCATCTGGCGTCAACAATATACTCGTACATACGAGTATATTCAATTATGCTACAAGAAGGCATAGACTGACTATGACAAGAGATTTGACTACTCACTTGGCATTGGCATACATATAGAAACCCTGGTGAAAAGTAACTTTATACAGAATATCGGAGAAGGTGACGGAAGGTCTATCAGTCTGACCAAATTCATGAGATCATGGGGATAGTAGTCGAGTTTCATGGATGAAAACGTGCTGTCCAAGGCGTAACCAACGCGGAAGATTCTGCGAGACTGTGCTTCAGAATCTGAGGGGTCACCCTTTCCAATGTGCGATATAAAGCCATTTCTCACCATTTAGCAGGGTATCGTATTTTCTTCAGAGCCGTTTGCAGCATGACTAGATACTTGTCATCAACGACAGGCGGCTTCAAGGTATCAAAATTAGCAATAGCGTATTTCTTGTTTGTTCACGCAGATATCTTCCTTAAAGCGTGTCCAGATAGTTTTCGGCGAATACCTAATCTTCAACAAGGTCAAGATCTCGCAACCGATTCTGAATCCGATGCACCCATGGTTTGACATGAAAACCTCTGATAGTACAATGTATTCTCGAACCGATAATCTTCTTTCGTCTTACTTTTGTAACAAATGTTGGCTGTTATTGGTAACTAGATCAGAGGATAGTACGAGTATAGAAGCAAGGAGGTGATTTTTCATCCTTTCATGATAGATCTTCCTGGAAACACAGTATTCAATGGAGAAAAAACGCCGGTTTGACGACGAATTTGTGTCATTCTGCGTTCGTTTTGTAACTTACGAGTATGCTTGCAGCAACTACATATTGGTGGCAAAAATGCCCAATTTTACTCGTAGATGGCGAGAATGATTTCGGCACAAGAAGACAAATTCCCGATCTTTCCGATAGCTCGGTAGTGGTGTGAAATCCATTTAACATCTAAAATCACAGAACCCACAGGGGTGATTTTTTGCTGTTTAGTTTTTTTAGTGTTCTATTTTTGAGAGCTCACGCGTGATTCGTTATACCACCTCGATCAAGAAGTTCCCGGAAATTGTTCAGAAAATTAAAAATACAAGTGTATTCATCTAAATCTATATTTTCCCCTTCAAAGTAATCCCCATAGACTGCAACACACTTATGCCTGCATCCAATCCTCGAAATATTTTTTATATTCGGTTTTCGGTGTGTCTGTCAGAGCTTCCTGCGATTTTTCCATTACGTCCTCTCGGCTGCTGAAAAGAGTTTCCCGTAGTGGTTTTTTAACTCGATTGGACAGAAAGAAGTCACAGGGAGCTAAATCAGGTGAAATCGGTGGCTGTTGGATGGTATTTGTTGCATTTTTCGTCAAAAAATTACAAATAATGATGGCACTGTGCAAAATCCACGAGTTTTCTGCCCACAATTCTGGTCTCTTTCGGCGAATTGCTTCACGAAAACGTCTCATAACGTCCAAATAATACACTTTGTTTACTGTCTGGCCTTCTGGCAAAAATTCATGATGCACTACACCGTTGTAACAAATGAAAACCATGAGCATTGCCTTCTTTTTTGACTGAAAACGACTTGATTTTTTTGGTCTCGGCTCATTTGGTGAACGGCATTCATTTGCCTGATGTCTGGATTGCGTGTCGTACTCATAAACCCACGTCTCGTCTCCACTAATGATCCTTTTGATGAATGTGGGATCGGATTCAGCCTTGCAAATCATCTCTTTTGCGACATCAACACGGTCTCTGTTTTGCATGAAATTGAGGTCTTTTGGCACCAACTTTGCTGCTACACGACGGAAACCCAAATCATTAACTAAAATGTCTTGGACAGATCTATAGGCAATGTTCAAGTCCTCCGGTATCTCTCTGATTGTTAATTTGCGGTTATTGACCAACATTTCTTTTACTCCATCAATGTTTTCGTCGGTTTTCGATGTCGATAGTCTGCCACTGCGTTCATCATCTTCGATTGACCACTTTTGAACTGCTCGTGCCACTGGTAAACGACCGTTTTCTTTAGAGAATCGTTGCCGAAAGACTTTTCAAACGTTCGCGCACCATTAAATCCGTTTTATACGCAAAATGTAATACAAGTTCGTTGTTGCAAATTTAAATCCGTTTCTAAAATTGTAAAAAATCGCCAACACACACAGAGATAGATGTACTCTCGGCTACGTAACTTTTGCAAATGTCAGGCTATGATGCTAAGATTTAGAGAGAATGTCAACAACAGATGTACCAACTCAACAAAAAAAAAACAGAACTTAAATCGGAACAATGGGAGCGCCACACGGTGGTTGTTAACTTTTTGATCAAGGTGGTATGTGTCAAAGACAAACATGTTCAGCCGGCATTGCCATTTCATCATGGAAAGACTTATATGCGAACAACGCTTAAAAATTATTATTGAATTTTATTATCAAAATTCGTGCTCCGTGGAAAATGTTTTTCGCGCACTTCGACCATTTTACGGTCGTCTTAATCGACTTACTGAGCAAGCAATTCAAGCCATAGTGACCAAATTACGCAGCATTCGTATGAGTAGAGTGAGTACAGAGGAAAATATTGCTGTTGTATCCGCCAGTGTTAATGAAGACCATGATTTGATTCTATGGGGATACGTCATTAAAAACCGATAAAGCAGCGTCAAATTCTAACTTGGAAAATAACATTACACGTGTTATTAGCGGGATACTGGCCAATATGCTCGAAAAAGTGTTTGAAAATTGGACTCTCGGTATGGACCACTTCAAACGTAGTTGTGGTCAACATTTACACGAAATAAGCTTTGAAAAGTAAATGGAAAGCATTGATTTTTGAACTCAAATAAAAATTGTATACACTTTTGCAATTTTGTCAATTAAAAACCAAACGTTTAAAAAATCACCCATTACATGCTGTTGTTACAGATGTAGTCCAGACTCGGTCTGTGGAATCCAGTTTGGGCCCGAATCCTTCTTACACAAGCAGAGTGTAACTAGACATATTTTGTTTCATTCTGTAGGTACCTGGCACTTTTCAAGAAACTCATTCCAACTTAGTTTGGGTGATATGGTGCATGGTATCCTTACTCTTTTTATGAAGAAGACCTGCTTTGCTTCGGCTGGATTGACGCTAAGTTTACTGCTGTTAAGATGGATAGTACGCCTAAGGCATATTGGAGAATGTAAGAGAGTACCTGGGGTTTCGGCTGACACACAGATTTTATTTTAAATACCAGACTATACAGAGTGTCCCCTAATTCATCAAGGGAAATGATTTTTGGTTGTATTGTAAAAACAAATCGTTCTACAACAAGGGTCTACCTCCAATGTTGGAGGATTTAAGAAGAGTCTAACTTTGGTGTGCCCTGACCCATGTTAACAAAGATTGCTCTGTTAATACTGAAAGTATTTAGAAGCCTTGTTGTGGACTTTCTTTTTAGAAGAAATACTAGCCTTTGGAACTAGAGAGTTCAAATCTTGCTTCAGTCTTGAAGCAAGATATCGTCCTTCGTTTTCACTGCGAAAGTTTATTGATGCTAACTGCTTCCTCACTTTTGATAACGCTTCGAGAATACGCTCTTCCAATTCACTTAAAGTTGCTATTTCGGATGAATAAAAAATTCCTTCCCCATAAAAAAAAAAAAAACAATATTGTAAGGACGTGAGACCTTGCAGGCCAGTGAAGTAGTCCATTTATTCCTATCCAGCGATTGCCGTACTCTTCGTTTAGCCAATTCTTAACATCACGACCAACCCATTGTGGTCGCACCATCCTGTTGGAAATATGATGAAACTAGTTGAATAAATAGAATTTCCTCCAACAGTGCTGGTGAATCCTTTCGATACTGCAGATAGTTTGTAGAATTCAGCCTAGGTGGTAGTTTGAAAGGGCCGATTAACTTGTTTCCAATTATAACTGCCCATGTCCACAGCCTATGTATGAAGATTATGGAAATTTGTGATCCAATCTCTTGAAAATTGAGATTGGTCTGTTCAGGATTTTGCTAATAAATTCGTTTTCATCCAAGCTCCGTTCCAGCAACCAGTTAGAAAACTCAAGTTTCTTTTCCAAATCATCAAGCTACCTGGCTACGAACTAGTGCCACGATTCTTTCCTCATCGCGGTCTCGCCATTTAGTAGTGATGTAGTTTACCAAACTCCACCACAATGTAGTCCCTTTTCAAATCTGGAGTTCAATTTAATGTGGGCAAAACTCCATCTACTCGTACGTAAGAAAATTATCCACTACTGCTTTATGTACAGAAGCCCCAAACTGGACAGCAATTCGACTTTTAACGAGTTCGATCAGCTGTCTGACTCCATTCAAAGAATAGCATCCATGTACATATCGTCATACTAAAATCGTTATTGCGGTGATTTCGACACTTTGGACAGACGACACCCGAAGAACGAAGTGTTGAGATCTTCGCTGCGGAAAACAACTTGACTCAGCTTGTAAATGAGCCCACGCGAAATTATTGCAGACGTTGATAGTCATACCGACAACACTATGGAATTGTTTTTAACTTCTCACCCTGACAAGTACACCGTGCTCTCCCCTCTAGTTTCGTCGGACCATTGTGTCATATCAGCTAATTTCTCATATGCTGACCACACAGTTTAGATGAAGAATTCCTAAAAGAACCGTATGGCAATACGAAAAAGCAAATTGGAGGGGACTTAACACCTTCTTTAGGAAATTTAACTGGCCGTTAGGTTTCTTGAATAACGATGTGGATGGCGCTGCTGGCGCCATCAGTGCTCCTTCGAAATAGGCAGTAGCATTCCACTAACTGCAACTTTAAGAGCGTTAACTCCAATTCTCCGTCGTAATTCTCGCCCTAGTAGACAGACAATAACAAGTTTAGTGCAAAAATTTGAGTCTACATATGCGTTGTGTGATGTTGCCGTGTCAGTGAGACAACGGGTTGGTGGAAGTGTCGAAAATATCGCTGCCGTTCAGGCGTCGTAACAGCCAAAGGATCCAAATCAGTCAATTCCACGGCGTGCTCAAGAATTGGGCATCGCTCAGACTACATTATGGCGTATTTTGCGTAAGGATCTTGGTTTACACCCATACAAGATCAAGCTGAGTCAAGAATTGAAGCCGATGGACCATTTGAAGCGACGTACGTTCTCCGATTGCGTTCTAGAGAAGATGCGGAAGATGATGAATTTCATCGCTAAATCATCTTTAGTGACGAAGCTCATTTTTGGCTCAATGGGTTCGTCAATAAGCAAAATATGCGTTATTGGTCGGGTGAAAATCCACATGTGCTTCATGAATCAAAACTTCATCCACGAAAATGATCGTCGCGTTACTGTGAATGGTCAGCGTTATCGCGCCATGATCACCGGTTATTTTTGGCCCGAATTAGAAGATATGGACTTGGACGACATGTGGTTTCAACAGGATGATGCCACAAGCCACACAGCACACGCTACAATCGATTTATTGAAGAGTAAGTATGGTGAGCGTGTTATCTCAATAAATGGGCCAGTCGATTGGCCGCCTCGTTCGTTCGATTTAACGCCGCTTGACTATTTTCTGTGGGGCTACGTTAAGTCATTGGTTTATGCCAATACGCCGACGACGTTGGAAGAGCTCAGAGCCAACATTGAAAGCGAAATTGCGGCCGTTACGGCCGAAATGTGTGGCCGAGTCGTTGAAAATTGGGTCCAACGAATCGACCGCTGCAAACGTGTCCGCGGTGGCCATATGAACGAAGTCGAGTTCAGTATTGGAAAAACTTGCAAAGATTTAAAACCAACGCACATCGGTATCTGTTTTTTTTTTTTGCCTCCCTAACTTCCCCCAGGCCGCGCCATGTGCAAACATCTTAAGGATACAGAAAATCCGTTGTGCGTGCGCCAATTATAAAACAAAAAAAAAGCAGTTCTGGCACATAAATTTTGTGTCTGGAAACATTGAATTACAAAGCTAAGCATCTGATGCTGGTTGATGGATCAGTTATAAGTTGTAACAACTGCCAGTATTCTTTCACCAGCCGAAATTCTTCTTACTTATGGAGCTCCCGCGTTAGGTCGTGTATTTGAAACTGATGCCCTTCCTCGAAGCATTCGATACGTAGTTCCAAGTGCTCTTCACCAGGAAGTCGGTGGTTAGGATAAAGTTCATGCTATCTTTGTCGCGCTCTAGGTGAACTTCCATGGCACGGCCCATAAACGTAAATAATGTCTGTGTATTCTTGGCTTGTAAATGCTGACATTTCAAACAGCGTTTCTAAGCAACTGTAACCTTGGCGTACAAAATTGAACCGATGAATTAATTTTTTTTTTCTAATCTTTTATACCATTTTTGTTTGGTAAATTTTCCAAATAGGCGTTCATACCCCAAACCTAACTCTTTTTGAGAACTTTTAAGGAACAGTGTAAGGAAATTTGGGTTTCGACAGGTAGTCCAATAAACCAGCACGCTTTAAAACCTCTTAATTCTTAATAGCTAGGCAGTTTTAAGAGATTATTGGAAAATTATTTGTTCTTGGAAAACTCTTGACTTATTGTCAACTGTTGTTTGAAAAATCATAGATTCATTCTTTTACATGCCGCAGGTTTCATTTTTCATTTTGTTACGTTCATAAGAAAAAATAGTAAAACGTTATGTTTATTACGCATTTTCTGGAGAAAAGTGACCTCAAAGTCAAAAATTATAATTATAATAGCATGGGCAACAAAAATGGAACAAGCTTAGAAATTGGATATCTAAAGACTTAAATAAGATATCAGCTTTATTTAAACGTAGTTACAAAGGCTGGTATTTCTTCTAAAAACAAAGTCCACAACAAAATTTTTACCATTAGTATTAACAGAGCAATGTCTCAGTTAACATGGGTCAGGGTACACCCAAGTTACACGTTTCTTAAATCCTAGAATAATAATGTCAACATTGGAGGTAGACTGATTTACTTCAAACCCAAAAATCATTTCCTAAATCATCCTTGACGAATTAAGGGACACCCTCTATATCTATTTCGCTTTATAGATTGCCATGGAGAGAAATCGCAATTCCACAAAAGATCTGCACATCATCTTTGTCGCTTTGCAGAAGGTTTTCGACAGAGTTCCTAGGAATATGGTTTCAAAAAACTTTCGAATTATATGTCTGATGATATGAAAACGACCGAAGGGTTATACGCAAGCATTTGAAGTCCTTTGATGTCCAGTGTCATGAAAGGTTTTCTGCCGAAAATCACGTCCACGAATTTGGCATAATTTCTCCACTTTAGCAAAAACTTTCGAAGCACATTCTGGTATTTTAAAAGTGTCATTTCGTTTTCATTTGCAATTCCCAGTAATCATATTAGAGGCACGTTCCTGTCAGACTTTCAATAAATTATTTCGCTTTCTTGTCTGGAGTTGAAATCTTAACATTTTTCAATATTATTTGCAATGTGAAATTAGTTTTTGACGTCGAATTTTATACAGAAAAATTTTAATGAGAAAATATGTGTATGTGGCTGCGTTCCATGTCGATACTTAAAGAGCTGCAGTGTATGTGCTTTTTTGTTAGTAATGCTCACTCAAAGAAAATGTATTCAGCAGTTTGGTGCAATACAGTGATTGTGCTAAGTCTTTTGAAACTGTCATCTTGTCAAAATTTAATTGGAAAAATCATCGATAGTTCCGGTGCCAGGGATGCATTCATTGAAGATTGCCCATATCAAGTGCTGTTGAAAATTTACAACGAATTCATTTGTGGAGGATCAATCATTTCAAAAACAGAAATACTCACAGCTGCACATTGTATACCACGAAAACCGTCAGCAAATTTGGTGGTCTTTGTCGGATCATCAAAACTTTTCAATGGCATCCGCTATGCAGTCAAGTCGGCTTCAATTCATAAGAAATACAACACCAAGAACTTGGAATACGACATCGCAATTATAACACTGGCCAAGGCTCTTAAATTCGGATCGCGAGTACGATCAATCAAATTAGCAGAGAAGCGATCTGCCGATCAAGCTTTGGCTAACATCACCGGATGGGGAACCACCAGTAGAAGGTTCTCCAAACCATCTTTACATTTGAAAGTGCTGACAGTTGAAACCATAAATCAGGAAACTTGCAGCAGCTGGTATAAACGACTGACTGATCGAATGATCTGTGCGGGATTTGAAGAGGGCGGCAAAGATGCTTGTTTTGGTGATTCCGGTGGTCCATTGATTGATATGGTGACTGGTAAGCAAATTGGAATTATATCGAATGGAAACGACTGTGCTAAGCCAAAGAGTCCAACAGTTTACACATCTATTCCTGATGTCATTAATTTCAAGGATGTTCACCAGGGATTCAAAGTAAAGCACTAACGATAACTATTCTTAAGCTGGTGGTATTCCATTTCCATATTAAATAATTATCTTCTTAAAATTCATTCCACATTTTGCTCATTCTATTGAACGGTTACAACCCCTGTCAACGATCTATGTATTAAACCTTATGAGCGGTCATTAATTTGCGTTAATCCTTTCTCATCACATTTTGATTGCATCCTTAACACCCTCATTTGATGAAACCTTCTGAATTCTGAAAAAGGAAACAGGGATACTCATCCCGGGTCTAAATTCTAATAACTTCGCCATAAAAAAAAAGTTAATAGAAAATCATTATTTATTTATTTTTTTATATTTTTTTTTTAATTAAAAACGGACTACGGTAAAGTAATGCCTACCAACAAGCACGTTCCTGTGATTAAGACTTCTTTCTCTCTGGTATTCGCGTTGTTCATCCTTTGATGACTTCATCGGAGGACATCCTGTCAAATTTATTCTCACTGTCAGGGACATTGGAAAATAAAAAATGGAAATAGAAGAATTTTAAATAATTATTAATTGACGTAGAACGTAGCCAGGCAGACCCAAGGACAACATTCCAGTTTACAATGCCCGGCCCAGTGTATTCATGTGAAATAAATTAGTTTCATCCCTTCACTAAACAAGGGGATGCATCACAAAGCACTCAAATGAGCTCTACACTCCGAAGGCGCTACTGTGCTCGTCAATGTATCATCTCTTGGCAAGTGTAGGATTTTATGTTTTTTTTTTTCAACTTGACAATGCAATGAGTTATGCAAGTCACGAGCCCCGAAAATTTCGAAATAAATTTTCGATTCACTTACAAATCCAAATCCACACCCCTAGCCTGGGGTAAGAACAAATAAAGAAGCTCCTAAGCTTAACGACGCATAGCGCAGTGATACGCCACGTGTCCTTTTATTTATTTAATTTATTTTTTTTGATGACAAATAACCAGTAGAGTGTCCAAGATGAAAAAAGGCAAACTAGTCAGAATCAACCCTAGTTCATGTGAAAAGTCTCTGAGAGCCAAGCCGCGTTTCGATACATTTTTTCCAGCGAAAAGTTTTCAGATGTTCTGTTGTTCACCCTCCCCATGACAACGTGAAGTCGCAGTCGCAGCCAAAGTCGAAGAATAATTGTTACAATTTATACCATCGTCGTCGGTCTGACGTTTGTGAGATGCGTAAATAATTAAATCTCAAACTCAAACAGAGTATAGCTGAGAGGGAATGTACATTTAAAGGGGGAGAATTGCCATTTGCCGCCCGGAAGGAAGCACCCCATATGTGTGCTGTGCTGTGACTGAGCAGGGCTGCGCTGTAAAGCTACATAGTCCAGGGGTTGAGGTTTATGTTGTTTGGTGATCATGACCAGCACCAGCGCCAGACGAGAGCAGACGCGGCAGATTTTATTTTTTGTTCTCCCTCCTATTGCCAGACATTCGCTGTGATTTACTGCTGCGGCTGGGACGTAAATAGTGTTATTTGCACGAGGGAAATTGTTTCTAAGCATTTTTGCTATTCCCGTTAGTTTTTGGTAAAAAAAATTTTAAAGCAAGAAGAAAGAAAATCATATAGGAGTTACATTGGTAGGACAAGCAACTGTTTAGGGCTTCTTGGGAGAGCACATTGCTTTCTTAGGGCCAGGTATGTCAATTGTGTGTATTTCGTGTTTAGAGATCAGTTTTGCGAAGAGAAACGCATAAAGAAAATTCTGGGAATCTATTGAACCACAAAGGCATCACGCCTAAAAAAGTCTCTTCTATTTGAGATGCAATAACACCCAGACTGACTCGCTCGAGGAGATGTTAGGTATACCATATTAACAGAGGCACACTCCTCTGGAAGCACTGACTTTTCATTCTGTTCGAACTTCAGAAGATCTTGGATAGAAGGGCTAGAAATCGCTGCGAAAGTGGACTGTGCAGCAGAAATAGATAAAGTTAAGCCAGTGATGTTGCATACGTCGGCGGACAATATTCTTCAATGACCAGCTGTCTGAAGATTGTAAAAGTTTGGAGGGAAAGCAGTGTCATTTTTGTATCCAAGACTGGAAAGCTATTCACGCCTCTCCGAAGGTCTTGGGACCTCCGAGTCTATCGTTTTTCTACAAAAAAAAAAAAAAAAACAGAGGAACGTTCATTAAAATGATTTTTCAGAACGTGATATGTGGCGACTACCCATCTAAGCCACAACAAGCCTACTCCCAGTTGATACAGGGATACAGTTCTCCATTGAGGAATATACAGAAAAATCCCTCTACTATAAAAAAATTACTTTGGGATACTCCTTGATATCGAAGGAGCCTTCAACCTTCCAATTTCTGATGCTATCATAAGCAGTCTGCATAAAATTCAATTTTATATACCGGCCTGTGATAACGAACCAACACAATGCTAAGGTTGCGGATAACAAACTCAATGTTTGGGGCTGTGCAAGTCACAAATAGTCAGAGGTACACCCAAAGGCGGTATCTGTTCTCACCACCCATTTGGCCACTTGTAGTGAATAAGGTTCTGAGAATATGGGAAGGCAATGATATTATCATTCTGGTTTGGGGGAAAACTTCTTCCTCTACTCCCTTAACGACGATCGATGTGGTTTCAAGGCTTAACTAGGACCATGCGCTTAATTCTCCTTTGCATCCATTTTATTCCCCGATGGTCAACATAGCGGGGACCTCCATGGCGATTGACAGGGAAACTGCAGAATGTTCTATAACTTGGATTTGGATAGCAGTGCAACAATCAAGTTCGTAGCAAAGGTCGCCGGCAACTGCATGAGTAAAGTCTGGCCAAATGGGAAGGGCATACTCAGCCAGCAGCATATAGTAATACTGGCATACGCCGTCATAGAGCTCACAAGCCTTTATGGAAAAGATTGGAAAGATGTGAAGAACCAACTAATGGTCTCGGACAAAAATGAATTTACTGTTGACGACCCCTGTAAACGTTTCAAGGACAACCGCCTTTGGATCTGTACATGGAATGCTCGCACCCTGAATAGGCCACGTGCAGCCGAGCAGCAGAGGTCATCAACGACATATTTTTAGCAGATACCCTTGACTGCAGTAGAGCAAATATCACCGCCATATCACCGCAATGGGATGGACCGACAAAAAGAGGATGAAAAACTGTGATATCTACTAAAAATATAACAGGCAATATTCGGATGCGGATTTGCCATATGCGCCGAAGCTAAATTCGCTTTCATAAGCCTAATATGCACACATGACTATACGGAAGCTAAGGACGACGCCACCAAAGAATGTTTCTACGAGCTCCTCGACATGACATATTAGCAATAACCGATAGGAAAGGAATACATCTTTGGAACGACAATTCGCAAGAATAGCCTACACGATACCACGTCTGCCAATGCACTTAGGCTTATTGATTTTGCAGGAGGACTATCACTGTAGTAAGCACATGAAACGCTAAATCAAAACGATTGCATTACGATAGACGTAAGGCATGTCTCCAGTATTCTGGATGTCCGAACGTTCCGGCCAGCCAACTGTGACTCGGATTATCACTTTATTGCACCCAAAGTACGAATGCGGATTTCCGAAGCGCCACAACAAAGAAGAGGTGCCGTGAGAATATATGATCGGAAAAGACCACCAGAATCTTCGTCGAACGCGTATCCCGAAATCAACATCACCTATGCCGCCAGCATCAAGTGCCGAAGACCAGTGGCAATGCTGTCAACGTGCCTTCAGAGACGCCGCAACTGACGTGTTGGATTTCACCAAGAAACCCACGGTTTGACGAAAACTGCCGGGAAACACACGCAGCGAAGTAAGAAGCTGCACTCCATCGAAGGACGAGAGAAGCCCGTGAAGTCAACGAGCAACAGCGATGAGAAAAACATCGGCTTCTCCCGAAGAAGAGAGCACGAGATACTGAGTTTTTTTCGAGGATCTGTCGTACTGTGAAGATTAGGTTGAAGCCTGGTTTAAAGCCACACTGATATGGACCAACCAGGTTGTCCAGGTTGTTGTGCCCGAACATATTTTACAGATGAATTGATGTATGCTCTTTATAAAGTAATGGCCCGAGTTGATGTAAGCCCCTCAGAGTGTTCGGACCTCCATAATACTGGAGGAGTACCTTGCGTCGATCGCAATATCGTCAATCTGGTTGGCAGTCAGGAGATCATGAGTCCCCTTATTAATATCGACATGAGATATCTACCTTCTAGCTACGAACGCCTCGCTCGATGTCGCAGTTTTTCATCCTATTTTTGTCCATCCTTTCTCATTTATTGGATGGCGGTAATAGCTGTTTTGCAGTAGTCCAGAGCCTTCGATAGTTGTTCGGCTGCATATAGCCTGTTAAGGCGCCTAACATTCCACGTACAGATCCGAAGTTCGCTGTCCTTATTTCGTTTGCAGGTGTTGTCAACAGTAGATCTGTCCGTCTCCGAGGCTTGCTGTTGCTTCGTAACCGTAATCCTTACCGGCCTTGGCTCTAAATATGTCGAAGTAGCCCGGATAAGGTCTTATTTGCTTTTTCCGAGATAGATTTTACTTCAGCGTTGATTCCATCTGGAGAATTCATCCGTTGTAACGTTTATGATGTTGCTATTTTTGTATGCTGGTGAGTACGAGCGCTTTGAGGCAAAATAAGTACAATAATTGATGAGCAGAAACAGTTACAATACTGGGCATCGCCAAGTCGACATCTCTCAGTGCTTACCCTATTTCTGCAGCACCCAACCATCAGATGGTCGATGATGTCTATCGTAGATTTCATGAATTGTTCTATAGTTTCACGAAGAGAACTTCGATTTTGGAAATAAATCGACAGTTGTAAATAAATGAACCTTAGCAGCTCAATGTGACAGCTGTTTATGGAAAAGAACACCCATTACATACTGCAGCAGTGGACACCAAACCTACATGTATAGATCAGCATCATTGTTTGAATAACGCAAGGTGGCAAGTAAAAGATTTTAAAGTGAATCACCAGCAAGTTAGCATCGACTTTTGTTGCTAGAATTTTTCATGATGAACTCAATTTCAACGTCAAGAAAATAGCTGGCAAAAGCTCGGAGGAAATAGTACTATAACACGCTACTCAAAGGAACTGTTGCGAGCAAAGATGACACAACAAATCTTATGAAAGCCTCAACAATCAATAAAAAGGGTGGACCTGGGTCTTCCGGTTAGACCGGATTTCATACCTTCCGAAATATTGGCGACAATCGGAAATCTTGGGTTTAAATGCCTAGCGGTTTTGATCTGTAAAATGATAAGAAGCCAACTAATACCGAGTCGTTTTCACTCTATAAAGGCAAAGGCCTTTATAAAGTATAAAGGCAAAGGCAACAACTACTGTCGCATTCTATGAAAATATACGAAACAGTTCTAGACAGTCGAGAGCGCAATATTATTAAGCTGTATGGCAGTCAGTGAGGCTTTGCGGTTGGTGGGTCTTTCCGTTACAGCACTACTCTGAGGAATTAGATATTCAGAGAATAGTTTGGCAAGTTCAGAATCTCCCAGAAACGTTGTCTTCATGTTTCAAATGGTAGTAGGGCTCGCTGTTTGCACCCCACAGCCTACATATCCCTCAATTTGTTCAATTATTTTACAATTTCCTGCAAGTTCTCTTAAGTTTAAAACTCTTTATCGCTTTAAGTACTCAAATCACAAATTCTTTTAAATGAAAAGCTCGCTTTCATTTTCATTTGTCACACTGTGGCGCCATTTCTATCTGTCAAACTAGTTGCCTAGCGTGAACATATTTCGCATGTAATCCCGTCATAAAACATCTAAAGTGTAAAACGAGCATTTTCACCAAATTATTCATTCATAGGTAGGCCGTCAACGTCTGGGATCTGTGTATCCGTACTCTAGTCGGACTGTCAACAAGGAGAGACCGCGTTCGCTTACAATTTGCGGAAGTAAAAATTCATTCCAAATTTTTTTTTACGATGTTTATCCATGAGTACGACGAGAGAGTAGAACGTGCAGCACGCGATGTCATTTATTTGTTAAAAAAAAAAGCAAAGAATAAACAGAAACTCATGAAAATGAAAATGAAATGTACACAGCCATGTTTACCCTAAAATTAGAAATGAGAAGTAAAACTGTGAAAAGGACACTTAAGCGTCTATGCAGGTATTGAGGGCACATTCAGTTCAAGTGGGCTGCCAACAATTTTTGACAACAGTAATAAAGGACTCACACAAGTTAATTAGGTGGAGACAGTCAGGATTTATGAGGGGGAAAAGGATTTTTTGTATACACGCCCAATAAAAGGCTCGGTCAAGGCGGTTAAAAATTAAATAGCCACGATGGCGTGATTGGAGGTTGTAACTGAAATATTGGAGCGATCTTTTATTCAGAATATCCGTCAAGGTATACCGTGACGGGATTTAGATTTTAAATGCTACTTGAACTTGACGGAATAATTTATTTTCATAAAATTTATGTGAACTACGAAACTATTCAACATCGAGTAATTTATAGCAGCAGCGGCCGTTTATTTCGTAGGATGCATAGCCCAACTCATCCAAGAATGATGGCTGAATGGAAAAATGCAGCATGATTGCCAAGAAAGGAGGACATTTCAACAAGCTGTCTTCCAGCAACTGTCAAAGATACTATGATACTTGAACCAGATTTGTAGATCGATACTCCCACCTACTCATCGAATCAGTATGACTTCTTACAAACGATGTGACTTAGACATTTGAAAGGAACCCAGTAGAGTGTTGTTGATGCGTTTGTGGTGATTGAAGCAGAATGATGTCACATATAATCCCAACGCCCTTTTGTTATGCCACTTGTGACTAGAACACCAAGGTGCTTAGCAAAACCGTAACGCAGGGAAGAGTCATATCTTCTGCACTTATGCTCACAAGAGACCCAAATGTTAATGAAAGCCGTAACCGAGGACGCAAGCAGCCTTAATACTGCTTTGAGTTCTCAGAAACTCTACTAAGAGACTTCCCTAGCCAGCTCATCGTCTAATCTCATTTCCCATGATCCCATTGTCACCTGGGACTCAAGCCAGACTCAGTGAATTATAATTCTCGAATTATCTTGGAAGTGGTGGGTGAGCCCCTGAACGGATTTTTGCTATTGCTACTGAAAAAAGATACTTTCCTCATAAACCGATGCTTCTCACGTAATTCATTGTCATCAGAATTACGTATACCTCCGCTTGGAAGAGAGGCGTACGCTTTCCTAATGACGAGTGAAATCTAAATCTATTGTCACCACCAACGACGCATGCTAGATCGAACTTAGAGCCACCCGTGAAGATGCGGCTATATTGTTTTCCTGGCTCAGATTCTAACTGAAACCATTCCTGGGCATAGGCAAAGTCGACTTCGTACTTTCTTCGTGCAAAGGGTGGTGATTTCATTGCATCATGCCGCCATTGCATCATTGCATCTCATCACAAGATGAGAGTCAAAATAAAGTCAGCGGGCAATGCCAACCAAACCTGAGAACCAAAACGGCTCTGAGAATGCTGATTGCAGACTGCAGACTATATGACTATACGAATATTAAGGAAAAGGAGATTCATTAGCGCATCTAGGGCAGGAGTGCTAAGAAAAGTCCCTGTGCAGCCGAAACAGACTTTTCTTCGGATCGAATCTGGTGGCAACAGCTGTGACGTATTTTCATAAAAGCTTATTCGGTTGAATACCGACAACCGGTATATATATGTATGTAGGAACCAATTATCTTTAACAAAATAAAGAGATTCTTTATTAGGAAGTATTTCAACAAAAAAAATAAAAGAAAGTGTGAATTCGAAAAAAAAAACAAGACTAAATGTAAAACGTTGGAAGATCTTTGCTGCTTCACGGCTCGGTTACTACTGCTGCATACTTCGAAAGTTCATCGTTAAGCAAAAAAGAGCGTAGGTAGTGACGTCATTAACTCGGCCTACATCCGGCCATCCTGCATTTCATCAGCCTCGGACGAATGGTCACTCTTCGCATCAAGTCTGCTTTCACTTCGGCAAGGTTTTATGAAATCCCAACTGGTAGTAGTGTTGTTGGGACCCTCATTTCTTCACGGAATAACGTCTACCTCTGCCTTTAGAGACCACTGAGTATGGACCTAGAAAATCAGAAAAGAGTTTGTTACCCGCTCAAAACTGCGTTCTTTTTATAACTACTATGTCCCCCACATTATATTCAATCGGTGCCTTTCTCTTACGATCAAATGTTTTTCTGTTCTCAGCTTGTACCTTCTCAATTTGTTGTCGAACATCAAAACGTGTCTGTTCTCTGTCGTCATCATGCTGCTTGAGTAACTCCAGCCTCACCATCTCCAAGATTTCAACATCGTCCTTCTTCGCTCATACTTTTGCCTTATTGAATGAGCATTGCACTGGTAAACATCCTTTGCTATAAAGACCTCTGGCATGTCGTAGAAGTTGAGTGGTTTCTGTCACATTCCTCTTCGTATGATGATATTTACATGTGTGTGGGGGTCATTATGGAAAACCGTGACTGCATCCGAGGTTCGGTTTGTACAAAAATAATAGCATTTCCATGTGGTCGACATTTCGTGAGACAATAAACATACTACAGCAAGGGGAGGTGGATCTAGGTCTTACTAATCGCGAAATGCGGAGCAAACAGTTTATCCTCGTCCAAAGAGCAGACAGCTGAAATGTTATTGTAAATGAGGGTTGGAATGCAGGAAGAGACAGAATTCGGGATATTAGGATTTTTTGTCTCAGTTTGTGGCCGTACACACGCTTGAGATACATACATTCCTAACTCTTTTGAGGTTGTTTCGGTTTTCCTCTGTTCGATTGACGTTGTAATACCAAAAAGCACGCTGTAAGTAATCCTATCGCTTCTGCCGTAAGAGGTTCGGTGGACCGGTAGATAGAAGAGACGAGGGCAACATAGCTTACGTGGGTTGGTGTTGAAAGAAATAGAGTTGAAAATGGATGCGCAGCAATATTCCTACGTTCTTCTAACGAATTCATATTGAGAACTTTGAGGCGGTCCTGATACTGAGGAAATATTAAAAGGTCGTTCCAGGGCAGGCCACGGAAAGCAAATCGGAGAAATTGACGTTGAATAGGTAGGCCAAGTTTGAATGGCATACTCAAGTGGGGCGCGAAAAGGGGTAATATAGAGTAATCTGGTTACGTAAGGTTTGGAAAATTCCTTAGACCACCGTTTAATAAAGACAAGTGATGAGTTACGTTACGGACGAATGATCATGTCAAGGGAATTCCACCGCAGAGAAAATAAAGTCAGGGAGCAGACGGGTTGCATTTGCGTGAGAGGGTCATAGATTGGCATTTGGCTATATTAAGTTCTAGGTAGTTTTTGAGGCACCACATTAAAAACCGATCAAGGTCTTCTTGAAGAAGGGCAGAGTCATTTGGAATAGAAATAGTTTTAAAAAATTTTGTGTCGTCGGCGTAAAGGGAGGGAGAGGAGTGTTGAATGACCCTCTCAAGATTGTTAATAGTTAGAAGGAAAAGAAGAGGACTAAGATGCCTACCTTGTGGAACCCCAGATGAAGTAAGGAAAGGAAACGAAAGAACGAATCTAAGTCGAACACAAAACACAAAACAGGTTCAAAGCCGAGAGCAGACAATTGGAAGAGTATCAATCGATGAGATATCTTATCAAACGCTACCTACATAAATCTTATCAAACGATATCTAGTTAAATCGGTTGCGATAAAGTGCGATTTCTTTGCTATTTTCTAAGTTTCCGAGAGCAAAAGACACGAATTGTGGTAGTTGATCTGCCTTTTATAAAAATCATGTTGTCTGGCGAAATAAAAGATTTGCTTTTGTAGCTTAAGGCTTCGAATGAAATGCTTTCAAAGAGTTAGGGTATATGAGAGACTTTAGCAATGGGACAATAATTGGTAACTTCATGCTTAGATTCCTGTTTATGTATCGGGATTACAAAAGAGCTCTTCCAAATCTGGGGAAATTCTCCCTGTGTAAGAGATAGGCGAAATATATAGGAAAGGGCGTGAGACAGGTTGGAACAGCATTTTTTAAGAAAAACGGCGGGGAGACTAGCTGGGCTAGGTAGAAATTCATCCTTAAGTTTTAGTAACTCTTCTTCAATAACTGCAGGATCGAAATTTTGAGTGAAAAAGAGACAAACGGAGAAATTTGGTAGATGATTAAAGTAAGAGGGATCATTTGTTGGCAAATGATTATTTGAAAAATGTAGTAAAAACGTTGGAGATGGTAAGAGGATCACTTGAAGATTTTGTTTCAAAAGTGATTGAGGAAGAATAACCATATGTCTTACTTTTGATCTATATGTGTATTATACATATGTGTACATCGATGATATAATTATGTATATTTAGCCAAGACGAGGCAACACATCTTGAGAATATTTGCAAAGCTTTTCAAATTTTGAATAACTCTAATACCAAGCTTAAGCGATGGAAAGCATGACAAGCTAGGTAAAACAAACGTAGTAGCAGATGGACTATCTAGACCACCTCTGGTCACCCAAATTAACTCTACAGCACCAACAATTCATTCATGGTCTAATGTATAGCGTTGAATCACCAATCAATCGTTATAAATCGTTAAAAATCAAATATTTCTTCAAGAAGGGACAGCAACTAGCCAACAATTTAAAACACATTCCCGACTGAACCCCTTTATGATGCATCAAAACTAATACAAGTTCTTGAAAAACGCCTTAAACCATCTGTAACCAATCGAATTAAAACGAATGAACATATAATGGGTATGAACCAAAACATGTATCAAGATGTCTAAAACGAACAGGATCAAGAAAATATAGTTATTTGACGACATAAAAATCAACGAGAAAGCGAAACCCATATTTTGGAAAAATATTTGTTCCTCACAAAAAGTAGAAAGATTAAGAGGATAACCCGATTTTGTATAATGTGCAAACAAAACAGATTTGAGAGACATCCCATTAAGGTTCAAATACAATCCTCCCCCATTCCGAAATATCTCCTGTAAACTCATACACATTAATGTCTTCTCAACGGAAGCCAAACTAGTTACCACTGCCATCGATAAATTTTGATGTACCAGAAATGAACGAGTCGAGTTATAAGACAACCAATAAGGGACTACGGACTACCTAAAATAATAGTTCGTGATATTGAATAATCGTTTAGTTCGTCCTCAATGCTGTCTATGTTAGAAAACGAGCTCGGAGTTCAAGTATTTACAATACAACACCTTCATATTCAAGCACATCTAACGGTCCAGTAGAGCGATTTGAAAAATCGTTCTGCTCATTGAGTCAGATACATTGGAACGTTTCAAAAATACCATATAAGTAAATTAGAATCCAATTAGGAAACTGATCTGGCATACCATAATAAAATAGACCTGCCATGAAAAATTACTTCCGAGGAGATACATCTACATTAAGGTAAATAAAAGACGGCAAGGTATAAAAATGACTTTTTCTAATATCCTTCAGGTCGGCGTTTGTCTTTTTTTTGTTCGTTTGCGATTATGACTCGGGAATTCAGGGTGAACGTAGTCAATAAACGCAAGCTAAAAAGTAATCACTTTTCTGCATACGTCCACGTCTGTAAATTCAAACTAGCTGTTTTGATCAACTTAGTGAAACACAAGTAGACCACCGCCGACACCGCTCAGATCACTCTGATCTGTAGCTACCAGGCTACGAACTAGTGCCATTATTCATTTATGTGACTTAAGGAACTCCACCATATATCCAGAATTCAATTTCACGTGGTTCAACTATGTAAGCAACTTATCCACTACTGCTTTATTTGCAGAAGCCCCAAACCGGACAGCAATTCGACAATTGGAAGAGTATCAATCGATGAGATATCTTATCAAACGATATCTAGTTAAATCGGTTGCGATAAAGTGCGATTACTTTGCCATTTTCTAAGTTTCCGAGAGCAAAAGACACGAATTCAACTAGGTTTGTGGTAGTTGATCTGCCTTTTATAAAATCATGTTGTCTGGCGAAATAAAAGACTTGCTTTTGTAGCTTAAGGCTTCGAATGAAATGCTTTCAAAGAGTTCGGGTATATGAGAGAGTTTAGCAATTCGACAATAATTAGTAACTTCATGCTTAGATTCCTGTTTATGTATCGGGATTATAAAAGAGCTCTTCCAAATCTGGGGAAATTCTCCCTGTATAAGAGATAGGCGAAATAGGTAGGAAAGGGCGTGAGACAGGTTGGAATAGCATTTTTTAAGAAAAACGGCGGGGAGACTAGCTGGGCTAGGTAGAAATTCATCCTTAAGTTTTAGTAACTCTTCTTCAATAACTGCAGGATCGAAATTTTGAGTGAAAAAGAGACCAACGGAGAAATTTGGTAGATGATTAAAGTAAGAGGGATCTGGTATGGAGGAGTTGTTGGCAAATGATTATTTGAAAAAATGTACTAAAAACGTTGGCGATGGTAGAAGGATCACTTGAAGATTTTGTTTCAAAAGCGATTGAGGAAGAATAACCATATGTCTTACTTTTGATCTATATGTGTATTATACATATGTGTACATCGATGATATAATTATGTATATTTAGCCAAGACGAGGCAACACATCTTGAGAATATTTGCAAAGCTTTTCAAATTTTGAATAACCCTAATACCAAGCTTAAGCGATGGAAAGCATGACAAGCTAGGTAAAACAAACGTAGTAGCAGATGGACTATCTAGACCACCTCTGGTCACCCAAATTAACTCTACAGCACCAACAATTCATTCATGGTCTAATGTATAGCGTTGAATCACCAATCAATCGTTATAAATCGTTAAAAATCAAATATTTCTTCAAGAAGGGACAGCAACTAGCCAACAATTTAAAACACATTCCCGACTGAACCCCTTTATGATGCATCAAAACTAATACAAGTTCTTGAAAAACGCCTTAAACCATCTGTAACCAATCGAATTAAAACGAGTGAACATATAATGGGTATGAACCAAAACATGTATCAAGATGTCTAAAACGAACAGGATCAAGAAAATATAGTTATTTGACGACATAAAAATCAACGAGAAAGCGAAACCCATATTTTGGAAAAATATTTGTTCCTCAGAAAAAGCAGAAAGATTAAGAGGATAACCCGTAACAAAACAGATTTGAGAGACATCCCAATAAGGTTCAAATACAATCTACCCCAATTCCGAAATATCCCCTGTAAACTCATACACATTAATGTCTTCTCAACGGAAGCCAAACTAGTTACCACTGCCATCGATAAATTTTGATGTACCAGAAATGAACGAGTCGAGTTATAAGACGACCAATAAGGGACTACGGACTACATAAAATAATAGTTCGTGATATTGAATAATCGTTTAGTTCGTCCTCAATGCTGTCTATGTTAGAAAACGAGCTCGGAGTTCAAGTATTTACAATACAACACCTTCATATTCAAGCACATCTAACGGTCCAGTAGAGCGATTTGAAAAATCGTTCTGCTCATTGAGTTAGATACATTGGAACGTTTCAAAAATACCATATAAGTAAATTAGAATCAAATTAGGAAACTGATCTGGCATACCATAATAAAAATAGACCTGCCATGAAAAATTACTTCCCAGGAGATACATCTACATTAAGGTAAATAAAAGACGGCAAGGTATAAAAATGACTTTTTCTAATATCCTTCAGGTCGGCGTTTGTCTTTTTTCTGTTCGTTTGCGATTATGACTCGGGAATTCAGGGTGAACGTAGTCAATAAACGCAAGCTAAAAAGTAATCACTTTTCTGCATACGTCCACGTCTGTAAATTCAAACTAGCTGTTTTGATCAACTTAGTGAAACACACGTAGACCACCGCCGACACCGCTCAGATCACTCTGATCTGTAGCTACCAGGCTACGAACTAGTGCCATTATTCATTTATGTGACTTAAGGAACTCCACCATATATCCGGAATTCAATTTCACGTGGTTCAAATATGTAAGCAACTTATCCACTCCTGCTTTATTTGCAGAAGCCCCAAACCGGACAGCAATTCGACCTTTAATGGGTTCGATGTCCTGTCTAACTCAATTCAAAGAATTGTATCCATGTATCCTCATACGTTATTGCAGCCGGTTTCAATGTACACAATTCTGGGTGGTTTCGACATTCTGGACAGACAATACCCGAAGGACGGTGTGTTGAGATCTTCGCTGCGGAAAACAACTTAACGCAGCTTGTAAATGAGCCCACGCGAATATCAGACGTTGATAGTCATACCGCCAACACCCTGGACTTCTTTTTAACATCTCACCCTGATAAGTACACCGTTGATGTGCTCTCCCCTCTAGACTCGTCAGACCATTGTGTCATATAAGCTAATTTATCGTACAGCGACTACACAGTTAGAGAAAAAATTCGTAAAAGCACCGTATGGCAATAGGAGAAAGCCAACTGGAGCGGTCTTAACAGCTTCTTTAAGAATTTTAACTAGTCGTTATGTTTCTTCGATAACAATGTGGATGGCGCTGCTGATATGATCACTGACTCTATGCTCTTTGGAAAAAGATCCTTCATCCCTCATGGGATGAAGAAAAGGCATGGTGCGACTCGAGCTGCAAAGAGGCTGTCAGGGTTAGAGAAATGTTTTTTCGGTTCTACAAGTCCAATCCGACAGAGGAAAACCGAAAAAAGTTCAAACGAGCCAGGAATGACGGCAACGTCTTTCTTAAGTGCGAGCAATTTCAATACTACCAAAAACTGAGGCAAAAAAAATGTTTGGTCGTTCGTCAAAAATATTAGAAATTCTGCCTTTTCCTCCATCCCAACGCTCATTTACCAGGACATTCCAGCTGTCAGCTCTTTATTCAAGGCCAATCTGCTTGCTATATACTTTGCGGTCAAATCAACACTTCCGAATTGTATTTTGTCTCCGCCTACACTTGTGTGTCAGATCTTCAATGGGACGAATCCACTTTCACACTCGTGTAGTAGCAAGACTACTTAAGCATCTCAACATACATAGATCCACTGATACAGATGGTACATCTCCCCTTCTACTGAAGAGGTGTTTTTCCACGCTGGCAAAACCATTGCGTAAGCTTTTTCATCAATCCCACTCTTTAGGCTTCTTTCTGAGCAGATAAAAAAGAGCATTTGTCCAGCCCGTCCCTAAAAAAAGGGGAATCTTCTTCTCTCTCCTTTTACAGACGCATACCTTCTTTCCAAGGTCATGGAAACGCTGATAAATCGTCAGCTCATGAAATATCTCGAAACATGAAAACTTCTCCATGACCGGCGATACGATTTTCGCAGCAACAGGTCCACCGGTGATTTGGTGGCATGCCTCACCGAAAATTGGAACCAAAGTCTACATCAATCTGGCGAAAGCAAAATAGTTGCACTTGATATTTCTAAGGCATTTGACAGAGTTTGGCATCATACTCTTTTCAATTCAAGTTGTCTTGGATGGTTTCAAGTCTGATGTTCACAAAATAAAGGCTGGTGTGCCCCAGGGCTCCGATCTGTCTCCGACACTCTTTTTAGTTTTCATCAATAATCTTGTCTGCTGCTTCAAATCCAATATATCCTCTTGCTGACGACAGTACTCTCTGCTTTTCATATTCGTTCCCGGACTCACGTTCCTGCTCTTTGGCTGTAGAACGGGAACGGCAGCGTATGTTATCCTATTGGGGAACTATCAACAGAGGGGAATTTAATGCCGCCCTTCAAGCGAAATCTAAATAACCGGTCATTATCCAGGAATGGCATTTGCATCGTCGAAACCGAAAAAATTTCCATTCTTCGTATGTGTGTCAATGACAACTAATGTTGAAATGACCACATATGCAATGCCGCCAAAAATGCTGCGAAATATCTAGGTTTCTTTAAGCGATGTAAGAAAAAGCGTGCGATAGAACTCAGAGGTGATGCCAATATTACACAGTCATTCGCCTTGTTGCATCCAAACTGGCCAAGATTGCAGAAGGCAACATTAAATTTATCCACACCATAGGAATACCTCCATAAGAAAACGTCGATTTGTAAGCACATTCCATCATCCTAAAGCAAGTCCCCAAAACTTATCCATGTCTTCCTATTATCCTCAATGAACATATCATATCAAAGATATTATCCAAAATAGAAAAGTTAGTAGAACAAAAGGATCCTTAAATTATATTAATTTAATTGAAAATAGTAATGAATAAGTTGTAATTAATGATGAATATAAAAAAAATAATAAGCACATTTACTAATGCAATTTATTAAATTGAAAAGGGATGCTACTCGTAATATAGAATATTAATTTAATATAACATTATTATTTAAAATAAAACTAACTAAAAGAAGAACTAATCAATATCTCATACGCAATTGAACTAGGTAAAGAAAATAATTTTAATTCTAATAGAATGTCTAAGAACAAATTAAATGTAATTATACTGAAAAATTTATGCAGATGTCTTCTCATATTCAAGTTTGTAGACCTAAAACTCGCCTCTAATTTAAATACTCGTAAATTACTTTATATTATAATCGTTCCAAATACAGGAACTTTATGAACAACTGTTTTTAATGGCAATAAAAAGGATAATGGTTTAAAAAACAAAATATCAAGTAGAAACCTTTATTATAGTATAACATATAGTAGTTGTAGGAAAATCGAAGAAATTTCACCTTGTAAACGTTCAAATCTATTTTACATATTTAAGTAGTAATAAATGTGTAGCAGGTTTAATAGAAAATAGAAATGCATCATGCAACACAAGATGGAAGATATATCGTCAGGACTTCTCATCCTCAACGGTACGGTAGAAGCTAACAAAAAAAAACCCAAACTCTTGAGGAAAGCATGTCATTAGATTTCCCAAAGATACCGTGTTAATGAATGATCAACGGTACGTCGCTCAAGAAATCGTAAATATCCAAGCCCAACCACCACCATTACAGTTCTTTCCTTGGAATTAATGACAGAGTTACACATGAGAAATACGCAAAATCTTACCAAGATTCAGGCAGAGAAAGACATGCAACAAATAACAACATACGCAATTCTCACAGTCGCATTCTTGGCAATAACAGCAATAGGTGATCTAGAACACTCCCTGTTAACTTGATGCCAACACAACCCATGGTTACAATAACAAACCAAAGATAGGTCAACCATCCAGCATCCTCCCAAAGATATCCCAGCTCTGATAACATCATGTGAAAAATGCCCGGACGCATTATCTTAAGGAGGCATCAGTTAATGACGCATAAGCTGAAAACCATAAATAATGTTCCCGTGGGGACAATGTTAAGTCAGCACACGAGCATTAGTTTTCTGTTGACGCAGCGTCTGGATTATAAAGAATACACAACAAGTTGGGTGACACCTGATGCTGATGCAGTGGGCTTAGTGTAGGTTACTTTACAATTAATTTTGAGGATGTAATTCGGTCTAAGTTTGGATTCGATAGAATAAAGTTTTTATTTTTAAGTTATTTAAACTTAGTATAAATTAATTTGTATATGCCTGTGTTTCACTAAATGCTTAAAGAGCTGACCTGTGTTTACACTCGTCGACGTACGTAAAGAAGTGATTCCTCCATAGCCAAAGAGCATTAGTTACATGCATTCAAAATTTCCGAGTTCTTGATATCAACAATTAAAGGGTTTCCCAATAAGGACTTGACAACTTTGAATTTAATTTGTGAACGCACTCTTCCACTAATCATCAAACTGTCACTGTCAATTTATTCAGTAAACTCAACATTTTCATCATGGTAAAGTACACGAACGAGCAACGTCTGCAAATTATGAAAATTTTCTACGGAAATTCAGGGTCGATAACTGCCACTTTAAGAGCGTTAACTCCAATTTTCGGTCGTAATTCTCGCCCTAGTAGACAGACAATAACAAGTTTAGTGTAAAAATTTGAGTCTACATATTCGTTGTGTGTCAGTGAGACAACGTGTCAGTGAGACAACGGGTTGGTCTCGCTGCCGTTCAGGCGTCCGTAGCAAACGATCCAAATCAGTCAATTCCACGGCGTTCTCAAGAATTGGGCATCGCTCAGACCACATTATGGCATATTTTGCGTAAGGATCTTGGTTTACACCCATACAAGATCAAGCTGACTCAAGAATTGAAGCCGATGGACCATTTGAAGCGACGTACGTTCTCCTATTGGGTTCTGGGGAAGATGATGAATTTCATCACAAAATCATCTTCGGTGACGAAGCTCATTTTTGACTCAATGGGTTCGTCAATAAGCAAAATATGCGTTATCGTTCATCCACAAAAAATAACTGTTTGGTGCGGTTTGCATGCCGGCGGCGTTATTGGGCCATATTTTTTCGTCGACGATAACGATTGTCAGCGTTATCGCGTCATGATCACCGATTAGTTTTGGCCCGAATTGGAAGATATGGACTTGGACGACATGTGGATTCAACAGGATGATACCACAAGCCACACAGCACACGCTACAATCGATTTATTGAAGAGTAAGTATGGCGAGCGTGTTATCTCAAGAAATGGGCCAGTCGATTGGCCGCCTCGTTCGTGCGATTTAACGCCGCTTGACTATTTTCTGTGGGGCTACGTTAGGTCATTGGTTTATGCTCAGAGCCAACATTGAACGCGAAATAGCGGCCGTTTTGGACGAAATGTGTAGCCGAGACGTTGAAAATTGGGTCCAACGAATCGACCGCTGCAAACGTGTCCGCGGTGGCCATATGAACGAAGTCGAGTTCCATTCATAAATGTTTTGATTGCACTCAAGCCGATAATAAAGTTTTTGAAATACCTCAAATGGTTTGCGTTTTATTTAAAAAAAAAAGTTGTCAAGTCCTTATTGGAAAACCCGATATAACTTTACGAAAACGGTTTACTTCCCTTAGGAACTGTGCGACTCAATCGTGTGCCAAACCCAAATATGCCTACAGAGCTGAAGAAGCGAGGTCGCGGAAGCATGAAAGGAAAGGTAGCAGTCATAGATGAAGTAAAGTTAAACCTGGTTTCCTGGTTTGGTAGCCAACGAGCCAACGACAACAAAACGACGTTATGTTTGGCAGGATAAAAAATATGTTTTCATACCTTCTGCGCAAGCTGTCGATGTTTATAACCAGCATATGGAAGGAGTCGACTTACTTGACTCCATGCTGGGTTATTACAGTGGTACAAAAGGATTTTTTTTCACATGGTGGACAAGGCCCTTGTAAATGCTTAGTTGTTATGAATCAATGCAGACGCAGACACCTAAATGTCTTTGTTTGATTCATATTCGAAAGTTATTACAAAAAAAAACAGGTCGTCCATCAAGTAGTCTCAGAACACCGACATCCCTCCGGTTTGCCTACCCGTGAAAAATCCACGACAAACTCCTGCTACATCAAGGAGTGCCTTTGGATTCGGTACGTTCTGATGGGATTAGCCATTATCCGATTTGGAAGAAGAACGCCCCTCAACTATGTTTTTTTGTATTATAATGACAAACGCAATTGTTATAAAGTATTTCACGAAGTATAAGTAATTGAATTTTTTTTTTTTTTTATAATGAGCGCGCGCTCAAGGGGTTTGAGTACCCTTAAGGTGATTGTACACAGCGCGGGCAAAGGAAATTTAGGGAGGAAGAAAAGAGAGCTACCGATGTACATTGTTTTTAAATGTTTGCAAGTTATAACGACCAGGAAATACAGAGATCGGCAGAGCATTCCATAAGCGAGTTTTACGGCTTAGGAACGAATCACGATATTTTAGAGTACGTCCGAAAGTGGGCTTGAGGGTATACTGATGAGCATTCATAGCGAGACGGGTGTTACGGTTGAAAGTTTGAATGGGCGGAATGCTACTGGCGATTTCAGTGGAGCACTGGTGGTGGAAATAGCGATAAAACAAAGTGAGACACGAGACATTTCGTCGGTGTTCGAGGGTGTCCATTGATTGACTGATATTAGTATCGTCAATAAGTGTTATCGCACGTTTTTGAATCCTATCTAGCAGGTGTAGAGATGTTTTAGGAGCACCTGACCAGATGTGGGAGTTGTACTCCAATTTTGGGCGGATGAATGCCTTATATATTGAGGCCAGATCAGAGGGGTAAAATATTTCTTACATCGCTTGAGGAAACCTAGATATTTCGCAGCATTTTTGGCGACATCAAATATGTGGTCATTCCAACGTAAGTTGTCATTGACACACATACCGAGAATGGAAAGTTTTTCGGTTTCGACGATGCAAGTGCCATTCATAGATAATGGCTGGGTATTTAAATTTCGCTTTAAAGACAGCAGATAGCATTGTGTTTTGGAAGCATTAAATTCCACTCTGTTGATAGTTCCCCAATTGGTTATGCTGTTGATATCGGAATTTAATGAGCTTAGCTTACGCTGCCGTTCTCGTTCTACAGCCGAATAGCTGGGCCGTGAGTCCGGAAACAAATATGAAAAGCAGATAGTACTGTCATCAGCAAAGGAATATATTGGATTAGAAGTAGCAGACAAGAGATCGTTAATGAAAATTAAAAAGAGTGTCGGTGACAGAACAGAGCCCTGGGACACAACAGCATTTATTTTGTGAATATCAGACTTGAAACCGTCCAAGACAACTTGAATTGAACGTTCCGGAAGGTAATTTCTAATCCATTGAAGAAGAGAGTCGTCGATCCCAAATGCACGCATTTTCGACAAAAGAGCCTGATGGCAAATTCTGTCAAATGCCTTAGAAATATCAAGTGCAACTATCTTGCTTTCGCCAGATTGATGTACGCTTTAGTTCCACTTTTCGGTGACATATGCCATCAAATCACCAGTGGACCTGTTGCTACGAAAACCGTACTGCCGGTCATTGAGAAGTTTTCGTGTTTCGAGATATTTCATGAGCTGACGATTTATCAGTGTTTCCATGACCTTGGAAAGAAGGGACGTAAGTGCAATGGGTCTGTAGGAGGAGAGAGAGGATGATTCGCCTTTTTTAGGGACAGGCTGGACAAATGCTGTTTTCCATCTGCTCGGGAAGAGTCCTAAAGTGTAGGATTGATGAAAAAGCTTACGCAGTGGTTTTGCCAGCGAGGAAGAACACCTCTTCAGAAGAAGGGGAGATATACCATCTGGACCAGCGGATTTATGTATGTTGAGATCTTTAAGTAGTCTTGCTACTACACGAGTGCGAAAGTAGATTCGTCCCGTTGAAGATTCGACGCACTCAAGTGTAGGCGGAGACAAAGCAGAATCTGGAAGTGTTGAGCTGGCCGCAAAGCGTGCAGCAAGCAGATTGGCCTTATCCAAAGAGCTGACAGCTGGAATGTCATTGTAAATGAGCGTTGGGATGGAGGATGAGGCAGAATTTTTAATGTTTTTGACGAACGACCAACAATTTTTACTGCCTTTGGAACATTGCAGTATTTTTTGCCTCAGTTTTTTTTCGTATAGGAATTTCACACGCTTAAGAAAGGCGTAGCAGTCATTTCTGGCTCGTTTGAACTTTTTTCGGTTTTCCTCTGTCGGGTTGGTCTTGTAGGACCGAAAAAACATTTCTCTAACCCTGACGGCCTCTTTACAGCTCGAGTCGTACCATGCCTTTTCTTTTGGTTTGATACTCTTCATCCGATGAGGAATAAAGGATCTCATTCCAAAGAGAATGGTGTCTGTAATCATATCAGCAGCGGCATCCACGTCGTTATCGAGGAAGCATAACGACCAGTTAAAATTCCTAAAGAAGCTGTTAAGACCGCTCCAGTTGGCTTTCTCGTATTGCCATACGGTTCTTTTAGGAATTTTTTTTTCTAACTGTGTGGTGGGTGTACGAGAAATTAGCTGATATGACACAATGGTCCGACGAGCCTAGAGGGGAGAGCACATCAATGGTGTACTTATCAGGGTGAGAAGTTAAAAACAAGTCCAGGGTGTTGGCGGTATGACTATCAACGTCTGGTATTCGCGTGGGCTCAGTTACAAGCTGCGTTAGGTTGTTTTCCGCAGCGAAGATCTCAACACACCGTCCTTCGGGTGTTGTCTGTCCAGAATGTCGAAGCCACCCAGAAATGTGTATATTGAAGTCGCCCGTAATAACGATTTCAGTATGAGGATACAGGGATACAATTCTTTGAATGGAGTCAGACAGCGCATCAAACTCGTTAAAGGTTGAATTGCTGTCCAGTTTGGGGCTTCTATAAATAAAGCAGTAGTGTATTATTTGCTTACGGAGATGGAATTTTAACCACATGAAGTTGAATTCCGGATTGGAACATGGATCATATTGTGGTGGAGTTTGGTAAGCTACATCACTACGCACATAAATGGCGAGACCGCGGTGAGAGAAGAATAATGGCACTAGTTCGTAGCCAGGTAGCTTCAGATCAGAATGATCTGAGAGGTATGGGCGGGGATCTACCTGTGTTTCACTAAGTGCCAAAACAGCTGGTCTGTACTTACAGACGTGGACGTACGCAGAAAAGTGATTACTTATATGGCATACGAAGCCATATATGGCTTATATATGTAAGTTCTAAAATATAAGTAAATAATTTTTTTTCTCAGTTTGGTCTCATCATTTAATGTTAAATGAGAACATTTTCCCAAAAAAAAATTTGTTTCATCTCTTTAATAATTCATGCGGTAAGGGGTTAATTTCCACGACTTGTGGGTCACAAGATACCACATGTGTTGTTGTCGGGTTGGTAGAGGTCACAATTCGCTTGTCTTTGGATCAGAAGACTTCAACATGGTATGGAGCACATCAGTATTTGTTGCGATTCAGGACATAATTCTTTACAACGTCCTTCGAAAAATGTTGTCATCTTTTTGACGGGCCGTCCGTTAGGGATTGGACAACTTTCAATGATGTCAGCAGCGTGCAACAGAATTTTGTGGACACTTACAATTATATTTGGAAATAAATAATTTTGCTGTATCCAAACAGTAAGTACGGAATTTATTGGTGTATCAATTTTCAAGCTTGAAGTTAATGTCTTTAAAAGAATTGAAAAAACATTTGACCAGTTTCAGGTCTTAGTCTATTATTTCAGTAGTTTTTGCTGGATCATTAAAAAATTGTCGGCCCGTGTTGCCGTAATTGGTATTTTCTAAACCTTGTTTTGGAAAATCTACTAAGATTCCCAATTCAGATCTAAGTTCATTTTGTAATAATTCTTTTCCATATTTAACTGCTAGTTTCTCTTCAGCTCCTCTTGCCAGCCAGCTTTCATTTTCAATTTTGTAAGATACATGTAGCAGAGCTTCCCTAAATCTAGTGTATGAATAGGCAGTGGTGTCAGAAGGTTTTTGTAAGTAAAGTTCAATATTGTTCTTGTCATTAGGAGATGCCTTGCATATATAGCAAATTGAGCTAGCCCGGTTCTCCATAACAGCATTACGTGCTTTGCCATCTACCATTGTTTTGAACAAAGTATGATCAACTAAAACAGTTTTGTCGTTAAAGGTTACGCATGTGGCCTCTAGACAATTTATTTCGCCTTCCATACCATTGAACTCTCTTGTTATTGTCTCAATATTTTGCTTTGCGAATGCGAAACGTACTGGATGTATCTTGAAGACGATACACATTACTCTACCACCGTCAAGTTCGGACGTGTTTCAATTTCGCTCCGCGATAATTTGTGAATGACCTACTAACACAGTGGAAATGGTTACATGCAATGGGATATGTGGAAAGAAATTCCATCCCATATGCATTGGTTTGAGCAGAAACGCTAAAACTCATCTCGAAGAGTATAAGCGCATATTCAGCTTTTTCTGTGTAGAAAAAGGACCATCTCCCTGGCACATATAATGCTGGCTATAAAATGTAATAACCAGCAACTAATTGGGCTTGAAGACTCGATTGCAGAGCTGAAATGCGAAGTTCAATTCAGCAGTAAAAATATAAACAAATTCATTTCGGAGAGCCATGACAATCTAAACTGTTCGATCGATAATAGCATAACCACCATAAAATCAGCTGTTCAATCACTGAACTCTAAAATCACTAAATTAGCAAATTCTGATAAGTCTCACTGCTCAAACACATTATCAGCGATTCAGTCAACTTCAATTCAGTTGGGAAAAATTATGTCAACGTTGGCTGACCAATCTACTCTTCTACATCTCAAGCATGCTGAACATACCGAAAACATCGGATCCATCCAACATGACCTCAATTTTCTTAGTGAGGAAGCTGCATCCACTAGATCAAATACGATGCAGATATTGGAGGAATTAAAGCACATCTCTAGTAAGCCGGATGCACCTCCATCTACAGTAAGCCCGAGTAACAAATCCTTACACGACGAGCTATATACATCACCCTCAACCACTACAGCCCCAACTCATTCAATAGCCGCTACCACCGAAGCCACCGTTCAACCCTCTACGATAAATGCAACTTCGATCACCAATCCAACCCCAAGACCATTGCCAATAATTAGGGCTTTTGGGACATCCTGGACTCTCCCTGAATGGACCAACAGAATTCAAAAATATGAATGATGACAGTCGTTATGTAGTATCTCGTTTGAGAGACCGCCGCATTTATGAAAATGTTCGGCTCTACCTTGCCTACTTGCACGACAAACCCGACTCCGTTTGCATTGATGGCATAACCAAAACCAACATTATGGTTTCGATTCAACGAGAAGGTCTTCCTATTAAGTCAGCGGAATTAATGCAAATTTTCGTTCGCTACCATGAGAGTTTCAACATCTCTTCCGACGAAGTTCATAATGATCTTTCTACGCTGTCGTCGCATGTCAGCTCCAAACGTCTTTCCCATTTGCAAAGAACTCGTTCAAATTTTAAAAACTACTACAGTTCCTAACAAACTGAATTCTGTATCCTCCAGTCCACAATGCCTGTGCATTTACTACCAAAATGTAAGAGGTTTGCACTCTAAAATCTCCTCGGTATATCTCAATTCTCAAAAGTTTACCTATGACCTAATTGCTCTTACTGAAACAAATCTAATTCCAGACATTAAAAAACAATGAGCTGTTTCCTCCAAATTTCAATGTTTTTCGAAAAGATGGACTTGAAAGAGCTGATAATCCTTATGGCCGAGGTGTTTTATTAGCAATCCGGAACAGTTTTCACGCAACTCCTGTTGATATTCCCCACACTGACAACTTTGAGTTAGTATATGTCAATATTACGCTCCTCAAACGCTGTCTTTACGTACTATGTTGCTACACTCACCCATCTCAACCAATTGAGTCTTATCAACCTGTAGTCCACGCAGTTGATTTTTTGACTGATGATGCACAACCTGAAGATTGCATTGTTCTAGTAGGAGATTTCAACCTCCCTCACCTCATATAGGAGCCTTCCGATGATTCGTCTCATTTTGTCTCTCTTAATTCGACCTCTGAAATAGAAATATTGATGGTGGACTACCTAACCAACTCAAGTCTACATCAGATTAGCGGAATACCTAATACAATGAGACATGAGACAACTCGACCTTGTCTTCACATCCGATTCAGATAACTGTGTCGTTTATAGGAGTGATCGTCTTCTATCTACCCTAGACCGCCTTCATCCAACACGTGTCGATTCGGAAAATTCATTTTCATTTCACATCCGAAGAACCGACTTTAACAAACTTAAAAACCTCATCAGCAACATTAACTTTGACTTTATTGCTGAGACAACTAACATTGATCTTGCCCTATCAACGTTCATGTCAAGTCCAACAATGGCTGTAGTTTAACTTCACATAAGGTTTCGGTTTTAGTCAAAAAATTACTTGTTGGATAACACTCTTGTTTTTCTTCTAAAATAGTATCGTAAGCTGCGTAAATACACATTAGCACTTCTTTCTTTTGCGCTTTTATATTGATGTTTTGTCAGTTTCAAATCGTTTATAAGGGCTAGGGCTAGGTCTTCAGGTGTATACGGCTTGATCGTATTCGGAGTTTCGGGTTCCTTAAGCTTTTTAAGTGTTTTAGGAGAGAACACTCGACTACCCTTTTTACGACCTCGGCTTTAGAACGCTTTCCTTCTATGCCAAGCTTAGACTCAACAGCAAATGATAATTCTTCGGCCAATCTTTCCATAAGGTTTCGAATTTTTCGTTTTTTTTGCTCTGTTTCCACATTTCGGTCTTTCTTTTCTAGAAGTTGTTGGTACATGAATTTCAGGCAATGGAATTAGGAATGCTTTTAAAAAACGTTCTGTTGACTTTTTTTTTTCTTTGAAAAGGTGTGATACAAAAGTTTTACAGTATTCGATACATTTTTTATGAGCAGTTTTATCAAGAACGGTTATTGACTTTTTTTGACATTCCGTACTGCAAAACACCACTGGACGCGTACCACCGGCGGCTTGCTTAGAACATCACCATTGGCAGTTATGACTTCGAGATAGTTAGGGACCTCATCTTATACATATTGTTTCGTTGGGCTTAGGAAGCAATTGTGTAACAGACCCCAATAAGGTTTTATATAAAGACCTTATCGTCCTAGTCCCGCTCTACTGTTGGACCTTTGGTTGGATGTTGGACCTTTCGATAGGAAGATACTGGAGGAGATTTAAGAACGAACTGTTCGCGCTGTATAGCCACATCGGGCTAGTCAGGCGTCTATAGATCCAACATCAGAGATGGCTGGAGCATGTTGAGCGAATGCTTGCCACAGCTTCGGCTCAAAGAGTCTTCAAATCGAACTCCGTGGGACGGCGCAGCAGGGGACAACCGGAGCTAAGGTGGCGCGCAAATGGAAGGCGACCTCAATCAACCAAGTGCTGATAATAATTTGATAATTTTTCTCGTTTGGATTTATACCGTCGAGCTAGAAAAGCTTCTTCGAACGATTTCCAAATTCGTTTCATATGTCTTCGGTGGATCTATAACCTGATACGACTGCACGTCCTCAGTTTATTCTTTTTCATCTTCGCTGACTTCGCCTTCCGTAAAATTAGCTTTTCCCTTCTTTGGGCAAGAAGCGAGGATGTTACTTCCCATTTGCTGCAAATTTTGTTGTTTTTCATTAGCAAGCGTATTTGCTCGTCCTGAATTTATAGGATGCATGCATACATATGCTGACTATGGGTTTTTAGTACCCTTAAAATGTTTGCACACAGCGTGGGCGGAAAGAAAGGTAGATACCGATGTACGTTGGTTTTGAATGTTTGTGGGTTATAATGGATAAGAAATAAAGAAATGGGCAGGACATTCCGTAAGCGAGTTGTATGGCTTAGGAAAGAATCACGACATTTCAATGTGCATCCGAAAGTGGACTTGAGGGTAAACTGAAGAGCATTCATAGCGAGACGGGAGTTACGGTGAAAGGTTTGAAGGGGCGGAATGCTACTGGCAATTTCAATGGAGCACTGGTATTGAAAATAGTAATAGAACAAGGTGACACAGGAGACATTTCGACGGTGTTCACTAGCATTACCTTTGAGTCCTATGGAATTGAATCTCATGCGATTTATGTTAAAATGTTGCTGCAATATTAAAAATTTATCGTTCGTCAATTGCTCATTTTTGATAGCCGTTCGATTTTATCTTGGCATTCAGCTGTCAAGATGATAGCTTTAACTTTGTTCTCAGTTAGTTCAGTTCCGGCTTACGTCGTTTTACATTTTACGATTTCTAGTATACTAGGTGGGATGAAAAGTAACCTCCTTGGGAATGAGAAAAAAATTTTTTTTAAATGTTTTTTTATTTAATTCAATATAGTCCCCATTTAGCTTGATACACTTATTCCAGCGATTTTCCGTCCGAAAAGTAATATTCCGGAAGGTCTGCAAAATACTCCTCCGTGGCGTCGATGATTTCCTCGCGTGAACTGCATTTTTTATTGATGAGCCATCTTTTGAGGTTTGGGAAGAGATAATAGTCCGAGGGAGCCAAATCGGGCGAATACGGTGGATGCGACAGCAATTGGAGCCGTAAGTCATTGATTTTAGTAGTGGTTGCGAAGCTCTTGTGCGCCGGCGCATTGTCTTGCAAAAACAAAACTTTTTTTCGCTTCATGTGAGGCCGTTTTACAGGGATTTCGGCCTTCAATCGCTCCAATAATGCACTCGCTGTTGATGGTTTTTCCTTTTTCGAGGTAGTCCACGAAGAGTATGCCATGCCAATCCCAGAAAACTGACGCCATAACCTTTCCGACAAATCGAGCCTCCGTCGGCCGCTTCGGAGCAGTCGTGTCGGCTTCAGTCCATTGCCGGGCACTCATTCTGTTCTCTGGTGTGTAATAGTGGATCCAAGTCTCATCAACAGTTACCAATCGACGCCAAAAGTCCACCCGATTCCGCATCAGCAAGTTCAAACACTCTTTCGAAGTGCTGTCGCGTTAGGTAGGTAGTCCGCGTCGAGGTAGTCCACGAAGAGTATGCCATGCCAATCCCAGAAAACTGACGCCATAACCTTTCCGACAAATCGAGCCTCCGTCGGCCGCTTCGGAGCAGTCGTGCCGGCTTCAGTCCATTGCCGGGCACTCATTCTGTTCTCTGGTGTGTAATAGTGGATCCAAGTCTCATCAACAGTTACCAATCGACGACAAAAGTCCACCCGATTCCGCATCAGCAAGTTCAAACACTCTTTCGAAGTGCTGTCGCGTTAGTGTCTTTGGTCAGGAGTAAGCATGCGCGGCACCTAGCGGCGGGATAACTTTTTCATATGCAGAATATTGCCCAAAATAGTACTTTGTAGTACCTGCTAGCTCGCACACTTTCACTTTCCAGTCAGCCAACATCATTTCATGTATTTTTTTCACATTGTCCTCTGTAACCGCATCGGAGGGCCTGCCGCTGCGGACTTTATCGGTAGTGGAGTTGCGGCCACCACCAAACTCTCGAAACCAATATTTGACGGTGTTATCTGACAGAACATTAGCCCCGTAATATTTATCCAACTTTTCTTTTGTTTCCTTCGCCGTTTTGCCTCTCAAAAAATAATGTTTTCTGAGAGAACGAAAATCGTATTTGTCCATACTCAACATGATGCCAAACACGTTAACAACAATCAGCTGTCAAAACTACTATAAAGAAATTTGTGCATGTCTGCCTAAATAAGAACGGACTTCAAGGCACCATAACCTTTTTTGCAGTAACAGCGCATTCTGGCGGTCAAGGATGTTACTTCTCACCCCACCTACAATTTTTAAAATTTTTACCCGCTATTGTGCTGACGTTCCAGATTGTGATATAAAATCTTTTTCCGGAAAGCATGCCGAGTTCTGACACGCACACAAGATGCGTGATATTTCGAGCTATCTATCTCTGTAGGTTGTAATCAACTTCGAGATTAACTCCAATTTCATGCTTAGACCCATCTACAACATACCTAAACAGTTCCACTTAACAATCAGTGTAATCGTCAGTACGTACACTCCAATCACTTGGCAGACTCCATCATTACCTTTGTCCTCTGTAGTTGTTTCAACACCAGTGTTCGCTCTACCCACGGTATTCTAGACTACTTCGTTAGCATACTAACACTGAGGACTGTGAAAGGCACTTGCCTGGATCTTCTCCTACTTACCGTACCATAGTCAAGTGCTGCGAAACCTGGCTTTGGACACCTCAGGCTGTTATTTCTTTCACCGTCTAATTAGACTCTGTCACTCAAAAACACCTACGGCCTTGTTGACGACACAATTCATATTTGGTATGTTCTGACAGGCATATCGACGTTTTCAATAATGAGTCATTGATGAGGAGGTATGATCTTAAGCTTGACCCTAAGTAGTGGAAGATAGATCGGATAGCTAAGTTAACTTCTAGAGCTCTTCGCAATTTCTTTTCATCGTAAATTTCTTCTATCTGTGTCTGTCAGCTGGAATGGAACTTTTTCTACGTTTCCCACCTTTCGGATTGAAATTTTGCATTAACCTCATAAGCTGAAGCATCAAACGAACTCAACACCATTTAAAGGTAATTAGTCACCCTTCTAAGCCATTTTTTTTTTTCAAATGAGCTCTCTACTCTGTTCGACTCTTGAAGTACCCTTTTCATTCTTTTTCACATTTAAACACACCTTCACGGCAAAGGTTTCAGCTCTCAAATAGTAGTCCCAGTCTCCATCTAGTCTCTAGAATTCGTTTTTACGTTTTCATCCCATAAAGCCAACCCTTACCTTTAAATTGTGATATATTTATCCGTAGTCCTGTATGTTCCATTTGTGACTTTGAAATCACGCTTGTTGGCTTGATAATGGGCGCTTTTCTTTTTCCTGTTTTAATGCCTATTACAGAGTTTTATGGCGAATTTTAAAATCCCCGTTAGCGTTTTTAACAATATCCTTAGTCCTGTGCTGTTGGTGGGTGTCTGTGTGTTTGACTGCAGTTTATCTCCCCCTAAAAGTCTTAACGCATCCACCGACTTTAACAGTCCACGATGCCATTACTGCATAATTAATTCGCCCGAAATTAAGTCCTCGAAATAAGCCGAATAGCAAATATAATAACCAACGGCAATGGTTTCGGTTTTCGTTAAGGCAATGGCAGGCTGAACGAAAACGCACGCAGGGAGCCAGTGCAAAGGCAAAAGCAAAAGCAAACCAAGGCAGATCACCTTCTTCGCATTTCAACTGCAATTTTAATTAAATCGCCGAGTACCTACGAGAGAATGGCTTTTCCTAAACAGACAACTCAGACATAGAAACACAGGAATACGAATACTAATATATGGATGGGTCCCTCATGCCTATATTCCTGTTCCTGTATTTGAATGTCGGTACTGAGTCAGCACAATTGTAATTTTGGGTTGCACTTAATGGCAATTAAATTTCAACCCCTACAGCTTTTGGAAAAAGATTTCCCCACAGAACTCTACGAGTCTGCGGCAAGTGTCTGCATAATTGCGTACTAAGAGCATCGTAAGTGCCACTCATAGAATTTACCCTAAAAAAAAATATGCTGCTATGTACCATCACCATCCCCTTGATGTCCTGACGTCTGCCAAATAAGCGATGCGACGCGACTATGTTACCAATCGACCGTATATCCCCAAGTACTATTACTCGTACTTCAAAAACGTAGTTGTAGTAGCAGTGAAAGTTGTGCCTATGAGTAGTGTTCCTAGGGGTATTCTCCGAAATTTCCATCTGTGAATACAAGAAAGGACTTTTTGCACGTTAAAAGAAAATGAGGGGATCCATCAGAAAGCGGTGTATGTAGGAAGCAATATTCAAGGGAAAAAAGTTAATTTTGAGGTTAAGTGAGCAGCAGAAAGTTCTGATACTTTTTGCAGACCATCATCAGGATGCCTCTGTAAGTACTGATAGGATTTAGATGCAAGGCTTCAGCTTTTATGCAACTTTAAAGAAAATGACAGGTCGGACATGTTCTGGAGGCAAAGATGTAAAGGTTAACCCGTCTTGGTATAAGACGGTATAATGGTCCTAGAGGGATTTCTTGTTTTCTCTAGAATAGGCCTTGTGAGATCAAACCTTAGAAACGTCCACGATTTTGTTTGAGACACGGTCGGAATTACGAGTAGGTTGAATATGTTGCAGACTAGAGTCCATGGTTCGATAAAAACACATGAGAAGATGGAGGCGATTGAATTCTCCACGGCGAGCTCAGCGGTCATCTTAATCAAGCTACGTCCTTCAACATAATCGGACTTCAAGCCGAGATGACGGCCGAGTAGTTTTCAATTGAATTTATGCCTGGAAAAGGTAACAACGTGGTAAGTACCACAATTGAATGTCTACAAAAAATAGGGCTCGTACTGAATCTACGAGCAAAGGAGGCAGAAGGCAAATAGTCTTTCCGTAAAAAAATCTGTTGAATGGGAAGTCGGTCAGAATGATGAAGATGTACAACAGTAAACTTATTAACATCTTTACAAGTTTCCCCACATAAATAAAGCCAAAATGAAGATCTGCATGAATAGTACAGGAGTAGAATCACAATCGACGTTAAAAATTTATGCCAGTGATTCCCTTTGCAGTGGAATACTTAATTTACTTAAAATTGCGGTACATTCTGGAGTGAACTTGGGTCTCAATCAGCAAGTTTCGCGATCCAGGTCAATCGTAGGTTCTTTTTGTTTTTTTATTTTCTCTATCGGAACAAATCACTCAGACAATAAACTAGTCCATTGTACTCCTTATCTATTCCTATTACTCAAACTTGTCAGCCTATGGTGAGAAAATGAGCCAACGCCTCTAAAACCAGCCTTCACTATATCAGCGCCAAGTGCCAGTTTCATGTTTTGTTTTGTTTTAAATGCATTTTATTTTCTTAACACTAACTCTTACATTCTAACAAAAAATGCTTAAATGCTAGCTTACAATTACTTAACAATCTTATACTAACTTACTGGCCCCACACAGACACTCTAAGCTACTCTGAATACTTATATCTATGTCTTTCGACTGCAGTTACATTGTATTTATAAATACTTATTTTCTATACTTAAAGCTAAGAAAAAAATTGTTTAGAAAAACTTAGTATCTAACTACTCTCGTGGTAAAGGTAATTGGGGTAGTAAGCCCCAGATATCAGGTTATTCGTCGAGGTCATTGCTCTTGCAATGTGCCTTCGAGTCAGCTTAATTACGAAGTTGTCCACTCGTATTAGGTTCGCCCTGTTGTAAAGGACCTCATTAGGATAAAATTTCTTGTACTCCGACTCTGGTGTTCTGTACAAGCGAAGACAAGCCCTAAGGCAAGCCCTCTCAAACACCCGAATCTTTTCCATTAAGCTTGCTCGTACATTGAACCACACGGGACAACCAAATACCAGCATGGGCCTGATAAGGGCCATGTAGCAGATTACCTTTACCCCCGCATCGAGTTGGCTGCTATAAAACAGTCTCTTTGTAAGGGCAAAAGCACCTTTAGCTCTGGCCAGAGCAGCATCTACATTTTTGCCAAAATACAGAAACTGATCTAGCCAGATTCCAAGGTATCTGACTACATTTCGACAGGCAAGAGGCTGTCCGCGTTGTCCAATGATCGAGAACTTTCTCCAATTTTTTCTGGTATCCCTAGAGGCTCTAGACAACGGCGTCCTAAAGAGAATGGTTTCCGACTTCTGAAAGTTGATTTTCAACTTCCAGTCATCGCAAAATCGTCTTATCTTATCGAAGTCACGCTGCAAGAGAGTATTAATGACCTCGATTTTTGGACCTGTTCTGTACGCTACCAAATCGTCTGCGTACGCAATAGTATGGGGAAGTGAACCTATCAAGTCGCTTGTATAAATGTTAAATAGAATCGGCGAATTGACCGCGCCTTGCTGAAGACCATTTTTAATTTGAAATATTCCAACAGAAGTCACATCGCCATTCTTCACTATGAACTGTCTGTTAGTTAGCATATTATAAAGAATGTACAAGAGTGGTTTACTGATCCCCAGCCTAGTCAGCTTATAGAAAAGACCCTCTAACCATACGGTGTCGAAGGCCTTCTCCAAGTCAACAAGGCAGGCACCAGTGCACTGTTTCTTGCCTTTGTTCCATTGGATATCAGAAACCAGTTTAGACGCGGCATGTGAGATATCATGTCCCGCCTTAAAACCGAATTGATTATCCGGAACTATATGTTTGTCCTCAACCCACCTAGACAGAGCTCTATTGATTACCTTTTCAAAAACCTTACTGATATTCGGAAGGAGACTTATCGACCGGAGATTCGCCGGATTGGATATATCCTTTCCCTTTTTGGGGATAGGATGAACCACCGCCGTTTTCCAATGCGCTGGGTAATGTGCATTATTCATTGCATTATTAAACAGGGTGGTGTAAATGTCCACCGCTTCTAGAGGAAGATGTCGAAGCACGATGTTCGGAATACCATCGGTCCCCACTGATTTCTTAGCCCTGATTGTGTCGAAGATCTCACGGAGTTCTTCCTTCGAAATGAACGGGGGTAGGTCATCCTCTCTGGTCATGACATTATTTGCCATATTTTCGTCGCTGAACCGGGTGAAACCAGAGCCCTCGGATCGCCAGTTCCCTATTTCATTTCGAATGCAGAAGTCGTGCCCCAAGACGCGACTGTCCAGGTCATAATTAGGGCCAATGATATCAATGGCCTTGTATACTTCCTGGAAAGTCGCCCCTATGGTCTCAACCTTCTCCTGCGGATCCTCGATCACAAAGAAGGCGTCATCATCAGCGGCCTCATTTGGATCAATGCCTGCTATTGTCAGTAACCGTTCGTTGTCTGTTGTCCGGGCTATTTTAAGACACTGAAGGTCGTTTTGATTTTTTCTCCAAAATAGTTTATTTATTTGTGGAAACATATTCGGGTTGCTGGTGTTTACAGCCCGAACCTTGTTGTTGCAATACAAACTTACAGAAATTCTGTAATTTTCTTTTATTAGCGTTTGGATATTTTTAATCGACGACTTCAGTGTCCTAATCTCCGGGTTTTGTCGGTCAGTTAACTGTCTGTACAAGTTTTTAAGTCTGGTCAGAAGTCTACTTTTCTGTCGGTGCAGTGCGTCAATAGTAGGATTGCGGAACAGGTCTTCGTTAGTCATACGTCGATACCGCGGTATTGTAGTGTCCATAGTTTGTTTAATTGTCTCATCCATTTGTTTTAGGTAATTGTCGATCTCCTCGTTTGACAAATTCCTATTGGACGGTGGGTGGATCGTGTTCGAGGAGAGCGCTCTAGTCAAGGTTGCGGAGAAGCGTGTCCATCGAGTCTTACTGTAGTTGTAAGAATATCTTTGGACAAACTCCTCCAATTCCGCAATTTCGTTGGGAACTGTAATTTCGGTGCTAAAACCGCAATGGTCGCTGTCATACACGAATGTGCGCAGACAGTTTAATGTTTGTAAATTCGTACCTGTCAGTCGTATACGTTCGTCGTACAGCAGTAGATCCAAATAAGACCCGCCTCTGGGAAACGACGGGTTATCCGTCGCTTTAAGACCGAGTCTGTACATGACATCGTGCTGACCCCACCAATCGAGTAGTAGGTTCCCTCTAGTATTTGGCAAATTATTTCCCCAATCTCTGTGTCTAGCGTTGAAATCCCCGCCGATTATAAAATAATTCTCCCCCGATTCCAGCCTCAGAAGTCGAAAAAGCGTGTCGAGCTCTGTGATGAATAGAGTGGATTGTGAAGTATCAGGTGCATAAACAGAGGCCAAGTACAGCCGCTTTCCACTGCGGAGCGGGATGTACACGACGACTGCCTCCAACACCCGAAACCTGCGCAACACGCCCTTGTACACTCTATGAAATTTTATACCTTCTTTAATGAAGATCGCGACGCCGCCTCCACGTTTAGATCTGGGCCGGTTTCTTCTTCTAACGATATAATTATTGTACTCCAGTTTGTGCTTATCGGTTAGCTTAGTTTCGCTAGCGAAAAGCACATCAGGAGTTTGGTCTTGTAGCAATTTAAACATTGCGGCTCTTCGTTCAATCCTAATTAGTGAATTAACATTCACCGCAAGGATCTTCAAAGTTTGCTCCACCATGTGCGTACCCATTACGACATGTGTTGCGTTAGGCCCGGCAGCAGCGCGTAGATCTGGTCCACCCGCTTGGCCTGTTCTTGAACCTGCTTTTGTAGCTGAGCCATCTGCCCTTGGATTGCGAGCAAGATGGCCAGCATGTTAGGTGCAGCTTCCGTTGTTCTCGGCGTTGGCGCCGGAGAAGCAACAGTCGCTTGCTGTACCGTAGCCCCCCTACCAGACGCCATTTGGGCGTAGGAAATTTGGGACGTGACGGCTGGTGTTTGAAACCTGATAGGTGAACGTTTGACCTTCACCTTCTGCTGCCGAGCCAGTTTTGCTTTCTTAATGTCAGCGAACTTAGGACAACCCCGATAGTTTGCGGTGTGTCCCACGTTTCCACATAACACGCACGAGAGCTGCGACCTATCGGATGCTCCGTCAACACCCAGAGGACATTCTTTGGAACTGTGGTTCTTAGCGCACTTCACGCATCGTGGCTGCATTTGGCAGTTCGACGCGGCGTGCCCGAACCTCTGGCAGCGAACGCATTGTATAACGCCTTCGCTCCTTTTTAGTTTTTCCCAGTGAACCACCTGGTAGTCTAGGACATTGATACTCCTTAGACTATCCAGACGGCTTTCGGGACTGAGTTGCACCAGGCAGAACGGCAGACTCCGTTTCTCCCGCCTAGCTCTAGCTGTGGTAAATGGCTTTACCCCTACAAACTTGAGTCCTTCGCACTCCTTCTCTTTGAGCAGTGCCAGGATCAGAAGACGGTTCCAACCCCTTCAGCAGCATAGATTGCCGCTTTTCACACTTCGGTGTGTATGAGTAGTGCTCCGTCGTCGTTTCCCTCAGGAGGTCTTTCACTTTCGCGTAGCCCTCCACTGTATTACAGTGGATGGCATGGCGATCATTCCCCAATCTCTTTATATTAAAATTATTCCCAATGACCAACTTACACAGGTCCTTGGTTTCATTTACCTCTAATTTATAGGTATTGATAGGAGGCACCTTCTCCTTCTTCTTCTGTTGCTGCTGCTGCTGCTTCTGTTGTTGTTGTTGTTGTTGTTGTTGTTGTTGTTGTTGTTGTTGTTGTTGTTGTTGTTGTTGTTGTTGTTGTTGTTGTTGTTGTTGTTGCTGCTGCTGCTGCTGCTGTTTTTTCAGCTGCTGTGGTTTCAGCTTTTGTTGTTTTTGCAGCTGTTGATGTTTCTGCTGCTGCTGTATTGTTTGCTGCAGTTGTTGCTTCTGCTGCCGCTGGTTTTGTTGTTGCTACTGTTGTTGTTGTAGCTCTTGCTGTTGGGAGCTCTCTGCTTCTTGTTGCTCCCTCTGCCTGCGTGCAGTTTGCCGTTGCTTCATAGCAAGCATTTTTTGTTCCATCTCTTGGATGCTGGTTTTTATATTATTGATTGCTTCATCTTCGTCTTCCGACTCAGATGAAGCTAGAGAGGCAAAGTTGTAATTGCCCCCCTCATACTGGACTACAACTTTATCGCCATCCAACTCATTTATTTATTTTTTTTCTTAAATTAGGAGGGGTTCTCAACCCACTCCTTCTTTTTACGGCTTTCGCCATGGCACCAGCAACCGTAATGTTGCCTTTTATAAGTCCCGTTATGGGAAGAGCGGAACGCTCTCCACCATCCATCACGTGATATCTTTCTTTTCACCTTTTGTTTTTGTTTTTAATTCACACAATTTGCGAAATGAAAAAAAAAAAAACAAATAAAAAAAAATAAAAAAGAGTTCACTTAGCCCGGGATTCGAACCCGTGTCCACGACCACGAGACTATGGCAGACGCCGCTAACTACCGAGCTAACGAGTAAGTTAACGAAAATTGAACTACTTTCGTATAACAACTGTATCACAATTTTTATTTTATTTTAGAAAAAGCCGAAACACGTCTTTTCTCTACCGAGATCTGCGAACGACTGAGTGCCAGTTTCATTTCGAGCTTAGGGTGTACATCCACAGAGAGAGTGCTCCACGGTATCGTCACTCTCACAACATAAATCGCTGAATTTTGGGTCACTTTTGCCGAGCACACTAAAGTGGTTAGCAAAAGGTTAGTGTTCAATCAGGACGCCAGTACAGTCTTTTCTATGACAGGGCAGCGAGAAAGTGGATTACCTCCAAGAGGGCGGAAAGGATTCGTTTGGTCTGCCGACTTCGTGGAGAGTCGCGCCATCTGCAGATGTGCCTTCATGAAACATACTGACTGTCAATGAAAGCCCTAGCCGAGGACGCAGAAAGTCCTGACCCGGGTTCAATATGCTAAGTTTATCGGCGACCTCATAGTGAGCTAATACTATAACAAGACTCATTTGACTACCTTCAAAGAAGGCTTGCATTCGCAATGTAGTTTGGAGGTCGTGAGATTGATCAGTAGGATGACTTTGCTGTTCCCGCTTGTATAGACGCAAGCATCATTTACGAGTGAAATCCAACGTTGTCGTTTTCTTGGAGCTATGTTTCAAGAGCCGAAAACAATTCTTTCCTGATTCACATTGTGGCCGAAATCGTTTCTGGGCAAAAAGAATGTAGATTTCGTATTTGTGCAGCAACAGAAGTTCTGGCGTCATTACATCAGACAGCATGTCCAGAAGACCGGAGTCGAAAGTCAGTCGGAGAGCAAGGTTATCACAACTCCCCTGTGTTTTGTGTGTTGTACCAAAGACAATTTTTTTTTTTGAACGGAAGATAGTTTTGAGAGTGCCGCCCATGATTTGAAAATCAAGCCGAAGGAGATTCAAGCATGCTATGGAAAGTCCTCATGCAGCCTAAACAAATTGTCCTTTAGAGTTTGGCAAAAACAGCAGTGAAAGCTTGCTCTACCAGGCAACCAACACATAAGACATAAATATCTTATCATAGCTGTGTAGGTCCAAGGGGCCTTGCTCAGTAACAGGCCCCATTTCTTACCGAATCCGCGTCGTAACATTTTAATCATAGTCAGTCGCATCTCTTTACCCATTGATTCGTTTATGTAGTGTCGTCGGTCCGAGTTATTGATGCCGTCAAAGTTATGTATTGTCAAAAGGATCCTCAACGTCGATGAAAATACCCCGCGCGCACTTCTTCTTGATCTGAAAACTTGACGTGTGCTTCTTATGATCAGCGCTAATAGATGTGGAATCTCGACCAGTAGTTTGTACCACTGATATGCATGATTCACGGGTTATGAATTTAATGGACCTTTCCCGAATATGCTAAGGTACACCACTGAATTCATCAAGACCCCGGACTGGCTAGCTATAATGGTGCATTCTCCAAGGGCGCCTCTAGAGCTCTTCTTAATGTTTCAGCCCTTTGAGCAACCACCATCTATCTATGTTATCTAACCGAGGAAGTCTTTTAGGCTTGGCACTATTGTCATGCCTTAAGCATCCTCGTCATCATTTGGATATTCCGAAAGTGACAAACCAGAGAGTACAAATGTGTAAAGTTATTTTCTACAGCGTCACGATTCATGACAGGCATTAGTTTGTAAGTCCACCTGATTTTTGTACAGTTCCACAGCTGTCCTTGCCAGGTAGGCTTACCACATCGCTACGATTGCTGCCTCTCTTTTTGTCATTTTGCCCACCTAAGATTAGCCCATAGCATTAGCAACAATATCGACGAAAATCATTCCAGTTAACACACGGGCTGCTGGTCCCAAAGCAATATAAAGTAATATATAAGTGGATCGAACTGATTACTTTGGAGAGCAAGATCAGACGGACGATGTTCGAAGGTATCACAGAGAGTGCCGCTTGGATTAGCTATTCCTTTTGTTGTCCTATTCGACGTGCAGCTTAAAGCTAAGCTTGTTATCGAGCATCACACTAACGTACTCGTATATTAGGGACTTATTTGACCTGATTATTTGGTTCTCGGCTCGAAAGTTGGCATACACCACGGTCTCGTGGCTAGTTGTTAGGACAACCTCAGTTTTTCAATCGACTAGTTCTAAACTAGATGTCATGATGTTGTCAGAGAATCCGATGATCCTCACTCCTTCGGTCTGCGGTGATCACTGAACTCCATTTGACATGATGTTCCAAAGCTGATGTCCGTGGTCCGGCACTTTTTGGAGTATTTAGCGCAATCGTTAGTATGATATTTTAGCCTCCTGCTGTTGAAGTTAGTCATAGTATGGCGTATCTATTCTGCCATTGATCTACTAATGAACGACCATCTTGCCGAGTCTAAGGCATTATTCCTTCAGATCCTATATCCCCTATCACTTTTATCGGCGATGATAGGACTCCATTTTCCAATATATGATTCCTTTCAAGATCTTTCCTACCTAACCTCTGCTGGATAGGACCAGTCGTTCAATCGTTGGACCCATGTGTCGCCGACTCAATATTAGGAGCAGTTTCATTTAAATTTTTTAACTTGGTGGGAGCTAACGCCCCCTAACTTAAAACCCAGGACTTAAAAACTAACAACAGTTAGGAGTTAGGAACAATGGGAATGGTGGAGGAGGTCAAGTTTAAGACGAGAAGTACTCAGGTTAAAATCAAAAAGGGGGACGTTTGAGTTGACCGAACAGAGCATGCGAACGAAGAAAACGACGTTGAATATTCTCGATTCGGGATATATGAATTCGCTGAATTGGGGCTGGCATATTCGAGGAGGGGCCGGACAAGGGTAATGTAAAGTGGCCTTGTCGCATAGGGGTTGCAAAATTCTTTAGGCCAACGTTTGATAAAACCGAGCATTGAGTTGGCTTTAAGGATTATCTCATCAATATGCGAGCAGAAGTTTAACTCTTTATTTTATAAAACTCCAAGGTGACGAAGGAATTGAACCTGCGGTATAGGTTGGCCTTGCAGAAAATAAAGTCGAGGAGGAGATTGATTGGAGTTACGTGACAGTCATAGTCATAGATTGGCATTTGGAGACATTAAGCTCAAAGCAATTTTTTAGACACCAAGTGAAAAACCTATCGAGGTCTTCTTGAAGGAGAATAGAGTCTTGGGGTGAAGAAATAGTTTTGGAGAACTTGGTGTCATCGGCGTAAATGGATACGGATCTCAAGATCGTTTATAGTTAACATGAAAAAGAGGGGACCTATATTGCTGCCTTGTGGGACACCAGAAGTGGCTAAAAACGGCGTTGAGAAGACTGACCTAAAGCGAACGCTATAATAACGGTTCTACAGATAAGAAGATATCGAAGGCCTTAACGAAGTCTGTAGCGATAACATCGGTTTCGTTGCCATTTTCTAGGGCTGAAAGCGCTTTAGAAATCCACGCTGACTGGGTGAAATGAGTGACTTGCACTGAAAGCTTAGAACTTCATATAAAAAAACTTTCGAACATTTTAGAAATGTGAGAAACCTTAGCAATGGTTGGTTACTTCATTCTTTGAGCCCTTTTTGTGAACCGGGGTTATGAAAGAGGTCTTGCAAACTTGGGGGAATTCCCATTGTGTGAGGAACAGATGAAATAGGAAGGAAAGTGGGTGCGAAAGATTGGAGGCACATTTTTTGAGAAATATTTCTGGGAGCCCATCTGGCCTGCGTACAAATTCATCATTGAGATTTTGTAACTTTTCTTCGATAAGGGTGCGATCAAAAGGTTGAGAGAGAGAGAGGAGAAGGCACGCGAAATATATGGAGTCGGATACAAAGAAGTTGTCTGCAAATGGCTATTTAAAAAAGTTTGCAAAATAGTTGGCGATAATATGTGGGTCAGTCTATGATATAATATCGTACGAGAGAGGGTCGACATCCATCTGATTTTTTTTTGTAGTTGACGAATTGATAAAATGTTATAGAGCTGGGTGAATTGGAGGTAGGTTCCGAGACAGTTAGAGTAGTCATAATAAGAATTGGTGCGAAGAAAAGCTGCCAATAATTTGTTTCTTTTGTTTCGTAAAGAGCGAAGGCTTCTGTTGTACCATAGAGGGTCAGCCATGTGACAAACTGCTGCAGAAACTGTAGAAGCAGTAAGTTTCCTTGCTACAATAAACCTTAGCTCATAATGAGGGGGGAAATCTCAATCTTAACCCTTTCCCTCCCAGGGTAGCCATTTGACTACCTCATACATTTTTATAAACAACTATTACAAAAGTAATCAAAGTTAAAAGATTTCATGCATTTTAATCCGGCAGGATCATTTTCTTCCAGTTTATTAGAAATACGAGTAATTTTGTAATTTTTAGCTGGTAACGATGTATTTTGACATTTTGCTCGTGGATGTCGACTTCTTGTGCTGTGTTGTCAGAACGTGAATTTAGGTCGCAAATTTGAACTTACACTCTCATCTTACACCTGTTAAAGATGAGAGTGCAATCGAAATAGTTGACATGATTGAAAATCCAGAACCCGACTCATCGAAAGATACTTGTAGCAAAGATATAAATAAGGAACTGAAATGGCGAAAAGTAGAAATTGATGAAGTTGCAAGTCAATGCAATTTTAGGTTTTCTTTTTCCCCTGACCCAGAGTTAACTCCTTTTCAATATTTTAAGCTTTTTGTTGACGACTCTATTATCGAGGTCATTGTTTACCAAAGTAATCTTTACTCCGTTCAAAATGATATTGACAATCCACTCAATACTAATTATAACGAAATTTACAAATTCCATGGCATGAATGTAATGGCAAGCATTGTACATTTGCCCCAATATCCAATGTATTGGGCAAATTGTACAAGATTTGCACCCATAGCTGATATAATGCCACAAAATAGATTTGATATGCTAAGGAAAAACTTGCACTTAAGCGATAATTCCAAAATAAAAGACCGCACAGATGAGCAATACGACAAACTTTTTAAGATTCGCACTTTTCTGGATAAAATCAGAGCAAACTTCCTAAAAGTCGATCCTGAAGAAATGAATTCTATTGATGATGAATTGATGAATTGTTGATTGAAAATATAAACGCAATAAACCACACAAATGAGGTATCAAAATGTTTGCCAGAGCTGGATCGAGTGGCTTTTTGTATGATTTTGAGATTTATACAGGAAAGTCAACCGAACTTGTAAAAACTAAATTAGAAATTAGTGGAGTTGTCGTGATTAGACTTTGTCAAAAGTTTGCCAAAGCACGAAAAAATTGGCATTTTGGCAACGGGAACTGTTCGTCAAAATCGTCTACCAAGATGTGAATTTTGGTAGACTGAAGATGAGCTTAAAAAGATGGATAGAGGGTCATATGATTTCAGAGTGGAAAAGAACAACAATATCTTCGCTCTTAAATGGCATGACAATAAACAGGTATGTGTAGCATCGTCGCTTTATAGTGCGCGTCCTCTTGAACTCGTCCGGCGTTGGTCACTTAAGGAAAAAAAGTATATTGACGTTCCATGACCAAAGTTAATTTCGGTGTATGATAAGTATATGGGAGGAGTAGATCTAAGCGACATAATGACATTTCTATTTTAAAATATTTTTCCATTTACTCGATGTTGCCTGTGTAAATGCGTGGCTTTTATATACGAAAGGCATTGCCATCAAATCGAATTTCCAATCAAGGTCAACTTTGTCGAATTTAAAATGCAAATTTCGAACAAAAAAAAGGAGGTAGGCCAAGTTCGAGTAATGCAAGTGCCACTTCCTCACCCGTTTCCGTTTCAAATAAAAGAAGAAAGCAAATCACGCACAGGCCAATTTCGGATATACTATAAGATGGCATTTGCCATTGGCCGAATCCTATCAAAAATAAAGAAAGATGTAAGAGCTGCAACGATAGGACTTCGTTTTCGCGGACAAAATGTCAAAAATGTAATGTTGCCTTATGTCTCACACAAAACAAAAACTGCTTTTTAAAATTTCATAACAAAGACTGAGGCCCTTAGAAATGACAAAATTTAGAGTCGACTTCAGTGTTAATGTCGACCTTAACTGTAAACTCGTAGAAATAAAAGGCAATTTTCACTAAAGTCGACCTTATCTTAGGAAAAAGTTAAGTTTTGACTCACCGCTATCTAAGTCGAATCTAAAGTGACAGTTCAAGAGAACTTATTTGGAAAAAAAATATGTCAGACGAACGTATTTTTCATGACTTACAATAAATATTTTAAGGAATGTGGAGCAAATTAGAAAAGGAAAAGTGTATAAGAAAAGATTTAATCGATTTGAACAATACACAGACGCGGAATTCAAAAGAAATTCTAGGTAAGAATGTAAGAATGTACAAAATAAAGTGCTCAAAAATAGCATTTTTTTCTTTTACAGATTTAATAAAGACACTGTTATGTTTATTTGCGAATTGATTGAGAGTGACATCAGACCAAAATGCACCCAAGTTTGTCCTGTTCCAACTCACATCATGGTACTGATAACTTTACGGCATCTAGCCAAAGGCGGTTATCAACTAGATACGGGTGAGTTATCGAATCTCATTTACACCGGAAATTTTTAAACTAAACAATAAATCCTTAGCGAACATACATGGCGTAAGTCTAAGAACAGTAAGCACTGTAATAAAAAAGATCGTAAATGCATTAGCCTTTAAACTTCCCCCATTTCGTTCATTTTTCGGAAACGCCAGAAGAAATAAGGAGAACCAAGAGGACATTTTTTGATAAATTTGGATTTCCTCAATGCTTGGGTGCCATAGACTGTACGCATATTAAGATGAATTAACCCAGGAGGTGATCCAACCCCGATATCGATGCAGGAACGGATTCTACTCACTTAATGTGCAGGTTATTTTTGATGCGGACAGCAATATCCTAGATATCGTTGCACGCTGGAGAGGAAGTGCTTACTATAGTAATGACTCCCTTCCGAATAGGATCGCAGGTTAACCCTGCAGAGCAACGTTACGAGTATCAGCGCCATCACATATTAGCAAGTGGTGTCATTGAGCGAACTTTCGGTCAGCTGAAAAACTGCTTTCGATGCTGCTTTAATGGGTTTCATTGCGATTTGTCCTTGCGAAGACAAGTCCTAAGACAAGCCCTCTCATACACCCGAATCTTTTCCAATAAACTTGCTATCACGTTGAACCACACGGGACATCCAAATACAAGCATGGGCCTGATAAGGGCCATGTAGCAGATTACCTTCACCCTCGCATCGAGTTGGCTGTTATAAAACAGTCTCTTTGTAAGGCAAAGTGAAGTGAACCCATCAAATCACCCGTCTAAATGTTGAATAGGATCGGCGAATTTACCGCACCTTGTTGCAGACCGTTTTTAATGTTAAATGTTCCAGCAGAAGTCACATCGCCATTCTTCACGACGAACTGCATATCGAAAAGAATATACAGCAGTGGTTTACTAATGCCCAACCTGTCCAGCTTGAAAAAGAGTCCTTCTAACCATACGGTATCGAAGGCTTTCTCCAAGTCAATCAGGCAGGCACCAGTGCACTGGTTCTTGGCCTTGTTCCATTGGATATCAGAAACCAGTTTCGACGCAGCATGAATGATATCATGCCCCGCTTTGAAACCGAATTGATTATCCGGAACTATATGTTTGTCCTCAACCCACTTAGTCAGGACTCTATTGATCATCTTCTCGAAAACCTTACTGATGTTTGGAAGAAGACTGATCGAGCGGAGATTCGACGGATTGGAAGTGTCTTTATCCCTTTTAGGGATGGGATGTACCACCGCAGTTTTCCAATGCGCTGGATAATGTGCGTTATTCATTGCATTATTAAACAGGGTGGTATAAATGTCCACCGCTTCTAGAGGGAGATGTCGAAGCGCAATGTTCGGTATTTCATCGGTTCCCGCTGATTTCTTACTTCTAAGCGATTCGAAGATCGTTTGGAGCTCTTCCTTCGAAATGAACGGGGGTAGTACCCTATCGTTGGTGATGGCATTATTTGCCATATTTTCGTCACTGAACTGGGTGAAACCCGAGCTCTCGAATCGCCAATTCACAATTTCATTTCGAAGGTAGAAATTGTGCAAAAGGACTCGATTCTCCAGATCGTGGTTCGGGCCAATGATAGCATTTGCCTTGTACACTTCCTGGAAAGTCGCTCCTATAGCCTCTACCTGCTCCTGCGGATCCTCGATCACAAAGAAGTTGTCATCATCAACAGCCTCATTTGGATCTATGCCCGCTGTTACCAGTATTTGTTCGTTGTTCGTCGTTCGGGAGATTTTAAGACATGGAAGGTCGTTCTGATTATTTCTCCGAAATATTTTATTTATTGCTGCTGGTGTTTACAGCCCGAATTTTATTGTTCCAATACAAACTTACAGCTGCTCTGTAATTTTCCTTTATTAATGTTTGGAGGTTTTTAATCGACGACTTCAGTGTCATGATCTCCGGGTTATGTCTGTCAGTAAACTGTCTGTACAAGGTTTTTAGTCTTGACAGCAGTCTACTTTTCTGTCGGTGCGGTGCGTCAATAGTTGCGTTGCGGAATAAGTCTTCTTCGTCAGTGTGTTGGTACCGAGGTATCGTTTTGTCCATTGTTCGTTGGATTGTCTCATCCATTAGTCTTAGATACCTGTTAATCTCCTCGTTTGACAGATTTCTGTTGGACGGTGGGTAGAGCGAATTCGAGGAGAGTGCTCTAGTCAGTGTTCTGGTGAAGTGTGTCCAACGCACCCTACTATAATTGTAGGAATGCCTTTGAACAAACTCATCCAATTCCGCAATTTCGTTGGGAACAGTTATTTCGGTGCTGAGACCGCAATGGTCACTGTCATACACGAAAGTGCGTAGACAGTTTGTAGTTTGTTGGTTAGTACATGTCAGTTGTATTCGTGAGTCGAACAGCAGAAGATCCAAATAGGACCCGTGTCTGGGAAACGACGGACTATCTGTCGCCTTAAGCCCGAGTCGATACATCACACTGTGCTGACTCCACCAATTGAATAGTAGGTTCCCTCTAGTATTTGGTGTATTATTTCCCCAATCACTATGTTTGGCGTTGAAATCTCCGCCGGTAATAAAATAGTTGTCTTCCAATTCCAGCCTCAGAAATTGGAAAAGTGTCTCGAGCTCTGAGATAAATAAGGTGGATTGATTAGCCTTAGGTGCATAGACAGACACCATGTACAACCACTTCCAATACGTAGGGGGATATACACGATGCATGCTTCCAGCACCTGGAACCTACGTACTATACGACTGTATACTCTTTTAAAACCTATACCTTTTCGTACGAAAATCGCATGTAAATGCTTGCGCATTGTTGGGATTTATCGCGGTATTTGAGGGCGAAAAGATTGTCAGGGTTTGATTGAACTCGTTTCTACAAAAAGATTCTATTGTCGAGTAGATATCATTCTCCTCAGATTGATCTGGAACTGTTTCTGGGCTCGAGTAAATATGTGAGTAATATTCTTTGAACGCGTTTAATTTACTTTGCACATCATTTAGGTTCCCTCCGTTGTGGACTAGAGTGTCTTTCAAAATATTACTTCCGAATAATTGTCTTCCGGTTATCCTATCGATTTCTTTAAATGCATGAGGCGAGGGTCTTATCTGGTTCAATCTTACCTTAAAAGCAGTGTTACTATCAATCCGAACCCTTTCTTTAATTATTTTACTTAAGCACTGAATCCTAGCGTAAAGTTGCCGATATTTATCGTTAACACAGTTAGGATGTCGGTTATACAGTCTTTTCAATTGTGTAAGCCATGCACAACGTATCTTAAGCAAGTTTTTTTTGTAGTGTCTGATATATTGTGATATTTGAAATTTTTCACATTGCGAATGGAGGAATGCAATTGAACGTTGATGTTAATTTGTTCATTTAATTTTGATATCCAGGTACCTATTTCATCGTTTGAGATATTTCTTTCGGTTGGAATATTCAAAGTGGACAGTCGATGATAAAGTCCTAATCTAAAAGCTTCCCAATTAGTGCTTTTGAAACATCTGTATGTTGCCGGTGGCTGTAGGATTGGAAGGAAGTCAATTATGCTTAGTAGTAACTCAATCCCAAAGTGATCCGAGTTCGTTGCGAATGTTGAACAAACTAGAGGGTTCAAGTTATTGCAGATGAGAGATGAAGATATAAGAAAAAAGTCAATCACAGATGATGATCTGGGAAATGTAGGGCTGTTGGGAGCAACTAAGTCTTTTTTTTTTTTTTATAATTTACGCGCGCCTAAGGGGTTAGATACCCTTTTACTGTTGCCAGGGCGCGGGCGGAAAGGTAGAAAGGAGGAGAAAGGAAAATTGTTTTGTAGTGGTTTGAAACTCAGGTGTGTTTGGTTTCGGTATTTGCTCTCCAGGGGGGGGGTGGGAGTCCGAATAGGACGGAGAGTTTTTTCTTCACTCAGAGTAGAAGATTATAATTCGCAGTAATTATTTGTGTTTGAAACTCTACAACAGCCAAATCTACGTGTCAGTGTTATGCCTTCACACGCAGAATTTTTCTGTCTGAGTTCCAATTACACAACTGAAAATCTTTAAAGACTTGTTCATGGGCAGGATTCGAACCTAGACCCCTCCGAGTGAGAAGCGATTGCTAGTACCACTACACCACGGCCATCCCTAAGTCTAAATTCAAATAATCCCCGTTGTAAAGCGATGTGTGTATCGAGTTCCCATTTTGGTTATGGACTGTGTCACCCCAATCTGTATGCCGTGCATTGAAATCCCCTCCCAATATGACTGCGTCAAATGAGTTCATAAACGTGTAAAGTTGGTCAAGTTCGTTTAGCAAACGTCGACCTGCATTGGAAGGAATATAAATGCATCCTATTAAAATATTCCTTCGTAAACCAGTGCTACTACGTTATGTAATAGAGACTAGGCAAATTGAAAAAACGTCACTCTGGAAAGGAATCTCAGTATACTTATACCTTTGGCCTAAAATAACTGCTGTTCCCCTACCTGAGTGACAAGGGATGAAATTAAAGCCATCGAAAGCGGGCTTTTATGGTACAGGATAGCCTTGTTTCCGAAAGGAGGCATATTTGGGGATTTTGGGTTTTTAGTGTGTTAAACAAATCTAGTCTTCTTTCAAGGGAAATTATGGAGTTACAATTTATCGAAATAATTTTGAAGTTATTTGTCAGCATTATACCACTATAGAAGCTACAAACTCAAGATATGCGAATATTTTGTCTTCTGTAGACCGAAGTTGTTGATAAGTGGGCCAGAATTGTCTGATTTTTCCTAGCAGTTCTTTAAAAGATATGTTAAAAAGATCTTTCGCCTCGTTTAAAAAATTATTAAGATCACCAGATTGTTTCTTTGTTGTAAAGTTTGTTTGGGTGTTATTCGTGCGGTGAGAGTAGTTACTCTTAACCATGTCAGCATATGTGACGTGTTGATTCGTAAGCATATTTACAGCGCCTTGTACTACCGCTCTATTTTTGATCGCAGCCTGCCTTGCGCCTTGTGTCGATATATCTCGTTTTTCCTTATATTTTAGATATGGTGGGCAGCCATGATAACTAGCCGTGTGCCCGGTTTCATTACAATTAACGCACTTAAGAGTAGGAACTTCTTGATTGGATTCTCTGAGCGATTTAAAGGAAGCGATGCACGCTTCTGAATCATGCGACTAGCCGCACAGGACACATCTACTATTATATGAGCAACATTCACCGGAATGACCGAATCTTTGACACCTATAACACCGAAGTATAGCTTTATTAATTTTTCTTTCCCAGTAGACACGCTGGTGGAGCAAGTATCTAATAGTAATTAAATCTTTAATGGACTCACCTGGTTCTAAATGAACAATAAACATATTTAATTTTGTACCCAATTCCTTTGATTTGGAAGTAGAAAAGTGTGTTATCTTACAAATTCTAATATGAGGAGATGTAGCTTTCACAGCTTGTTCTATAACCTTGACAGGGGTATCTCCCTCAAGGCCCTTCAGCATAACCGAAACCCTTTTCGTTTCCTTAGGCGCAAAAGAAAACGCACCAATACCCGTCCCGCGTAATAATTTTAGCGTCATTTACATATACTCGTACCTTTGTTTTTCGGTAGCTCAAATTTACAAATTTATGTTTCACATCCTTAACTTTACACTCATTTGCAGCGAGTTTGATAACTTCGCTTATAAGTTCACAATTGGCATCGAATACAAATATTGGTGGGCAGAAAGGGGCATTGTTAATAGTTTTAGGTGAATTACCAGCGAGTTGATTATGCATTTCAACGGATGACGTGTTGGTTCGATGATTAACAGAGGTGTTGGTTGGCGAGTTTAAGTTTGACACAGGCACTTGAAGTTCCATATCATCGAGTGAGGAAAATCTATTTTGCGATGAAGCATTTCGCTTAGGCGAAGGTTCACCCTCACGCACGTTTCTATTTCTTTTCTTGCCATTGGATAATTGCTAGCAGCACGTTTGAGACTCCAGATCACCGTTGTCCACTCAGCAGAGTGATCTGATGAGTGATTTACATCCATGGTGGTAATGTTGTTATTGTAAATTGAATCATGCTCACATGCATTAGCAGCAGTGAGTGCACTGGTTGTGCTATTGATTGTGCGTTTCTCTATTGAGAGAGCGCTTTTTGTGTTAAGACAATGATGATAATTTATGCCATCAGGAGACACATGTGCGTTGGCTTGTACTTTGCCCAAACGATCACTATTTTTATCTTCCAGCAAAAAAGCTGGAGGGTCACTTTTGGTTTTTTCACAAAAAGCCACTTTAAGGAGTCACTGTCTCAAAAAAGAAAATTAATGGGCTAATAGATTAATACGGCCTTAGCCGAATTAGGGGTTGATTGAGTTTCGCACTTGACAATTTTTATTCGATTTTAAGAGCACACGTCTGTTCACGACCGAGTCACAGAGCGAATCGTTTTTGTTTATTGATTATTAAAGAGTCACTATCTCCACTATTTGATTGGTCGTAATGTTTGTGCTCGGCATTTAATAATAACTGAATAAAAAGATAACAAGTCAGAATATGCAAATAGTTGTTATAAAAATTTAATTTATGTTTCTTATGTTTTTTTGAAGTAAAAATGATTTTTATCTGTATTTTTCGCTAATATTAATAAAGCAATCAGTTCTAATATTAACAGAAAAAAGTGTTTTGATTTTTTAGTTAGCACCCCAATGTAGCCATATGGCTACATTTACCCATGCCCACCCAATGACTCCCACTAAAAAAAAAAGATGCAGTTATCTTTAGAATGCCCATATTATCCCTAGACATATCAAAGTTAATTTTTTACCAAAACATTAATAATTTGGGAAGGAAAGGGTTAAGACGTTAAGACAGTCGGGAAGAAATCTATATAAGGACCGAAGAATGGAGCTAAAGACCTGATTTATGTGCTCACAAATATTGAACAAGAAGGCTCGCAGACACTGTGGGTATTAGGTTAGGTTAGGTTAGGTAAGAGTGGCTGTTGGAAATACCAACCCACTTAGGCCTATTGGCCCATTGTGATGCCACGTGGATCTATGATCTTCTTACTACTGGAACCAGTTTGAGCTTATAATAAAGCGTAGGAGACTGTTAACGTCTATTTTTTCTAGATCATTTAGGTCGTTGTAGAAGAAAGCTCCTAGATGAAGCTTCCTTCTCTGAGAGAGAGCTGGGCATGTGCAGAGTAGGTGGGGGATTGTCTCCTCCTCTTCCTCGTCCATGCAGCTTCTATAAAAATCGTTAGTAAAAGCGCCAAGCCTTCTTGCGTGCTTGCCTATGAGGCAGTGTCCGGTAATGACACCTATTATGGCGCTGAGATGTTTCCTATCTAAAAGGATCAGACACTTAGATCGACTCAGATCCAGCCTTGGCCAGATCTGTTTGGTCGCTAGATATGTTTGTCCAGTAGTCCACCTAAGGTCCGTTCTTTTATTGGCATCTAGCTTTAGTGTTAGTTTGCACGTAGCGATTGGTATACCTATACTACTAGTACCTTTGTCCGGTAGGATAGGTAGAGTGGTTCCAATTTTGGCGAGTTCATCGGCTCTGCAGTTCCCTGGAATATCTCTGTGGCCCGGCACCCAACAGAGGTGAATGTTGAACTGCTCTGCCATCTCCATGAGAGATGATCGGCATTCAAGGGCAGTTTTAGAACACAATGAGACCGAGTCCAGGGACTTGATGGCGGCCTGACTATCCGAAAATATGCGGATATCCTTTGCAGATATCACGTTTTTCTTCAGCCAGGACAGAGCTTCTTTAATCGCCAAAATTTCCGCCTGGAACACCCTACAGTGATTTGGAAGGCGGAAAGCGAGGCTTAGATTTAGCTTATCTGAGAAAACACCGCCACCAACTCCGCTGTCGGTTTTAGATCCATCTGTGTAGAGATGGATTGACTTGTCCTCCATGATAGCATCCTCCTCCCAGAATGATCTAGAGGGGAAGCTTACATGGAAGTTTTTGTCAAACCAAAGTTCAGGTATGGTGTAATATGGTGTTCTCTGTGAGGATTCCTAATGTATTAAAAATGTTGGCGTGGCCAAATGAATTATTTGTCCACTGTTTAGTCGCTTTAAGGCGAATAGCTGCAGTCGCAGCTACTTGCTTGCTAAAAATGTCGAGGGGTGTCAAGTGAAGCAGAATATCTAATGCCGCAGAGGGGGTAGACCGCAAGGCTCCGCTTGTGCATAGACATGCTGTTCTTTGGACTCTGCTTAATTTAATGCGGTTGACTGCATTTTCCAAGGCCGTCCACCAGACAACCACCCCGTAAGTAAGTATCGGTCTTATGACCGAGATGTAAAGCCAGTGGGTTATGCGAGGTTGAAGGCCCCATTTGTTCCCAATGGCTTTCTTGCAAGAGAATAAAGCTATTGTAGCTTTATTGACTCTTTCTTGAATGTTAGGTTTCCAGTTTAGTTTCCTGTCAAAAATGAGACCCAGATATTTTGCTGTATCGGAGAAAGCTAAACTGGTACCGTTTATTGAAGGAGAGTCTATGATTGGAATTTTATATTTCCTAGAAAAGAGGACAAGATCAGTTTTATGGGGGTTTATTCCCAATCCACAGCGATCTGCCCAGCAGGTTAATCTGTTAAGATTTACTTGGAAGAGTTTTTTAATGGTATTTAGATGTTTTCCTGAGACGGCTATGGCAACGTCATCCGCATAGGCAATTACTCTGCTACCACCCGCTTCCAGGTATATCAGTAGTTCGTTAACCACTAAGTTCCAGAGAAGGGGGGAGAGGACACCGCCTTGCGGCGTACCCCTAGTGACATATCTTTTAGCAGAAGTCTCACCCAGTTGATTATCCTGCTTATTAGCATTAGATTAATCAGCTCCCCAAGTGAGCCGTCTACCTGCAGAGTTGACAGCGCAGTCGTGATTGCGGATGTGTTGACGTTGTTAAAGGCGCCCTCTATGTCTAGGAAAGCAACCATTGTGTACTCCTTATATTGTAGGGATCGTTCGATGTGGCTAGTCAGAGAGTGCAAAGCCGTTTCCACTGACTTTCCTTTACAGTAGGCATGTTGAGCCGTAGACAGAATTCTTGGATCAACTTCAGCTCGAATGTGGATATCAGTCAGTCGTTCTAGAATTTTCAGAAGGAATGATGATAGACTTATAGGTCTGAGGTCCTTTGGGACTACATGAGAACATTTTCCAGCTTTGGGAATGAATACTACATTGACTTCTCTCCATAACAGTGGAATGTGGATAAGTTCTACACAGCTCCTCATAATATTTTCCAACACTGGTAGAATAATATCTGAGGATCTCTGTAGCTCGGCAGGTATAATACCGTCCGGACCAGCAGACTTGTATGGTTTGAAGCTATGCAGCGCCCAGAGCAGTTTGTCTCTCGTAATCAGACTATGAATTTTGGTCACGGTTGCAGTAGGCTTGTTTGGGCTGCTACTGGCCGCGAGTTGGGAGCTACCTGGAAAGTGGGTGTCCAGAAGCAGGTTGAGTGATTCATCACTTGAGGTTGTCCAAGAGCCATCGGTTTTTTTCAAACAGCTGGGCATCATAGGATTTGTGGAGAGGATTTTTCTTAGCCGCGAAGCCTCAGAGGTTTCTGTAATTTTGTCGCAGAATGACCTCCAGGATTGTCGCTTTGCCTTCCTCAGTTCTTTTTTGTATAATTTGAGGGATTCTTTATATGAGTCCCAGTCGGTCACTTTTCTTGTGCTTTTTGCTGCGTTGAAAAGTTTTCTGCAGGTGTTTCTGAGCAGTCCTAGTGCCGATGTCCACCAATGTGGCTTTTTCTTGCCTCTTGGTTGAATAAGAGGGCAGGAAGCGGCCATAGCCTTATTGAGAGTCAGAGTAAATTCCCTGACTTTCATGTCGAGCTCATTGGTGTCACGCGGGGGACTTGATAGTTTAGAGGATATCGTTTCCGACAGTATTCCTCTATATTTTGTCCAATCAGTTTTCCTGTAGTTCCGGAAAGCTGGTTGGCTGGGGGGAGCATCACTCAGACTGAATTGGATGTATCTATGGTCCGAAAAGGAGTGTTCAGACGATACCATCCAGTTTGTTAGCCTTTGGGTGATGCTGTCGGAGACAAGAGTAATATCTAATACTTCTTGTCGGTTTTTTGTTATGAAAGTGGGCTCATTACCAATATTGCAAATTAAGAGGTTAGTACTTAAAATATAGTCTAAAAGTGACTCACCTCTATCATTGATGTCGGTACTGCCCCATACCGTATGATGTGCGTTAGCGTCGCATCCGATTATGAGGCCAGTTTTTTGCCTTCCCGCTTCTAGTACCACCCTTTCTAGGTTATCACCAGGGAGAGGGCTCACTTGGTCGTGGCCAAGGTAAGCCGATGCCAGCCAGTAAGAGCCTTTGGCAGTCTCTAATCTGGCAAAGGTTAGGTATTAGGGGTGGGTATTGGGGGGTCAAATAACTTAAGTAAGCCGTTACCTTCATAAAGTAGAATCAATTCCATCTAAGCTCACAAAAGACCCAGGGACATTGTCTTGTCGGATAAAATCAGATTTCCTCGAAAGTCAACTCCTGGTTCTTATACAGACAAGACCTAACCAATATCTATTGAGTGGACTCGATTCAATGTGACACAATGGCTTCAGTCAATAAATCCAACCAAAATACGATATTCGTATCTGTCGCATTAAATTTCACATTCTTCGTCCTAAATAATTTGTGCGACTAAGTAGGCAATGAACACAAACAGTGTGGCAATATTGGAAATGCCTAATGAATTTGTATTACCTCTTAAGTACTGATTGTCAGAGCACGCGCTAAATTCATCGCATTCATGTCAAACACTGTGATTTCAACGAATAGATGCGAGCAGGTATACTCGTAGGTACCGATATAGGTATTCGTATTCATTCTCGTGCCCAGTAATAGAGAATTGACAAGCATTCGATTGTCCTTTCAAACAGTATTAATGTGAAATGCATTAGCCTAAGGGAACAAGCTAGAAGGGATAACCATAACAATGACAGCTGGCCTTAGAAACGACCAATATATATACGAATACCTGTATACGTAAATACATATGTTTGTACGAGTACAATACTGAAAGCTCAGTGCTCAATGCCGATTAACAATTGTCGTTTGCCGATTGCCGATTACCAATTGCCAATTGCCAATTGCCGTTTGTCAATTGAAAATTTCAAATTCCAATTCTAATGCAAATTGTTTGTTACTCGTAGACCTGCCAAAGTTTCAACTTTGTACTGACATGGTCACATTCCCACATTTCTGTGTGAGTGTACGAGTATACTGCGTGGATACTTGTAATTGTAAACGAATTCCAGCGCTTCAATTCATTTGCCACTTAAACCTCATCCATTGTACGCCAATAGATACATTTGAAATGAGGGAGTTCTTATTTGTAGACATGTACCTAGATCATACCTAGTTGGATTTGTCCATATCCGTAGCTGTTCGATATCAATGTTTGTGCATTTGGATTCGTGTAATGAGTGTATAACAAAGCCAACAATGCAAATTTGTATCTCATTACAGAATCTATGCCGACTTGAGCGCATAAATATTTAATTAACCCATTAGCAGACTTGTAATGTGATTTATTTGGACAGGCACGAGCGTCGGCCTAGGCTTTCAATATTCTCGTATCTGTGAGAGGAAATAAAGTTGCTAACGACATCTACCTGCCACTGGATTGAAAGTTCTGATAATGGCCAGCGAAGGAATGGAGAATATCCTCATTATAAAAAAAAAACCTTAGCCAGCTACAATATTTTGATACTCCTCTACTGAATGTATCTGCCTCTGCCTCTGCCTCTGCCACTGACTCTGACTCTGGCTCTGTTTCTGTTTAGATGAATCGGACACAAGGTAATTTTTCATCGGCATTCGCATTGTCAAAGTCATCATTCATTCAATCAATTTGGTTGGTCATTCTGGGAGGCAATGCCTACAATGACAAATAAATTATTAGTCCAGCTGGGCACACGGCCAGGATCCCAATCTACAACAACAGTAGTCCCACACAGTTTGGTCAATATTTGTCGGTTCAAATACCTTGGGCAAATGTTTGTTGGTGCAGTATTTGATGTTGACCCCGTCAATATGGTTCATTCACTTCACAAACAAACGTTGCAGTTGCAGTGTGTGCATTTTTAATAAGACATTAAAGCTGCGGTTCTACGAATACATACGCCCAACTGGGTTTAAATTGCCTAAAATCCCAATTAAAGCTTGTATGTGAGCTTTTGAAGGTTTGTTTTTAGGATTGTGGGTACTTGTGGCTACAGTCGTACATTAGTGGCAATCAAAATAGCATAAATGTCCGTATTCTGACTAATGTCAGTCATAGCACGTAGCTGAATTGAATGGGATTGACTACTACTGGGAGTGGATTATGGGCGGCAAGAAATTAGCCCTGAAAGGTGGTGTTATTTTGATTTCTAGGAATTTATAGGATCCCCTCCTGGAAGTCATGTCATTGGGCTGGGGAGCAAATTCGTTTTGCATGCAAGGAGTGTAGACTACGAATATGGATACGAGTACGACTGAGAGTACGTGACTAAGTGCACCTTGCAGGACATGCAAATTTAATTGAATGTAAGCGATACCTGGTCGTTATTTGATTTCGAGGCGCTAATTGAGTCGAAATCCACTGATTTAGGTTGGATTTCTGCATGATTATGGTTGTCGAGGATAGGCAATATTAGCTTTTTACGTGTATATGAAAGGTTGGACATAGAAATGCACTTAAAGGGTTTTAAAGGCCACAGATACAACCGAAGTAGACTCCAAATGGAGGTGTAAAGAATTTAGTAGCGCATGGGACGTCATCAAGATAGCGTTTTGCATGGCACAAATGATAAATTATCAGTTGGACACTTGAAGCTGCATGAATACATTTTCATTTATGTAATTTATGGAGTTCACATATCTACGTCTTAACCTATAGAGTATCCAAAGATTACTCATTGATCGGAAGATATAGTCTAAATGTGGTCGAAAACATACCCAGGCTGATGAACAGCCGAAACTTTAAATATACGCCAAAAGCCCACAAAACCTGAGATGGTCGATACAGCACCGCGATTGAAGTATGCCAGGGAAGACGAAGGTATGCCAACGACGGCAGATTCTTCACTCAAAGATCTAGATTTCTTAATAGGTTTTGGTCGATAAATGACGAGCTTTCTGGCCCTGCTTTCGTCATATTCAAAGCGCCGCTTTGTGACTACTTTGGAATTTGTTAACGAGGGTGAACGTTTGGTAAGCTCATCGGCTTATGACCTAACAATCGTAAAAGCAGATGCATAAAGAACAGAACCATCACACATATGAACAGGTAATCGCCAAATGCCAATCCATCACCTTATCACATAAGCGGAACCAATCTCCTCCCCGACTCTATCTTCTCCATAACCAACCAATCTCCTCCGTACAGTCTCTTCGCGACCTCGGCATTTTGTGTGACAGCGAGCTCAACTTCCGTTTACATATGGATGAGATAATCCTCAAAGCCAACTCTGCACTAGGTTTTGTAAAACGGTGGTCCAAAGAATTCACCAACCCATACGTGACCAGGTCCCTCTATATTACCTTTGTTCGCCCCCTCCTAGAGTACGCCAGTCAAGTATGGTCCCCATATCATCGTGTTCATATCTCGAGAATTGAAAGCATTCAGCGTCGTTTTCTTCGATTTGCTCTTCGAGGTATGCCCTGGGACGATCCTTTTAATCTGCCCCCCTATCAAAACCGTCTCAACCTTATCAACTTAAACACCCTCGAAGATCGCAGAGATGCAGCAAACATTCTCTTCATTCATCGACTCCTTTCTTCACAACTCCATTTTCCTCAACACTAACCCTCGTAATCTACGCACCCCTCGACTCTTCTATCTACCAACCCACCACACCTCCTATGGCGCGAACGAACCAATCTCCCGTATGCTACGTCAAATCAACTCAAACCCTACCGTCTTTGACTTTCACCGCACCACTTCCTACCTCAAATCTGTTCTCCTTCACCACTCCAACCAACCTTAGTTTTAAGTTTTAGTTTAAGTTTATTTTTTAAGTTATAGCTTGTATTAAGCCGAATAAATGGGGGCATTCGCCCCACCAAAATTAAAAATTAAATTAAATTAAATTAATTAAATTAAATTAAATAAATTAAGTAAGATGACGACCACCTTTGGCCTTCAGTTAGAGACAATAATACGAAAGTAGAACATGAAGATCACACCGAACTCTAGTGTCAAAGATGTTGAAGGCCCTAGATTTAAACACCTAAATGGAATCATAAATCGCTGGCCTTATACCGGCATCGGGAAGTATTCGCTTGCTCTTCCGGCGTCCTGGAGGTCGATGGCGTCTGCATTTATGGTCACAGGAAGTTCAGCTGTTACGGAAAATCCTGACTGAGGGAACAGGCAGTCATAGGAAAAACTTAGGGTCCTAAAAACGTTCCAACAATCATCAGAAATTTTGCTTTTTGAAATCCGATTGTGACTTGTTTGAAACCCAAACAAGGCTCAGAGAATTTAACCTTCCGACTGTGTTCAGAGAATCGTTGCTTTTCGAACTAGCTTGGAAGAGATGGAAAGATTTTGTAAAGCCTTAAGCGAAACATGGCTATCCCCACAGACACAGATATCGCACCTCCTCCTTTCGTCACTTATAATAAAGCTCATTGCCATCAGGATTACGTATATCTCTACTTGGAAGACAGATGTCTAACAAACAGTGAAATCTAAGTTTATTGTCCTCCAAAAAGGTTGCACTGCCCGGATCGATTCTATATTTCGTATTTTTTATGTAAAAGAAGTGCTGGTGTCAGAGCCTCAGACGGAATGTCCATAAGACTAGATTTGCAAGACAGTCGGCGCGCGAGGTCAATAATACTGCAGTGCGTGTTGTACCAAAGACCACGTCTTTTTAAAGGAATATAGCTTTGAGAGTGCAGCCCAACGTACCGTCAAAATGTGAAGATGAAGGAGAAAGCAACTCGAGCTAATGATAGCCCCCATACAGATAAGACTGGACTTTCTTTAGAATCTGTGACATGCAATATTTCCATGAATGCTTGTTCAAACAATCGATGGATAGGATATAATTCATCTCATCATAACCGTGAAAATGGATAGGACTCTGGTCAGAGACAAACTCCATGTCTTAAGAAAAGCTCTTTGTGCTACCAGAATACCGACAGCGCCATGGAAACTTTCAACGTGGAACGCTTAGTCCAAAGAAATCTGTTATCCTTGAAGAAACGGACGGTGACGCTTTTGAGCATTGTCAGCGAGGAGTCAGATTATTCGCTTCGTCCTTCTCCGGACCGGACCGAAGAATTTTATTTTTAAAACAGCCAAGGGTACCCTCATCTATTTTTGATAAAGTCCATGCCTCTGAGCCATAGATCAGGACTGGGATTATTAGGGTCACTTTTGTTGTTCGAGAGAGGGACTTGTTAGTCAATTGCTTTCTTAGCCCAAAGAAGCAGCGATTGGCAAGAAATATTCTTCGTTTGATGTCAGCACTGTTATCGTTGTCTGAATTCATAGTGGAGACTAGGTAGACAAAGTCGTTAACTGCCTCAAAGTTATATCTGTCGCGGGTGACGTTCTGTCCGAGACGTCAGTGTTGGGTGTTCTTCCTTGTTGGTAGCAACAGGTCTTTCCTGTTATATCTTTCAACAGGACGGTTAAACCCATTTTCGTCGCTTCTGTGTAAATGCTCGCGAAAGCACCACTGTTATCACTCTGCTTTCCTCGGACTATGTGAATATCATCGGCGTATGAGAATAATTGGATGGGCTTTTGGAAGATTGTGCCTCTTATGTGCGTGTGAGTGAATCGCCTTCGCATCATGGCGAGTCGCCTTGTCTAAATTGTTTTTTGACAACAAAGGTATCGCTGAGTTCTTTACCGACCTTTATAGAGCAGCGTGCATTCTATACCGTCATCATGCACAAATGGACGAGTTTTGCATTTATGCCTAAACTAAACGTTGCTCTGTATACCTCGTCTCTATTAATGCTGTCATAAGCGGCCCTAAAATCGATGAATATATAGTGTATATCGATTTGGAGCTCATGGCCGTAGTGCGAATATTTGGTCGATAGTGGACCTTCCTGCCTTGAAGCCGCACTGACATGGACCAATCACGTTGTTGACGAACGGCTTTAGACTTTCACACAATAAGGCAGATAGGATATTGTTGGCGTTGGTAAGACGACTGATGCCTCTGTAGTTGGCGCAGTTGAGAGGGTATCCTTTCTTGATCATCTAACAAACAGTCCTGGAGTAGCATCTCTCAATTGCCTCGAGCGCGCACTTCTCGTGTTTGCCCTTGTGTTTGCTCTTAAAAGCTAGAATCATCTCTCCTTTGCTAATCATAGAGCTCGTAAGCAGCTCCATTCCTTCTATGCAGCGCCGCTTTGTATGCCTCTTGATAAGCTGCATGTGCTTGCCGGCAATAGGCAAGAATTGAGTTCTGGTGGACGAGTGAAACGCTGCACTTCAGACACGGCATCTCTGATGGCTTTTTGGCAATGTTGTCACTTGCCTTCGATACTTGACGCTGGCGGCATACAACCCCATAAGAGATTAGGAGAGGAAACGCGATCGGAAAAGGATTTGGCGATCTCTTGCGATATCCGCAACCGTACTTTGGCTACAACAAGGTAATGGTCCGAGTCTATGTTGGTCCCTCGGAATACTCGGACATCCAAAATACTGGAGGAGTGCCTTGCTTGGACCGCAATATGGTCAATCTGGTTGACGGTTGATTGATCAGGTTGATTCTCTAAGTCTCCGTATGAATATCAAGATGCGGGAACCGCTTTCTAGCAAAGATAATGTTGTCTCACCCCGCTTCAAAGTCGATTAGCCTGAATCGGTTGTTTGAGGTGTAGACTATTCTTCAGTACTACTGAAGATACCCTCTCTTCCTAGCTTTGCATTAAAGTCGTAGAGGTCAAATTTAAATGTCATAGCAAGGGCATGAGCTGGGGGCATGCGCGCATATCAGGCTAATGTTGGAAAATGTAGTCTTAATACGGATTGTTTCGAGGCGCTCATTAACATGACGGAAACTCAAAATGCCGAATTCTGTCTCTAACAACAAATACGCATCGAAATAGCCGCTGCTTTTCTTGTAGCATCTAACATGCCACGTGTAGATCCAAAATTCGTTGTCCTTGTTTCGTTTGCAAGGGTTGTCAATAGTAGATCCGCCCGTATCCGGGCTTATTGTTGCTTAAGTTTTTTTTTTCATGGCCGGGCAATAACCCCGGCGGCACAACCACCAATCTGAAGCTCCAGTTCTGTTATAGATAGCCCTAGGGCTATCCATTGAGGGCCACCATCTCTTTTCCAATACCCTGGCTTAGCCTCGGACATCCTTACCAGACTCAGCTCCAAATATGTCGAAGTAGGCCGGATAACCTCTTATTTTCTTCATCAGAAGACGCGGCTGAGTATTTAATGGCATCACTCGTCACCACAATATTACTCAGCTCACTTGCAGCTTCAGTCAGAAAAGACCGGATTGTGAGCCAGTTCTGATCAGATTATTTAAGCAGTGAGACCCAAATATTGGGCAAGGAGTCTTTGCCTTCGACTCTGTCTTATGAGTATTTCCAGTCTCCCTGATGTGCCGTTTTTGGAGACTTTGGTAAAGTTGCCACCTTCACCTGCTGGTGTTTTCTTTATAAGAGGCTCTCTTCGACTTCGAATTACCTTCACGTTTTCTTATAGCTTCATTCTATATGGCTTCTAGTCACGCTCCAAATTGGTTTTAAGTGGTTTAGAAGTTTAGAAGTTTAGAAGTTTCCACGTTTCCTTACGTAGTCGCTGCGTTTCACCATGGAATTATGCAGTTTATTTTCCTGGCAGATCGCATCGTTACAACACAACTGATGAGGACACTGTTCAAGTTTTGAACAGTTTTCTCTATCCTCTGTCTTGTTCTGAGTTTATACATAGCCTTGACGTACGAGTATATGCTATGTTCAGTTGGTTTTTCTGAATTCGATGTACCTAAGGTCTGACATTGAAGTCTTAGTTACTATTGATTCCTTTCGAAAGAGTACGTGAACGCGCTCCCGTTCTATTTCATATTGTAAATGCTTTCGTTACAATACATGATGTAGCTGGTCTACTACCATATGACCGAGTTTATTGTAGAGGAGGTTTAATCATGACCATTTCCTTAGATTTGTAAATCCGTACAGAAAACCCATTTCTAGTGCCTGAAATGTCGAGGACACACTACCTACATACTCGTAACTTTGTTTAATTCTCTTCGGATTGCCTTTTCATCAAAGTTTTTGAAACATAGAAACATCCGCCTTCTTTGTCGTCAGTCGAAAACCGAAAATAAAATAAAATGAAAAAAATTAAAGAATACCCTAACCACACTTACTTTTGTTGTTGGATTTTGTTTCTGGAAAACGTCAAAAGGAGAGAAATTATTTTCAATTAAAAAACTTTCCCCAAGAAACGAAAGCAAGCCCCAACAGCAATTAAAATGGAAATCCCAACAAGTCCAGCTCGTCGGATAATTTCGTAAATTTTGTAAATTTCGCAAAAGTTTATTTTGCCCCAAAAGAGCTGTGGATGAAGCAACCCGAATTGACACCCAGGATGTCAGTTATACTCTTCTTGGTATTGCCTTAACCCCTTTTAACTTGCGGTTGCTGCTTTGGGTTTGGGGAGTAAGAAAGTTTATGTGGTTGCAGTTGTTCTGTCACAGACGTCCGTGGACAAAGTGGTCCAGTCGAGTTTAATTTACTCGTCAAACTTTGGTATACGAGTTAGTTGCGTTTTTAAAGCGCAGATATGAGTAACTTACTGCTGTTTTGTGAATTTGTATGAATTGGGACACAAAAAGGTGAACCTTTTCTGGTTAATTGTACAGCGTTTATCAACCGAATTGTGGTCTAGGGCGCCATAATTGACATTGAGGACTCTTTACTATTTGCTCTGTTCGAATGCACTTCCACTTTAGCTTTATCCAATTTATTTATTATTTTCCTCGTGGTTATGCTTTTGCTCATTTTAAGGTAATTTTCTAGCTCGCAGGAAAGAAGCAAACGAAACCGGCAACATGGCTCAGATGAGGATAGATTTAGTTGCAGTTGCAGTTCAGTTATGGATATTTGTTTATACGCTAAGACACGTCATTTTATTCAGAGTTATGCTCAACAAGGTTTGAGGGCATTCATGAAATAAACTTGGTAAGTCTTTCGGCTTAAGTTGAGTAAGGATGCGAGAGGTAACACCTTCATTTCTTTTGCTACTTTGTCGTGGCGAGAAAACTTTAAAAGATTTAAGGTGAGCTATCAAACTAAACTCTTGAAATAGTCCAGGACCAGCTCTTCTGGTTGCTTTTTTTCTAGAACATGGACTCAGAGTGAAGCTGATATACAGATCAAGCGATTGTAAAGCATCAGGTTTGTCGTTCGGCAGAGTCGCACTTCTAGGCCTTTAAGTCTACTGGCTTCAATTTCGCATTCCAAGATGTTTGAGATTCGCTCCACTTGTATGATTTCAAAGGTTAACCTAATGATATGGACAAGATCTTGTATGCGCTGTTTGGGAGACTGATCCCATTGCAGTTGACGCTGTTCGAGGAGCTCCCTTCTTGAGGATTGGACAAACGGTGCCCAGATTCCAATCATCACAACCAAGTCTTAGAAATGAGTTGGAGTATGCCTTCTAATTAGTCATCTTCTACTGCCTTAAATATCACAGCAGGTAGGCTGTTTGAGCTGGGGGACATACAATTTTCATCGGAAAGGCTGAAATCCCGGTCTGGATATGCAGTTACTTCTGTCTAAATTTGAGCCGTTTAAAAGTCTGCAGAAATGGTCTTCCATATCCTGCAACTCTTCAGCGGAAATTTCATTTACAATGATCCCATTGTGACCTGGAATACTTGGAAGTCGTAACATGGCTCAGAAAGACCCTCGGCTCGGCTGTCCTACAGTTGCAAATGCTTTCCCCCTTGACTTATTTTTCACATTATAGTTTTTTGCCATCATACCCCATGTCTTGCCGGCAAGTCGTTTTAGCACCGAAATTACAGTTCCCAACGAAATTGCGGAATTGGAGGAGTTTGTCCAAAGATATTCTTACAACTACAGTAAGACTCGATGGACACGCTTCTCCGCAACCTTGACTAGAGCGCTCTCCTCGAACACGATCTACCCACCGTCCAATAGGAATTTGTCAAACGAGGAGATCGACAATTACCTAAAACAAATGGACGAGACAATTAAACAAACTATGGACACTACAATACCGCGGTATCGACGTACGACTAACGAAGACCTGTTCCGCAATCCTACTATTGACGCACTGCACCGACAGAAAAGTAGACTTCTGACTAGACTTAAAAACTTGTACAGACAGTTAACTGACCGACAAGACCCGGAGATTAGGACACTGAAGTCGTCGATTAAAAATATTCAAACGCTAATAAAAGAAAATTACAGAATTTCTGTAAGTTTGTATTGGAACAACAAGGTTCGGGCTGTAAACACCAGCAACCCGAATATGTTTCCGCAAATAAATAAACTATTTCGGAGAAAAAATCAAAACGACCTTCAGTGTCTTAAAATAGCCCGGACGACGGACAACGAACGGTTACTGACAATAGCAGGTATTGATCCAAATGAGGCCGCTGATGATGACGACTTTTTTGTGATCGAGGATCCACAGGAGAAGGTTGAGGCCATAGGGGCCACTTTCCAGGAAGTATACAAGGCCACTGACACCATTGGCCCTAATTATGATCTGGACAATCGCGTCTTGGTGCACGATTTCTGCATTCGAAATGAAATAGAGAATTGGCGATAAAACGGCTCTAGTTTCACCCGGTTCAGCGACGAAAATATGGCAAATAATGCCATTACCAGAGAGGGTGACCTACCCCCGTTCATTTCGAGAGAAGAACTCCGTGAGATCTTCAACTCAATCAGGGCTAAGAAATCAGTGGGGACCGATGGTATTCCGAACATCGTGCTTCGACATCTTCCTCTAGAAGCGGTGGACATTTACACCACCCTGTTTAATAATGCAATGAATAATGCACATTATCCAGCGCATTGGAAAACGGCGGTGGTTCAACCTATCCCCAAAAAGAGAAAGGATATATCCAATCCGGCGAATCTCCGGTCGATAAGTCTCCTTCCGAATATCAGTAAGGTTTTTGAAAAAGTAATCAATAGAGCTCTGTCTAGGTGGGTTGAGGACAAACATATAGTTCCGGATAATCAATTCGGTTTTAAGGCGGGACATGATATCTCACATGCCGCGTCTAAACTGGTGTCCGATATCCAATGGAACAAAGGCAAGAAACAGTGCACTGGTGCCTGGCTTGTTGACTTGGAGAAGGCCTTCGACACCGTATGGTTAGAGAGTCTTTTCTATAAACTAACTAGGCTGGGGATCAGTAAACCACTCTTGTACATTCTTTATAATATGCTAACTAACAGACAATTCATCGTGAAGAATGGTGATGTGACTTCTGTTGGAATATTTCAAATTAAAAATGGTCTTCAGCAAGGCGCGGTCAATTCGCCGATCCTATTCAACATTTTTACAAGCGACTTGATAGGTTCACTTCCCCATACTATTGCGTACGCAGACGATTTGATAGCGTACAGAACAGGTCCAAAAATCGAGGTCATTAATACTCTCTTGCAGCGTGACTTCGATAAGATAAGACGATTTTGCGATGACTGGAAGTTGAAAATCAACTTTCAGAAGTCGGAAACCATTCTCTTTAGGACGCCGTTGTCTGGAGCCTCAAGGGATACCAGAAAAAATTGGAGAAAGTTCTCGATTATTGGACAACACGGACAGCCTCTTGCCTGTCGAAATGTAGTCAGATACCTTGGAATCTGGCTAGATCAGTTTCTATATTTTGGCAAAAATGTAGATGCTGCTCTGGCCAGAGCTAAAGGTGCTTTTGCCCTTACAAAGAGACTGTTTTATAGCAGCCAACTCGATGCGGGGGTAAAGGTAATCTGCTACATGGCCCTTATCAGGCCCATGCTGGTATTTGGTTGTCCCGTGTGGTTCAATGTACGAGCAAGCTTAATGGAAAAGATTCGGGTGTTTGAGAAGGCTTGCCTTAGGGCCTGTCTTCGCTTGTATAGAACACCAGAGTCGGATTACAAAAAATTTTATCCTAATGTAATGTTGTAAAGGACCTACAACAGGGCGAACCTAATACGAGTGGACAACTTCGTAATTAAGCTGACTCGAAGGCACATTGCAAGAGCAATGACGTCGACGAATAACCTGATATCTGGGGCTTACTACCCCAATTACCTTTACCACGAGAGTGTGCGCTCTGACGGCTTCGTTCCACCGGAAGCATTCCTCTACCTAGATCAGAAAGGGTTGATCCAGGATAGATCAGCGGTGCCGTTAATCTTCCATGTCGCTCGGACAGCTGGGGACAGGCGACTCAACTACAACAGAGACGTCGCACACGGCAGTGTGGATCGCCTCAGGTTCAGTAGGGCGGTGGGGAATCGCGATAAGAGGGATGTCGTTCGGCAGCACCAGCATTTCTGGTGGTTGAATGATGGAGAAGATGTTTCGTCGTCGTTTCCGTCAATTACGGACCAGCCTCACTAATGAGGCAGAGCTGACCAATCTGTTTTCTCTGTAAACAGCGATGGCCGGCTTACATAGGTTTAGGTTAGCATTTAAGAAACATATACATATATCAGTGTATACAAAGGTGTATACTGATATATGTATATGATTGTGTATAACGTCTATTTGTGTTTATGTGTGTATTGTACATTTAGTTTAGGTAGGCTAAGGTTTATTTTAAGTTAGATATTAAGTTTTTATAAAAACAAAAAATTGTGTCCATATGCTAAGTTTTTGTTAACAATTTTTTTCTTAGCCTTAAGTATAGTAAATAAATAGTTCTAAATTGAAGTAAATGAAGTCGGAAGACATAGTTATAAGAATTTAGAGTAGCTTAGAGTGCCTGTGTGGGGCCAGTAAGTTAGTGTAAGATTATTAAGTAATTGTAAGCTAGCATTTAAGCATTTTTTGTTAGAATGTAAGAGTTAGTGTTAAGAAAATAAAATGCATATAAAACTAAACTAACTTGCCGGCAACTCCTTAAAGGCTTTCGACGTAACATGTTTATTCCAGAGAAGTTTGTTATTCAGGATGATACTCAAATACTTAGCTACTTTGGGAAATTGAATGGTGATGCCCTTTAAGCCCTGGACGAGTTATATCAGTCAGCTTTTTCCTTCTCGTTAAGTAAACATCCTCAGTATTAAGAGGATTGAGTTTAAAGCAGATAGTCGTTATTGAGCTATTGAGAGCGTTGAGCAGTGGTTCGACCAACATGCGCTATAGCAGCGGAGACAGAAAGCCGCCTTGAGGGCAATTGATATTTACCCCCGCCCTCATATACTCGTCTTAGCCACAGTCAGCATCCGCAATTAATTAATTCACCAACATTGCTTTTATTCCCAAAACTGGTGATTCGTCTACGTTGTGTTTGGTTGCGGGGTTACACATGCCGTCAAAAGTTTCGTTGTCGAAAGCACCTCATATGTCGATGAAAATATCCAGTATTCCATTTTGTCGAGTGCACCTTCAATTCTGCCTACCTGATTTTGAAACGCACTCCCGCATTGGTAAGCATGTTGCATCTTAGACAGAGGATGCGTTCGCAAAGTAGCTTTGCGCACATGGATCTCGAACATTGTCTTCATGCTCTTCAACATGAAGGAAGTCAGATTTATAGGTCTGGAACTCTTGGCGAGCATATAGTCCTTTCGATTTTCGGTGTAAAGACTACTGTAACAATTTGCCAGGATTCCGGTATGAATGCTAGTGCCAGGCTAGCAGTGCAGATTCTGTTCAGAGTTACCAGCAGCTGGTCTACACATTTCTGTAACATAACTGGCTATATTCCATCGGTGCTAGGCGACCTGAAGCCATCAAAAGAAGCAGCAGCTTCGTTAATAGGAGCTGGTTGTGAGCCGGTTCTTACTAGGCTACGTGGGAGGAGAGTCTCTACTTTCAGCTCAGTGCAGATGCCACCAGATTTTCTGAGTAATTCCAACCTGGTTGATCTTTCCCTTTTGAGGACTTTGACCAATTTACTGGTTTCACCGACAGTTTCGCTCTTTTTGCAAAATCTTTATAAGAGGCAATCTTCGAAATCTGAATTAGCTCCTTTTTGCTTCCAGTCTTCCTCCAAATTAGTCTTAGTTTAGACGTTTTTAGAAGATCTGCGTTACACCAGGTAACGGGCGATCTGCAGGAGTACTTTCTAGCTGGGCCTGCCAGTTCAAAACACTAGGCGACGATAACGTTCAGGCTCTGAACAGCTTCCTCTAGCTTTTGTTTAGTCGTGAAGTTAGTAGAAGCACTGTCGGACTTGCAGAGCTCCTTCGTAAATCGTGTCCAGTTAATTTTCCGCGGATCTTCTATGCTTACTTACTAGCTAAAGTGGAGCTATGGTCCGAACATGGACCTCAACCAAGAGCTGTATCCAGTGCCGCACTTCATGATGGTCGAAGTCCTTTCGTCCTCATTCGTCATCGATTGCACTCTATTGCACCGCCTCTTGGGATTAGGCTTGAAGACGTTTTAGGTCGGAGCTGTGGCGTGCATTCTTTCAACATAGTCCAGCCTTCTAGGGCATTTCATCCACAAACTTCGCGATACAGCGTGGTTGAATCTGCTCCTCCATTCTATGTGAATAAAAGCAAGACAATATCGACTTTGGTAGAACAGTGACAATTCTCCATAGTCATCCCGCACAACCTGACGTCAAACTAAAAACGTCAAAACTAAAAATGCCTTTTTCCAGGATATGCCGTAGTGTATATGAGACCGCATTGGAATTTGGAATGGACTAACCACATTGTTCATGAAATCTTTCAGATTCTCACACAATATGGCTGCAAAGATTGTCATGTTTTGGGGATCTATTCATAGCATAGTTGGCGTAGTCAAAACGGCCTTCTTTCTTGTGGATCGGGCAAACTATGCTGGGATTCCATATATACTATATCGTTTATAAAAAGGATGAAGGGTATCGTGCTTAAGATGTAACCTCGCTTAACTCCCGTTTGTGTTCTAAATTCTTCCGATACAAACTCTCCAGTCTCCACTCGATACGTACGTCACATTATTCTCATACAGCGCTTACCATGCTTGACAAATCAATTTTTTACAGCTTATATCCTACAGATGAGCTACAGGTTCCCAAGCATATGCTTTATATAGCTCAGGAGGCAGTCCGTCTTCCCAAACATTTTTATTAGATATTGATACTTTAACTTCGTCTAGGTCAGGGGAACGAAATACTCCGTTGTCTTCGCCCAGGACAGCGACCATCATCGCTATTATCTAGTCTCCATATACTCAGCACCAGGCTTACATTCTGGATGTTCATTTTACTCTTTGATGGAATCTTCAAACATCATCCCTGCACTAAAATCACTCCGAAAAGCCTCTGTTCTTTCCTTCTTTTCTGCTACTAGAACTCAAGCGCAATTCTCGTCCTTTAATGCAGAGCACCACTACTCGTATATACGAGTACTTCTTGTTTGTCGCCAATCGATGCTTCATTGTTATGGCACTTTGAAGTCAAACACTTCAAATGCAGTTTTTATGTTTTCTTGTCGACAACATGAGTGAAACGCTATCGCCAAAGATTCTAGTCGGCTCTTGCGGTTGCAGCTTTTCGACGTCGAACTTTGGTGGCTCCACTTGTGCCTGTGATATCCGTACTCATACCCTAACTGCAACAAGGTAGTGATCCAGGTCGTTGTTGGCACCTCGGAAATGATTGATTAGTGGATAGCTCTTTATGAATGTTGGGATGAGGGAAACGTTAGAAATTCTAAAAACTTGAATCCATTGTGCTGACGGCTTCCTTACCCGGTTTTGCGATATGCTCTCCTAGTACAATTTGGGGCACTGGGCATATGTTCGATTTTGGAGGTCATAAAATTTATCTTTGATGCTGTCGTTCTTATCCTTTATAAGAGCATGAACGCAATTCAGGCTTATAGCTCGGAATTTGTCCTTGTTGCGGATTATTGTGAGGCCTTCGTTTACATGCCGAAAACTTAACACGTTAACTTAAAGCGTTGTCTTCCTTGTTTGTAGCGGTCTCCGTAGTGTGATAATTTTTCATTTGCTTTTTGCAAGACCAATCTCACCGAACGTCTTGGATTGCAGTCTAGGGTCTCCGTAATTCGTTGGCTAGCACGCGGTGTGTTGAGGGTCCTAACATTCTATGTGTAAAGAGGGCATTCGTTGTTTTCAAAACGTTTGCTGGGGTTGTCAAAATTATACCCGTCCGTATCCAAGGTTGTTGTTTGTCTACGAACTGCGATTTTTTTCCATTGTGGGGGTATTACGCCCAACCAGGAGATCTAGGTCATTAATGAAACCCCTGGAGAAAGGGTTCGTCTGAACGGTCCGGTACCAGTAACCTCGCTCATTCAGTGTTCTTGCACCGCCAGTTTTACTCCAGAGTCCGACACATCTATGGATCTCCCCTCAGATCTACATCGAAGCAGGTGTGCACCGAGTATCTTAAACTGACTACAGCTGTGAATGCCGCCGATGATCTGTATGTGGAATTCTTTCATCGCATTCCTGATGATGGAGAAGTAGGGCAGTACGAAAACTCGTTCCCCTTTCTCGTCAGCAGCAATGACGTCGACAGAGGTCAAATATCTTGTTTAAAGCCAAAAGTACTAAGCTCCCAGGCTTCACCATGTAGAGGTGAGAGAAGGAGTCTTGACCATTATTTCAAACCTTGATTATAACTCTGATTAAAAATGCACTGATAGGGGCCAATCAGATCGTAGACATAGGGATTCAGATGTTCCCACAATACGGCAGTTAAGATCGTGTTTCCTTGTTTCTAAGTAACCCGATGCACGCAATCCCCAATCTGTAGCATCAAGCCTTACATTAAACCCTTGGGAAAAAGGAGTTGAATTTGAAAACACCAACAACCAGGTATCCTCTTTAGGACTATGAGGGCACTCATTAGCCCATTTAGGATTCATCTTACACCTTCTCTATTGCAGTACCCTACTCAATCCTCAAAATCGTCTATCAAAGTTAGTTCTAAATACGGTGAAGTAACTGTCTGTTGACGACACCGATGATCCAGTGAAGCGAATTGATCAGCAGTACATTCTCCTTCGGAGATTCAGGAAGGTAGAATAAGGAAAATTGTTGTGTAGTCATTAATGCAGCACTGGGTATCGCCAGTTGGACGCCGTACTTCCTGGCTGAAATCTTGAAACAACTCAAAAAATTGCTGATGAGCGGTCTCCAATTTGTACAGAGCGCCGTGAGTTTTTAGTCTAACTTGGATCGTCTGGAATTCAGCAGCTATTGGAAGACGTCAATGAAAAATTATGTCTGCTGAGCCAGGTACTTTGTGTTGACTACGTCAGCCATACTAGGATCTTTTAGAATCTAGACAGCTTTTTATAGTTAGATAGCCAAAATCTGAACTGATTTTCCACGAGATAGTGGGTACAATCGAAACTTGCACCCCTAAATGTTTCCAGATTCCTTCAGAAGAAGTCTGTCGCATTTGTTTAATATGGTTGGCGGTCAGACAGTCTAGAGGGAGCCATATTATTTTGTAAGTGCTTAAGAAAGGAAACTAAGTGCTAATCGGACTGCGAGCTGTCGCGAAATTTATTAGGCGAAGCCGTTGTCGGTTGTTCACCTTGCGCGACTTATCCATCATACTTCTCGAGTGTAGATTCTATTTTCAGGAGAGCTCCGCCACTACCTCTATTCTACAATAGGTTTTATGTTACAATGGAATAATGAAGATGATACTTGAACATACCATGGGATAGCAAGCTCTCTCTCTCTAACATTGAATTATTATACACCAGAATGTGTTTCAACCAAAACAATATCTCATATGACTACTGACATAATTCCAGTATCTATTACTCAAAGAGTAACGTACCATAAGCCTGGTCTTAGCTCCTATACAATATTTAGTGGCTACAAGTCCATTAGTTGATGGTTATACCAGAGAACCATCGAATATAACGAGCGTCTGTGACTTTTGACATTGCCTTTCGAGATCGAATTACCAAGAGCATACAGCTTCATAGGTACTTGAGACGACCTACGTTTCTAAGGGTCCAGCGTAATCTTTGAAACATTTCCATCAGAAGGACATCTTTCACCCAATAGCTTACCATTGTAATCTATATCACGATATATCACGACAAAGACACTTTGTGAAATTGTCCATCTAAAATCATTTGTTTTACAAAATGCCTCCATTCCCTGAGTTTAGCTTGAAGGTATTATCATCTGCAGCCAAGAAAGCACCATAGAGGCTGCGACAAGTAGGGTACTTGTACATGTAAATTGATTTTTGAAGAAGCCCACATCTGTCTGGCACAGAGCCTGCTTTTCGATGATCAAAGAAGCTTAATTGTTTTTGTAGTCCTTAATTAATTCCTTCGAGAGGTGTAATTACTTTTGAGACAAGAGTGCGCCATACAACACATCACATGCCGTGAGTGAGGCTTCTGCAAATTCTCTTCTGTCTGCTCTATCTAAAGGTGGACTCATGCCGTAATTAAATTTTAGCACACAGACATTTGTGCTACCAATACGAATTTTAACACCATACCCAGGAGATTTCAATGGAGCAGGGACGAATTTCCAAACACAAACACACATAGATACACGTTAGGAGCTGGTTCCTTCTGAATTCCCAATTTCCCGACGATAATGATGACGACGTCGACGACGAAGACGACGAGGATAATGACAGCAAATGAATGAATCTATATCCGGGGTATGTTGCAATTACCACAGACACCTTGCTTGCACTAACACTTCCTACGTTCATGGTCAGTTGAACTTTTCGACAATGGCATCTGTTGTGTGTTGCTGTTTAGTTCATTTTAGGGGCTTCCCCTAGACCAATGTCATGACACCCAATAGCTTAGGTAAATCCATACGCAGTCGTATTGTTACTGCAGTTGAAGAACTTGAATCTCTCCAAGGTGTAGGCTCCACGAACACATGTTACATCCAAAAAGCTATGAGACCAATTGAAAATGTCAATTAATAAACGTATGCCTCGTAACTTGTGCGTCCTAGACGAAACGAAGAGAGCAAGAGAGCAAAACCCCAAAACCTAGTTATGGACAATACGAGTATACCGGGACGTTGGTTGAAGTTGATGACCAGTAGGATTAGGAGAGGGGGTAGTAGATACGAGTATTGGTGCTTGTTAGGGCAAGGGCTGGACAATAAATTGTGCATGTCTGACGAGTTGTGCTACTTATCGTCGCAATAAATCGCATTAATTTATTGCCCTAGGACAGTTAAATTATTTAGTGCACACCTATATGTGGCCCCGGAGCACACACAGGTTAAACATTATTCAAATGTCCAACTCCGAGTTCTGAATAGCTGAGCTGTGTATTTTCTGTGGCATGGTGCATATGCGGAAAAGGCAAAATGTTGTAATTGACAGTGTGTTATACAAGAAATGCAATAGTACTTGGGGTATGATAATATATTTTACAAAATATGGGCTTAAACTTTTCACTCAGCTCAAGTAAAAGTTCTTAAAAGAGAAAACATTCAGAGGAAGAATTCGAAAAGAAGTGGCACATTCCATGCTTCATGGAGTTAGTACCCACAATACCAGCATTCACCGCATATCTGTAGCATTAATGCGATAATTTCTTCGAGAACCTTGAGAAAATACATCGCAGTATCGCCGTAAGGATAGCAAGAAATGTAAGTGTCGTGGTAACCAGTTTTGAACTTTTTCTCCTGACTGATCGGAAGAATACTGTGGATTTTTAGGATAACTATGGAGCTATATTCGACAGAACTGTTCTCTTGAGTCTAGCGAATTCTGCGATTTCCGGCTGTCAGTAACCTGCAGGAAGTCCTTCCGCAAATTAAAGTCGTAGGCAGATCTTTAGTTTCTATCTTAACCCAGAAAATTTAATAGCAATCATTGTGTCTTTTGACTAAGATAGTTACTATCTTAAATATTCATGGGCCTTGGGCGCCAACAACTTCTATCGTACTCGGAGTTTTGCAAGGCACTTGAGTCTCCTTCAAGGTATGATATCCCCTTAACTGTCCTTTTCCATGTCTGCTGTCTACATCGAGTTCGGTACCACCATCTTCTAAGGGCATTCTTTCTACTCGTAAATATAGACAGCTGCTTACTTTCTCGATCTGCTGTCTGGCAATGTCAAGTTGAGCTCCATTGATGTTATGTTTGTTTCTGTTTACTTACTTAATTAGACGGCGCTACAGCCCGGGGTGGACCTCGGCCTCAACCAATAATCCTACCCAATTAGCATTGTCTTTGGCTAACTGCCTACATTTGCGCACTCCAAGTTGTTTAAGGTCCCCTTCCACTTGCGCGGCAACTAAGGGGAGGCCTTTCTCTACTGTGTTGTCTCTCCGGATTAGAGTTGAAGATTCTGCGGGCTGAAGCGTTAATGTTCATTCGCTCTATAAGTTCCAGCCATCTCAAACGCCCAATGAGCAGTTCTTTGACCAGGTCGGTGTCGCTGTACATTTCGTAGAGTTCATCGTTGAATCGTCGTCTCCAGAACCCGTCAACTCATACGGGACCAAATATCTTGGTCTCAAAACGACCAAGGATATCTTCATCCGCTTTAGTAAGGGTCCATGCTTCGGAACCATAGAGCAGTACTTTGATTATAGGGGTCTTATATAGAGTTTCCTCGGTAGTTCGGGAGAGGGCCTTATTGCACAGTTGCCTTCTCAGTCCAAAGTAACAGTGTTTGGCAAGCGTTATTCTTCGTTTAAGATCTGAAGAGATGTCGTTTTCAGATGTGATATCAGAGCCGAGGTATACAAAGTCCCTTACTAAGTACCTCAAAGTTATAGATGTCGATTGTGACATTCTGACCGATTCGTCGATGTTGGGTTTCCATTCTTGTTGAACGAATATGCTTTGTTTTACCCTCATTTACCGCTAGACCCATTTTTGCTGCTTCTCTTCCTTCCAGTGACAGCTCACTGTGTTCTACCAATAATATCAATATCGTTGGCGTATGCAAGCAATCGAACAGAATTTTGGAAGACCGTACATCGTGTGTTGACGTGTGAGTTTTGCACAATTCTTTCAAGTATGATGTTAAAGAAGTCATTGACAGCGCGTCGCCTTGTCTAAATCCTTTTTTGACATCAAAGGGTTAGGTTATTTATTTATCGACCTTGATGCAGCAGCGAGCTTTCTCCATTGTCATCCTGCACAAGCGGAGCTATACACGGCTCTATATAGCTCGTATCTGTAGATGCTGTCATATGCGGCTTTAAAATCTTGAACTTCTTGGGTTTTCTCCAGGAACTGCCGTAGTGTGAATATTTGGTCGATTGTGGACTTAATGGAGCTAAAACCGCACTAGCAGGGTCCAATCAGATCGTTGACAAATGGTTTCAAGCGCTCGCACAATACGGCACACAAGATCTTATGTGCGACGCTTAGGAGACTGATATCTTTATAGTTGGCGCAGTTGAGAGGGTCTCCTTTGTTGTTAACTGGGCGAATGATGCTGAGGTTCCATTCATCAGGCATACATTCATCCGACCAAATCATGGAAATATGTTGGTGTATGCTATCTACAAAGTCATCTCCTGCTGCCTTAAATAGTTCGGCGGATAGACCGTCCGGCCCAGCAGCCTTGTTCGACTTCAGTTTAGATTAGATATATTGCTATCCTCACTTCATTTTGGTCGGGTGGACGACATTCTCGACTTGCATCGTCAATATTGAATTGTTCGCTCTGCCTGACAGCGGAATTTGTGTCGTCTTCGCCCTTTAGCGTTCTGCGGAAATGTGATTCTCTACTGGGCATCTCTACTGGTTTCCGTTCGGGTCTTATTACCCTGACATGTTCTTTTTACCTTTTGGTAAAATTTCCGAACATTATTCCTAAAGTAAATAGGGATTTACTCGATCGCGTGCTTGCACTTTCTTTCTTTTTTTTCCGGAGAAGCCGATGTTCTTCCCTCCTCTTTTGCTCGTACAGCTGACGAGCCGCTTTCGTTATTTTGTGCAGTGCTTCTTTGTAGGTATGTTGTTTCGCTGATTGTGCTTGCCGTCACTCTTCATCAAACCAGGGATTTCGCGGTGTTGGGCGGGTGAAACGCATGTGTAGAATGCTCCCAATGCATTGTGGGTTCTTTCTACGATGTTATGCTTCTAATTGACCTTACTGCCTAGTATGATTTATAGAAATTTTGGTTCGGATGAAAATTATATCCTAACACCGTTGATTCCGGGAAGATTAAACTTTGCAAATTCTACTTTTTCTTGTGAACAACAGTAGTACGGTTTCTGATGAACTTACTCGTATACCTAAACCGTTTTGTGTTGTACATTTCAAGGACTACTCCATTAGTTCGCTGATCGTTGAAAGACATTTTCCTCCCACCAGAATGACTATGTAACACACTTCTCTTCGAAATTTGTAAGGATGGCGCTTAGAACAAGAAGTCACAGAAGGGGAGAGATCGCTCTTACTTGTGAATTTCCTCTTGCAACAGTTGTGTTTCTCCCAAATTCTGAATTGATAAATCTGGTCTTTAGCATGTTCTCAGTCCATGGTGCTGTCGTTGTTTCTACATGGATCTTGTCCAGTATGTTTACAAGAACCTAACACCAAGAGTATCCTATAAATGTACATGGCTATCGTCAGACCCATCTTAACCCAAAGCCAACAACCTTAAGCTAATGACGAAAGTTCAGAACAATGCATGTTTTGGCACAACTCTCGCCATGAGAACGATGTGGAACTGGAAACTATATTCGGTCTCCTGCCCCTAGGTCTCTACATGCAAGATTCGACACCGAAAAGTGTTTTAAGATTGAGGCGGCTTAATGGGAGGAAATCTAACCCGATGGACCGCGCATTAATCCATACAAGTGAACTGGGTTTTCGCTCCAATACGGGCTATACGATGCGCCATCATGACTTTGGAACACAATTCGCCTGCATTTTCCCAAGCAGAGAGTCATCAGACAGGAACCAATTTTTAGAAGATTCGATATACATCTACATGGATGGATCACAGATAGATATGAAAACTGGCGCCGGTATCTTCTACTATCAATTGAACTTAAGATGCTCGGGTCGCCTGACGGAATACAGCAGTGCCTTCTAGGCTGAGATATTGGCTGTAGCAAAAGCAGCCTTACCTATGGCAATAAAGACAATATCCCATGAGGACATTAGAGTATTTATTGACAGCCAGGCAGTAAGGCCATCGCGGCAGTCAAAGTTAAATCTCAGTTTGTAAAGCGCTGTCAAGGTTAAGCTCTGCTGTGTCCTTATCCACAAAGGAGTAGACAGCAACGAACATGCAGATGAGTTAGTTCGAAAAGGATCCGACCTAGATTCCCTAGATGACCCTACTGACAGGTCAAAATATAAAACTTCCACTCTGCATCCTAAGAATACAAGTGGAGCGAACGACCCAAATAAAAGCCAATGAAAGGTGGAAAAACCTTCCAACCTGCGAGATCTCAAGATATTTATTCCCTCTTGAAAAGCAAAGCTGAACTATTGGATTACTCACAGGCCATAATCTTCTGGAGGCGCACGCACTATATCTGCGCCTTGCCGAATACGATTTCTGTAAAGGCTGTGGAGACTTAGGCTGACGGGAGGATTCTCTTCACTTTTTGTGTCACTGTCCCAGCTTCAGTAATCTGATACAAAGAGCTTTAGGAAGTTACTACTTCCCTGACCCCTCAGGGCTATCTGCTGCTTGATTTACATCTCTTTTCAGATGCGCAGATGCATCAGGATATAGCGGATGTAGCGCTTGGCATCACAATGGGTTACACAGATAGGCAGTGAGGTAGAAGGTGCCTTCGGCTCCAGAAACTACATCAATCTGCTAACCTTTCAATAAGAAACGATGGCTGATGGGGAACTCAGTGCAATTGGAGGCGATTTGCCAAATACGAGAACAACCCTCACTATAAAGGCTTATTTTCTGAGGCCTGTGGGGCTCTTGAAGCATTGAACTACTATCCGCAACCCTTGACTTTGTTTTCATGAACACATATTCAAATTGACAGCCCAAAGTGGCCCATTTTATCTCATAGCTGATATTCTTTGAAAACACTTCCAGTTTACTTAACAGTATAGAGGACGTGCATCTGCATATATGTATAGATCAGGTCTGTATGGAGATATGCTTTGTTTCTAAGAAGATAGCGATCAAATATCAAAACACATCCCTACCCCTTCTTGCACGCACCGACTGTTCTCGAAGAATTGTTGTGACACTTAGTGTAAATTCTTTGCTATCAGCACATACTGCGAACGTACTCGACGACGACCACCGACCGACCAACTCGACGGCTATACTACAACGATGACTTCACCCCAATGTGCAAAAATTTCTATACGATCCTTATCAATTGGACATATTTATTCCAGGACATTAACAATTTATTGCACTAGTGCAATGTAAGTACAAATTCCATTTCGCAGAGGAGACTTTAAACCACTAAACCGAGACCAAAAACTAAAAAGGATATTAGGAAGAGCAACCACTTTCGAATTGAGTCAGCTGAGTCATTGTCCCTATTTGATGTCACTATTTTACAAATACTCCAAAGGACAACAAAAAAGCCGAAATGCGTTTTTCTCTAAGTAATGTCACTTGTAGCCGTACTCGTGGTACACTATCGGATTTATTGCACCCTCGTGACAAAGGACAATTTGCTTCACGCCGATTGACAACAACACCAACATCACTACCATTGCTGTGCTGTGCCGTGCCGTGATGTACCGCACCGAAGAGGTGCTACTCGAACAGCTTTTGGTAGAAAATCTCATCAAAATAAATCACCTTTTAATGAATTGATATTGTTTCCCAATTTATGAATCCTTAAATCTCCTTAAAATTAGTCTTGTTTCTGTGTTGTTATACGAGTACGAGTAGTTGGTCCTTGGTGAGCTAGAATTCCAGCTCGATACAAGCACCTAGGACAAACTCATTGAAAACTTTTTCCTTGGCATTGGACTAAAAGATGCTCATGCTCGATGGAAGCAATCGGGAACAGGTAGTGCAAATGCGAGCGAGTCCTTGCAAATCGTACGAATGTCTTGCGAGAAATCAGTTTTGCGAGCATTTCCAAAGTTTAACAAGGATTTCGTGGGTGGTTGAAGGATAAATCGCGCCATGCTATGCCGAAACCGAAACCAGTGGAGGGGATTCTCCAGAAGTTAAGACATTGCCATTTGAGGGGACAAATTAAAATGTCGCATTTGGTTAAAGAGGGCAGATTATTCGGTTCTCTTTCGACGAATATACGAGTACACAGGAGCATGCTAAGGCATCTAAAGGATATCTGGTTGTACAAGTATTGTACGTGTACTCGTATATAGGATATGACCGACTGCTGCTGGGATAGATGGAGGAAATTGGAAATGCCACAAAACTTTGCACACTGTTCGTCAAAGTTTTTAGATTTCCTTTTTATCGTTGACAAATTGCTTTCTTGAATTTAAGATAGTGAGAAGCAGTGTAGAATAAACAGATGGAAGGATGAAGTGTATCTATGCAGTGACGGTTGGCCTTCATTGGCTTGATAAAAGTCAAACGAAGATAGGATGGGTTAATTGGATGTCGGTCCTACTGTAACAGAGCACATTAAATGCAGTCTAATTCGAGATGAGTGAAATCTTGAAAATCGTTTGTCTGTTATCCTTTTCGTTTTTGATAAAAATTGTCTTGTTTGATCTAAAAACTGGGTAAAGAACTTGCACTGTGAGTATAACTAACCACAGAGTCATTTCTGGATGTGTGCTTTAACGTTCCCTGGATAATCATGTTAGCAATTGTAATCGTTGCGCTGCTGATAAAACTTTCGTCTTCAGAAGGCCTTGAGTAGACAGACACTTATCATTTCATTGCTACTCTACTTCAACTATATCCTGACCCATGACGCTTGAGCCTAACTTAACAGATCACATCCATGGTATTTACATACACAGGTGCCGAGGAAAACGTTTCCGATTTGGGCTAAAGGAGTATATGTGGCGCTGTTTTATTTCCCTTAAGACATGATTGCATGACATGACAGCCCATTGTGATACCACGTGGATCTATGATCCTCTTATTAATGGAACCAGTTTGAGCTTATAACAAAGCACAGGAGACTGTTAACATCTCTGTTTTCTAGGTCGTTTAGGTCGTTGTAGAAGAAAGGTCCTAGGTGAAGCTATCTTCTCTGGGGGAGAGCTGGACATGTACAGAGTAGGTGGAGGATTGTCTCCTCCTCTTCCTCGTCCATGCAGCTTCTACAGAAATCATTTGTAAAAGCGCCAAGCCTTCTTGCGTGCTTGCCTATGAGGCAGTGTCCACTGATGACACCTATTATGGCGCTGAGATGGTTTCTATTTAAAAGAATCAGACATTTAGAGCGATTCAGATCCAGCTTTGGCCAGATCTGTTTGGTCGCTAGACATGTTTGCCCAACAGTCCAACTAATGTCTGTTCTTTTATTGGCATCCAGCTTTAATGTTAGTTTGCACGTAGCGATTGATATACCTATACTACCCTTTTCCGGTAGAATAGGTAGAGTGGTTCCAATTTTGGCGAGTTCATCGGCTCTGTAGCATCCTGGAATGTATCTATGGCCCGGCACCCAACAAAGGTGAATGTTGAACTGCTCTGGCATATCCACGAGAGACGATCGGCATTCAAGGGCGATTTTAGAATATAATGAGACCGAGTCCAGGGACTTGATGGCGGCCTGACTATCCGAAAATATGCGGATATCCTTTGCAGATATCACGTTTTGCTTCAGCCAGCACAGAGCTTCTTTAATCGCCAAAATTTCCGCCTGGAACAGTGATTTGGAAGACTGAAAGAGCGGCTTAGATTTAGCTTATCTGAGAAAACACCGCTATCAACTCCGCTATCGGTTTTAGATCCATCTGTCTAGAGATGGATTGACTTGTCCTCCATGAAAGCATTTTCCTCTCAGAATGATCTTGAGGGGAAGCTACATGGAAGTTTTTGTCAAACCAAAGTTCCCGTAAGTAAGTATCGGTCTTATGACCGAGCTGTATAGCCAGTGAGTTATGCGAGGTTGAAGGTCCCATTTATTCCCAATGGCTTTTTTGCAAGAAAGTAACGCTATTTTGGCTTTATTGACTCTTTCTTGAATGTTTACTTTCCTGTTAAAAATGAGACCCAGATATTTTGCTGTATCGGAAAAAACTAAACTGGTACCAATTATTGAGGGAGGGTCTATAATTCCCAATCCACAGCGATCTGTCCAGCGGGTTAATCTATTGAGATTTACTTGAAGGGGTTCTTTAATGGTATTGAGATGCTATGGCAACGTCATTCGCATACGCAATCACCCTGCTCTCACCCGCTTTCAGGTATATCAGTAGTTCGTTACCTACTAAGTTCCAGAGAAGGGGAGAGAGGACACCGCCTTGCAGCGTACGTCTGCTGACACATCTTTTAGCAGAAGTCTCACCCAGTTTGGAGTTGATTATCCTGCTTTTTAGCATTAGACTGATCAGCTCCCCAAGTGAGTGGTCTACCTGCAGAATTGACAGCGCAGTCGTGTTTGGGGATGTGTCGATGTTGTTAAAGACGCCCTGTTTGGGCTGCTACTGGCCGCGAGTTGGGAGCTACCTGGAAAGTGGGTCTCCAGAAGTAGGTTGAGTGATTCATCACTTGAGGTTGTCCAAGAGCCATCGGTTTGTTTCAAACAGCTAGGCATCATAGGATTTGTAGAGAGGATTTTTCTTAGCCGCGCTGACTCAAAGATTTTTGTGATTTTGTCACAGAATGACCTCCAGGATTGTCGCTTTTCCTTCCTCAGTTCTTTTTTTTTATAATTTGAGGGATTCTTTGTATGAGTCCCAGTCAGTCACTTTTCTTGTGCTTTTTGCTACATTGAAAAGTTTTCTACAAGATTTTCTGAGTAGTCCCAAGGACATCAGCCTTGGTGGACATCATGTGGCTTTTTCTTGCCTCTAGGTTGAATAAGAGCGTAGGAAGCGGCCATAGCCTGATTGAGAGCCAGAGTGAATTCCTTGACTTTTATATCAAGCTCATTGGTTTCACGCGGGGGACTTGATAATTCAGAGGACAGCGTTTCTGACAGTATTCCTCTGGGGGGAGCATCACTCAGGCTGAATTGGTTGTATCTGTGGTCTGCAAAGGAGTGTTCAGAAAATAGCATCCAGATCGTTAGCCTTTGAGTCAAGCTGTCGGAGACAAGAGTGATGTCTAGCACTTCTTGTCGGTTTCTAGTTATAGAAGTGGACTCATTGCCAATATTGCAAATTAAGAGGTTAGTACTTAAAATATAGTCAAAAAGTGACTCACCTCTATCATTGATGTCGGTACTGCCCCATACCGTATGATGTTCAGTTGTTTGCCTTCCAGCTTCCAGTACCACCCTTTCGGGGTTGGCGTGGTGTAGTGGTACTAGCAATCGCTTCTCACTCTGAGGGTCCAAGGTTCGAATCCTGCCCATGGCAAGTCAGTTTTTCATTTGTGTAATGGGATCTCAGACAGAAAAATTCTGCGTGTGAAGGCATAACGCTGACACGTAGATTTGGCTGTTGTAGAGTTTCAACCACAAAAAACTAGTGCGAATTATAACTTCGAATCACTCTGAGTGAGGAAAGAACTCTCCGTCCTATTCGGATTCTCACCCCTGGAGAGCTAATATAGAAACCAAATACACCTGGGTTTCAAACCACTACAATACAATTTTCCTTTCTCCTCCTTCTACCTTTCCGCCCGCGCCATGGCAACAGTAAAACTGTATCTAACCCCTTAGGCGCGCGTAAATTATAAAAAAAAAAAAAAAACATAAGGCTACGGTTCACTAATATACAAGTTCTGATCTTACTTTTGTCTCTTGCATAGAGCGGAGCGTATGTGAGTGTCCTAAGTCCACGAACCACGCCTTCTGCAATCCATGGTTCCTGGATTAGGATTATGTCTTCTGCGTTTTTAGAAAGACGCAGAATGAGTGCGGAATAAGCCTTTTTTGAGTGATGGAGATTAATCTGGAGAAACCGTATCATTGCTACAGTTTTCCAGAGTCGCCTCCACCACAGTGTTGTTGAGGTCCTCCGATTTTGAAGATGTGCCCAAAAGCTCATCTTCTACCTCTGATCGTATAGGACCTCTCTTTGCTTCGTCATCGGTTTCCATTTCCGACAGGGTGTCAGAAGAGGAGACCGACGGCTTAATTGTCACCTCGGATAGATTGAAGTCCTCGCTATCCATTTCTGGAAAGGATATCGACGCTCCGAGATCCAAGGTTGTGTTATCTGGTGTTAAAGGAAGAGGAAGTTGCTTATCAGCATCCAGCTCATCCTTTTTGTATACTTTTAAGTGTATGGACTCGAATCCGAACCGAATCATGCCTTTCGTCTGCGCCAGAGGGTTAAGGGACTCCTTACTGATCACGATTAACTCGCATCTATAAGAGCCCCTTAGTTGCTCCATTTTCCCGACTTTACAGTCATGAGTCGGAAGAGTCGGGTTACTGAGCCGGATGATTTCCAGAATACTTTTCGGAGAGGAGGGTTCGGCTGGAACACGGGATGAGGTTGACATGGCCTTGGTGCGAGCCAGCATCGCTTGTGACAGGAGGTGGTCCGGGGTTTTCCCGCATGATGGCCAAGAAGTTGCTCGAAAGCTTCAGCTTGACCAGCTGCCACCGTTCAGGTGTAATGGAACCGTCGGTATCATTCCTATCGATCACCGCGATCACCAATGCGTCCTTTAGGACTTCATTGAAAGACCTCAGAGATGTGCTGTTGGATGGCCCAGGGGTTTTGGAACTATGTGTATTGGGCCTCTTGGAAACCGGCACGGTTTCCTCCAACGATCTCTTGCGCTTGGAGGAGTCTTTTGAAATTTTGGGAGCAGTGGAAACAGTGGGTAATCCGTCTTTTAGTATGTTTTTAGCTCACTCAATATTGCTCTTTATGTCCGGACTTCTCTCAACCTCCGGAATGGATCCGAAGGTTTTGATAATGCGTGAAGCATTTCGCCGTGGTCTGCCACAAACTTGCTGCTGCTAGGGGTGGAGAAAATGATAGGACCATGGCTTGCCACAGTCTTAACACTCCCTGAATCTTTCTTTTTAGGCTCGTTGCGTTTGCCTTTAGAGGATTGTGCACCATGGCCTGCCACAGTTTTACCTCCTTTCGACAATGCAGGAGCCTTGCCGGTAGTCGGTGCAGTCACCGTTCTACCGCCCGGTATTAAAGGAGTACCGGCCTCGGTTTATCGCTCTTACGTGGCTGCTATTTGAAAAACCTAGTACCCGCAGGTTATTAACAGTATACCGCGTCGTCAAAACGTAGTCAACTGAGGTAAAGTAAGAATGCCGTTGAATTTTAAAGACGTCAGGGAGTATTAATTTGGTCTTACTCTATGCCAACTATTGGACTCAACGGAGAATGCAGATAATCACAACGTGGTTTCAGGTCCTCGTCTGATTGTAGCCAGCAATTTTTGCTGACCTGCGATCCAGACAAGACTTAGTAAATTCAGCCTTTCGACCGTAGTCAGCAGACGGAAGTTTTGAATGAAGACAGGCCTCCTTGCAGCATAATTTACAGTATCATTGCATCTAAAGGAATGTCCAAAAGCAGTCGGTGTAAAAGATCAATTACTAAAGTTCAAGATTTACCAAAGATTACTCCTTTTCAAATGCAAAATGGCTTTGAGGAAGGCCCAAGCTTTCAGATGGTAGTCCATGCCATTAATTTAAGGGAGTCTCATCAGTGTTTCTAAAGCAGACCCAGAAAAACCGTTCTTTACAGTGTCGTTAAGGTAGCAGAGACATATATGCGCGAAAGCTGATTCGACATAAAAACTTGTCTCACCGTAGCACCGTAAATTTAAATGATCCTTCTCGGCAGCAAGGCCACTTTTTAGCAAAAGCCTAAAAAAAGCAGAAGAGTCAGAGCAGTCAGGTTCCTCTTGATACAGTTGCATTGTGTGGAATTGAAAAATGCTACGTTGTAGACTGTGTAGGTCAACCTTCATAGTTTACGAAATAAATTTATACGAACAGTTGCTTTGACGATCTCATATCAGCATTTTCATTTCCGTCACCGATACTTCTGGTGGTATGTGGTAAATACCGACTTCATGCCCCCGATTTATTGATTTTATTGCTGGCAGTTTGCTCTTTATGCGCAACAAATCAAGGTATGGTGCTGCGCGGAAATTCTTTAGTTTTCAGTTTTCGTTGGTTACTCTCTGATTTTAGAGGCTTCTTATGATCGCATACAGGATTTTATCTCCCGGAATTAAGTTCTACGAGCAAAAGAAGTAGGAAGAACATCGGCTTGCGCGGAGGAAAAGAAACAGCATGGGAAGCGTGTGCTTGGGAAAATAGAGTGGTGCTTCTTCAGGAACAATGTTCGGAAGTTTTACTAAAAAAGAAAAATAGGGGCCTGTAGAGGTGAATATTGAAATTTTATAGTCGAGATGACAGACCAACTCATGTCCAAGATTTGACCGGGAGAAAGCACGTCTGTAGAGTGGAACCTTAGCTCCGTTTAACCGATTCTTCACTGCGCCGACTATATAGACATCAGTCTCGTTAAAATTGCATACGTGATCGTATCTGCCGTCGTGTTTGAAGCCATTTATCAACGCTCTGACTGGCCCCTCTCAAAGCGATTTTAGGCTCGGAAAGTTCAAAATCGACCAAATATACACACTGGAATACGATAGATCCTGAAAAAAAACCCCTACCTCCTTATAGATTTTAAAGTCGCATATGACATAGAAACGAGCTACGCAGGGCCATGTCTACTCGTAGCATTGGTATACTTGCCAATTTCGTCCGACTGCGCAGAATAACGAGGAAAGGTCCGAGACCTTTGATGTCAAAAAAGGACTTAGGTAAGGTTATACGCTGTCCCCTGATTTTTTTAAATATCATACTTGGGAGAATTGTATGAAACTAGGAAGTCAACACCTGAGGCACGATTTTCCAAAAGAACCGTCATAAATGGGTTTAATCTTGAATGAGGGCAAAACTAAGTACATGCTGTCAACAAGAAGGGACACACAACATCGACTAGTCGTTTAGAACTTCACAACTTTGAGCTAGTCATAGCTCAAAGATAATGACAGATAGATAATGACATCTCATCAGAAATTAAACGAAGAGTTAAGGCTGAACTATAATAGTCGAAAGCAATCACAAGCTAATGTCAAAATTCTACGTTAGGTTTTCTTCAGTACTGTCAATTGCACAAATTGCCCATAATAGGGTGTTGTGAATGGAAGCGATTGTCAAAGTCAAGTCGATTTGCTTGTCATTTGTGTGTGTTGTTTTGCGGAATTAGTGAAATTGAAAAAAATGAATAAAACATATTCAGTATTACTGGAAGACTTAAAATTGTTGTATCTTGCGATGGAATTGATTTAAAAAACAAAAGAAAAAACAGATCCTGTTGTGTGCGCCGCAGATACCGAGACCGAAGCAGAAATGGTTTCATTTACAAAAATGAAAGATTTAGGTAGTGGTCAGTTTTTTATTTACACAAGGATGAGTAAAGAACTGTATACTGTGTTGCTAAATGTTAAAAAACCGTTGCTAGCGCAAAAACATCTATCAGAGAATCTATTAGTCCAGAGCGTCGATTGGCTCTAATTTTACTGTGAGTATGTTTATTTAGTTCCTTGAATAAACATACTCGTAAGTATTTATCACGGAACATAGATACAGGCGCTGGCTTGCTCATTTAAGCTGGAGAAAGAAACTGTCTGATGTATTATATTGGAGGCAGCAGAAATACTGTGGAAAATTCTCTTCTTCATTTATTTGTCCGAGAGAAACGAGCTGACGATTACAGGCGGATTTGCTCCGACTTTTAGAATATGTGGGGTATGCCCAACTGTATTGGTGCAATTGATGGCAAGCACATTGCAATAAGGTGTCCTCCAAAGAGTGGCAGCCAATTCTACTTCTATTGGAAGCACTTCTGTATCGTCTTAATGGCTATATGTGACGCTAAATATCGGTTCACATGCGTAGATATTGGTGCATACGTGAGTCAAATCGACGAAGGTAAGAAATATATTTCAATATGCTTCCAGTCTCTTCTAATGGTACTTTTCAAATATTATGCAGGTATTCTTCAAGTAAGTCGATTTGGAAAGAGGCTTTTGATCCAAAGACCTTCCAATTCCTGACACCAGAAACTTGCCAAACACGCGAAAGAAAATTCCCCACTACTTTGTTGCTGGTGCTGTCCAGAGCTCGCCGTACTATTGAGAATAGTTTTAGAATCCTTGTTTGGAATCCTATTGCTCACAACACTGCACAACTTTTTTTTTTGATTGCCTTCGTTGCTGCTTGCCTCCTTTATTTTTGGCGATGCGGGCGGATTTAGATTTAGCTTGCGCCCAACAGAAAAGAAAAAACGGCGTGTTCGTTTGATGAATGACCGTTTATTAAGAACTGTCAAAAAACATCATATGCAGCACGAAGTGTGCTGCGGTTACCAATTCGCATTTTACTATGAGCGCGTTCATACCGCCCGCCTTGTAATACTGACCAGTCATTTCAATACTAATTTCTGATTACAATCATATTAAGTACTAAGTCTACCTCAATAGAATAAAATTTAATCTTACAATTCATTACATTTAGTTCAATCCAAGCTTATCAAATGAATTCAATCCAAGTTAAGCTAAATAAAGTTACGTTAATGTTACATCTCAGCTTAAATCAAGCAAACATAATTTGGAAATAGGACGCTTTATCAGCCCATTCTGCGTAATAAGTGTAGCTACTCGTGCTAAGCCGTCCGCTCCTAGGTGAAGTTCCCTTACTCGGGCTAAGACCCATTTGCCTGGGGGTTGGTTATCATGTCGTACCACAACTAGATCGTTCACGGCTAAGTTTCTGGTCTTCTTCTTCCATTTATTGCGTTCCTGGAGGGTCGCGACATACTCAAGCTGCCAGCGTTTCCAAAAAACCTGCTGAAGTTGTAGGATAATCTGAAATCTGGAAAGGCGGTTAATATTTGCTGATAGATAGTTTGGCTCAGGTAAAAAATAAGGTGTGCTTCCTATTAAAAAGTGTGCTGGAGTTAAAGGTTCAAAATCTTCCAGTGAATCGGAATGTGCTCCCAAAGGCCTAGAGTTTAGACAAGATTCAAGATTTGACATAATAAAGTTTGAAGTTACTCAAACGATAGTAGAATAGACCCAGTAACTCTCTTTAAATGAAATTTAGTCGATTTTACAGCCGCCTCCCAGAGTCCACCAAAGTTGGGGGCCGCTGGAGTTATGAAATGCCAATTTATGGATTCCTTAGAAGCTTCCCTTTGTAATCGGTTTCGAGTATCCCTTGATCCCAAGTAACTATTCAACTCATCTAGTAGACCTTTCGCCCCCACGAAGTTTGTGCCATTGTCGCTATACAACTCAGAGCATCTTCCCCTTCTCTCAATGAAACGCCTTAATTCCAGCATAAATGCCTCCGTAGACAAGCTAGTCACCAGCTCTAAATGGATCGCCTTAGTACAAAAGCAAACAAATACTGCAACATACACCTTCTGTCCTCTGCAAACCTTCCTTCTCCATGGCATTGCGTTCAGTGGTCCCGGTAAGTCAACGCCAGCCTTTAAAAAGGCCTTTTCTCCTTGGAGTCTAGATACTGGAAGATCTCCCATTAATTGATTTATTGGTTTCCCCGATATCTTTGACAGATAGTACAGCGTCGAGTTATCTTTCTCACTGCATTCCTTGCTCCCAAGATCCAGAACTCTTTCCTTAGTATTGCAAGCAATAATTGCGAACCAGCATGTAAATATTTATTATGATTGCTCCAAATAACTAGTTGTGTTAGCTTTGAACTCCGAAGTAGGATGATAGGATGCCTTTGATTATAACCTACAGGAGCTGACTCTAGCCGCCCTCCAACCCGCATAATGCTCATTGAGCCCAAGACTGGATTCAGTTTGACCAGCTGACATGATTTTATTGGTAATCCCTTCAGCAGACAGTTTACTTCCTCACTGAAATGTCTACTTTGTGTTACTCTGACTAAAGTGATCAGGGCTTCCTCAAGCTCTTCCGTTTTTAAGAACCCGGTGACCCTCAAAAGATTAGTCAAGCTGGAAAATTTATCAACTAATTTGAATGGTTCGCATGCTTCAGCCATTATAGCTGTCAGTATTACCTTGCGTTCTTCCAGATGTTTTCTATCGCCACCGAATGACGGTATATCCTCCGCTGCAACTGGTTCCTTACGAATCAGACTTGGCCCGTTCCACCATAAATCGTGTGAAAGTAATTGATCTGCCTTCACCCCCTCGATGCACAATCAGCTGGGTTGATTTCTCCATTTATGTGCCGCCAATGGTTTGCCGGAATGATGCTCGTTATTGCCGAAATCCGATTCGCCACGAAATTAGCAAATTTTTTTGGATGACTATTAAGCCAATGTAACACTATGCTCGAATCCGTCCACCCATAAACCGGAATGTTTCGATATTCCTCTATTTCGCCAATAAACCAGCAGCACATAGTTCCAACCGTTTTATCACTAAAACCTGACTCAGGGGGGCCACCTTGACCTTCGCTGCTACGAAACTGGTTCGAAACTGGTTCGCCGGATCCTGGCACGCTACGCAGATAGACGTCAGCAGCATAAGCTTCCTCTGAAGCGTCACAAAACCCATGCATTTCCAGGTTGCCCTTATTGTGCGGTGTGTACCTAGGGATCTCAAGAGACCTTAGCTGACCTATAGCATTTCATAGTGCTTCCCATCTTGCAATAAATCGCAAAGGAATTTGGTCTTCCCAACTAACCCTTTCTTGCCATAAGTGTTGCAGCAAGATCCTATAGTTAATCAGAAAGGGTGCTAGGAATCCCATTGGATCAAAGATGCGGGCAGCTTCGGAGAGAAGATTTCTTTTAGAATAGAGAGAAATCCGTTCTACCTTGACGTCAAAAGTGAAGGAATCTGTAACAGGGTGCCAGCGTAAACCTAACGTTTTAACAGGTTGATTGGAATCAATAGACCAGGTCCAATTTAATTCTCTTTTCTCCAAAGGAATCTCGTCGAGTAGGTCCTTTGAGTTCGAAGCCCATTTCCGAAGATTAAAACCCGATTAAAAAAAAAGTGATTACTCATCATTAAGGAAGCCGTTGGAAACTCCTTGCAATTGTCCTCAGCCAACTGCATTAAACACCTAGTAGCCAAAAACGAAGCGGGAGCTGTCCCGTAGGTAATAGTCGTCAGTTCAAAGGCTCACTGGCTGTCTCTCTCCATAAAATACGCTGAAATCGCCTATCCAACGGATGAATTAAAATTTGCATGCACATTTTTGCTATATCTGCACTTAGGGTAATGGGGTTGAGCATAAATTGGAGCAAAATAGTGACTAAATCGTTTAGAAGCACCGGCCCTGTAAGCAATTGAAAATTCAGGGATCTTCCGCCAGGGGGACCACAAGATGAATCAAATACCACTCTCAAGCGGGTCGTCGAGCTATCAGGTTTGATGACTGTATGATGGGGCAAGAAGTATCCTCCTTCAGATTCCTGTGCATGTTCCGCTGTAATTTCCACCATGTAGCCTAAGCTCAGATATTCGCTCATAAACTCAATATATTGCAACTGTAGGTCTGAATCCCTTAAAAATCGACGTTCCATTGACCTAAGCCTCTGCTCGGCCAGCAGCCTTGAATTTCCCTGCAAATCCGGAACCTCCTTAAAGGGTAGCCTAACGACAAACCGCCCTAGCTCATTCCGGCTTACGTGTTCCTTAAAGTGAACCTCACAGGGATGATCATCGTTCAAGTATCGCGCTGTGGGTTGAGGTTCCTCTAATTCCCAGAACCGTTCTATCATTGCCTCCAACCCTCCTACCGACTGAAACGCACATATCATATAACCGCTTGATTCCTCATCCTCACTGGCCAAAACCCATCCGAATTCAGCATTCTGAGCAATCACCTTACTGTGGTCATCGTAAATCTTGCCGCCCGTTATAGCCCTGAAAAGAATGCTAGCCTTTAATAAAATGTCTATTGGGCCTGGTTTCGCAAAGTAAGGATCAGCTAAATCCTCCCTGACTACCTGGACTGGCCCGTTGTAGTATACCTTGTGAGGCGGTAGTTGCTTAGTTATGCTCCTCAATACTACCGCTTGAGATGATACAGTAAAGTCTGTTTTTCTGGACCTAATCCTCAAAGCCACTAATCCCCGAGCCTTCGACTCCGCGTAGCCAACTGCATCTATCGTAAAGTTACACCTCCTACATGGCAGCCCCAAAAATTGCGCGCATGATTCAGTAATCAATGTCACCTGAGATCCGGAGTCCAAAAGAATCCTGCACGGCTTGAATTCTCTAATCGCGTAAGGCTACCCTTGATTATACCTCGGTTTTTTCGCAACACTTCCATATTTCCCGTTATGTATTTCAATATATAAGAATATATGGGCAAGAATATAATATAGATATATATATATAGTGCATGCAAGTAACAAAATGGCTTACTCACTGCGTTTGTGTTTTTTTTTTGCCGCTACCGCCTTCTGCCACATTTATCCACTTCCCACGTTGTCTTTCCCCGGCAGCTGCCACCTACGAGTTCCACCGCTGAATTTCCAAGCGCCGGCGCCGAGTTCGAATGTTGAGTATCCCACGTTGTATTCCACCGCTGAGTTCTACTTTTCTTTTTGCAATTCAATGCAAATAATCCGGCTGTGAAGGACCAATGTTTGCGCTTTTTTTTGTTGATTGCCTTCCTTGCTGCTTGCCTCCTTTATTTTTGGCGATGCGGGCGGATTAAGATTTAGCTTGCGCCCAACAGAAAAGAAGAAACGGCGTGTTCGTTTGATGATCAGCAAAAGAATGACCGTTTATTAAGAACTGTCAAAAAACATCATATGCAGCACGAAGTGTGCTGCGGTTACAAATTTGCATTTTACTATGGGCGCGTTCAGGATATTTGCACGAGAAAAAGATAATAAAAATAAAAAAATTAAGTTGGTTTTCCTTTCGTGTGTTTCAAGGACTTTCAAAAATATGTTCTCCTTCAAATTGTCTTTGGCAGCTGATGGCAGATTTTTCATCATTGATAAAACAGTTCTCATGAACAAATCGTCACTGTTGCCAGTTGCAACTGGCATGTTGATTGTGAAGCATTCTTCCATCCTCCCGATTGCAGATCCAAATCGATCACACAAGTGCCCAATTGTCGCCTTTCAAGTGGACGTTGCAAAGGATTGGTTGGATTCTTCGGTGAAGGCCTGGTCCAGACCACTATTTTCGTCACTAAATTCACCAGGTGATGCAGAGTTGGAATCCATCACGTACTCCAATATCTCGTTACATCGCGTTCTATGACAAAAACAAAACAGTTGTTTTATTGTTTAATACCTATTCTTAGATTTTTATAATAATTAAAAATGCTTGGTTTGCAAAACGTTCTAATTATTGAATTAATTTTTACCAATTTTGATGACAAGACAAGATGTTTAGTGGTTGGCGGTCATCCATTTAGAGGGTGGTAGGTTGGGTTCCTTCAAGAGTACAACGTCATTCACATTCAAATTGGGTTGAACGTACTGCCATTTTGGTTCCATGTGCCACCGCTTCCAAACGCCTTGTAAGAGAACCTGTAATGCATACCAATTAGTCTTAACAGAATAGTTTAAATTCGATACGTCTGGTTGTGGGACTGAGAGGTGTATGATTCCCCTATCATAAATTTTGATGGGGTAAGAGCGGATGGCTCCCCGTCGGCTGTTTGCCACATTGGGCGTGAATTTAATAGGCATTCAATTTTTATGAGAAGAGTGTACATTTCTTCATACGTCAGTTTGTTGTCACCGATGGCTCGTTTCAAATGCATCTTAACAGAGAGGAGGGAGGAATAAATTTCCAGCTGATGCTATCTCGCGAAAGATATTCCGAAACGATGGTGTTGTACTGGTGACTGCGAATAAGATCGAACATCTCTCCTAGCATGCGTTTGGCACCATAGAAATTAGTGCCGTTGTCGCTCCAAATTTCCTTGGGTTTTCCACGATGCGCAACGAAACGATCCAGGGCTAGCAAAAAGGCGTCCTATGATAAGACGCCGACCAACTCAAGGTGAATTCCTTTTGTCACAAAGCAGACAAAAAGTGATATATAGGCCTTAACGAATTTAATGTTTCTACCACGATTCGGACGTAAGGTTATGGGGCCGGCATAATCACAACCGACTTTACTAAAAGGTGTACAAAAGCGAATTCTTTTTTTCCGCAAGTTTCCCATTAGCTGTGTAGACGCAGTCAAACGTTGCCGGAAACACACAACACAGTCATGGACTAATTTGCTACGAAGATTGCGGCAACCGAGGATGTAGAATTTTTGGCTAATTATTGAAAACGTTAGGCTAGTACCAGCGTGAAGATGATGTTTATGTATGAATTACGCTATAAGCCTTGATATGGGATGTGATTTGCACAGAATAATAGGAAAGTTCCGAATTTTGTAACCGACCACCGACACGAAGCACTCCGAAAGAGTCAAGAAATGGGCTTAGTGATACGAGTTTATTTCGCTTTGGTAATATTTTACCTCTTTTGATTCTGTCGATTTCAAAGGCAAATAAAGAACACTGCGCGGATTTGACTAAATGAGTTTTCGCGTTTAAAAGTTCCTTAGTAGTTAAAGTATGGTAACCAGTAGCCAACTGGCGGCGCTTTGGCAGAGAACGAAATAACACGACGATTCGATAACATTTAAACCAAATAGACGAATTATGTAAAAGGGTTTCCAAAATGTTAGTTGTGTTAATATTGGATACGAATACCTTAGATTTTGCTATACTTCTCTCTTCCAATTGTTCACTTGTAATGATCTCCACGTCCGCGTTCGAAACTGGCCACTGATCTGCCTTTAGCCATAGCCATTCTGGCCCATTCCACCAGATTTTAAGTGATGACAAATGCGATGGATTAATCCCCCGAGAAGCGACGTCTTCTGGATTACTGGCTGATCGAACATGATTCCACAACTTGCGAGGCATTGATGACAGAATTTCGGACGTCCTATTGCCGACAAAAACTGACCACCTTTTTGGAGGTGCCGACAACCAGTGGAGCACAATAGATGAATCTGTCCAGGCAAAAAGTTTAATCTGATCTTGCTGCAAAGAAATCTTAATTTTGTTAATTAGACGAGTTAAGAGAAGGGCTCCACAAAGTTATAAACGAGGAAGTGAAATAGTTTTGATTGGAGCCACCTTACTTTTCGCTGCTACCAATGTTACCGAAATTGATCCATCCATGTTGATGCTTCCGCAGTAATCCGCTGCTGCGTATGCGTCCAAAGATACATCATAAAACCCATGAAACTCCCAGTTTTATTTGTTGGACCACATTGATCTGGCAATACGCAGGGACTCGATAATATGATAATATTGTTCATCCCAATTGATCTTCTCCTTCCAAAGGTCTTGCAGAAGAATTTTGACGGATACTACCATAGGTGCAACGAAACCGATGGGATCAAATATTCGTGATGCTTTTGACAGGATTCGATGTTTTGTGATGTTTGTAGTTGTGTCCAAGCGAACCCTATAGGAGAAGCGATCCTAGGATGGACACCATAGCAGACCGAGAACCTTGACAGCATTGGAGTCCTCCTCAAATCAATAGGTGAAATCTCACGTTGCTCCTCCGGTGAAGATAATAACAATGGCCAGCAGTTGGTGGTCCATTTCCTCAAATGGAATCCAGCAGATTTGAGCAACTCGCCGATTGTATCTGCTCCAGTGACTACGTCATCAACGTAAAAATCGTTCAATATAACTTCTGCTGCAACAGGATGACTGTCAATAGAGTCAAGAGCAACTTGAAGTACCATATGTAACAGTTAACAGTTTGACCTTGCTTTCAGGCGTCTTTCGCCAAAGTATTCTCTGAAAGTTTGTATGTTTGGGAGATATCCAAATCTGTGGATACATCTTCTCGATGTCCCCCGAAATAGTGTATATGTAACGACGAAAGCGTCAGATTTTGGGGCCGACAAGAAGACAATCGTTAAGAGATAGAAAGGAGGTGATTTTGGCCGACGCGACGGATACTACTCGAATTTTCGTAATAGTACTGTCAGTCTTCAAAACGGCATGATGAGGCAAGTAGTAGCATGGCGTATTTGAGATTTCATTAAAAGGTATCTCTTCCATGTGTCCCAAGGACTGATATTCTTGTATAAAATTCGAGTATTGCTTTTGAAACTCCGGGTTTGATGCGAATCTTCTTTCTATAGATTGCAATCTGCTTAAAGCGATCTGGAAAGAGTTCCCGAATTTGAGATCTTGGTTTTGTTTGAAAGGCAGTTCCACCATGCAATGACCATCAGAATGACAAGAGTGTGTACTGGCGAAATGGTCTTCTGCTTGTTTTTCTTCAATACCCAAAAGGGGTTGGCTGGAAACATATTCCAAGCGCCAAAACCGTTCAAGGTCAAACTCTAGCGCAAAATCTAATTCAGTGCAATATGATTGTAACCCTTCATTTAGGATCTGAGGAGTTAGTGCAAGACGACCAGCGATAACTTGTCCAAAAATAGTTGGAATGGTGTCAGGAAAGTCATTTATTGATGGTTGTATAGGACCGGTTATTACGCTAAAGACCTTATCGGAACCCACCAAGGTGTCGATAGGACTGAGTTTGTTGAAATCAGGATCAGCAAGTTGAATCGGCCGTATTCTGTTGGTATTTAGCCTAGCGATTGTTGAAGAAGGTAATAGTGAAGTAAGTTTTGAAATTACGTAGCATTCAATGTCAATAAGTTGCTCATTAAAACGAGAGTGAAGTTTAAGCGAAACCAATCCATTTGTTACACCGGCAGGTGTCGAAGCTATACCAATTATAGGAATCCGGGCTGGTTTGTATTTAAGGCCCAAGCGTTGAGCAGCACGTTTGGTTATGAATGACACTTGGGAACCTGTATCGAACAATAGCCGCAGATTTTGAAAAGATCCCTGTTTGTCTTGAACCTTAACCGTTGCTGTAGGAAGAAAGGTTTGATAATGACTAGTAGATTCAAGCGAATGATTGGAAACGATCGTATGAAAAGGATCTGACGAACAGTTAATGTTTTGAGGTACAGAGGTGGAGGTTGAAGGCTCATTTGTTGAAGAGTGTGTAGGATTCACTAAAGAATGATGGCGAGCGTTGCACATCCTACACCGAAATGTTCACCGACATTTACCAGAGTTGTGTCCTTTATGTAGGCAATTGAAGCATAATGATTGTTGTTTTACAAATTCGCGACGAACGTTGATATCAAGGGCGGAAAACTGTTTGCAGTGGGTTAGGGTATGATACTCGCGACACTTTGGGCAATTTGGTTTTGACTCAGCCAAATGAGAACGAACAGATGTTTGGGGTTTGCTGCGATGTTGCGAAGCGCCCGCGAAAGAGTTACAAGATTCTAGGCAATTGCAACGAGTTTCTAAGAAGTCTATGAGATTATGGATTTATATTTCATCACGCGTTCCTACGTGTTCTGCCGCGTGCTTGTCCTCCTGGTCCACCTTCTGTAACAGCAAGTGGATGAGCCAAGGATCAGGGCTATTTGCCTCTAACGCGTTAAGTCCACTAAGAATTTCGCCAGCTCCGTCAGTTAGTTGGCGGTCAACAGCAAAGAGACCGAATTAAAGTATGCACTTGCTGCACTGTGCTGTGCGAAAGGCAAGTACAAAGGGAAAATAGAAAAAGTTAATACATATGTTAGTACATGATACGTGGCGGCTAAGCCTTTAAGTTTAATTCGATAGTTTTTAAATATAAATACGTGTACGTAAATATGTTAACGAAGAAAAAGAAGACTTGAGTTAAATAGGTACAGTAGGTACACAAACTTACCATCTTGGCTTCATCGAATCTTTTAAAAAGAGCATCTCGGAGAAGAGTGCCCATCCTCGCAACCTCCACTGCCAGACGGCCTGTCCTACTTGCGCAGTTCTCGACAGAACTTCTCCCTGAGATGTATCCATCCACTTCGTTTTGCTTTCGAAAGCTTAAATAGCCATCCAATAGGTAAGCATTTCCATTTGGAACAAAGACTATGTGGATGCATTTAGTTACCTGTTTTGTTGGTTTATCTAGCTATATCTTCCCACGCCCTTTCTTTCTTCAGCCGATTAAAATAAAAGGGATCCTATTCTTTCATATAGACATTTATTTTGCTGAACAAAGTTGATTAGCTTCGAATGAATTCTTTTAAATGATAATTATGTTAATTGTAAATGCACTTACCTAACAAACAAAACAAAGTTCTCTGCGAGCTTTCAAAGTCGACGGTCTCGAGTATTATCTTTTCGCCTATAAAGTTTAACGTACTTAGAACTATTAAACGCGTTAGATCTCTCGACCCTGAGGACATCGACAAGTCCTCAATCAAGAAACCCCGCGCCGACTCGGCTTCTCGGAGTGCTAAATTTAAAAAGAATTCACGTGCAAATTATTGGACTCCACTTCAATGTCATCCAGATAGTGATATGGACGACATTGACTCGAGTGATATTGTTATCGACCCGGATAATTACCCTAAAAAAAAAATTCATGTTCCCACCATCAAGCTATTACACAAAAATCCCGAGTTTGTGCGTACTTTGATGAAATCATCTAACATTAGTGACTACTCTATTAAAAAACTTTCTATCGGCATCAAAATTGCCTGTGAATCGTTAGAGTCATATAGAGAAGTGTTAAACTCTTTAAAGCAACGGAATTGCCAATATTTTTCGCATGACGTTAAGAGTGTAAAACTATTTAAAGTGGTCTTATTTGGGCTAGAAAATATTGAAGTTGATACTCTTAAAACTGAACTTTGTACTCGCGGCTTAAAATGTGTTGAAGTAAAGAAAATTATAAAAAAATACGATCACTACGTTGACACTATCTATCTGGTGTCACTAGAAAATGGTTCTGTTAAGTTAGCGGAGCTTAAGAAAAACTATCGATCATTGTTCTTTACACAGATAAGTTGGAGCTTCCAAAGAAAATTGAAAAGTAAACTCACTCAATGCTATAATTGCCAAATGTTTGGCCACAGGGAAAAAAATTGTCAGGTTAAGACCTACTGCGCTAATTGCGCCGGCTCTCACAAAACGAGTGAATGTCAAAACTCACTCACCATAAAGTGTGCAAACTGCAATGGAGATCACAAGTTTACCGATCTAAGATGCTCTTCAAGAACCAAATATATGGAAATTAGAGAAAAATCCCTTAAGCGAGAAACTTTTACATTGTTCACACGTAAAAGCTTCTCGAAAATCCCATCTATGGAAAGTTCCCAAAAGTTCAAAGCTTTTACAACAACGCCACGCACGGCTCAAACTAACGGGCCAAACGTTTCAATAAGTTCCATGACGGAGTTTCCCCCCTTGCCGCGGCACGTAGCAATGAGTGAAAATGAACAAATTTTGTCTACGTCAGTTCCTCTGAAGAAACGCACAGTGGCGTCGGTCGTAAGCAGCAACTTCATCAATGATTCCAGTAGCAATCTTTTTTCTTTTGAGGAAATCAACGATTTAGTTATGGACTTATTGTCTGATCTATCCAAATGTACTTCGAGAACTGATCAATTCAGGGTTGTTGCACATTTAGCTACTAAGTATCTTTATACTAATGTTAAATAATATGACTAATACCAATCTCAGAATTATTAATTGGAATGCTAGGGGTATTAACAGCAAAAGAATTGAATTTTTGAACTTTTTATTTGATAATAATATTGATATCGGCCTTATTACTGAAACTGGCCTTAAATTAAATAGTAATAATTTATCTAACTCTGTTTACATAAGTTATCGTGTTGACAGAATTAATAGAAGGGGAGGAGGAGTTGCTATTCTTGTTCGTAGATCAGTTCAACATTCGCTGCTACCAGTCATTCGAACTCGTCTTATTGAAAATGTGGGTATAGAACTCAAATATAATAATAGAACAGTTAAAATCTACTGCGTATATTTTCCTGGCGCAAGTTCATCGGCCGAAAATAAAAGGCTCTTTAAAAGGGACTTGTGTTGCCTTCTATTAACAGGCGATGATGTTATTCTTGCTGGTGATTTTAACTGTCGTCATCGTGAATGGGGATGTATACGCGCAAATACATGGGGTAATATACTCTCTAGTATGTTATCTTATTCAGTGTATTCCATTCTTTTTCCCCCAAACCCTACCTATGTACCTGCAGATCTGCGTAAAAGTCCTTCTGTTCTTGATGTTTTTATTACCAATCGTGTGAGTTTACTGTCTCAACCCGTCGCTGTCAATGATCTATATTCTGATCACTATCCTGTTTTTTGTAAGCTGTATTTTTCAAAAAAGATTAACCAAGCCTCGTCCTATGATTTCAAAAATGCAAACTGGCGTAGATTCAGTTCAAATATTAATTCGAGGCTTAGAAGTATTACAGGAAATTTGGATTCAGTTTCAAGCAAAGATGATGTGGATGCTATCGTTGATAAGTTCACAAAACTTATCAATGATGCTATTGAAAAAAATGTTCCAAAAATAACAGGATGTAATTCTCCAGTTCAGCTTCCAAATTATATCCTTGAACACATACAAATTCGTAATACCTTAAGACGCAATTGGCAAAGATACCGTCAGCCTAATCTCAAATTACAGCTCCATTACTTAAACATTTTGATCAAAAAACTTATTCTACAGTTTCGTAACCACAGATGGAATCAAAAAGTAGAATCTTTAGACAAAAATTGTAAGCCTTTTTGGAATATAGTCAAAGTGATCAAGAATAAAAATAGACTAATACCAACACTCAGAAATGATGATGAATATATTTTTTACTGACAAAGAGAAAGCAGATTCTCTCTCTGAATTTTTCTCTAAAAGTCATTCTTTATCTCAAAATTTAGGAGATAATGAAACCGACACCTTGGTAGAACAAAAAATTATGACCTTTAACAACAATATTTGTAACACCCCAACAAACGCCTTTGTTTCTGTAGCCACTGTTACATACATCATAAAATCTCTTAAAGTTAATAAAACGGGTGGGTTAGATGGAATAAGAAGCAATTACCTGAAGCATTTATCCTTTTTGGGTGTAAGACATTTAACTTTTCTAGTCAACGCATGTCTAAAATTGCAATATTTTCCGCAAAAATGGAAAATGGCTAAAGTTGTCCCTATATTGAAAGCTGGAAAGCCTGCAGAGTCTGTCACCAGTTATAGACCAATAAGTTTACTCAGCAGCCCAAGCAAAATCTTGGAAAAGGTAATAAAAAATCATATTCTAGAGTTTAGTAGTGGTAATTATGTATTCCCTAATATTCAGTTTGGATTTAGGCAATTTCATAATACATCGCATCAAGCTCTTAGAATATGTAACCATATTAAATCTAATCGGTCACAAGGGAAATCAACTGGTATGATCCTACTTGATGTTGAGAAGGCGTTTGACATCGTCTGGCATAACGGCCTAATATATAAAATGATTGACTTTAGCTATCCATTGTATCTAATTAAAATTGTCCAAAGTTTTCGGTCAAGTCGTAGTTTTCTAGTCCATGTTAATACCTGTTTGTCTAAGTCCACTAATTTCAACATGGGCGTCCCACAAGGGTCAGTATTGGGTCCTATCTTATATAATATATTTACATCTGACTTTCCTAGTCTGCCAGATTGACAACATCGCATACGTTCACTCTTAACATCGAGAGGACACTTATAGATGCTAGTGAGATAGTAGAAATGTTTTGCAGTAAATGGAAAATAAAAATTAATAGTGAGAAAACCGAAGCCATCTTTTTCAGTAGAAAAAGAAAAACTTGCTTCCTTCCACAACATCCGATTCTTATTTATGGAAATGAAATAAGTTGGGACCCTTCAGTGAAATATCTTGGCATACACATAGACTCAAAACTGACATTTAGTGAACACATCACACAGACTTTGAGAAAGATAAACATTGCGACTGCCTTATTATACCCATTTATTAACAGGAAAACACAGCTATCTAATGTTAATAAAATAATTATTTTTAAAGTTATTTTCCAAGCGATATTGACCTATGGTTGTCCTGTCCGGGGTGGCGCAGCCAAATGTCACCTAAAAAGGCTGCAAGTGTCACAAAACAAAACTTTGAAAATGATTCTTAACTTACCTTGGCGTTTTTCAACTAGAGATCAGCACTTAAGGGCGGATGTTGAACTGATATGCGAACGTATTTACAAGTTAAACGAAAAATTTATCACTCGTTGTTCTTTTGCTGACAATCCTCTTGTAAACAGTCTTTATACTTAAAAATAAAGCTAATATATATTACTGTTCTATTTATTTGTTTACTTACTTATTTTTATACATGTCTTTTTGTTTGTGTCTTTCTTTCTGTCTTTATTTATTTATTTATTTATTTATACATTTATACATGTATATAAATTAAAAACAACTTGGTTCACTTTTGTATACTTTATTGCTTTATTTATTTAATTTATTAATTTATTATTATAAATAGTATTTCCCTTCATGGGGAAGTTTCTAGTCAGCGTTCGACTGAACGGGGAGAACTCCAAATCTGCACTGCTTTACACTTTCTCAGAAGTAAAGCGCGTACCAACTAGTTGTGATAAACACATTTGTAGGTACCGTTGATGAATGAAGTGTGTGGGCCAAGCTGTAAATGTGGCGTGTTGCTTGCTTACACATTTGGCTATTAGTACAGTTAACCAAGCATCCAACTCAATCAATCCTCAATTGGGTTGCTGTTTGTGATTAACCGTAACTACTCCCTCTTTTAAGTGAAGACGTCCACGGCATTCTTTCGATGGAATTTTGATATCTTAACAGTATTCATTACAATATTTTTAACAAAACTTGTAGTTTTATGTATTTTAAATAATTCAAATATTTAAGTTTTGTTTAAAATTATATTTTTATATTTACATTTACATCTATATTTACGAGTATATTAATATTTATATTTATATTGGAGTACTATTTATGTGGATTTTTGTGATTTTTTCTCAATATTTTATTTTTTTATAGTCTTACTTTCGTCTTTTAAATTATATAACTACTAATATCAGAATATAATGATTCAATAATTTGTTTGTTTTTCATATTTAACGAAAGATTAATTCATAAGAATATAAGTGGTAATAGATATGTTGAATTTGAAAAAAAAGTAAAAAATAAAGAGATAAGAAATAAGAGAAACGTTTTTGCTTAATTCAAGAGCAAATAACGTTAAAAGATTCAGCGTAATAGTTTGTCCTGAAAACAGTTCTCAAAAGTTTCAATCCATAAAGCTCGCGATACTACCTGAGGTTGTTTTTGTGTACTTTCCTATTGTCAATTAGAACGGTTGTACCTAGATCTCTTTGAACAGTCTTTTCAAGAAAGAGTTTGCTAAATTTATTTCCAATTCTTTTATTTGTTCTTACGAAGACTTTTTCACCAGGTTCGAATACTCGGGTTTGTCTATTTTTATTATGGTATTTTAAATAGATTTTTTGGTTGTAGGTGATCTTTTTCCTAATTTCATCTCCTAATGCAGTCGGAATAGAATGGATAATGTCAATTGGTCTGTGATTAGTGACTGAATGAATCGTCCTGTTGTACTTGCATGTGGCAAGTAAAAGGAGTTCAGCAGTATCACTGATATTCTTTTCTAATCTTATGTACCTTGCTATTTCGGAGAGAGTGCTATGAAACCTTTCCACCTGTCCATTTGTTATACTATGAAAGGCAGGTGTAGTGAAAATAGTTATATCAAAATGATCCCTTAGCAATGGCCTTATACTTTCCGAGGTAAAAGACTTCTCATTGTCATAGACCACAGTTTTGATATTTTTGAAAAGATTTAATATTTCTAAAAGCGGTTCTTTTATGTCAACAATTGCACGCGATTTAATTGGTTTCACAATTGCAAATTTGGAAAACTTATCCTCACACGTTAAGAAATAATAACGCGCTGTCGAATAAATGTCCATATGAAGTATCTCCCCAGGATAACATGGTATAGGTGTTTCTCCTATCTCATGCTTAGGTGGATGTCTTTGGTATTTTGCTTCATAACAGACTTTACAATTCGAGATTATTTCCTTTAATCTTTTTTTAATTTTAGGAAAGTAATAATCGTTTAGGACCTGTTGTGCATTTTCGCGAACAGATCTATGAGCTCGGTTATGTTCGGTAACCAGAATTTCTTGTTGATCGTTTGGGTTAAAAATATCTGTTACAATTTTTCCTGTATGATAGAATTTTACCGAAGGAAACAAAGTGATTAGCTTCTTTTGAATTTGTGCTGAAACAGATAAGTCGCAATAAATTGCATTTACAACGTTGGGATTGATAACGTCTTTAAAAATTGGGAAGAGGCTATTTACGTCATCAAATGTTACCGTATACCTCATCTGCGACATGAAAATTACCTTTGTTTTCTTAAGAGACCCTGATCAATGGTTAAGAACAATTTGGTTTTTAAAGCAATTCAATGGGTTTTGCACAGTACGTATTGTTTTAGTTAAAGAAGCCTCACTATGGACTGTCATAGAGTCCAAACATTCAGACTGTTCCAGGGCATTTATATGTTGCCGAGACAAAGCGTCGGCAACAAAATTTTCCTTGCCAGGTTTGTAGAAAAAGATCGGTGAGAACTCCTCTACGAAAGCTCGCCATCTTTTCATTTTTGTGTTTGGGTTTTTGTCCGAAATGGCAAAGGTTAATGGTTGATGGTCTGTATAGATGTTCAACCGAGTTGCCCCAAACAGGTAGTTTCTGAGCTTCTGCAACGCCCACACAATTGCCAATAATTCACGCTCATTTGTAGCGTAATTTTCCTCTGTAGAAGACAATGTACGCGAAATCATTGTTATTGGTATGCCTCCTTGAGAGAGGACAGCGCCAAGCGCATGGCATGAAGCATCAGTTGTAAGGTCGAATGGTTTTCCATAATCTGGATAGAGTAGTAAGACGTCTTCGGATGCTAAGATTTTTATTTATTCTATTGAAGGCATCAATTGCCTCTTTGTCTAACTCTATTTTGATATTTTTAGACGACCTTGTCCTTACTTTACCATTCTCACCTCTTAAATACTTCGTAAGTGGTTTTGCTATTTGGGCGTAATTCCTAATGAACCGCCTATAGTATCCAGACAACCCGAGGAAAGATCGCAAACTTCGTAGCGTGCGTGGAACTTCGTAGTTTATAATGTCCTTTATCTTTTCGGGACAGGTTCTTATTCCCTTCCTGGATACTACAAAACCCAAGAGCTCTAGTTCGTCTCTAAAGAATTTAGATTTCGTTGGTTCGACCCGCATATTAACTTCAAATAGCAACTGCAATATTCTGTCTACGTCTTCTAGGTGTTTTTCTTCCGTCTGCGAGAAAATACTGACGTCATCAATATAAACGTAGCAGCATTTACCTATCTCTGTTCTAATAACGTCATCTATTGCACGTTGAATCCAATCAATCCAAAAAGTTTTTCAATCCAAAAGGTAATCTGCAGAATTCATACTTTCCATTACTTAAGGAAGCTTAGATTTCGGATGTAGTTCTTAGCAGCTCCGGTGTCCACTAGCAGCTTTACTTCCTTTCCTGCCACTGTTCGACTGACGTATGGCAGGAGGGACCTTTCCCTAAAAAATTAATCTCATCAAATGTCTCTGGTAAGTCGTTATGTTCTGTACTGCTACTCTTGTTTTTATAAAAATCCTCATCACAGTAATTTCCTTCTCTATCAGCCGAGTTTGTATCGTTACATCCGTACGGACAGCGTTGGTTGTCTAAACCTGCGTTGTTTGATAATAAGATCTGGTTCAAATGGTTGATTCTTTGCAGTTTAGGATGTGTTTGCCTGTCAGATTCGCGATGTCGCTTGCTTTGATGTCGGTTTGGGTTGTTGGAATGCATTTGGAAATTATTTAGTTTCTGTATAGCCCCTTGATATTGATTAGGATACTGTGTCAATTGTTGAGAATTATTAGGAATTGGTGCCATGGACATGGGAATATGATTAGGATTCTGTACAGGTTTTCCAAAATTAGTTGGATTCCGATATTGAGAAAGAGATCGATCTGTTTCCATGGCAGTTGGACTATGATGTATTTGGTTAGCAGAAATTTTCTTATAGTGAGGTGAATTATATTGATTGTGGTAGCTATTCAGTTTAGATGAAGTAGGGCGTTCGATTTTACCTAGAAAAGAATTTGCAAAATTATACCTTGCCTGGTTAGCTTCAAGTTCTTGTGCAAGAGCAAGAGCGGCTGGCATGTCTGTAGGTCTAGATGAAAATAATATATCGCACATAGGTTTTTGTAGACCAGAAATAAATATTCTTAAAGCGTCTTGCCGATATTTTTGAGAAAGGGATTCAATTAGACTTTTATTGCCATTATGCAGCATTATTGTCATATTAATGAGTAGAGTAAATTTTTTTTCAACCTCATCATAGAATTCGACAATTGATAATCTGAATTGGAGTAATGTTGACATATCTTGTTCTATGAGATAAATGGGTGTCTTATCGGAATATGTAAAGTCCAATCTTGCTACGATTGCTTTAAAGTTAAGTACTGTATTAAACGATGAAAGAATCTGATCTGCTGAACCTACAATTTTATTTCTTATTATGGCCACTGCCTGGTAATGCTTTGAGCTTCCTTCATGGTCTTCGAACAGTTTGTAGGCTGCATGGGCAGCTTGACGCCAGGAAATATATCGAATCTGTTCGCCACCAAACTCAGGCAATGACTTTACTAAATCTAAGGACTCATTACAGATTTTATTAGATTCTATACTAACTGGTCTGTATTCCTCAACAGCAATAGGAGTTTCTAATACTTTTAGTCGGGCGGTCAGTTCGTCAATCCTTTCTTTAAACTCATGTCTAGTCTGCTGAGTTGCAGCTTGAACTGCAGCTGTAACTATCGCACTTATTTGAGTTGAGTCCATCATCTACTCAGAAACAAAACAAAGCTAACAGCTGAACTAAATTTAACTCACTTGAATTAATCAATAACACTAGGATAATAAACGAGAGTAGGCAAATATTATAGTCATAGTAATATAGGAATATAGAGGAAAAATCACTTAAACAATTAATAGGGGTTTATGTACCGTGTATTTTTAAAGAAGCCGTAACAGCAACGGTAAGATTATCAACTTACAATCTACAATATCAATTAACTATAATTCAAATTTAACTTATAGATTACAAACAAATAACTTATGTGTATAGAAATTGAATATAATGAATTTTAAGCACAATATTTAATACTTATCTAGGAATAATTTTGGTTATAATATGATAATATTATATTTTCTTTCCACGTGGTTGAATATTAAAATATTTCTCCAACAACTGATGGTGAATTTATAAAGATGAGATGAGATAGTAGTATGTATTCACATTTTAGTTTTTATTTATTTTTTTGTCGATTTCAATTGTCTTCTTTTCTTAATTTTTTCGCAAACTTTAGTTATTTAACAGTTAAGATATTTATAATCTTTTAAGTGTTTACATCACTGGACAAACTGTTTCCATTAATTTTTTTGTTTTTCACTTTTTTATCAATAATTTTCAATTGATTTTCCAATTTGGGGATATTTTTAATCTCTAAAGAAAATGTACCACTGAACAAAGTGCTAAGAGCCTCGTGAGTCCGCTGTACTCAGTAACGCAAATGTGCATTATTTCAATATAATTTAAACTTTTTTCACGTCACTGCATGTTGGGCGCCAATTAAAAACAACTTGGTTCACTTTTGTATACTTTATTGCTTTATTTATTTAATTTATTAATTTATTATTATAAATAGTATTTCCCTTCATGGGGAAGTTTCTAGTCAGCGTTCGACTGAACGGGGAGAACTCCAAATCTGCACTGCTTTGCACTTTCTCAGAAGTAAAGCGGGTACCAACTAGTTGTGATAAACACATTTGTAGGTACCGTTGATGAATGAAGTGTGTGGGCCAAGCTGTAAATGTGGCGTGTTGCTTGCTTACACATTTGGCTATTAGTACAGTTAACCAAGCATCCAACTCAATCAATCCTCAATTGGGTTGCTGTTTGTGATTAACCGTAACTTATATCTACTTAACAATTTTTTGTTATTAATTTATTTGTTAATTTATTTATTTCTCTACTTTCTTATGTGAATATTAATATAATTATGTACGTTTCTGTGATTATTCATTTATGCACACTTTTTCAAAAATTTCTTAGTATATAATAATATATATACATAAATATATGCTATGTACCAATAAATATATTGTATATATATATAGTTTTTTTTTTGTTTTTTTTTTTTTGCATGGAGGTTTTTGTAGCAAGTTTCCTCCGCTTGTACTCTTATGCTTATTCTTTTCCTTCTGTATCAAAAACTGTATCCTTTTTTTTAGTAGTAAGGTAACAAATGTACCAAATCTCTAAATGTAAAATGTGCAATACCAAATGTAAGTTATATTATGCAAAAATAAAAATATCTATCTATCTATCTATCTAACAAACAAAACAAAATTTCTTTGTTTATGAACTTCGAACTTTGAATTTACACAGCTGCTTAAGTCAAATGTCATTTTTTCGTACGAAAGAGCGAATGAATTCCCTTTTTCGTAAGTGAGCAAATGTGACCGAAAACTGGGCGAATCGAAGCAAAAAGCTATTATGGTCGAACAATACAAATTGTTTGTATTCGCCTATCTTCTATTATAGGTTAGCCCTTACCCTTGCCAATCGCTATTTCTTGGGCCTAAGAATCATTAGACCTTGTCACGAAACACTAAGGAAACTCTATTGAAGACCCTCATCATCCCAATGCTTCTTTATGATGCTGTTTCGAATGCAAAATTGTTCGAGTGACTTTTGGCCCCGTTTACGTTAACAGAGTTTGGAGGATGAGATATAACAGCGAAGTCCACTAGTTGTACAGTATCATCGAGTTCACAACCATCGCCTAAGAAGTCTCCGACTGTCCGTCAGTTTTCCCGTGTCGAGTTCTCTCACTCGGAATCGAAGTAGTTCCTCTTCTCATCGATTTTGCAGAAACTCAAATTTGTCATAAGCATCACCAATAAGAACCTTGCCATCACGAAATTGCATTTGCACTTTTATCCCAAAGAATCAAAGTACCTTTGCCAATATGGCAGCTTGACTTTTCCAATTTTTTTAGAATTAGCTCTAAAAGCTTTCCCCAGACCATGTCCAATCATTGATAGACGGGATTTGCAAAGCAACTTTGAAAACTGCTTACCAATTCAAGAGACTTGTATCTCTTCGACATTTTTCTTCTCTTTTTGTAAGCCACAGGCGGAACCAATTTAATTCGTCCTTGCCCCAATTGCATGGTGCATGGCTTGCACTTTACAGAGCGCTGACTATCCATAGTCCAGAGATCCATCCGACAACGATTTCAATTTCAATTTCGAAAAAAAGGAACGAACTCGAAATTTATGAAAGATAAATCAACCGTTGCTGGGTCATCCATTTTCACTCATTTTTTCTGTTTCCCTTTACTCAGCTATTGAACTTGAGAAATGTCCTATTTATATCAGTAGTACTCTACTACGGCAGCACTGAAAGGACGACTGCATAATGTGAGTACGAGTACTCGGAGTACTGTTGGTCCTCCCACACCACTCGGATGAGTATCGATGCCCACTACTACTGTTGCGTATTTATTTTCATTCACTCGCACTATTAATATCCTTTCACGTTTCGTTTCGGCGAAGGGGAAGGAGAGGTGGAATAAAAGTGCGGAAAAATCATAATTTATGTGAGCTGTTAGCCCTTCGATGTATTCAAAGGCAGAGAGGCACACACACTGTTCAGACCCTAAACTGGGTCAATCAATGAATCGAATGAATGTTAGAGGGGGGTGGGAGTTGTATTTTTTTGATATCCTTGGTTGAATTCTCTCGATGGGTGCTGCCATTCCTCTTCTTCATTTCGTTTCGTTTGGTTCTTATGGTTCATCTGAGTTCTTGGCATTGGCATAACCGAGCTCTAATCCCCTTGTTCCAATCCCTAGATCAGCCAGGCGCACGTACTCTGCGTCAGCGAAATGGATAATAAAAATGAAATATTTTTTGTTTACGCAATCATTCTAATATGAAGCATTTCGGTTGGAACTGCTAGCAGTCTGGGTGGTATGGATCTGGCTCGGGTGTTTGGTTGCGAAAATTGGAAAGTTGTAACTGGTAACTGGTAACGGTGAGTGCTTGCTGCTACTGCATGGGGAGAAAGGCGACACACATCACAATGCCAGACAGGATGCTATGTATTGACTCTAGTAGTTACCAGGGTACAGTAACTGCTGCTACCCCAGTTGCTCTTGCTACTGTCGGTCGTGGCAAAGATGACTATTCCACTGGTGTAATCTCTGGGACATGGATTTATTTCGCCAGAGAGTTGAGGCATCATTTAGCAGCAAAGGATTCGTTGTTAGAACTGTGCGTCGACGGTCGTCCTCTTTGTCGTTGTCGTGTACACTTTCTGTTTTTGAAGAGATGTATGACCTTCGGTTTTTCAAAACGACAAAAAGAAGAAAACACAAAAACCCTTCCCAAGATAAGGAATTTCATATGCATGAGTCGGGGAAGGAGTGGGCGGTGGAGGTGCCGAAGTAGGAAGCTTCGAAACAAAAGGGGAGGTTAGACCGATATGTACCAGCGTTCGTGGGCAGAGGTGTTCGTGTATGAAATCAAGTAATGGAAATGGAACGCTTTGTATTCAGTGTGGATTTCCGAGAGTTTTTCCTTTCGGGTTTTTTTTTTATTATTATTATTTGCCTGCTCATTTTATTATAAGTGAACCGTTAAAAAGTTATTTCTACTCACATAAACCTTTAAGGAGTTTAAGGACAATGTATACTTTTACTTTTCCTCGTTTTTTGGTTCTTGTGTTCCTGGTTCTTCTTACTTTATATCGGTTAACAGATGTGCATGATACTGTTATTAGGAAGGGTGGGAGAGGGTGACAATCTGATAATGAACTATGAAAGTGGAAGCAAGACATAAAACAGAATGTCAGATAAAGCCAGGCCAAAAGGGGACCAACTTATGGGGAGATGAATTAAGATAAGTCTATAAAATATCACCAATGGAGTGTTTGGATCGTGGCTGAAGAGGAGCCTCCGTGGTATGGAATAGTTTCTGTTTTGTTGTAACGATTTTATGACGACAATGAAGATTTGGGGGCACTTAGCTAAAACGGTATATCGAACACGAACACTTTCAGTAATGAATGCGCTTGCTTTACATTGTCTTTATGGGTTTATTTCTTCTGCAGAATGGTAGGATGAGGTGTCAGTAAACTGTCACTAATAACACTGGGACTAGATAAAGTTTCCATTATAAGGCAAACTCACAGTATTCAATAACCGTTTGGAATCAACGGTAGAGCGCATAGTTCCAATTTCAGCAAAATATGTAGATATATAGATTCTTCAATGAGACTCTGAAGGATGGCATAAGCTCTACTTAAATGACAGCTAAATGAAAGGTTCTGGACCTCAAACAGAACCGCAGTTTGATCCCTAGCAAAGGGCATTCGGTTCCGTACCCCCATGACTTACGCATCTAATTTGACATGTAGGCGTACCCTTCTGATCAGATTCATGCCGCTGTGCGAGCCGTATAGCTCTTTATCCTAAACAACTCAAGCAGCTTGGTAGGAATATCGAATATGACTCTGTATTGCTAGGTAGATAAGAGATCACCTAGATCTATCGATTTGCTCATTTTAGATTTTCTCCAAGAACTGCCGCAGAGTAAATATTGTACTTTGCCGATTGGGAAGCTACTTTCTTTTATTTGGAAGAGCTTGTGTTTGTATTTTCTCCCCTGCTGTTTCAACACTCACCATCTTACGCAGATACATAGATTCCTATCTTGTGATACCATTGCCTTGTATCGATTCGCGTTTCTGGACTCTGAAGGTAGATATTTCACTTGGGGAGTTGACCTATCTTATGAAAAATACCATAGTTATCAACTCCAATTTCAGTGGAACTTCTGCTAAAAGATGCATAAGCAGAGATACGCCGAAAGGCGGTGTCCTTTCAGCCATTCTCAAGAAATTAGTGGACAATAAGCCACTGATGTACCTGGAAGCGGATGGTAGCAAGTTGATTGCATGTGCGGATGACATTGCTACAGCCGTCTCAGGAAAGCGTCTTAATACCATTAAGGAACTCTTACAGCAAAATCTTAAGACTACACTATGCCCCAACATTGGTTTGACAACAATTTTCCTGTAAGCATCTTAATCGCAGCAAGCAAGCTTAATATAGCCAAGCCGCTATCAAATCCCTGAACACAGTCTCACAAAATTCTAAAACCGCCCTAAGGGCCGATGAACTCGACAAAATTAAAACCACTATACTTATCCTACCTGAAAAAGGTTTCATCAGTATTCCAATCGTTACGTTCCAACTAATTCTGAAGCTCGATCCTAATAGAAGAACAAACCATAAATGGACTGTTAGGTCAACAAGTCTAACGACAAAACAAATCTAACCAAAGCTGGATCTGAACCGCTGCAAGAGTTTGATCTTTCAAAATAGGATACATCTCAGAGCTAGCTATTATAGATGTCATTACTGGACACTGACTTATAAGCACGCATGCAAAACGGCATGGCGTTTTAACATGGACGAGGAGGAGAAGGAGACAATCTTCCACTTACATTGTGACTATGTAAGAAGGAAACTCCACTTTGGAGCTTTCTTCTGCAATGACTTGATTAATCTAACCAATATAGACGTTAACACTCTCTTACGCTTCGTCAGAAGCTCAAATTGGTTCCAAGAATAGGTGGAACCCAGATACACGTGGCATTACATTACCCATCCTGGGTTGGTTATTCTAAAGGCCACTGTAATCTTACCTAAACTAACCTACCCTTGCGAAGCATAGAACGCGTCAGTGGTCATCTGCGCTTGATGTTTGTTATGCGCTATTATGTGAGAGGTGACGGAGAAACGTGGTCCGCAAAGGCTATGGCTGTATTTTATGATTATAGCTGCTTGAGTTTACAACATCTTTCCAGCACTAGATATCTTTGTATCTGCGTTCTTACATTGGCTGTTGGAAGCATTTTTTGTTTTTATTTCTGTGGGAGCAGAGCACTAACACAAAGAACTATTTCATTTCTCAGATTTTTTTGTAGATATATGAGGGAATGCTTCAGTGATAAAATGCATATATTACCAGCACCCACCACATCAATGTCAACGACTTGCAGTCTAATGCGGCCGCAGACCGAACACTCCCAAAGGTAGTGCTCCGCGCTGTCGTCATCACAATACACTTAGGTATCTAGGAACCTGCTCCGGTACCAGTAAGCAGTCTATCCTACTGAGGTACAACAGGAATGTCGCCGATCTCTAACTAGCTTGGAAGTGGTGAAAGGATGAGGAAGTCCTTATACGGAGCTTGGGTGTCGCTAAAGATCCCGATACTCCATCCCATCCACCGTTTCTTCACAATATATGTAGTTCATTGGTATTAGGATTGCGTACATCTCTACTCGGAAAACAGATGAAAGCTTCTCTAGCGCTTAAGGTAATCTGACACTGTCGTCCTCCAGAAAAACACCAGCGCTGCACCCTAAATCGGTTTCGGGGCCATGCGTAAAGGCCCATTCCTATATTCCTTTTCTGGCTCAGTTTTTGGCCGAAAACGTTCCTGCGTATAGGAAAAGCCAGCTTCACACTTTCGCAGGACCAATTGTGTCTTTGCATAAAACGTCATGTTTAGAACACGAGATTCAAAATACAGTCGGCGCCCATGGATATCAAAACTCGAATGTGTGTTGCACAAATGACCATTTTTTTCTTTTTAACGGAAGATGGCCTTCAGAGTGCAGCCACTGCAATGCGTAGTAGACCAGAGCCAGCTGTGCTAGGGAAGTTAACTTGCAGCCGGAATACACAATTCCTTCGAGCACGGTAAATGTAGCAGTGATTCACGTTTTATATTAGTCGTATCATACCAAACACAACATCTTGGAGGGTATCGGTGTGACATGTTTAATCCAGAGCAGAATATTATCTAGGACATTACCCAAATATGATACTTGGCTTCGTTGGAGAAATCGATGGCAATGCCTTTAAGCAGTAAACGTGTCAGACTAGTCAGTAGATGAGTCAGACCAGTCAACTTGTTCCCTCTCGTAAAGAGAACTACTTCTTGGTGCCTATATGGACTGAAGGTGATCCTTTCAGCCAAACCTTAAATTCATGATCTTGGCAGAATTTTTTTGTTAGCTCACAACAAAAGAAGAGCCGTCCGTCTTTTCCGATTCTTGCTAACCCCGTGAGAATTAATTTTACGCTTTTCAGGGTTGACTCCAGAGTTATGCGTATGAGGACGCTTCGACACATCCTCAGATTTGCTTAACCATTGAGGAATTTGCTGTGTGGCGCACTTCACCCTAAAAACATCGTTTTCCATATCCCAGTCCTCAGCTTGAGGACTAATATTCTCTACTTTGGCTAGCCACTACAGTGTTTGAACTCAGGGACGTTCAGACTCTTGCAATTACAAGTTATTCCGATCCAAGGAGTCAGAGAAGTTATAGCGACATGCTTTTAGGTAAGCTGGTCTCGTTCCTTTTGGCGTTTTGGGGTTATCGTGAAGAAGGACTTTCTCCCAACATCCAAATTCAGTCTACCTCTACTGATTACATCAAGGGTTTCAACCGTACTTTGTGAGGAGGGAGGACAGCAACAGCGTTGTCTCTCAGAGCTTATTTGACCGAACCAACTATCTTGAATCCAGCGGAACCACGAACTTTGCCGTACAGCCGGCCGGCTTCATCCGATTTTCTCTGGTTTTGTTTTGGACCACGGGTTTGACTTCTTCGTCCGATTTCCGTCCATTGGAACTACAGTCCTTATAAGTCGCTGCATCGATTTCATCTAGGCGGAAAAATCAATTGACTGAGAAAATGCCAGAAGTTTTAGTTTCTGTGGGTGTTACTTCCGGCGATCTGTTTCTTTACTTTGTTGTCGCTGAAGGAGTTCGATTTCGACAGTCTGACCTCCTCGAATTCTAAAAACACGATTTTGGCCAACCACCTGTCTTCTCTTAGCCTGTTTAACCGTGTCAGGTTCAGCCTCTTCGGTACTTTCTCCATTGTTCTAGTCCGATCCACTGCAGCCACTGTAATCGAAAGATATAGTCAGCGGGTTTTTGATGGTTGGGACCCCTTGAATATGTGGCCCGGGCCCTCTTGAGAAGGCCACGAGTGTAATATCTTTATTCCGATACCACTTGGACTACAATCTCGTGATCTCCACACTGTTTAACCATCTTGTCTGCACGTCTTTTGATGTCTCAGTTGAATTCCTTTCAGAACCTGTAGGTCTTTAATTTTTAAACCTTCCTGCCAAGACAAAGCAGCCTGTAATGTAGTTACCAGCAACAGAAAACGATAGAAATGCTGCTATAAAGCAAAACAAATTGATGTGGGGCCTTCACCATTCATGTCCTGATTATCTGTGGAACTCGTCAAATTCAATAAAAAAAATATGAGCGAAGTCCCCTTAGGGTATTCATCGCTTTGGGCCAAGATTTAACTTGAAGAACAAATTGTAATCCATTCTGCTCCACATGCTTCTCTTTGGAAGCAAATCGCAATTTCCATTTTCTCAATACGCTTAAACAAGTCATTGCGTACTGGCCTAGAGATACTTGAAACAAGACAACACTGGTTGGGCAGCAGCTTTCTTCATTCCAAACAATTGTTGTCTTCAGACTGCCAAAAAAAAAACAAATGGCCAGCTAAGCTCCCCACTCCAGTTCTCTGGCCTCAAGTGCAGACAACAGCCATTCACGAAATTAAGGTTTGCCAAGTTCTATCTTGGATCGACTATCGTACGACTGTGCCTCCCCCTTTTCATCCTTTTGAAACTAGAGTCACATAGTAATTCAATTCTTTATAAGAACTGTTCCATAAATGGAAATTCCTATTAGCTACAATATAACCGGCACAAGGTGTTCAAAAACACACCAACACGCGACTTAATCGATTCTGACTTCAAGTTTGCATGTCGACGTCATGCTTAATGGACATTTTTTTCCAAATTTTCAACCTCAGTCTTTCCATCTATCAATAGCACTATAACTGTCACTTCCATAACATTTCTATTAGCCCTCCGTAAGACTTTTTGTGGATCGTTTTGTCTATCCTTGTTCAAAGGACTGAAAAACCAGTATGAAACAGAACGTTCGTATGTAAATTAAATAACTATACCGACACAACCAGTGTAGTTTATCCCGCCATCAATGTCATAATCATCGTCATCATTCACCATCTGCACCACCTGGTGTGCTCACAAAGGACTAATCGGCCGACACACCACTTCATGTGTCAACACATTCAGTGTTATCCTGGTGCACATTCGTCTTCCTCTTTCCGAGTTCGCCACAATGACGAGGAAATTGCATTTCATATTCATGACGAGGACTTTATTATGATACCCGGCCATGGCACACATTTCACACGCGATCCACCTCCTTCTACATGAGAGCTCGGATAGAAAGTGCAACAGCAGTGGCACCAGGAATAGCCAAAGAAGCTTCTTATTGCTCTATAAATGAATGAAGTAGTGTAGGATCCGTATGTACAAGTACAACACTCGTCCTTGTCAGAGAGTTGTACAGAATGTTAATCCAAAAAAGGATTCCTAGCGGTGATGATGGTGATGGTGGTTACCCAAGCTAAACCAACCGGGGATAACTGATTGTGACAACAGACTTTCACCCACCATCAGCAGCACCACCACTAAGCCGTACCACCATCGCCAATAGGCAGCAACAAATCTTCTCCAGCTAACCATTACCATCACCGCCAACACTCAGCCACCTAGAGCAGGAAATGATTGTTTCGTGCAGAATTAACTTGATTGACATGCTCCCAGATATTAGAAAACTTTATTAGCTAGTCCTCCACAACGTAGTGGGCTTACAAAGTACGAATATTCTCCTTCTGGTTCTGGCATGAACCTCCTTTCATCAGTGTATTTCTACTTTGTCTGAAAGAGCACCCTACTCAACTTAGCTCACTTTATTACACCCATCGATATGGAAATTAAGTTGTTAAGGCAACTCGTACACACTCATACATGCAAACTCAACTGTAACAGAATAAAGTCCTTACAAGCTCAAGTCGTAGTGAAGGAGCGTTCTTTTTCCGCACGTCCAAAGTGGTTTTCCTTTGAGGATTATTGCTACAGACCCGTTCTGTGCCTTGTTGCCTCTACAACTATGCTTGCGAGTGCAATTTCCTTTGGCACAAAAATTATTGCGGCAATTGGCTGAATGATTGACACGTTTATTGCTTGCAATTTTATTGCAACACCAACAAAACAGGACTTAACTTATAGCTGAGTGAGGCAGTAGACAGGACCACTCTGGTACTCGTAGAACTAGTATTTGGTGGTATAAAAAATTCACTCGTCGATTTGAAGGCGCTTAAGTTCCGGTTCCATGGCTAAAAGTGAATGGGAAGCCAAAATGCCTTTTACCATTGAAGTGCTTCAGTTGAGTTCCGTTAAGTTTTGGATTATATTCGTATGTGGTATATCAAAGAGCATAAGTTTAGAGGTCGTGAAGGGACTTTGTCGTAGAAGAATACAGGTCCCGGGCAAAGTCTTTAACGACACCCAATTTGTCGAACGCCTGAGTTATTTATTGCAAATGAGATTTGCACATGCGGATACTCCAAACTAATTTGGAGAATTATACATTCCAAGGCAGGGACTAACAAATGTGAAAGTAGTTAGCCACTGACAGGTGACACGATGGACGTGAATAAAACTCTTTAGTGGGATACATATGCTCAGCCGGAAGAAGGACTCACTTTAGGTGAATGCTCGATTATTGTGCATATATAAACGGCTCATCTGATTTCCTAGCTATTAGCCTTTCTTAGCAATCAGCTATAAGCTTTCAGTAAGATTTCAATAAAGAAGGGCATTCCGAAGTCAGCCAACAAAGAAGATACGTGTATCATATTACTTAGAAAATCTAATCGAGTTTGCTATTTAACCGGACCTCACAAGAGTCTCATATGGCGCAGTCGGTTTTTGAAAATGTCTTCCCTAATAAAACTTCTTGAAACATCAATCGAAACAAGCACTTTCATGCTATTCATCTTAGATGCCTCTCTCCTCCTGCAGACCCATTGCACTTACGTCCTTTCTTTCCAAGTTCATGGAAACGCTGATAAATCGTCAGCTCATGAAATATCTCGAAACACGAAAACTTCTCAATGACCGGCAGTACGGTTTTCGTAGCAACAGGTCCACTGGTGATTTGATGGCATGTGTCACCGAAAAGTGGAACTAAAGCGTACATCAATCTGGCGAAAGCAAGATAGTTGCACTTGATATTTCTAAGGCATTTGACAGAATTTGGCATCAGGCTCTTTTGTCGAAAATGCGTGCATTTGGGATCGACGACTCTCTTCTTCAATGTATTAGAAATTACCTTTCGGAACGTTCAATTCAAGTTGTCTTGGACGGTTTCAAGTCTGATATTCACAAAATAAATGCTGGTGTGCCCCAGGGCTCTGTTCTGTCACCGACACTCTTTTTAATTTTCATTAACGATCTCTAGTCTGCTACTTCTAATCCAATACATTCCTTTGCTGATGACAGTACTCTCTGCTTTTCATATTTGTTTCCGGACTCACGGCCCTGCTATTCGGCTGTAGAACGAGAACGGCAGCGTAAGCTAAGCTCATTAAATTCCGATATCAACAGCATAACCAATTGGGGAACTATCAACAGAGTGGAGTTTAATGCTTCCAAAACACAATGCTGTCTGCTGTCTTTAAAGCGAAATTTAAACACCCAGCCATTATCACCCAATTGCATCGTCGAAAGCGAAAAACTTTCCATTCTCGGTATGTGTGTCAATGACAACTTACGTTGGAATGACCACATATTTGATATTGTCAAAAATGCTGCGAAATGTCTAGGTTTCCTCAAGCGATGTAAGAAATATTTTACCCCCTCTGATCTGGCCTCAATATATAAGCCATTCATCCGCCCAAAATTGGAGTACAACGCCCACATCTGGTTAGGTGCTCCTAAAACATCTCTGCACCTGCTAGATAGGATTCAAAACCGTGCGATAAAACTTATTGATGATACTAATACCAGTCAATCAATTGACACGCTCGAACACCGACGTAATGCCTCTTGTCTCACTTTGTTTTATCGCTATTTCCACCACCAGTGCTCCACTGAAATCGCCAGTAGAATTCCGCCCATTGAAACTTTCAACCGTAACACCCGTCTCGCTATGAATCCTCATCAGTATACCCTCAAGCCCATTTTCGGACGTACTCTAAAATATCGTGATTCGTTCCTAAGCCGTACAACTCGCTTATGTAATGCCCTGCCGATCTCTGTATTTCCTGGTCTTTATAACTTGCAAACATTTAAAAGCAATGTACATCGGTACCTCTCTTTTCTTCCTCCATAAATTTCCTTTGCCCGCACTGTGAACAATCACCTTAAGGTGCGAAAATAAAGAGATCATCCCGCGGAATCAATTTGGATTCAAAAGATTTCACTCGTCAGTGCACGCTATAACAAAACTTGTTTCCGATATCAACTGGAACCTTAACGCCAAAAGATGTACAGGTGCCGGTCTAGTGGACGTCGAAAAAGCCTTCGACACGATTTGGTTAGACGGGTTAATATATAAACTTATTAAGTATGAATTTCCCCCCCACCTTATAAAGATGATCAGTTCAATGATACGCAAGAAGAGATTTGTTGTAACAGGTAGAAAATACACAACGACTAGAGTCTTCAAAATCGCCAATGGTCTTGCACAGGGCACAGTAACGGCGCCAATCCTCTCTAATATCTATACCTCTGAAGTACTTAGGGACATGGCTTCCTCGATAGCATTCGCTGATGATGTCATATTATACTCTCATGGGTCTAAAATCAGCGAGATACAGAATAATCTCCAAATAAAATTCGACAATCTTCAAGTTTACTGTCAAGATTGGAAGCTCAAGATAAATGGCTCCAAATGTGAAACCATACTGTTCCGCACCCCAGTAGGCCAGGGTAATACAGACTTTAGACGCAATTGGCGAAACCTGGTAATAAAATCCTCGGATGGGCTTCGCATCGAGTCAAAGACTGTTGTGAAGTATCTAGGTGTCCATCTGGATAAATTTTTATATTACAATGAACACATAAACCAACAGCTCAAAAAAGCGAGAGCGGCATTTATGTCGCTTAGAAGCCTTTTTTACTCGAATCATCTGAGATCCGATGTGAAGGTCATTTGCTATCAAGCGTTTGTGCGTCCAATATTGACTTACGCGAGTCCTGCATGGTGGAACATAAATCCTTCTTACATGGAGAAATATCGAGCTTTCGAAAGAAAATGTCGTCGAGCTTGTTTACGAATGTACAGAAGCGCTCATTCCGATTTTCGGCATTATATCAACAAGACTATTGGATGCTTCCGATTTGTCCAGGATAGACAATGTTATTCTGGACCTTGTCAGAAATCATTTCGCGCGCTCAGTGAAGGTTGTTGAGAACGAGTTCATATCGGGCTTGTTTTATCCTAACCCTGGTTACTTCGAGTCGAGTCGAGTGGATATATACCACCTGAGGCGTTCTTGTATCTAGATGCACACGGTTATCTATCTGATGCTAGTAATGTTCCGATTATATACTCGTATCATGCTGCTAGAAGGGCCACAGACAAAAGAATCCTACATGTGCCGGTACACTCGGGTGATGGGGCTAATGTTTGGAGATACTGCATGAGCGTTCCTGAAAGGGATACTCTCGATACATGTAGATCAAATCGGGATAAATACTGGTGGCTTGATTGGGCTGAAGCTGACGCTTAGGTTAGTCTAGTATTAGTTTTTTTTTTTTTTTTTTAGTATCGTAGGTAATTTTAAGTAAAAAAACTTAAATACGCAAAAGAAATTTTTTTTCCACATTTTTTGTTTCTTAAAATAACAAGGTCCATATTTGAACAAAATGTTTCTTCAATTTATTTAACACAGAGCTGTAGTTAGCTTAACACATAAAGATTTAATGTACTGCGTACCACTTCTGATGTGGTTTTGTACTTCGTTATTAAGATAGTTCGTAAGTATTTCGCTTGTTTTTGCTTAGTTTTTATTTTAAGAATATTGTAAATAGTGGAAATAAACAAGTTTTTTAAAAAAAAAAAAAAAAGATGAGGTATACAATTAATACTATCAAATAGTAAACTTATTCTCGAATCCCTGAAAACCAATTCAATATTTGCAGTAGTAGAAAGCATTAACCATTCAACGATCACAATAAATCCAGTCATTAGCCAAACCGTTCCTAAGTTCTCAGGCGAAGACAGCTACGACACCGATAATTTTCTGAAATTAATTGAAAGAGTATTCGATCATTGAATCATTGGGATGATTCAGTTAAGTTAGCTTTTACTTCAAGTAGATTTGTGGGTTTTGCAAAAGACTGGCAAAATTTCGAAGGAGAATCATACATACCGTGGAATTCGTGGATTATTGCATTCAAGGACAAATTTTAAGACTTCCACCTCTTAGAGAATGGAACGATCGCTTTATGTCTAGACATCAACAATTTAACCATGGAATTTCTTGAGGAAAAGAAGGCAGTTAATGTGATCCTGGAAGTGATCCAGACAAAATTCGAGTGTAACCATACTTTGATGTTGACTGCATTGGATAATGACACTGGATAATGTATTGTGGAAAAGATAAGAAGCCGGTGTTGACAGATGCGAAACCAGAGTATAGAGAGAATGCATGGACGTGGAAGGCGTGTCCATTGTATATTTTTTCAGTGGAGTTTGCAAGTGAGCAGATGAGTAGCATGCGCTTCCAGGCTCTCTTTGTGCAGCTTTCCAATTGCACGGTGATTGGATACTTAGGTAGCAAATTGGAAATAATATCGAAACCACCCAAGAATATCACCATTCCGGAAGAAAAAAAGATTTGTTATCTCATCGAGGAGGTCTACGATGACACCAATCGAAAATTACTCAGAGTAAGTAGACCATCATCCGTTGAACGACTTTTCCAAATCGCACCACAGCCAGATGAGGATGCAAAATCTAAAAAGTGTTCACCTCTCCATAATCGCAATCACACAACACCCATAAGCTTTTAACTGCAATGCAACAACATTTGAGAAGCCACTAAAAATGGATAAATACAAATGCCCACGATGTAAAAAGGAATCACATCCTCTTTCACGATGTCCCAAAAACAGGACATCCATCAAATCCATATCCCGATAGATCGCAAAAGCAGGTAAATTGCATTTGAAAACAATATGTCCGCACTTATTAACAGTGGCTGCGAACAATCTTTGATTGAAAGCAGATACGAGTACATCCCAAATGATGTAAATATTCAGGCTTACGAAGGCGCAAACATAACCCTAATTGATAACGAATGCATGCCCATCGGACAAATCGATCTGCAAGTATGCATAGGTTTTTCGGTTCCATTGCAGTAGTCAACAATTCTCCAGTACCGCGTATTCTAGGAAGTGATTGGCAAAAGATAGCAAACGTGAAAATAGTGGTCGACACAAATGGCGACGTTCAGATAATGTCCAAGTGCAGAGAGTCGCATACCTCAACTATTTCGCAAGCGCGCTTGTGCTTTAAAATCAAACCTTTTCAAAATTCGCTTCAAAACATGTTGACAACTTTTCAAAAAACGTTCAGCTCCACCACATCGAAAAGTTCAAAACCATTGTACATTGTATAACCATTCAGACGCATTTTCCACAAACGATAACCTGATCGGACACTGCACACTAGGAATCCACCACATGCATTTAACGGAGGACCACACCCTATCTCTCATAATTATGAAATCAAATCATCAAACCAGGATCCCCATATATACTCGAATAATTCAAACGCTCAGTGAAAATACGAGTACCTCCAAATCAGATCGGCAGATAAAATACAAATATTTCATTAAAAATGGAATTTTATTATTCAAAACATCGAATAGTCGTTCCACAAAATCTCAAAACCGCCGTTCCTGAACTCTGCCTTATCAATAGTGGGCACATGGATTTTGACAAAACGTTTTCAAAACTATCACGACGCTACCAATGGTCATCGAGTTACAAGGCCTGCAAGCAATTAGTTTCATCATGCCACATCTGTCAACAGCTCAACCACAGAACTTGAAAACTCATAGAACTTCAAAAGCCAAGACACATTCCAGATTGACCATTCGATTGCGTTTTCCCTCCGGGTTAGATTCAAAAGACTCTGCGGGCTGGAGAAGTAGTGTCCATTCGCTCTGCATGTCCTAAATTTCTCAGGCGATTGATATGCCGTTTTCCAAATTGGTCGATGTCGCCCTATAGCTGAAATTGTTCGGTGTTGAATCTTCTCATACAAGCCCTGTCACCAATACCTCTCTTTAAACGACCGCGGATATCTTTCGATAGAGTACATGGTCCAGCATCGTAATATAGGATTGAGATAATCAAGGTCTTATATAGGGTCTCCTCAGGTTTTTGGGATAGGGCTCTACTGCTCAATTGATTTCTTAGGCGTTTATGTCTGATGAGGTGTTGTTGGCTGAATTTACAGCAGAGCCGAGGTAGACAAAGTCCCTCACTACCTCGAAATTATAGCTGTCGACCGTGGCATTCTGTCCAATTCGTTTCTGTTGTGTGTCCTTCTTTGTTGACAGCATATAAGTACTTTGGCTTACAGCCATCGACCGCTAAACGTAAACATTCCATTGGCAGCTCGGTGTGTTCTTCTCATTATTTCACTGAACAATCTTTTGAGAGGTGGTGCCTCCGAAGCTGACTTGTGCAAATTCTTTCCTGACATTAAGGTCTTGGTTTGTCAGTACCGGCCTAAACGGAGCAGCATGCATACTCAATGGGCCGAAAGCGATCACAGGGTTGCCAAAACCAAACATGGTCTCTATAAGTGCTATCAAATGCGGTCTTAAAAACGATGAAAAGATAGTGGGTACCGACTTGGACTTCTTGAGTTCTTTCCAGAATTTATCGGAGTGTGACCTTTTGACTTTCCTGGTCTGAAATTGTTGACGAAGGTTGCAAACGTTTACACAATACCCGCACTTGTATGCTTTATACCTCTATAGTTAGGGCAGTTGAGGAGATATCGTTTTTTTGTGGATCGGGCAAATGATGCTGAGATTCCATCCATCAAGCAGACACTTTGCTAATCAGATCTGGGAAACGAGTTGGTGTATGCTCTCCAGAAAGCTCGTTCTAACAGCTTTGTTGCATTTAAGCTTAGATATTACTATTCTTACTTCATTTTGGTCAGATAGACGGAATTATGGCAATTGTCGTCTAAGTTGAATGGCCTGTTCTGTCTGACGGTGGGATGTTGCTCTTTTTTGCCACTATACAGTCTAAAGAAAGAGTATCATCCGTCATTCAATCAATCTATATTGTGGAGAAGCCGATGTGCTTCTCAGTTCTTATGGTTGTAGAGCTCCCTAGCGGTTCTCATCCCATCCTTCGTTGCAGTGCCGCTTTGTACGTTTCTTGTTTAGGTCCATGTACTTGCCGGCATTCTTCATCAAATCAGTGATTTATTCGTAGTGAACGCGTGAAACCCAGCACATCAATTGCAGCGTCTTTGATGGCACTTTGACAGCATTTCCACTGGTCTTCGGCAATTGATGCTTGAGGTATAGGAGTTGTTGAGGGATTTTGACATACGCTTTCTGCTTTCTCTACATCTTACGCCATGGTCTGGGCGCATATAAAATCTTCTTCGTATGACAAATCCGAATGCGAAAAACCGCTGTTTCTATTCCCTATAGCACAGTACAATAGATATCACAGGTTCTCATCCTCCTTATGCTCGGACGTATCATCGCAATTCCTCGATGGTGGTGACACCTATGTACATGATAGTAGTCAAGTGCCTCTGCTAATTACTCGGCTACACATGGCCTGTTAAGGGTCCGAAAATTCCACGTGCAGATCTCAGGGTCGTTGTCCTTTAATTGATTGCCAATGTCGTTAACAGTAGATTCATTACTACCCGAGGTTCGACAAATTTTTTTTAATCTCTTCCATATAGGGTTGTGGTTGATGGCGTAGGACAGTTTTATGTTACTGGTTGAGCGAGCAAATGCTATATTAGCTTGCATGAGTTAGGATTCGCCAACGCTGTTGCAGGGAGAATCCAGTGGGAGGTAAGGCACGCCCTACACAATAAACTTGGCCTAATCCCAGTTATAAAGTAGACCTAATCCCAATAAATCGCCGTCCAAATCCCCAGACTACAATATCAAGGGAAACTAATTGCATTTCTATGGTCAAATTGATGCAATTGCAGTAAGCAATCAACCAAGAGAACTCTCTTTCTTACACGGCGATCACATCACCAGTCCCTAGCAATAAGTTATGCAGGACTAAAGGTCTCCACTAATTTTCACAATTTTCGTTTATGGTAAAACTGACTCACAACGAACCTAGGCTTGATGTCGCGAGGCCCAATTGAACTGTCGTCTTTTTTCAACTCCAGAGATTTTCTGTTCCGCGTGACAGATGTAGTTTGATTTACTGAAACCGCATTGTCATCCATAGGTTATAATGAACCCGCACTCATTGACTCTGATATCCCTGAGAATCTATTTGCCTTCGCGCGAATATGACTCTAACTCAACCTCTAAACGAATATAGAAAAATATAGCTGAAAGAATTCATAGGATGGGGCCAAATCAGATGCGACGGCAACCTCATTAGATATACTTCGACATAATCGGAGTACAGGTCATGTGAAGACTTTGCTGCATCTAACGAGGTTGTCGAAATAGAAGTATTGAGCAAGGAGTCTCTAGAGGACCATAGCCAGTGTTCATTCTTTAATCGTGGGCTGCTGGGATCATACGCTGAAGGATGTTGCCCTTCAACCTGACGGTTGCTTCGCCAGTTTAATTCTCCGAACACGTGCGACAATATACCATATGTTGTGAAGCAACAAGCTCGAATCTGGATCAGCTTACATCCCAAGCAAACAAAAATGGATAGCGAGTGTATGTGGATGCCGCCACAGACATCACTATAACCGAGGGTGGTATGAGATGGGCTGGGCAAAAAAATGATCCAAAACTGTCTACTATGGTGAGTGCTATGGAGAGCGAAGCAGTGTCTATTTGGATTTGAATGTGTCTTTAGATGATGGCTGAAGCAAAGTGTGTTGAGCTTTAGATATCTGAGCGGACCCCTAATTACAGTCTACATCAAGCGCTAATTCGTCTGACATGCTAGTACGCCTAATGTCCTAACAACGATTTAAAAGTCAACTAAAACTAGCACCTTTTGTGGTACAATTTGAAACATGGTTTGAATGATCTGCCCTTCTCCGATCTGTTCTAGGATCTGGTGTATTGCCAATATGAATGGCGAACTTACCAAATCGAATGACGCACTGGTAGAGACATACTCGTAGCATATTTTTAATTATAGGCTTCTAGATATTATATTCACTTGCGCCTTGGTATCTGACGGTTTATTGTTCAATTTGTAGAAGTGGTCCAGATTCCAATCACTAGTTTTGCGATGCTTTGCCTGTCTAAATCGTTGTTTGAGTCATATGTATGCCTTTCAGTCTTTCCAGCTTTTTCTTACGTTCCTCTCGGAGCATTTACATTTCAGATAGGCTGGACCGAAATTCCATATTTTCCTCACTGAGGCTTTTAGTTTTCGTTGAAATCCGTTGTTCGTCCGCCGACATTTTCAGAGGAGTTATATAAGCTCTAGATGGTCGAGATCTCGATACAAGTGAGTTTTTTCCAAGCGGTTTTATTAAATGGCTCTTCCCAGAATCCGTAGAGCCGAACTCCGAAGAGAGTGGATTTCCCAGTAAAACTGGTCTATTGCATGGTTTGTATACTCGTGTATATTACATCTCCAAACTCGTATATATACTCGTACATCTCCAAACTGACAACGATAATCATGGTATACCGTGCTATCAGAAGATACGAGCATCGTCTGAGTAGTTCACACAACATTTTCGACAGAAGTTGTATAGGTAAATAGAAAGGTGAATCCCATCAGACTGCAATTCTTAGGCAGTTACCAGTTTAGAAATCTAAGTGCCGATTTTGACAAATTTGTCCAGAAATCCCTATCGCCCCAGGACTAGCAGGGACATTAGCCACTGTTGCCTTTACAAGTATATTTCAATGCTTAGGGTACGACCATTGCAGGCTTCATATATCACAATGGATCCTCAGCAAGTGGTACCTGAAGTGTGGAAAGAAAGAAAGCTCAAGTACTGCGGAATCGGTCAGATTATGAAAGGACCAAAACAAAAATTATCAAGAAAGCTAATAGCTAGCTTATCCTCAATATTTACTCATGAGCAGCTGTTTCCAGCACCGGGCCCCCGCCCAATGATCAAGGCTTCGCGTATCAATGACGTTGTCTAATAATAAACGGAGACAGAGCAAAGTACTGGTCTTATCGTAAACATCTTCAGATGACGCTACCGAAGATTGCTCCGATTTGATCAGTCACAAGTTGCCGATCAAAGGTCTGGTTGGCGGCTGGACCACCGGTAGTCCCTACCAGAACTTAAATCACGGTACCATGAGAGTCAGGAGCCCCCCGGATCACGGTCCGGGCTTGACTTGAAGAGGTAGGCATCCTTATGGGAGCGTCATGGTCACTGTGGTTTAAGCCCAAAGGGTCTTCCTTTGTTTGACCCAATGTAGAGTTGCAATAAGTACTGTGTGCTGCGACCCTAAGAGCAGTAAGAGGTTTTAGGTCGGTCTCGACTCATACCAAGGGTGGAACTTGTGCCGGCAACACAGTTCCGAATTGGTATCAATGGATTAACGGAGATACGGAGATGACGGCGTATCCTTGCCCCCATGTCATGACATAAGTCTACATGACAGGTGGTTTACGATAAAAATCAGACACTAGTGTTTCCAGCACCTTGGAAGTATTGTTCCGACCAAAGGCTAGTCCAAATCGGATAGAAGGTCTACGTCTTCGATATGCAGTTCAGAACTAAATTGCGCATACTATCAGAGACGCGTTTACGGACTTTAGTCCCACTGTTATCGACTTATCAAGATTTAGCACCCTTTTCCCTCTTTATAAATATGATAGTGTATAGTAGTTCTTCGCAGACACTAGTATGTCGTATGCCCATCCTACGATAAGCCATTCTTCTGGCGCTTGTATTCCAATTTCAACCAATCACTTCCAAATTAAAGCCAAACACTCTTAGAAATACAAAGACCGAAAATTCCGTAAAACCACACAAAAGCCCACAACCTTTATGCAAGAAACTATCGCAAAATTTAAATTCTAGCGACCTAAGGTCTCACCCTACAAACCCCAAAAACAACTAAACCAACGTTACCTACGGATACCTTTGAAAATTCCAACATCGAATGCTCCAGTGGATATCAAAAATAAAATGAAATCCAATTACCTTGAACTATAAGCTCGGTTAATAACCAAACAGTTATGTTCTGTGCTTCCAACAAAACAAAAAAAAAAAAAAATCCATTTTTCTCTGCCCCATGTCAGACGGGTGGTGGCACGAAACCACCCTCATCCCTGAAGTAAATTGAAACACGAAACGATAGACATATCCCAGTTTATCCAGGACTTAGCGAGCCCCATCATTCCAATACTATCCAGGTATAACTGAGAGTATCCGAATATCCGAGGATCTCAGTATCTCAGTATCTTTTGGTGAGGAAAGAAAGAAAAAATAAACCCTCAACGCTCCCAGGAGTATCCCTGATGGAATCCATATGCAATCTGGTTTGTATTACATTAAGCAGGTAACCACTGGAGTATCCGAAGTAGGAAACGTTCTCCTGGTTCCACCTCCAAAAAAAAAGAAAAGAAAACGAAACCTTTTGAGAAACCCACTGGGTGATTTCAGCCAGCCCGATTATCTGTACGTATGTACGAGTACATATGTACGTACTCGTATCTGCAGAGTTGAGAAACGAAGAACGAGTTGCTGAATGTCCAGTTGACACGGCGATTGGGGACCATCAACGATGATGTTGAAGTCGTATATTTTTGATGCGGTTTTGGCATCCTCCCTTTATACCTCGGTGCCCAAAACATAACATAAAAGCAAAACTCTATCCTTATTCGCCCAAGGATACATTTTGTTGTGTGCCATCATGTCACTTGACGATGTCTTTCGAATATTTGGGTCGGTTATAGCAGGAGCTGTGGTGAAGTTTAAGGCGAATACTAGATCCGAAGGTATGATTGGGGTTATTGGAGGATTGCCGGCATGGTATTCGTTTGTACTTGTACCTGGTCGTGGGGATTCTTCACTCCATGTTTGATGTGACCGTATTATCGGTTTGGGGATTCTCATCCAACTACCGATGGCTGGTTCGTTATTACGGGTCGTATTGGCATTGGCATCAGCATCACTATCAGTATCAGTATCAGTACGGGTATCAGTATCCCAGCCTTCGTCATTTTGATGGGATAGTATCTGGAGCATATGAAATAAAGGCGATGCCTGGTGGTTATTTGGGCGATATGGGGATTTGATGAAGTCATCTTGTTAACTTATACGAGTTTGTTTCTTGTGTTGGGGGGTCATTTAGTTTTAGGATTGACACTGGAGTAATAGAAGATAATGAGAAGCTCAGTGTTTAATGCCAAATAGATGCAGTTTTTTTTTTTGGGAGAATACCTAGAGAATAGTGTGAGTTGGAGGATTATTGAGGACAAGGCCAGTAGCTTAACAAATGTCGAGGGAGTTGGAAGTATCCTGGAAGATGGCATATAAGCATAACTACTTGCATATTCCATAGAATCATCGATTTTAAGTCAACAAGGTCTACATTTGGAGGAGTTGTCATACAAGAAACGAGGATATTTCAATTGACGATAGAAGCGGTACAAGGCCAATTGGATATGCACATTTACTGGATTTTCTCAAGAAGGATTTGAGAAATGTCATTTTGCTTCTGAAAAGGTACCTGCTGTCACTATCCACTTATTTTATCGCAAACATTTTCATTTATAGTTTAAAAATAGCTGCAGCATGTCCTGGCAGGTAAAACCGTATCATCACCTCCGCGTGGTGCTTGCTAAATAGATATCTAATAAGGGGCCAATGATAGCGTATGCTGAGTCTAATTGCATAACATGAACACTCGGAACAGCTCAAGCTCAGCATGCATATGCCGTACGAGGCATCTCTTGCTAACCAGATGGGCAAATGCCCTCAGATCCTCAGAAGGAGGACATGCAGCGGAAGAATTCTCGCTCAGTGGGGTCAACGGTGACTTTCACAAACAGACTACCGGGATCTCGAAGTGGATTGTTCAGGTCCTTAATAGGCCAAGTGCAGCCGATCAGAGGCTGGCAACAGACTTAGTCTTATTGACATTGCCATGACTGGTCATTTTGCGATTAACGTAAGGCGCATGCCTTCAGTATTCTGGAAGTCAGAACCTTTTGAGCAGCCAACATTGACTCAGATCACTACCTTGTTGCAGCCAAGGTACGAATGCGGATTTCACAAGCCTCACAACAAAAAAGAGCTGCAATCACAACAGAATTTTTGCAGAACGCGTGTCCCGAAAGCTTTCAACAACGCCTATGCCGCCAGAACCAAGTAGCGAAGACGGCCAATAACAAAGCTGCCAACTTCTCATCAGATACCTTAAAGCTAAGCAAAAGCATAGGACCATATTAGGTGAGAGCATCAATGCCCCTGACTTTCTACAAGCCTTCGTTCGGCCAACAAGCAATAAATTACTGCCATCTCTCAAAAGAAGTCCAAATATGATTTCTAACTGAGGATGTAGGCAGTCTCAGCGCAGGTTCATGCCCTGAGAAGCTCTACTATGAGTATTGCTGAGTAAGTTCATTGCAAAAGCCTGTATGTTATGCCTCTGCTTTGAAGAACAACCTAAAGAGTCTTAAACGGGCAAGCATTTGCTAAACAAAATCTAATAGATAGTGCAGTTATATCTTCTGACCATGGCTGAGCATAGACACTATAACAGTCGTAGGTTGGGATGTCGAAAATACCCCCAATGTCAATGAAAATGAAAATCAAAGTCTTGTTCATTTAACACGCTTAATTCAACAGTTTTCGCTTTGGTATGCGTGTTGTATCTTAGTTAGAGCATGCAGTTTGCGCCCATAAGGCTCAACCATTATCTCAGGCTATTGACTTAGATGTCCGATTGATGGGTCTGGAGCTCTAGACAATGAGAATTTGTCTCTTTTCCTCTGACTGTACACTAGGACATGGGTATTTAGGCCAATACAGAGGAGTTTCTCTTAGGAGTTTACAGTAGCTATTGAAGTATACTAAATACATACTAACTTAATTAACGGGCTCCCGACCCATGAAAAGTCTCTGCATGAGTCACAGCAGCCACTCTCTTCGATTACGGGCACGCTGCTTTAGTAGCCTAAAACTTCCGCTCTGGCTTGGTCCTTAAAATGGACATTCGGTCTTTCTATTGTCTCGAACCTGGAGGTAGTGTTTCGAAGACCCTTCTTTGCTGGAACATTATTGTCCATTAGCTCAATGTACCTGGGCCAGTGTAACCGACGAGTTTCAGCTTTTTAAACTGCATCCACATCTTGATACAGCTCGTGGTTGCATCTTCTACTCTTCGCATACCGGACCAAATATTCGACAAAGAATTTTTATCTCGAAAGTGCTCAATATTTGCTCTGCTTCGCTGAATTTGTTGTTAATTACGATTCCTGAGCTGATGAAAGGCTCATCCTTAAAATTTCTGCAAAGTCGAAGGTTTAGTCGAGAATTGTAGTATGCCGAACTTGTAGTAATTGTAGTAATACGAACGGAATTATACTTGTTACAACCTTGAACTATAATTTTTTTAGAGATACATCGACCATTTATCAGGACTGTTTATGAGACTTGCAATAGAATCCGGTTTTGGTAGGCAGAAACTGATCCGGAATGGTGGCCCAAAACAATGAGTGAAATAGTATCATCATCATCTCGACCATCGTCACTTATAAAGAGGATGACACTACAATCGGTGTCAATGCAATGAGCAAACGTAGTGAGCTTCTTTCTATTAGCCATTGCAGGAGAATACCCTTGCTACACTTGTTCATTTTAAGCTGAAGTCCTTGTGACATTACAAATTTTCTTTGTCGGTTATTTGCTTTAAGGATGTGCCTTCTGACTTTTAGATATATTGGGGATGAGTTGCATAGCTGAGAATAGAGGGTTCATCGCAGATGAGTTCGGAATAAGATTTAAAGTTCTACTCATCTTTTTAATGTTCCGAGCACTAGACTTAAAAGGCAATACGTTCGCTGCCAGCTATTTTTGTGTCATTGAAACAATAAATGGCAGAATACCAACGTTTTTCAGTCAAGACTGACATTAAACAACAAATAGTAAACAATGTATCGAGAAAAGGGTTCTGTATGCAGGTAATACAGCCGGAGATGGCTGATCCAATTGTCGGGGATTTCAGCTTGCTAAATCTTCGACATGATATTGAATGGTATTTTAATCCATCACTGCAAGGGAGGTGCTAGGGAAAACAATTTAAAGTCCTGAGAATCAAACTTTCGCAAATGCACACAGCTTAAACGAGCGTAGTATAGAAACATCAATCAAGGCTTTAGAGTACCATAAGCATGCTGAATTGCCAGTAGAGCTATTAGGGTGATAGGACTTCTTGGAAATTTAATGTGTCTGGAGCCAGCCGAAGCAATTCTTTCGGCAGTATCTCAGGCCCGACTTTAACAAGGTCTCTCTAATGCAATTATCGCCTAATCCGCTCCTGCTCCGATATTCTTCTTTAGAATACAAATCGCCGCACTTATCAAATTGAATTAGGAAAAACTCGATTTGCATCTTTTATAGTACACAACTTACACTTGACACAGATGCAAGTATGAGTTCAGAACAATTTCCATCCAAACATTCAACGTGACGTAGGTACAAATCGAAATAAATTACCCTGGTCCGCCTCTAACCGAAAGGCAATCATCAAAAGCCTCCTAGCATCTGTTTTGTACTTGACGCGGGAAACCACCACAGATAGATAGCGTGAACTTCATCCCATTCAGTCGATGTCGGAGTTTGTTTACGATGATTGGGCCGTTTGTTTTGAATCTCTCACACTTGCATCCGTTGCTAATCGAATTAACTTTGATAAGATGCTGTCTGTATTCGTATCTTAATTGAGATAGATTCTGGGAAAAAAATATTCCATACACCAGCATCTATCATCCATCTGATGGAGTATTAGACTTGTAGTGGTTTTAAGTGTTATAGTTATACTGCTGCTCTCAGTTCCCAGCTGTGATGGTGATAGTTTTGTTGACAAGCCCATTCATCTATCTGTGCGATTATGTACGTACAAACGACGAACTACAGTGTCAGTCTTTGTGAAGATTTTGATAGGGAATCTCCAGTGCGATTTCTAGAGTGGCAATGAAACTAATTATTGAATCAATCTGAGAGTGTGCATTTGGTGAGATTTGTGAATATGTGGAAAGTGCTTTTTTTAGCCTTGATCCTTGGCCTCACTAGGACATCTGGTTTAAGTAGGTCTTTGATTTTTGTTTAAATAATCAGTGATTATTGGAATTTTTGTTTTTGGTTTTGTTTAAGAATATGAATGGCTAGTGCGGAATTCTTTACCAAATACATCAGCTGATACTCAACAAGCTGCAGCTGAAGAGGTCATCATGAGATTAATACCAAAACATGCGCACTTATTCGAAGTGAAAATTGATAAAAATCTGACATTGAGGAGCTTTCAAGTGAGTTTTACAATTTCCTTTGAATGACTGATGATGATAGACTGAAGTACTTCCCAAGCAAAGTGATATATTCGACCTCGTATATTCAACATTTTGAGACAGTTTATTGTAGTGACCAATAATAACACGTAGTTGGTAAAAAAGTTTACTTTTTGTACGATTCTCTTACTGAAATTTCTCAGCCTTTCTTAAAATGATAAGGAAACGCCTCATTGATAAAGTGTTTAGAGTACTAGCACCCACCACATCGGCGCCGAGTACCTGCAGTCTGATCCAGACGTAAGCCGGACATTCGCAGAGAAACTGCCCTATGGTGTCGCCATCACCCACACAACAACCGTCGTTTATGCCTAGCACACTCATGTGCTTAGTAGTGCACCATTCAGATGACAACAAATAGTGCGCAATTTGTATAGGAAAGCAGTCGTTTGGCCTTTGCGCAATCTGGTTGTGTTCACAAAAGAACCACCTGTCTATGGAACCCCTAACCGAAGATGCAGGCAGCCCCAGCATAGGTTCAAATTCTGAAAAGTCCCTCTTCTCTATCAAATTTATTGACGATCTTGTTTCCAAACGTACACTCTGGAACTTACCAAGGCTTTCACGCGGCTTCGATGTCACTATATACATACGTAATCCATCGATCCCTCCCAATATCATTCATTGCGTACATGTCCACTTGGAAGACAGACGAAAGTTTTTCTAACAAGGAGCGGAAGCCAACGTTGTCTTAATCCAATAAGAAACCAATGCAGATGCTTATTGGATCGGTTTTGAAACCACCCATGAAGACCCGACGACATTCTTTCTAGGCTCAAATTCTGGATGAACTAATTTCTGGGCACAGAGAATGTCGACTTCATTTTTGCTTTTGTACCAACAGGAGTTCTGCTGTCTGTTGCATCAGATGGCATGCCCATAAGAAGAGAATCAAAAGAGAATCATCAGAACTTCAGTGCGTGTTGTACCAAAAAATAATTTTTCGTGAGTCTTAGATAGCTTTGAGAGTGCATTCCATGATGTGAGTATCGAGGAGAGCTAGGAAGTGGCGTATGCAGTCGAAACAGACAGTTGTTTGGTTGTGACAAGCCACGTATCTTCACGAAATACACACTGCGAAAAAGAGGGCACCGCCTTGGAAGTTTTCGCCGAGACGTGTATAGTTCAAAGAAATTTATTATGCAGGGACACCCAAATACTTAGCTTCGTTAGGGAAATGGATGAACTGGATGAGCACTATATGAGCCAGATCAGTCAGACAAAATCGCAGTTTTAAAATTATTAATGCACCAATCGGTGATCACATATAGAGCTGCAAGCGCCCAGAACACACATTCACAGGGTCTAGCATACAATATACGAGTAGCTACATACGAGCTGGTATATCATCTGCATTTGGCTGAGTGTGAATGTTACATCTTTTGAGTGCTTTCATTAGAGACCAGATCGGACTGTTGCTGCTTTAGGGAGCCTTAAATTATGTCCACAAGATTCTGAGGCGCAGGTGGGCCTATCGCATCGTGGACAGAGGATCCTTTCATTTGCAAATCAGTTTTGGGCACATAAAGCTCGACCATGCTTTCTATTCTCCTCAACATGAATGAAGTCAGACTGATTGATCGGGCATAAAGGCTGTACTTACTGTGCGCTAGAAGCTCGGTATGTATGCCAGTGAAAGGCAGGACTGAAGATTCTCTCTAGAGTTGCTAGCAGCTGCTCTATATATGTATACCTTTTATACCATATGTATATGTAGCTGCGTATACGAGTATGTCATCGGTACCAGGCGACTTGAAGCCATCAAAAGAAGCAACATCACAATCAATGACAATATTAGGTACTCCAAGTTGCTTAAATCAACTCACTTGGAGGTTCGGTGATAGGAGCTGTCTCTTAATAATTTAGCTGGGAATTGAGTCAAAAAGCTCAGAGTAGTTGCCATCAGATTTTCTAAGAGTTTTCACTCTGGCTGATTAGCAAGAGCTTCTCCTCAAATCGTGTCCAAATTTGATTTCGCATCCGATTCTGAATGGAAGCCTTCATTAGCACAAAGGCTTTCTGATTGGTGTCCTACAACGAGTCTCAGTAGTCTGAAACTCAATTAAAATGACCTCGATCCGTCTTGAGCTATTTTGATCTTGGCATGCTTTTGGATAGAATTGTGTTTACTCTACAAGGGAGGATCGATCCACTAACTGAAGCTGTTTATTTTTATTTTGGTTTGTGAATCTAAAAGATTTGCAAAGATTGCTCTCATCGCCACTTTATTCTATACACAGTTTAGATGCACTTTTTCTTGATTATTAGGCAGAGCTAGACTACACTTTTAAGGACAATTTTAGCAAATTTTAATCGGCTGCCAGCAGTTGACGTTTTTTAATCAGCTTCAACCATGAATTGGGCTATAGTTTCTCTGATGATGCGAGTTTCTATAGAATTTCGACTCACCAGTCCCTTTCTTTCCTCCACTTTAGGTTATAGAAGTTTTTGCTGTTAAGAACTCTGACCTATTTTCGTGCTCTTGGAACATCTTTAAGACAAGCTTGAACTTCGGTTTTCTAACTGAGAGTGGTTTGTGGCTTTTAAGCGAAATTCCGTAGATCTAAACCTTTTCGATGTCACAGGATTATTAGTTTACGATGCCTTTTAGCCAAAAACTTGTGTATATCCCATCCCTATGAGTTCTATGACATTTTAATACATAGTGGCAATTCGGCTTTAGGGTAGAATGAAACATCCGTCTTTGAGATATTATAGAGTTTCCTAGGAACTTGCGTACATCCACCTTAGTAAAATCTATCAACAATATTAAGATAAATTCATGGAAACAGCATTGCCTCATCTCATAGACACTGGTGACGATCGTCTGTCAAAGAAGGGAGTAGCTCTATGTGCCTTTTTGAACATCTGTGGCACCTTCGACATGTCAGTCAAAACTGATGAGAGCGCCAAAGGAATTTATCAGCAATCTATCAAATGAATATGCTCCATGCTTAAAAGCAGATTTATCAATTACAAACTTAGGCAGTATTCGATCTTCATGAAAGTTACTAAAGGTTGGCCTCGAGAGGGAGTCCTGTTCTTCTAGTCATAATAGCAAGATTCAAAAAAGGGTCATACAAAATATCCCAAATACAATAAATCAATGGTGCCAAACGTGAGAGTTGAATGCTGACATAGTAGAAACCGTCATAATTAGCTTCTTTCACTTGAAATTCTATCTTCAACACCCCGTAATAGACCGACATATGCCAGTCTCAGGCTTTAGCACTTACGCTCTTAAGACACAATATCATCTATTGTTAACCCTTCCTCATCTCAGACAATCTAGGCTCGCCGTGTACTCTGTATTATATCAGTGTGGTCTGCATCAAGCAACTGAACAGATTTTTGAAAGGTAGTGCCTCAGGAGTTGGCTTGTGAGTTTCGCACGATGCTTTCAAAACGCATTGTCTTGTTTAAGTCCTTGTCTGAAGTCTCGGCTTTGTCATTACCGACCTTGGTGACGCAGTCCACATTCCCCATCGTTATCCTGCATTGTCGAATGAACTTTGCAGGTATGCGAAAACTGGACATGGCTCTGTATAGTGTATATGCGGTTTTGAAACCAATGACGAGGTGGTGTTGCCGGTTTAAAATTCTGAGTTTTTTCCAAGGTCTGCATTCAACATCAAAATTGTATCTATGGCTCAAAACTACACTGATAAGGGCGGGTCAGACTGTTGACAAAAGGTCGATGTTGAGGAGACTCAGTTCAGGGGACCTCACTTCTTTAGGATCAGACAAACACTGCTGAGGTTCCGTTCGTCGGACATACTTTGGTCGATCTTAAGGATGAGTTTAGGTATGCTCCGTATCCAATCATCACCTGCTGCTTTAAACAGCTCGTCAGTTAAGCCACCGGGTAGAGTAGCTTTGTTGAGCTTGGTCGGGTGGGCGGAAATGCTTTCTGTCTTGGTCCAGGTTGTATTGTTCATACTGCCGGGCCCCCACCCAATTATCAAAGCTTCGCCCTTTAATGACATTGTCTAATAATGAACGGGGGCAGAGCAAAGTACTGGTCTTATCGTAAACATCTTCAGATGACGCTACCGAAGGTTGCTACGATTTGATCAGTCACAAGTTGCCGGTCATAGGTCTTGTTGGCGGCTGGACTACCGGTAGTCCCTACCAGGACTTAAATCACGGCACCATGGGGGTCAGGAGCCCCCCGGATCTCGGTCCGGGCCTGACTTGTTAGAGGTAGGCCACCTTGTGGGAGCGTCATGGTGGCTGTGGTTTAAACTCAAAATCGCGGGAAGGGTCTTACCTTGGTTTTTCCCTTGGGTTTTCCCTTGGTTTGACCCAATGTAGAGTTGCAATAAGTACTTTGTGCTGCGACCCTAAGAGCAGTAAGAGGTTTTAGGTCGGCCTCGACTCATACCAAGGGTGGAACTTGTGCCGGCAACACAGTTCCGAATTGGTATCTGAAACAGTGAAAATGGTGGTGAGCGATGGCAAGCCGTATCCTTGCTCCCATGGATATATGGGCATCCCGTAAGTTTAAGCCTACATGGCAGGTACTTACGCTAAACACATGAGACGTTGTTCTTACTGCCTGATGGTGGGATGGCGTTCGTCATCAACGTTCGCAGAAATAATCACTCCAGATTCTTATCACCAACTGTGGCTCTGCGATGAGCGTTCCTTCTTCATCCTTGCAGATTTCTGTTCGGGCTTTATAGCTTTGGCGTGTTCGCTTAATTCTTCGGCAAAACTTTAAAATTTAATTCTTCTGGTAGCACCTCTCTAAACCCTCGATCGAGGGATTTTTCGTTTTTTTTTTTCTTTTTTCTTCTGAGGATCCTATGTTCTTCCCTTCTTTTCTACTCGTAGAGTTTATTCTTTTCTGGAGAGCCGCTTTGTACAACCGTAGCTTGCCTGTCTACGTTCGTCATTGAACCAGGAGTTTCTGGGGCGGGTTGAAACCCTATACATCACTTTAGCATCACTGCAACAGATCTTCTAAGTTCAGATTCTCGAGAGGTTTGAGACGTTCGACGTTGAGCTTTCTTATAATGACTAGGTGACTTTGGATTGTTAAAGATATCCGCGTCCACATATTAACTACAACAAGGTAGTGATCCGAGTCGATGTTAGCTGCTCGGAACGTTCAGACATTCATAATACTGGAGAAGTGCCTTTACTGTCGATAGTAACATAATGTGGTCAATTTGGTTGACGGTTTATATGGAAACCGTACGCTGTATATAGTTAAACTACGCCTTGCCACAAGCCTGTGTCCATTTCTTCAATTAATAACGTGGAGGCTGTGCTTTTTCACTGTATTACCAAAGACGCCTCTCTACCTAACTTGACATGAAAATCTTCAATCGTCATGATTTTCACGTCATACTTAAGGCATTGGTCATTGGTGTTGGCTCGGTGCTTTTAGAAGCAGTCTTTTATAAGGTCGTCCTTCTCCTCTGTCGGGACTTGGGCTTTTATAAGCCTTATACTGACGAATTTACCTGAAGCTCAAGACTTGTTCCCTAAATCTTCCTCTTACGGCGAATCCACCTGAACGCTGTGAATAAATGCTCCGGCTGCTGTCCTTGTCACATCTGTAACATTCGCTATAGTAGAAATCACAGTTGCCATCCTCTTTTCGTTCAGTTCATCCCATCGCACTTCTTGGATGGCGGTTATGTCTGCTTTGTAGCAATCGAGGATCCTCGGCCTATTTAGAATTTGAAAATTCCACGTACGAATCCGTCGATCGTTGTCCTTTTATCGTTTGCCAGGGCCTTCAACAGTGAATTCATTACTATCCGACGCTTGTTAGCTAAATCGTCACATTTTTGTAATCTCTTTCGTAGAGAGTTGTGAGCTCTATGACGGCGTAGGGTAGTATTATGCTACTGTTCGTGCATGCCCTTGCCATTTTAGTCTGCATTAGTAGGGATTTATAGGGGTCCACCACTGGGAGATAAGTTGCAGACTAGTAATAGTCCTTTGGCTTTTTAAAGCCATTGTAAGATCCATCTTGTTATACGTATTTGTATTCCGCAAGGCCTTACCTACTGAAGCTATACTGCCGTGGTTCGGCGGGCAAAAAGGATTTGAAACTACCCATAGCTCTGGTTATATTTAATCTACGTCGACGACTTCATGCTCTTATGCTGGGAGACTACAGCAACAGTTTCACAAACTGATTATGATGTGAGGACGGATACAGTGTCTTCCAAGCCGAGGTAACTGCCAATAATCAGGTCACAACAATTTTTATTGAAAATTACACAGCCAAACAGTTGTTAAAGCTCTGGGCTATACGACCATCAGATCAAGGATCGTAAGAACTTCCCGATTGAGATATCAAGTGCAAATTTGGTGACTGTATGCTGGGTACCAGGGCACATCAATATCCCTGCCAAAAAGAGAAAACTGATGAGTTGGCTAGACAGCGTAAACTTACAGGCCCTCGTCTCCATAAAAGTTCTATTAAACATGGACAGATGCCTCTAATGTTTTACGTGAACTCCTGTCGGTAAAGGCTTCATTTCACGTGATGCCCAAACATCCATATGAGCAAGGATATGCCTTGCCATCACCTGCTGCCTTCCTGAGTACCAAATCGGAACTGTGTTGGAAGCACATGTTCCACCCTTCAGATGAGTCGAGGCCAATCTAAAACCTCTTGCTGATCTTAAGGTCACAACGCCCAGTTCTTTTTGCAACTCTACACCGGGTCAAAACCAACTTGAAAAGCCTTTCTGCGATTTTAGGTTAAAACCAGAGCCACCGTGACGCTCCCACAAGGACTACTATTGTACTTCTTCAAATTAGACAAGGACCGAAGTCCTAACTCCCATGGTATCGTGACTTAAGTTCTGGTAGGGACTACCGTTGGTCCTGCCGCCAACAGGATTAATGACCGGCAGCTTGTAACAAGTCAAATCATACCAACCGTTACGACCAGCACTTTGCTCTGCCCCAGATTTTTATTAGACATCGTCATTGGTGAAAGAAGCCTTGATAACTGAGTGGGTGTTCATTAAGCACGGACAGTAAAATAGGATAGGAATAGGGGGATAAGGCCATCAGTTGTATTGATACACACTGTAATCAACTTGACACATGTGCAATAGCCAACTTTCGCCGACATATTACAAAAAGGGATTTTAGCTCTGTTGCTGGGAAGCGCAATTAGTCTTTGATGTCATAATATAGCACTACCCCATCGGCATGGGTGAGCGTGGTCTAGTGGTACTAGCAATCGCTTCTCACTCTAAGGGTCCAAGGTTCGAATCCTGCCCATGGCAAGTCAGTTTTTCATTTGTGTAATTGGAACTCAGACAGAAAAATTCTGCGTGTGAAGGCATAACACTGACACGTAGATTTGGCTGTTGTAGAGTTTCAACCACAAAAAACTAGTGCGAATTATAACTTCGAATCACTCTGAGTGAAGAAAGAACTCTCCGTCCTATTCGGACTCTCACCCCTGGAGAGCTAACATCGAAACCAAATACACCTGAGTTTCAAACCACTACAAAACAATTTTCCGTTCTCCTCCTCCTACCTTTCCGCCCGCGCCCAGGCAACAGTAAAAGGGTATCTAACCCCTTAGGCGCGCGTAAATTATAAAAAAAAAAAGATGTGCACCGCACAGCCGGGGTCAGGGACAAGATTTAGATGGTGCGTCAACTGTTGAGTGACTCATTGGGCTCTCCGAGAAATGAATTACAATTCTGGGAAATCACCCATTCACACAGTTGGAAGATTTACGCTTCATATCACTATCTGACTGGTTCCAATCTGACCATCCCTCTTCTACAGGAGTAATCCACTAAGGTATCATTGCCGAACCAACCCCATGGTGGTATAATTGAGCGGCGACCCTCTGTCACGAGGCATCCATTCTTTCTAACTACTTATGTCAAAGTTTTCGTAAAAGTCCTAACAAAAAGAAGATCATCTGAATCCTCATTTTGACTGGCTTTCTAACTAGATGGCAGTACATTGTAATCATGGACTTCAAATAATATTTAACTCACTTCAGGGTATGTGCTACGCCTGTTTACTTCGTCGCATCGCTGGAACTGCTGCTATTATTTTCTTCCTTCCTATACAGGATGCATTGGTCTGTCTGCACATTCTGTCAGCATTAAATGTCCTTGCTGAAGGTGCCACTTATATTTGTGCTCTAATTCGCATTATACACTTGTCAGATAGTCACCATGTGGAAGCCTCTCCATACCAATAATTATAATATCCAATCCGGATGCTTCAAGCCTTTAAATGGCAACACCAAATAGTAAACACACTGCCTGGCTGAGAACTAATTCCACTTGATAAACTGTCATCAATTCGACATCACGGCTGCCGCGAACATATTATCTCCACTATGAGTAGATACATCTTAAATCCGCAGACTTCTGATTGAATTTCCAATCCAAATCGACAGCCGTTTCCTTCGCCCAAACATCTTCATACCAAAGTTTCGTAATTGGGCCTGTAGTCCCGAAATCTCATCTATCAGCACTAATTTCATGTATTCGTATCTACACACTTCCATCGGGCAAACATTAATTATTCTTAACCAGAGCAAGACCACTCCCTCATTAGCTCGTCCCTAAGTGTAAACTCCAATTCGATTTCAATCCAATCAATTACCCATTCCATCCGAACTCACACATCCATTCCATCATCATCTACCGAAAAGATAATACTCGTATATCACTGATACTAGTAGTTTACTTACAGCTCCAGCAAAGGCAGACGAATGGCAACATCCGTATCCTAGCTTCAGATGGTATATCCGCTACGAAAGGATTCCATCATTATCTGAAGTATTACCTGCACTCGGACGTATCATGGTCGGGTAATCAATTGGAGCACATTCCATCGGAATTACCTGCCCCAGCATCGCCAACTAGCGCATCCCATTCGGAGAGTGCATTCATTTACTATCAAAATGTTTGTACGTGGAGTTATAGTTTCGCCTGGTGGTCATGGACAGATTGGAGACGTCACATCGATTGGATGGCTCTAATGGGCATATCGCTTACAATCGCTCCAATTCAAGAGCAAATTTTAGCAGAACTCTACAAGGCTTACGGTCTAACTGACGAAGAGATTTACGATCATTTTGCCGGTCCAGCATTTCTGGCATGGTGAGTAAAGATTTTTGGGCATATCCCGTACTTTCATTTCTAATGCCTGACTGATGAGTGATTTCTTTAGGCAACGCATGGGTAACATCCGAGGTTGGGCCGGTCCATTAACTCCTACCTATCGGCAGATGCAATTGCTATTACAAAAGGAAATCATCAAAGCTCAACGAAACCTAGGGATAACCGTTGCGTTGCCCGCATTTGCGGGTCATTTACCTACGGCCATGGCACGAGTATTTCCAAATTCCACATTTGCCAAAGTCGAACGATGGAATCGCTTCCCGGATGAGTACTGTTGTCCGCTGTTCGCCGATCCAAATGAGCCGCTGTTCCGGGAAATTGGTGAACGATTTTTACACGCCGTCATCAAGGCATACGGCACAGATCACATCTACTTCAGTGACCCGTTTAATGAAATCCAACCTGCCAAATCGGAAGCGGCGTATCTGAATCAGACCGCTAGGAATATTTTTCGAGCAATGTCGGAGGTAGATGAGTCCGCAGTGTGGCTCCTCCAAGGATGGATGTTTGTGAAGAATCCATTTTGGACGGATGGCCTTATGGAGGCATTTCTGAGAGCAGTACCGCGAGGGCGATTACTCGTTTTAGATCTTCAGAGTGAGCAGTTTCCGCAGTATGAGAGGACGCATTCGTACTACGGACAACCGTTTATTTGGTGTATGTTGCATAATTTTGGTGGAACACTAGGAATGCATGGTTCTGCGGGCATAGTAAATACAAGGATTCGGCTAGCTAGGGATATGGAAAATTCCACAATGCTCGGAGTTGGAATAACACCGGAAGGAATCGATCAGAATTATGTTATGTATTCCCTAGCGCTGGAGCGAGCCTGGGTGAAGGATGATTTCGACTTGGACGAATGGTTTCGAACATATGCCGCCGTACAATATGGTGTCGAGCAGTCCGATCATCTACAAATTGCATGGGAGTATCTAAGGAAGTCGGTATACTCTTATCGGGGAGTACTTAAAATTCGTGGGAAATATGCGGTTGCCAGAAGGCCAGCAACTAATCTCTCACCATGGGTATGGTATAACACGACTTTGGTGCAACTGGCTTGGGAGAAAATGCTGCAGGTTAACCTATCGTCGAATGCACTGTGGCGACATGACCTGGTCGATGTGACACGGCAATTTCTTCAGCTCATGGGTGACAGAACTTATGTCAATCTAATGGAAGCATATCGGAGACGCGATTCGACACGATTCCGTTGGTTAACTACTTGCATGATTGACATACTGTACGACATGGACAGTATTTTGGGGACGCATGAGAAATTTCTCCTTGGCAAGTGGTTGGCTAGTGCCAAGCGCCTGGCATGGAATCCACTGGAGGAGAGTCTTTTGGAGTTAAATGCACGCAATCAAATAACCACGTGGGGACCGAATGCAAGGATTCTGGACTATGCAACGAAACAGTGGGCCGGAATGATGAGAGATTTTCATTTGCCTAGATGGAAGTTATTTTTGGATACAATGCAGCAGTCTCTGGACGATGGTAGGAATTTCAATTCGCCCGTATTCAGGAACAAAGTATTTAGAGACATTGAGAGTCCATTCGGAGTTGACCGCAGAGAGTATCCAACTAAGGCGCTGGGTGATACATTTGCTATTGCACTGGGAATCCATGACAAATGGAAGGGATTGCTAAGGAGTAGGCACTGGAAGAAGGACATCCAATGGAGACGTGGCATGAGTGATGATGATTACGATGAAAGTGATTATGAGGGCAATGTGGAAGATCTACAGGACGTACAGATGGTGACAACTTCATCACCTGTAGTGGTTGCTGTGTAAAAGAAATAAAATTGTTGTTCTACAACTTGTTGTTTGTCATTTCGATGATTATTTCCCTATGGACTAGGAGTTGATGTATTTGCTGATTTGTTTTTTGGTTTCAACTTGGGGTTTAGTAATTGGAAATTAGATTCTGATCAATACTTAGCTGGGTAAGCAGGTTTTGGAAGTTATTCATGTGGGTTAGGTTATTTGCAATTCAATTGTTTGCAAAAAGATTTGGTTTCTTACACGAGAAAGGATGAAAGAGAGAACATGGGAAATGTTCTTGAACCGGCACATGACTTGAGTCCATTTGAAACATAGAATCGATACATGTACATATAAAGTCATCTCATCTTGCGAACTAAAGAAACGGTTACTGAGAAACAAGGTAGAGAAAATTGTTCGCTAGCTTCATTCCAATTTCGAATGAATCATAATGCATCGAGGGAGCCGAACGTCAGTTAATTCTAAATATCAGTTAACTCAGGCTCTTTTCCGCATGAACACTGCAAATCTTCCATAACCCTCCCCAGCTAGCGAGGTCCCTGGCTTACTGATTCTAGTTGCACACTCGAAGTTGATTGCACTTGTACGCGCCACCTAAGACGAGGTGTTTATGTACTGCGTTGTCCCTTCGGGTTAGAAGCGGGCTGAAGAGCTAGTGTTCACTTCATCCACTTGCTCCACTCTACACTCATGTGCACTTTTTTGCATTGGTCAATGTCACTGTATAGCCAGTAGAGTTCTACGTTAAATTTTCTCCTCCAACGCAATCGGGACCAAAAATCACTCGAAGAAATTTGCGTTCGAAGCATCCATGGTTATCTTCATTCATTCACCTTCGCTAATGTACATCCTTCTAAACCATAAGGCAGGATTGGAATGATGATACTCAATACTCTCAATCGCACCACTAACAGCGTGCTGAGTTCTGCCAAAGATGTCAATGTCATCAGCGTTGAATACCTTGCATAGTTGTATAGACTTTGGGAAAACTGTGCCTCTGATGTTGAATTGGGAGTTTCGTACTGTGGCTACCTGCCCTCCCCTGAGTGCAGATGTTCGAACGTGTTGACACCTGCCCTATCCACTTGATATCTCGGCGAGGAGTTTGAGAGCAGTTGTTAATTAGCTACGCAAGTGTGAGCATCACCGCGGTGTACTTCTATGAAATATTATTGTTGATTATTTAAAGAAGAAATACATACATAGCATATATATATATAAAGTCGGATTTGTGATTATTAGGCGATTCCACCGGTCATTACATTGGCGACGAGGTAAAAATAAATTCTAAATATACATATAGGTATGTACAAAGTGTGTTGTATGCTGCGACTAACTGTGTTTTTTTGTTGTTTTGTTATTATTTTGGTTTCAGTACTAATCAAAGATTCCATTTAATTGGAGAAGTAAGGAATCCATTTTTATTAGAAAAAGAGGAATTACATTTAATTGTAATTGGGTAAGCATGTGAAGTAATTAATAACTGATTGGTAATATGGAAGTAAATTTTGCATTAAATTGCTGCAGGTAAAGGAGCTTGCATTAAATTGCAAAGAAATTACCAGATTTGAAACATTTAATTGTTAGCGAGAGTGCCATTGAATTGGAAAAATAAGGGGAACAGTCGAAGATTGAACGGACGGCATTAAATTTTGTTAGTTCTGATAGAAATCCTCTCTATATAGGTAAACAGCGTAGGGGGAGAAATATTGATTGTAGAATGAGTGGGAACGGTATAACTCCATTTCTATGCGACGTCATAGATAAGTCTTTAATTCGATCGGAATGGGAGAAATTGCTTCGAGCCTTTACCATTTATCTTCAATCCGAAGAAATCGGAGATCCTTTGAAGAAGAGAAACAAGCTTTTACACCTGGGGGGGGCCCAACTGCAAGAAGTTATCTATAACACTCCGGATGCTTTAGTTAAGCCAGGGGAAGAAGAAGGAGGTACTGATGTTTTAAAGATCCTAATTGACAAGTTGACCGAGTATTTCTCTCCTAAGAGGAATTCAACATTTGAAAGGCATCTTTTTCGCTCATTAAGACCGGATGGAGGGGAAAACCTCAATAAATTTCTGTTGAGATTGCGAAACCAGGCGGCAAAATGTCAGTTTGGGGAAACTAGGGAAGAAATAATTAATACTAATCTTAAAGATAAACTGATAGACGTGTGGGCCCCTAGAGAGCTTAAGAAACGACTATTGGAAAAAGAATATGACTTGAAAGACGTAATTAATATGTGTAATATTTATGAACAGATAAACAGCCAGTCTGAGGAGATGATTATGCCAACAACATCCGCAAATATCAATAAAGTCACGTCTAAAAGTGAAAGTAAGTTCATAGACACAGAATGCGTATCTTGGGCATTTCGCTAGGAAATGCAAAACTAAGTCCGTAAAGCGCAAATCAAGGGATTATAGAAATACAGACATAAAAAGACAACGGTTCAAATCTCCTAAAATCCGATTTGTAGCAAAAGAGAGTGAATCGGATTCTGAAGACGGGATGGATAAATTACATCATGACTGCTTTAAAATAATTGACGGAAGTTCCTCGATAAACAATACGAGTGAACACATAGACTGTTTGATCGGAGGTTCAAAATTGGCAATGATTATTGATTCGGGGTCCAAGTTTAATCTTCTTAGCGGAAAAGACTGGGCACACCTTTGCAAAGAAAGCGCTATTGTATGGAACGTGAGATCAAAATCAGAGAACCGATTTCGGGCTTATGCTGGAACTGATTTGCTTAAAATCAAAGTAGTTTTTGAGGCCGTGATAAGCGTAGATACGAGGGGCGTTCAACATATTCTCGGTATCGGGGTGAAGCTGTGGTTGTATATATAAATTGACTTATTTATCAAGTAATACTATTATTTTTTATACTCATGTAAAATTTCATATAAATGTGATTATTAATTCGCATTTTATCTCTAGTTAAACAGAATCATAATGGCAACTGAGACGATGATGGTGAAAATTGAGCATCGCGCTGTAATTAAATTTCTCACTAAGCAAGGAAAAAGTCAAAAAACTATTCATGAAGAGATGGTGGCTGTTTACCAGGGTTCCGCACCTTCATTATCAACTGTGCAAAAGTGGTCAAGTGAGTTCAAGAGAGGCAGAGAGAGCATTGAAGACGACCCCCGCTTCGGCGCCCCGGCTACTGCTTGTACGGGAGAAAGCATCAAAGAAATCGAAAAACTTGTTCTTGAGGATGCCCAAATAAAGGTGAAAATGATGGCAGAGATCACCAAGCTTTCAATTGGTGCCATTCACACCATTCTTCATGACCATCTTAACCTTTCAAAGGTCAGTGCAAGGTGGGTGCCACGAATGCTCACAGCGCCTCAGAAAAAAGTGAGAATCGCATGCTGTAGAGAGCTTTTGGAGATGTGTAGTGAGAACGCGGACGGTGTTATGGATCGAATTGTTACTGGGGACGAAACATGGGTCCACCACTATGACCCTGAAAGCAAACAAGAGTCCATGCAGTGGCATAAAAAAGGAACAGACCCCCCGAAGAAGTTCAAAGTCACTCCGTCTGCCGGGAAGCTCATGCCCACAGTTTTTTGGGACTCAAAGGGAATCTTGCTCATTGAGTACAAAAAAAAAGGTGAAACCATCAACGCCACATCCTACGTTTCCACTTTGCATAATTTGCGGGAGGAAATTAAAAAGAAAAGATTGGGTAAACTCGCAGCGGGTGTGTTGCTTCTTCATGACAACGCTCCTGTTCACATGGCGCGAGTTTCCAAGGCTGCTGCGCGAGATTGTGGTTTCGAAGAAATCCAACACCCACCCTATAGTCCAGACCTTGCCCCTAGTGATTATTTCCTGTTTCCGGATTTGAAAAAATGTCTTCGTGGAAAAAGATTTTCGGATGATGAAGAACTCAAGTCGGCAATAAATGGGTATTTTGCAGAGAAAGAGGAAATTAATTTTTTTGAGGGTTTAAAAAAGCTTATCTCAAGATGTAACAAATGCATTGATGTTAGGGGAGATTATATTGAAAAATAAAAACAATTTAAATTAAATTCGCATTTTCCTTCATATCGATACCGAGAATATATTGAACGCCCCTCGTAGGATTTCCGACTTGATTGCTACATTTTATGTTATAGAAAATGCTAGACAATCATTATTGGGCAAAGATACTGCCATTGAACTCAATGTTCTGAAGTTAGGGCTTCAGATAAATCAAGTCCAAGACATCGAAGCATTTCCAAAAATCAAGGATATCAAAATCTCTCTGTCTATTGATGAAACCGTAAGACCAGTACAGCAGCCTTTGCGTCGGATACCATCTGCTCTTGAGGACAAAGTTGAAGTTAAACTTAATGAAGCAATAGCGCAAGACATCATAGAGCCTGTGGTTGGACCAAGTCGGTGGATATCTCCAGTTGTGGTAGTGTTCAAGGAAAATGGAGACATCCGCCTGTGCATCGACATGAGACGTGCGAACGCAGCAATTTTGAGGGAAAACTACCCTTTGCCGACTTTCGACTCCGTGATGACAAGATTGAAAGGAGCCAAGTATTTCTCTAGGCTGGACCTTAAAAACGCTTATCACCAACTGGAATTGGATGAACGTAGTCGCGAGATTACAACTTTCATAACGCTGAAAGGAGTTTATCGATACAAGAGATTATTGTTCGGGGTGAATTCTGCCCCGGAGATTTTTCAGAGAACCATGGAACACATTCTGGCTTCCTGCAAAAATGCTCTTAGCTACCTTGATAACATAATTGTTTTCGGACAAACAGAAAGGGAACATGATAAGAATTTGAAAGCGGTGTTGGGAGTTTTTAAAGATTTCAATGTAGTTCTAAATGAAGGAAAGTGCACATGGAAGGCTCGAACCTTAAAGTTCCTGGGACATATTCTATCATCAGAAGGCATACGCCCAGATCCAGAGAAGGTAAAAACAGTTTTAGACTTTCGACCTCCAAGCAGCAAAGAAGAAACCCGGAGTTTCTTAGGTCTGGTTACGTACTTGGGGAAATTCATTCCTGATCTGGGTGATATAGCAGAACCACTGAGGAAATTAACGAAGAAAGAAATACCATTTTCATGGGGATCTAACCAAGATAAGTCTTTTCAGGAATTAAAGAAGCGACTAGCAAAAATCCCAACGCTGTCATATTACAATCCAAAAAATCGAATCCGCTTAATTGCTGATGCAAGTCCTGTAGCTTTGGGTGCGGTACTTTTGCAGTTCGTAAACGAAAACCCTCAAGTGATATCTTTTGCAAGTAAAAGTCTTTCCGAAGTTGAACGGAGATATTCCCAAACGGAAAAAGAAAGTCTTGCATTGGTATGGGGCGTAGAAAGATTTTATTATTATTTAGCTGGAGTTCAATTCGAACTGGTAACAGATCATAAGCCTTTGGAGGCTATCTTCAAGCCCACGTCGAAGCCACCAGCTCGAATTGAAAGATGGGTTTTAAGATTGCAATCATTTAAATTTAAAGTCATTTATCAACCCGGCAAGTCAAACATAGCCGACTCATTTTCCAGACTGTGCAAAAGTGAACGAATTGACTCTTTCGACAGACAGTGTGAACAAAACATCTGCCAAATAGTTCAAAAATCAATACCGCGAGCCCTTACCATTCTTGAAATTATTGAACATAATAGTACTGATTCAGAACTTATGGAAGCGGTTAACAGCATTGGGGAAAATACGTGGACTACCAACAGTGCAAACAGATTTTTCCCATTTCGTTTAGAACTGTGTACCATGGGGAATATTTTACTACGAGGAACTAAGCTAGTTATACCCACAGCTCTAAGGTCAAGAGTTCTTGAATTGGCTCATGAAGGACATCCAGGTGAAACCGTGATGAAACGCAGAGTGCGTTCAAAAGTCTGGTGGCCCCTGATTGATAGAGACGTAGAGAAGTTTGTAAAAGACTGTCGCGACTGTTTGCTTGTATCAAGACCAATCCAACCAGCTCCAATGCATAGGCGCGTTTTCCCAGAGGGTCCATGGTTATGCCTAGCAATGGATTTGTTAGGCCCTCTTCCAAACCACGACTATGTTTTTGTCCTTATCGATTACTACTCGAGATACCACGAAATCAAATTCATAAAGAAAATAACATCTAACGTAATCATTGGTATTTTAGAAGAAATTTTTGCTAGACTCGGTTATCCAAAATCCATCAAAGCCGACAATGGAAGACAATTTGTAAGTAAAGAATTTAAAGACTACTGCGTTCACAATAGCATCGAACTTATAACATCCCCACCATACTGGCCGCAAGCTAATGGAGAGGTGGAGAAAATGAACCGGTCCATATTAAAAAGACTTCAGATTGCACATTCCAAAGGTGAAGACTATGTAAAAGAAGTTCAAAAGTTCATGTTGATGTATAATGTCACACCTCATGGTACAACATTAAAAGCGCCTTCAGAACTATTGTTAAATAGAATTATCAGAGATAAAATTCCATGTATTCAAGATATCCCAGAAAATATTCTAGACGCAGAAGCAAGGGACTCAGATATTAAAAATAAAGAGAAGGGGAAGCAGGCAGCTGATAGAGATCGTAGGGCAAAGAGATGCGAGATAGGGGTAGGAGACAAGGTTTTGCTTCAAAATCTGATACCATCAAACAAGCTGACAACTACATTTATGCCGAATGAATTCGAAGTCATTGAAAGAACAGGGAATGAGGTTATGGTGAACGGAAATGGTAAAGTTTTTAGGCGGAACATAAGCCACCTCAAGAAAATACCCAACCTCCCGGAAACACGATCCACTGACCAAGGAACAGGTTTAATTTCTAACACAAATCATAATGTTCCTTCTAATCTTTCAGGTAACTTTTTGAGTAACACATTAGAAGATGACAAACAGTGAAGTTCTACTCCCGATCCTGTACAAGAGCAAGATAAGCTGAAGAACCCCAACCAGAAGTTGACGTTGAAGCTGAAAAATATTGGAGGGATGTGGCAACCTGCCGACCCCTGAGTGCAGATGTTCGAACGTGTTGACACCTGCCCTATCCACTTGATATCTCGGCGAGGAGTTTGAGAGCAGTTGTTAATTAGCTACGCAAGTGTGAGCATCACCGCGGTGTACTTCTATGAAATATTATTGTTGATTATTTAAAGAAGAAATACATACATAGCATATATATATATAAAGTCGGATTTGTGATTATTAGGCGATTCCACCGGTCATTACACGTACAATTTTTTCAAGTATGATGTTGAAAAAGTTACATGACAGCGTATCACCTTGATTAAATCCCTTTTCAACATCAAAAGTCTCAGAGGAACTGTTTCCGATCTTTACGGAGTAGCGAACGTTCTCCACTAACATTCTGCATAATCTGACGAGGTTGGCAAGGTTATCAATGCTAAACGTGGCTCTGCATAGCATGGCTGTCTGATTCTGCCATCTGCGGGCTTAAAATCTATAAAGAACTGGTGCGCCTCGATTTTGACTTCTTATGTTTTTTCCAAGATCTGTGTGAATATTGGGTCGATTGTGTACTAACCGGGCCTAATACTTCACTGATAAGGGATAACCGGATCATTGACAAATGGCTTCAGGCGTTCCCACAAGACAGCAGATAAAGTCTTATATGGGATGTTAAGGTAACTGTTGCGCTCTCTTTTCTTGTGGATCGGAAAAATAGTGCTCTGGTTTTATTCATCAGGCATTGTTGGGTCGGTGCATGTTTTCTATCAAATTTTCCCGCAACCTTAAATATCTCGGCAGTTAGGGCGACCGGGCCTTCAGATCTCTTGACTTCCACCGTTCAGGTTGAATGGTTCTGGGTTATCCAATGCGCCTAAATGGTTTTACCATATTCTCAATACCGAATGTGACTCTACTACTAACTTTCCTAGTTCATCTCTACAGGCCTGTAATAGGGTCTTGCTGACATGAGGCTCATGAGGCGCTCTAGTTCTTCTATGCAGTGGCGTTTTGTAGACCAGTCCTTTCCCTACGTGTGCTTGTCTGCATTTTTCATCAAACCATGCGTTTTGTGGAGGTGGTCGGGTAAAACTCAGAACATCAGTTGCCGCGTCTTTGACGGCTTCTAGCTATCGATGCCACTATTCTTCAGCACTAGATATTGGTTGAGGGGCTGAGGGATACGCGATCGGCAAAAAATCTGGCAGTTCGTTGCGATTGCATCAGTTCAACGTTCAATCTCCTTACACTATTTATCCTTTGTTGTAGTGTCGCAGATATACGTAGACGTAGCTTGGTCCGGGTTTGTGTTCGCCGCTCGGAAAGTTCAGACATCTTTGATACTTGAGGAGTGTCTGGCATTGATCGCAACATGATCAATTTGTTTGGCGGCTTGATGATCAGGTGACCGCCATGCCCCATGCCTCTTTATGGAAAACTGTATGCTAGATACAGGCTAGATATAGGGACGTAGCAAATTCAATCGGCCTTAGTCCATTTCCAGATTTCTAGCTCCCAAAAATGTCCTTCCTTCCTATTTTAGCGGCAAATTCACCTAAGAAGATTTCAGCATCATATTTCTGACATTGCTCGTAGTTTTTGCCGAAAAGCCCGTAGTAATATTCTTTGCTAGCGTCTAACACCCAGAATACCAGGCTGGTGTCGGCGAATAAAGCCTTGGTGCGTATTATTATAAGGCGTTCACCTATGTGTCGGAAACTCAGGACTGCCGCTTACAACAAATACGCATCCAAATAGACGCTGTTTGTTTTCTCTGTACTAATCAGCGCAATATGAATTTGTCACAATTTTTGATCCTTCTTTTGTCTGGCCATCACACTTTCTGAATACCGATGATATCTGCTCTACAGCAGTCGAGGACATCCAGATTTAATCTGAATTAATCCTTTGGTACGTTCTCATAACTTATCTGTGGATTTGAGGCAAACAGGTTTATTGGTCTGCTCGAATAAAATTATCTTTATAGCGCTGTTCATTCCACACAACTTTAACACTTATGCATACAATAAGGCGACACATTCGACTAACTAGCTTACCTTACTCTTAAAAACATTTTATGTACCGAGGCGGCACTGAACCACAATCAACACGGCTTTCTGGCAAAACCCAGCTATGTGCCTCCACTTACGCACACAAGTGATGTGTCCACAATAATGGCAAATACGCCACCAGAGGTTAAGTCTGTGGTGACGCGCTGGGGTATGTTAAAAAAATCCTTAAGGCTATATAGTACTGTTTTCCTTGCGCTCCATATTTATGTAGTGTCCATCTGTAGACCGTGTACTACCTATGCCGCTCTTGAGGTTGTTCATGCCTCTGCATCATATAACAGGCCGCAGATGACGAGTGTATCATGTATAGCATCAACCAGTGAAAGAGCGGTTGGCAAGATCTTTTTTATACCACACTTACAGCTATAGGTGCCTAAAGTTTATTGCGTTATACCTAAGGTGTAGGTGTTTATTGTCCTTTGTTGATGGGGTCATATTGTTTCTCTACTTTCATTGATGGCTAGGCCCATCAAGGAAGTTAAAGAAATGGCATGTTAGCGCGTAGCTTTGTCTAAGAACCTTTTAAATTCAAAATAGGTTCGATGATCTTCCTACTTTGATGCAAAAACAGGGGTTCCCCATCGAAATCCTGCTTCCAAATGAGTTAGTCAAAGATGCCATATATAACTAGCTCCTATCATAAGCAACCTTAGAATCGATGAGAGGGCAGCGAGTATCTGTTTCGTATCCTTGTGTTTTCGTGAAAAGAACGAATATTTGGTTGATGATGAAGCTGCCAGATCTGAAACCGCACTATCATCATCTTTTTTTAGACGTTTACATAATACAGCAGCAAGGATCTTGAATGAGATATTTAGAAGGCTTACACCTATTCTAGTCGGCACAGTTCAGGGTGCCTCCCCTCTTAAGGACCCGATAGACGAAACTGACTTTTTATTCATCCGACATGCGTTCCCCTGACCAAATTTAACAGATGAACTCGTCACCAGATCATTTCCTCTAGCTTTAAATAGCTCGTCATCTTCGGATATGGATCGAAATGTTTACTGTCTGCACCTGTGATAGTGGAATTTTCGTCGTCTTTACCTTGTCTATAGAAGTGGTTAGGTACTCAACGGCTTATACAATATTGGAGCAGTTCCTTCCCCAATCGGCGACTTGTGTCTTTGATATCAGCATTCGTACATTGGCTATTACTGGATGGTGGTCTGAGTCAATATTGGCACCTCGTAATGCACGGATGCCTAGAATACTTTTGAATATGTATTATCAAGGAGCAGAAAAAACGTGCCTTTCACGTTGATGCTCTACCTGATTGCAAAGTTTTAGCTTCTGGATGCGATGTTATGCAGGCAGTGCGTACTTGAGACCCTCTTCATTCCCTTTTAATTCGTAAAAACCTTTCTTGGTATGTCGTCTTTGTCTTTTATTGCGGGACGCACGCATATAAAATGGTTTTCTTGCCTGGCTTTTCCCGGGTTGTCAAGTGCTTCTCTCTCTTTTCCCACCGTTTCCACGGCGTCGTTCTCCTCTTCAAAATCTGTGGTAGCGAATCCGAATGAAGCTAAGCTGTGTACTGCATTTTGATAGGAAAATATGAGCAGAGTGCAATGGAAGTCCTAATCTTATTAACAGTTGTCCACAACTTCAAAAAGATTTCCCTTCAATATTAAATGATGATGCAATGTCATGCTGATCATTCCGTCTACCTTACTCCAAGTAATTGGCACATCTCTCTAGAAGACTTCCGACTTAAAGTTTATCTAATTGTTGATACACGTCTGTGTCTCAGTCTTAGCGTTTGAAAGGGGTTCGCACTTTATTCTGCTGTATCCTGCACTGAGGCTTTGCTTTCAAGCAAACCGGACGGTATTTTCTACACCAGTTTTGAACATAAAAGCTTTATTTTCTACATTGCCTTTTTGTTTCCTAAGTGGCCTAATTTTGTACCTTACGACATTTTCAATAGGACCTTACTAACCTTATCTTCATCTGGGATGGTATCATATGATATTCCAAATACACTTTCCCATGTTCTCCTCGTAGCAAGCCCATTATGTCCTTAATTTTATTTTCAGTCATATCTTGGCAGATTGGTCTTTCTAGGTCAATATATTGGTTCAAAACCTCTGCCTTCCTATTGAGCGAAATGAGTTTCGTCTGTACTTTAGCCTGCTATTGGTTCGGCTCGGAGCGATTGGCTTACTTCGTAGCATCCTATTGATCAGAGTATTCATATTTGGTACCGGGCTTTGGGGGCTAAAATATCGTATTAGCGAACCTTACCAGATCGTAAGGTCAAGAGGATTAGAATTCATCGGCATCAATGGCCACCGCCACCCCTTCGGCCCGGAATGCCTTCAAATCCATTCCGGAGGATAGTGAAAGAAGACCTCGCACTAGGTGGCATGCTCAAGTGGAGAGTGACTTCAGTAAAATTAATGTGCGTAACAGGAGGCACTTAGTGCAAAGCAAAGTAAAGACAGATAAGTTTTATAACATCGAACATCTACTACTGCATGGAACATGTGTCAATGATTAAAGCTCCAATGACGTACATACATATGTTTATCATTAATTCATAAGTTTTAACCAAAGATATGACGTTAGCCGTAATATCACCTTCTTACACTGACACTGCACTTAAGAAAATCCGGACTAGAATCTCTAAAAGACCTTCTCTCTCTCCGTGACACTTGTCTGAATTGGGAACGACATTACTTGTGATTTCTTAAAGTAGCTGCGTCAGAGACATGAACCGAGTCGCTCTGTGAAAGCTTTTTCTTTGAGAGCATCTACATACATAACAGATTCGATTTGTCTTTCAAAATGTCATACAGGGAAATCGTCAAAAAAGGATAATACGAGTATTCCACCAGCGCAACACTTCAACTTTCACTGGTTCGATGATATATCAAAGGAAATCCTCATCCCAATCCCAATATAATCTACACATATCATTCAGAGTCTCGTCGAGGGTAATTGCTCCACAGGATACCCCCGAAAAAAACTGTCAAGTGAAGTTCGCTCAAAGCGAAGGAACTTTTCTCTGCTCTTTCCACGAAGGTGTGTAGGATTTATGGCACTTTACATTTGCTTGACACGCCAACGACGACTGCAAATGTCAATGTATGTAATCCATGAGCACAAATTGAATCGACCATTGACCTCAATCCCAACAATGAAATATAAGTATATTTCTCTTTGCCATTATCCTTTTCCCGTTCCCGTCCCAAAATGTACTGCTCAGGAACAATGAGGCCCTTGGTAGAAAAAGAAAGGAAAAAAACAAAAAAAAAAACGAAGAGGAGAAGATGAATCTCATACTAGCAGTTCTTCCAGTGTAATCTCATAAGGATCCTAAGAATCTTCCATCAACGTTAAAGGGTTCATAAATTTTCCAGTTCAACTTCAGGACCTGGCTTGGGTCCCAGCCGCCCCTGCCCTAATACCGACACACCGGCGGCGGCTCCATAACACAACACGGTGACAGTGTGTTTGTGCTAGCAAACCTCCTGTTCGTTTTTGAACTTACAAAATCCTGACACACAAAAGTTATTCATATCACGTAAACGAATTGAAATTGAAGAACGCAATTTCATGACACGGCGTGCGTCCTTAAGAGGAAAAGTACACAGAGCAACATTCACGGCTTTTCAACTATTCAACCATTCAGCCATTCAGCATTCACCATTCGGAGTCATCACTAGGGACTCGTCCTTCTCATCTGCTATCCAGGGCACAGCTCAGTGCGCCGGCTGACAGTGTGGGTGGTGAAGGATATTTTTGGTCCTTTTATTTATTTTCAATTTTTTTTTTCTGTTGTTTCTACTATTTCTGTGTATGTTCATCATTTTCATTTTCTTTTTAACCAGTTTGCACTTTAGTTTGAAGTTTACACAGGATAAGGTGGGGAGGCAAGACCTTGTTTCGTTGATTTCTAAAACGAATAGGACGACGCGACGGCGATGTGTTGTTATGCATTCAGGAGGAAGCGGCGCGAAGATAAATTCACACTTTTACACTTTTTATGAAGCCCCATAAAGATGATAAATTTTATTGCCTTCTTTTGAAGGCGCATAGAAGTCGTAGGAGTCTTGCACCTTTAAGGATGTGAGACTGATGCCGGATTGGATTGGATGTGTTGGGTGTCATTGACTCCTTGGTACAGTAGCAGAGGAGGACATTTATTTTATGCTCAACTTGAAAAGTGTCATTTTTTGGATGGCTTACGCAATACAAAGTGTCGGACTATAAACATAAACTTCAAGCTTCAAAAATGGATAGGGGAAGGCTCTAAAAACCTAAAAAAGGACTCACACTCGAAAACACTCATAAGGAGATACGTATGGTATGTATGTGTCTAAGTTTCATGATAAACTGTGTCTTTAGGGTTTATTTTAAAAATGTACCTGCACAAAGTAAATGGGCTATAGGCGGAACGATCGGAGTTACACTTTACATCAAATATTTGAGCTACATAGAATGATGTGAGGTATATTACTTGGTCTTGTTAGTTCCACCCGACATGACCTTGATTTACGATGACGAATTGGTACTCGTATTTCTCGTAAATCATGCGAGTGCTTTAGAAATTAGTATGAGTTCCAATAAACTTATGCTTATTGCGGGTCACGATTCAGAGATGCCGTATTGGAAACCCTATCCATATCGATCAATTGCCAGAGATTCTGGTTCATGAAGTCAGCAGAGATGTTGAACATAGGACCGTAGATTATGTGGGGGTTTTCTTCAAAGAATAGGTCTTCCATAGTAGGAAATGCAACTTGTATTCACGACACCTATTTCAGTAGTGAGTTTGGACAATTATCTGGTTCCAGTCAGACCATTGGACTCCTCTGCAAGTTTTAGCGAGGTCAAATATTTTCTCATGCTTTTTGATGCCGGGAACACAAGTTTTGGCTCCGCATCGTATTAAACTTGGCATCAATTGGACAATGTTTTTGTTTTTACCACAGCAGATTTGCCGTTGAAGCCCGTAAAACTCTTGTGGTACCCTAGGGAGCTCTCTATCCAGGACTAGCGAACCTAAGGTTAGGTTTTTATACAAAAATTGATAAGACAATACCCCCTCCTTACAATCCTTACAAGCGGAAATTATTAGAGAGAACAACTATCTTGCTAGCGTGAATTCAACAGTGCTTCCGAGACCGACACATAGATGACGACTCTGAAACACCTACAAACGATACGAGTACGTGTCAAAATTTGATGACACTTCGACCACTCGAGATATTTAAGTTATAGTGACGCACCTTTTGACATTTTCAACACCAAAGAAAAAAACTAGTTTCGAACTTTGATAAAACACTGTCATTTGATGGGGGAAAATACCGTTAAAACGAGAGAATGACTTGAAAAGTATTATAAGGAATCGAAAACAAGCATACAGCAGATATATAATAGATGATGCTGAACGGTCTGTGCGCCCAAATGAAGCTGTACCACTGGAAAACATCATAAAATCCAAAAAAATCGTTTTGAATAACCGTAAAGTGAAAGTGCGTGAGATAGTTGACATCGTAAGGATATCAATGGACTGTGTACATTATATTTTGGGCGAGTATTTGGGCATGCGAAACCTCTGTTCGAAGGGGATTTGCCGTATTTGCTCACAGTTGACGAAAAACAACAACGCGTTGATGATTCAGAGCGCTGTTTGCAGCTGTTTAAGTGAATTGAAAATCATTTCTTCACGTGGTAGGTATGTGGCAATGGATGAAATATGGATCAACTACTACACTCTGGAGTGAAATCGGCAATCAGCTAAGTGGACAGGTAAGGATGAAAGTCAACCAAAGCGAACAAAAACGTAAAAGTCATCTGGCAAAGTTATGGCGCTCGTATTTTGGGATTCGCATGGTATAATCATCGATGATCTCAAAAATCGAAAAGCCATTAATACCGAATATTATATGGAGTTATTGGTGCGTTTGAAGTCCCGAAAATACGGCCCCATCAAGACAATGATCGTAAGCCTTAAAAAAATTCTCGCCGGAAATTGATATGGCTGGTTGGATTGTATCACTCAGGAAGGAGTGCTGTTTTCATGGGATTTACGAGCTGACGGCGAAATTGTCCAGGGTTATTCGGGGTCTTAACTAAGGAGCATGTAGATCCAGTTTAATAATAAGCTGCCTGGCGTATATTTCCACAGTCAAGCTCTTCTTCTTCTGTCGCCTTGCCTTCGGGGTAAATTCGAAAATTCTCCAGAACACTGGTGTACATTCGGTCTGTATTTGCTGGCCATCGTAAGCCTTGTAAACGGACTCTTCTGACTTAGGTAAATTGTATCTTATCCATTTACTGTCCAGGCAGAGAGGACGAATGACTCCCTGAAGAATTTTTCTATCAAGACAAACTCATCTATTCTTGACAAAGTCTCTTTTTCTGCACCAAAGAGCGGGATTGAGATAATTGGGGTTAAATGTAACGATTTTCTATTCAATTGTCAATATTAGCTCAAAGAAAGAGCGATTAATAAGAGTTATTCTTCTTAGTGGATAAAGTCCATAACTATATCAAAGTTATATATGTCTGAAGTGGCGTTATTTCTGGAGCTTCTGAGTTGAATATCCCTTTTTGTATTTAGCATATGCTTTGCCTTCTCCGAGCTGGGTATCCTACCTAGTTTTGACCCATGTGAAGCGAGAACTATCACCACTAATATCAGCATATGTTCGAAAGGTTGTACCTCTCTTGTTGGCGGGTACCTTTTGCACAATTTTCGCAAGACAGAGGTTTACGATATCACACATCAGCCCGTCACCTGCTTAAGCACTTCTGTAACATCAAGAGTCTCGGTGAGACAGCTTCCGAAGCTTAGGAAATATTTTTTGCTATAGATCGACCGCAGTGTAAATATTTGTAAAATTGTGAATTTGATAAAGGTTGATAAATGGTTAACGGCGTTTATACAACACAATGTGGTGGACATAAAATAGCTTTTAGCTAATATTGATTACGAAACTAAGACAGCAAGTAATCGACTTAACTTTTTCTAACAGATATGCTCAGGAGAATACCAGCTGGAAAGTATTATCAGATGTTTTCATGTCAGATCATAGCAGAGCTGTAAACTTTCAAGTACAAGTACTGCTCAAGTACTTGGAAGTACTGCTCAAGTACTTTAGTACTTAAGTACGTGATACTTGGTACTTGTACACAAGTTCTTGAAAAACACTGGTATTTGACTTTTATACCAGTACCTAGTACTTGTACTTGAGAGGACTGAAGTCCTGAAAAACCTAAGTACTTTACAGGTCTTGATCATAGGTACATCGAATTCCAAATCGGATGTTGTCTCCACCTTCCTGAAGAGAAGGCATCAGAGAAAAACCGATTGCAATAGGAAATTCCCAAATCCATCCAAACTGCGCCCAAGATCAGAACGAGGTTTCCTCAAGGGATGTTAGAAATATTTCTCCCCCTCTGATCTAGCCTCAATATATTCATCCGCCCAAAATTGGAGCACAATGCTTACATCTGGTCAGATGCTCGTAAAACATCTCTGCACCTGCTAGATAGGATTCAAAACCATGTGATAAAACTCATAGGTGATACAAATATCAGTCAGTCAATTGACACCCTCGAACACCTACGTAATGTCTCCTGTCTCACTTTGTTTTATCGCTATTTTCACCACCAGTGCTCCATTGAAATTGTCAGTAACATTCCGACCCCTCAAACCTTCAAACGTCTCGCTATAAATGCCCATCAGCTTACCCTCAACCCCACTTTCGGACGTACTCTAAAATATCTTGATTCTTTCCCAAGCCGTACAACTCGTTTATGGAATGTTGTACGCACATTTTCAGCGACTACGTAGAGAAATCCAAAAACTTATCAAATAGTCGTTTAATTTAGACGAAGACCGGACCTTAACAAATCGAAGGCAATCCGAAACCGGAAGAGTGTCTCTTATAAAGACGCTCGATAGAAATAGCAAGGTAGTCAAAGTCCGCAAAAGGAACAACTAAGGCAGACTGGAAAAACTCAGAAGATCTGATGACACTTATACTCAGCTCTGTCTCAAGATTAAGTCTAATTTTCCTATTGAGCTGAGTAAGATAACCCGCCGGAGCTGGTATCTGTCATGGTTTGTGGCGACGGATAAGGCCAACAAATACGGTTCTGCTTCCTTTGATGGCTTCATTCAACTAGCACTGTTGGCATACATTTAGTTATGTTGCAAAAAGGAATATACGAGTACAAGCTCTTGACAATTCTAACAAGAATCTTCACTGCTAAGTTGGCACTGGAATGGAGTAGCCCTTGTACCGAAAGTCGGAAAAGATGACTACACGCTCGCTTTAGACCAATCAGTCTGACTTCCTTCATCTTTAAGGCCATGTACAGAATTAACAATTCTACTAGCCCAGATACAAATATTGCCTACGCGGAATATTCTCCGAGACTGCGCTTCCAAATGCGGTGACCAAAATTAAAGGCATACTCGACGAGAAGGAGTACAGATTGGGCATTCACATCGATAGTCGGGTTCACAAGAAGGTGCTTTCGATAATGCTTGGACTTTTTTCGTCTATAACTTTGACCTGTTTGCGAAAGAATCTTGGCTTCATGCCTTATAGATTCCCTTGGTGTAAGAATCGCCAATTCGCTGAATGGGCTTAATACCGATTCAGAATTTTCAAGAAAAATAGTGTTCAACGATGAAACTCAACTTTTATCTCAACGGACACGTCAAAAAATGAAATTCACATATTTGGTGTGTGAACAACCCGCAAGTGCCTGCCCCTGAAGACATCACTGCTTCCACAAAAACTTACTATATCGTGTGGTTTACATGCTTTCTTTAAAAATGATGCACGAGCTCGCGTTACAGTCAATAATGACCGATAAACGAATATATGTTTCCAAATTTACGTGATGATGTGGACGATATGTGGTTCCACTGGTTTTATGAAATCAAAATTGGCTGAGGGAGCGATTTTGAGATTGAGGCATGTGAATTGGCCATCAAGATTCTGCGATCTGACGCCACTCGGCTATTTCCTGTGAAATCGCTTATTTACGAGGATGGAATGAGATTGAAGATTGAAGCTTGAAGCTTTGGAGGATAATATACGGTGGTCAAAAATTGGACTAACAGGATTGCCTGGGCTGAACTTCCAAATCTCTCGTACTTGGACAACTCACACATTTTTTTGTTTCATTGATTGCTGAATGTCGCTTGATTTTGATTTTGTGTCTGATGCAACTCCGGCACCCAGGAGTGTCCTCACGGACGCTGCGCTGATATAGTTGCTGATGTAATTTTACTGCTCTCATTAGAGAAACTTACATTCATCTTAAAAAAGGAGACATACGCCATCCTGACACCTACTGCCATACTGACATCTAAGCTGCGTTTAATGCCTTGCTCAACCCTCTCACCACTTTCGTGCTAGTTCTACAATGCAAGGCATTCGGAAGTCTAAATCCACAGGTTCTTGTCTGGATAAGATTGGATCGCGGAAAATAACATCGCCAACTAATTTGGCCTCAGAGAAGGACTTTTCAATGACCCGAACCTATCCTAGGGATGCTTTTATTCTCAATTGGGACTTTCATTGAAATTTGGACCTTTGTAATCAGAACTAGGTTGCAAACAGAACAAGCGATGGTGTTTCGCGATGTCTCTAAAAGGTAAACTGCTGTCCCTCAAAAAGAAAAATTGCGGATTACTTAAAGGCGTCTTACACTTTGCTTTTGCTATGCGCGATGGTTGTTGTTTGTATTATTTCGAACATAAAGTCCATTTGGATAGGACTAGTACCCAGTGGTTGCCACAAAGCGGTAAAATAAGCTGAACTGATAAGTAGTTCCAGCGCTGGGTATCGGTTAGGTGATGCAATTCAGCCCTTACTTTAAGCATGCTACAACCAAAGAAAGACATTAAAAGTTGATTGATTTTTTTCAGTGAAAATCTATAAAAACCCTTTTTTACGGATTCAAACGAACTATTTACATTGATGGACGAATGCACATCTGTGCATTGTAGAGTGAGCTATCAAATTGAATTGTGGTATAACATCCCACCATGCCAAGTCGAAGCACCGGCAAATTGTCGAAACGATAACAGTCTCCTGAATGCAAATTCATTAGAAGAATCCTTCGAAGGAAAAACAGAATTAGAGAATATCTAGCCACAAAAGAAACACCAACATCAAGAGCTTACCCAATGACAATTGTTAAACAAATTCCTAAACGAGCATTGACAGAGATGTCCAAGACCAAATCTCAAGAACCAATTCAAAGTTCTAATCGCAAGTTGGAGCCCAATGAACTCTCTGCCAGAGTAGCTTTCGGTTGAATTTCATTTACCCGAATACACAAATCCAGCACAATTCAGTCAGCTGTCAAATTGGTAGCAAAATTCAAACAAAAGCCACGATGAAAATGTATACTGTAAAATTTAATTACAAACGGTCCAAAGGTTCTGAGAAACTGAGGTACTTTCGGTCTCCTAGAAGACACCCGCAAACGTGTTAACCACGCTTCGACGGATAAAACGCAGCCACAGTAATTCATCAATGAAGGACATGCTTCTCCGCTCCTTTTGTTCTGGAAGCGTTCAGCCACACTCTGACAGATTCGAAAACAGATGCAGATACGAACGAACAATTTGTCAGCAAATTTCTTGGCATGGATTTGAAAGCAGCACCGCTTCATTTTCGAAAACTTGCCTTGGGGTTGATTTTCGGCAAATGTTTTCGGGGGTGTTTTGCGGTTTTCGGTATATCGGTATCTCAATGTCTCCGTATCCCGGTTGGTATGGCGAAATTTCTATGTACATTGCGGGACTACCTACGGAGTTGGAAATTAAATATTATTCCCCGTCGCTGATTGAAATTTGGCGGTGGAGGTACGGATACATAGTGATGAACCAGCAGCGGTTCCTGTGGCATGGCCCGGATAGAATACCAACAAACCGGGTCAGGCTAAATAACTAAACCGAGAGTTTTCTCTTGATTATTAGACATCTCGTGGTAGTTGTAGAGATATTCGTACCTCCTTGAGATGGCTTAATGAAACCTCGTCCATCAACATTGCAACAACACCACCTCGGACGACCGACGAAATGATTAATGTGCGCACTAAGTCGACGAGCATAGGAAATGATGATGTTCTGTTGTAACCGCACACAAGACAGCACCGCATCCGGTAACGACCACCCAGACGAAGTAGCCGGGGCTTAACACAACCGCACGACCCAAATTAATTCTGACAGATTACGATTGTAATTGAATGAAACATCTTGACTTAATGATTTCAGTGCTACTTCGCGTTAGATACTAGCAAACGACTAAGATGGACGGACAGGATACATGGGCTTTAGCTTAAGGGCGGCATCTGGAGGAGGACAACTAACCATGGTTGTAGACACGATTTTGGCATGATACCGGTGCTGGCATTGGAACTGGCAGTGGCACGCAAGCACGCATTTGCCATCATTTTAAGGAACAACTATGCTACACATCCCAAACGCACATATACATATGTATGCATGTGCATACATACATACACTACTCACACAGCTGTGTGCACACACGCTGGACAGTAATTTGATTTTAATTGTTGCAGACTTAGTTATTTGTTAGGGGAAAACCTCCTTCAGCGACAACAGCGGATGATAGAGAACCCTGCCGGATGGACGGAACTTGAATCCTCCACTCAGGATCGTAGGGGGATTGAAAACGAAAACGTGCTTGGCATGGGGATGGAAGGATTTATTGGTCTTGTAAGGGTTATTTTGGTATGATAAAACGACGAGAGAGCGAGAGAGCGCTTTAATTGAAGGGTTAATGTCGTATTGAATAAATTTTCGGCCTCCAAACCCACCTTCTTGCCACGCTATGGTATGGTGTAGTACGAGTGAGAAATTAATTAGGTTGTTCTGACTGACACTGAAGTTTCTGAAGTGTGGTTTCGGTGGATGATTTCTTATTGTAAGAAATGAGACCGAAACGTACCCTAAGGCTTGGGATGTTTCTCTCCTCTTTTCGGGTGATTGGACTATTTTCTTTGATTGAGTTTAATGAATTGTGCTGTGGCTTTTGGCAAGAAAAGGAGATACCGTCGGTAAATAAAGTGGCTAAAAGTGCGATTAGAATTTTCGGCACTGAATCACCAATGATACGAGGACAAATTCTGATGCCTAGAACTCTTGTTTGAGGGTGAACTTAATTGACCCTTTTCGATGATATAAATGAAGTGAGATGAATGGTTCCTCGATGGGATTATATAAGAGCATAAGTGCAAAACTCACTTTCGAGTCTGTCGTAGAGATAATATCATGGCAGTGGTTACCGTATGGCATCACCAGCACTTAACAGATGTTTGAACGCCCTTTATAACCTCAGTCTTGGTGCTTATATCCATAAAAGCATTTAGACAGCGCATAGGTATCTATCTTACTTAATTTTCTCCGTGGTGTAAGGAAAAACAAAGAGGGGCTTCATTATCTTCAATATTAACCACCCTATGTAAGAATAAACAGGACAAACGCAGAGAAGGATATTGTGCTACATTATCGTGGTTTGTCAATTATAATAACTCGGGAATTCATAAGAAATAATAGCTTCTCTGCGTACGTTTAGGTTTGTAAATACAAGCCAGCTCTTTTGGCGCATTATGAAACATCAGGTTAAAACCCCTCCCGCTATTATCAGATCCCTCAGATCTGAAGCTACCTGGGTACGGAGTTAGTAACATTATATTTTTCTCACCGCGATCTCGTCACTTACGTATGTCGTGATATAAAATACCTGAAATTTAGTATGGCTAAAGTTCCATCTCTATGAGCAAGTCATCCACTACTGCTTCTGTAACCCCAAACTGGATAGCAGCTGGACTAAAACAAGCTTGATGAGCAGCCGGCCTCCATAAAAATAATTCTGTACACGTGTCCTTTAATCGCAGATGTAGTATTCACAATTCTAGCTGTCCTTGACATTCTAGACGGACAACACTCGCGGAAGATGTGTTGAGAACTTCTCTGCCAAAAATAACTAAACCGAGTTTGGAAATGAGCGCACACAAAAACCTGATGTTGATGGTCAAGCCGCCGACATTCTGGATTTGTTCTTAACTTCTGACTTTGATAAGTACGCCGTCGATGTACCTTCCCTCTAAGACCATTGTAACATATCAGCTAATTTCTTTGGCACTTGGCCGTATTACAATACGAGAAAGCCAATTGCAGCGAACTTAATACCTTCTTTAGAAATTTCAACCGATCGATGTGTTTTCTGGATATTGACGTGGATGGTGCTGCTGAAACGCAAACACTGCTCTCAAACATCAAACCAAAAGAAATGGCGTAATACGACTCGAATTGCAAAGAGGCTGTCTGGATTAGAGTTTTTTCGGCTTTAAATTAGACAATTCGACAAACGGAAAACGATCCAGCAATGACTGCGGCAACCTTCTTTAACTTGTGTTGACCTAGAACTATGGCCAAAAATATTACCGTGTCTCAAAGACAGTATACACTTTTGGTCGTACAAATTCACTAAACGATGTAAGAAATACTCTCCCCAGACCGGGAATGAGTAGAAGGAAGTTTACCCCTTTCCCCATGAGCTCCGTTCTATGCTAATCAGAATTGCAGAATTTGCTTCTAAAATTGGCCAGCCACAGTAACAAGTAAGTAGTTGTGCTTACAATATAAAAATTAAGGGACCCGAATTTGTCCTGAGCGGGCTTCCGACGATCTCTGGTCATCTCACATTTGATACAAACTAACAAAAGAGTTTTAATTTACTTCCCGGTCAACCCCAGACAGATTTATTAAGGCTTCTTGCAAGCATATTCTTAAAACTATTGTAACAATTTCACTTAAAACTAAAGATAAAAACTAAAGGATGGGAGCGGTTAAAGGAAGTTAGCACATGAAGCATAGGTGGAAATCAGAATGTCCTTGAGGGAGAGTTTGCTGAGGTGGTAGTCGAAGAGAAATAGAATATCGTTAGGTGCACGAAGTATTCTAGACATTGGCACTAGAAATCCGTAATTCGTTTTGCGAAGATTGAGCCGTAAAAGTGTCACACACCTAAGATTGCGTGGGTTGGTGTTAAAAGAAATAAGTTAAAGTGAAGAAGGACAATCGATATTACCAACTAAAATTTGATGAATAAAGAGAATGTCGGCAACATTTCGGCGTATAGAAAGGGTTCTAAATTTATAAGTTTCAGCCGGTCAGTGTGAGGTGGTAAGTTTTGGCTATCATCCCAGGGAAGACCACGTAAAGCTAATAAAAACCTGCGGAGGACGTGAGTTCTGTAGTAGGGTGACCAAACTTGGTTTGCATATTCAGAAAGCGGCCTAAGTAAGGTTATGTAAAGGGATTTGGTAACACAAGGATTGGAAAACCCCTTAGACCAGCGCTTGATGAAGCCATGGGCAGAGTTGGCTCCTTATCACAGATAAATCACGCAACTCATTCACTAATCGAACAGGCAGATTAAAGATTAGATAGCAGAGAGGTAAAGTTAGGGGGCGCCTGCGGGTATAAGTTATTCATATGTATGAATTTTTAATGATGCAATCAACGTCATTAATAGTCAGAATAAATAATAAGGGAGGAAGCTGGCTGCCTTGAGGGACACTAGAGGAGGCTTTAATTGGGTCAGAAACCATGGACCTATTGTAAACAGAACATAGTAATGTCGTTCATTTAAAGAGGATTGAACCCACGTTATATAGTTTATTTGGAAACCAAGAGCATTTAATTTTAGAAGAATTACATCATGCGATATTCTATCAAAGTCTTTGGTGAAATCGGTGGAAATCACATCAACTTCCTTTCCAGATTCCAGTGCACATAAAGTATTTGATATGATTTCCGTTATGTTGGTGGTCGTAGATCTCCCTTTGAGAAATTCGTGATGGTTTTGGGAAGCAAAAGATTTACAATGGAAAGGCATTATGTCACAGATAGTGCTCTCAAAAAGCTTAGGTATGCAGGACAGCTTAGTAATTGGTCGATAGTTGGAAATATCGTGTTTCCGACCTATTTTTTGTGATGGACTGACTTCCATCGTAAAAAAACGTAAGCAGAACTGCAATAGGTTTTGCGCATGAGATCACGCCATGGTAGCCACGTAGTCTTTGAACATTATATCTGGCTACCCCTGTCTGAAATATTATATTCCAAGAATTACTCCATGTTTCGCTGACAAGCGGATCCCCTTACGTCCCTATCTACTCGAATCTAACTTTTACCACTGCACTCTAACATGGTGTACGAGTATTTATTTTGGGGAAAAAAAATATAAATCCGGTTTGTTTTCCAACTACCGAATTATCTGATGATTAATAGATTAACGGTAAATAAAAGAGCTTTGGAAACAGATTATTTAAAATTCGTATGCACAAGGCAAAGAGATAAGGGTTTGATGGGAAATTGGGATTCATTGCCTTGTTATAATTGATTCCCCCAACTGTCAGTCGTTGCCACGAATCAAAAATAACTCTGGAATCTACTTATTCCAGGAGTCGGCTCGCTCTAGATCGCGCCTTCATACATGCGATTCAAACTACAAGGTGTCGCAAAATTAATCAGTAAAATTTTGTTTTTGAATTACTTTTTTACTAAATAAGAAAAATGATTTTGAGTGATGGAAATCTTTATTTGGACATTTACCGCCAAGTGGCTGCCGCCAGTCAACACAACATATACATTTGTGCTCGTTTTATCGCATTTTCCACGACTTTTCGCAAGATTTCCGTGATAACTATTCGCATTCCTGTCGAATATTCTCCTTAAGGGCTGCGATTGTCTAAGGCTTGTTGGCATAAATACGTGACTTCAACTAGTCCCAAAGAAAGAAGTCTGGGATGGTTAAATTGGGCGATCTTGATGGCCATGCGAAATCGCCAAAACGGGAGATTACGCGACCATGAAACGCTTCCTTCACAATATCCATTGTGGTTCGTGCTGTGTGTGCGGTTGCACCGTCTTGTTGAAACCACATATTCACCAAGCCCCACTCATCCAATTCCGGCAGTTAGAAGTTGCTTATCATGGCCCTGTAGCATTCGCCAGTAACAGTGACCGTATTGCCGATGGCGGCCCAATCACTCCTCCCGCGTGAACGCCACACCGCACAGTGGCTTTGAGTGGATGTAAGATTTTGCTTATTGACGTAACCGCTTGTGTGGAAATGCGCCTCGTCGCTCATGGAGACACAAAATCGTCCTGTTCGTTGTTCAGATTGAGGACGTAATGGTCGTTGATCTTCATCGACCTCCCAAAAACTGAATTAAACTGTTTGAACGGTCTTGCTTCTGCTGAGCCTTACAGCACTTATTTCTGGTCCAAGCAGAAATGATCACCCTCCTTTTCCGTTAAGGCTTTAAAGGCACTTGTCGATAGCGGACAACTATGTGTATTGAAACTGATATCCGCCGCGGTCTTGAGTTGTTTCTTCTTTTTTATTACTCACGGCTTTGTTGGTATAGTAATCATTATATCATTTTGCTGATTCTCTAAGGATCTTGCACCACAATTGAATCTCTCGTTGTTTCTCCTGTTTCACACGCACTTTTTTTCCTTTTACTTCTGACTATTTCTTGAGTCTGCATTTTCAAACTCCATTGGACCTACTCAAGAACTGACCACTGGCCTTCGTCCAGTCCAATCGCAGACATGAACCATGGAGCTAAGGGTTTGACAAGAAATATCGCCTGGAAAGGGGGGACATATTCCAGATGGATTGAAAAGGAGAAAGATGGTGTGACCTGTCGAGCTCTTCATTTGCTGGTCATTATAATTTGCAAACATTCAAAACCAACGTACATGGGTATATCTCTTATTTTCATTTACCTGCGCTGTGTGCAAACATTTTAATAGTCTACTAAATCCCTTGAGATCGCTCTAACTCAGTTTCAAAGATGAAAGCATAATTCATGGATAATGTCTGGATGTTTAAATTGTGGTCTCCCAATAAGTAACGTTGTTGATATAAAAGCAGTGTCGGAGACAGAACGAAGCTCTACGGCACACGAGCATGTATTAGGTGGATAACAGATTTGAAACCGTCCAAAACATTTTGAGCTAATCATTGTGAAAGGTACATTATAATCCATTAAGGACAAGATCACCAGAGGACCTGCTACTACAAAAATCGACTGCTGATCATTCAATAGTTTCCATATCTCGAGATATTTCAAGAGCTGACAGTTTATCAGCGTTTCCATGAATTTGGAAGAGAAGAAGAGCGAGAAGGGAGAGAAGACGTGTTTTGGGATTTTCTCAGAAAGTGCTCTAAGGAGTAAGATTGATTTAAAAGCTTACACAACGATTTTGCCACCGTGGAATAAGACCTCTTCAGAAAAAGCCGTTCCGGATCAGCGGCTTGTATATATTGAGATCTTTGAGTAGAGATTGGTTCCATTGACGATTCGATGCGCTTAACTGTAGACGAAGACATGGCACAATCTTTTGACGTTGAGCTTGTGCAAAGCATACAACAAGCAAACTGGACCTATCTACGGAAAATTTGAGTTAGTTTAGTTTTCAATGCATTTTATTTTCTTACTAATTAACTCTTACATACTAACAAAAAATGCTTAAATGCTAGCTTACAATTACTTAACAGTCTTATACTAACTTACTGGCCCCACACAGGCACTCTAAGCTACTCTAAATACTTATATCTATGTCTTTCGACTTTACTTACATTTTATTTAGAATTATTTATATTGTATACTTAAGGCTAAGAAAAAATATTCGTTAAGAAAAAACTTAGCATATGGACTTTTTTTTATTTTTTTATAAAAACTTAATATCTAACTTAAAATAAACCTTACTCTACTTAACCTAAATGCACAAAACACACATAAACACACATAGACAATATACACAATCATATACATATGTCAGTATACACCTTTGTATACACTGATATATGTATATGTTTCTTAAATGCTAACCTAAACCTATGTAAGCTGGCCACCGCTATTTACAGAGCAAATAAATTGGTCAGCTCTGCCTGATTAGTGAGGCTGGTCCGTAATTGACGGAAACGACGACAAAACATCTTCCCCATCATTTAACCACCAGAAATGCTGGTGCTGCCGAACGAAATCCCTCTTATCGCGATTCCCCACCGCCCTACTGAACCTGAGGCGATCCACACTGCCGTGTGCGACATCTCTGCCGTAGTTGAGTCGCCTGTCCCCAGCTGTCCGAGCGACATGGAAGATTAACGGCACCGCTGATCTATCCTGGATCAACCCTATCTGATCCATGTAGAGGAATGCTTCCGGTGGAACGAAGCCATCAGAGCGCACACTCTCGTGGTAAAGGTAATTGGGGTAGTAAGCCCCAGATATCAGGTTATTCGTCGAGGTCATTGCTCTTGCAATGTGCCTTCGAGTCAGCTTAATTACGAAGTTGTCCACTCGTATTAGGTTCGCCCTGTTGTAAAGGACCTCATTAGGATAAAATTTCTTGTACTCCGACTCTGGTGTTCTGTACAAGCGAAGACAAGCCCTAAGACAAGCCCTCTCAAACACCCGAATCTTTTCCATTAAGCTTGCTCTCACGTTGAACCACACGGGACAACCAAATACCAGCATGGGCCTAATAAGGGCCATGTAGCAGATTACCTTTACCTTCGCATCGAGTTGGCTGCTATAAAACAGTCTCTTTGTAAGGGCAAAAGCACCTTTAGCTCTGGCCAGAGCAGCATCTACATTTTTGCCAAAATACAGAAACTGATCTAGCCAGATTCCAAGGTATCTGACTACATTTCGACAGGCAAGAGGCTGTCCGTGCTGTCCAATGATTGAGAACATTCGCCAATTTTTTCTGGTATCCCTAGAGGCTCCAGACAACGGCGTCCTAAAGAGAATGGTTTCCGACTTCTGAAAGTTGATTTTCAACTTCCAGTCATCGCAAAATCGTCTTATCTTTTCGAAGTCACGCTGCAAGAGAGTATTAATGACCTCGATTTTTGGACCTGTTCTGTACGCTACCAAATCGTCTGCGTACGCAATAGTATGGGGAAGTGAACCTATCAAGTCGCTTGTATAAATGTTAAATAGGATCGGCGAATTGACCGCGCCTTGCTGAAGACCATTTTTAATTTGAAATATTCCAACAGAAGTCACATCGCCATTTTTCACGATGAACTAACTGCCTGTTGGTTAGCATATTATAGAGAATGTACAAGAGTGGTTTACTGATCCCCAGCCTAGTCAGCCTATAGAAAAGACCCTCTAACCATACGGTGTCGAAAGCCTTCTCCAAGTCAACAAGGCAGGCACCAGTGCACTGTTTCTTGCCTTTGTTCCATTGGATATCGGACACCAGTTTAGACGCGGCATGTGAGATATCATGTCCCGCCTTAAAACCGAATTGATTATCCGGAACTATATGTTTGTCTTCAACCCACCTAGACAGAGCTCTATTGATTACTTTTTCAAAAACCTTACTGATATTCGGAAGGAGACTTATCGACCGGAGATTCGCCGGATTGGATATATCCTTCCCCTTTTTGGGGATAGGTTGAACCACCGCCGTTTTCCAATGCGCTGGATAATGTGCATTATTCATTGCATTATTAAACAGGGTGGTGTAAATGTCCACCGCTTCTAGAGGAAGATGTCGAAGCACGATGTTCGGAACACCATCGGTTCCCACTGATTTCTTAGCTCTGATTGTGTCGAAGATCTCATGGAGTTCTTCCTTCGAAATGAACGGGGGTAGGTCACCCTCTCTGGCAATGACATTATTGGCCGTATTTTCGTCGGTGAACCGGGTGAAACCAGAGCCCTCGGATCGCCAGTTCCCTATTTCATTTCGAATGCAGAAGTCGTGCACCAAGACGCGACTGTCCAGGTCGTAATTAGGGCCAATGTTATCAATGGCCTTGTATACTTCCTGGAAAGTCGCCCCTATGGCCTCAACCTTCTCCTGTGGATCCTCGATCACAAAAAAGTCGTCATCAGCGGCCTCATTTGGATCAATGCCTGCTATTGTCAGTAACCGTTCGTTGTCTGTTGTCCGGGCTATTTTAAGACACTGAAGGTCGTTTTGATTTTTTCTCCGAAAAAGTTTATTTATTTGCGGAAACATATTCGGGTTGCTGGTGTTTACAGACCGAACCTTGTTGTTCCAATACAAACTTACAGAAATTCTGTAATTATCTTTTATTAGCGTTTGAATATTTTTAATCGACGACTTCAGTGTCCTAATCTCAGGGTCTTGTCGGTCAGTTAACTGTCTGTACAAGTTTTTGAGTCTTGTCAGAAGTCTACTTTTCTGCCGGTGCAGTGCGTCAATAGTAGGATTGCGGAACAGGTCTTCGTTAGTCGTACGTCGATACCGCGGTATTGTAGTGTCCATAGTTTGTTTAATTGTCTCGTCCATTTGTTTTAGGTAATGGTCGATCTCCTCGTTTGACAAATTCCTATTGGACGGTGGGTGGAGCGTGTTCGAGGAGAGCGCTCTTGTCAAGGTTGCGGAGAAGCGTGTCCATCGAGTCCTACTGTAGTTGTAAGTATATCTTTGGACAAACTCCTCCAATTCCGCGATTTCGTTGGGAACTGTAATTTCGGTGCTAAAACCGCAATGGTCGCTGTCATACACGAATGTGCGCAGACAGTTTAGCGTTTGTATATTCGTACCTGTCAGTCGTATGCGTTCATCGTACAGCAGTAGATCCAAATAAGACCCGCCTCTGGGAAACGACGGGTTATCCGTCGCTTTAAGACCGAGTCTGTACATGACATCGTGCTGACCCCACCAATCGAGTAGTAGGTTCCCTCTAGTATTTGGCAAATTATTTCCCCAATCTCTGTGTCTAGCGTTGAAATCCCCGCCGATTATAAAATAATTCTCCCCCGATTCCAGCCTCAGAAGTCGAAAAAGCGTGTCGAGCTCTGTAATGAATAGGGTGGATTGTGAAGTATCAGGTGCATAAACAGAGGCCAAGTACAGCCGCTTTCCGCTGCGGAGCGGGATGTACACGACGACTGCCTCCAACACCCGGAACCTGCGCAACACGCCCTTGTACACTCTGTGAAATTTTATACCTTCTTTAATGAAGATCGCGACACCGCCTCCACGTTTGGATCTGGGCCGGTTTCTTCTTCTAACGATATAATTATTGTACTCCAGTTTGTGCTTATCGGTTAGCTTGGTTTCGCTAGCGAAAAGCACATCAGGAGTTTGGTCTTGTAGCAATTTAAACATCGCGGCTCTTCGTTCGATCCTAATCAATGAATTCACATTCACCGCAAGGACCTTCAAAGTTTGCTCCACCATGTGCGTACCCATTACGGCATGTGTTGCGTTAGGCCCGGCAGCAACGCGTAGATCTGGTCCACCCGCTTGGCCTGTTCTTGAACCTGCTTTTGCAGCTGAGCCATCTGCCCTTGGATTGCGAGCAAGATGGCTAGCATGTTGGGTGCAGCTTCCGTTGTTCTCGGCATCGGAGCCGGAGAAGCAACAGTCGCTTGCTGTACCGTAGCCCCCCTACCTGACGCCATTTGGGCGTAGGAAATTTGGGGCGTGACGGCTGGTGTTTGAAACCTCACAGGTGAACGTTTGACCTCCACCTTCTGCTGCCGAACCAATTTTGCTTTTTTAATTTCGGTGAACTTAGGACAACCCCGATAGTTTGCGGTGTGTCCCACGTTCCCACATAATACGCACGAGAGCTGCGACCTATCGGATGCTCCGTCAACACCCAGAGCACACTCCTCGGAACTGTGGTTCTTTGCGCACTTCACGCATCGAGGCTGCATTTGGCAGTTCGACGCGGCGTGCCCGAACCTCTGGCAGCGAACGCATTGTATAACGCCTTCGCTCCTTTTTAGTTTTTCCCAGTGAACCACCTGGTAGTCCAGGACATTAATACTCCTTAGACTATCCAGACGGCTTTCGGGACTGAGCTGCACCAGGAAGAACGGCAGACTCCGTTTCTCCCGCCTGGCTCTAGCTGTGATAAACGGCTTTACCCCCACAAACTTGAGTCCTTCGCACTCCTTCTCTTTGAGCAGTGCAAGGATCTCCTCAGGATCAGAAGACGGTTCCAATCCCTTCAGCAGCATTGATTGCCGCTTTTCACACTTCGGTGTAAATGAATAGTGCTCCGTCGTCGTTTCCTTTAGGAGCTCTTTCACTTTCGCGTAGCCCTCCACTGTATTACAGTGGATGACATGACGATCGTTCCCCAATCTCTTGATATTAAAATTACTACCAATTACCAACTTACATAGGTCCTTGGTTGCATTCACCTCCAATTTATAGGTGTTGATAGGAGGCACCTTCTCCTTCTTCTTCGTCTGCTGCTGCTGCTGCTGCTGCTGTTGTTGTTGTTGGTGTTGTTGTTGTTGTTGTTGTTGTCGCTGCTGCTGCTGTTTTTGTGGCTGCTGCTCTTGTTGTTGTTGCTGGTGTTTATTTTGCATTTGTTGGCGTTGTTGGTGCACTTGTGGTATTGTATTTGTCTTTTGTTTTTGTTTGGGCTGCTTTTGAGAAAGCTGCGACTGCTGTTGTTGGGATTGCTCATGCTCATCCCTCTTCCTTCTGACCATTTGCTGTTCTTTAATGGCCTGTATCCTTTGCTGTAGCATTTTTATGCTGCTACTTATTGACTTTAATTCTTCCTCTTCGTCGTCAGATTCGCTTGCTGCCAATGCAGCGAAGTTGTTTCCTGCCCTCACTCCACCAAGCTTTACAGTGGTCGTTTGTAGGGTAGGACGTTCTGCCAAGTTAGAGGTTGACTTTAGCATCCTCTTCCTCTTTGGCTTCGGTGTTTGGTTCGAACCACTCGAAACCTCACCTGCTATCTCAGCCGATCCCGCTATTGGCATAGCGGACCGCTCTCCACAATCCATTACGTGAATTTGATCTCTTTTTTTTTTTACACTCCACTTATTATTTCAAAAATAAAAAAAAAAAAAAAAAAACAATGTTTCCCGTTGGGAATCGAACCCAGGCCTCCGAATCGCCACACCAAGTCCGACGTCGTCCGAGTGTTTGCCACTTCGGCTACCGGCCACTTGATTCTTTTTTTGTTTCAAAGTTTACTTTACTTATTTTCTTCACTTGTGAAGCCGAACACGAAAATGCGTCTTATCGCCACTAAGGTCTATGAACGACTGACGGAAAATTTGAATGTTATTACAAATGAGCGTTAGGATGGAGCATGGAGCGAAATTTGAACCACCAAAAGTGTATACAATCTTTGGGACACTGTAGTAGTTTTTGCCACAGTTCAAGAAGGCCACTGCGGTCATTGCCGGATCATTTGAACTTTGCTCGTTCTTCCTCCATCGAATTTACTTTCTTTTTCTTACAATTAGAGCGCGCTCAAGGGTTTAAATTACCCTTAAATTATTTGTACGCAGCGCGGGCGAAGAAAACTTAGGGAGGAAGAAAAAAGAGAGGTACCGATGTACATTGGTCTTAAATGTTTGAAAATTATTACGACTGAGAATTAGAGAGCTTGGTAGGGTATTCTATAAGCGTATAGCTCGCTTAGGAACGAATCACGATATTTTAGAGTACATCCGAAAGTGGACTTGAGGGGTGTACTAATAAGCATTCATAGCAAGTTGAGTGTTATATTTAAAAGTTTGAAGTGGCGATTTCGATGGCGATTTTAAGACTGAAAAAACGTTTCTCTAATCATGGCAGCCTCTTTGCAATTCGAGTCGTATTACGCCTTTTCCTTCGGATTGATACTCTTCCTCCGATGAGGGATAAACAATCTAATTCCAAAGAGAACAGTATTCCTAAATTCTTTTAGGAATCTTGTTTTTGAACTGTGTGGTCCGCTGCCTTACTGCAGCAGATATCTCAAGGCAATGTCCTCTGATGGCATGTATTGTAAATGGTGAAACTGCTGTGAGATGAGAATAATGGCAAGAATTCATATCTTGGAAATTTCACATTTCAGTGGCTTGGAATCTACCTATTTTTCTCTTAATACCAAAACAGATGGCCAACACTTATGAAGTGGACGTATCTAGACAAGTGATTACTCCTAAGTCTACGATTCATGTTTATGTCCGCTCTGAATTTCCCAACTTTTTCACACCAAACAAATATAAACAAAGTCATGATGTGCAAGTTCTAACTTTGATTTACTGAACCAATTTGTTGTAGGTATTATCTTGGTCAGTGAAGGCATTTAACCTTTCCACTTGTAAAGAAGCACATGGCTATCCCCAATCTGCCATCGTATTGCGTAAGAAGTTCGTGTTTTCTTAGTACGAAAGGGTTAACTAACTTCAACCCTTATCACGAATTCCGGTCAAGAACATCCAGACATCCAATCTGATTCATACTGAGATCCAAAGTATAGAAACCCCTGCTTGTAATGGGGCTCTACAATTCATTGTGTCAAAAGGTCAGTTTCTGCAATGAGCCCAATCTAAATCACCAACCTTGTTGCTGTAATTTATTGAAAACTCATTCCGAACTGATAATTACTTTGAGTATAAGTCAGGAATAGAGTATGTGTCCATGCCTCGGACACATACTCTATGTTAAACCTCCCACACTGTCAAAATAATCCTTTTCCCAACTGTCACGCCACAGCCTCCATCAGTAAGCACTTTGGTAATTTATTCCGGCAGTAAATGAAATAAAAAAAAATCCCATGAATGTAATCAGGATTTTGATTGAAATTATGGAAACGCATGATGGACACAATAGTCCCGTGGGCATAACAACAACAATAACCAAGCAATAAAACAAATAAAAATTTATATAAAAATAGTCATAATACTATAATGAAAACCTTTGGTTCAATTATTCCACTGATTGCTTATGTGTTGCATTCTGTGCATTGTTATTATTTTTAATGCTTAATGCAGATCAACGTGCACCGTGCTAATGGAATAATTAGTCCACCAATTTGAATTATCCGGCGAAATTAGTGGTGGGATTCTCTGCGTTTAATACCTTTTGCACACCAATGCGGATATAGATATCTGACACGCATATCTGGTGTATCTGTCGCATCTGTCGCGTCTGCCACTGCTGACAGACGTGGCTTATCTGAGAGACCTGGCATATCTGAGTGTATTATGGCGCTCTCACCTGACACAGATTGAAAAGTAAGGTGACGGGATCCACCAAATTCATAATAAGTTTGATTAAATTCGAATGAATTTATAATTGTATTTGGCTGTTGGTTGTTTTAAAATTTCCGATTGCACCGATGATGGAGGCAAAGGGATTTGGCATGGCTACATGGAGCGTTGCTATTTAATCTTTTATAATATGTTACGGATTGGTGCTCGTGGTTGTTATCCCAAACAAAGTAAAGTATCCAAAAACGGATTGATAAAATGGGGATTGCATCATGGTAATTCCATGAAGTAGGCAAAAAAGGTGATTTATAAAAATACGATTCGTTGAAGAGATGGAAGCTTTATTCTCTTTAGAAGGGTGTTTAGTAGGGGTCCGCTATTGTTAACAACGGCATGACAATCAATACTTTGACTAAGCCAACCACCCTCAACAACTGCCCATTCATTTCGCTACTTCGTCGATTGCGTGAACGTGCCCCAATACAAGGTTGTAGATATTCGATATGTCTACTCCGGCAAAAGCATTGTAAACAGACACCGTCTGCGAGTGCAGTTTATTTAGTGCCAAAAAATTCAAAATAACCCAATAAAAGAGTTAAAATTAAGTTTTTCCTTTCTCCTTTTATTCGCGTTGCATACATACATACATTTCTATCAATCCGCGCATAATGTCGTCCATGAAAACCAGTTCCGTGTCAAACAATGCTTCTAACCAAAGCAAACCCATCAAGGCAAAACCTACGACGGCTCCAACCCTGTTGAATTCTCCAAATAGCCCATCATCTTCGCCTGCATTTAAACAATTGACGCAACAATCTTGCCGTGCCAAACTGAGTAAGCACACTGAAACAATTTTAAAATCTTTAAAATGCGAACAAAACATCGAGCAACAATTGGCAGAAAACGTCAAAAGCATTAATTCCGCCATATTCGGCCCTTCTCAGCGAGTCATATGCATATACTTATATATTAAGTATATAGGTATTATGGATGTATATGTATATGTATGTGTGTGTATGTATTAGATGTAAGTAGGTTAAGTAGGTTAGGTAGTCTATAAGTTTTTATTTTTAAGTTTTTATAATATAAAAAAAAAACAGTCCATTTACTAAGTTTTTAGTTAAAATTTATTTTCTTAGTTCTAGTATTAAGTAATGTTAAATTGAATATAAAATTAGAATGTAAGATTCGTCGAAAGACATAGTTTAAGTGTTAGGTTTAACTTAGAGCGCCCGCATGGGGCCAGTAAGTTAGTATAAGATAATTTTAAGTTATTTAAGCTAATTTTTAAGCATTTTTTTGTCTAGCATGTAAGAGTAAATTAATTAGTTAAATAAAAATGCATTTAAACTGAAAAAAAAACTGACTCAGCGAGTCAGTAACATCGAACATGTTGTAACAAACAACTTAACGGTAGAAGCATCGGAGTTGCGGAATCGCTGCGATATATACATATTTTTTTTATAATTTACGCGCGCCTAAGGGGTTGATACCCTTTTACTGTTGCCCGGTCGCGGCGGAAAGTTAGAAGGAGGAGAAAGGAAAATAGTTTTTTGTAGTGGTTTGAAACTCAGGTGTGTTTGGTTTCGATATTCGCTCTGCAGGGGGTGGGAGTCCGAATAGAACGGAAAGTTTTTTCTTCACTCAGAGTGATTCGAAGGTTATAATTCACAGTATTTTTTTTCTGTGCTTGAAATTCTACAACAGCCAAATCTACGTGTCAGTGTTATGCCTTCACACGAAGAATTTTTCTGTCTGAGCTCCAATTACACAAATGAGAAACTTAAAAAACTTGTCAATGGGTAGGATTCGAACCTTGACCCACCGAGTGAGAAGCGATTGCTAGTACCACTACAACACGGCCATCCCTTATGCTGGAACGAAAAGAGTTCATCACCGATGCTGTTGTTGTCGGCATTCCTCAGTTGTCCGAGGAAAATATATTTAACTTAATTAACAAACTATGCGACAACATTAAAATAACATCATCTTTGTTGAAGAACTATTTTCGAACTAAGCCTCGTAACAGAACTTATGAACCAGTGTTGCAATTTTTTCCCGATTGTTGCAATTTTTATTATTATTCGTATTTTTCCCGGGGTTGAAACAATATACCTATATCTAATTGGAATTCAAAATTGGTAGCCGGTCGACCGGCAGGAGAAAAAAACAATTTTTTTTCCAAAGAAACAAACGAGCCCGAAACAGACAGGTGGTGGTTTGATCGATGATGGCGGATTGCGATGTTAACAAAGAAAACCCAAGGGAAATTTGCAACAGGCAGCGGGTTAAGTGCTGCCACTTTCGGCTGCTCAGCTGGGGGTGGGTTTGTGGTTAAAAAAAGAAAAAAATATACGGAAGTAACAAATCTTAAAATGAGAATATGCAAATGTGTCCGTAGGCGCCACGCTATCTTTTTATCAAGGAATTGCGAAGCCTTAAAGCGATGAAAAAACAAAAAAAACGTCGAAAGTCACGCTATAACGAGTGCTTTATTCGCAATTTTTTTTATGGACAAACGAATTGAGCGGTATAAAATGTTTATGGATCAAGACGAGTGGCAGTTAAAACTACCGTAGTAAAAACCTCTTAAGAGTGGGCCGCTATCGTCCGTCTTCTCGAACTTTTTTTCTCTAGCGGGTCGCGTGTCCCGTTTGCCTTACTTTTTACGGGGTAATAATTTTTTTTTCTCACTTTGGCGAATACTTAACTTTGCCTGGTATGGTATGTTCCCTGATCGTGTCCTATTTTCCTCTGACCTTCCACTTAAATTTTTTTCTTTTGTTTCACTTTTTAATTTCTCCTTTCTCTATTTCTCCTCTTTTGTCAATTTGACCTATATCTCTTTTTTCCGTTTTTCTTTTCATAAACCTCTTAGTCTAAGAGCCCGCAGTATAGATTTGGCAGTGAAGGATAACCAAAAAAATGTACATTCGTAGGTAGTATTTATTAGTGTGATTTCAAATAAGGCAGTCTGACAGTGTTTACTGACGGCCGAGGAAAATAACAGTACTTTTAAAATGCGAAATTATGCCCAACAGGAATAGGGGAGATAACCATTTAATTTTTATTGAAAACGATAGAGCAGAATTTGCTTGCTTTAGATTCATTTATGCCAGACGCCAGACGCCATCAAAGGGTTTGAATTATGCCCAATTTTGCATAATTAAGGTAACCATGTCAATTTTACATAAAACATAGAACAGAGTTATATTATTATGAATATATGGTTCCAAGACGTTTACGGTGTGTTGAAGGCAGTGCCAGACGCCGTTAAAATAAGCAAATATTCCATTTTTGCATTACTAACATAACCAATTTTTTTTTTCTCTCAAAAAATAGTTCAAATCTTCCAGATTACAAAAATATGAACGCCAGACGTTTTGCGCGCTGCCAAGTTCTTGCCATCGATCGAAAATAACTTATAAAATTACTATTTTTGTGTGTAAACACTAGAAATTGACCAATAAAATAATAGAACACCCATTCTTTATAAATATACCAACCCCCAGATACTTTACCTATCGCCAAGTCCACGCAAGGCGCATACAAAGTATTCAAACCTAACAAAACCATCCAAACCTCTTAAACCACCAATCATACGTCACGTGCGGCGTTATTCCGGCAATAGCGTGTCGAATGTTGGCCGCGAGCTCGTCCAAAGTGGTTGGCTTGTTAGCGTAGACTCAGGATCTGACGTGGTCACAGAGAAAATAATCGAGTGGTGTCAAATCGCATGATCGCGGCGGAAAATCGATAAACGGTGCCGTGAGATGATGTAGTCGCCAAATTTCTCCTTCACAGCTTCGAACGTTGCGTCGCTTGTAGGGCATGTAGCGCCATATTGTTGGAACCACAGCTCGGATATATTAATGTTGTCGAGCACAGAAAAGTCGGTTAACATCGATCTATACCTGAGACCATTGACGGTAAAGTTGTCTCCTTCCTCATTTCGAAAGATATAGGGTCCGACGATGCCGCCATGCCATAAACCGCACAAAACAGTCAATCTTTGTGGATGCATTGATATTTAGCCGAACACGTGTAGATTGTGTTCGCTCCAATTAGGGTAATTTTGCTTTTTGACATAGCCGCTGAGCCCAAAATGGGCCTCGTCCGAGAAAATGACATTTTGGCCAAAATCCGGATCTCCGGCCAACATTTCCAGCGGCCAATTAGCGAACTCACGGCGTTTTCTATGGTCATCCAGCTTCAATTCTTGCATTAGCATAATCTTATCTGGATGTAGGCCCAAATCCAAGCGCAAAATAACGCGGCTTGACTCTCTGGCGATGCCCAATTCAGCTGATCGGCGCCGTATCGTCTTCTGCAATACTACGAGTATGTAATAAAGTAAACGTCACCAACTCCTATCACACTTGACATTCTATATAATGAAATTGCTGCACTAAAAGAAGTTAACTCTAATGCTTTAAGAAGAATTGACTGCCTGCAAGACGAAAATAAAACATTGTGTAAACATATAAACAAACTTAAAAGTACTGTGAACTTCCTCCAACAAAAAACATTACAAAAATATGTTGATATTATTGGGGTTCCTAATGTTGACAACAGTAATGCTTTGGAGCTAAATAACTATAGGCCAATCTCTCTTCTTCCAGTGTTTTCTAAAATGCTTGAGAAAGCAATGAAAAATAGAGTAATGACTTTCCTAGATTCATCTTCTTTTTTTTTAGTAATAATCAGTTTGGGTTTAGAGCTGGGAAGTCAACAGAGGATGCCCTCTTAGAGTTCTGCTGCTTTAACTACGAAAGCCTGAACAATAAAAAATATACGGCTGTTATTTCTATTGACATTACTAAGGCGTTTGATACTGTCGACCATATGATATTAACACAAAAGTTAGAAAGAGCGGGCATAAGAGGTTTTATGCTTAAATGGTTTCTTTCCTATTTAAACAACCGCAAACAAGTTGTAAAGATTAATGATAGCTATCAAACTATCGTTAGATATTAAAATTGGTGTTCCACAAGGTTCAGTACTTGGTCCAATCCTTTTCTTGATCTATATCAATACAATTTTTAACCTCGATATCAAAGGTAAACAAATAGGATTTGCTGATGATATATGTAGCTTGTTCTTATTCTAATAGCTCTGCATTAGACTTAATTGTTAACATTAGCTATGACTTAGAGCAGCTGAGACATTGGTTTTGTTTACATAAATTTGTAATCAGTGATAAAACTGAAATAATGTTCTTCAAATTGTCTTCTAACATTGTCGATTACCCACCTTTGATTTTTCATAGTGCAAGTTGTAAGCATTTATTATTTAGCCCTGTTACATGCAAAGCGACATCATCTTCTACCTTATTTAATCGGGATTTAACTTGTTCACCTCAGTGTTTGTATATAGAAAGAACTACAGTTTTTAAATATCTGGGTCTGGAAATTGATAGCAAACTGGATTGGAGTAATCATATACTATTCACTAGTACAATCAAAGTTGCAGTACGGCCTAATCTGTTGGGGAGGAACTCATAAAAATAAAGTCCATACGTTACTCATTGTGCAAAAACATATAGTTAGAATAATCTGGAGAAAGAATCGCCGAGAAAGTAGTTATTTGCTTTTTGTAAACTCTAAAATGCTACCACTCAAGCATCTTTACTTTTAAAAAGTGTTAAGGATTTTTTTCTTTAGGAGTGGGTATTCCATTGACAGAAATCCAACTCATCAGTCACTGCGTAGTAGCAATAACCATCTTGCCTTCATTCCAACTTTCAACACACATCACTTTTTGAACTTTTACTCCTCTGTTGCTCCAAGATTATATAATATATTGCCACTTGAAATTAGGCAAAGCAGAAATCTTGTCGTTCGAAATAGGAAAGTTAGGGAATGGCTATTTCACTTCGACCTACATGAAATAAACCATTTAATTGGTCGCATGGTCTAATTTTGTTGAATGATTAAATGAAATTTTTTAATAATCGATGAATCTTAACATTTGTTTTGTTCCTCTCTTCACACCAATTTATTATGCTTTGTATTTTTTTTTAATTATAGTCTTATAATTGATGCATTCGACACTAGTTTTAGTTAACTACAGAATGTATCTTTTCATTTTTTCAATTGAGAAATTATTTACTTTTTAATCTCTCTTTATTGTTATTCTATTAAGTAACTGCTTGTTTCTTTATTACTTCGGAATTTGTTTTGAATAAGATCTTGCATTCTATATTTGTATAAATATATACGAGTAAATGAAAAATTGAAAAAAAAAATGTTTTCTTCATTTCTCACCAATCTCTGTCTGGTTGCTGGCTCAAGATCCAAAAGAGTGTATTCACACTCAAACTTGCCCACGGTGCGACTAATTGCCTGTACACTGAATCCTATGATGACGACCCACCTCACGACGAAATTCACGTTACATATTTACAACTTACGGAATTTCGAAAATATTTTTTAAAAATTTTCGTACGCTCGACAAGAGCAAAACGATGCACTATGAAATGGCAAACCTTACTGAATATTTAGATAGCTGAATGTCATTGGTAACTTTGGCAGCTGCTGAAATGTAATAATTGGAAAAACATTATTGTCTGGTCACCTTCTATATGGAAAATCTTCTGTGATATTCCTCTGGAGGAACTGCTTGTAGTACAGTTCGCTGCCAAGGTTTCATCATATGTTTCATATTTTTGTGTGCTGTACGAATTCACATCGGGCTTGGTCTGTGTAGTCCAGCGCCTAATGGAACTGTCTATCTTTTGCTATAGCTTTGTTCCCATATCAGTTCTTCTGAAAAGAGCTCTGAGAAGTTAACTCTTCAGATGGCAAATGTCACCCTTTTATTTTCCGCAGCTTTATGTACTCTTGGAAGCAACAAATTGGTTATGACACTTATTACCTTCTTTATGACTTACGAGTAGTATTTAGCGTTTCCTTAGAGGCGGTTGAAGTATGGACTTTGCTAATAGCATTTAACTATCACGATGCCTTTATTAAACAACCGCTTTCTTGTCCATTTAAGAATGACCTTTTTCTTCATTTTCTCAGTTCTCAGAAGAAAACTGCAAATTTCGATGTATGCATTTAGTTGTAGTTGCAGGAAAAGCACAATTAATTTAATTGTAGTTGTCAGTTATTAGTTATTAGTTAAAAATAATTTGTACACAACATTGCCAATAAGCTGTTATAAAATTATTTTATTTAGAATTATCCTTAAAAACAATTTCGACCTCAACGTTTATGAATATTAATAGTTTTATGAGCTGAGTCCATTCATAACATGTCCTTAAAGAAGACGTGGAACACAAATTGCTGGTCAATTCGAAACGTTCTGTATGACCATCGGTGACGATCTTGGAATTGATGTTAGAACATCAGTAAGTCGACCTGAAATTAATCATATTCAATAAAAATTCCTCTATCACTTCTCAACTACTACTTACTTGCATGCTTGCTTAAACTGGATCAAGCTGTTTTCTACTACATAACAATATTTCTCGAAATTTTTGCCATTCACTGACGAGCTTATCCGACATGTTCGCTAGTAGAAATATATTTGAAACTTACCCCCAACTGGACTAAGAATTCCTCGTTACCCTTAATAAATACAAATGTTATGATTAGATTGTAAGACAGTTGGATATTTGAAAAGAGTCCCGTATAAACCATCAATGTAAATGTCCTATAGAACTGATTCATCCAGAGTTTAGTTCGAAATAGCCGAAAGGAGATTTTAATGACTTTTTTCAAAATTTTACGGAGTTGAGTGATATAATTTTTACTTCGGCGATCCACATTGCCTTGAATCCATTTCAATCGTTTAAGAACCGAAGCTAAGTGTTGCTTCCATCTCTTTGCTAAAGTCTATAGCTGAGCAGGACTGAGATGATTGGGGTCTTATCTAGAGTCTCCTAAGTATTGCCTTCTTAAACCAAAGAAACAGAGATTGTAAGGTGTAATTACCGAGGTATGAAAACTCCTTGATTACGTTCTTTCGATTCGTCGATGTTTCTCGTCCTTCCTTTTTTACACCATGTACTTGTACTTGATTTTACCCTCACTCGAAGCTACAAATACTCCAGCGACACCTAGTTCCCTTTAGCCAATGACATCAATGTCATAGAATAGGACATCACCTTGTTTTAACTGTATTTTGTCTTCAAAAATCGCAGACAGATTGCTACCAATCCTTGCGGAGCAGAGAGCGTTCTCCATCGACGTTCACATTAATTTGGCAAGATGATGAGAGGACATTGTTGGTAACGAAAAACTTGAGGCAGCATTTGAAGAAAATTCAGATACGACTGTGCTTTGTTTTCCTGTAAGGTTCAATGATTCAACTGCATCTTCTAGCTGTCACTTTTCACTCTGAGTGTCTGACTGGCGTCAAAATCACTTAGAGCTCATAGAAACATTTTTTAACAGCGTCAACATTATCCTTTGTGGGGGCTGGCGACGGACAACAACGAATTGGGTCGTGATGCGGTTTGTATCAAGACACTCGTTCACGTAGGGAAATCCTCTATAGGCCGGATGCTTTTAATAAATACGAATCGAAATAGGGACACTTTGCTTTGTTCCCGTTAGTAATCACCAAAACATATGTCACGGTTTTTCATTCTTCAAGGAACAAGCTCAGCCCAACAGAATAATAGCCAGTCATTCAAAATTCCAAAATTCTTCATCTTTTGACTGAACTGAAAATTCCTGTCACCTCAAACTTTCGAGAACTTAACGCCAGATACTGAAGATCTACGGCAGGATGATATACAGACATCTGTCGCAAATCCTATACTAAAATGGCTGTAACTTCTAAACTAAGAGCCTGTGGGGGTTGTAACGTCAGCCTTTTTGCAAAAAAAAAAAAATATTAAAAAAATTTTGTTTAGTTGTGGTGTTCTGTTTGTGTTCCCTCACTGTACCAAATCCAGTCAATTACCCCTTATCAAAAAACAGATCTTTTCCCCTCCCAATCTATTAACTGGTCCTACTAATCTCTCTTCCCCAACTCATACAAGGCCTGACTCTATTAAACGTCCCTCTATTTTCAAATTCCCTCGTTCCACTTTCTTCGTAGGCTCACTCTCTCCCTGTGTCTTGTTACTATGGTGAATATGTCCCTTTTGTAGTATAGAGAGTTGTGTTGACTACTTTAAATTCAGAAGGAGGAGGTGGAAAACCTAGCTAAGGAGCTAGAGATCGCGTGAAAGTAAATTTAAGTATAAGTTTAGACAAGAACCCACAATTGAGAGGCAAAAAATTAGAGTGGGGAATAGAAATAGGCAAAAGGAAAAAGAAAAGAAATGTGAACTTAAGAATAAAGTCAAAGAAAAGAGTAAGGAAGAAGGTCAATGACATTGAGAGGAAAGTCAGCTGACCATCGTTCGATGCGGTCAGCTGTTGTGTTTTGGTGTGTCTGGGGACACAGCGACAAGGTCGTGTTGGGTAGAACTTTTTTTTTCCCCTTTGGGTGTTAAAAGTCGGGACAGTCGGTGTCTGGGAGTTAAAGCAACAAGGTTGCGAATATTCGAGTTTCGCTCGTTCTGTTTTTAATCTGTCAAATCGTATCGCGAAAAAAATAAAAATAAAAATAAACGGAGTTCGGACTACGGCGCGTACAGGTGGCCACTCCAGAGATACGTAACCGATCCTTTTTGCGATGTCCACCGGGTGTCCGCGTTCTTTGTTTTTTTTTTGAAATAAAAGAAAAAATAAGAAAAAAAAAAAAGGGTTAGCCGCCGAAAAATTCTTACGGGCAAAACAAAGAACAAAAAAAAAAAAAAAACCCCCAAAGTGCCGCGGTGCAGAAAAAAAAAATAAAAAAATTGAACTACAATTAAGTTTTATTTTGTGAATTTCCTTTTGTTAATAAACCCGAGTATTATTGTCATGAATTGAATTACGGTTTTTTTATTAAAATGATGGAGTAGGCTTAGAGCAAGTGGTGTGTGGATGGGCGGACCGACCGTCCTTCGATGGGGCAACTGTGACCGGACGTAACGCACAAACGATGACGACATGACAGGAAATGACGTGACTGACTTCCGCTGATTTCTTTTACAGGTGGTGACTGGGAGGAATTTCTTTAGGGGCTACCATTCACAGATCTGGCCAGAATGGTAGCAATTGGTCGCATCCAAGTGCGATACGGGTGGGTTGGCCATACTCAGCCAACAACACCCGGATTATTTCAGGTCGTGACGAGCTGTCATCCCTGTGTGACCCTGGGACATATTATTCGGTGTAAGGTACATAGGGTTAAGTTAGCTTTAGGTCTAGTGATAAGTCGACATTTAAGTTCGGTATTTAGGGTTTAGGTTAGTGTAGGATTAGTTAGTTTTAAGCACGAAAGTCCCGGTCTTGCACAGTGGTGATGGCACACAGATGTGATCCTGCTGTTTCTTTTCTTCTGTTTTTTCTATCATCTTTCCCTCCTCCTATATTTTAAGTCCGTCCGTGAAATAACGTAGCTTTCTCTAGGTTATCCTTGTTTTCTCTTTTTTTATAACCCGGCACGAAAACAAAAAGGTAAGTTGAGTTGCGATGTACGGGGTAGTGGCAAGAACCAACCCAATTCGACGAGCTAGAGCCGAGCAACCGCGAGCGTGCCACTGCCAACTACTCCTGCATCATGGATGCCTCCGTGGCCAACTGACTCCCTTACAGGGTCCAAACTTCAACAGTAAAATGGCTGTAACCTCCAAATGATGTATTACTCTCTAAAGAAGCTGCTGTGAGAATTGCTGCGATAGAATGATCTGAATAAAGTAACCTCTTAAACACGGTATGGATTAGGATTAGATTTAAAGTATGGCAGTAGATACAGACACTATTTTTCTTAGACCAACTTATAGTAAGCCGAATTTGACAGTGGCGAAAATAGAGATCGCCTGCTTGGAGTCTCTATAGATGCCTATCTGACCCGCGATGAAGTCAGACCGTCATTCCATTAGACAAAATTTTGCTCGTAGATTGCTTTCGAAAGGGGCCCATTTAATACATAGTCGTATCACACTCTTGAGGAATTACTGTTTGAGGAGGCTTTTTTCGAATAGTCAGACCCATAACTTACTTGCTTAGTTAACGATCTCCCGATACGTGGATAATCTCAGCCTTGCGCAGTAGCCTATAATTCTCTTCGCTCTAAACTGTTCTGTTTCCGGTTGTCCAGACAAAGCGCTCCGTCATCCGCGATAAATTGATCCTTTAAACGGACTGTGATTCGAAAATCATGTACTCGTATGTTGGAATATTGTTATCCATTCGCTGGACGTGTTTTACCTTTCTGGACTACATCCACATCTTGATACAGCTCATAGTATTTGCAGTTGTATCTTTTCCTCCATCCGGGCTCGTCACATACCACATATCTCTACTTTCCTACTTATTGTCCAATATTGGGCTCCACAGAGTAGAACCGCCAGAATCAATAAGGCACGTATTTCGTCTTCCGAATTAGGAGTTTTGAATCCATTTGCTTTACCACACTGTAGACTCAGCAGTTTCCTAGGGTAGGACTTTGTAGAATTTTTACTACGGTGCCACATGTTGTGTTGATGTTTACTCCGAGGTAGGTAAACTCCTTAACTGCATCGAAGTTAAGATTTTTAACATTTCTGTTCTCATCCGGGGTGTTTTGTCCTAGGCGGTGAACTAATGTCTCTTTGTTTGTTGACTGAGGCTAACTCGTTTCGCTTGTTCTTCAGCCGACAGCCTGATGATGTCGCTGGAGACATTTGTTGAAAATAGTGCCATCCGTATTAACACCTGCTACCTATGTATTCCACCACAAGGTTGAATAAATCAGATGGCAGTTGCACAATTCCACTACATGAACGAATTGTCTCCAAATTGACCATTGAACCGCGTGTTTTAGGCTTACTTTTGCCAAGATTACTAATTCGACTATCACTTTACAGAGCTCAGGACGGTGAATGCCGTGATATGCGGTTTTGAAATCAATCGAGATTTCTCGTGAGTTTCGTCGATCGTCGATCTGCCGTGCCAGAAGCCACACTGGTTTCCTTAACCCTCGGAACTTCGTGAGGTAGAGAAGTAGCTTTAAGCTAGAAATCAAGGTCTCGTTTGTTCAAGTACTCGTTTTGTTGTCATATTGTTGACATTTTCGACCGAAGACTATCGATATGTCTGTTTGCGGCTGCACTCTCGTGCGGACGTGGGTATGTTTTTTTTTTTTGTACTTGCGCCAAAGAGTGTGTAATCTTCATAGATACCAGTAACCTCGGCTACTATCATTTATTTACATTTTAACCACTTTCAACTTCTTCGCGGGGCTGGTGAGCAATTTATGCTATATCTTCTATATTTGCTGCATCAGCACGTCCTATTCTTTCGATCCTTCGCAGCTCGTTTTGCACGTTTGTTATGAATGGCCAATTATTGGCTGTGAGTTTGATATATCAGTTCTCTATCCTAGAAAGCGTATGCAGTAGAATATTGCATGCTCTGTGTATTCTTCCTGATTTGAGCAGTCTGGGTAAAAAGGAGAGCTCTCGTGCACAAAGAGGTGTAGATATTTCCGATAGCCACCGTAACCAGATAGGAACTGCGTAAGATAATAGTTATAGTTTCCATGCCTTCGGTTTGTCCAAAAATCTATGGATGAGATCAATTTGTATGTCCTTCATAGTGGTGTTCCACTGAGTTTACCTCCTGGTCATTAAGGTCGCTCTTGATCCTTTTGACGGCTGTCGCCTCTTGATTACTAGAAGTTACCCTATTATAGACTCTCTGCGCTTCATCTGCAATGATGTCGATGGGAATCATCCCGGCTATAACTAAATATATAATAATATATAACACTGATTGCCTTTAATGCGCTACGTCGATATGTTGATGATAACCTTTTCCTTGCTTCCTTTGACGTTAGGGCCCTCACCTAAACTGAGGCAGCGTATAATAGAACTGAGTTTACTACAATATTTTGGATATTATTGGATTCTTCTACCATATCCGCTCCTCCGATGCTTGGCAGTATTCCCGAATAGTCGATTTGAGGCATAGCGCTTAGTCTATTGTCCAGTATTATTCGTAGATATTTTATAGAGTCTTTTGATGTAACGGTGTGACTTCATACTCTTATGTCCACGTATTCACATTTTTCCGGCTGGTTGTTAGGACAGCTTCCTTTTTGTGATTTGTTAATTCTAGTTCGGGTGATATTAGCCAGTTTTTTATGAGGTTGATTGACTTTATCTCGCAAATATTATTTGCGACAGTGCTTTGCCGCACTGTGCAGTCAGTCTATCGTATACTCGTATGATCTGCTCAAGTATTTTGCCCAATGTGTCCATTGGACATATTAGGCGAAATGATGCTGCTTCTCCTCAAGTTTAGGCGCTTTGCTGATGCTTATCTTCTTGCATGCGTTGAAAAGTTCGCCTGATTTAATTATCAGAGTTCCCTGGTTATATTGCGCAGAGTCGGTGGTCTCTGTGGGAATAGTTGCTCTACAATAGAGCTTAGCATTATTGGACTGTATAATTGTGGAGACCTAGAGCCATTCACCTGTTTGCGGTGCATTAAAGGTTAATGTCCGCTTCGTCACAAGGGAACTTGAAGCAACCTTGCTTAGTTTTCTTTGATCGAATTGTCAGTCGGAATATACCTAGTCGTTCTTGAAAATCAGCTATCCTTCTAGAACACTGCGCTCTCCGTCAAGTTGTAAGCAGTTTTTTCTGAGTACTTTTATATCTTGTCTCCACCAGTATCACGTGTTCCTCTTTCACTGGGTATTCGTCTGGGCATTGCAGTGTCACATACTGTGAGTATAGGACAAGTGAGGTGATGCAACAAATTCTCCACTGTTTCGCTGTCGGCTAGCTCTCTAATATTCATCATTTCGTCAAACAAGTCGAAGAGTATATCTTTCCATTTTGGGCCCACTAACTTAGGGCGCGGAATAGCTTTTTGTTCTTTAATTTCAATTATTATCGCTTAATGATCACTGTGGGTATATTCTTCGCTTATCCATCATTCTGTGTTACGCAGTAGGGAGCTACTCATTAAGATCATATTGATGATTGACTCCATTCCCGCTTTCCTAAAAGTGTTTGATCCACCATTGTTTGCAGTGCTTATGTACATACAAGAATGCGAATGTTTCTAGTAAGATACGTCTTCTAGGAGTGGTGAGCCTGCTGCCGTACTCTGTTGCCCAGATCGAAATGATGCCCACTCCCTCCTCTCTAGCCGTTTGTCATAGCACGTCCCCCTTCTGAAGACAGGGCATTTGCGGATACATGCCTAGCGTTCTCCGGGTTGTCGTTTTTCAGAAGAAACAAAATGGAGCTTTGTTGCAGTCTTTGGCTATATGGCATTCTTCCCAAATTTACTACGCTTCTTGGAGCGGTCCATCTCGTTTTTGCATTGGTGTGCAGTGCGGCCGAATTCAAGATATCTAAAACATGTAGTTAGAGTTTTTCGTTATCGGACGCGGCAGTTTACCCATCCAATTTTGAGTCTGCCTGACTTTAGCCTTTTGTGTGCACTGCTTGGAGGCAAGCTAATTATCGCAATTTGGGTTTGTCCATAGGTGGTTCTCAGGCTTATTATTGGCTGTTTATGTCACTGAGATGGTATTGCTGTCTGGCTGACAGCCCTCGTCGATGTCATTTACTTCCAGAGTAATGCGGTGTGTCAGAGCCCAAATCCCCACATTATTGGAAAGGGTTTCACCAATTGTCTTTTTAAATTGGTCCGCTGTTTCTCCTGTCTCCTTCAGTTGCATCAGGCGGTCAACTTCCTGGGTTCGTCTGATATTCGTAACGCTCTCTATAGGTACTCCAGCTACTCCAGTCGTGCCTAGGCCTCCGACGACGTTGAATTTACTTTTTTGGGCGATTTGCTGCTTTTTCTCAACGGGTAGTCGGGCTCTGAAATTGACTGCAACAAGAAAGTAATCAGAGTCGACTTAAAGTCCACAACAGATGATTCTTGTGGCTTAAAGTTCGTTCGCTATGCGCTCCTAAATACTCCTCTGAGTCCCTTTCCGCAAACTCACATACCCACATATTTAGACGGCAATAAAAAATCTGAAATAATCCGATATTTGACATCCGAACACAAAAATTGATGAACGAAATTAACAACCCCTAAAAGGAAATTCTTTTTCGCAGAAGCCCCTTCCGAAAATTCAACATAAAAATGGCGTACTACGAATATAGGAAGTATGTACGAGTAGGTAATTCCAGTTTAAATAAAAGTCGCTTTTGAATTGTTTGTTTCCTACCCCTCTTAAACTGAATGTCTGGTTTTTATGTGCGCTTTTTGTTTAAGCTGAGTACCCTGCGGGACATCACTTAGTCCTGATTTTTATTATTCAACGAGCCATTCATTTATCTGGTTGCAAACGAGTAACGGAAAAAAATCCCAACCAGTCGATTCTTTTGTATAGGAATTTTATTTTTATGATCCTGCCTCTAGAAAATGAATGCAGCCCATTGAATACCGTTGAATGGCGCTGAGTGTACCCAAATAATGACGTATTAGGAAGTCCTTTTGTGTGTGGTTTGTTTGTTATGATTTTGTTGAATGTCCTTTTTTGGTTTAACTTTTATATTTGATATCCCAGTTTGAGGGGGGATGAAGCTCTTGAGATAAATAATTTTTAGGTGTTTCGGGCAGCCCGAAATGTGACGTTTCAAATATTTAATTAGTTTTTCTTTTTGCTTTTTTCATTTATTTTGACGAGGATATGAATTTGTGAATCGATTTGTCATTATTTTGACAAGGACCAGAAGCCAAATTGTTTTGCGGCAACCGCCCAAATATTGTCAATTTAAAACGCTGGAAGAGAAACGTTTTTTTTTTTTTTTTTTTTTTTTTTTTTTTTTTGTAATATGTACAACCCTTGTTTCTGGTTGGCCAGGATGTTTAGACTTATTTCACATAAAAGAGGATTCCCGCATTTTTATTGTGAAAAACATGCAGGAGAAGTTGAGCACCCTCGTCTTTTATGGTAGTTAGGCTGCACTTTTATTATTTGATCCTTGTCACTCTGACAGGGTCCAAGTTACATTAGGAAACGAGGGCGAGCCAAGGCTGTTTTTATCGAACTTTGAGAAGTTTCTGAATTGAATCGGCAGCACCAAATTTGCTGATCCCTTTGTGCTTCCAACTGGTTGGCAGACGCAGCAAAAACCTGTAACTAGGAGTGTGCGATATCCTGAGACTCTTTTTTTTTAACAATACCGTCCTGCTAATTGAGGTGAGATTTGAGACTTAAAAGATTGTTCCACACAGAGTCTGTTTAAGGTGCCAGATGAGCCTTCTTCATAAACTTAAGGATCACTCTGGTGGAGATACCTTGCAGTTCCTCAGTCACTATGATTTCTCTGAGAAAGTAGCGACACCTTATGGCACATAGAGCTGCGCAGTCACACAGTATGTTTCTTTTTAGTCACTCTTGAAGCGTATTGAAGCAGTGTTGCACCAATTTCGAGTCAATCAAATTTGAGATTTATGTTTACAGTGCTGCTTAAATGTTCGTAAGTATATAGGGTATATGTATGGGGCATGGAGCGCTTTGCACTCCGGATCGAATAAAGGTACTGGTATACTCTGGGATGTGAAGGTCTAAGTTTTAAAGACGCTGTGACTATTTCCTAATAACTGTGGTTATGTTGACTGTGGGACAGGTGCGCATAGCATTAGAGATACTTATGCATGCGAATCCCTAAAGACGTTGCAAATTTGACATGGTGGCCTCTTTTTTTCATGTTAGAACACAATATTCAGATAAGAAACTAGATTATTGTACTCCATGTAAGTTCTTTCGAAGAAAATAATATGACCGAAATTCCAGCACCCACCACGTGAACGCCAAGTACTTCCGGCCTGATACGAGCGCAAGCCGGACATTCACAGAGATACGACGCCTGTCACGACGCCTGCAGCCTTTTCTACTGAGAAATAGCAGAAAGATCGCTGGTCTGCCGCCAACCTGAAGTTGTCAATGGATACCTCAACCGAGGACGACGGCAGACCTAACGTAAGTTCGGTTTCTGAAAACTTTCCTCTTTCCAATTTCCAAACAAGACTCAGAGAATTTAGCCCACCGACTATGTTCAGTGAAGTCTTGCATTCTCGAACTAGCGTTAGATGGTCTAACAAGGCTCCGAACGCAGCTTGACTGTCACTGTCGCTACAGATGGAAATGCTTTGCCCCCTCCTCCGGTTCTTCACAAAATAAACCGTTGCCAACATGTTTGCGTATGTCTCCTCTTGGTTTTCTTAACCAGGAGTGAAATCTATCGTTGTCATCCTACAGAAAAATACAGGCGGCGCATTCTAAATCGGTTTTGGAGTCGTCCGTGAAGATTTGACTAGATTCTGGCCGAAAGCAGTCTTGAGGACAGGGTCAGACCAGAGTCAAAAGATAGCCTACGTGCAAGGTTATCAAAGCTTCATTGCGTGTTGTACCAAAAATCATTTCTTTTCAACGGGAGGATTCATGATATAAATATCAAGAGGAGAGAGATTCATCAATGTGTCTAGAGCAGAGCCAGGCGTGCTAGGGAAAGCCCTCATGCAGCCGAGACAGAACGTTCTTTGGAGTCTGGTAAAAGCAGCAATAATTGTTAAATTGAGATTGTTCCACCAGACAACCGACATATAGGATATAATTGCCCTTATCAAAGTGGTGTAGATCCAAAGGACCCTTCTCGGTGACAGACCACATGTCTGGCCGACAGCTGTTTTGCCCTGCTAGAAGGGCGATAGCGCCTTAGTAAATAGATGTTTGTTGTCCAGGATAACAACAAAATTCTTAGCTACTTTGGAGAATTGTCAGACCAGTCAGCTTCCTCTTTTTCGTAAATACTCGCATAACAACCTCAGTTTTGAGAGGATTGACTAAAAACCCATTTCTAGTGCACCAATAGTCGATCACTTTTACGGTTGCCTGCGCTTTAGACAGTCTCTAGACATGATCCAACTTGCTTTGCATAGACGTCAGAACTCTTGGGCGCTTTGAGCAGTGAGTCGGCCAACACAGCACGCACTATAGCAGTGGAGACATAACGCCGCCTTGTGGGCAATCAGTCTCATATTCACCAGCATTGCTTTTATCCGCAAAATTAGTGATTCGTCTACGCCGTGACTGACCAGTCAGACAGTACTTTGAGTTCATTTTAAATGCTGTTGCATATTTACAAGTCATTAGCATAGTCAATTGGTTTGTAGCTTATATTTTCTAATTTGACTAATAAGTCGTTGATGAAGGGGTGAAAGATTATCTCCTTGTGGACAGACAGCCTTTGATCTAATTATAATTGAAGTCTCGCCGGAAGTCTCTCAAGACTCTTACCTGTTACACCAATAGAAGATGCTTCATCCCAGAGTGGACACAGGCTTCAACAAATAATTCTTCCGAATTACTCACTCCAAGATGTTTGATGTCCCTTTTCAGTGGTGCGCACAAGCTAAAGCAAAATATTCATCTATCGCCACGTTCCTCCTGGTAGGAATTGAAGACTTTTCGTGCTATATGTATGTCTTTGGCTAGGTCAGTGTCACCATACGGTTCGTGGTGTTCGCTGTAGTTACTGTTTTACCAGTTTTCCATCCTTATTCTGCACGGTCTGATAAATTTGGCAGTAGTAGTATACATGTAGTATACAACCGTATCTGTATAACTCGTGCCTTGAGATTGCCCCAAAATTGTTAAATAGGTGGTGAGTATCGATCTGGACTGTTTGGATGTTCTCCAGGACCTACCACAGTGTGATTATTAGGTCAATTGTTGACTTACCTGGCCCGAAACCGAACTGATAGAAGCCAATTAGATCGCTGAAACATGGTTTCAGGTGTTCGCAAGATACGGCGAACAAGATCTTGTACGTGATGACAAGGACAATGATATTTGCTTCCTTCAGGATCGAGAATTCAATGTTAAGTTTCCATTTTTCTGGCATGTTTCGTTTGACCATATTTTAATAATGATTTGGCACATGCTCTTTAAAAAGTCATCTACCGCCTCCTTAAAGAACAGCTTGGGAGATGGATCTTTAATACCAGCGGCTCTGTTGGATTTAAGATTGGATACAACTAGCCTCATTTCGTCCAGTTCGGATGGATGGAATTTTTGCCCATAACCATCCACGTTAAATAATTCTTTCTGCCTTATAGCGAAATGGCGATCGTTTGCAGATATCCTTAGACCTGATTGCGAATGTATCACTAGATTCTCTTATTCGTCCTTGCAGGCTTTCGTTCGTACTTTGTTACCCTTTATTACTTTGTTCTTTTTTTCTTCTAAGATGCCGGCACTCGAGCTCACGAGCCACTCCAGTTCTTACATGTAGCACCGCTCTATATATTTTCAGTTCATCATTGGGAGTAAGCTAGCAGATCAGAGGAGTTATGTATCTTTTGGCAGCTTTGCCATTGGGTTTCAGGTCAAAATGTTGGCGTCGTTCGATATTAGGGATGACAATGTTACCAAAGATTTGCTCCTTTTCTATCCACTAAGACGATTCAAATATCGATTTCCTCGTCATTCTTTCCTTTCGGGCTTCCACGCATATCGGTAGAATGTTGGTGAACTTAGCCGTGATGCGGATTGTCACAAGGTGCTGGTGCGTGTACTGAAAACTCAAGACTTCTTCGCTAAGACTACCGTATTCTACGAGGCATTTTTAAGTACTCACTTTTGAGACGTTAGATAGTTTGTCGGTGGATACTTTTGAGGCACAATAGCTACTCCACTGATTGTCTGTCGTGTGCCTAGAGAGTTCAGAGGTCAGAGAGGTCAGAGTTTTGGTCCTCACATCACCTTACGACGATCCACCCCTGTATAAATTTTTGAATGGTATTGGTGGTAAGTTTATTGCACTAACGCTCTAAAACAAAAAGTGCAAAACAATCTCTGAAAATTCCAATTGTACTCAATTAAAATCGTTAATTGTATTAAATATCTCAATGCAAGAACCAGAAGAACAATCCAGTGTCACTGAACAACCAACTGAGGCTCCACCAAAACCAGAGGAACCATGCGAAAAAGATCCCGAAAGTGATGGCATTGACGAAGACAATGACGACGAGGCGAAAAGTGAAAATTTCGAAGGATTCAATGGAACTGGCCGAACTGTAACCCTACAAATGTTGATGGCAGCAAATGTCTTGCAGCCCGGCAAATCCACAATGACGATTGAATACTTGGGCCAGAAATTTGTAGGTGATCTCTTGGCCGATGGTAAAATCAAATCTCAAGAAACCGAAACAATATTTCTAACACCCAGTGCATGGGCCATGTAAACGAATAATAAATCCGGAAAAGAAATCGGGCTGCGGTTGGGCCTCGGTAAAGTGCAAAGGTGAGAAGTTTAACGCATACAAGGCCGCATGGTTGCGTAAATGCGCCATGCAAAAGGACTCGACACCCGATGATGATCTTGATGGTGACGTTGAAAAAAAACCAGAATCGCCCCAGCCAGTTATCAAGCGCACCGTGTTTCAACACAACACCATCAGTAATCGGAACGTAATGCATGATGCAAACGCACTGTTCGAAGCTGTGCCTTTTTCGGCGGTTAACAAGTTGCAACCTTTTCTGCTGACAATAAATTCATCTGCATTGTTTGTCGCTGATTTCCATTGCCATCTGACAATGCACGAGGTTTGTGGATATTTTGCAGGCACCTGGGATGTAAACTCACACACCTTGGCCATCACGAAAGCCTATCCTTGCAAGAACACACGTTTTGATAGGCAAAAAGCAGCTGATGTTGAGCGTGAGATTCAAAAATGCATAATGAAAGACCAGCTAATTCTTGTTGGATGGTATCATTTGCATCCAAAGTTTCAACTGCGACTCACAACTGGATTATCAGATCAAAATGCGAGGGCTTTCTGAAGTAACATACACCCCATGCGTTGGATTAATTATATCTCCTTACTTCGATGAAAATCCTACTCTAGAATCAGTTTCAAAGTCTATTTGGGTTGTTCCGCCACCAGAAAACCGACAAACTATGGAATACGGACGGCCAATGCTAATGCAATATTCAGTTCTGCCAGACAAGGAATTCCCCGAAGAAATTCGTAATGAAATTCATGCTTGTGTCGATTACTATCAGAGATTCCGCAATGAAGTAGTTAAGTTTGGTGCCATTTTTAAAGATAACATTAATTACATTGAAAAGCTGAAGAACTCACTGTTATTTAGAGGACAACATTCGAAGGACTACGGAAATTCATCTCTTAATCAACTAGCAGCAGCAGCTGCGAAAGTTGGAAATAAATCAAACTTGGATCATTCCACTCCTACACAACTAGACACAAGCGTCTACACCAGTGCTGGAGGTTTTAACATACCAGGTCCAACACGTCCTGTAATCGAGCAATCGTCTTCATCATGCTCGTCCACTGCATCTTCGAAATCCATATCAAAACGCACAGCGCACTGAATCTCGATCATCAAAATCATCAGCAAGCAATTCGTACAAAACTAAACTGATGAAGGAACTGGATGATCTTAAGAATGATCCATTAAAAATGAGTGAACTTATGCGTTCGCCGGCGTATGCTGCACTTTTGCTCCAGCAGGCCGAAGCACTTGGCGCAACAACATTGGGGACTGTAGGTTTTGGCGCCGATTTTTCTTACTTAACCGGTGCCACTAGTAGTGGCAGTTCAAAAAAACAAAGCACACCCTTAACGGCTGATTATAATAACTTACTGCAAGCATCAAAACTGCTTGGATATGATTCCTATATGCAGCAAGCTAAGACAAGCAAATTCCTACAACAACAGATGGCTGGCCTTTCAGCGGCAACCGCATCATCCTCATCAACTTCCTCTTCCTCCTCATCTAAGAAGCAACAACAACAAGCTCAGCAGGTGCAGCAACAATCACCGCATCCAGATTACACTACCCTGCTTCAGACATACTCGAAGCTATTTGATGCCAGCAACCAGTATGGTTCAGGTAAACCAACCAATGCTAACCACGAACTGACAGCTCTTTCAGCTGGTGTCGGTGGTATGGGTAGTGTAGGTGGTGCCTCTAATTCATCATCAAGCAGCAGCAAAAAGAAACAAGAAGCTCATCAACAAAGTGATATGTTCAATCAACTTCTTCAATCGGAGAAAAACCAATCAGACCTCAATGCACTCCTGTATCATCAAAATAAAGCAGCTGCTGATTTAAATGCTCTTTTCGCTGCACCTTCCTCGAGTAGTGCTTCATCTTCATCAAAAAATGCTGCTACAGATCCAGCAGCTTACTACAATCAGTTGGCACAAGAAAAAATGCAAGATTATGCTGCATTCTTCCAACAGCACCATGGAAAATATGGAATTCCAGATCCGCTTTCGAAATCCACCTTAGCCGCTAATAATCTATTCATGTCGCCATCGGCTCTTCTGAAACTTCAGCAAGAGTCACTCAATGCTATGATGATGAAACCACCGAAATCCACGTCCTCCTCATCAGCTTCATCAAGAGCTCGTGAATCATCGGCGTCTCCAGCTCAGGAACGCCTAACGCCAACCAAGAGTGGGCGCGACAATTCAGGTGGCAATTCTCAGTCTGGCATAAAATACAACTTTAGTGCTGTGGATTTGGCCATTTCCAGCGTGCCTAGTAATACTCCATCACCGGCTCTATCTGACGGAAGCAGCTCCTCAAGACGTCCTTCAAATACTCCGCCAGTAGATTTAAGTCGGCTTTACTCAGAACTAGCACCCCCAACTAAGAAGCGTATGGAATTTTCGTCAATCGCCGATTTAGCTGCGCCACCAGCGAAAATTCCAAAAACAAGTCAAGATCGAGATGATACTCGTATCCTAAACCTTTCGTCGAATGAGTAAGCTACTTCTACCATTTGCGCTTTCTTAATTTGTCATCCATACATTCTACCTTTACCCCTTCTTCTAATTGTTTAAGGATCACTTTCAGTATTTTCTGATTTACATTGCATTTCTATTATACACGTACTCGTATACGTACTCAGATACCCTGCATATAGATATATTTTGTGCATCTCTTTTTATTTTTATGTCATCGAGTTTAACATGGAAAATAAATTAGTTTGGTTTTACCCAGTTGGGGTGTCAGTAGTTTCTTGATGACCCAAAGGACCCAAATATGGTTCAGGGTGCGAAGGCAGGACTTTACATCCTAAACAGGTCGTTTCGCTAATTCAATATGAGGCAAGAGTTGGATGACTCTTAACGGTTTTACTCCCCAAAGTACTTGTCTGGGGAAGTCGTGCATACTGGTACACTGAATGCGTCCCTAAGTCTGAGGCTAAACAGGTCCTCTCCAATCTTACAGATCTTATCAGAACCTGTGCAATCAGTTTTAGTGATTTTCTGTTGAGGACCTGCCTCAGAGTATGAGATGTGAAATTTTGTCCCGCCAACATGTAGGCAAGGCTGATTAGTCTTGATATTCGTGAAGTAACCAAACCAGTATGCAACTGAGCTCTCAGCTAGCGCGGTCCCGAAAATGGATGCATAAAAATTAAACAATGCCGAGGAATGGATAGGTGGACAATCATTGTGGTGGAGCATTCAATGTATGAGATCCAAGTCCACTGCGGACTATAGCGCTACCTACTCGTAAAGTAAGCAATTTTCTCCTCGAAGGTTCCCTCAGGATCTTCTGTGCAATGTTGTCATTATTTGGCTTTGTCTTGAAAGTTTATTTCCTTACTATTCGTGGACCTATCAGCTTTTCCAGTCTTTGAGCTCTAGCACACAGTATATGGCATTTCGATATTATTAGTTTTTAGTTGACTGAATATCTTCCAAGCTATTCTGTTGATGTTGAGCTAAGCACTTTGTTTTAGAGAGTACTGCAACTTGAACGATAAGTACTACCCCAGTAGTTCAGAGTATCTGACGCATGATTAATATTTTCCAGTGTGTGCACGGACCATTTATTGACACGGCTTAGGAGTCACTAGTTTCACAATCATACCCAATACAGGATTCCCTTCTTACTGCAGTTGAACAAATTTAAGCATTCATCCTTGGGAAAGGCTAGTACTCTACCGAATTGGCTGGTTTTTTAATAATCGCGGTAATGAAATTCGGTAATATTTTTAACACGACAGCCGCGTTTACTTGCATGGCCTTATAAATACAGATACTGTCCTCTGAATCATTTCAGGTGCTTTCCTAATTGTGTAGTTAGAAATTAAAAAATCAAACAAAGCCAGAAAGTTTTGACTGGATACTTGAAAGTAAGGACCTTAGAATGGCAAAGACGGAAGGATGTGGTTTGCACTCGTCGCATCCTTTACAACGAGACGACGCACGAATGGTAAATATGGCTCGGCAAGTAACCACATAGTGGGCTCACATCAACCTCAATGCGTAAATAACTTTCTCTCCTTTAAACAATTGACTCAGACGAACTCATTTGGAAGTCAAGACTCGTACGTATAACTAAAATAAATAAAATATAAATTCCATTCATTTAAATGCACCCTTGGGACACACCCCAAAATAATTAAGCTCGACCGTACAAATGCTATACTTTTCAAATAAAAATTATCCTTAATGAGTTGGGATTCGAATTATGTATGTCACATAATTACCGTATCGTGAAACAAGAACAACTTGCATCCTGCAGCTACATACGAGCACATAATGTTATAGGATACAGATACGTTCGTTATTCCACCAAACATTCCGCAACATTGCCAGCACATGTGGCCGGCTATCCTGTCAAAAAAGCCAACAAAATATCGTACTCTATCCTGGAAATCCCTGCATCTGTACAAAACACAATGTGACGCAAATCAGACTTTGATTCGTGGCCGTGTTCAATGTCAGAATTAAATATTTCACTCCAGGATTTAGATGGGATAACGAAGCCGAGGACGAGAACGATTATTCACACATTGGGTGGGTTTTTTTTTTGTTGTTATTTCCGGTTTCCGGTAAACAAGGATGCAATCCACGTGTACGTATGTATGTACAGAACTGTAAATACGTTTGTAACGCCTGATGTCCGCACACATATAGATTCGGAATTGCAATCTTGTGTGATATTTGCACACACGTAGTGGGGGGGTTGGTAGTAGAAAACGCATAACGATGATGAAAATAAACTAAACAGAGAATTTCTCCTTTTATCCAGGATCTCTCTGGATGCTGACACGAATATGATAAGGACGACGACGACGAGTCCCATAAGTGAATCGCATTCCACATGGAGGCCATTCTAACAGAGTGCACTGAGAAAACTCATTAACTTGCATTTGATTAGTTCTTGCCACATGCCATGTGCAGTGCATATCCGTACATGCATACGGATACAAGGCAAACACACGCAACGCAGAAAATTCCCAAGTTCTTGGTAAATAGACTCTTGTCAACTTATTGCATAACAGAAATTATTTGAAACATTTTCATTTGCAAAATGCAGATGAAGGAGGAAACTGAAGGTGACGATGCTGACTACTACTACCGGCGGCGGTTGTTTATTGCATCTACATAATTAGGTTTAGAAGACCTACAAAGATGTTATGCAAAACATAAGATTATCCAGGCACTAGATATCGAACCGATAATGGTTTGCAGTGAGCTCTCCTCTTCCAGATTGAGTGGTGGCGGTGTCCTTCTTACGATAATACCACTATTGACAGAATGAAGTAGCATGATGTGATGTGCCTCACAAAACACATGATCTTGGATATCACTTGTTTTCCAATCTCGTGTGCCTACAATTATGCATTCTTAGAACCAGGGTTCTTATTTTTATCTCTGGGTTCCAAAGGCGATTTTGAAGTTCAGTAGGATAAAGCTAAACGTTCTCAATTCACATTCTGGCTTATCACTGTGAGGTTCTAAACAGAAAAGGATCACTTTTATTATGCAAGAAAACAAAGTCAACACATCTGTAGGCACTTTTCAGAGCCATTCGATCAGTGCTCTAGCATAAGTTTGATGCAGTGAGAAGCGTGATCCCTGGCGTCTTTATTGTAGGGACTTGCGACACTCGTTCGATCTGGTATCTCTCCCTGGCCTCATCAATCAAATGGCGCCTTGGTTAGAATCTCCATAGATTATTGTTCCAATCCAATAGTACACACAGGTGTGTACCAATCTGTCCTGATCGAGGAAAGCATTGTTATTCCTATGGGAAACACCTTTCATCAAACGGACGTCATTCCTTTATAAGGCCATGAGATGTCCACTGAGCGTTTCAACATTGTTTACCCGGTCCTTAAGTGGGAAGACAATTTAGATATACATATGCACCTTTATCTATACGTCTCCTCAATATCGCCTACAAGATCCTTTCCGACATACCGTACGGGAGCATAAAACATTTTGCCAACAACCTCCTAAAGCCATAGTTGCACCATTAAACTCGTTAAAAATAAATAACTCCCCTTTGTTTCCTGAACTATTTGAAGTTTTCAGAGCCAAGGTTGTCTCGGGACGCTAGAGTAGAGACTCCCATAACCACAGCCTGGCGACCGCCACCGGACTGTTTGGCCAGACCTTCCAATTTGGGGATTACGCATGGGACTAACTTCGCAATAACACGGACGAATATAATGTTGATGGCCTCAGCAAACGTTTTAAGGATGTCGAACTTCGGCTTTACAAATAGAATGTAGGGCCCTTAATAGACCACGTGCTGTCGAACAAATCACGAAGCCGTAGACTGCTCTAAAGCAAATACGTATTACCGCATTCCAAGAAGTGCGATGGGATTGGCTGGACAAAAAGTGGATGAAAAACTAAAAACCAACGGCAACACGACCCGAATAGAAGCTTGTAGAGATGAACAAGAAAACATAGTGGTCAAGCCACAGTCAGAATATATGGAAAAACTATTCCTGTAGACTGTTAAACGCCGAGTACAACCCAAGTTCAGCTAACAGGAAGAATGAACCACTCAATTGGATCGAGAAAGTCAAAAGATACATCACCCGAACGCAATGAAATGAGAATAGCAATATCTAAGGCCAAGAAAAACAAGAAAAGGCTGCTGGACCGGGCGCCCTACCAGCCGAGCTGTTTAATGCAGCTGAAGATGACTTGGTACAGAGCATGCACCAACCGATTTTTAATATTTAGTCGGCAGAAAGTATGACCGAAAGAATGGAACCTTAGCACCGTTAAACCGATCCAAAAGAAAAGAGACCCTCTTAAATGCCAACAATTTTAGAAGCATTAGTCTTCTTCACATCGTATATAAGATCTCATTTGCCGTCTTGTGTGATCGCCTTAATCCATTTATCAACAAAATTATTGGCCCCTATTAGTACGGTTTTATGCCAAGTAGGTCCGCCATCGACTAAATATTCACACTACGACAGACCTTGGAAAGGTCGCTTACTTACTTCGGCGCTACAGTCCGGTGGTGGCCTCAACCAACTAGTATCTCCATCCAGCTCGATCTTTTGCTATCTGTCTCTAGTTTTGCACCCTAAATTGACTGAGGTCCCCTTCAACTTGCGTGCGCCACCTGAATCGCGGTCTTCCTCTACTGCGCTGGCCTAAAGCTACACTGATATGGACAATTCAAGTTACGGACGAGCGGCATCAGGCGCTGCTCCTTTAGAGGATCTTGAAGTCGATGTTAAGAAGACTAACGCCTCTGTAGTTGGCGCAATTCAGAGGGTCTCATTTCTTGAGGATCAGACAAACAATGTGAGGTTCCATTCATCGGGCATACTTTCGTCCGATCATATTTTACAGATGAGTTGGTGGATGTTCATTATCAAGTCAGGAACTCCGCTCTAGTAACTCTGTTGGACTTAAGCTAAGATATGGCTATCTTCACTTCATCCAGGTCGGGTGGAAAGAATTGTTGGTCTATTGTTGGTTCATTCTGCCTGACAGAGGTATTTGGTTCGTCATCGCCGTTATACAGTCTACACTTTCGAATCTCATTCCTTGAGTAGTATTTCTCAATTTCTTCGATTGTGCGCTTCTCGTTCTTCTTCTTTCTCCCTCTCAGAACTCAGTGTGCGTCTTTTCCCATCTGATCGCAGAGATTGTAAGCAGCTTTAGTCCTCCAATGCAGCGCCGCTTTGTATGCATATTTATTCCTTAGCTTTATGTGCTTGTCTGCATTCGTCGTCAAGCCAGGGGTTCCGTTGTGGTATTCGAGTGGAACCCAGCACATCGGATGAGTTTTTAACAATATTGCCACTGATCTTCGATATTTAATGTTGGCGGCATACGACCTCTTAAAATATTAAGAGAGAGTCGATCGGAAAAAGATTTGGCGATCTCTTCTTATTGTAGTCGTGCAACATCGAACTTCCTCACAGTATTAACTTGCCTTTGCGATGTTCGGGATATCCGCAATCGTACTTTGGCTACCCTGCCGCAAAGTTGGTTAGGCTGGATCCGTTATCGGAGAATGTTGTCGTGCAGGCCGTACCTTCCGACGGTACTACCAAATATGTCCTCTCTCTTCCTAGCTTTGCATTAAAATCGCCGAGGACAATTTTAATGTCATATCTAGGGCACTGATCGAAGGTCTTGTTGGTAGAAGCCATAGTTGGTCTTTCTTTCTCCTCTGTGGAAGCATGCACACAAGTCTGCCGCTAACAGCTAATCCGCATTCAAATGAGCGTTGCTTTTGCCGTCGATAATAATCTTTTTGTCCGGCACATCCTATCGCATTTCTTGGATGCCGGCAATATCTACTTTGCAGTGGTCCATGGTCTCCACTAGTTATTCGGCTGCACGTAGCTGCATTCCACGTTCAGATCCGAAGTTCATTGTCCTTGTTTAGTTTACAGGGGTTATCAACAGTAGATCCGTCCGTATCCGAGGCTTGTTGTTGCTACGTAACCTAGTTTCGAGGAGAAGGGGTCGGTTAGACCAAAATCAGTATCTGTTCAGGAATGTGAGTGCTGCCATAGGTCCCATTAAGGGCTCATCCGCTACTATATTTTTTTCCAAGACCCTGGCTTAGTTTTTTTTATTTTTTTAATATCGCTCGCTCAAGGGATTAAGGTACTCTTAAAATGTTTGCAAACAGCGCGTGTGAAAGATTACAAATCAAGTTTCCCTGGTTTCGGCCAGAATCTGAGCCAGGAAGGGAATGTAGTCGGGTCTTCACGGATGGCTCCAAAACCGATTTAGGATGCGGCGCTTGTGTCTTTTTGAAGGATGATAACGTTAGATTTCACTTGTCGTTAGGAAAACTTGCGTCTGTCTTCCAATAGGAAAAATACGCAATCATAATGAATGACAACGAACTGTATTGTGAATCATCAGTGGAGGTGGAGAAGTATTTGCCTCTGTTCGAGAATGCAAGCTTTCATTGGCCCCAGCCGAAAGGTTGAGTTCACTGAGTTTTGTTTGTGTCCCAAGCCGCAATGGAATCACGGGAAATGATCTCGCCGATGAACTTGCTGGGCAAGGCTCAATGGAAAGTTTAGCAGGACCCGAAATTGAGTGACTGTGTGCATCCTCGGTTGAAATGGCATGGCTTCTCAAGATGCTGATAGGCTAAACGAATACTTCCAGATGACTTAAAAATTTCGGCGAATTTCCTGTTGCCCCTTAGAAGGAAGGTATGTAGACCGTTTACTGGCATCGTAATAGAGCAATACGCTTCAAAACACCACACCTAAGCGTGCCACCACTCTCTCTGTGGTGGATTCTGTTGCTGAAGTCTTTAACGTCTGTCTACTAAGGACTGAGAAAATCCAGCAGAATGCCCTCTGTTCGAGGGCTATATTCCGATAGGTCCTAAGTTCATTCTCGCCTATTTAGGCGACAGGATATTGCGGCCCGTTCCCTAAGAGCCCGTCAATTAAATTGACTATGCTGTGAATGGTGGAGAATCTTACTTATGATTTTGATTGTACATTGGTTCAAGGGCTCCGAATCGATTCGAATTGATACCTTGTTGCAACAATAATACTGATACCCCAAATAATAATGAACCATGTAAGAAAATTGAACGCCAGGCGATGAACAAAGGAGGTTTATTGGATGGGGCATACATAGATAGGAACACACCATCCGGAAAAAAATTCAAATTAAAATTGGGATGAAAACATAGCAAAGTCAAACAGAAACCGCCAATACTCGTTGTGCCATTTGAAGTGGATGATGCCGAGTGCCAAAACTACAAACGTCCCGAACGCGAGAGAGGCAAACTGAGACTTTATTTTCCTGAGTGATTAGGATATTTGAGAACAAATGTATGTGTGCTCTTCTGCTTATGCGCCATCGCCTGTATTACCTAAAGACGTATGCCCAAAAGAGATCAAAACTCCAAAATACATAACCACATGTCCGATTAGCTAGGCACGCCAAAACAAATACGTATCTTTCGGTTTTCCGTGCCGCTTTTCCATTCAAATCCATACCATACTGTGATGATTCACCACCATCAACAAGGATGTTGAAATTTTTTTCGCGCTCCAATATGTTGATAAATTACCAATTCTACATGATTCCATCAAAATTCCAAGAACCCACCGTATGCTTGCCATGCACAACATATCCCGATCGCATGTCCGATTTCCGAAAAACCACTCACCAACGGTTATACTCGTACAGCAACACATGCGATCGTTTACGAGTTGGCGCCGTCTTAATCAGTAAACCATTTATGAAAACCCAACAGTTTTTTCCTGTTTCTTTTTTCATCAAAAATACTCGCTACTACGCAACACATTAGCGGAAAATACCGGGGAATACGAGTACTCGTACTTTCATTCATTAAATAAATTTTTCAAGTGGGATAATCCAAGAGAAAGGATTAACCCATATCGCAAATTATGAACAAATAGCGAGGCTTTCTCTTCTCAAGTGGGTATTCAGAAAGATAGATGTTCGTAAACTACCTACGGGCGGATCTGTGGGAGTCTTTTTCGAGTATGCCTGAGCATACTCGTATGACATTTTCAGGTATAAAAAGACTCTCTTCTCGGATCTCCTACATATTCTCGGTTATCTAATATGAATTCGTTGTACTTTTGCAGAAAAATATTTCAGCAAAATGAGAAGGACGAAATCGGAAAATCGAAATTGCGATTGTGATTTCTGGTGAATCGGGACAGCGTGGTGGGGATTGTCTTTTTCAAAGCCGATAGCTGGATGAAGGCAATTTTAAAATATTTAATGATTTTTATTTTTAAATTATATTTAAAGAGAGGATGCCACAATCAACAAAATGATAACGTCTGCAGGTGGAGAATTTAGTTGTTTTCTGATGGGATAGAGCACATATATATGTATGTACATATTTTTGTCATAGCACTCCTTAAGGGTTCATCTTACCATATTCCTGTCTCTCGCAGTGCTGCATATCTTTGACTGGTTTTGGAGCCGGTCATGGCAATCGGACTACATTTCGGCGCAGACCACCGAAAAAGACAATTCGGAGAACAAAGAAGGACAGCACTGAGAAAGTAGTCGATGGCCAAAGCTACCAAAAGCCCAAGAGGTCTTGTACTTAATGCCACTTAGCTTACTCAACTCAAAGTCGAATGAAAAACTTTATCAAACAGTGTAACTCCATACAAGAGGACCTGCAGACCGATTGATTGCGAAACCGCAGATTGTTCTATGACTTGCATTGGGTCAGCTCCGCGAAAATCTAATTCGGTGCGTAGTGTTTGCCCTACCCCTCAGTGGTGGTAAGCCCTTACTCATGCAGGCTTAAATCGCCTCGATTGTGACATCAAGATGAATACCAACCCGGAGTTAAATGGATTCGGCTCTGATGTAACTTGCATAAGGAAGACGGCTAATGGAGAATTATTGCTTGAGCTCAAGAAAGCATCGGATGAGAGAACCTCAGAGCACCGAATAAAAATTGGACAAGTTCTCGGTGAAGTTGCGGAAGTGAGGTGCCTAACGAAGAGATCTGCCAAGCCCTCTCCGAGCAGTGTGAAGACCTGCGAGGTACTCACGCCTCAACCATTAAATCCCAGAGGACAGCCTACGCAGTCATCAGCTTCCCGATTAACGCTGCCAAAAATATTCTGGAGGTAGAAAGAATAAAAATAGGATGGACTGTATGCCAAATGCGGGAAAAAGTAGTACCACTACGATGATTCAGATGCCTTAACTTTGGACATCTTGGAAAGGTGTGTAAAAGTACTGTGGACAGAAGCGAAAATTGGGTCAAGTGCGGGCAGAAAGATCATGTGTCCAAGAACTGCAACTATGACCCAAGATGCGTCCTTTGTGAAGAAAGAAGAAGTAGCAATACCAAACATGCAGCAGGAAGTTCAGTATGCCCTGCATACCAAGAAGCTGCAAAGGCCACCAGAGGAAAATGAAAGTGCAACCTAAATCACTGCGGAGCGTCACAGGACCTTATGACACAAGCTTTTCTAGAGTTGAAGATTGATGTGGCCGTAGTAAGCGAGCAGTATAGGAACCTCGATGATAAAGTTTGGGCAGCGGGCGCCTCAAAGAGAGCTGCTATTCGGACCTGCGGAGACTACGCATTTGCAAACACGATGGCTGCGGAGATTACTAAAACAGTATTTAGGATTTGCGACGCATCTCTGGTACGGAAAACTTCAACAAACCGCCGGCCACCAGTATACTGGTGGAACCAAGAGATAGCAGAGCTATGCAGCAAGTGCTATAGAGCTAGAAGAATATGCCAGCGATCCAGAGGACAGCCCTCCCATCAGGTTTTACAGGTGCAATACAAAGACAGACGTAGCTACCTTAAATTAGCCATTCGGAGAAAAAAAAACAACAATTTTGAAGAACTCTGCGAGGAAGCAGATACTAAAGGGCTCTAGGGCACCGCCACCGCCACCGCTGATGCAAAAAATTGTGTCGGGAATATTTCCACCGCAAGCGCCAACATAGAGCATAGAGAACCACCGCAGGAAGTAGGTGAGATCCCACCAGTTACTTTTGGATGCATGCAAACGATTTAGCAATAATAAATCACCTGGATTTGATTGGACTGGACGGCATACCAAATAAGGTCCTTAAGCTAGCCGTCAAAATAAATACAGAAGTATTCGTGGAAATGTATAGCAAGTGTTTAACAGAAGGGTTTTTCCAGACCAATGGAAAAAGCAACGTCTTGTGCTGCTGCCCACCTAAACCACCAGATGAGTCCTCGTCATACCGTCCCATATGCTTACTAGACACGATGGGTTAAATACTGGAGCGAATAATATGCAACCGACAGGATTTGTCAATTGATGAAGCCGGAGGACTCTTAAATCAGCAGTATGGATTTAGAAAGGCTCGCTCTACAGTAAATGCAATTCGGAAGGTAACTATGACAATAGAAGAAGCCATTCAGGGCAGAAGATGGAGCGGAGTTCCACAAGGATGCGTACTAGGACCTTTCTTATTGAACATTATGTACGGCAGGTTTCTAAGACTTGGAATAAAACGGAAGCACTTCTGGTAACCAATCGCAAAGAAAGAGAAACAATCACCATCAGGGTGGGCGATCACGATATAACATCAAAACCGGCTATCAGATACCTACGTATAATGATCGATGCTAGGCTCACTTACAAGGAACACCTTGAAAGAACGTGCGCCAAAGCCGTAAAGGTGCCTTATCCAGAATAAAGGCAAACATAGGAGGACCCAAACAACAAATGAGACTAGTTTTGTCAAGGGTGTTGCAGTCATTCGTAATATACGTGGCACTAATATGGGCGAAAGCATTGAAAATTAAGTCATACGCAAGAAAGACTAACTCTGTTAACACATTATGTATGTGCTCTGAGAGTTTGCTCTGCATATCGGACAGTGTCAGATGATGCTATATATGTATGTCATTGCGGGAATGCTATCAGCAGATATACTGGCTACTGAGCTACAAAGGACCTACGATGCCAAAATTCGGGAACCCGGAGTTTCGGTCAAAGATATCAAGCTGGGAGAAAAGCACCGCAGCACAAGTGCGTGACAAGAGAGATGGAACAAAGGGAGATGGACCTACCGACTTATACCCGATATTCGTAAATGGGTAGAATGTAATTACGGAAAAGTAGATTTTTACTTAAGTCAACCCCTAACTGGACATGGCTGCTTTGAATCATATCTATACAGGTTTGGTCTGAAGGAATCTCCCTTCTGCTTAAACTGCGGAGCGGCCAGGGAAGATGTACAGCACGTATTTTTCCAGTGCCCACACTTCAGAACAGAGCGCAAAGAACTAGAGGAGAAAATTGGAGAGATACCAACTCCTGAAAACATCGTAAACCATATGCTAACATCGAGTGTAATATGGGATGCGATGAAACAGGCTGCGGCAAAAATAATGAAGGAACTTCGGCGGTTGGAAAGAGTCAGAGAGGGCACTCATGAAAATCAAACCCAGACGGCATCTCTAATACAACAAAGAACAGTAAATACTGTACACAATGTCGAACCAGCATACGGAGAAAGAAGTGTATAAAGTGCTTACCAGCCCCCTTAAGTGGTGCTTAACGGCAGTTCCGTGGGGACGTAGGCGCACCCCCGAAATCGAGTACTTGGGGTTTGCGTTTGCGAATCGTACATGCTGATATTCCGGACTATTGCTATCTTACGAAGATTGCCACATCCTTGGACGTAACCAAAAAAAAAAACTTGCCTCGATTTGTAGGATAATATTGGCCTACGCCGTCATAGGGCTCACAATTCTATACGAAAGAGATAAAAAAAATTGGACGAACATGCTAATAGCCGAGGATAATAATGGATTTACTGTTGGCGATACTGGCAAAGACAACGGCCTTCGGATCTGCATGTGGAATGTTCGGAAACTTAACAGACCGCGTGCAGCAGAACAAGTAGTGGAGATTCTCGGCTGTTTCAAAGCAGACATAACCCCCAACCAAGAAGTGCGATGGGATGGACCAGACCAGAACTGAAACATGTAAAATAAAATAATAAAAAACTCGTGACCTTTGTTCTTAGGATCAAATCTTTATTGCTTAACTGTTGGCTGAAGAGTGGTTCAACATTTCAATTTATGTTTCCCTTGAAGCTGCTGATCGCTGTTTCTTTAAAGGTCAATCACCCTGTCTTATTTACTTTAGTGTAAGATGTGTTGTTATACACCATCACCAACAATGCGCCCATATTTTCGGATTGGGTGTTAGAGTGCATTGTGTTGTACCAGTGCATCTCACTCACATTCAATTCGGCAATCCAGCATTTTCTCTGCTGTTGGTCAGATATTATGACCTTATTCTTTAAATGGCGTGGAAATGCGTCAAAGCGAGATCGATATTTCCTTCGTAGTTTGGCATGTTGACAGTTTGACAGTTCTCATTTTTGTCCCGTGGCAAAGCGTTGTGGGGTATAGTTTTGCGATCGCACGTTTTAGGACACCATGCACGCGAGCATCCACAATGAAGGCGGAATGTTATTCTCCTTGATGAGGACTGTGCCTCCGAGTTTGACGTTTGGCTGGTGCTGAAGCAAATGCAGGTAAGTTGTGCTCTTGTGTTAATATTGTGAATATATCTACACCTATCGAGATTGTTTATGTTTTTCTCCATTAAATTAATTTCGGGCAGAGTAAGATCCTCAAGTGAGAACCGTCAGATCATTTGGGTTAGACCTAATGGGGCATAACGGCCTTGAATTGAGGCATGCCTCGGTTTGAGCGAGCAATGTAGCATATTCCTCAAATGTAAGTCTCGCTGCTCCGACTGTTAAGAGGGTGTTTGATCGACCAGCCTCCCAAAGCCCTCCAAAGTGTGGTGAAGCTGATGGGTTGGAATGCCATTTGATGTTTTGTGCTGCCAGACTTGCCGAAACTTCTGTTAACCATTCACTGGAGATGTGTTTGCTCTCCTTGTTCAGTTCGTCCATGGCTCCCTTGAAGTTTGTCCCACAATCACTGTACAAATTATAGCAAATTCCTCTTCGTGCCATAAATCTCCTGAACGCTGCCACAGTAAGGTCACTGACTACTTCAATGTGTATCGCCTTTGTTGATAACCATATGAAGACAGCTATGTATCCTTTCGTCATCCTAATGCATCAGGCCTTCCACATCTTTATTTCTATAAGACCTGCGCAGTCTACCCTAGTGTTCGTAAATGGCCTTGAAATTATTGCGCGTTCTGTAGGAAGATTTCCCATGAGTTGTTGTTGCATTTTGGCATTATATCGATGACACCGGACGCAAATGCAGATTGTTCATTTGACCAGTCGCTTAAGATTGGTGATCCTGTATTGGCTTCTAATCTCTGCTATCATGATCTGCTGTCCACCATGAAGTGTGCGTTTATGCACGATTTTGTTGGGAAGCAACAGTCCACTAAAACGGACTCAGGCTTAATGATTTTGCACTGGCTGGCTCAGCAAACCTTCAAACAAATTGATGATTTTGCGACCGAGAGTCAATCGAAAAGGGTGCTCGATCATCACACCGAAAAACATTGAACAAAAGAAGGAATAACTCCGGCTTTTTTTGTTGGGGATAAGATTAGTTTCAATCAGAGTGTATACCACGTCTAAGACATTTTGGTTAATGATTTGTGTTTCCGTCGTATAGCAGCAAAGTTGGTGCCAATAGACCTCAATTTCACGCAAAAAAGAGACCGTGTTGACGTCGCAAAAGAGATGATTTGCGAGGCTGAATCCGATCCCACATTCATCAAAAGGATCATTACTGGAGATGAGACGTGGGTTTATGAATACGACACGCAATCCAGACATCAGGCAAGTGAATGGCGTTCACGAAATGAGCCGAGACCAAAAAAACCACGTCGTTTTCAGTCAAAAAAGAAGGCAATGCTCACCGTTTTCATGGATTACAAAGGTGTAGTGCATCATGAATTTTTGCCAGAAGGCCAGACAGTAAACAAAGAGTATTATTTGGGCGATATGAGACGTTTGCGTGAAGCAATTCGCCGAAAGAGACCAGAATTGTGGGCAGAAAACTCGGGGATTTTGCACCATGGTAACGCACAGTCGGTCGCAATTTTTTGACGAAAAATGCAACAAATACCATCCAACAGCCACTGAATTCACCTGATCTGGCTCCCTGTGACTTCTTTCTGTTCAATAAAGTTAAAAAACCACTACGGGGAACGCGTTTCAGCAGCCCAGAGGAAGTAATGGAAAAATCGCAGGAAGCACTGAAGGACATACCGAAAACCGAATATAAAAAATGTTTCGAGGATTGGATCAAGCGCTGGCATAAGTGTGTTGGAGTCGATGGGGATTACTTTGAAGGGGACAATATAGATTTAGATGAATATACTTGTATTTTGAATTTTCCGTACAAATTCCGGGAACCTTTTGATCGAATCGGAGAGCACGAGATTGACGCACACCTCTAACGTTCTGGTAATAGAAGGTGAGAGGAAGGTTTTTGAAAAAATGTATCGTGGTCAAGGTGCGAGATTCTTTTAAAATGTACGTAGTTGCGAAGGGTAAGATCGTCTGAAACTTTTTGAGGAGGCGTATTGAAAATCTTGAGATACTTTATATAAAGTTTCCTGAGTCTGGTAACGTTGGTTTGGAAGCCTTCCTGCTGGATGATTCTGTTTTACACTTGTAGCACACCGAGTCAGATTTATTGTGTAGATACGAGTAGACGTACATATATTCTCGTAGAATTTTTTATCAGTAAGTCCAGAGAACACATTGCGACATTCGGTGGCATCGATAGTTTTCTGAATTAATTTAACAGTGGGCGCCGAAAGGGGGTCAATAGATGAGGCAGACATTGTAGGCAGGATGTCAGAAGTGTGGTCTAAAATGTGAGAACTGATAAAGTTAGGTAGGGTAGGGGTTAAATCGAAAGAGATACTTGTACGTTGCCGTTGGGGCTTGGTTTGGGGTGGAATGGAGGAAGTTGGAGCGTGGGTGGATACTTAAAATTAGGAAGAATTTTTGTTTTGAAACCCCAATTGGACCTTTTTTTTTGTTTTTGAGGAGCTGAGTCTTGGTAATTTGGATTTATTTGCTAACTTGGGCTGATGGGCTGTTTTACTTTATCTGACTTCTTGGTGGAATTTTTCAACCATTTGCAGACGTGCATCTTTCCAATTCATATTTAGCTGGAAGATTGAGTTTGGAACTACACTTGCTCCTGATGTTGATGTTGGAAGCAAATTGCAGAGGCTGATGGTGATGATAAATCACTTTTCGAAAAAATTAGAAATCCAGTCAACATCAGCATTGGGGGGGAGTGGGGGGAGGGGCCCCTGGTAAGAATCTGTGTGACCAATTAGTTTTTCGAATCAATTGTCATTCGAAAGGTGTCTACGTGGAATTAAAGTGATTGATGGGCTTCCTGCGACTGGAAGAATTCCAATAAATGTGTCCTCGGTTGTCAAGTTGGAAAAATTTTAGTGGGAATCAGTGGGTTGGACCGTTCGCAGAAGACTTAGATGTGGAGGCGAGCGTGAACCACCTTCGAATTCCGACAATTCAGTCATAAGTGGTGTATTATAGTGGACATTCGGGTAAGGCTGCTATTGGTTTGATGTGCCATTGATTTTACTGTTTATTGTTGCAATGTGGTGTTCAATATCACACAATGTGGATCATCACCAACATCGTTCACTTTACCGAAGACAACTTTGAGCAGACTGTTTGGGAGAGAGTTGTTTGTGCGACAAAGACTAGAAGTGGATGTCAATGTTAAATTGACGGATTATGCATCGGAACTTGCAGGCCTGCACCCACATAAAATTCAATTGGCCCAGATACTGAAAATAAACGAGCATAGGCAGCGTCGTGGATTCGCTAACTGGGATCTGGGGCAGTTAGAAGTGGAATACGATTTTGAACGAGGCCCATTTATGAATGAGTGGCTTTGTCAACTAGCAAAACTGGCATTTGGCATTTGAGGAGATAACAATTCACATGGCCCAGAAAAGTCACTGTTTGGTGTGGATTATGGTCCGGCGGAGTCATTGGCCTGTACTCCTCCCAAAATCAAGTTTCCACCGCCAGAACTGTCACCAGCGAAAGGTGCAGCCTAGATTGGAAGGTATGGATCTAATTGACATGTGGTTCCAACAACAATGGGGATTTTGTACAACAAATTCAACGGCATGGCTATGTCGCGTTTCGGTGACTTCAGCTGGCCACCGAGGTCGTGCAATTTAACGGCATTAGACTTTTCCTTGTGGGGCATTAACAACATCTATATCCGTTGTACCATTTCCTTAAGTGGAAGTCGAGGGTTTGTGATGCATAAGTGTACTAAGGAAGAAACGCGGTGACCGTTGCCAATGCCGTCAAAATCATTCACACGATCCATAAAAGCACATAAAGCTCTACACTAGTGGACAATTGGTGAACGACCGTCAAAAAACTAGCTACGTACCTGATAAGTAAAGATGCAGATAGTCATCCCCTTATATCCCTTCACAAAGTGCAACTGGATGTATCATTGAACAATTTTGCAGGTACCTACATACATAACTCATAAGCTTATCAGAACAATTACTCGGTAATTGTCACAAGAAAAGAATGTTGATCTGGTTCCTTACCATAGCGCCGCTACACAGTCATATCTAATCAATACCACAACTTCCAACTTGATCTACTGTACACAGTTCCCAAAAACAATTTCAAAGTAAAATCTTCCCAAAATGAAACATCTACGATAGCAAGAATATTTCAAAACATTTTCCCACAATCTGGTTCGCAATTAATTAAGGAAAAATCGGGAAAAATCTCATCATCGATTGTGGTATCTCCAAAACAATCACCCCACCATATGTGTTGTGTTATACCGGAATTGTCCAGAAAGTACATATTCCCATGACGTAAAATACTCGTAAATGTACGGCGCCTGCAGCCAAAAACCCAAAAGGACGTAATTTTATCGCGGCACTGCACACTGCACACATACGAATATGAATACGAGTGCAAACACGAGTTCTTAGGTAGTCTCACCGCATGCTGCATCCGGAATTTCCGCCCAAAATGAGTATAAATAAGAGCGCCTTCGAAGAATCAGCAACATTCCACAAAATCACATTGTGCCACAAGTATCTCACACAACAGATACACAATCTCAAAGAAAATGCAAACAATGCGAGTATTCATCGTCGCTCTTATAGCACTCGTCCAGGGAAGACCTCAAACGCCACCGAACTTTATGTTGTGGTAAGTTACGAAAAAATCACCATTTTACAAGCGACAGCGTTTAAACTGATCTCTCTTTACAGGAACTACTTTCCGTATTTACAACAACAACAGCAACTATCAGTGATGCCACAACAAGGTATGATGCCAATTGTGCAGCCGGTACCTATGCCACAGTATCCTACGTTTGAGTTAATTTTTAATGGACCAATTCCAATTGCCGCCAATAACATGCCTTTATTAGGAGAAATCCAGTTCCATGCACCTGTGCAACCATCAGCAATTCCAGTGAACTTGAAAATCTCACCAACCACAACCACTTCACCATCAATGCCTGCAAAACGCCTCGCATATGTCAAACAATCAATCCCGCCAATCGATGATGCCATCAAATCTCAAATCTCTAAAGGGATCTTTGAGATGGCACGCACCATCCAAACGGAGATCCTTTCAAAGGATAGCGACTGCCATCAGACCAGCAGTAAATTCAATGTCTTCTCCCCAATCAATATCGCCACGGTTCTATCACTTCTCGAATTGGGTACCAGAGGCCAAACCAATCAGGAACTCCAGCACATCCTCGGAATCGATAAGCTCACAACGTTGTCGACGAATCCCCTTGACCATCACTATGCTCTTGGACAAATGCTTGAATCTATTCACCATCCAGACTCAGCATTAGCGACCACTGCTCCGGCACCAGTTCAAATCAACATGGCAAATGGAGTCTTCCTACAGACAGGCTGCACCATGCGTCCGGATTATCGTACAACAGTGGAAACAATTTATCAAAGTCAAGTCACAGCTTTGGATTTCCAACACCGACCGGTGCTGGCTACGAAATTCATTAATGACTGGGTGCAGCAAGAAACGAATGGAAAAATCGACAACATCGTTGCGGATGTCATTGACAGCAGTACTCGTTTGATGGTAGCCAGTGCAATGTACTTCAAAGCCTTGTGGGTGTCTTCATTCAAACCGTCGGCCACATCAAAGCGACCATTCTACCCCAACGGAAGGCAAGGACAACAGATACTCGTCGACACCATGGGCAATGGTGGTGCATTCAAGTACTATCAGTCAAAGGATTACGATTGTGGAATTTTGGCACTTCAATTCAAAGGTGACACCACGACTATGTACATCATCCTGCCAAACAAGTCGAACGTGAGAAAACTGAAGAAACTCCAAGCAACTCTGACGTCCGACATCATCGAGGATATGATTTCCAAGATGCAGATGCGTTCGGTACTGATTACCATGCCGAAAATGCACTTAGTAGACACCTTAGAATTGAAACATGTCCTTACTCACTTGGAAGTGCATAGCTTTTCTAGTAATTCCTATGTCGACTTATCGGGGATTACAGACCAAAGTGCGATGACCCTGGACGGATTTATGCATAAAATCGACTTGACAATCAATGAAGCTGGTACTGAGGCAGCTGCTGTAACAGCCTCGTATCTATCGAGGCAGGAGCCTGAAGTTGAATTCCGAATAGACTCGCCGTTCATGTTCCTGCTGCAGCATGATGAGAGCAGGTTACCGTTGTTCTACGGGGCAGTCTTTGAGCCAGTAAATGTGTAACATTTGATCGGGAGGTGGAGGCAATGCGTAGTAGGGGCTAATTGTTATTGTTGTTATTTATTGTTATTTATTTGTAAAAAATTGTTGTTATGGCTGTGACATTGTTTCTCGGAACAAATATAAGGATCTTGAAGAAGAAAATCATTTTTGTTAATTTTTTTGTACAGTGCCGTGCGAATTTTTGTACTGCGGTGTAAGAGTCCAATTAAAAAAAGACTGCTCTTCCATTTCCCTAATTTAACGATTGGAAATACCGCTTAGTAGCGTACCATATTGTTTCAGGACACTTAAAGGAGTTTTGTCATCGCGCTACTTATCAAAAAATCACACCATATCAGCGCAAAGTGGATCTATGCATTCAATTACCAACACAGGTGGGTTTATTCCATAAGGATCCCGTAACCTATGTCCATATCGCTCTTTAGAAAACAAAAATCCGACATTTTAATTAATACGGTTGTTTTTTCCGAAAAGGTGGACATTTCCCAACAGGGTTTTACCCTAATCCCTCTTCAGTAGCTTTAATTAGTGCCAGGCATACACATACATAGATACAAACATAGTCTAAGCTACGATAGTGGTGAATGATGCATATTACAAGCAAAAGTTGCAATACACTGTGTATTGACCTGGTGATCTTTCTCTTTTTTGTCTAATTTGACGTGTTCAAAGCTCAGGTCTGAAAATGGATTCCGAACCAGCCTCATTGTTTCTGAAGTAGGGATGGTCGCAGAAGAGCTCAAATCGAGTCAACGGCAGCAGTCACAACCTCACACAGAGCTACTGATACCCGAGTTGCCAATCCCGTATGTCCAAAGGATGCCACAGACTACTTGACCCTCCAGTTTGGGGGCTATGATTACGCAGCAACTGAGCAACTGAAAGAATCACAAACGAATGATGCTACTGATGACGCCTCTGGCTACTCTAAAAAGGTGAACGATTTTTGATGATGCACGTGGAATGCTACGTCCTTAGCAGATCACGTGTAGCCGAACAACTCGCGAAGATTCTAGATTACTACAAAGCAGATCGTACCGCCATCTAGAAAGGGCGGTGGAATGGACCGGATGTTACGAAGGAAGAAGAACTGCGCCATGGATGCGTATGACAAATAAGTGACAGACTTAGTCAAGAAATTTGAAATTCCAAGTATGCAAGCGAGCGCTTCATAACAACCCGCATCAGGGCGGTTTTTGCCAAAATTAGCCTAATAAGCGAGCACGTCCCAACAGTGGAGAAAGACAGCGGCACAAAGGACTGTCTTCATGAGTTGCTAGTCTAGGCATATGCCCAATGATCTAAGCATGACGTTATTCATGCTCATCATTGTAAAGGAGGACATCTTTGGCAGTCGATAAACAAAGTCTATACGAAATCACGTCTAGCAACGACTTTGCCGCTGGACGAAATGCTATCTTGACAAGTACGCGCTTACCACGTTTCAATATTTATAAGAGGACTTGGCGGTTTTTTTTTTTTTTTTATAATTTACGCGCGCCTAAGGGATTAGATCCCCTTTTACTGTTGCCAGGGCGCGGGCGGAAAGGTAGAAAGGAGGAGAAAGGAAAATTGTTTTGTAGTGGTTTGGAACTCAGGTGTGTTTGATTTCGGTAATTGCTCTCCAGGGGGTGGGAGTCCGAATAGGACGGAGAGTTTTTTCTTCACTCAGAGTGGAAGGTTATAATTCGCAGTAATTATTTGTGCTTGAAACTCTACATCAGCCAAATCTTCTGTCTGAGTTCCAATTACACAACTGAAAAACTTGAAAGACTTGTTCATGGGCAGGATTCGAACCTAGACCCCTCCGAGTGCGAAGCGATTGCTAGTACCACTACACCACGGCCACCCCTGATAAATGTACCAACGATCCATTTCTACAGCTGCTATGCCCGACCCAGCTTGACGTCCAACGAATACCAACAAATGCTGGACAATCTAACCGCGGACGCTTTTCAGAGACCTCCAGTGGTTATAGGTGGCGACTTTAATGCATGGGCCACAGAATAGGGCAGCAGACTCACTAACACCAGAGGACAATATCGAGATGTATCAATAAGTATCGCTAATAAAAGTCACGCTAATACGTAGCGGAAGGCTGGAAGGCTCTATCATCGACACCACCCTTGCGAGCAGTTCTATCCTGAGAACCATTAAGTTTCCGAAAAGTGGAAAATGAAAGATTTGGTCCTGCTACCAAAAGGGAAGAAGCCTCCAGGAGAACCATCATCCTATTGCCCAATATGCCCATTGGACACCATGGGAAAGATTCTCGAGAAGATAATGTAGTGTCAAACGAAAAGGTATCCTCTCAGACTGAAAATTGCCATATGAGCAGTACTTGATACTGGAAAAAGTGCCATCGAAGTGGAAAAATGGCTCTATAACACAAAGGAGTACTGTGCAGTAGTGACGCTGGACTTTAAAAATTCTTCTAACTCGGCGAACTGATCGTTCAATAGAAGATCGCTCGTCAGGATCGAAACACCATATTAATTTCTGCCTATAGTGACGAGCTATTTCAACAAAAGAAATTTGAGATACCATATAATACAGATGGAGGTGAAAAATACTACAACGTCACTACCGGAGTTCCACAGGGATCAGTTTTAGGGCCCATATTGTGGAATATCATGAACGATGGAATCATATGATTGGCGTTGCCCGGTATTTGGATTCTCCCATGATATTACTATTGTGACAGTAGGTAAATAGATTCGTACAGTTCAGTCCTCTACAAACGAAGCCATTGTCCTGATAAAGGATTGGCTATCAACCGCCAGCCTAGAACTAGCCGACCATAAAATATAAGCTATCCTCGTAACCAGTCGAAAACCTGTATAGTTCGCTAAATTCCAGGGTGTTAACCAAATAATCAGGTCCAAGGAAGCGGGTAAATATCTTGGAGTAATGCTGGACAACAGATTACGGTTCAAAACACAAGTGGATTATTTAACCAAGAAAGCATCGCAAATGCAGGGAGCTCTCTCGCGTATATTGCCTAACATTGGTGGACTTGGATACGCAAAAAGAATCTTACTCTCCACAGTTGTCATATCAGTTCTGTTGTATACAACGGAGACCAAAAGGAGACTATCATCAACATACAGACTCTGCGCGCTACGTACAATCAGCGGCTTTCGAACCATATCAGAGGAGGCCGCCTTTGTTATAGCTGGAATGGTTCCCGTCGATATTTTTCCAGATGAAACGTTGAAGATATTGTAGAAGAGCCTTAAGCCAACACAATGCCAATGGAATCAAGAGGATCAAAATTAAAGTAAAGTTAATCGCTATGTGGCAAGCTAGCTGGGATAATACAACGAAATGCAGATGGACATTCAAATTTATATCGGCAATCCAAAACTGGGTCGAACGCAAACATCGAGACAGCAGCTACATCCTTACGCAGTTCCTGTCTGGCCACGGTGGTTGTCGCAAGTGCCCCAATACCCAAATGAAGATGAAGATATGGAAGAGGCAATATTTTATTGCCCACACTACGAGTACATGGCATAGAGAACTACTCTGCCCAGCCCGTCGCTAATCCTCAATCGCATTTGGAGGAGAATTGGGCGGAAATATATATTTTTATAATAATTCTACAAAATGAGCTACGGAGAATAGAAAGGCTAAAAAAAGCGACAGCAGAAGCCTCGTAAGCGGGTGATACAACACGAATAACTTGATTTGCTTACCAGCTCTACGAAGTAATACACAGCAGCAGTCCCGCGGGGAGAGTGGTCGAAGTGTTAGGGTGTGGTATCTTGTTGTATTGCTAGAATCGAACAATCAGGCTAGCGAATGATGCGAGCTACTGGTATCTATGAAGATTACACATCCTTTGGTGCAACCAAAAAAAAAACATATGGCATGCTTCCATACCTCCATGTTCGAACATTCCGAGGGGCCAACATGAATTCGGATCATCACCTTGTTCTGGGCAAAATATGAATGTGGGCTTATGTAATGTCGGAAGGCTTCAATTGCCTTCAACATCGTTCGGTTTCCTGTGCCCCTAGTATCTGATCCCGAAACCGAATTGCAGAAAAAGAGGAACTAATGAGAGTGGCGCTGCAATAAATGACTAGATGTGGCTCGTGCGTTCTACGAGAAGGGCTTCTACAGGAAGCCCGATCGCCAACATCTTAGAAGAAAGAAATGAGAGCATGACAAGCGACCGATTGAGAAAATTGAGAAATGTAATAGCATGAAAGGCTTCGGGAAGATGTACCTAGCTGTAGATTGGCAGTCACAGCTTAGGGTATGGGAGAACCATTTCTATATGATTGCCATCATTCTGTCCAACAAGGTACACCGGTACTGATGGTCTGGCTGATAGGCTGTTCAAGGCGTCAGGATATGGTCTTGCGAAAAGTACGCACCAAATCATCTCTTAAATATGGTCACATAAAAGCATGCCAGGCGAATGTTACCTTCTTTTTGTACGCCCGATGCTGAAGAAAAGAAACCTGAAGTCCGCGCCAACTACAGAGACATAAGGCATCCACATCGCCTATAAGATCTTCTCTACCAAACTATGTAATCGCCTAAAACCTTTTATCAACCAACTGTTGTGTGTAGTTTGACGACTGTGAAATCCACCCTAGACTATTGGCATTTCTACTAAATTTGTCCCGCTTGGATGCAGTGAGCATGGAGTGAGTTTGCTGCTCCGTCAGAATCGTTAATGATTTCAGCGAGACATTTGATGGCAAAAAAGACTTCCGACAAGCGACCTGCGAAACTCGCAGACCAAAAACAGCATTCAGATGCATCTATAATATTTTATGAAACAAGAATGAAGAAGTCGTTTCGAGCGAAAGTGATTCGACTGATCCGATGGTCCTGTCTGTATCGATGGAGAGTGGAGATATAACCAAAAATTCTACAAGTCATATCGCACATGAACTTCAGCAGCATTGGTGGCAGGAACATGAGAGGCCGGTGGAAATCAGTGCTCCAGCACGGAACGTCTTCGAATCCATCACCGAAGAAAATCTAAATAGAGAAGGACCCCAGATGAAATTGCGCGTATAAAATTGAAAGCATGGTGGCATGTTGCTGGTGAACCAGATCCACCCAGTATTACAGCGCCACTTTAATAAGTAGGAATTGCCTGGTAGACTTGAGATGATATTCGGTTTCGACCCTTAACCATCTGGGAATATTCACTTCACCCAGTTGGATTCCATCTAAGTTGGGATAGATGAAGAATTTTCCTCAGTATCCTGCCGCGTTGATCGTTATGAAAAATAAGTGAGTTAGAAAATGATGCTGTGAAATGAAAACCATAGTGGTTCGGGTACAAAAGGGGGCGAACATGATCAGTGTTTTACTTATCTGTTTAAGTGGAGCTTAAGTCCGGGGTGGACTTGGGCCTCCACAAGCAGTGCAGCTCTCGTATGAAACGGACAGCCCCGGCCCTCCTGTTTATTTGCCGATTGACAGCGATCTTCGATTGATTTTTTTAGGCGCCGTCCTTGTCTATATTAACTGCGGAGCCTAGCAGGCAAAGCCTTTGAATATTTCGAAGCTGTACCTGTCCATTATTAAGTTTTTTCGGAATCGTCGCTTCCCGTCACTAAACCGAATTCTTTTACAAGATCTGGCGCAATCTAAAAATCTAGTAAATGATAGATTTTTCAGACCTAAATCCATAGTAATAAGGGCCAGTCGGTTTGCCGGCAAAAGGTTTTAAGCGATCACGAGTACATAGTACGACAGACAGGATTAATAAGTGATGTTGAGGAAACCGATGCCTCTATAACTGGAGAGGCCCCTTCCTTTACGCTCGGTCTGATATGTCTGAGGTATGCTCTTCACAAAATCACCTTTAACAGATCGATCATTTGTACCGGCGGACTTGTTGAACTTAATTTTGGATATGGCTATCCTCACTTCGTCGATGTCAGGTAAGCGAAATTCATCAGTGTCTACGTTGAATAACATTGATCATCATCGCCTGTAAAAAGTCAGCAGAAATGGTTTTTCTATATCCTTAGCACTGATTGGGAATCTTCTTCAACCACTAGGTTGCCTTCTTCATAGTTATAGGCTTCTGTTCGTATTATATTGCATGTTTACTGTTTGTTGAAATTTCTAAACGTCCTTCCTTCTGTGACACTTTTTAATTTCCTCGATCTTGTTCTCTTGTGCTCACTCTGCTTACCTTCTGAAATGTCGGTCAAGCGAAAGCGAAAGCTAACACATCAAAGGCAGCATTTCTGAGCGATATGTTAACTCCTTTGCCACTGGGTTTCTGGACAAATCGCTAACAACACAGAACGTCAATGAGGTTAAGGAACACTAGATCGGCGAGGGTCCTGACGGTTTCTTGCGGTTGCATTTCCTCGATCTTGTTCTCTTGTGCTCACTCTGCTTACCTTCTGAAATGTCGGTCAAGCGAAAGCGAAAGCTAACACATCAAAGGCAGCATTTCTGAGCGATATGTTAACTCCTTTGCCACTGGGTTTCTGGACAAATCGCTAACAACGCAGAACGTCAATGAGGTTAAGGAACACTTGATCGGCGAGGGTCCTGACGGTTTCTTGCGGTTGCAGCCTTCTGACGTCAAAATTACTCACAGTATTTCCTCTTCTATGCGGCATTCTAAGGTATTTCCACATCCGTTGCTGTTGACCCCTCAGAAGATTTGAACATCCAGAATAGTGAAAGCGCACCTTGCATCGATCATGAGGTGTTCTCGTCCATGCCACTTCATAGGCGAGTTGTATTGGTTTATGTGTTTTTTTTTAACCAGGGGTTTGGTGAAGGTGGTCGGGAGAAGTCCGGCACTTCTAATGCCTATAGGCACCGGTGCCATGGCATATGGGCTTGATGCTACATGAAGGATTTATAGATTAAAGGGTTCTGGCGACTTTTTGTAGTTGCAGCAGTTCAGTGCTAACATACATATCTCATCAGCTCTCCTCAAATATGCATACATATGTCCGTATATACTTTGGCTGCATCTAGGTAACAGTCAGATGCTTAGTGTCTTGCAGTGAAAACAGAATATTGAAGTGGAAAAACCGTGTGCCAATTTTGGTAACATTCCGCCTCGGAACACAAACCACTACTCCAAGTCCGTTTCCAGACGTAGTATCCTATGCTTTTCGACTGTAGGTACTGCCAAAGGTGTCCACCTATTTTGGCATTGAAATCGAATGAAACGATTTTAGCTTCCGGATCGTTACAAAGCGATCGCTCACGTGCCGAAAGCTCACGATTTTTGATTTGCTTTGCTGTATATGTCGCACTTTTTCATTATCGCGTCTTCCTCGGTTCATCCTATCGCATTTTCGGTTTGGTGGTTATATATCCTTAATTGAGGTCTATGGTCCAAGGCCGGTTTTGGCTATTGAGTCCCGTTCAAGGTCCGAATATTCTATGTACAAATGCGAACATTGCTGTCCTACTTTTGTATTATACGGTCATCAACAGTTATCCAGACACTTGGCTGTCTTCCAGCATTAGGGTTCTTTGGACTTTTTTCCATATTCTGTTTAGAACTCGTTCTTTCTCGCAAGTTTAGTCTCTTTTTGTCCCGTACAAAAGGAACAATTTTTCCCAGAACTCCCGTGGGCAATGGGACAAGTTCAATGGACTCGACATGACGCTCCTTATCAGAAGCCACCTAAGCATAGTACATTTTCAATTATGACATCCGGGTGATCTTGTTCACCATCCTCGCATCCGCAGGCGTAGGCGTAGGCATCAACAGCATTATTTCGAATTGAATGTTATTTCATCCGCACTTCATGCCACTTCAAGATTCCGAGTACCTGGAAGACATTAAATTGCTTCCCATACCTTTAATCGTTGTGATAGACTCCTTGGCTACGCACACAAAATTTATACGCAACCCTTCATTAGTACAATTAGCCCACTCCAGTATAAAATGTTCGACTTGCTTGGCATGCATACAACTCGTCTTATGATCCGGAAAACATTCCAAATTGAACATTTTCCCTGACAGACCAAGTAGCCACTGTTACATCCTCATAGAAAGAACCGAGCGAAACGAAGAGACCGGAAAAGAGTCACAGAACCTCATAAGCATTTGTTAATAGCCATCCCATTAAAATATTTGTTCGGATGAATTTTCAACTCCATGCGCCACAAATCATTCTAATGTTCCCCATTAACGATTGTTCACATGCAATAAACAATCCCACTACAATGTGTATCCGCGAATTACCCCGAAAAAAAAAGAAGAACAAACCAAAGCCAAACAGAATAGAATTTAAAGCGAAAGGAGAAAGAAAAAAAATGAAAGTCCTTGCTGGTGGTTTTGTCCGTCGCGTCGCCCAGCCCAGGATGAGGACCTACTCCTACATATACGAACGAATCCAATCTGTCGTCGTGTTGTATCGCAACGCGTCGTGTCTATTTGTTCGTAGTTCGCCCGAACATGATAGAAAGTATGTGAACTCCAAAGACCTGGAAATAAGAGGAACAACTTTTCTCGCCTCTTTTCTCACTTTTCACTTAGTCCTGTGGCCTGAATCCGTATTCCTTATTCCTTTGGCCTTTGAGCCCTCTGAAGTATTTCTGCATTTTTTTCCCGACTTGATGAATGGTTGTGTGTCGTTGGTGTTTGTGTTGTGTTGTGTTTCGTTGTGTTGTCATTCTTTGTCCTGCCTTAATGGATGCAGGAAAAAACGACGAGAATCTGTTCTCGTTGAAATTCGACTCGGACATATCCGTACTTATATATACGAATATGTACCCTACGTATTGCGTATGGCAACACTTTGAGGAAGCACTTCCTTACGTTAGCAAGGATTTTCTAAGGATACATCCTCCTATGGCACACAGTTAGTTAGTGAAATTGCAACGATGACGGCACTAATTTTCTGGAATAATGAATGACTCATTGAAAGGAAGTTCTATTCGATGCCGCCTGTTCCCATTGACTACTTTCAAAGCAAGAACAACAAAAACTTTTCAAATGTGTTACATACACAGTTGAGCAGAAGTGTAAGAGAGAAAAATTATTACAATGACGTACGCAAAATTAAAAGGCATCATCGCCCCTTTCTCCTAACTTTATGTTACATCCATACTCCTACATCTGCATACGAGTAAGGAGGAAAACTTCCTCGCTTTTGCAATAAGCCAAAAGGGATGCAAAGGAACGACAGAAGGACATAGGAGTTGGTAAAGAAACTTTTCACATTCTGGGATTCATCATATCCGCATGCATTAATATTTTACGAGCCTTGACTATGAGGCAACTTTCAATACACAACGAATGCAATGGAACACCGTGAAAAGCATCCGCTTCCATTATCTTGACGAAGGAGAAGAATATTTTTATCGCAAAGACACTGTAGGAGTATGGTTTGTGGGTGGTTGCGTAACAACTCTTCTCCGATTAAAAAGAACTGTTTGTCATTCTAACCGCGGCGAGATTAAGGATGCTTTAAGCCAAAAGCGAGGTGGGATAAGAGTTACTTAAATGTGAAGCAAAGCATATTGCCGATGTGTACAAGTCTCAACATGGGATGTACAAGGATAATTTGGAAAACAGATGTCACGTGTGGCACCGATTCTAAAAATAAAAGGACATGCTGAGGGGTTATGCAGCAAGTTTCGAATGAGGGATGCTTCTAGTTTTGTAAAATTCACACACTAAATGGATCAATGCGAAGGCAAAACACTGAAGAGAAGTGTTTTTTTTTTAAGAGAGTTTCCATGAGCTCAAAAGATGCTACTATTTGTTTCACCACAACAGAAGAAGAAGATCAGAAGGTGCAAGTAGTGATGCAGAAACCGGACTCAGAAATGAATGAGCCATTCGCTCAAAGTTTGATAAGGATGGAGACGAAAATTGTTTAATTGATAACCCAAGTTCATGCTGCGTGCTTATCTAAAACGTTGACAATTAATTTCCTAAAACATGTACCGATGTCAGGTGTTTGCTAAGACTCGATAAACGGGATGGCTTTTAAGCTGCAAAGGAATCAGGGACAGTATGTAGGCATTATTGTATTAATATAAACAAACCGGTGGTACGACGAAGGACTTGCCGGCTCCGGACGACCTCAATGCCACATATCGAGGTATTTGTACCATTTTTGACACGAAACTACTTCCACAAGATCAAATTCGTCACCTTTATGTATAATAGTACCTAGGCATGGATTATCCGGAACGAAGTCTTCAGTGGATTCATCCCTGCGGTAAAGACACCTAAATATAACATCCCTTTCTACTGTTAGATGCTAATTTATTCTCTTTCTCTTCTCTTCTCAATATGGTTGCCGAGTATTTGCCCTATGACAACCATGTACCTGTACCTCGGAAAGCTGATAATCATAAGAAACGCACATCAAGGCTTAATATATTATTGTCAATCATTGAGTAACAAGTAGTTACAAAGGTAATGGCCCTACTCTCTCCACTCAAAAGAAGATCTTGGCGTCGCCTTTATCAGCAATATACTCTCTAATTCGATACCCAACTGGGAAATGTCAGGTCAACCATACCACTCCGTCCTGCGATACTTACAGTCCAGTTCACTGGGTGAAACACATTAAGGCCATCCATGTCAAAAGGGCATCATATTGCCATATCTCAGTTGGAGGTTGACGAGTATGAGTATCCATAAATCATGACTTCACCTCATCCTGCTCCACAGTAAGGGAGACGTTAGTACCTAGATGGGGGATAGCATGGGACCTTGGTACCAATCCCGCGTGCTGTTGGCAGTTGGGCCAGTTTTGTGTCTGAGTGCTACCGTTCCGAAAAAGATGTTGCGAATTACATGCGAGTGAAAATTTTCAAAAAAGAAAAGGAAAACAGAGAGTAAGTAACCGCTCGCAGTTATGGACCAAATATCAAATCTAGGAACTCTGCTGCAAGAATAGGGAACACTACAACTTTGCTACATGATTACAGCAGGACTGGGAAATCTACAATGTCAACTTAGGGACGTTTAGAGAAGTAAAGAAAGCTCTACGTAGTTCCTGTAGCAGTTTCCTCAAAAATACCTTGAAACTGCTGTGAGTACTCATATCCCTGAGTGTACTCGAGCAATCCGAGTCACACCTACTTTGAATAAATCTTCACACTTTCAGATCAACCAAGACATTATGTGAGAGGGCATGCTTTTCAAGAACGCAGAGACTAGAGAGACGCAGATACCACTATGCACTCTTAAAGCGAGCTTAGCTCCCAGTGGTTGTACTGAATTAAATGTAGTGTTTATACCCAAAGTAGTTCAAACCACTCATGTTCCCCCTAACGATCTCAAAAACTCTTGCTATGCACATACGTAAGCGTAGCCTGAGCAACAGAAGCTTGTGCAACTCTGAGCACGCCTACCAAAGAGGAAAGGACGGCTTCCTTAACATCAAAGGAGCTTTCAACATTGTGACACTACCTAGATCATAAATTCTCTTAAAAAATTCGACATAGATGACTGCAGCTTTATCCACTTCATTCTCATCAATTGAGTAATAAACAACCTTTTGTCGCTGCTTCACAAGAAAAAGACCACACAGAGGAGCACATCAAGGAGATACAAGTATTACCTCTTTTCTCTTATGAAACCAAACCCTTAACGGGTTGCTTATCAAATTAGAGAATGCCAAAAGTGATGTTGTATCTTCTGCAGACGGCTTCATTCCTTATTTGTGAAGGAAACGCTTACAGACGCTCTTTAACATTTTTATGCATTAAGCTTACTCTACACCTGGACACGCAACTGTGGGCTTAGCGTTAGTCTGGCCAACACAGAACTAGTTCTCTTCACAGCGGGAATCAGGATACCGTGATACCGGCGTGTCCTTGAATTTCTTTAAAATTTCTTACAGACCAAAACAAAAGGAAAACCATCTTGGCCGTCCATCTACCCGTACAAGAAAACTGTGGACCCAAAGTCATGCACTAGACCTATACCCCGGTCAATACACCAATTCTCTGTTAATGCGTTGCCGTTTGGCGGACTACAAAAAAGGATTGACTTGAGCTTGTTGGAAAATATGCAACGGGTTGCCTGCATAAATATCATCGGGGCTTTAGGAACCTCCCCAACTGCTACCCTCTAAAATTGTTTGCCATTGCTACCCTTTGAAATTTCCAGCATGCACCTTACCACACGCTTATATGCTATATAAGGACCTCTGCATTAAGCCGAAGTCTCAGATATTCATCAGGCTGGTGCTTGGTTCAGCACGGGAATCCAGCACTCTCGACAGACATTGCAATACGCTTAGAAAGCCCAGTAGGGATCAGGTCTCTAACTTTTGGAAAAAAACAATTCGAGAGTTGCTAAATTGGCCAGACTCGAATCCCAAGGAACAAATAGCAGGTAGCTTGACAACGGCAACCCTTCAATGCCCTACACCAAACAATTGACATATTCTAAATGGCTCTCTAAGAATAGCCATCGATGTGCTCACCTACAAAAACTTTAACTTTGACGATCGTGTGTTCTTCTACCTCTCCATAAGTCTTATGTAACCAGCATAAAGTGCCGAAGACTAGAGGCATGAAAAAGCCATCCGAGATGCTGTAATTAATGTGATGGTTTTCAGCCGACCTTTCCGACAACTTCAGGTATTGGAAACAACTTGCCTACGAAGCAGCTCCGCATCAAGCGACGAGAGCGCCTCAGGAAAACGAAGAGCTTAAAAACCTGTAATGGAGGAAATGGAGAACTGGAACCTAGAAAACAATATTCGTTAATCTTACCAAAGGTATAAAAATCGTCCAAAGGCAACAAGACCCGAGTAGAGCAAAGGAATTTAGTAGCATAGGGGTATTCTGTTTCATAACAACGCGAGTTAAGTTGGAATGTGCCTCGCTCATGCTACTGTTTTACAATACCTAAGTGGCGATACAGTACTGAGCGAACCTGGGCCTCCACTAACAAACTTCTCCAGTCGGTGGCGGTCCCTTTCTACGTGTGCGAATCACCTATGTAATGTGAAGTCTTCCTTACTGCGTTGTTCCTCCGGGTTAGATTTAAAGACTCTGCGAACTTGAGCATTGGTGTTCATTCACCCTACATACCCTAGCCATCCCATGCGACTGATGCTCAGTTTTCTAGGTCGATGCTCGTATATTTCGCCGTTGAATCTACTCCTCCAACGCCAACGGGACCGAATGTCTTACGAAGAATTTTTCTTTTGAAACGACCGAGGATATCTTCATCTGTTCCATGATACAGTGACATAAAATCGGACTGGGATGGTCAAGGTTTTATTTAAAGTTGACTTCTTAGCCCAAAAAAACAGCGTTTGACAAGATTTATCCTTCGTTTTATTTCTTTGAGGTGTTGCTGGTAGAATTAACAGCAGAGTCAAGGTGATGTTCTGTCCAATATGTCGATGGACACACTACCATTCTTATTGACAGCATATACGATACTTGGCCTTTCCCTCGGCTAAACCCATTTTGGCAGCTTCCATTTCGATACTAGCGAGCGCACGGGTGACTGCCTGCAGACTTTTGAAAGAAAGTGCCTCCAGTGCCGGCTCCTGAGTTCCTCACAATTCTTTCCGATATGATGTTAAAGAAGTCACCTGCCAGAGCTTCACCTTGTCTCGACTAAGTCTTCTATCTTGACGATCGATGGAAGGATGGTGGGTATCGATTTGGACTTCTACAATTTTCTCCAGAATCTGCCGGGGTGTAAATGTTAGACTTTCCTGGAATGAAACCATTCTAATAGGAGCCAGTAAAGTTGTTAACGAATGGTTTCAGAGGTTCGCACAATATGGCAAATAAGATCTTGTACGCAATGTTGATAGTTGACGCAGATGAAGGTGTCTGCTTTTCTGTGTGTCAGCAAACGATGCTGCAATTCCATTCATCAGATATTCACTCCTCTGATCATATAAGAGAATTGGTGTATGCTCTCCACAAAGTCACTTTCAGCAGCTTTGAGTACCCCAGCCGATAAGCCTTTAGTTCCAGCAGGTTTCTTGAATTCAGGCTTAGATAAAACTTCCATACGTTGTTCCGTGAGTGCAAACTCTCAATATCTTCATTGGAGCGCTTCTCGTCATAATTTTTCGTCTTCTAGAGAAGCCGATGTTTTTGCCATTTCTTTTGGTCGTAGAGCTCACGAGCGGCTCTCGTCCTTTTCTGAAGCGCCGCTTTGTATTTTTTTCGTTTAACCTTGTCGGTTAAACCAGTTGCGGCGTCTCTGATGGCCCGTGGCAATTGTTCTTCGGTAATTGGTGCTGGCGGCATAGGATTTGAGAGCTTTCGAGATACACACGCGTTCGGCAAAGATTCTGTCGGTCTCTTGCGAGATTGCAACTTTTCTTTGTTATATCTTCTCACAGCAGTTCTTCTTTGTTGTGGCGCTTGGAAAATCCGCTTTCCGTCGTTGGCTGCAACAAAGTGGTGATCCGAGTCAATGTTGGCTGCCTGCAAGGTTTGAACCTCCAGAATGCTGCAGACATGTCCTAGGTCGATCGCAAAATGATCAATTTGAATAAGCGTTTTATGACCAGAAGATAGCCACGTCCTCTTATGTATGAGGAAACCCTGTGCTTGCCGTAGTGATATTTCGTCCCGCCGCAAAGCGGATAAGCCAAAGACAGTTGGCTGACTTGACGTCGTGTGCGCGATGCTTACCAACTGTCCTACCAATCCTCCTATCCTCCTTTCCTCCTATCCTCCTTTCCTATCCTGGCGTTAAAATCATACTTAGGACATTGCTCATAACATATGTATTGTCGAGGAGCTCGCAGAAATATCCTTTTTGGTGACGGCGTCCTTGTCTTCCGTGGGAGCATGGGCATATATTAGGTTAACAAATTTAAACTTGATGCGAATTTTGTTAAGACGTTCCCTCACGTGTCGGAATCTCAAAACGTGTTGCAAAAATCTGGCGCATATGACAAGTCAGCACCCGAATAAGCGCTGATTTTTTCCCTATAGCAATCACCATGCTCCATCCTTCCCATCACACTTCCTGGATGTATATCTGCGTGAAACCAGTCAAGGGACTCTGCTAATTGCTGGCTGTACATGGGATGCGAATGGTCCCAACATTCCACTTGCAAATCCGAACGTCGTTGTACTTTAATCGTGTGCCAGTGCCGCCAACAGTGGATCCGTTATTATCCCAGATGTTAGCTAGGTCGTCACATTTCTTGTCTCTTCCATATAGGGTTGTGAGCCCTATGATGGTGTAGGCTAGGATTATGCTACTTGTCAAGCACGTACTTTCCATTTTAGCCTGAATGAACAAGGATTTACTCATGCTGTTACCAGTGACCACCACTGGGAAGTTAGGCAAGCACTTCGCTATGAACTTAATTTTTGCGTTGTTGGCCCAATCCAAGTTATAGGACAGTCAGCAGTTTCCTGAACAATCACCACGCAGATTGCGTTAGGTTTAAAAGGCTCGCGGTGTTATTCAATAAAATGATGAAGGCCGATCGAATGTCTAACCAGTGGAAGGAGAGTGTAGAGATTACATTAATAAAAAATGATTAAATTATCGAGAAGAAAAAGACGCTCGCACAGTATTCAATCAAATTCCAAAAATCAAGTCTTTATTTTACACTGAATTCTATCTTCCTACGTTTGCACTGTCATAAGCAAGGTTTTTTCAGTACTTCGTTTACATAAAAGTTACATTTACATTTGTAAGGATTTTTGCAATGTTAAAACCGCCACAATACTCCCTCCTACGATATGTCTCTTCGTATGTTGAATTTGACTCTTCTTCCAGAACGGGTTCTATATTCCTGTGTATTGGCGTCAGCTGTGATTGTTTGTCGCACGTCAGCTGTTGTTGTTTTTTCTTCATCCTCTATTGTCAGATGTGCAGCTTTCAAACGATCGATGGATATTTTTTTTTTGCTCGTTGTTTACATCTAATGTGAAGTATTTATCCGCTCGATCCAAAACGCGAAATGGGCCTTCGTAGGGGGTTTGAAGCGGTTTCCTGACAGCATCAGTTCGCACAAATACGAATGGTGAAGTTCGAAGTTCCTTCTCGACGAAAACTGTGCGTGTTGAGTGGTTACTCATTGGAGATGGCCTCAGTGACTTCATTGTGCTTCTGAGTTGTTTGACGAATTCATGTTCCTGGATTTCCTTTGAGTTGTCCACAAAAAATTCACCAGGCAGTCGCATTTGACTCCCATAAACCATTTCAGCAGGGGATGCTTTTAAGTCCTCTTTAGCCGTCGACCTGAATCCGAGTAGAATCATCGGTAGTACTTCTGTCCAACGTTCGGTGTTGTGGCATTTAATTGCAGTCTTCAGCGCGCGGTGCCATCGTTCTATTATGACATTTGATGAGGGATGATACGCGGTCGTGCATATATGTTTCGTTCCCACAAGTCATGTTAAATCTCTAAAGAGCTGTGATGTAAATTGTCGTCCTTGATCCGTGGTAATGCGTAGTGGTACTCCAAATCTTGGAAGCCAATTCGAGTACAGCGTATGTGCAACAGATTCAGCTGTAATATCCACCATTGGATATGCTTCCGGCCATCGGGTGTATCTGTATATACACGTCAAACAATAACGAAATCCGTTTGAAATCGGCAGCGGGCCCACAATATCCATGTTGATATGCTCGAATCTTTGTTTCGGGAGCGCAAAGCATCCAATTGGAGACTTATTGTGACGCTGTATCTTCGATTTTTGGCACGCAACACATAACTTCGCCCATCGCCGACAATCTGCATTAATCGAAGGCCAAACGAACGTCTCGGAAACCATCTTTGCTGTTTTGTTGATGCCGGGGTGGCTTAGCCCATGAAAACTCGTAAAAGCTATTTTTCGAAACGCTTCGGTTAAGTAGGGACGCAGCATTGCTGTAGAAGTATCGCAGTAAATTTTTCTGGTTGTACCTGGAACAATAAAAGGCTTTAATTTAAGTGAATTATCAGATAATAAAATTTTTTGTAAGTGTTCATCCGCCTCTTGCGCTTTGGATAGCAGTTCATAGTTAACAGTGGCAGGTATCTGGATTGCCTCAACACATGAGAATGTATCGGCAACAATGTTTTCGCGTCCAGGAATAAACCGAATGTCAGTAGTGAACTGGCCAAGAAAATCCAGGTGCCGTAACTGCCTCGGCGGTGCCTTATCCAATTTTTGTTCGAACGCATAAGACAACGGCTTGTGGTCCGAAAAAATAGTAAATTTCCGTCCTTCCAGCATATGCCTAAAATGCCTCACGGACTTGTAAGCGGCAAGTAGTTCGCGATCGTACGTGCTGTAGGTAGTTTGGGCAGGTGTTAATTTTTCCGAATAAAAACCCAAGGGTTGCCATGAATCGTCACTTGCGAGTTGCTGCAATGTCGCTCCTACAGCCTTTTCCGATGCGGCGACCATTAGGGCTAACTGCGAATCTGTCCTGGGGAATGCTAAAAGCGTAGCATTTCCCAAATCGCTTTTGCACTGATGGAAAGCTGTTTTGGCCTCCTCGGTCCATTGAACTAGGGTTTGGTCGTTCTTCTTGTTGCCTTTAACGAGTTGGCAAAGTAATTGTTGATTTTCGGCTGCTTTTGGTATGAATCTTCGATAAAAATTGAGCATTGCGAGGAATCTTCGGAGCTCGCTTACAGTTTTAGGATACGTGATATCCATAAGGGCTTCGACTCGATGTGGTGGTGGACGTGTTCCATATTTGTCGATTGCGTAACCCAAGAACGTCACACTTGGCTGGCCTATCATGCACTTCGAAATGTTCACTACTAGTCCATTCTCGCGTAACTTTTGAAACAAACGACGGAGGTGGTGTTCATGCTGCTCAGTGTTGTCGGATGCCACGAGGATGTCATCTAGTTAGGCGTTTGCGAAGTCGAAATCTTTTAAAACTTCATCCATAAATCTCTGAAAGGTCTGCCCAGCATTCCTCAGGCCAAAAGTCATTCGTACAAATTCGAACATGCCGAATGGGGTGGTGCTGGCCGTCTTGGGTATGTCGCTTGGCTCCACTGGTATCTGATGGTAAGCTCGCTTTAGATCTATTTTCGAGAAAATCTGCTTGCCCTCTAGTGTGTGAGTGAAGTCGTGGATGTGTGGGATTGGTTAACGGTCGGGTTCTGTTACCGCGTTGAGGCGTCTAAAATCACCACACGGTCTCCACTCACCATTGGATTTTTTGACGAGGTGAAGAGGAGCAGTCCAAGGACTGCGGGACGCGCGGCAAATACCTTGTGATACCATTGCGTGAAATTCTTCTTTGGCAGCTTTCAGTTTTTCTGGGCACAAACGGCGTGGGTGACAGAAGAGCGGTGGACCTTTCGTTACAATGTGATGAGTTACCTGATGACGGGCTTTGGTCGGCGATAAAGTGCTTCGTGTAATGTCCTTAAACTCGTAAAGAAGCTTCTGAAATGGCAGAGATTTATCGATTGTAGATAGGTTTTTTATTACCTCATTCCCGTTTGCTAAGTTGCAGCAAGATGCGACTTGCGTTTGGCAATCAAATAGTTTTTTTCGTCGTAAGTCGACTTGTAGGTTAAAGTGCTGCAAAAAATCTGCACCGAGAATGGGTTGGGTAACTTCAGCGATTGTGAATAACCATTGAAAAGGTCGTCTCAGTCCAAGGTTAAGCGTGAGTAGTTTTTCTCCGAAGGTTTTTATTGCAGTTTTATTCGCCGCGTAGAGAAAAGTTCGGTTGTCTGGCAGGTTGCGTTGGTTTCGAGTTGGTGGTATGACAGAAATGTCGGCTCCGGTGTCAACCAAGAATTTTAACTTAGTATTCGTGTCGATGATGAAGAGTCGGCGGTTTGCGATTAAACCTCTGTCGTTTACCGCCGAATGTGACAGAGATTTTAGTTTTCCGAACTGTGTTTGCATGGTGGGCGACATTTAAGAGCTTCGTCGCCATATTTCTTGTGATACCAGCAGATATTTGTGTCGGATCTTTCTGAAGAAGTGTGGCGAGCTGACCTCGTGAATTTTCTCGTACGGGAACGATTGCGTTGATGTGGATAGCGCATAAATGCTGTTTTTATCTCTGATAACTGGCGCGATAGTTCTGCTACTTGCGATTCTAGAGAACTAGTTCGAGATGGAGTTGTGGCCGTTGTGCACTCGGATATTTGTGAGATGTCACTTACTTCGACGATTTTGTCTGCTAGAGTAGCCATCTGTTGCAGACCTTCCATGCTTATCGAAATGATGCTACGTACGTTGAAGCCAAATTGATTTAAGCATTTCCTCGTTCATGTTTGCGCCAGCTAATTTGCGCATTTCTCGCAACAGTTGTGATGGTCGCATGTCGCCGAGTTCCACATCTTGGAGAAGTTTTTTAATTCGTTTTTGTTCCGAGTCGGCGAATTGTTCGATAAGCCTCTGATTCAGAGTTTTATACATGTCCGACGGGGGTGGGTTTAGAATTATGTCGGAGACATATGAAAGGACGCTGCTCTCTATTGCCGCAACGACGGTATGGTATTTCGTATCGTCTTTTGAGATTCCTGCTGCGAAGAATTGGGATTCTACTTGCGCGAACCATAGCTGTGGTTTGGCACTCCAGAACTGTGGAATTTTTATGGAGACTCGGGCTATTTCTGAAGCTGCTGCGTCGGGAACACATGGTGAGTCGTTTTGACTTGGCGAAGTGGCCATTTTAAAAACGATGGGAAGAAAAAACAAATTGGACGAATTAATGTCAAAATATTAATTTGAAATAAGTTAGAATCTCGCTTTCCGTGTAAATTACTTGTCGGGGTCACCAATTATGTAGAGATTACATTAATAAAAAATTATTAAATTATCGAGAAGAAAAAGACGCTCGCACAGTATTCAATCATATTCCAAAAATCAAGTCTTTATTTTACACTGAACTCTATCTTCCTACGTTTGCACTGTCATAAGCAAGGTTTTTTCAGTACTTCGTTTACATAAAAGTTACATTTACATTTGTAAGGTTTTTTGCAATGTTAAAACCGCCACAAGAGCTTTCCAACAACTACCGATCGGTGAAATCAATGTCGCATACTACGAAAATATGAGAACCAGTTGCAGACAGTTGACGGCGGAATATTATTAAACTCCATGGCAGTCAATGTGCCCTGTGGGATTCAAAGTTTACGAATAATGATGGAAAACCACCGCGAAGCCTCGAAGGATCTGCATATCGTCGTCATCAACTTCCAAAAAGCAATCGACAGGGTTCCCAGAGATCTTACTTGGACGCCGCATGAATGATATGCAACATGTACGTTGACTTTAAAACGAAAGTTATATGCACTGCAGGAATAACCGGAGATTTCGAAGTCAAAGTTGAAGAACACCAAGGCAGTGTACAAAGACTGTGCCTTGTGCAACATTTTATATTGAAGCAGCGCGTCATTGAGTTCGAAACAATTTCTCTGCTTTTCCTGGACGATAGTGGCAAGGACTTGACAGCTCATTAAGCAGCTGACATTTATTTAGAGAAGTCATCGTGCCAAATGTTTTGGGAAAAGTGCTTGCCCGCTTGTACGCTAGTTGCGGCAGAAATGCTGGCTTTTTGGTATTATTGCCACTGGTCTTCAATAGATTAAATTGGACTTTTGTGGAGATTTAAGGTACGGGACCGTAAAGTTTTTGGCGCTTTGTTGTGTTTGCAGCCATCCAACATAGCATTTTCTGTTGTCGTGGAGTCTAATATATCCATAGACACATCTTGGCTGCAACTAAGCAATGATGGGCGCTAATGTTCGGACATCTATGGTGTTGATGGTGTACCTTGCGAGACATGATAAATTTGGTTGACGGTTTGATAAGCATGTCGGTACTATATCCGTGATACTGTGGTATCGGCGAACAAATGAGCTGTTCAAAGTTCAAACATATCAAATGCAGATCCGAACATCGTTGTAATATTTTTATTCCACATCATTAGTTGCTTTACAACAGAAGGATTTACACCTAATTGGGGAATTAACCCTACGAACAACCACCACTCTGGAGAACAAGACCAGCCACTAAACCGCTTCGGGCATATAAGAGCTGCTGTTTACCCACTGAAGGACCATCTGTAACAATGAAAAAACTGAAAAACCTCAGTTCCCTAAATGTTGAAGTAGCCACTTTTTTTTCCTGTCGGAATAGAGCTAGTCCATTGCACTGCTCGCAAGTTCGTTTTAATGGAACTTCTCAGTCTTTTGAAGAAAGACGAGTAAGCACTTCAGTGGGGAAGTGCCTACAGTACCAGCACCCACCAAGTCAACGCCGACTACCTGCAACCTGATGCGAGCATGCGGAGATGCTGTGTCGTCATCAGTAAGTCACAGTAAGTCACAGTAAGTACCGTCACAGGCTGTTGTATCACTTACGCCCAGCACATTTAAGTGGTTAACAAAAGTGTAGTGCCCCATCATGACGCCAGTAAGCATCCTACAAAGGAACAGCATAAAGGTCGGTTACCTGTTAGAGACGTCTGGTCTGCCGGCAATCTGGAGAGTCATGCCGTCTGCAGTTGTGCTCAAATGAAAGCCAACTGCCAATGGCAACCCTAACCGAGGATGCAGGCAGACCTAACGTACGTTCGGGTCCTGACAACTCTCCTCCGAGCCTTGAGTAACAAGTTCATCGGCGATTTCATTTCCCGCTACCGCATTTTGACCGTGGACCCAAACGAAGCTATCGCTACAGATGCAAATGGAAATGCTTCGCCTACTCCACTGGTTCTTCACAATATAATTCGTTGCCATCAAGATTTCGTATTTATATCTCCACTTTGAAGATAGACGCAAGCTTTCCTAACGAGGAGTGGAATCTAACCTTGTCGTCCTCCAGAAAGACACCAGTGTCGCATCTTATATCGGTTTTGGAACCACCCGTGAAAACCTGACTACATTTATTTCCTGGCTCAAATTCTGGTCGAAAATAGTCTTAAGCACAGAGAAAGTCTGGTGGCATTGCATCAAACGGCATGTTATAGACCAGAGTCATAAGGCAGTCTTCGCGCAAGCTCATCAAATCTCTAGCACGTATTGCACCACAGACCAGTTCCTTTTGAGAGGTAAGTACCGATCCCACCGTTGATTCAGCTAAGCAAATGTATACGGCGTACGTCCTTTTTTTGAGGTTCAGTCAAATCTGTTTCCTCTTTTTCTCCTGGTCAACAGTCGTGCTATAAGTTTGCCAAATTAAGCCTGGTTTGACGAGACCAGTACACGCAAGCCATCGCGATGAGGGAAAATGAACAGAATGCCTACTCTACTTGTACAGTACTCATCCACCCTTGTCGCTTGGCATTTAATTGATTTAAAAACCCGAGATTCAATCTCTACTAATGTGGTAGCTGGAAGCAATGATCTAGCATTCGGTTCATTGAATTAGAACTTTCAAGAATAGTGCTTTGTCTTTGCAATAACTGTTTTCTATCTAGATTCATAGAAGAACAGGTATCCTTCCCGATGCTATACCCTCTTGGTTCCCCTAAAATGATGCTGCATAGTTCAGAAGAAAGGGCAAGCGAAAGTTGATTTATGAAATTTACTTCGTATCGAAAAACCCTCATCCAAATCTAATCCTTTAAGAACTCGAAAGCATTCATCCCAGAGCTACACCACCAACCAAATCAAATTCCAAACGTCCGTCGATGGCGAGCGCTACCAAGGATTTTATCAATCCACATGAATCCCTGCGATTATACTTTCGGTACATGAAATAATTTGCACATAAAATCAACTTAAATTAACGCTTAATTATTTCATTACTGGATTATGCATGGATGACATGGATTCCAGAGCGGGACGCTGCTCTCAAAATACACATTATGGTACACCCATGCAAGGCATGTCTAAATAGGTGCACCAAACCGCTACCGGTACCCATTGTGCGGGTTGGTATTTAGTGATTTTTTTACTGGCATAACCTTAGATGCATACACACTGAGTCACAAACAGGAGCTCGCCATAAATAGGCGATAGTGTGGTGGTTAGGCGAGGTAATCCTTTAATCAGAAAATCACACCATTACCAGGACGAAAATTCAATAAAACGGATCAAATAATTAATTTAGTATTTTTCCGCGAAATTAATTTGTGCGGTTTTTCAGAGTGAATCACTGACAATTGTGCGAGAGGATGATTTTTAAATGGGATCCAGTCCCTAGTCCTAGTCAGAGTCCTAGTGCTAGTAGTCACCCAGTCCCATTGACAGTTTCTATTTCGGTTTCAGTTCTAGTGTTTCAGAACGAAAGCACAAAAATGCCATTCGCTGGTGGAGAATAGGATTTTCCACCGCAACGCGTGTGTTTAAGTGTCGTGAATTAATCGGTTCAAGACTGGGAAGCAGAATCCTCTCTAACTTACCACACTCTGTTGGAGGAGGAACTATCTGGAAAGCAGATAAAGCTGATGATGGTTTGGTCCTAAGCAACTATTCGTATTCGTATTCGTATTCGTATTCGTATTCGTATTCGTATTCGTAGTCGCATTCGTATTCGTATTTCTATCATTCAACTTAACTCAAATGTGCGGGTTTTTCCAGTTTACAGACTCTGAACAACTTTTCCTGAATAATGTCCTTAATCCTTTTTAGATTGAATTTTTCTTATTTCGCCCGTTCGGTGGGGTATTCGTATTTGTGTTTGAATGGGAGATTGTTCTTGACAATGGGCCTGTGGATGTTCAGATGTTCAATGGGTCGGGTTGTTGTTGCTGGCAGGAAATCGTGAATTTAGACGAAGCATTAAGTTGATCCGGTCCTAATGCCACTTCGACCATTGGTTCTTAGATTATGAAAGCGGGATAAGCGATGGACGAGTGAGTGATTCATTTTAAAGTGTTTCTTCTGTGTGAATAGTTACTGGTTTGGATTAAAGACGTCAATAAAGATGGCCATTCTGGGACGACTGAATGTCAATTTATTCTATGGCCAGCAAGCTTAAATTGAAAATTAGATGTATTGTGAAATGTTGCCCCAAGTAAGTGAAATTGAATTTTTACGGTCCGTCATAAAGGAGATACTGAGGTTTGAGAGTTTTTGCAGACAGACTTAACTTGGAAGCGCTTACGAGTATATAAAAACTTAGAGTGTAAAGTGTATAGGCTGTGTATTCGCGCCTTCTCTGCTAGATAGGAAGGCCATAATAATGCCCAAGGTTCCTTAGAAAGACCTTGTTAACTATGTACGCATATATGAAACCATAGAGAAATTCCTTAAGGTATAAGTCCCGAAACCAGCAATTACCTTTGCATAAAGGAGCTGCAGAAGAAATTTCGCAAGTCAGATTAGCAGTGATGACTGCTTTCAGACTCTTGACCTGTTGACTCTCTTTCAGGGGTACTCTAACATATTCAAATCCCATTGGGTCAGCGGCAGCAGTCATAACCTCGTACGCGATTACTCTCACCGTCAGTCCTGGCCCTTCAAATTGAGGTTACTCAACAGGTTAGCTACCCGGCAGTGGCTACACAATAACCGAAAGCTTCGGATATAGATCACACCACTGTTGAAGACCGATGCTACTCGAAGGAAGTAAATCATTTTGAGTACTGCACCAGGTGTGATTGGTGCCTTAATAGACCACATGCAACTTAATAAGTCGCGAGAATCCTAGATTGCTATAAAGCAGATCTTACTGCTATCCAACAAGGGCGATAGAGTGGATCCAGTGTAAGAAGGACGAAAACCGCGGCATATACTGCGGTAATTGCTACCCAAAAGACAAGCCGCGGCTATTTGAATGCGATTTTGTCATTAGAGTTTTGAGTTTCAGGCGTGCGAACGAGCGCTTCATAACAATACGCTTTTTAGTGTAATTAGCCACCATCAGCCCGATATGTGATGGAACAAATGTATTTCTTATGAAATCCTCGGCAAAACATGTTCTAAGCATAATGTTGAAATCGTCCTTGGCTATGAAAGGAGGACATATTTGGTACCGCAATCGGTAAACACAGCCTGTATGATTTCCCCTGCGACGACTAATTAAGAATTATCCACTTCGCTTCAGCACGAAATGTAATCATAGCAAGCATACGGTTCCCGTGCTTCGACATCCATAAATGGACCCATCGGTTCATGCAAGGTCCAGCTGCAGTATTTTGGATGATCGAACGTTTCGAGGATCTAAACTTGAATCGGAATGCGGATATACCTAGTGACACTAATAAGAAGAAATACTGTGAATAAATTGGACATTGGAAGATTCCATTCGCAGGAAACAACCAAGGTCACTACCTTAAGTATTCCTAAACCTCGCTCAACGTCCTGCAGCCGCCAATATTTTGTCCCCAAACCAATGGAAAAGCTCCTATTAAGGGATCAGAAATGCCCCTTCTGATGTGTTCGGTATGGCTCGACCACTGCTCCGAAACCCTTGGTTTGACGACGAACTCCGGGTGGCGCATGTTGAGCGGCGCTGCAAAGGAAGACTAGCGCGACTAGTGAGCTATACGAGCACAAAATGAAGGACTAACACCGTCTTCTCAGGAGAAAGGAAAATAGAGCGCGAGTATCTTTCTCTGCGATATCGAGGAAATTGATTGATTGATGCTACGAGTATGTCAGGAAGAAAAAAGAACAAAACAATATGGTAGTTCTACAAATACAAACAGAAGCTTATTAGGGAGAACAAGGGAACCTAGTGATACACACGCAGTGAGTGTAGACTATATAATAGCGATGACGTTCAACATTCCGCTGTGAGGCAGAAAAAAAATACTAAATCTAGGCTATGATGGGCAACAATTCCGTCCACTCAACCTCGAGGAAGTGAGGATAACGATATCCAAACTCAAGTCCAACGAGGCCCGCTGGTACTGGCGCTTAGACACCGATATGTTCCAAATGGCGGTAATGACTTCGTGAAGAGCATGTACGGAATCATTTTTAAAATATAGAATAAAGGAGGTATGAAACCTCAGCAGGACATAGTCTGGTCTACAGTAACTATGCTTATGTTGATATGATTAGTTCATATCACTTTGGTTTGAGCCCTGAATCAACCAAATTTTAACATTACAGTTGAATTTCAAATCGCAACCCACTATACAAAGTTTATACGAAGTCATGTCCAATTTTGGCATACCTGCTAAACTCGTCCAGCTTTAGAGGATCACCGTTTAGAAAGCTCGCTGGTCGGTAATGATTTTACTGAGACATTTGATGTCTCGCTTCCCACAAAAAAAATCAACGGTCACGTAGCTTGTCTTCGAGAATGGATGCCCAACGTCGACAACTTGAAGGTAGCCAAGAAATTTGAGGAGTAACTCTTGTCAATTGTTGTTATTTTGGGCTTAAAACGTATTTAAATAGCAGCACCCTCTCTAGGAGAACTAACATATCGCTCTAGAAAATATTGATCGTCTCAGTCCCTTCTACGGCGCAGAGGCATGGGCTTTATTAAAAACTGGATGAGAAGGCACTTCTCCATTTTAAGAGAAAACCTACTGTCCTGACTGCATCGAATTTTAGTGGATGACAGTAACATAAACTTAACTAAAACAGTCAGAACTTATTGGCTAAAATGGTTGAGACATATAGGGGGGATGGACACCAACGCTTCAGCTCCGAAAGTTTTTAAATCTATCAGAGATGAACTACTGACTTTGACCCAGCTTAACTAGAGATTGAATCTGTAGGAGCAATACAACAAAAACAGCACGACAAAAACCAAAATAATAAGAGCGGTGTTTCCGATTAAAGATCTTTATTGCAACTAACTTATTGGTTTTATAAAATTTGGCTTATCGAATAATAGCATTGAATACATACAGGATTATTTTTAACAAAACGAAAAGTAACGTTAGCCCATCGAAGCATCATCAACAGATTTACAAACTGTATGAGATGTACATAATGACAATATATAACAAATATTATAAATATTAAACGATAATGTGCCAGCATAGGGTGGTCAACCGGACGAATCACATTTAAACTTTCTTAAAAAAAAGTGCTTTGAACCGAATGTTCCCAGAAGAACCTTACAACTCGTTCATCCTGACTATAAATCGGCCCCGATTTTTTCACCGTATGCATTGACACTTACACTATTTTTTTCTTTTATTTAATACATTTCAAAATCAAGAATAATTAAAGTCGATACAATTTTTCGAAACTTGGTAATTTTATATGTGTACCAAAACAGGACTTAATGGTTTAGTAGTTCATCAAAAGTCGTTACAAATTATGCTCTGTACATATCTTCAAAATATTCAAATTCATTTATTAATGGTTCGTAATAATTATAAAAATACAAATTAAAATTTAAACAAAAACAAATAGATACAGATATTACCGCAAAAGATATATAATAATAATAACATAGATACATATAAATATTCATACGTTAAAACATAAATGTGTAGGGTAAAAAATGGACTAATACTTACAAAAAGGAACTGAATTAATATGATGTCCAAACTTCTTATTGCGGAATGATATATGGTTTCATATTCTCAGGAGATGCAACTCCTTCGTACTTGTTTCTTGAAATTTTCAAATTTTCTATGTCTTTAATTAAGTACCTGTCATTTGGGAAAATCTTAACAACCTCAAAAGGACCTTTGTACTTAACTATGAGCTTTTTATTTAAACTGGGTGTATTTACAACGTTTCTTATCAAAACGTAATCACCGACTTTGTAAGAAAATGGTTCACTTTCCTTAGATAGCATTGGAATGAGGCTTCTGTTGATACGCTCCACCTGACCATTTGACTGCGGTGAACAAGTTGCCACCTTAATGTGTTGTATGTTATAGTTGTTACAAAAGCTCGCGAAATCTTCTGATGTAAAGCAGCTACCTCTATCAGAAATCATGCGGGTGGGCTTAATATACACGGAAAAATATGACTTTAGACACTTGACAACTTCTAAGGTGCTGGTACCCTTCACTGGTATAGTCTGGTGAATTTTGAAAACCCATCGCCCCGACGAGGGTGATGGACCAAAGTGGTCAATATGGATAGTCTCAAAAGGTTTGTCACCTTTAGGGATGCTGTGCAAAACACCTTCCTTTTTCCCCGATACTGAAGAGAAATGCATGCATTTTAGACAACTGTTTATATAGTTTTTCTTAAGAAATTGTAACACTTTTCTACACCGGTGTGGCAAAGGGCTTCATGATGCGTCTGCATAGCGTTCCTTTCCATTTGCGATGGAACGCAAAACAATATTTTATGATCAAGCTTACGATAAACAAGGCCATTGATCATTTCGTATAGAGAACTTTCCCGTTTCTTTAACATGTGAACCAACTTTCTTATAATAGGATCCATCTGTTGGGATGCCGATAAAACATGTTCAAAAGAATCAGACTCAATAATAAGGACATTATGAGCGTCAACATGACCCATCCTTTTACCATCTCTATGTTCAATAACAAAGTCGTAATCCTGCAGCTCTAAGGCCCAACGAGAGATCCTGGGGTTTATTAACTTTTTGTTAAGGGTAAGCGTTAGTGATTTACAATCAGTAATAATCTTAAATGTTATGCCCGTTAGATATATCCTGAATCTCCTCAGCGCATAGATAATGGCTAAGGTTTCTAACTCATATGAGTGGTATTTAGATTCTGAAGCTGTAGCACGTTTTGAGAAAAATAAGACAGAGTGAAAGCGCTTATCTTCTTGTCGTTGTACCAGCACTGCACCAAATCCCAAGTTGCTTGCATCGCAATGCAACTCAGTCTCAGCGTGGAGATTGTAGATACTGAGTAATGGAGCGTTAACTAATTTATGTTTTAAAACTTCAAAAACTGATAATTCTGTATCACCAAAACTAAAAACAGTGTCTTTTTTGAGAATATCGTATAACGGCTTTGCCAAAATTGAAAAGTCCTTTATAAGTTTTCTGAAATAAGAACATAATCCCAAAAATGAATGCACTCCCTTGACATTTGTAAGTACAGGAAATTCAGAAACAGCTTTTAGGCCGTTAACGTTACCTATTCCATTACTAGAGACTTCGTATCCTAAATAGGTTATAGTTTCAAACATAAAAAGACATTTGTCATAACGCAATTGTAAGTTCTTGTTTCTTACTACATCCATAACCTGTTTTAATATGTCAAAATGTTCTTCCTTTGTTTCGGTAGCAATTAACAAATCATCAATGTAAACAAGAAGTTTTCCAGATTGAATCAGTACTTTAAATATAGAATTTATAAACCGCTGAAAGACGTTAGGGGCGTTTTTCAGCCCGAATGGCATGCGTAAGTATTCAAACTGGCCCAGAGGTGTAATGAAAGACGTATATTTAATTGAGTCTTCAGACATTTTTACATGATGAAAACTGCTCTTTAGATCGAGGAGAGAAAAATATTTTTTCCCCCTTAACCGATCCAAATGATCCTCTATCAATGGTAGCGGAAAATTGTCTTTGACCGTAAGCTTGTTAATTGACCGAAAATCAACACAGAGTCGCAATTCTCCTGTTTTCTTTTTAGCTAAAACAATTGGGGACGCGAAAGGAGAACTGCTTTCACGAATAACTTGGTTTTTAACAAGATCATCTAAAATTGTTTGTAATTTCAACTTGTGCATGTATGGCAGTCGTCTAGGTGCACAATAACAAACAAATTTTGAATCATTCAACGTAATTCGCATTTCGTACTCGCAAGACTCATATAAAAACTTGTTGTTTGAAATTTTGCCAATAACTAGATTTTTAATTTTATCACTATCTTCAAAACACAAACTTGGATTTATATTAAAATTATCCTTTTCATCGCGGTCATCGTATGTATCAATATTAAGAACTTCTATAATACTATCGTCAATGTTGCTATCGTTATCTTTTTCTTCAAAAATTTGTTTATTTTCTAATGTCAATTTAATTTTACTTTTTTGCAAGAAATCTCTACCCAACACAACTATGTTTTTCATAGAATCATCTTTAACGATGAAAAGACATAAATCAATATATTCATTGTTAATTTTAGTTTTACAAGGCACTTTGCCAAAACTAACCAATTTACTGTTATTTATACCTACATAATCATCCATGGACGGTTGATGTCGTCAGATATGGTGGAATGAATTTTCGCTGCACAAAACTTATGGGGCTTCCAGTATCGATCATGGTCATCGCATCCAATGTCGTGCAGGCAGCTCCGGAATCATCATGAAGGAATTTACTCGTATAGGTAACAACTCCATGAAAGTTATGCAGGAATGACTTCTGATTTTCCTCAGCTGGTTCTGAATTTTGTAGAACCATTATTGATGTTCGTTTTGGACAGTCTTTAATGATGTGTCCTTTCTGCCCACAGAGAAAACACGAACCTCATTCTCGGCCTGACTTTGGACAGTTAGTGGCTTAATAACCGTCTTGTTGTGAAACTGTACTGCAGTTTTTCCTTGCGGTACCGATTTTATGAAACTAGTACTCAGAGTTGGTGGATGGGCATCAAGTTTCATCTTCTCATGTCTCCATAAGACACTTTTCAGCTCCAAGATGGTATTAGCTGTAAACAGCATCTGCTTGTTGAATGTCAAATCAGGCATTCCTTTCACAATATAGCCGATAATGTCTTGCTCTTCTATGTTGGCTGAGGCAGCGATCTCCTGCATTGTCAAGACATACTGCTGAAAGTTTTCCTCCTTAAGCTTCTTCCGCTTGCGTAAAGCATCGTGGACATCTGTAGCGGTAACGTGCTGGTGAAATTCTGCAAGTAGAGCTGCTTTCAACTCGTTCCATGATCGACAAGACGTAGATCTTAGGTACAGTTTTGCTGTTCCCATTAAGAGTCGTTGCGCGTATACAAAGCACTTGGAATCATCGAGTTTGTACACGGGTGGTCGTGGCTCAAGTGGTAGTGTGTTGGCTTCCAAATCGGAAGGTTCGGTGTTCGAATCCCAGCCCCGTCAGAAAGACATTCTTTTTTTTAGGCAACTTAATTCTCGTAAGACGAATGGTTGCCTCTAATACAATAACAAGTCCAATTACACTAATAATTTAGTCTCCCTATTAAATGTTGGATGCCACCCATGGAGCAAAATAACCACTGAGCCCAAAAATCTTTCTTTCTCTCTCTGTCCCATTTTCCTAAAAACTTAACACGTGCTCAGGCATTTTAAGTGTATTAATACCCACTTGAGTGTTAAGTTCTTTAAAAAAAAAAAAGGTGTTTTGAAGATAAGTTTTTTAACCAGGCAGTAATGGAATAGCTGTCGTCTCCAGAAAACTTAGTTAGGGACTCTTCAATGTCCCTAAAAGAAACCGTTTGCTGCACTACGTCTAATGGATTGCTTAACTCGACTAACCTAGCCCATCGAAGCATCATCACCAGATTTACAAACTGTATGAGATGTACATAATGACAATATATAACAAATATTATAAATATTAAACGATAATGTGCCAGCACAGGGTGGTCAACCGGACGAATCACATTTAAACTTTCTAAAAAAACAGTGCTTTGAACCGAATGTTCCCAGAAGAACCTTACAAATCTTAAACCGCTTTGAGAACAGAGCTTGATGATAGTCCCATTCCCTTTAATATAGGAAAAATAACTCAGACAAATTATCATTCAAGCTCCAATTGGCTCGCTTGACGATTCCTTCTGATTGGGCATACAGTGGCGCTGTCCTTGACTTTTCTTTGTCAATAAATTAGCTCACCTCTGTAAAGCCTTGATCGAGGCTCTATTGCTACACAAAATCAGCTTACACAGGTGTTGACAATCCCTTTCAATACGATCTTAATCTCCACGATAGGGATCACAATCCCAGTCACTAACTGAAATAATCCATGACAATGATGTTTTTTACTGCTTCGGGAAACGGGTCAAAGATGTTTCATTGAAACAGTGCCATTATATTGTTTCATCCTACTCTGAGGTTTAACCCTCAGGTCTTTCGCTGTAGCACTCCACCAATCTTCAATATCTCGCCTTGCGCTTAGTTTATAAAAGTGTTTTCGGGAAGGCACTATGCGGCGTCAAGCTTGCAATTCACAGCAGTTTTTTGTTTTTTTTTTATAATTAGAGCGCGCTCAAGGGGTTTGTGTACCCTTAAGGTGATTGTACACAGCGCGGGTAAAGGAAATTTAGGGAGAAAGAAAAAAGAGGTACCGATGTACATTGTCTTTAAATGTTTGCAAGTTATAACGACCAGGAAATATAGAGATCGGCAGGGCATTCTACTAGTATGACTACATTTCAATTGCTCCATTTTACTCCCTATTGATAACCACCGGGTCTCGTCAAACCGGGATTAAAAAACCAACTGCACTAAAATGTCCTGTGACGTAACGAAGCATCTACTTGATTTAGATGTGGATTTGGTGATCGAGAAGAAGTCAAGCAAGGCGTCTTTAACTTCCAGAAAAAAAACGAACGCTTCCTGACGATGACCAACAAGGGTAACCACGTTAACGCATTGGCTGTTTCCGTGCCATAGAGGAGAAAGATGGTAGTTTCAAAGAGGATAGATGATAGACAGTTTCTACTAGCTCTAAGAAGAAGTGAAGATCCTTTTAGACAAATTCAACGCAAGGTTAGGTAAGAAGAACATCTGTGGCTAACAACTTTGCGGCGGGAAAGAATTAAGTCGTAACTAGCAACTGGTTTCCATATTTCAACTTGCACAAAGGCACTTGCCTATGTCTAAGCTGTCCAAGAAGCCAACATTGTCCTGAATCACTACCTTTCTGTAGTGATTGAGGATACCTTCTTCATCGCCAAGCCAAGCAACACTGTAAAGAAATTCAACGTCAAGAAATGGTCATAGCCTTCGAAAATCGAGTATTTCTTCAACTTCCCTAAAGTCCGTCAGCATCAAGTGTCGAATACCACTGGCAAAAATGGCAGCAGCCATCAAAAAAGCATGTGATGGGTTGTGTTTCACCAGACCACCACAAAGAAACCGCTGATTTGAAGATGATGAGCTCATATGTAGCCAAATATGAGACAAAGAAGGCAAGAACTGATCGTTAACAATACATCACGGAGAAGTGATCAATGGACGTATTACACAGAAGCTATCTACTGCAGAAATGAGGATCGAAAGCCAAGGCATGCCAAGGCTATTAGCAGTAGAATCACATTCTACATCTTTCACATCTTTCGGCGATGATGACACAGATACCAACATCAGCCAGAATGCTGAATGAAGGGGCAATATTTCGGTCTACCTGATCTTGACAAAATAGGCTGAGTATATCTAAGTTCAAACCGAATAAGATTGCATGCGGAATGTTCTTCTGAAGGAAACCCTCTGAACTAAATCAACTGCAGACTTACATATCAAGCGCGAATGTGATTTTTGATCCCGTCTGCGTTGGTTGAATACCGACGTCAACTTTGGCATAAGAACTCGAATACAGAAGTTGCAATGGAATTTCAAAGAAAATGGACAGCAGTCTATTCAATCAAGATCTCACCATGGTTGGCACACAGGAATAGAAAGTGACCTCAACCAACTTGAAAAGCGTTCTTCTGTGGCTTTCCGGAAGCAATTCCATGACCTTGGACCAAGGCGCAACACATCAGTTTATGTTCCAACTGCGTATTTACATCCTCTCCTCAGCAGGTCTTCCTGGACTTGGAGCAAGTCCCATTGTCCCGGTGTCTCTTGCCAAACTAGAAACATAGCAAGTGTTATACTCTCCATACAAACCCTCAACTGGTTCAGTTTAGTACATTTGAATAGAGGCTCCTGACGATCGCAGTGTTCAAATTTAGTTGAGAGATAGTGTGTCTGCAATTGGGTGTAGTTTTATTTTGGATGTAGTTGTAGATGCTCTAGCTTGGCTCTTAAATTTGTGCGACCATTAAACTACTGCATGATCCGCCTTAAGAAAATAACCCCAGTCCATTAGAATAATGGACCGAGGACAGTGCAGTAGAGGAAGACCGTGACTTGGATGGCGCACGCAAGTTTAAGGGAATCTCTGCCATCTTAACTTGCGAGCTGGCTGGAGACGCTTATTGGTTGAGGCCGAGGTCCACCACGGATTGCAGCGCCACCTTAAGTAAGTAAGTCTCAAAATTGTTGGCATCTACGTCCAAGATGAATTTCTCCGGAGAGGAGTTATTTTAAACAATGATAACGTGATGGGATAATGGGGTATCCACCACGGATTTTGTATGCTCCATCGTGCTTAGGTCTATGTTGGGATATTATGGTGGCCCATGATCAATTGAGGTCGGTTTTTTTTTCTAGTGTGGATCTAGATGACATTAATGTGGTCGAAGAATGACTGGTTTAGTCCACGCAGTCCAGCTCTTGCTAGTGACGGGCATTTTCAGAGGAAATGGAAGAGAGTTTCCTCCTCATTTTCGTTTTCGCAACTGCGACAGTGGGAGTTGTATGGGATGTCTAGTTTTGATCGTTTTTTATTCCACTCTTAACGTATTTATCATCTCTGATATGGCGCTTTTGGTTAACCCTCACTTTTGGAGGTTGTCCTTCTGCAGTAAGTAGGAGTGGATTTGTCCTTTAACCGCTCCTAGTGGGATGTGGACTCTTGTTGCGGTTGAGCTGTGTAGAGCTAAGCCCTGCCATTCCATTTCATCTGCACGCTCGTTTACTTACACTGTGCCCTGCAACACAGTGTGAACCTGAAGCGTTCATCCAAGCAGGTAAGTTCGTTCCGGCGCTTCTTCACCAGTTTAGAGAATATGGTAGTCCTAGCAATAGCTATGAAAGCGGTTTGGCAATGTTTTGTTTGTGCGTTATGTCACGCCCGAGTTGCGTGCAAGCAATCCGAGGATTGCCAGCAGTTCCGCCTAGAAGACGCTGGCAAGCGGTATGATATAGAAATTTTCAATGATTCCGAGTAAACACCGGCCGGAAAGTCATAGTTCATTTTTGGTCAGTCGGTGTAGATGACAGTGTCGAAGTCCTTTACTATTGTACTTCGTCTTTCTTCCACTGAAAGCTGAAGTTTAGTTTGGGTGTGATGTAGTTAGTTGGAAACGTGACCATGCCATGTCCAGGATGTTACTGTAGCCGCAAGACCGTGCAGTCCAGAATCCAGATTCATTGAGTCTGACTTCGCTGCTTAGTGCGGTAGTATTTGTGTGTGTAGGCATCCATTGGGGCCGACCTCAATGCGTCCGTGGTGCCTATCTTGGCTGTTCTTTGGAGCCTTTTTAGCCTCGGGAGGTTTTAGTTTTTGCTCAGCGTACTACAGCTGTGTACATTCACAAGGTCATCTTTGGTTGAAGTTCCCACTTCTCTCCAAAGCTTTTGCTGCATACATAGAAGGTGACAAATGCCTTTCTTAATCTGTGTTCCATGATTTGCTCTTAAGTTTTGGGACAAGCATGGTACCCAGATACATGGCGCTGGAGGATAGTGTGAGTGATTGACCGTTAAGACAAGCAAGGGTATTTTGGTTTTAGTAGTCAATAGCATCAGTTCTGTTTTGGTAATGTTGACACCGCAGCCACAACTTGCGGCTCAATTGTTTACCTTGTCTAGAGCAGCCTCCATGATTTCACTTATCAACGAGGGAAACTTCTCTGACACTAATATCACTACGTCATCCGCATACGCAACCACTTTGTCCACCTCTCTGTCTAATCTTACAAATATTTTGTGCAGAACCATTAGCCAGAGTAGAGGAGAAATAACGCCGCCATGTGGCGTTCCTCTATGGTCGAATTTGGTTAAGTGACTGTTGCTTATTCTGAGCATAGAGACTATCCATTGACTAATAAATTCCTCTATGCCCACCTCGATCGGGTTCAGTGTTTACGTTATCAAAGCCTCCCTCTATGCCTAGGAAGAAGTCTGGAGTATATTCTTTGTAATGTATGAATTAGGTTCTTATTTTAGGCGTTCTGTGATTTGGATGTCTAAGACATGCTCTAGGGCTTTAAGTACAAAGAAGGTTAAACTAGTTGGCCTGAAATCCTTCGAGGACATTTACCTACCTTCGATATAGACACCACTCGAGAACGTCTCCAGGAATAGGGTACGTGGTTAAGTATTAAACAGCTTCTGAAAATTGGCACTAGCCAAGGCATTGTTAGGTCTTGTGTTCTATGTAGCATGACAGGCAGTATGCCGCATTGAATTGATATTGCTGTGGACGGCAAGTTGTACTCGCCAAGGCCTCCCGCGTTTCGTACTAATATCACTGCATTCCGGAAAGTGTGTGTCCAAGAGAAGGTTTATGGTCTTTTTACAAGTGCCAATGGTATTGTTCTATATTTTAAGATAATCTTGCTAAATTTGGATTAATGGAACTGTGGTCCAGGTTGGCTTTGTGTTTCATAGGCATTATTTAATACCTTATGTTCCGCTTGAAACTTTAGGGTACCGGGTGAAGACTTGAAACGTTGGTTTATTCTAAATTAATCGCAGATCCATTGCAAGCTATCTCGGGTTCATATTTATTGTCATTTCCTTATCCCAAGAATCCAACAGAGTCGTCCATTATACTGAGCACCAAGAGCTCTTAGCACTGCAGGACATCGCTTTATAAGCTTTGACTCCATTTCCACGACAGACGGGTCATATATGGCATCCTGGCTGTCAATACATAAACTTGTGTTCTCGTAGAACTTTGGCCTTATTGCCGCTGGATTGGCAGCGCATCACTTAGTCTATCACTTGGTCCTTGCTACATGCCTCTCTACAGGAGAATGGTATTTGAGTCAATTTATTCAGTTTGTTTGCGGAAATTTAGGCAGTCTTACAGTACTTTCTTGGCTGTGGATTCCGCTGTTCTCATAGTATCGTATGTGTCAATCCATGCAATTCTCCGCACTTTTGTCATCAATTTAAGTTAGTATTGCTGGTAGATTGTCAAAATAGGTAGACTGAAACAGGGTTATTGGTTGCATAACAGCTTTACAATATATTCAGCAATACTTTGGCTCATTGCTATAGTCATCTTTCGGTACGTCACCTTGTATCAAACGAGCAAACGTAAAACCCCTCGCTTAGACAGCCCATTTGCCATCAGCAATTCTTTGTCATTTTGAGGTTTGTATGTCCCACTTTCTCGAGGCTATTATAGAAGAAGCTTCCTAGTCATAACCACTACTTACGTGTATATGCTGTTCCCTCACCTGGCATCCATGCTATGTCCTTCAAAACGTAGAAATTATTAATTAGGCATCCGAAGTGCTTGGACTAAATCGTTTAGCAGGCATTGTCGGAAAATAGTATCTAGATAAAGTTCTAGTTGCCATGATCAGATCCATTTTACTAAGTTTGAGTGTTTCTCTATCCCACAGTCAAATTTCGTACAAATTTGGGGATGGGCATCTGTCGCATAACAAAGTTCCGGACCATAGCTTCACTGAGCAGGAACGTAGCCTTATCTTAGGATCGTAGCCATAGTCGCGAAGGATCGTGACTAGTTAAGAGTGCTGCACGCTTGAAAATTTATCACCGGCTCTGGCTAACTCAATGGCGAGTTCATTTTCATCTTTGCCACAGTGCTCAGGCAAGCAGGAAAGTCTAAGGCTGTTCTGTGCGCGTATACCTTGAGTATTGTACTGCTAGTTGTAATGTAAGTTAATGGTGGGTGACTGTGATGCGCATTAAATTAAGTAAGCCAACTTTAGTCTTATGTGCTCACATAGAGAAGAATGATGATAGCTCCAGGAGGATTCCAACGTGCGTACATACTGATCAAGGAACTGTCAAGCATAATTACCACATGGCTATCAATGGAAGTCGCTCCTACTGTATTATATGTTCCAGAACATTTCTGGTCAGAAAAAGACCGATCGCTATCCCGCAACAAAAATCCTTTACAACCTGATCAGTGGCATCGATGAAGATTCAGTGAAGAGTTTTCAACCCCAACCTTAAAGCTTTGGTGGGGCGCTGAGATAGAAGGAGACCTCAACCAAAGTCAGCAGTAACTGAATATGATTATTGTATGCAGCCCTGGTCCACCCCGAATTGAAGCGCCCCCTGATCAGAAAGAAAGTAAATAAACAAATCAATGACACAACAATCCGTAATGGTCCAATGCTTTATCATCTCCACTGCTTCACATTGTATTCCCACTAACCAGCTCACAGAATATTTTTCAGCTTTAAGAGCTAGCGACTCCACTCTGTACAAATTGCCTCACTGGACTCTTTAAATCCTTTACCAAAAATTACCAATCGTTACCGGTATCCGCACCGTACATTTAATTACCGTAAATCGCTCTTTTAAATTGCCATTTCACCTCAACGATTCACAATTCATTTCTTGCAATCGAATCGGAAATGTCCGAATCCATTAGCGTTCAGCCGCAACGTTCAAAGGATAATCCAATTTCAGCTACATACGAATATAGGATGGTGGCGTTGGTGGTGGTGGTGGTAATAGCAGTCATGGTGGTGGTAAATTTCATCAACACCGATAAATGTGATAGCTGCAACAAGATATTGAGTCGAGTACGACTATTGAGCAGAAGTAGAAACAAGCTCATCGTAAAGACCAACAACTTCCAGACATGACTACAGTACAGATACTCGTACTACTACAGAAAGGCAACGACAACATTTACACCAATTCCAGGATCAACAACAACGTCAGCAAAATTATTTTCCAATTCGTTGAAATGCTGTCCTCTCTTCTATCTTGTTCGGCTCTTCTGTGTTGCATCGTCATCGTCATCGTCATCGTCATTATTGGCAACCGGACTTTTGGTCGGCATCGGATTGAAGGAGAGGTCTACAATAATTTGCCCTCATCAAATGCAAACAACTTTGATAGTAACCACATGGAATGGTATTCTCTGGCTTGGCCAACTCTAGCCTGATCTGGTCTGGTGTGGTCTGTCCCAGTTTGGTATGGTTTGGTCTGCTCCCGGCATTTCTAGCAACAAATTCCGGATGCCATTGGTGGTGTTTTTTGTCCAAATGGAAATGGGTGGCGAGCGGTGACGGCTCTTGTAGAACATACATACGAGTAGTTGCAATGATAATGGACATGGTAACAACATTGAGTTGTAGGGATGATGCTAGTATCTCATCTGTAGCTGGAGTGCTATTAAGGGGATGATTCTGCTGCATTGTCTCACCAAGAGCAGGCATGGATGGTTGGGTGGTGGTTCTAGTGGGCAACTAGCGATTTGATAAATCCAATGTCATTATCCTGAGATACGGATGATTGTAGTTGTACTCGGTCGTTGGTAATATCGGTTTGTCGTTGCCCCGTAGCAGTTGTATCCTGAACGGGTAAGTCCGTACATGGTCGATTGGTGTAGATGATATACAAGTGCACTTACTGTGTTGTTATTCCCAAAGTGTGTGCATAGGCACCCAGTTGAGTTAGGATTGGGATCTCGGACTGCAACTGGAGCAGAAGCCCATCGGCTAGATGAGTGAACAACACAACAATGTTGAGAAAATGTTTTTTTTTCCCCTTGGATCTGCAAGCGTGTTATGGGCGATTTGCACCAATACGGATTCAAAGTGCATTGTGGTTGCGAATATCCTCATGCTACTATGTAATGTTTAAGTATTGTAGGCTTCTACAGCAACTGTATAAACAGTGGTAAGGCGAAATATAGAGAAACACAACTGGGCCATTCTCAATTTTCAGTCGTGCGTTGGAAATCCTTAATAGTTGTGAAACTATTTTAAGTGTTCAAGTCATAACAAATAACCAAATTACTTTTGGTATCTAGGCCTTCCTCAGTTTTTCCAGCAACAAGAGGAGAAAACTAATTTAATTGGAAAGATATGGCTACAAGATGTACTTCAGTTACTGAGATATATTAACGATTGAGTCAGCAATGAATTTTTTTTTTTTTTTGTGGATAGGCGTGAAATCTTCATAGACACTATTAGCCCAGTGCTTGTATATAGTAGTGTGAGATTCTTACTCACTAAAAAAGCACCTCCCTTATATACAGACTACGACTGAGTTCACACTCAAGAAGCAGTTCTTCTTTCTGTAAGACGTTAGCTTTACTAATTTTGGTACAACCCCAAAGCTGTATACCATATGTCCAGACCGGTCTTTGCACTTGCTTGTATAGCAGCAATTTGTTTTCTAAACTGAGCTTGGAATACTTTCCGAGAAGGCAGTACATGTATCTATACTTAATCTCAAGCTCTTCATGTTTTTTCTTAACGTGTGTTCTCCATTTAAGTTTAGCGTCGAGTGTCACACCAAGATATTTGGGCTCGTTCGCGAAAGGAATTTGTACTGTGTTGACAAACACAGGTAGATTGTCAGTTTTCTTGAGAGTGAAGTTTACATGGACACTCTTGTTTTCATTAAGCGCGATTCGCCAAGTCTTTGTCCAATTGTTAATCCGTGTAAGGGCGCGTTGTAAATTAGCAGTTGCTTCTTCGACGGATTTAGCTGTTATCAAGATGGCAGTGTCATCAATAATTGTGGCTAGCACAATATCGTCCGTTTGCGGTATGTCGCGGGTAAAAAGCACATATAGCAGAGGGCCAAGTACACTTCCTTGCAGCACTCCTGCCTTTATTGTTTTAAAATTGGCATATTCGTTTCCGTGTCTGACACGGAAAGAGTGGGTCATCTAGGTATGAACTTAAAATACAAGACAATTGTATGGCCCTCGTGCCATACCTTATCAATAGCTTGCGAAACGTCAAGGAATGCGCGTGAACAGACTAACTAACACTCGATTGGTTTTCAATTGGAAGATTCGTGGTCACGTCTAGCGTATTGACATTCTCTGGAAGCACTTCCCTGTCGTTTGGTTTGAACGTTTCTGCAAGATGGTCGCTTTTCCTTTATCTTCTTTCGCCCAGTCATCCTGTTTTTTTCTTATACGCGCCACGTGTATTTGGGAGAGTTATGATGAAGAAGAGGGGGGTGAAAGTTGTCGACAGTTGATATGATAAAGGGCACAACGTTACTGTGAAGTTAATAGGATCACTAGTGAAAATAAGGTCTAGTTGCCTACCTATAGAATTAGGGACGTCACTAACTTGACACAGGCTTGAGTCAGTTATGCTATCAATGAAAAGACATTCCTTGGATGAACTGGCGTTTGACGCGATCATCCGATGAAATCCACTTTAGCAGGGGCAGATTAAAGTCACCAAAAATAAGGATATCGTCGATGGAATCACTTAGGTCAATTAGTTGGTCAATTGCTTTAAGGATGTAGGATTCAATAGGTTGAGCTGAGAGAATGTAGCAACACATAACGTACAGGGACCTGTTGGGAAGTGTTATTTTAATTGAAACAAAGTCAAGTTCAACAGAAGAAGAGACAGCGATGAGAGAAGAGTTGAGGTTATTGTGAATAGCAAGTAGGACACCTCTACATGGAGAATCAACTTTAGGGATGGCAGGATCATTAAACATAGGGAGAGAGTGATCGTCATCTTGGAAAACATTATAAGAAGATGGACATAGCTCCTGGCTCTTTTTGTCGGGGATCAGATTGGTTTCTGTAAGAGCATAGACGTCGAAAGAGAGACTGTGTGATTTAGACAAGACAGCACGAGCTTTAGAGCGCAAGCCGTTTACGTTTTGGTAGTAAAATGTAAGAGATAGTTTGTTGCGTGGAGGAGTAGGGGAGCGTAGATGAGATGCAGGCAAAGAAGGCAAGTTAGGAACGAAAAAAAGTTTTGGTGGTCAGTTCAGCTGCGCTGAAGGTGAGAAACTCTTTTCGAGTTTACATAGTTGCGGAAAGCAGCGAGGTCATCCGCAACCTTTTGATGAGGTGTGTCGAAGATTTCGTGGTACCCGTTGTAAAGCTTTCTAAGACTAGTTATATCCGTAGGAAGGCCTTCCTGTTTAATGGAGACCATGACACTTGTTTTGGTTTTTCCCTCAAAGCAAACAGCCGGATTTTTCGTAAAGATATGAAAGAAAGAGGCGTATATTTTCGTATATCTTTTTATCCCTTAGCCTAGAGAGAGCGTAACGTCATTCTGTGGTGTCTATATTATTTTGGGTCAATTTAACGTTAGGCGGCGAAAAGGGATCAAAAATAAGGGCTGGGGCTCGTGAAACCGAGGGAGAAGGCGAGCTAGAAGCGGGATTTAAGATATGTTGTAAGGTCGAAATTGGGAAAACAGTTGTTATTATCCGTGGGAGGGGTTAGGGTAGTTGAGCAGTAACGGTATCAGGGGCAGGGGTTAAATTGAATGAAACGCATTGGGGCTTAGATGGAAGAGAGGCACTTGGTGCTTTTATGGAGATTCGTGAAGGGGGTTGCTTAGGGATATAAACGGGAAGGGAAAAATTGGGAAATATTTTGGTTTTAAAGCTCCAGTTGGGGTCATGTCTAGGATGTGGATGGGGGATCTGTAATACTATCATCTAAAGCTACCAACTGTGTTTGGCCTTTGCTTCCGCACGACTTTTTCAGCGATCCGCATATTGGAGATCTCGTAACACTTGAACTTTTTTTGAAGGGGTCCTGGTTTGTATTTTTATTGTGTTGTATTGTGTTTGTAGAACTCATTTTAGTTCCCACGAGTAGCGGAGAAAGGGTTGTCCGTCTGTCCAGAGATCCGCATTAGGCAGATAAGGCTGGTTGAGGTCGGAAGGTGTCCAAGTATCCGGATGTTCCGTTAGAGATTGGGCTATTTTTTATACTGGGCCCCCAACCAGGTCGATTCTGGCACGGGTCGCTTAACACCTTAATCCGGCCCACTGGATTTTAGTCGCCTCTTACGACAGGCATGAGTTAAATGGACGAAGCTGGTTCCTACATATTGTATTTTTGTTGCTCTACTACAGGTTTGACAGAGCATTCGTTGAAATAGGCAAGAACTGCATCTAGTGCTACATTAGGGGTGACCAGATAAGAACGATAGAAAAAAATAAAATGAAACGACAAAGGTGTGAGATATAACATTGATTCTGTCTTTATTTTGAAGCTACGTTCATGCCATTATGTGTGGAATAGCACATCATTCAAACGGCCGCCTTGGATTTGCTGGCTTTGCTTCAAGCGGTCGGTCCAATTTATGATGAATCGGCATTATTCCGGCAATAGCATGTCGAATGTTAGCGTAGACTAAGGACTTGACGTAGGTCTAGAGAAAATAATCAAGTAGAGTCAAATCGCATGATCGCAGCGGCCAATTGATGAATGCTCGCTATGAGATGACGCAGTCGCCAAATTTCTCCTTCACAACTTCGAGCGTTACGTCGCTTGTATGGCACGTATAGACAATAACGGTGTCTCCTTCCACATCTCGAAAGAATTGAGGTCCGATGATGCCGCCATGGCATAAACCGCACTAAACAGTCAATCTTTGTGGATGTATTGATGCTTGGCCGAACACTTGCAGTTTGTGTTCGCTTCAATAATGCTCCATCACAACCATGGAGCTAAAAATGGGCTTCGTCCCAGAAGATGATTTTTTCACTAAAATTCGGATCTCCGGCCAACATTTCCAGCTTTCAATTATCGAACTCACAGCATTGTCTATGGTCATCCAGCTTTAATTCTTGCGTCAGCACAGTCTTATACGGATGTAGGCCCAAATCCAACCGCAAAATAAACCGGGTTGACTCTCTGGCGATGTGAAATTCAGATGATCGGCACCGAATCGTCCTCTTCGATACTGACTGCTACGGTGGCTATGTGTTCTTCATTTCGCACCAATCTCTGTCTGGTTGGTGGCTTAAGATCCAAACTAGTGTACTCAGACTCAAATTTGACCACGTTGTGACGAACTGCCTGCACACTGAAGCCATGATGACTACCGACCTCACGACGAAATTCACGTTGCGTATTTACAACTGAGCTGGAATTTCGAAAATATTTTTTAATAAGCGTATAATAAGCGTATATAACGATGCACGATGAAATGACAAACCTTACTGAATTTTTGACAGCTGAATGTCATTGGTAACTTTGACAGCTGATGAAATGTAATAATTGGAAAATTATCACTGCTATCTTGTCACTCGTTATTTTATCCACACATCAGCACTTCTAAAAGATCTGCGCACTGTTGCATCGGGATACCGCAGTCTGTCCTATAACAGTGATTTGGCCTAGTTGTGTAACAAACAATTTCGTAGCGTAGTGCTTACCCTACCTCCCAGTGGTACAGCATGAGTAAGCCCTAGCTCATGTAGACGAAAATGGGTAGCGCGTGCTCGAACAACAGCATAATATTGACCTAGGCCATCATAGGTTCCACAACTCTATACGGTAAAGATAATAAAAATGTGACGAACCGGCTAATAGCCTCGGATAATGGCATAGCCACTGTTTACAACCCTGAGAACGATCTTCGGATCTGCTCATATAATGTTCGGAACCTTAACAGACAGCGTGCAGCCGAACAACTAGTGGAGATCCAGGACCGCTACAAAGCAGACATAACCCCCAACCAAGAAGTGCGATGGAACGGACCGGGCAAAAAGAGGATTAAGAACTGTTACAGACAGCCGGATGCATTTTTGGTAATACAGTGTGGAAGTCGTGGAGCATACACCACCTCCAGAAACGGACACAAGCTTATTGATTTTGCGGCGAAACGCAATGTAACTATAGTCAGCATACGGTTTCCTCACCAACCATATTGGCGTAGGATCCTTATTCTCCGTCAATAAGCCAATACTAAATATATGACCAAGACAAGACCAACGTTAAACGGGCTACCACTGACAGTTGTGGATGATCCGCATCTGTACGCTGTTTCAAATGCTCAAGAAATAAAACGCTTAAATTTCAATTTAAAAAAATAAAAAATTATTTACTAACAGCGAATTTTATACCAATCTACCACTGCAATGCTCCACTGTACTTTGGACAAAATTATGAATTTTTCCGTTTATTCAGAACCAGGATACAGGTACAGGTTACACATCCCGATGATGGTCCTTCAATGATGGACGATAATGCTGGTGGTCAGTGCCGGATGATGAAAGGATAGACGGAAATCGGCCGGCTATTGATGTTTTGTAATTGTTGGCCAATTAATTCGTGGAAAGTACGACAGGACAACTGAGGTGGATCCTGATGACCGGTGATGCTGGATTGATGGGTGCTTCGTTATGTGCGGTGTAGTATTGGCAAATTGGCATTCTCATCTCGTTAAGGCACAAATGCAAGCTTAGGTACTAAAATGTGTACATCGACAATTATCGCGACTTATGCACGAGTATAATTATCCCGGTGCTGCTGTTGCTGTTGTTGCTGTTGATGCTGCTGTGCCAGCATTTCACTGATATTCCTCCATCTCTGTCGTCCTCGACCAGTGCCGGTACTAGCGCCGGATTCAGTGGTGATGTTGACATTTTTAACATTCGGTCTAGTTGCATAATTAACATTTTCAACATTTTCAACAGCCGGCTCCCCATGGTAAGTGGTAGTGGTCGCGGTGGAGCCCATCATTGTGGTCACAGGTCTATTAAAGTAAGGTCCAGAGTTGCCATTAGCATTGACATCTCCACAATTTGCTGTGATGTCAAATGGGAGCTTTGCCCGGTGCAGTTCCAGCTGCTGACGAATCAATTGCTGCACGGGTAAATGAGATGCTAATATTGAATTTTGAGTGGGAAATCTTTTTCAATTATGATTTCAACTAACCTGATTCTGGAACGAAGAACATCAGACCAATGCCGCCACCATGACCGCCTGGCCAATTGACAGATTGAAATTGAGGAGTAAGTGGTGGGTGGTAAGGACTGCTTTGAATTGGTATAAGATTACTTTGCTGCGGAACTCCACCCACCAATGGTTGGTGTACTTGTGCAGGATGATGGCAATCATCGTTGTTGCATTGAATCGCTGTTGCAGCACCATCGTAATTAACCTGCGTCAGTTTGGAATGTTTGTGAATGCTTCTGACAAATATCCAACTTAATGAATAATTTCTTGTAAACTTACCGGAGATGCCTGGTGCTGCTGGGGCTGAACTACTGTTGAAACAGGACGTTGAGGATCGATATTGGGTGCCACGAGAAACTCATTTGGCAGGTTTAACTGCTCCTGAGAGAAACGACGAGTGAATAGTGGGTGACCAAATCCACCTACTTGTGAAAGTTCCTGATTTCGTGTATCTGGAGTTGCAATACTCTGTTGGAAAGTCGGTTGTACATGAATTGTGGGTGGAATCGTCCATACGTATGTGTCGGCCACATGGGGATCGTAATTATAAGGTTGCACTAAATTCGCAAGTTGAACGCTTGAATTTGAGGTTGTTGGTTATTTGCAAATAAACTCACAGATAAGCTGGCTGTTATGGCCGACAACAAGCCAAACAACGCTGATATAGATGATGACTGTAGGTCTGTTCATGACTGAATGTTTAATTGAGCACCACTTGAAGATTATTTCTTAGGCTGATGGCTTGTGTAGCAGAGTGTTTTTTTTTTTTTTTTTTTTAATAAGAACGCAGATATCGAGACCTGAAAATGTTGAGCCCCAAAATACGACACCCTATTCCACGAGACTGTGATTTTCTCTGATTAGTATTATACAATGGTGTTTCGTACACTATAACATAATGGGCATCCAACGACTTCCAAACGACACACGAAGAGGTTGGCAAGACGCTTTGGCAAACACATTCTTCTTAAAAAATATTTCTTCGCGTCCTGTGTCTTTGGATGACTGGTTTTTTCTGCAACAATACCCTATAACAGAGATACAATACAAACAAATACCAAAAATAACAGATAAGATGAATATGAACAACCTCTCCGGTTGACCTTTGATAAGAGAAATGTATATGTATGCTACCAGTGGATGAATGCCAAACTAGATGCAAAGATGCGTCCATTTGTTTACAAAATACGTACTACAGTCTATCTGACAGTAGAGGATGAAATCAGTATTTTCCAGATTGAATTGCGTGAAAAAAGTCGGATTCACAAAAAAGGGTTTTCCAATAGGGACTTGACAACTTTGAATTTAATTTGTGAACGCAGTCTTTCACTAATCATCAAACTGTCACTGTCAATTTATACAGTAAACTCAACATTTTCATCATGGTAAAGTATAAGAACAAGCAACGTCTGCAAATTATAAAAATTTTCTACCGAAATTCGGAGTCGGTGACTGCAACTTTAAGAGCGTTAACTCCAAATTTCGGTCGTAATTCTCGCTCTAGTAGACAGGCAATAACAAGTTCAGTGCAAAAATTTGAGTCTACATATTCGTTGTGTGATGTTGCCGTGTCAGTGAGACAAAGGGTTGGTCGAAGTGTCGAAAATATCGCTGACGTTCAGGCATCCGTAGCAGACGATCCAAATCAGTCAATTCCACGGCGACGTTCTCAAGAATTGGGCATCGCTCAGACCACACCACTTCATCCACGAAAAATAACTGTTTGGTGCGGTTTGCATGCCGGCGGCGTTGTTGGGCCATACTCTTTCGTCGACGATGACGATCGTCACGTTACTGTGAATGGTCAGCGTTATCACCGATTATTTTTGGCCCGAATTGGAAGATATGGACTTGGACGACATGTGGTTTCAACAGGATGATGCCACAAGCCACACAGCATTTGCACACGATTTATTGAAAAGTAAGTACAGTGAGCGTGTTATCTCAAGAAATGGGCCAGTCGATTGGCCGCCTCGTTTGTGCGATTTAACGCCGCTTGACTATTTTCTGTGTTGCTACGTTAAGTCATTGGTTTATGCCAACACGCCGACGACGTTGGAAGAGCTCAGAGCCAACATTGAACGCGAAATAGCGCTGTTTCGGCCGAAATGTGTGGCCGAGTCATTGAAAATTGGGTCCAACGAATCGACCGCTGCAAACGTGCCCGCGGTGGCCATATGAACGAAGTCGAGTACCATTCATAAATGTTTTGATTGTACTTCAAGGCGATAAGTTTTTGAAATATCTCAAATGGTTTGCATTTTATTTAAGAAAAAGTTGCCAAGTCCTGGATGCGGTTTTAAGCATGTCGTATCCATCTGCGCACTGCAAATTGGCTGAAGTCCTTTCTAATTAAGTATGCTAAAATTTGGTCCTACTCTGCTGCGTTGCCCGTTTCGCATGAACTCATAGACTCACCTTGATCGTTAGCTATATACCTCCAGTTTCGCACCCTGACTTGGCTGTAATCCATTTGCATTAGCGCGTGCCACCTGAGCCGAGGTCTTTCTCTACTGTGTTGTTCCTCCGAAATGAATTCAAAGATTCTTAGAGTGTTCGTTAGCTCTCAATGCCACAACCATCGTACTTTCTTTATTCGGACTTATATGGTCGACATCTAGGTCGTTGTCGCTATAAATGCCGAACAGTTGGTCGGAACGGAAGATTTCCCTAAGAATTACAACAACCTACACGGCCTCATCCATTTATGACACAGTTTATGCTTCCACGCCGTAGAACAGGACTTGGTTCATTACGGTCTTATAGGATGTCGCTCAAGTTATTCGAGAAAGTGCTTTACTACGCAATTAACAGCCGAGCCCCAAAAAAAAAAAAACAGCCATTCAGTGATGGTGTCGTTGTCAGACTTAATAGCGAAGTCTATCTATCCAACTAGAGACGTCTGTGTTGAGCGTCTTCTTTGAGACAGCATTTATGTACCCCGTGTGCCTTTGATGTTGGCCCTGAGCCATGTGTAAATTTTTCCAAGAACAATGTTAGAAAAATGGCTTGACTTTGCGTCTGTGCCAAAATTCGTTTCTGTGATAGCGGAGAGACCGTTTCGTCTACACTTTCTCATGCTCCCTTTTTCTTCCTCTTGAGAAGCTGATTCTGATGCCAGAGTTGAAGACCACCTCTTGCCCTTTCATACAGCACTGTCCTATACGGTTCTTGTCTGCTATCCTAGCCAATATTTTTTACAAAGCCAGAGTTTTTCTAGTAGTTACCAAAAAAATCGGAGCAGGCATTTCTGGTGGATTTTGTAGCAATGCTGTCACTGGTTTTCAGAATTTGATTTGATGCTGGTGACTTAAGACCTCTTAAGAAATTAAGCGACCTTCGATCAGCAGAGGCTCTTATGAGCTCTTGCTGTTGCAGTTATCCAATATCAAACTTCCTCTCAGTATTTTCTTATCTTTGGGACATTCGCAACCATTTTCCAAATACAATGATGTAGTGTTCCGAGTTACACCTCGTTCAGATATCCCTTTAACAGGAGGAATGCCCTGTATCGATCGCAATATAGTAAAATTGGTTGATTTGATTTGAATATTGAAATTAGGGAAACGAGTACTAACCTCGTCTAACATGAATCAATTATGCTGGGTATACCTTCCAACAGTACCACCAGAGTAATCCGTAGGAAAGGATTAATTAGCAGATACATATTTTTGAAGGATAATCGTCATACGTGTATATAAAGTCAGTCTGGTGAGCCCAAAGATCCAGTGACTGGCAGGAGTAACTCTGAGTCTGATTTCTACGTTGATGGCGTTGCTGCATGAAATTTACGGAACCAACGAAGTCCATAACTACCTCGATGTTATAACTCCCAATAGTGACAATCTGGTAAACCCATAAGTGGTGTGCGTTCTGAGGACAGCATGTCACAATCACATCAAGGACATCTACGTTCGTAAGGAATTGTGCGGACTTAAAAAAAAATATACCTTTTCTGTTGGTCAGTGAGTTTAGTCACATGACAGCAGGTCGCCTTGTCTTCTTGACATTGACGCATTCGGTTAATTCACGTTCTACCATGATGGAGTAACGAGATTTCTCCATAGTTATCCCTCACAGAGTGACGAGTTTGCCAGGGATGTTAAAACTAGACGTGGCGCTGTATAGGTCGCCAGTATGCGCGTTTTCGTGAGTGACGATCTAAAATTCGCGGGTCTTTTCGAAGATCTGAAGATTTCAAACGCAACAACCAGGTTGTTCATGAATTTTTTCAGGTGCTCACATGATATGGAAGAAAAGATATTAGAGGTGATGTTGGAATAAGTCTCCTATTCCTCTGTAGTTAGCTCAGTCAAAAAGATTCCTTTCTTGTAGATCGGACAAACGATGATGAGATTCCATGTTTCGGGCATGCTTTCGTCTGACCATATCTTACAGATGAGCTGGTACATGATCTGAAGGAGTTCATCTCCAGCTGCTTTAATCCATCTACGCCAACAGCTTTAATTTGGTTAGTGCACAGTTTCTTATTGTTGTAAGGGTATAACATAACAACAATTTGATTCACTTCACTGCCTTGCAAATCACTGTGGGCTAAAAAGTAATCGCGGTCTCACCACTGGTCAGCTCCACAACAATGTGATCCCGGTTCCAATCAGAAATTCAACATCATGTGGTTAAAATTCCATCTCCGTAAGCACATTAACCACTACTGCTTTATTTATACGATACGAGCCCCAAACTGGACAGCAATTCGACTTTAACAAGTTTGGTGCGCTGTGTGACACCAATGAATTGTATTCCTGTATCCTCATACTGAAATCGTTATTACGGGCGATTTCAATTTCTGGGAGACTGCGACATTCTGAACAGACAACACTCGAAGGAGGGTGTGTTGAGATCTTAGATGCGGAAAACAACAGTCTCCCAGCAATATTTCTCAAAAAGTATGCCTCTAATCATTCGCACCCCCTTTCCTCCCTATTTCGTCTTTGCCTCATAGAAGGGGTATTACCCCAAGTTCGGAAGACCTCTTTCATAACCCCAGTCCACAAAAAGGGATCAAAGAATGTTAGAAAGTTTTTTTACATGAAGTCCTAAGCTTTCAGTGCAAGTCGTTTATATCACCCAGTTAGCATGGATTTCGGAAAGGTTGATGAACTACTCCAATTCGTATCCTTTGCGCTTTCAGCCCTAGAAAATGGTAACGAAGTCGATACTACTGCTACAGATTTCGCTAAGGCCTTCGATAAAATATCTCATCAATTGATCATTTTGAGATTGTCTTCCCTCGGGTTTGACCATTATTATAGCGTTCGTGTTAGGTCAGCCTTCTCAATCCCGTTTTTCGCCAATTCTGATGTCCCACAAGGCAGCCCTCTAAGTCCACTCTTTTTGATTTTAACTATAAACGATCTTGAGAGGATTATTTAACGCCGACGAAACTAAGTTCTCTAGGACCCCAGGGTTCTATCCTCCTTCAAGAAGTCCTCGATAGGTTTTTAACTTGGTGTCTAAAAAATTGCTTTGAGCTTAATGTCTCCAAATGTCAATCTATGACTTTGTCACGTAAGTCCAATCAAAATCGTCCTCGACTTTATTTTCTGCATGGCCAACCTGTATACGATAGAGAGCTAAGCTTCCGTTCGCATATTGACGAGATAATCCTTAAAGCCAACTCATCACTTGGGCTTATCAAACGATTGTCTAAAGAATTTCGCAACCCCTATGTGACAAGGTCACTTTACATTACCTTTGTCCGGCCCCTCCTCGAATATACCAACCAAGTCTGGTCACCCTTTTTTTGAGTCCATATATCCCGAATCGAAAATATTCAACGTCGTTTCCTTCGATTTGCCTTTAGACGACTACCCTGGGATGACCCCTTTATCCTATCTCCCTATTGTGACCGCCTCAAACTTCCTAACCTGAATATCCACGAAAAACGCACTGATATAGCTGATATTCGCTTCATTCATCGACTGCTCTCTGGTTGTGTGGATCGCGCTTCACTTCAAAATTCTATTTCTTTCAACAGTAACCCTCGTAATTTGTACTGGCCTCGTCTGTTCTATATTCCAACCCATCGCACCTCTTATGGTTAAAATGAACCAATCTCCCGCATGCTCCGTAAGGTCAACTCAAACCTCCCCCTTTTTGATTTAAATCTGTGCACTTCTCTCCTCTATCATTTCCTTATTCCTAGCCCTTAATTTTTGTTGGTTTTCAAGTTAACAGTGATACCGCCAACTTATTTTTAACTTCTAACCCTGATAAGTACAAAGTCGATGTGCTATACCAGGCTCATCAGACCACTGTGTCGGATCAGCTAATTTCTCGTACACTGACCACACAGTTAGGGAAAAGATTCCTAGAAGAAACTTATGGCAATACGAGAAAACCAATTGGACTGGTCGTTATGTTTCCTGGGCGTGGATGCCGCTGCTACTAAGAGTATGATCACAGATACCGTTCTCTTTGGGATGAGATCTTTTATCCCTCATCCGATTAAGAGAATTAAACTAAAAGAAAAGGCATTGTACGACTTAAGCTGTAAAGTGGCTGTCAAGATTAGAGAAGTGTTTTTTTGGTCCTACAAGACCAGGAAAACAGGAAAAATAACTGCAACGGCCTTCTGACCCAAAATTGAGGCAAAAAGTACTACAATGTCCCGAAGATAGTGAAAAATTTTGGTCGTTCCAATGATCATTTACGATGACATTCTAGATGTCAGCCCTTTGGACAAGGACAATCTGCTTACTGCATTCGTTGCGTTCAGTTCAGCACTTCAGATTGCGATTTGTCCCCGCCTATACTTAACTGCGTCGAATCTTCTATGTAAAGAAAATATACTTTCGCAAATACGTACGAGTAGTACCAAAAATACTTAAAGATCTTAACATACACCAAATCCGCTGGTCCAGATGTTATACTTTCTTTTTTTAAATTAGCGCTCGCTCAAGGTACCTTTAAAATGTTTGCACACAACGGGGGCAAAGGAAGTGGTTCTTTCTACTGAAGAGGAGTTCTTCCATGCTAGCAAAGCTACTGCGTAAGCTTTTTCATCAATCCTACTCTTAAGGAGCAGATGGAAAACAGCATTTGTCCAACCCATCCCTAAAAAAGGCGAATCTTCTTCTCTCTCCTCCTACAGACCGATTGCACTTAAGTCCCTTCCTTCCAAGATCATAGAAATACTGATAAACCGTCAGCTCGCGAAATTTCTCGAAATAGGAAAACTTCTCAATGACCGGCAGTACGGTTTTGGTAGCAACAGTGGACCACTGGTGAAGTACTTCAATCTGGTGAAAACAAGATATAATAGTTGCTCTCGATATTTCTAAGGCATTTGACAGAGTTTGGCATCAGGCTCCTTTGCCGTAAATTCGTGCATTTGGGATCGACGACAATAGAAATTACCTTCAATTCAAGTTGTCTTGGATGGTTTCAAATCTGATATCCACAAAATAAATGCTGGTGTGCCCCAAGGCTCCGTTCTGCGTCCACTACTCTTTTTAATTTTCATCAATGATTTTTTGTCTGCTACAAACAATATCTAATTCTAGGATGAATAGTTCATTATGCCTGACGGCGGTACATAATGATCTCAGAGTTGGAAAAAAAGTCTTTAAAAGGGGGGTTTCCAGTAAAGCAAAAAAGCCACAGACAGTCTGTGGTCTTTTGTCTATCTAAAAATAGCATGGACACTGCTTCTTAGCAATATATACTCAAGGGCCCTCGATGTTTCCCAGAAACCCACGCAAGCCCAAGAAAACTCAAAACTTAACAATTTCCGTAGTCTTCTCCATTCAGTAGAATCGCAAGTACTCATGTGATACTTAATGAAATAAAATTCCCCTCACTCAACAGCCGAGCAATTTCCTTTCAGTTACGCAAATCAATTGCCATACCAATCATCGTGTCAATTAAACTCTCCAACAGCCACCGTCTCAGCGCTGAGCTGTATCCATCAAGTCTGTAATATTTCAAAACATATCTCAAGGTTAACTGGCAAAACATTCGGACCCAAACCACCATCACCAACAACCACAAGAGCAACTAACAAGTATACAAGTGTACGGGTATGTTACTGACACGAACCTGAAAATTAATTTAAAATCGAAAGCCACCGACACAACAGCCAGATACAATTCATCCCTAATTAATATGCAACGGTGCAGTGAACAAATCAAAGGCTACAGACACTCAGGGAATATCCAACAGAACTCTGGACGCAGTCCAATCACCGGGACAAAGAGATACAGTCTCTCCATGTTGTAGTCCATTCTATTTATAGTCTACCGACACCGTCCGACTCAGTTTGAAGTGCTCCGCTTAAATTAGTTCAGAGATTAATAAATGTATCTTTGAAGTTGACGTTACTGCTTACACCCCTCTTTTTACTGCAGCAGCACCATAACGAAAAAAGATTTTAAAAAATAAATTCGCTGCGTCAATTTGGAATTCACTGGTGAGTAAGTCCCATCATGGGATTTCCACAACGCAGCACTTCCACTGAAATTTTCAAACGCGGACAGATGAACAGCACAACGCTACGATATGAAACAAACAAAATTATCGCGCAATTCTCAAGCCGTACTCGAATAACTAGATCATTTGGTTGTTGCTGTTGTTGTTGATGATGGTGTCGGTAAAACTTGGAGAACAAGCTCCAGACAGAGCTACAGATACGTGCAGCTATTGACATTCACAGAACACAGTGGAATTTTTATTCTGGCAATTTTTTTTCACCAAGATGTCAAAACTTCTAGTCTAGCTATCATAGTCCGATGACAAGGCAGCGCAAGTAAAGTGCTGCGACAGACGCTAATGAATTTTCATATCTGATATCTTGAAATTGAACCGGTACAGTGCGGTCAATCAGTGGTTGAATTGCTCGAATTTATTGAGCAAGTCACTCTTGTACCTACTTACCTGTGGTCCACACTGGTGGTCGCTTCCTCGACTTGGCTGTCTCCATTGCTATGCTGCATAGCGTCATTAGCGTCAACGTTTTATTATGTAGCTGTACTGTCTGTTCGAAAGCCCAGGCAACAGGATGAACATAGTTGGAAAGGCAGCTGACTGGTTTGGACCATTTATTGCTTAAAGTAACATAGCTAAAGCGAGTCATCCTGAATAACAAACTTCCTTGAACTAAAGATTTCATGTTGAGAACCTTTAAGGCGCTGTCGGTTTTCTGATAGAGTGAAAGAGCGTTCGGCTAGTCATTCGACTTGCCACTGAAGAGAGGTTCCCTGCACCTGCACGGCTGTGAAAAGACAAATTCGATTCTATGCGTCGGTCGTCAAGTGGAACATTCCATCACGAAAATACGTCATTAGTCCTTTTATCAGACTCCAAACACCGGTCTGTTACGTTTGCTTCGGTGGCGCCCCGGGTGCACACCTGGGTCTGTTCTAGACTGGATGTACTCTTTGGTACAACACGCTAGTGTTGTCTCACTTACGAATATATGCCGTCCGATGCAAGGACCAGAACTCCTGCTGCAGCAAACAATGAAATCAACTTTCCCTATGACCAGGATCTAAGGAAAGGATCAGTCACGTCTTCAGGGATAGCTCCAAATATCGTTCTAGAATATGACGCTTATGTCTTTTTGACCGAGGACAACATTAGATTTCATTGCATTTCTTTTCCAAGTTTAGAAACGGTCCGGGAAGTGAAGTATTTGCGTCTGTGGCGACAGCAAAGATAAGGCCTTTCTGAACCCTCTTACGACTTACAAGCTAGTTCAAGATAGCAAGGCTTCTCTGAAATTGATAATCACGGAAGAGGAATGACTCGGAGGAGAGTCCCTCAAAACTCAAACCTGTGGTGAAACTTCGTGCGTCCTCTGTTAGGACTTCCATTAGCAGTTGCATAACTGCTTGTCTGCCTAGTATGCCGGCAAACCAAGGGAATGCTTCCCGGAATACTGTAGACATGGTTTACGGCTTTGTTAACGACCTAGTCAAAACTGAGATAGTGTTAGGTCGCGGGTTCTCGACGCTGATGATGTGGGTGCTGGTACTGTTGTTGAGGCGCTAACGTGTACTGGATTACCTTAGAAAGATATTGAATAGCTATGTTCAGGTTTGAGTACTCCACTACTCAGGCGACGTCGGAAGTAACCCAGAGCGCTGAGCCCCGATTTCTGGAACCTCATGTACGACAGGCTAATCAGACTCATCAGATTTGCGATCAATATCGCACTGGTCGTGATGGTGAGATCCCATGAAGAGACCAAGCGCAGAATACGGCAGGCCACGGCCTTGAGCTGTCGGTCCAAAAAAGCGGAGATGGTTATCCTCACTAGACAACGATGTTGCAGGGGGACTTCCATGTGAACGCCAATTTGTTAAATCGAGTCGATTCAAGGATAGCAAGGCGGCGTTTAAGACCACCAAGGTGCGAACTGCGCTTTCTAGTCCGATGGCCAATGTTCGCGACCCGCAAGAGGCCAAAAGAAGGTTACTCCCAACCGTTGCCAACTCTATAGTGTTGTATTATGTCAAGGTTTGGGCGGATGCGCTGTCGAGACGGGATTACGCAAAGCGTCCTATCTCGGTGCAATGCTTTGGGACCCTCCGGATCGCATGAGCTTAACGCACGGCTTTCGCTGCTAATGACTGCAGCGGTAATTACGAGAACTGTACCCGTTGTGCTAGAAGCCGAACAAGATGCCACCAGGTTTGATAGAATGTTGGAATGGGATGAGGAAATTTTAGGTAGAAAAAGACACTGACTCATATCGAAGTCATGGTTAGGGGAATCACTAACTCACACGGCTTCTCTCCGAACACGGACAGTTCAACGCATATCTCCACTGCATGACGGTGAAATCATCGCCCAGATGCGACTATTGTCTTGCAGTTAATGATACCGCTGAGCATACGTTGTTCCGTTGCGCAATGTCGCATTAATAGCGACAGTTGTAAGCGCACCGACTGGACCTGGTACTCACAACAATAACATCATCTCCGCAATTTTAATTTGGACGGACAATTAAGGACCGATGGTGCCTAACCACAGTTGATTAAAAAAGAAAAAAGAAAAGGGGGAGGAACACGCTTAGCCATGTATCGGTATTAAGCCTAGCTGCGCTGGCTCACTTGATCTATCACTTGAGTAACGAGCACAAAATCTGCCCTCACAAAATTAATTGCCAAAGTGGGAGCTCAGTGGTACAAATCTTTGCTTTGCTGACTTCTTATCAGCAGGGTGAAACACCTAGTTTCCGAACGAACAGAGGCTATGGCCTGGATAGAATACCACCGATACGCGACCAGGGTACCCTTAGGAGCGCTGCGGTGGGTGACATTTAGACTGGCTGAGAGACGAGCTTGCTCGGTACTGTCACAGGGCACTAGGAATCCGAACTGTGGCTCCACTATAAAGTAATGCTAATGCAGTTCCAAGCTGCATCAAAGTCACGCAACAAAAGAAGGGTTTCTAATGAGTATAGGGTTGGTTTCATCCCAACCATTGCAGAAGTCTTACAACTACCGTATACTGTCAATAAATAGGATTTCCCGTCTCTATGAAAGACTGAGGAGTTGGAATAAAAGGAACAAACAAGGTCGTATTGCTCTGTTCGGACTAGAAAAGAACCCCTTTAATTCTTTTCAGGACGCCTCTGGCATTAAGATTTCGTCGTATGATTTCAGACCTTCACTCATACAATACTTCAAATGGACTAAAATTTCTTTCCACCAGACCTCTCAAGCCTAGCAATCGATTCATCTCCTACCATTGGCCTACGTGTACATGCTCACAAGGGTAGAAGGCTTTATTTGACTTAGAATTTTGTAGATCAGAAGCCTTAGTATAGGAGAAGATACAATTAACTATGGCAAAAAATCTATAAAAAAAAAAACAACAAAAAACCAACATTGTGTCATTCCACTGGCAGCCTTCACTGTCTACGTTAAATAGTCATTTCAACCTCCGAATTCTCCCTCCTCTACTAGTAAACATCGATATTCAAGTCATAATGACTAATGACGACACCGGCGTATCATCACACCAACATACGTTACGGCATGTACAAATACCCCCAAACTCATTAACCAAAGAGCATTACATTAAGCCCGACTCTCCGATACCGAGTCAGAGTCAGAGTCAGAGTTAGCTTCGGAGCCAGAGATAGAGTCAAGTCGTCGTCAGATTCAGAGTCTTCGCCAGAGGCAAAAGCAAAACACCATTTCCACTTCCACTGACCACCGCTTGAACAACGCTTTAACGCGCGCAACAACACGGCAAGCTAATTTTGCTCGACGCGAATTTCCACACTTTAGTCTGAGTCGAACCGCATTCGGTGTCAAAACGGAAGCGTGCGCACTTTATTCGAATTTTCAGCTGCGTCGCAGCAAAGTCGGTAGTTTTCGCCATTCGATCGTTTCGACGTTTCGAAGTTTTTGTAGAACTTCTATCATTCCAGTGACATTGTAGGGTACTGTTTGTGTATGTGTTTGTGAAGAATTTTTCGAAAAAAAAAAACATAAAAATAAAAATTAAGAAAAACCTGTCGCCCCTCATTAGTTTGTCAAATTTATCTGACACATCAGAGTTGGTGGCTTAAAACAGCATTTCGTCGTATTTTTCGCATTTTTTCCATTTGCACGTTTCGTGAGATTGTCGCAAGATCGGTCGTCGTTAGATTGTCAATACCCCGAATCTTATCCCGGTATAACATACATTTCACCAACTTAGGCTTAAAGAGACCTTCAAAATTTGGTTATCAATTCGGGCTTTTTGACCTTTTGAACGAGAGAGCTGTGTTACGAGTTGCAGCAGAGGGATCTACATCTGCCAGCTGTATTTGTATTTTTTTTTTTTTTTTTTTTTATTTCGGTGAGTACTCGTATTTTATCTTTTCGCTGCAATTTTATCTTTTCGCTGTAGTTGTCATTGTCAGTGAATTTTGCTCTTGAAATACCCGTTCTTGGGTGAAACCCACTGAGGGGACTGAAAACAACAGGGCTGATGCCATGCATTAGTTGTAAGTCTGTCATCAGATTGGAGAATATTTTACATAACCGGCAGCAATCAGTGAATTAAAAAAGCTCTAATCGCGTTGACAGCTAGTCGTTAATGGCAGTGACGGGTTAGCCAGAAGTCAGCTAACCAGCAGTGCCTTAGTGGGATTGGATTAGTGAGATTTCTTAACGCTCTTTCAAAAGATTAGCGCGAGCAGCTGACGTGAGTGGTTCTCTGATTGGCGCTTTGATTGATTGAAACATTTTTTTTTTTATATTATTTTGTTTTTTCTTGTTTTGTAAAGTTAAAGCATGCAACGTTTGAGTGACAATACCAACACTGAATAATAAAGTGTAAGTTGGTGAGCAAGTCTCTTAAGTGGATTAGTCGGTTGGTGTTTAAATTTTTAGATTTGCGTATGAAACGAGTACTACCCTGGGGTCCACTTGAAATACCAGTGATTGTGTCCTTGGAGGGTTCTTGACTTAATTCGAGATTTTTACAAGCTAATTGCTTAATTATGACTGATTGAAGATCATTCAAAGCGAACCAGTGTATGGAAGATGATCTTGGAATTATCACGCACAACATTAGGTCAGGGATTGTACGAATAGATTACATTTCCGCATGAGCTCATTATGCGGGACTCACACACTGTGTAAACATTATGAGGACAGCAATGTTATGAAAGTGCTGATTGAAGTTTGTGTAGTTGATTGCCACTAAAGTGTTGAGATGAAGATGGAACAACACGAAGAATTTCATCGAAATCAAAATTTTGATAAAGGTCAACATTTCGAGGCAAATTCATAAAATTAATGGCCCAAAATTCGAGTTGTTTTTGTGTTCAATGCTGATAAGCTCATCTCTTTGAAGCTTCTATGATTAGGCCTTGATTTCGCAGTTCCATTCGGTGTATATGTAAGTTCTATTTCTATCTGTTCTCGTTTATTTTAATCCAAGTACAGCTATATATAAAATTAAGACTTTAGATAAGTTTCACTTCTAACATACTATCTTTGAGTTGTACTAGTTGTTTCCTTTGTCAAAGATAAATTACTTTTGTACACTGGCTTAAAAGAGCAGCGTCAGCACCAGAAACGTTGATCTTCTCAGGGCAGACTCAATAAATAGCACATCCTGTGTCCACAATCGCTATTTCCTATTAGATCAGCTATCGTCAAACCTCATTTATCTCAACTTATTCGAAACAAGTGATATCAGCAGTTACTAAATTGGCCTGTCTATTGTTAATACCTAAATTTCGGATGATTCATCCCTCAAAAAACCCTGAAACTCCCCCAATCTTAGGTGTTTGAGTTCTCAAATTCATCTACTGCGACACTTCATAAAAATCCTTTTTTTTAAATTGGATGTCACGAACTATAGTAGTCAAGTTCTCCTACTTACTTTCTTACTTAACGCGCTACAGTTCGTGGTGAACAAGGGCCTCAACTAACAAGACTCTGCAGTTAGCTCGGTTCTTAGCTAACTGCATCCAGTTGCACACTCCAAGTCGGCTGTGGCCCCCTTCTACTTGTGCACGCCATCTAATGTGAACTCTTTCTCTACGGCATTGTCCCTTCAGGTTAGATTCGAAGAAGTAGGTCAGGAAGCTGATGCTCATTTTTCTGATTGGGTCGGTGTCGCAGTATAGCTCGTAACATACATGTTTTAGTTCTTTGTTAAATCTCCAAACAGGGCCGAATATTGTACGAAGAATTTTTCTTTCGAAACGACCGAGGGACGGTCAAGGTTTTATTTAGAGTCTCGTTAGCTGACTTATTAGCCCAAAAAAACAGCGTTTGACAAGATTTATCCTTCGTTGTATTTCTTTGAGGTGTTGTTGGCAGAATTGACAGCAGAGCCAAGATATACAAATATGTTTGGTCCAATACGTCGATGTTGTGTATCCATTCTTGTTGACAGCATATTCAATATGATACTTGGCTTTGCCCTCGTTTACGGCTAAACCCATTTTGGCAGCTTCTATTTCGATATCAGCGAACGAACGGGTGACAGCCGGCAGACTTTTGAAAGATAGTGCTTCCAGTGTCCGGAAGTATGATGATAAAGAAGTCACATGCCAGATCTTCACCTTGCCAATGTTACAATATTTTTCGATATTAAAAGTCCCGACGAAGTCGTTTCCGATCTTAACGAAGCACCGAGCGTTCACAATCGTCGTTCTACACAGATGGACGAGTGTTACAGACTAGACATGGCTCTATGTAGCTCGTCTCTATACACGCTGTCATGTGCGGCCTTAAAATCCATGAAAAGATGGTGGGTATTGATTTTTCCAGAATCTGCCAGAGAGTGAAGATTTAGACGATTGTGAACTTTCCTGGTCTGAAACCGCACTGATAGGTGCCAATCAGGTTCTTGACGCAGGGTTTCAGACATTCACACAATTTGGCAGATATAATCTTGTACGCGTTGTTGAGGAGACTTATACCTCTAAGAGTATATTTGGCACAGTTGTGGGGGTTTCCTTTTTTGTGAGTCGGGCAAACAATACTGAGATTCTATTCATCAGGCATACACTCCTCTGACCAGATCTGAGAAATGGGGTGACGCAATGCCCTCTACAAAGTCATTTCCAGCAGCTTTGAATACCTCGGCCGGTAAGCCATCGGGTCCAGCTGCTATGTTGGATTTGAACTTAGATATCGCTCGCCTTACTTAGTTTTAGTCAGGTGGCTTGAAGTATTGTCTAAGTTGAATGGTCTGCTCTGCCTGGTGGCGGAATATTAAGCTTCGTCGCCATTACGCAGTCTGCAGAAGAAGTTTTTCCATATTCTCAGAACCAACTGTGACTCTACCACTAGGTTTCCATCTTCATTTCTACAATCTTCTATACAGGTTTTCTTGCCTTAACACGTTCTTTTTACCTATCTCGTGCTCTTTTTCCTTCTTCTGGAGAAGCCGATATTATTTCTGTTACTTCTGCTCATAGAGTTCACGAGAGGCTCTCTTCCTTCGTTACAGCGCCACTTTGTACATTTCTTGTTTAGCTGCATGTGCGGCATCGTTGATGGAACGTTGGTAGCGTTGCTACTGGTCTTCCATATTTGATGCCGGCGGCATATAGGTTGCTGAGAGATTTCAGAAACGCGATCGGTTAATATTCTGACAGTCTCTTGTGATTTCAGCTTTTCTGCTTTATATTTCACAGGAGTTCTTCTTTGTTGTTGCACTTAGGAAAACCATATCGGATTAATGAGCTTCCAGACTCATAAGAAGTCTTTTTATCCCAGTGCAAGTTGCCGTGAATTTAATACGTTAAGCAACTTGCGGTCCTTGTTAGCTTCGTTCTTAAAACTAAGTCTGACGCGACTATTCTCAGTTAAGGGTCGATATTCAAAAATTCTTTCAGTTTTGGAATTGGCCTTTGTCTAAGTCTCCAAATTAGTAGGTTCGGATTTCGGTTCCCGACCAGAAAACAAAAAGTTTTCCCGAATTTGGTCTAGGCGTCCATATTATACAAGAACGCTGTCTTAAAAGTAATAAATGCATCTCCACCTAGGACTATAAAAGGACTGAATGCAGCAACGTGGTTTATTGAACTAATTTATTTTGGTTGACTCTTTACCGTTGAATGGTATCTGACCGCTCCTGCCCTGTATATAAGTCAGCATGTTCATTTAGCGCTTTTGGTTGTGTGCGCTATGTCAAAACAAATGGGTTCAAAGATTATTCACGGAATCTTTTGCTAAAGGTAGCCTAAAGAGTTTTATTTGTTCTAGACAGTGTGCATGCCTCTTCACCATATATCATCACGGGGTTATAAATTCTTCGTTCATCGAGAGAGGGTTTTGTTAATTAACTGTACTCTTAGTTCACAGAAACAATGGTTGACAAGAGTTATTCTTTGCTTGATCTTCGCACATATGACATTACTCCAGTGTTCAGTGTCAGATAGCCTCATTTTTGCTGCTCCTGCCTTCTGCATAAGCGAAAAGTTGTACAAACTTCAGACATATTGTGCGACGTAAAGGTGTTGAGCATCGATTTGGTATTGAATCTCTCCCAGATCTGCCGCAGAGGAAATGTCCGTCCTCCCTGAGAGAAGTGTTCTACGTCGCCACCGTTTAACAGTCTACAATGTGCTTGTGGTTGTTCTTATAATCTTTGGCTTGGCTGCATGTATTTGTCGGCATTCCTCGTCCAACAAAGGGTTTTTTATTTGAAAGAGAAGAGAAGAAGAGTTAGAAAATTGCGGTCAACAAATTATCTAGCGGTCTCTTATAATATTAAATGCCAGACGTTCAATTTTGAATGGCGGATGACCAAAAACATATGAAGTGATACTATTCCATTTGTTGCTACAAAATCAATCTTTTTTGTAAAGTTTTGATCAGGAGGCCGCCATGTGGCCTACTTGCTTCGACAGTACTTCGTCCACTATTCGCCTGTGTGCAGACTGTGCATGTTTGTGTCTTCACCCAAGGGCGCTCTCCATGCATATTCTAACATTAAAGTCAACAAACACAATATTTACGTCGAACCGTACGTAAAACCCTTGGGTAACGTCGTCTTTCTTATCAATTGGAGCATGAGCCAAAATAAAGACAATTTTTCCTTATTTAGCCTAAGCCTGAGCATCCAATTTCCGTTTCACTATATAATGTTGTCATTGAACCGAATCTTTAGTCCAAGTCCATGGTTTTATGGGTAGCATAGCACGTGATGGTGGCCGTGGCTCAAGTGGTAGTGGACTGGCTTCCAAATCGGAAGGTTCGGTGTTCGAATCCCAACCTCTCCCGAAAGACATATTCATTTTTTCAGTTAACGAAAATCAAGTAAAATGAGTAGTTGACTAGAAATCAACAACAAGCCAACTTCCGCTAAGAATTTGTCTCCCCATTAAAATCTTGGATGCCACACATATGGAGCAAAATAACCACTGAGCCCAAACATCATTCTTTCTCTCACTATCCCATTTTCCAAAAAACTTAACAGGGATCAGGCACTTTTAAGTGTATTCATACCCACTTGAGTGTTAAGTTGTTTTTAAACAAAAAAAAGAAAAACGTAGCGCCATCGATCTGGAACCACATATGGTCCGAATCAATGCCATCCATATTTTTGTTGATTAAAAAATAATCACTGATCATTGTTCCCATACATTGGCTATTGACGAACATCGACCCCATTTGTAGAAATACAAAAACGACCGATTATGCTACCGCGCGGCGTGAAGGTCGAACCAAACAGTGTATTGTTGGGGTATAATGGAGCCTTACGAGTCTCTTCTGAATTTGCCTCACTATAGAAATACAATTTCACTCATTGAGTCATAAGTAATCCTTGTCAGTAAACACGACTTTTAGATATACTCGTAAATAAGAAGCAACTACCAGCTGCTCCAGGGCCCAGTCCGCGAACTCCCCAGTTGCAAGCCATTTAGATTTGGGCCGAGACCTTTTCGTTTCTAACTTTTCCACGTAACGCACAGGCAAACGTTAAATATTATGATCAACTCCTAATTGACAATTCTGGAACACTTTCACAGTACAGTTGCTTCAGTACGGTGGTTAGGTCGATGATACCCGGATACCCTTTGTTCTTGTTATGTCTCTGGATCGCCAACAATTTATGTGCAACAAGATATGTTACAATCAGTTACAATCACATGGGCATTCTTATTGGTTGGTACTTATAGCTCACCCACGCACTGGGGGAGGGGAGAAGAACACCGTTAACTAATCCAAAAGCATGGGGTGGATACAAGTGGATAAATGAAAAAGGTTTCTGAAAGACCAGATCTTCGAAATTCTATCAAAAATAGATGCAGACTTTCTCACAAACTTAGCTAAAGGTCATCGGAATAGGATCCCAGATAGTGTCTGATGTTCCGTCACAGCGCCAGTAAGCCGCTGAGCTATTAGAGACGTCGTCGGGAACCTGGAGAGTCATGATATCTGCAGCTGTGCTCATATGAAACCCAACTGTCAATGGATGTCCTAACCGCGAACGAAGGGAGACCTAAAGTGGGTTCCTGTCCTGAAAAACTTTCCTATGAGCGTTGCCTAGCAAGGGGACCTTGATAAGACTCAATGAATTTAGCCTTCTGACTGCGTTCAGTGAATTCCTGCATTCACGATCTAGCTTCAAAGTACAATATAAGAGGGTTCAATGAAGCCGGAAGATCAGCTATGCTGTGGCTACAGAGGCAAATGCTCCGGCCCTTCACCAATTCTCCACAACATAATCCGTTGCCATCAGGAATGCGCCTACCTCCGCTTGGAAGACAACCGCAAGTTTTCCTAACGCCGAGTGAAATATACCGTCGTCGTAATCCAGACATAGATCCTAGATTGATTTAAGACCAGAGTCAAAAGACAGCCCGCGGGCTGTCGTGTTGTACGAAAGACAATCTCTCTTTTTATAACAAAGATGATTTTGAGAATGCATCCTGTGATATGAATATCAAGGGAAGATAGATTCGTCAATGGGTCCACAGCAGAGCCAGGGATGTTAATGAATCATGCATGCCTTATGCAGCCGAGATAGACCGTTCCTTGGAATCTGGTAAAAGCAGCAATGACGTATTTTTGTGAGAGCTTGTCTCTCTGGACGACCGACGCTTAGGATATAATTGACATTATCATAGCCACGTCAATTCAAAGAACCCTTCTCTTGTCGATAGGTCATTGGCACCACCAGGAGGCCGACAGCACCTTAGAAGATTTAGACCCTTAGTCCATAGAAGTTTGTCATCCAAGATGACACCCAAATCTTTGGAGAAGTGGATGGCAGCACTAGATGAGTCAAACCAGACAGCTTCCTCCTTCTCGTAAAAAGAACAACGTCAGCTTTGAAAGGATTGATTGAAAGCCCTTATCTAGTGCACTTTAGGGCAGACAGCTCCTAGACATGATCCGCATATTATTGTGCATATATCTCAGAGCTATCGACATGCACCATAGTAGTGGAGACTAGATGCTATCTTGCGAGCAAAGCATATTGGCTACAGTCAGGATCCGCAATCAGTGTCCTGTTCACAAAACTGGTGCTTTCATCTTTAATATTTCCAGGAATTGGATTCTGCGAAGTCACCTGCAGATCGTCTTCATGGAGAATAATGAATGGGTTATCTGCGTCTTTCTTGGCCTGGTGGTCCGTCTTTTCATTGACATCACGACCTTCTTGTCCTGGTACTCATACTAGTGAGACTTCGTTTAAAGTGGTGAGGTTCTTATCTGCTTTTGTGACACTCTAGGAGTGAACGAGTACCTACTAAATGCTTTGGGTACCGATCGACTATCCGAGAGTATAGTTGTCAAGACTCTTTTGTGCCGTTTACTTAGTAGGTATAAGTATAGGTATCAGTAAGTTCCGCCTAAAATATGGTGGCACCCTTATGTTATGAGAGGTAAGATCAACGTCCTAACACTCCTGCTCCTACGTTTTGAAGCGCTATCGAGCTATCAATATTCCACTTTTAATAATCATCGTTCAGCCGTTTAAGATTTGTCTTCCATCACTCACTTGTGGGCAAGTAGGTCCTGAAAAGCTAAGGATTGGGTCCAGTTGGTCTATAGTTTGAGATTTGGCAAAGGTGCCTTCTATCTTCTTTCTTCTTAGTATTTCCAAGTGACTACTGTATTTATATAGCTGCGTACTCTTGAATTGCTACATAAAGCCGAGCTATTGTACTCGAAGTTCTCATAAAGCCTCCATGCCCGCAATTGGAATCGCTCTCATAGACTCTGTAAAGCATAGACAGGCGAGTCGTTAAAAACTGCACACTTTCATTATTGATGACATTTAGTTTGGCCCTACCAGCCTACCTCACCGTCCAGTGGGATTGGCTTCACAATTTGTTTGTACAGCCAGAACGTTGCATGGTTTCCCTTATATCTTTTGGAGTTCAGGATTTGCATGGGATCATCTACTACCATCCTTAAGTGTAGCATGTTTCTAACCCTCTTTGTAATCTTTGGATTAGCACTTATGCTGAGTAAGGCTCCATCTATCTAAAGTTCGCATTGTCAAAAGCATCCTCATGAATATGCAAAGGTCTATGCTTTCAGAGTCGAATGCTCTTTCAATATCGGAGACCAGTGTGTGTAGTGCCTTTTTGGGTGGTAAATTGTACGTTGTGAAGCGGAGTTATAGATAATAAGTCCTCCTTATGTAAAGGTCAATCAGCTTTTGCATTGCCTTTAACATGAAATACGAACGCCAATGGGCTTGTAGGATTTCGGAGACTCTTGGGTCTGTTGCATTCCTTAGATATGAAGATTACCTTAACTGCTATCCAAGTCAGAGGAATATGTTCCAGTGTGAGACTGGCTCTGAAGATTCAGACTAATGTCGATGTGTGTCTACTGGTACCTCTATCAGAACAGCTGGGATGATACCATCCAGTCTCGGTAATTTTTAGAGTTTGAATGAGTTTTCTGCTTATTCTATCGTTTCAAAGATTATTACCTTGTTTACTGTCTCCTATGATTTTTAAAACACAGCGTCCTGTGCCTTTTGAATCGATACGTCACTCCTATAACCAGGGAAGTAAGTCCGCCAAAGGAGCTCTCTCTTTTGTACCCTAGTGGTGGTTGGAATCTCGCTTACTTCATCAATAAAGTTCCACGAACATATCCTCTTTCATTTCCTTAGTTGTGTGGATTTTTTACGCTGTGATGGACCTCCTATAGTCCTCCCAATTATTTGTTCCTTTGACCATATTGTGTTCTTTTCTAACTATTTTCCAACGTTTTTTAAGTTTGTTATTCCACCGGTTTAGCCTCTTCGTTGAAGTCTTATTGTAAGCAGTATACAGCTGTATTACACGGCTTATCATTTTGAGTGGGACCTACGGTTGTTGACTACTTGAAAGTCTGGAAACGTAGCTTTTCTACCTAAATCAAGTAGAAAATTAACCTACGTTAAAACACACACTTACAGATCGAAAATATATGGAAAATAGTTTAGTGTTAGAATATCCTTTAGAAAGTGAACTTCACTTTGTGCAGATCTACACCCATAAACGCCAGTTTTATCCGCTCAACGATAAAGTTTCTTGTTACATGCTAACCGATCTAACTCAGAATCCCGGCAACGTTGAGAAAGTTTGCTAAAAAGCGGATTGGCAAAGACTAGCTGCCACTTATATGAGAGGGTTGTCAGTTGCTTCATTCATTTTAAAATTATATGTTGCGTTTAAAACTACTTACCCAATTCAATCAATCACAATGGCTTCAAAATAAAGTTATTGTTAGCACGAAACCACAATTGTTAGGAGAAGGTTAGGGTTCACTCATCGCTTGGCAATACCTTTAGTTAATTTATAATTCGTGAGCTAGTATTTCTCAGAGTCTTGTTGTTGTTCAGCACTAAATCGGATGTTAATTAAATGCAACAATTTTTCTTAATTGAATCTGAGAAAACATATGAGCAATATTTATAATTAATGACTCTCAATAATTACTACAGGTTTTACGCTTATTTACCGGTATTCTTTGAAGAGGCTATGACTGCGCAAATGCACGTTTTCCTATTGTTATTCTGAAAGGCCAAGAACTCACTTGTGAATTTGTATTATGTCATCAGTGGTACTTCCTTAAATGGTTGGTAAAGTCTTGCCAACAAAAAAAAAAAAAAGGCAAAGTGACAGCTGACAGTTCAGGGTTATTGAAAACGGAACGCTACACGAAAGAACAATGTGTTTTCATTGTTGAGTAATATTTTAAAAATAATGAAGATTTGGCAACTACAAGTTACAATTTTCGTACAAAACATGGTGGGAATAGCGACTTGACTTCATCAACTGTGAAGAGATTAATTCAAGAAATCAGGAGAATGGATCTATTAGTGATGTTAGACACTCTGGCCGTCATTCAGCAAGTCGTTCGACACAAAACCCCAAAACAGTTCGTGAGAGTGTTGATGAGAGTCTAGAAACATCAATTTGGCACCATGGTCAAGAAATGGACATTTCGAGAATGTATTGTAATGAACGTATTGTCACAAGAGATCTGAATCTTCATGCATGCGAAATGCAATTGACTCAAGACCTGATACCTACTGACCATGAACAGAGAAGAAAGTTCATTGAATGGATTATGGATCAACAAGTGGATGCTGGTTTTCTATTTAAATGCTCATCTCGATGGCTTTGTTACTTGCTTACTTAGGCGGTGCTACAGCTCATAGTGGACATGGGCCTCAACCAATAAACCTCTCCAATTAGCGCGGTCTTTGGCTAACTGCTTCCAGTTGCGCACTCCAAGTTGGTTGAGCTCCTCTTCCACTTGCGCGGGCCACCTAAGGCAAGGCCTTCCTCCACTGCGTTGTACCTCCGGATTAGAGTCGAAAATTCTGCGGGCTGGAGCATTAGTGTTCAAACACACATTGCGCATTTTTTTGACCAGATCGATGTCGCTGTACAGCACGTGGAGTCCATCGTTGAATCGTCTCCTCCAAAACCCATCAACCCATACGGGCCCAAATATCTCACGAAGAATTTTTCTCTCAAAACTACCAAGGATATCTTCATCCGCTTTAGAAAGGGTTCATACTTTGGAACCAGGAAGCTGGACTGGGTTTATAAGGGTTTCCTTGGTTTTTTGGGAGAAGGCCTTTTCAGTCCAAAGAAACAAAGTTTGGCAAGCGTTATTCTTCGTTTGATTTCTGAAGAGATGTCGTTTTTAGATTTGATAGCAAGGACGAGTCCTTTACTATCTCAAAGTTATAGCTGTAGATTGTGACATTCTGGCCGATTCGTCGATGTTGGGTATCCCTTCTTGTTGACAGCATATACTTTGTTTTGCTCTCATTTACCGCTAGACCCATTTTCGCCGCTTCTGCTTCTATACTTGCAAATGCACCAGTGACAGTTCGCTGTGTTCTACCAATAATATCAATATCGTCAGAGTATGCAAGCAATTGAACAGACTTTCAAGTATGATGTCTCGGTTAGGTCGTTACCGACTTTGATGCAGCAGCGAGGTTTCTCCATAGTCATCTTGCACAAGCGGACGAATTTGTCAGGGATGTATAAAATATACATGGCTCTGTATAGCTCGTCTCGTTGGGGCAGTTTAGAGGGTCTCCTTTCTTGTGAACCGGGCAAACGATGTTGAGGTTCCATTCATCAGGCATACATTCATTCGACCAAATCTTGGAAATAAGTCAGTGTATGCTCTCCACCAAGTCATCTCCTGCTGCTTAAATAGTTCGGCAGATAGGCAGTTCGGCCCGGCAGCCTTGTTCGACTTCAGTTTAGATATTGCTATCCTCACTTCATTTTGGTCGGGTGGACTTCCGTCCACCGTCCAATATTGACTTGCATCGTCAATATTGAATGGTTCGCTCTGCCTGACAGTAGAATTTGTGTCGTCTTCGCCGTTTAGCAGTCTGCAGTAATGGCTTTTCCATATCCGATTGTGACTCTAATACAAGCTTCTTTTTTGTTCATCTCTACAGATTTCCCTTCGGGTCTTATTACCCTGACACGTTCTTTTTACCTTTTGGTAAAATTTCCGAATATTATTCCTGGAGTAGCACCTCTCTATTTTCTCGATCCCGTGCTTCTCATGCTCTTTCTTTTTTCTCCGGAGAAGCCGATGTTCTTCCCTCCTCTTTTGCTCGTAGGGCTCACGAGCCGCTCTCGTCCTTTTGTGTAGCGCCGCTTTGTAGGCATGTGCCTGCCGGCACTCTTCATCAAATTAGGGCTTTTGTTGTGGTGGGCGAGTAAAACACTTCACATCAGTTGCGGCATTTCTGATGGCTTCACGGCATCTTAGCCATTGGTATTCAGCACTTCTCGAGAGGTTGAGGGATACGCGATCGGCAAAGATTCTGGCGGTTTGTTGCTATTTTAACCGTTCAACGTTGAATCTCCTCATAGTATTTCCCCGTTGTTGTGGCGTCTGAGATATCTGCAGACGTACCTTCGGTTGCGACTAGGTAGTGGTCCGAGTTTATGCTAGCCGCTCGGAATATTCGGACATCTAAAATACTTGTGGAGTGCCTTACGTCGATTGTAACATGATTAATCTGGTTGACAGTTTGCTGATCTGGTGTCTGCTTGTGACTATTGAGGTGAAGAAACCATGTGCTTGCTATAGTAATGTTACATCCCGCAGCGAAATCGATAGTCCGTTTCCAGACGCGGTATCGTGTCTTCCGATTGTGCTACCAAAGATGTCCTCCTTTTGGCATTAAAGTCACCTAGGACGATTTTAACGTCATACATGGGACATTGCTCGTAGGTTTTGTTGAGGAGCTGGTAGAAACTATCTTTGCCCGCCCCATATCACCACGCTTCCTGGGTGGCGGTGATATCTGCTGTAAAGCAATCTATTGCCTCCGCTAATTGTTCAGCTGCACGCAGCCTGTTCAAGGTCAGAACATTTCACGTGCATATCCGAAAGTCGCTGTCCTTTGTTCGTTTTGCAAGGTCGTCAACAGTGAATCTGTCCTTATCCGAGGCTATTGGCTGCTCCGTAACAATTACTTTTTTACGTGGTTGGGCAGTTAACCCCACGCACAACTCCCAACCAGGAGGTCCACGTCTTTTTGGGACCCGTAGAACAACTGGGGCAGAACCAAATTTCGGAGCCAGCAACCGGCTTCGCGGATATGAGTGTTGCCGTTGGCCCTTATTAAGGGCTCATCCGTCACCAACTCTTTTCCAACACCCTGACTTAGTGTTGATCCCCATAGACCTGGTATTCAAGTACATACGTTTAAGCAGCTTAAGTAGAGATAACACTAGTTCGGCCTAACTGGAACTGTCGACGCCTTAGAATTCGTCCACTGCCGCCCGGAAACAGGAGAAAGTGTGTTAGTGTGATGGCACTCCTCCTCCCCACCATCTCTCGTCAGCTGCCACCAACGACCTTCCACAGAGGTTGGTTACCCCATTTCCTGTCGAGGTGCTAGGCACCTAGCAGTCACCACGTGAAGGTCAGTAGTAGGAGTTGATGGTGTGAGGCTAAAGGGAGAACGCTTCTGTTCTCATATAAACACATTCACCACCATTTTGATCACCTGATTGCTTTGTTAGTCATTGAAATTTTCGAATTTGGGGTTCAGAAAATCCACGATTGTTTAGAAAAAAAACGCATCCACAACGTGTTACTGGATTGGTGCGGATTTTGGGCTGGAGGCCTCAACGGACCATTTTTCTTTGAAAATGCGGCAGCTCTCATCATGCGATTTAACACCGTTTGATTTTTTTATTTGCGGTTCTTTAAGTCTAGAGTTTATACCAACAAACCCACGACAATCCACGTTTTGGCGGAGCACTGTATCAACCAAATTTAGCCATTGCCATGGAAAATTTCGACAAAAGAGTGCGTATGTACCCGATATACTATTCCGTACATAACCCTATGTTGAATACTTTATGAAAAAGTAAAAAATTCACAATTTTTAATTTGGAACAACCGTGAGAGCATTGAATGACGGACCTTTCGTTTAAAATCATAACACACGTGAAACGCTTATGGACGATATAGAGCACCCAAATCTGAACAACCTTTGTACTACCTCACACAGATATTTCAACTGTTCACTAAAAATAATGCTCCTCCGAAAATATGTACGAGTACCCAATACTCTTACAAAACAGAAAAGTTCTATAATATCCTGGGACGGAGCTTATTGGGAATTTGAGAATTTGTTCTTCGTTCGATGGATCTCAGTCAACTCAGGAACATGGAGGATAAACTCGTGCATGTTCGGCAGGCCTAGACCCAGCCAGGAAACTCAGGAAAGTAAGACCCAGGAAATTATCAACTTAACTCTCCAGCAGTACCATGTGTCAAAGGAACTGGTACTAGTACTATCAGAAGTTTCTTTCATAAGTAACATGCATTGAGTTCCTAATCGGATGTCCATTTCGAAGAGGGGGGATCTGAAGACAACCAACTGGAAACGCTTGGCAAATCTATCACAAGTCTACCTTAAGCCAAAAAAATTCAGAAGGTTGAGCAAATCATTCAGAACCTTCTGTTCTGAAACGGCGTGTTGGAAAACTGCTGCTTTCGCAACACCTGTTTCATTGTTGAACGCAGATATATGGTGAATACGTAAGAAAATCAAAAAACGTTTGAACAAGCCCTTTCAGTTTCTTTAGAGGAAAACTGGAATCTTCGCATAAAAGTCGCTCCTATAAAGAATTTTACGAAAACATCGAAGCACTCGCCGAAAGCAGCAGCAGCAAAAGGGGCAAATTTGTCAGAAGTGAACATTTGCAAGGCACTTACGAGTACAACAAATCTAAAAACTAAAAACTCTCAGTCTGAATTCCCAAACTCAATCCAAAGCAACAAGATTATAGCCTTCCAGCACTGGAGTTGTAGGTGCAAGCAACGTATCATACGTTTCAAGTCGCCTAGCACCGAAAACAAGTATGGGCCAACTGTTGTCAATCTCGGAAAAAATCTTCACCAACCTTCACAATGAACCCCTTACAGCGTGAATAGTTTTTATATCAAACAGGCAGAGATGTCTACTCACTTAGAGCTTCAGATCCATCAGTCTAACTTCCTCTATGCTAAAGAGCATGGAGAGAATGCTTGAACTTGCAAACTTTTTTGCGAATCTGTCATCAGTCCTACCAGTGAATTGAGGCTGCACACGACAGAAAGAAATACGTGCTACGCATCTGTATTAACATTCCGGGTGCCTTTGACAACGCATCTTTTAACGGCAACACGACTTACATAGATAAATTTTTACTTTTGTGGATAGGAGTTATGCTGATGTAAACAGGAGCGTCTATGATCAGTCATATGTCGAGGGTGCATCCTGTTTTATTATATTTAGCGACTGTCAGCTCTAACGCGCAGGCAGTTCTAGACGTGATCGATTATTAATACACAAAAATTGGCATCCTCTCAGAACTGAGGTTGTTCTCTTAACAAGAACGAGGGAGCTGACTGGTCTGACTCATCTAGTACTATCAATCCATTTTCAATGAAAAATCTTGAATTAAAAATCTCGCGTAGCATTACTCCGTGTCGCTGTCGCTGATCTGGGTCCTTTGGATCCAAATCGGCTTTGATAAGACAAATTAATATATATCCCATGGGTTGGTTGTCTGGTGGAGCAAACTTCCACGTCCTTTTATCGGACAGGTCGCTCTGTCTCTGCTGCATCGCAGCTATCTCTAGCATGGCTGGCTCTGCTCTTGATCTCCGTCCCCTTAATGTTAATAATCTGGAATGCAGTCTCAAACCTACCTTTCGTTTAAAGACGAGTGGTATTTGGTCCAACTCGTACAAGGCACTGGGGTTTTGTTGAACTTGCACTCTAACTTTCATTTGGTTTTTGTTTTGTAAAGGTGGTAGCTGGCATGTACCACCTTGATAGTATGATAGTGGAACTCCAATTATTGGGTGAATATGAAGGCGACCTTACTGTATGAAGAATGTACTCGGATCTGCACCGATTTCGTTGAAGCCGACAACCTAAGTCATTACTACATACTCGTTGGGAAAACTTGTGTCTATCTTCCAAGCTTATTGTAATGAATTGTATTGTGATGGACAAGAGAAGGCGGTGAGATAACTGCTACTGTAATCATATCCAAGCTGCACTTAAAGTCTTTCTGAGTCCTCTTATTAGTTCCATTAAAATGCAATGCTCGTACTTCTCTAAACATATACAGAGGACTTAATTCACTAACTCTCGTCTGGATTTTAAGTCACAATGGGATCGCGGAAAATTGAATAGACAACGGATTTAGTAGGCAAGTCTCAGAGAAAGACTTTACAGAACCTTCAAATTTGATGGGGCTAATTTTGTCCTCAGTAAGGATTTCCATTTACAGTTGAGTATTTTTTGAGTATTTTTGATGCCTTACCATATCTCTAACGGGTTGCCAGCTGCCGCTCAAAAGAAAGACTTTCGACTGTTTATTGGCATCTTAATTGTGCACTGTGCTTCTACTAAACTTTTAGTCAATACTCAGGTGTTTTGATGGAATGTAGTGGTGGAAATGTAACGTCTGTGAACAAGCTAACCTTTATCAGATGTTTGAAGTTAATTTGAGAACGCAACCCCTCTCTGATCGTACTCCAAAGGGCCGTATTCGCGGAGTTCTGTCTCGGTCTCAAGTCACAATGCGAATATTACGAATGAGATCTTCGATGAACTTGATAGGTAATACTCAGAGGAGGACTTTTCGAGAATTAAACTTGCATTGAGGCAACCTGTGTTCTCATTTTCAATTGGGTTTCTATTGAAGGCAACCATAAGTGACTTGACTCTTCTGGTTGCAAACAGGTTAAATGTCTCCTAAATCTTAAATCCTAAAAGAACCGTATGGCAATACGAGAAAGCCAACTGGAGCGGTCTTAACAGCTTCTTTAGGAATTTTAACTGGTCGTTATGTTTCCTGCATAACGACGTAGATGCCGCTGCCAATATGATCACCGACACCATCCTCTTTGGAATAAGATCCTTTATCCCTCATCAGATGAAGAGTATCAAACCAAAAGAAAATGCATGGTACAACCCAAGCTTCCTTCAATTCCTGCAAGACCAACCGAGGAAAACCGAAAAAAGTTTAAACGAGCGAGGAATGACTGCAACGTCTTTCTTAAGCGTGTAAGATTCCAATACGACCAACAATGTAGGCAAAAAATACTGCAATGTCCCAAAGGCAGTAAAAATTGTTGATCGTTCGCCAAAAACATTAGAAATTCTGCTTCATCCTCCATCCCAACGCTCATTCACAATGATATTCCAGCTGTTAGCTCTTTAGACAAGGAAATCTGCTTGCTCCATACTTTGTGGCCAGCTCTACACTTCCAGATTGTGCTTTGTCTCTTTCTACACTTGAGTGCGTTGAATTTTCAATGGGATGAGTCCACTTTCGCACTCGGATAGTAGCAAGAGTATTTAAGGATCTCAACACACTTAAATCCGTTTGTCCAGATGGTATATCTCCCCTTCTTCTGAAGAGGTGCTCTTTCACGCTGGCAAAACCGTCCCTAAAAAAGGCGAATCTTCTTCTCTCCCCTCCTACAGACCCATTGCACTTTCGTCCCTTCTTTCCAAGGTCATGGAAATGCTGATAAACCGTCAGCTCATGAAATATCTCGAAACACGAAAACTTCTCAATGACCGGCAGTACGGTTTTCGTAGCAACAGGACCACTGGTGATTTGATGGCATGGCTCACCGAAAAGTGGAACCAAAGTCTATACCAACCTGGCGAAAGAAAAATAGTTGCACTTGATATTTCTAAGGCATTTGACAGAGTTTGGCATTCTGGCTCTTTTGCGTAAAATGCGTGCATTTTGGGATCGTTGACTCTCTTCTTCAATCGATTAGAAATTACCTTTCGGAACGTTTAATTCAAGTTGTCTTGGATGGTTTCAAGTCTAATATTCGCAAAATAAATGCTGGTGTGCCCCAGGGCTCCGTTCTGTCTCCAACACTCTTTTTAATTTTCATCAACGATATCTTGTCTGCCACTTCTAATCCAATATATTCCTTTGCTGACGACAGTACTCTCTGCTTTTCATATTCGTTCCCGGACTCACGTCCCTGCTCTTTGGCTGTACAATGGGAACGCCAGCGTATGTTAAGCTCATTAAATTCTGATATTAGCAGCATAACCAATTGGGGAACTATCAACAGAGTGGAATTTAATGCTTCCAAAACACAATGTTGTCTGCTGTCGTTAAAGCGAAATTTGAACACCCTGCCATTGGTCATGAATGGCACTTTCATCGTTGAAACCGAAAAACTTTCCATTTTGGGTATGTGTGTGAATGACAACTTACGTTGGAATGATAACATATTCGGGTTGCCAAAAACTCCGAAAAATGTCTAGGTTTCCTCAAGCGATGTAAGAAATATGTCACTACCACTGATCTGGCCTCAATTTATAAGGCGTTTATTTGCTCGAAATTGGAGTACAATGCTCACATCTGGTCAGGTACTCCTAAGACCTCTTTGCACTTGCTAGATAGGATTCAAAACCGTGCGATAAAACATGACAATATTACAAAGTCATTCGACACCCTCGTAATTCGACCAGTTTTGCTGTGGCGATTGCGGACGAGTGAGCAGGTGCGTTCTCATGGTGAAAAAGGACTTTTATTTGCCCAAGTGAAGACGTTTTTTTTATTAATTCAGCATTGAATCGGTCCAATAAATCTGCATAGTACTGCCCCGTAATTGTTCTTCCTTTCTTCAAATAGTCGGTGAAGATGGTGCCTTGCGAATCTCAAAAAACGGTGGTCATGACTTTACCGGCAGATGGAACCGTTTTCGCGTTCTTTGGGGCAGTTTCGCCGGGTGAAATCCACTGTTTTGACAGTTCTTTCATTTTCATTTTCTGTTCTTTTATTTATGTAGTGATGGATCCATGTTTCGTCAACAGTCACGAAACGCCGTATAAACTCTTTCGGATTGCGCTTAAACATGTCCAAACAGTGCTCCGAATTTGTCATGCGATTTCGTTTTTGCTCCACTAATAGCAAACGCGGCACCCATCTCGGAGATAGCTTTCTCATGTCCAATTTTTCGTGTAGGATATTTTGTATGCATTCGGTTGAGATGTGTACAATGTCAACAATCTCTCTAACCTACACCCGACGATCTGCTAACATGATACCATGGATTTTATTAATCATATCCTCCGTAGTCACCTCAATCGGGCGGCCTGGGCGCTCTTCATCAAAAACGGATGTTCGGCCACGCTTGAATTCATTAAACCAATATCTGATGGTAGTCATCGAAGATGCATGGTCCTTATAAGAGCCATGCAACTTCACTTTGATTTCCTCACACGTCTTCCCAACAAAACAAAAAAAAAAATAAATCGAATCACTGATCGATATTGCTCTTTCTCCATGACTGCAAATAAACACGAACTTGATGATTTCAACAGCTGTCAAAACAAAACTATTGAATACATCTGTCTTAAATTTTGACAGTAGTCGTTGTAAAAATGGCGCTATATGATGGCGTACTCATTTTGCATCAGTGGTGCCATCAGTCGGTAAACACGGGTACTTATCATACAGCCCTCGTATAACTTGCAAACATTTAAAACCAACGCAGATCGGTATCTCTCTTTTTTCCCTCCCTAACTCCCTCTCGCCAACGCTATGTGCAAACATCTTAAGGGTACACAAAATCCCTTGTGCGCGCGAGTTACATGGTAACCCTATAAACCCCTCACTGATATCGATGCCAACACAATTGGAAGCATAAGAAAATTCGCTGGAGAAAGAGATTGCTCGACAACAGCTAGCAACACGAATCAACCAAATGCCCCCGAACTCATCTACTATCGGTGATAGTACAGCAGCCAACACAACGCAACACGTTGTTTGTCACAAACATCTTCACCTACCTGCTGCATCGATTTGGCTTGAGTATGCTGATAGCGAGTGCACTACGGAGATCTTTTTGCACAGCAGTGCGTCAGTCTGGACTTAGTCATGGACCAATGAAGACAAGTGGAAAAGTAAAAGTTGTAAAACCATAATAAAGTTTTTTTTATAAAAAATAAATAAAATAAAAGGAGTAAACTTGATTTGCTTAAGTGTTTTACGAAAAATAAGAACGTAATTCGCGCCAATTATAAATAAGTATCTACTGACTTAACTTGCGATTACGATTACCATGGATGTTGAATATATCATATTTACTTGGGCGCTGGACCAGCTCACACCTTCCTCTCCCCCTCATTCTCTCTACGGATACATGTGGGTGGTAAATTGAAGGAAACACGGGTCTCGCAATCCAACTCTTTGTTGTTTTTTTTGTTTAGTTACGACGGCAGTTGTGTTACCTTTCTGCTACTAGGCAACTTAAGACATGTAAATAATAATGCAACTCCTGTCCAGGCCTCGAGACAGTTCCCATTCCCAGGAGGCTGGACACCCCACCTACTAATCTGCCTGGATTGACCCAAAGGGTTATAAGGGTGGGGAAAGTTAGTAGGTGGGCTACTCGGATGCTAGTCTGTCCTTTAAGTCAGGCGCATCCGAGTTTCGTCATAAAGAAAAAGCGAAAGGAACTTCGTTCCTAACAGGGCTCCCCTGAGCGCACTCGTTTTTTTTTTGTGTTACATTTGCGTGCGTGCCGGTCAATGGGATAATAACTAATTCAGTTATAAATATCTCATTTTAAATTAAATAATTGCACAATTAAATAGTTTATTCGCTACTATCTATAGAGAAATATTATTTCCGACTCATAAAAGGGTTGATGGAGTTCAATTAAACACCTAAAGGCAAACATTTGCAGTTCAGATTAAATAAATATTTCTATTGTGACAGGTCACTGTGACTCTGACCGGCAATTTGTCCAACACAATTACACGACTGTGCTTCTATGAGATATATGTGTATACTCTGGTATTCAATCTAAGTAATTACTCTATTAAATGCTTAACCAGCCTCACATTTTCACCCTAGTGGATGCCTAATTATTTTAGTTTTTCCATACAAAAAAATAAATAAAAAAATTACTCCCTTCACTCACTCAGCAAATAGTTACAGATATTTGCCTTGTCGGGGCGTGCAAATCATCAATGCCAATGCAAACAATAAATATTGAAAACATTGTTGGTTTTTAATCAGTTATCAGCCTTTAAGCTATGCCAAAACAACGGTGGTTTTAAAATTTGCTTATTAAAAAAAAAAAACAAAAAAATCCATACAAAGATAAAAATTTAAAATTAAAATTAAAAGTCTGCCTCTGTCATATTTCAAACCAACACGTCAGCCACCTAATTACTGGTCCATTAATTTTGTTGAATCCAAAATCAATGTAAATGTCACAACACTAGTCTGTTTTTTTTTTGTTTTTTTTTTACTCACACAAATTCACATACGAACACTCGTAATACTCGTATATTATGATACAATAGATACTCGTACAGTTGCAATGTGCCAGTAGATACAGAAGCCGATGAAAGTGTATTGCGGTTAACAGGGTAATCGCGTAATCAATTTGAAGCATCGATTTAAGCTGTCGCGGATTATTAATTGCTCGCCCCTCTACCCTCATACTCCAATGGAATGAGAAAAGGTTTCTGTTGTCGATTTACCGCGACTACCCTCCAGGGATAGATTGAACCAAAACGGTTATACAAGTATTTGAGTTGTACGATTGTTAATTGATTAATAGTCGTTATGTTGAATTTTTTCACAGATTTTTGCCCGACCCTTATTCTCATTTTATTTTGAAAGTTTGCTTTCGGAGTTTTCCGAAACTACGAGTACATAATTAAAAGCATAAATGTTTAATTGTAGTGCAATCGACATGAAGTGTGAGTAAATTGTGCAAATTCCGTTGAAAGTGGTGGAGGGGGGGACTATGTCTTAATTAAGAGCAGATCCAGGAATACAGATGTATCTTTTTAGCGATTCCTTTGCATAAAAAAAACAAAACAAATGAGAAATAATCCAACAAAAATAAATTAACTTTGACCAGATGATTCCGATGATTCAATTCGATTCGATCCGTTTCGGTTGGAACTCGATTGGTTCAATTAATTGGACGGAGCTGATTTTTTTAAACAGATTTTCGGGTTAACCGATTGTTTTGGGGGGGAGAGATTTCAATAATCACGGTGCTATAGTGCAGAGAGAAAGATAATAGAAATCAGATTAAAATCACGCCGTTTTTGCGGGGCATACCTATACGCACCATTTTTATTGTCCGGTTTTTTTTTTCTTAATTTTTTGAATAATATATTCAGCTTGAGGAGATTTATGATTAATCAAAGGTTCAGACTAGTAGCACGCTAGGGGATGTTTGTTCCATTGAATTCCAATTGAGGGAATCACTTTATTTTGGGAATTAGTCACCATTAGTTAAGTCACAGTGTTTTCGGTTGGTAATTGGATTTTCCAGTATTGGCCAGTGAAAAATATTGGGAGATCAATTTTTAGTCAAACTGCTAAATCTGACTAATCTTGTTAGCATGGCTCTTAGACAAAAAACTACAAGTGTTAGTCCATTGCCTTACTTTTATGTTCAATTTAATGGAATTTCTCAGCACCCACGGTATCAGTGCGTAGTATTTATATGCAATCTAATGCAAATGTAGGCAGGACTTTCGCTATGCAGGACTATGACAGAAAGCATAGCAGAAGGTGGTTTCATTTAGGCCTATCACACCTGTGTACACGTTTATTTCCTTCTGATAGACTGTAGAATTGTTACTGGCATTTTTTTTTTAAGTAGCGTGCGCTCAAGGGGTTAAGGTACCCTTAAAATGTTTGCGCACTTAGGGAGGAAAGAAAGATAGGAACCGATGTACGTTGGTTTTAAATTTCTGAATATTATAATGACTAGGAAATAGCTCAGCAGGGAATTTCACAAGTGAGTTCTTCGGCTTAGGAACGAATCACGATATTTCAGAGTACGTCCGAAATTGGGCTTGAAGGTATACTGATGAGCATTCATAGCGAGACGGGTATTACGGTTAAAAGTTAGAAAGGGTGGAATGCGACTGACAATTCCGGTGGAGCACTAGTGCTGAAAATAGCAATACAACAAGGTGAGACAGGAAACATTACGTCTGTGTTCGAGGGTGTCGAATGACTGTGTAATATTGTCTATCTAGCAAGTGCAAAGAGGTCTTAGGAGCAACTAACCAGATGTGAGCATTGTACTCCAATTTCGGGCAAATAAACGCCTTATAAAGGGTTTTCCAATAGGGACTTGACAACTTTGAATTTAATTTGTGAACGCACTCTTTCACTAATCATCAAACTGTCACTGTCAATTTATTCAGTAAACTCAACATTTTCATCATGGTAAAAAGTACACGAACGAGCAACGTCTGAAAATTATAAAAATTTTCTACCGAAATTCGGAGTCGGTGACTGCAACTTTAACATCGTTAACTCCAATTTTCGGTCGTAATTCTCGCCCTAGTAGACAGGCAATAACCATTTTAGTGCAAAAATTTGAGTCTACACATTCGTTGTGTGATGTTGCCGTGTCAGTGAGACAACGGGTTGGTCGAAGTGTCGAAAATTCCACTGCGGCGTTCTCAAGAATTGGGCATCGCTCAGACCACATTATGGCGTATTTTGCGTAAGGATCTTGGTTTACACCCATAAAAGATCAAGCTGACCCAAGAATTGAAGCCGATGGACCATTTGAAGCGACGTATGTTCTCCGATTGGGTTCTGGAGAAGATGCGCCAAGATGATGAATTTCATCGCAAAATCATCTTCAGGGACGAAGCTCATTTTTGGCTCAATGGGTTCGTCAATAAGCAAAATATGCGTTATTGGTCGGGTGAAAATCCACATGTGCTTCATGAATCACCACTTCATCCACAAAAAATAACTGTTTGGTGCGGTTTGCATGCCGGCGGCGTTGTTGGGCCATACTCTTTCGTCGACGATAACGATCGTCACGTTACTGTGAATGGTCAGCGTTATCACCGATTATTTTTGGCCCTAATTGGAAGATATGGACTTGGACGACATGTGGTTTCAACAGGATGATGCCACAAGCCACACAGCACACGCTACAATCGATTTATTGAAGAGTAAGTATGGTGAGCGTGTTATCTCAAGAAATGGGCCAGTCGATTGGCCGCCTCGTTCGTGCGATTTCACGCCGCTTGACTATTTTCTGTAGGGCTACGTTAAGTCATTGGTTTATGCCAATACGCCGACGACGTTGGAAGAGCTCAGAGCCAGCATTGAACGCGAAATAGCGGCCGTTTCGGCCGAAATGTGTGGCCGAGTCGTTGAAAATTGGGTCCAATGAATCGACCGCTGCAAACGTGGCCGCGGTGGCCATATGAACGAAGTTGAGTTCCATTCATAAATGTTTTGATTGTACTTCAAACCGATAATAAAGCTTCTGAAATATCTCAAATGGTTTGCGTTTTATTTAAAGAAAAAGTTGTCAAGTCCTTATTGGAAAACCCGATATATTGAGGCCAGATCAGTGGGAGTGAAATATTTCTTACATCGCTTGAGGAAATCTACACATTTTGTGGAGTTTTTGGCGACATCGAATATGTTATCATTCCAACGTAAGTTGTCATTGACACACATACCCAGAATGGAAAGTTTTTCGGTTTCAACGATGAAAGTGCCATTCATGACCAATGGCAGGTTATTCAAATTTCGATTTAACGACAGCAGACAGCATTGTGTTTTGGAAGCATTAAATTCCACTCTATTGATAGTTCCCCAATTGGTTATGCTGTTAATATCGTAATTCAATGAGCTTAACATACGCTGGCGTTCCCGTTCTACAGCCGAACAGCAGGGACGTGAGTCCGGAAAATAAAAAGGAAAAGCAGAGAGTACTGTCTACAGCAAAGGAATATAATGGATTAGAAGTGGAATACAAGAGATCATTGATGAAATTAAAAAGAGTGTCGGAGACAGAATGGAGCCCTGGGACACACCAGTATTTATTTTGTGAATATTAGACTTGAAACCATCCAAGACAACTTGAATTAAACGTTCCGAAAGGTAATTTCTAATCCATTGAAGAAGAGAGTCATCGATCCCAAATACACGCATTTTCCGCAAAAGAGCCAGATGCCAAACTCTGTCAAATGCCTTAGAAATATCAAGTGCAACTATTTTTCTTTCGCCAGGTTGGTGTAGACTTTGGTTCCACTTTTCGGTTAGACATGCCATCAAATCACCAGTGGACCTGCTGCTATGAAAACCGTGCTGCCGGTCTTTGAGAAGTTTTCGTGTTTCGAGATATTTCATGAGCTGACGATGTATCAGCGTATCCATGACCTTGGAGAGAAGGGACGTAAGTGCAACGCCTTCTTTAGCGACTGGCCTGGCAAATTCTGTTTTCTATCTTCTCGGAAAGAGTCCGAGCTTACGCAGTGGTTCAAAACTCTTGCTAATATGGATTCGTCCCATTGAAGATTCGAGGCACTCAAGTCTATACGGAGACGAAGCACAATCTGAAAGTGTTAAATTGACCACAAAGTGTGCAGCAAGCAGATTGGCTTTATTCAAAGAGCTGACAGCTGAAATGTCATTGTAAATGAGCGTTGGGATGGGGGTGGAGGCAGAATTTCTGAAGTTTTTGACAAACGACCAAAAGCTTTTACTACCTTTGGTTGTATTGAAATTTCACACGCTTAAGAAAGACGTTGCAGTCATTCCTGGCACGTTTAAACTTTGTTCGGTTTTCCTCTGTCGGGTTGATCTTGAAGGACCGAAAAAACATTTCTCTAACCCTGACGGCCTCTTTACAGCTCGAGTCGTACCATGCCTTTTCTTTTGGTTTGATACTTTTCATCCGATGAGGGATAAAGGATCTCATTCCAAGGAGAATGGTGTCTGTGATCATATCAGCAGCGGCACCCAAGTCGTTATGGAGGAAACATAATGACCAGTTAAAATTCCTAAAGAAGGTGTTAAGACCGCCCCAGTTGGTTTTCTCGTATTGTCATACGGTTGTTTTACGAACCTTTTCTCTAATTGTGTGGTCGGTATACGAGAAATTAGCTGATATAACACAGTGGTCTGACGAGCCTAGAGCGGAGAGCAATTAAACAGTGTACTTATCAGGGTGAGAAGCTAAAACCAAGTCCTCGATTTAGTTTGGCCTCACCAATGATGGGCTTATCAACGTTGGCTACAACGAAGATTCATGAGGTAATTCTCCACCAGCCGAGGTCGATGTGGGAACAGCCATATGTCTTAATCGGTGTGCTATTTGCTGCAAATAGTTTAAAATCAGTAGAAAGTTGCTGCTTTTTATTCGTTGGGGGGATGACCGAAATAGCAGCTCCTGTATCGATGAGGTTTAGTTGTTTGTTTAGTTGTTGTAGAATCCGAAATGCATATACGATCTATGCATTCTAGAACGTTCGCCACAGCATGCTGTGACAGTTTTTTTGAGTTTTGCGATTGTAAGAACTGATACAGTCTTCTGTATCGAATACTGGTAGCTTCATCTCCGAACTTATTGTGGTACTAGCATAGAAGAAGGCAATTTTCGGCTTGGTGTCCTACTTCTCCGATGTGGAGTGTTGCTCCTACTCTGTATTCGTATGTACGAGTAATATTCAAAAAGCCGAGCTAGAGAATCTATTCCACGTTCAAGTGATGAGAAATCTGCAGTGAACCTGGTAGACTCTTCAACTTATGAAACGTGGTCTATCTGTGAAACTGAACTGGAAGTAGTTTCCACTATCGTATCAGCGACTTGGGAACGATTTTTAAGGTCTTATGTCTTAAAAGTGGCAAGAATTGCTTGAACATCAGCTAGGAGACATTGCATCCAAATACTTTTAAGAAATTCCTCACCAACAGAAGTTCCTGCCATATAAAAAGTAAATAACACTACTGTAAGTACGAATAATATGGTAAGACTCATTCCTTCAATGGAGGACATGGTACAAGCACAAAATCTCGAAGACTCTACCAATATTCACAAAAGTCTTCCAAGCTGTGTTATGTGACATTTATATATGTACGTATGTAGGTATAGGGGTGCCATATACGTTCATATGAGCCTCATTAGCTAGCGACCTAAGCCATCAGGATAGTCCAACATAATCGGAACACTGACAAACGTACATATTTCTCTAATTATGAGCAATGTGAATACGTAGTCAAAATCTCCTAAATCTCATTGCTCATATAATGGAAAAATTAGCAGAAATCCAGCTCATCCAGTGGCTTACATAACTCATTACCACAATTTTTCGTTGGCACATTCGAAGGAGAAATCGTTTAAATTCACGACATGTTCAGTTCGTTTTGCTGTTTCCATAGTTGTCTTTTGTGTTGTGAGAATTTCTACTCACGTTCTTCCTGAACAGTAAAAAGATACAATAAAAACCATCCCATATGCATATACGAAGATGAACTCGCTTAAACCGAGGCGCGTTTATGGTATTTCGGCGTTCTGTCAGCGCTCTTTATTGTATAGGTGTTATTGTTATGCTGAAGTGTAGCACCACAAAGGCAACTACTCGTAGCGTAGCGGGTTTCGATTTTTAGTTATTTTCAATTCTGAGTCATAAGGCACAGCCTCATCTCTCACATTGTATCTGATACTCGTATATAGATACTATTTACTTTGGTTGTGCAGTCTAATGAGAATCTTCAATTGGATTTTGATAAATAAAGATATTTCGCCATCACAAAGGGAAAAGAAAATAGTGAATAACTTACCGGACAAGCCATTTGTTGTCGTCGTGAATCACCTCAGATTACTGAGGGAGTAAATACTTTACTTACTTATGTTACTTAGTGGCGGACTTCCTCTACTGCGCAGTTCCTCGGGGCGTATTCGAAGTCTTTTCGGACCGGAGCACTGATGTTAATCCGCTCTACATGACCCAGCCGTCTAAGTCGTTGGATCTTCACTCTTCTGACAAAGTCGATGTCGTTGTACAGCCCGTGCAATTCGTCATTGTATCTCCTCCTCCACATATATATGGTCACTCTTGTTGTTCGAGAGAGGGCTGTGCTATTCAATTGCCTTCTTAGCCCAAAAAAACACCGATTGGCAGGAGGTAGTTTTCGTTTGATCTCAGTGCTGGTGTCGTTGTCTGAATTGAAAGCGGAGCCTAGGTAGGCAATGTCGTTAACTACCTCAAATTTATATCTGTCGAGGGTGACATTCTGTCCGAGACGTCGATGTTGGGTATATTTTCTGGTTGACGGCACATACTTGGTCTTGGCCTCATTAACCGTTGACCGTCTCAATACTCGCGAAAGCGCCACTGATATCACGCTGCTTTCTTCCGATTATGTGAATATCATCGGCGTATGCGAGTAATTAGACGCACTTTTGAAAGATTGGGCTTTTGTGTTGACGCATGAGTTTTGAATTAGAAATCGCATGACAGCGCATCATCTTGTCTACATCCGTTTTTGACATCAAAGGTCTCGGTGAGTTCTTTATCGACCTTGATGGAGCAACGTGCATTCCCCATCGTCACCCTGTACAAGCGTACCAGTTTGGCAGGGATGCTAAAACTGGGCACTGCTCCATATATCTTGATGAACAGGTGGTCTGTATCGATTTGGAACTCATGGCTTTTTTACAAGAGCCGCCGTAGTGGGAATATTTGGCCGAGGGTGGACTTTCTTAAGGTACACTGATATGGGCCAAAACGGCAGATAGGATCTTGTAGGCGATGTTGCAGTTCAGAGGATCTCCTTTCGGACAAACAATGCTGAGGTTTCATTCGTCAGACCTACTTGCGTCTGACCATATTTTACAGATGAGTTGGTGGATGCTTCTTAGCAAGGCATTGCCTGCCGGGATTGCTCATGAATGATTTGAGACGCTCACATAATGCGTCTTATCAATGATGCTTAGGAGACTTATTTCTCTATAATTAGTTCAGTTAAAAGGGTCTCCTTTTTTGTGGATCGGGCAAACCATGCTAAGACTTCATACTAAGAGTACATCGGGTACGCTTTTCTCTGACCATATCTTACAGATGAGCTCGCTTCCAACCAGGTTTTCCTCAGCTGCTTTGTGTAGCCCAGAAAACATACCATCTGTGCTAGCAGCTTTGATAGTCTTTAGCCTCGATATTATTTCCTTAGCTTCACCTAGGTCAGAGGGGCAGAATTCTCTATTCACTTCATCCAGGATGAATAGTTCATTCTGCCTGACAGCAGTATTTTGATTATCATTGCCGTTATAACATTTCTGCATAACGATGATGACGAATCAAATACTGCGGTGTGGCAGAATGAACCTTTCAACCTTGCCGAAGTAGCCCAACAATTCCGTCCATCCGACCTGGATGAAGTGAAGATAGCCATATCTAAGTGAAGTTCAACAAAGCTGCTGTAGCGGACGGCCTGACTGCCGAGGTCCCTAGAATAAATCTCCATGGACCGCTAATAGTTCGCGGTCTGTCATGGAGTGGAAGAAAGTTATGGGGACTGGAGCAGTCACTATAGAATATGTCACAATTTTTCATCCTTCTTTGGTCTAGCTGAACCTATCGCACTTTTTGGCTTATAGCGGTCTAGGCCCTTTTAATTGTCCGTCTTCGCATTGCCTGTGCAAGTTATTATTCGCTTGAATTCGTTTAGGTTTGCGGAGTGATAAAGTATCTGGAGAAGAAAGTCACACTAGTACCTCATCGCACTTAGGTCTGCGTAGACCCGTAGTGAACTGCAAGCTGGAAAATTGAGAGGGAATGGGAATTGGATTGCAATTGCTAATTGCAGTTTCCACTTTCCATTTTGGTCGGAAACATTTCTTTCAATTTCATATTTTTCAGCAAAAGGTGTGTGTACAACTCATCTGCATATGCCTGAGCGAAGACGTTTCAAATATTGAGGTCGTTAAGCAGTGAGTCGACCAATGGCGGTGGCGTATTGGAAGCAAAACCCCCTGACGCTTAAGACCAAGCCCTATTTACATCCGCCATCACATATTGGGAACAGTCAGCTTCGGCAATCAGAGTCACATATTCACCAACAATGCTCTTACGCACAAAACTACAATAGTAGTACACCGAGTTACTTGGCCAAGTTACGAGTACACATGCCGTTAAAAGTTCGCTTCCAATTACTTCCAGATTTTGAATTGGAGTCTTGGGACAAAGGAAGCAACAGCATGTCTAATCGCCTCATACGTCACCACAACCGATGAGATATACCAGCTACGACGTGCTGTGTTATTCAACTCGCTAACAACTTCGTTAAAAAGAGCTGGTTGGGAGCTGCTTCTGATTAGGATTAGGTTATCCGAGAAGTGAATGAAGTGTAGGTGGCATGAGATGAGATTTCCTGAATTATTCCATCCTAGTTGACTTTGCCGTTTTGACCAGATTTCCTGCTAGTTTCACCGACAGTTTCGATCTTTTCGCAAAAGTTTTTATAAGAGGCACACTTTGAAATCCGAATTAGTTTCTTATATTCTTTTTGATTCGATCTATAAAGACTGCGGTCTTTCTCCAAATTAGTCTTAAGTGAACTGTTTAGAAGTTTTGTGGTTTCTTTACGTAGTAGCTCTACCAATCGCGATACATTTGTTACAGCAATGGACATCGGTTAACGAGCATGCCTATCCTGATTGTATAAGTAGAACACCTAGCCGGCAATTGGGTGCGCATTACTTATATTTAGGAAATATCTCATAGGTTAGTTATAGCTCTAGCAGTTCCGTCAACCAAACACACCTTTTGATAAAAAATCTTTGACTGCTGTCAGAATCGGAAAGAGAACTTCTGACAATTTTGCTTCCAAAACTTAAACAAACAAAACTAACTGGTTTGTGTCCTACATTTGGTGCATGTCATCGGAATCATTAATTTTACACCAAAACTGACAGAGGAGAGTAACGACTTTGTCAATTTATTTCTTGTTGATGTGCAAACATATTGATATTGTCAGCGCCTCAGTTTAAATTGTTTACCACAAACAGCAATAACCTTCTGAATATCCCAAACAATATCTCTAACCAGTAAATCTATGATGTGTTCGGGTTTTTTTTCTTTTTAGCATCGATTGTTTACTAAGTTGCCAAATTCCCTCATTGGTTATTAGCGTCATCACTATGACAGGTTCCTGTCATGGTCTTCTGGCTAAATCGAAAGATTTTAGAAAATATACGCGTAGACGGTACTATTCATATCAGGGATTTTTACGCTGAAATTTGTGACGGTGTTTTTTAATAATGTAAAACTTTTATTGATTTAGTATGCGGGTGTAGTTCACGTATAACAGAATAGGGGCACATTGTTTGACAGTTGCTGATAGCTGACAGCGATCTAAATGAAAAAAATAACTAGAACATGCTAATTGAATGCTAAATGAGGGAATTAATGCAAAAGGGTTGTTAACATCATTCATCTCTTCGCCAGTATGTAATTGTTTGTTGTCGTTTCAGTGAATTTCACTGGCTCGAGAGTAGAGGAGGGGTTTTCCCATATATTCAATAAATTGGCTGATGAAACTTAGTTGTTGGTAAAGAGTTAAGCAAACAAGAAGCAAATTGGCAAACTTTTAATAAAATAAAATAAAAAAAAAAAACAAAACACAATTTTTATATATCGCGGTTATTTCCAATAAATTTGTATTGTAGTAGCAAATAACTGTCGGAGGGGTGAGTGTTTTTTTTATCCTTAATATCAATTTAAAATTAATTCAAATTAGTTTACCTGTTTTTTCTGAATCAGTTTTTATGTTGTTATTGACGAGATAATTTATGCAATTTTGAAAGCATAAAAAATTCAATTGAATATTGGAAATTAAAAAATAAAAAAATCGAATATGAGTTGCGAATTAATAAAAACTCTTTTGTTTTTAGTAACACGAACATTTTTCAACAAATCCTGTGATAGCTTTTAACTCAAAAATTTGGCAGCCTTTGTTCTAAAGTTATTAGAAGAAATTAAAACTAAAGCTTTAGAGGTTTTATGCTTAATAAAATGATAAATTAAATCATTTCAGTATCTCACATTTGTAATCTGAACGCGAGCAGATTTCCCAAATCGAAACAGCCCCTCAAACATAATTCCTTGACATTCCTAACTCAAATTTTGGCCTCACAAAATTTATTCTAGACATCGTAGCCAAATTAAGCGTAATTTTTTGTCTTGGATTTTGGTTCAAATAAAATGAAAATTTATAAAGACTTTTCAATAGAGGTCTGTACAAATGTTCTCTGCATCGCCATTTTTGGTATTAATTGTTAAAACTTAAATAAAAAAAAATAATTGCTTACATAATAGTGAAATCTAAACATACTACAGTCCGGGGTGGACCGAAGCCTCAACCAATAAGCCTCCCCAGTTAGCGGGGTCTTACGATGACTCATTTATTCAATTTAAATCGTCTAGCCATTTTAGGTGACTATTGTGCACTTTCCTTACCAGGTCAATCCTATACATTACGCTTGCGCTCCATTCTTGCAAACGCACCAGTGACGAGTCGTTGAGTTCTATCAATGATGACAGTGTTACCAGCGCATGCAAGAAGTTGAACAGAGTTTTGGAAAATTGTGTTGGTGTTAACTTAAGAATCTCGTACAAGCGAGCCTTCGAGATCGTCATTCTGCACAATCTAACGAGTTTGGCACGGATAATAAGGCTAGACATGTTCTGTTTAGCTCGTCTCTATTAATGCTGTCGTATGCGACCTTCAAAACCGATACAGCTGTGCGAATATTTGCTCAATTGTGGACTTACCGGTCCTAAGAGTGATAAGAGCCAATCAGATTATTGATAAAGGTCTGGCATAAGATATCAGATAAGATCTTATAAGCGATATTATAATTGGAACATTTAAGAGGGTTTCCTTTCTTTTGGATCGAGTAAACGGTGCTAAGGATTCATTCTTCAGGCATGCTTTCTGCCGACCGAATATTGGAAATGGTGCATGTTCGCTACCAAATTATCTCCCGCTGCCTTAAATAATTCGGCAGGTAGGCCATCCGGCACAGCAGCCCTGTTGTTCTTAAGCTTGGATATCGTGAGGACACTTCATTTTGGTCGGATGGATAGATTTCTTGACTTTCAATGTCCAGGTTGAATGGTTCGTTCTTGTCCATACTGATTTACAATTTCCAGAAGTTCGGATCTTGCCGTCTTTACATGTTTTTTTTAGGTCTTGGTAAAACTTCCGAACATTGTCACGCGCTTCTCATGCTCTTTCTTTAATTCTCAGGAGAAGCCGATGTTCCACCCTCCTCTTTTTGCTCATAGGTATGCAGTGCGGCTTCGTAGGCGTGTCCTTTCCCATTGTGTGCTTGCCTGCCTTCTTCATCAAACCATTAGTTTTGTTGAGGTGGTCGGCTGAAATCCAGTTGCGGTGTTTCTGATGGCTTATTGACATCGATGCCACTAGTCTTTAGTGCTTGATGTTGGTTACATAGGACATGTCGAGAAGTTGAGGAATACGCGATCGGCAAAGACTCTGACAGTATGTTGTGATTGCAATTGTTCAACTCTAAGCCTTCTTACAGTATTTCTTTGTTGTCGTGGTGTGTGAGATTTCTGTGGACGTGCCTTGGCTGTAATGAGGTAGTGGTCCTAGTCTATGTTTACCTCTCGGAAAGTTCGGAAACAGTGCCTTGCGTCGATCGCAACAACATAATTACACGAAGTGTTTATGGGAAACCGTGTGCTTGTTACAGTGATGTTCCGCCCCGCAGTAAATTCAATTAAACTAAGTCCGTTTCCAGACGTGGTGTCGTGTAGGCTATGCTTTCCGACAGCGCTAATCAACAATGTCCTCTTCCTATTTTTGAGTTAAAATTATGTAAAACGATTTTAACGTAATACGAGTACTTTAGACATTGCTCGTAAATTTTGTCGTAGATACATTCTTTGGTTGCATTGTCTTTTTCCTCTGTGGGTGTGCGAGTAAAGAGTGGATGTGTATTGTCATCAGGCGTTCGCTGATAACGTTAACGCCGCTCAATGCCTTTTGATTCACATAGACAGAGTGATTCAGACAATTTTGCATGCGCTCTGTCATTTTCCTCATAATACTTGAGAAGAAGTGCATTGGTCCTTTAAATGTCTTCCAGGCTGTGACCATAACGTTTCCAGGATGAAGACCGGGCATGAGGCTCCGTTTTTCGTCTGCACCTAACCACAGTTTACAGTAATCATATAGAATTCACTTTTCATTGCAGGTGTTTATCCTGTGAAAAACCGCTCGTTTTGGCGTCTAACACTAAGCGTGAAACATATTCCTTTGCGGCCTAGTTTCGAAACTCGTTTAGCGGTACCCTCTTTTCGAGATTCTTCATCTTTCCTATGAGAGGGAGGTGGCAACTTATTGTTATGGGGAATATTCCATGTTCAGTCCAAGTCCCGCAAGGCAATATTTCGAACTTGTAAAAGTACAGCGGACTACGGAAGTTAAAAAAGCAGTAAAAAAAAGTTCAGCGTCGAAGCTCAGGCCAATACAACAACATCAAAAACTCGCAAGAGATTTAATAGCCGAAATATATTGAGGACGGTCAGAAACACCTGCTGATGGAGTACAACAAAGTGTTCAATAGATGGAAAGAGTTCTTGTAGACGTCCATGAGACAGCTTCTAATCTGTAACTTTGGTCTATTATTTATTCTAGCTCACAATCAGGCTCTAAGGATCCTTTTCTAGATAGGAAACCAAACTCTGTCTAGATAGGAAACCAAAAGCCTATCTGACAATATAAAGCCAGATTCGTATTAATTGCTTCTTCCGAAGATCTTAGCATAAAAGAATGAGGTAGTGTTTCTATCTGGTGAATTCATTGCCATCCAACTACTGTTTATTCATCAAAGCCTCGTTCCAGTTGACGGTATTTGCAATGATCCGTGTAATCGATTTATGGTGCAATATCCAGAAGTCGTTATCAGTTAAATCTGTTCTAGTCTAAGAAGTAGTGACAGCCTCATAAGCAGCGAGATTTCGCTGGCTCAAAATATAATAAAAGCCCTCGCATCGCGATTGAAGGAATTCGACTTTAAGCACTTTCCCGCCCAGAAATGGTCAAATAGTTCAGACATTTGAGTTTCGTGATTTAAAGAACCGAAATCTCATCCGTCGCCCAATAAGAACTGGGAATATTGCTTCTGTAGCTGGAAGTGTGACTGCTACACAAGTTTATCGAATCCATCCACATGGAGAATTGAGCTTATCACAAACAAAATTCACCGAAGTTTGCATAAAGGCGTTGGTCATAAAACCAGTAAGGTCCAATATACGCAAGAACTTAAGCCTGTCGACAAGTAGCAGTGTCGTTACTTCGCAAGTTGAGTGTTGGAACTGCATAATATTGATCAAGTTTTTAACTAACAAAATCGTTTCATACCTCAGCACATTTGCATGCCTTGTGTATTGGAGCTTAGAAAATCCCAGAGTGATTGGCGAGTGGCTTCTCTATTCACAAAGTGTTACTTTTGGTGTGTTTTTCACGCTGGAGTTATTGGACCTTATTTATTCGAAAATAAAGCAACTGTTGTTACGGGGAATGGATTGCGCTATCGAACAATGATTATTTAATTTTTCTGGCAGGAACTTGAAGGTATGAACACTTATTTCAAACAAAACGGTGTTACATGGCATACAAATAGCAAAACTATTGCTGATCAATGAACATATTTATCAAATGAGCCTGGATGTGCAATCGATGTCGTGAAAGTTATTGATGATCATAATTGAACGAGAAGAAGTAGTGATGAGAGGACTAGAAGAGAGAGGATAAGGAGCATAAGAAATAGCCTAGCAACTGAAATAAGGTAACCCCCTAAACCGTTTGTCATTTTCCTAGAAGGTAATACCAAAGTCGGACTGATGAAACCACCGCCCGCTGCTGTTCACAGGTCAGAGGAAAGTTTTACTTTTACTGCGACTTTACATAAATGAATGGAGGTGGGCTAGAGAAATAATATTGCCCGTAAGTTCCCAAACTATCCTGAGGGATAGTGGTTTGTACATGTTCAAGATACAGAGGTCAAGAAGCGCTCTCTTACCTGGCGAACAACGCATAAACGAACCAAAAGAATCAGAGACGGAAGGAAATTGTAACAAACGCCTTAGCAGTACTAAAAGTGAGCTTAGATTTTACATACAGAAATATAGACCTAAGTTTTACTAAAAACGGCCTTTAAATCACCATTTTAAAATCGAAAGCATATTATAAATAAATAATAGTTTCCAATTTCCCTATCGCTAAAGTGACAGAAACATCATTTGCAAGTCTGTCTTACAGTTAGACAAGAAATCACAAAATTATTTACAGTTACAGTTATCAAATGTCAAAAACCACCGATGACGCATGTGAGAGACTTACTGTAATTATTTTGATATTGGGTAGTAAATTATAAATTTTTTCCTTGAGGTTAAAACAAGACTGTTCTCTGTAAAAAAAAAAAAAAAAACGGTTCCTATTTTCTAAGAAGTGTAAGTAATTTTCTAGAAAACCTTTACGAAGGTTGTAATGCTATAATCTTGAGAAGATTTGACATTTGGTTTCCACTTGTTGATATGCATAAATGGACCTGGCCTCTCTTGCAGCGTGACTTCGATAAGATAAGACGATTTTGCGATGACTGGAAGTTGAAAATCAACTTTCAGAAGTCGGAAACCATTCTCTTTAGGACGCCGTTGTCTAGAGCCTCTAGGGATACCAGAAAAAATTGGAGAAAGTTCTCGATTATTGGACAACACGGACAGCCTCTTGCCTGTCGAAATGTAGTCAGATACCTTGGAATCTGGCTAGATCAGTTTCTGTATTTTGGCAAAAATGTAGATGCTGCTCTGGCCAGAGCTAAAGGTGCTTTTGCCCTTACAAAGAGACTGTTTTATAGCAGCCAACTCGATGCGAGGGTAAAGGTAATCTGCTACATGGCCCTTATCAGGCCCATGCTGGTATTTGGTTGTCCCGTGTGGTTCAATGTACGAGCAAGCTTAACGGAAAAGATTCGGGTGTTTGAGAGGGCTTGCCTTAGGGCCTGTCTTCGCTTGTATAGAACACCAGAGTCGGAGTACAAAAAATTGTATCCTAATGAGGTCCTTTACAACAGGGCGAACCTAATACGAGTGGACAACTTCGTAATTAAGCTGACTCGAAGGCACATTGCAAGAGCAATGACGTCGACGAATAACCTGATATCTGGGGCTTACTACCCCAATTACCTTTACCACGAGAGTGTGCGCTCTGACGGCTTCGTTCCACCGGAAGCATTCCTCTACCTAGATCAGAAAGGGTTGATCCAGGATAGATCAGCGGTGCCGTTAATCTACCATGTCGCTCGGACAGCTGGGGACAGGCGACTCAACTACGACAGAGACGTCGCACACGGCAGTGTGGATCGCCTCAGGTTCAGTAGGGCGGTGGGGAATCGCGATAAGAGGGATGTCGTTCGGCAGCACCAGCATTTCTGGTGGTTGAATGATGGAGAAGATGTTTCGTCGTCGTTTCCGTCAATTACGGACCAGCCTCACTAATGAGGCAGAGCTGACCAATCTGTTTTCTCTGTAAACAGCGATGGCCGGCTTACATAGGTTTAGGTTAACATTTAAGAAACATAAACATATATCAGTGTATACAAAGGTGTATACTGATATATGTTTATGATTGTGTATAACGTCTATGTGTGTTTATGTGTGTATTGTACATTTAGTTTAGGTAGGCTAAGATTTATTTTAAGTTAGATACTAAGTTTTTATTAAAAATAAAAAATTATGTCCATATGCTAAGTTTTGTTAACAAATTTTTTTCTTAGCTTTAAGTATACAAAATAAATAGTTCTAAGAAAATGTAAATGAAGTCGAAAGACATAGTTATAAGAATTTAGAGTAGCTTAGAGTGCCTGTGTGGGGCCAGTAAGTTAGTGTAAGATTATTAAGTAATTGTAAGCTAGCATTTAAGCATTTTTTGTTAGAATGTAAGAGTTAGTGTTAAGAAAATAAAATGCATATAAAACTAAAAAAACTAAACTATAAATGGACCTGGCGAACTCCTGATCAACAAACTGTCAACCAAACTAATCATTTTGTGATCGACTCAAGACATTCCGCCAGTGTTTTGGATGCTCTAACATTCCAAACAGTTAACATCGACTCAGACTATTATCGTGTTGTAGCTAAGATACGAAAGCGAATATCGTACAAGCTCAAAACGAGCGAACCGGTGTCGGGAAATTCAACCGCAAGGGTATTTGTTAGTCGGGTTTCCCTTAAACTCCAGAGAAGTTCGATTCCGAACAGGCCAAAGTTGTAAAGCCCTAAAAATCCTAAAACAGAAATCTGCAAGGATGGAAACCACATTCGGTGCTGAAAATCGGGAAATAATCTCTGCAGGTTGTCAAACTGTGACGACACCGTCAGACAGAATGACCTGCCTTAGATGGCTAGGTCACCTTGAGCGCATGGACACCAAGGGGGCAACACATTAGAGGACGATCTCACTTACGGTGGCGTACACAAGCCGAAGGAAGCCTTCAGACAACTTCGTGTTCCCAACTTGCGACAACTTGCAAAAGACAGCTAAGGAAGCATGTTAGATAAGGCACTGGTTCACCCCAGACTGTAGTAGCGCCATCTTAGTAAGTAAGTAAGTAAATCGTAAAAGAATTATACATTTTTTAGTTCGCATAGACACGTTTATTTTCAAATTTACAACTTCTTATAAAAATCGACATCTGTCAAAATCAGCGCTCTCGAGTAATCAATCACACGATTTAATTTTTGACAGTTATTATTATTATTATTTATTTTTTATTATTATTATGTACTTCTAACACAGTAAGAATACACTTTTAAATCTGTGAGAGACAAACAATTGGTATTGATTAATTAGAATTAATTTTGAGTAATTAAGATAAAGATACATTTGATAAAATTAAATTGAATAGAGTGAAGAGAATTAAAATTCAGATATAATCTGTATGTCATATATATACAGTTTATTCCAGATCTCCACACTTCTTGAAGGAGCACTTTAAGCATCACTAAGTGGTGTGCTAGGAAACCCAAGGGGTCGAATATCGGCATTAACAACTTCAATAACTCACGCTTGGTAGGTGCTCTTCTAGCCTCTAGAATGTCTTCGTGGACATTCAAGGCGAATGGAAAAGATGAATATGTCTGCTTCTGTTCTCCACCATATTCCGAGTACTTTTGCACTACTTAAACCGGAAACGCTGTGCCTGTTGATCCTCCTTTCGAACAAGGATTTGGTGAAACATTTCACCGATATCACCATTTATTGTAAGTCGACGTGCCCGAAAAGAATACAGCACATCTGGCAGAGAAACAAGCTGATCAGGTCCCTTCAGCAACATGGAGTTTAAAGACACTCGACATACCCTCGCAGCTCGATCCCAAACTAAACGTATCTTCCCAAGCTTATTTGGGTTCGTAACAACGAATGTTGGCAAGTATCAAGTTCTTGGAGTCATCAGCTGGGCCTCCATCTGATTCAGTTGCCTTGCATAGCCCTTCTGCAAAAGGCTAGCCATCTGCCTGTTCAATGAATCTTGGAGGGCAGGATCCGAGTGCATTTTTCTTTCGATGCACTGAAGTCGATTGAGTGCCATTGGATAACTGTTCGGCATCTGTATGGGATCGTTCTTCCACAAGAGTCCACTTTTAAAGGAGTTGCCAATGCGCCTAGTTGTTTGCTTCAAAATACTCAGAGCCCTCTTTTCATCATCGGTCTCAACGTACTCCTTATCAGTGGCATGACTTTCTAAGGCAAAGTAAGCGTGCACCTCTTCATGGAGCTCTCTCACCTGATAGTGGTGGAAAGAATGATGCTGTTTCTTGGTTTCCCTCCCGTAGCTCCCACACACGATCTAGCCCAGACGTGTTTTCATTGCACATACCCTCAGATATTTTGAGCGCAGCCCTTAGATACTCGTTTTGCGTCCAACATCTTTGGTTGGACGTCTGTGTACGAAGGAAGTGGTAGCCCTCTCAGGTGTCGATACTTTGCCTGAGCAGCGCTTTGGTAAACTCAACTTTTCGACTGTAATTACGCCGTGCAACATGTAGCCCTTCGAATTGCCAAGTGAGCCTTGCTGCGACGACACTTCAATGGATACTAAAAGCGAACCCACTACTTCCCTGACGACGTCTGCTGTCCACTTCAGACAAAGTGGTTTGCTGACACCTTTTAACTTCAACGTCTCCGCTACTTCTTTGTCCAACAGTGTTAACGATGGTCCGATGTCCAAAAACGCGAACGTTTCAAAGGGTTTTCCATTCGCGTGTATTGTAACTGGAGCAATATGAAAAAGAACATCAGAGTCCTTGTGCTTGTGCTGGTGCGCACAGACTCGCGCATTTGTCACCAAAGTCTCGTCAAGCATGTTGTGATGCTTTGTATGCACAGCCATCTATGCCGCAAACCTTTAACTCCCTGCACTTTTTTCGAGATGAATGTCGTAAACAGCATTCGGAGATCCAACTGCTCCTCACTACATGCCTCCTTTTGGATACGGAAAAACCTCTGAAGGCATCACAATCTATCAACCGATGATTTCTTTGATATGCGTAGTAGTTCGCCTGGTTTACATTACGTTGAAGTGGTTGCTGGGAGACCTGTTCCTCCTGGTGAGCATGTAGATGGTTCGCACGCCTCTCCCCTTTCCACTCGATCGTTGGCAGCTGAGTCAATGTACTCCCTGCATCTGATATTGTGTTCAGCCAGTTGCTGTAATCCTTCAGTATCCAATCTGGGTGTCCATTTGCTTCAATTGCTCCTCGAGAAGCATTGGGTTATCGTTGTGGCTCTGGAGATCAGCGGCCTTCATTGTCAAATATAATTTCCGTACTGAAGTGGCATAGCGGACTATGGACTCAAATTTATCAGCCTTTGGAGGTGCTTCCGACCTTATTTTTTTAAGAAGTGATTTTATGATTAATTCTGCTCTTCCATAAATCTTCTTAAGAGTTGAAATCAACTATGGCACCATCTCTGGTGATAAAATCAGACCGCCAGCAGTTTCCAAAGCCTTTCCTTTAAGCACCCGCTGCAGCCGCACCAAATTTTCCACGTTATCGAAACCACATAATTCCGTGGTGTTGTTGAAATTACTTAAAAATACCGGCCACTCTTCCGGCCTGCCACTGAACGTTGGCAAATCTTTGCCTAAGACTTGCCGCGCATACAGTTGATCTGCTGTCAGTAGTCTTTGTGGTTTGATTTCCCTGTGCTGGATAGATGCACTCACCGTCATCTTTGAATGATTTCCTTTTCTTTTCTTTTTCCGAAATTCGCTTTCTATACATTTTTCCAAGAATGTGACGGACAGTTAAAACAGCATTTCCTTAGTATCTGATATTGAGTTTTATTTAAATTAAAAATGCAAAGAATAATAGATATATATTTATATACCTGACTTGGAAAAATGTACTGCACTGTCAGGAAACTGTCCACGCAAAGACCAAACCATCGTTAAAGAAATTAATTTAAAATACATGTAAGTGCCGCCAATTGTAGAAAGAAAAAGTGCTGTCATCAAGGGGTATGTCCACTGCTTTTTCTTCCGGAATTCTGTGAGAAAGAAAGTGCTGCCATCAAGAATGTGTTCGACACTCTTTGTCTGGATTTCTGTCAGTGACAACAGGGTTAACCAGAGATTTAGCAAGAACTAACCTTGTCCTCAGCGGTGTAAACTTTTAAACAGTCCACAAAGTTCGACGAACACCATATGCCTTACCCACAATCGCATTTATATGGTTATTCCATGTGAGTGTTCTATTGCACAGCATGCCAAGATTTTTTGAATTTTCGACGAATTCTATTGCGGAATTATTTAGCATGATGGTTGGAAAATAGGATAGTTCTAGCTTCTTTTTTGAAATAACTAAGCATTTACATTTGTTTGGATTAGGTGCCAGTCTATTTTCCAAAGACCAGTTCAAGATCCTGTGAAGATCTACATTCAAATCACTGGCACAGTTTTCGATAAGTCGAAGAGTACAACTTTTATAAATTTGAATATAGTCGGAGTAAAAGTGTTTTGATGAATTCAAATTAACGGTTTCTATATCATTGATCTAGAGTGAGAATAAGAGAGGTCCCAAAGTCGATCCTTGTGGAACACCTCGCTCTAAAGGAAGAAATTCTGACAGAGCACCCCCCAGAGACACCCGCCTGTTTTCTTTCTCTGAGATACGACGAAAATAACTTTATAGCAAAGTGAGACATATTAAAATAATGACGTAATTTATCCATAATTGTGGGGTGGTCGACCATATCAAAAGCTTTGGAGAAGTCTAGAAGGATCAGGAAGGTAACATGGATCGAATTTCTCTCTTATATCTTCTACCACGCTCATCAGAGCAGTGGTACAGCTATGTTTTACACGAAATCCAGATTGAACTTTTATTTGCTTATGCATAATTCGTTCACACACTTTGGAAAGAAAAGGTAAGATTGATATGGGTTTGAATTCATCACCTGTCGAATTCTTAGGGATTTGTATTATTTTAGCCATTTTCCACTGGTGGGGAAAGATGTCCGTCATAAAAATGGTATTCATCACGTGCGTAATATATGGAAGCATTAATGGCAATATCGCTTTAATGAAAACAGGATGCTCTCCATCCACTATTACAGCATTTGATTTTACACACAAAAAACTTTCGACCATATCTGTGCTTTCTATTCTTGTAAAGAAAAACGGTGTATCTGTAGAGACAGCGGGGCCACGATAAGTTCTATTTTCATCTACTGCTGAGGCTATAGGATGTGGAATCGATAAGAACATACGATTTAGTTCATTTTTATCAATATCACTGGGGCAGTTTAATTTTTGTTTACCAATCCCTAGCTCACGAAGGTTACTCCATAATTTGCGGCCATCTAACATCTAATAAAACTGTGACTTGGCAACTCTTATTTCACGAACAACACTATTTCTTAAATGACTATTTGTAGACTTGGTGGAGCGCGTCTATCCGAAAGCGTTTCCATCGGCGACGGTAAGCCTGATCGCGTTGTAACATTAAGAGTCGGATTTCATTCGTAAACCATCAAAGAGATGGTTGGATAAACTCAACTTGGTCATCCGGTGAGGGCATATCGTAAACGAGATCCCAGGGAACGCAGTGTATGTACATATATGGTGTTCAAGAGCAGACCTGTCTACATTTTTAAATTTCCTGAAACTATAATTAGGCGAATTTGTGCGACCAATAATATCAATGTCAAATGTAGAAAAGATGAGGTCATGTTTTGAAAAAGCAGATCCAGATATTTGATCACAGAGTAATACTTTATCAGTAACGTTTACGGAAAATAAGTCCAACAAGGTACTTGAAGAGCTCCCGAAATGGGTAGGAACTTGCGTATTTATTTGGCGTAGATCAAATGAGCTCATGTTGTCCGTAAGGTGGCTTTCAACCAGGAGATTGCTGTTAAAATCGCCACAGATAATGACATTGGGTGAGCAGATTTATTTTGTTCACAGATTATGGTGATGAAAAAGTCATCAACCGCAGACTCAATTGGTGAGAGACATTTATCTTTATAGGTCAAACCTGCTCTCAAATAAATTGCTGCCCCACCACTTCTATCAGCACGGAGAAGTTTGTAACCACTCAAAGCATAAAATGCATCATTTACATCTGGGAAAAACCAAGTTTCCGACACACAGATTGCATCAACTTGGGAATCTACAAAAATTTCTCTAAATTCATCCAGTTTTGCTAGCAAACTTTGTGCATTTAGATGACAGACTTTGAGTCCTTGCCTATGACTACAAAACACCCTAATCATAGATCGTAATATAATAAAGGGTTTTCCAATAGGGACTTGATAACTTTGAATTTAATTTGTGAACGCACTCTTTCACTAATCATTAAACTGTCACTGTCAATTTATTCAGTAAACTCAATACTTTCATCATGGTAGGGTACACGAACGAGCAACGTCTGCAAATTATAAAAATTTTCTACCGAAATTCGGAGTCGGTAACTGCAACTTTAACATCGTTAACTCCAATTTTCGGTCGTAATTCTCGCCCTAGTAGACAGGCAATAACAAGTTTAGTGCAAAAATTTGATTCTACACATTCGTTGTGTGATGTTGCCGTGTCAGTGAGACAACGGGTTGGTCGAAGTGTCGAAAATATAGCTGCCAAATCAGTCCAAATCAGTCAAATCCACGGCGGCGTTCTCAAGAATTGGGCATCGCTCAGACCACATTATGGCGTATTTTGCGTAAGGATCTTGGTTTACCCCCTTACAAGATCAAGCTGACTCAAGAATTGAAGCCAATGGACCATTTGAAGCGACTTACGTTCTCCGATTGGGTTCTGGAGAAGATGCGCCAAGATGATGAATTTCATCGAAAAATCATCTTCAGTGACGAAGCTCATTTTTGGCTCAATGGGTTCGTCAATAAGCAAAATATGCGTTATTGGTTGGGTGAAAATCCACATGTGCTTCATGAATCACCGAATCACCACTTCATCCACAAAAAATAACTGTTTAGTGCGGTTTGCATGCCGGCGATGTTAATGGGGCAATATTTTTACGTCGACGATAACGATCGTCACGTTACTGTGAATGGTCAGCATTATCGCGCCATGATCACCGATTATTTTTGGCCCGAATTGGAAAATATGGACTTGGACGACATGTGGTTTCAACAGGATGATGCCACAAGCCACACAGCACACTCTACAATCGATTTATTGAAGAGTAAGTATGGTGAGCGTGTTTTCTCAAGAAATGGACCAGTCGATTGGCCGCCTCGTTCGTGCGATTTAACGCCGCTTGACTATTTTCTGTGGGGCTACGTTAAGTCATTGGTTTATGCCAACACTCCGACGACGTTGGAAGAGCTCAGAGCCAACATTGAATGCAAAATAGCGGTCCTTTCGGCCGAAATGTGTGGCCGAGTCGTTGAAAATTGGGTCCGACGAATCGACAGCTGCAAACGAGCCCGCGGTGGCCATATCAACGAAGTCGAGTTCCATTCATAAATGTTTTGATTGTACTTCAAGCCGATAATAAAGTTTTTGAAATATCTCAAATGGTTTGCGTTTTAGTTAAAAAAAAATTGTCAAGTCCTTATTGGAATACCATATATCACTGCCGTCACCAATGGAATTCACCCCGCTATCATTTAATTCTAATTTGACGGAAAGAAATAGATTCCGTAGAAGAACCAAACGACACATATAGATCTACAGCAAGTGTCGCATCCCTTTCCTCAAAGCAATAACATACACATAGGTATTAAAAGAGAATTCAAGCAAAGACAACACAAAAGAAAAATAAAAGTAAAACTAAAAAAATGTAAACAAAACAAAATACTACTAATAATACTTATTGCACGGGGACTTCGATCATCATTGTTGTTGTAGTACTACTGCTGCACTCCTGGTCTGACAACTCGCAGCTATGGCAATCATAATTCTGTCATTCTCCACCAGCATTCCTTTAGTATTTGCACTTTCCTTTACGTAAACGGAACCAAGGTGTATGAAAACAGAAAACAGCTGTTGGCTGCGCTTTAGACGCACAGCTCTTTGATAAAGGGAGCGATTTTTGCTAGTCATACTCCCGTACATACATATGTATGTTTTTGTTGTTTTCTGCTGTGATGCCCACGTCTTGGAGACACAGCTGTTTTTCGTTTTTGCAAAAGAGAGCCACTGCTTGCAGTACGGTTTTTCTTTTATGGGGGGAGCTGAATTTGACTATGATGGGTGTGTTTGTTTTGTCTGGGATGGACCGCCCGTTATTTCGTCGTTGTCGCTGGCAATGAGAAACTGCTTTCAGCTTTGGCGGCATACAAACAATGCTACGGCAACGGTGATGAAAGATTTTTTTCAAGTTCTCGTTGGGCAGCAACAAAAAATGATGGCGTTGGATGCAATTTCTCGTCGCTCGAGATCAACACATCGTTTTTGGAGATCAGCTCGTACACCTTCGAGTGTCTGCGATTCAGCTAAGTGCGTTTTCATCTCCTCTCCTTGCTGCTGTACATTTTGAATGGACTTTTCTACCTCTTTAATTTCCAGCTCAGCTTTCTCTAGTTTACTTTGCAACATTTCAAGAGACATGTCCACATTTTTTTCGTGTGTCTCTTCAATGAGCGAGATGCGATGCATTACATCATTCCGCAAAAGATACGTTTCCGTAGAAATTCGACTGACTATATTCCGGCTGGGGTAGAGTATTGCTTCGGTGTTAGTGCAGACTCTTTAGCCATACTAGGTGTAGGCCGCGCAGCTGCCTCCAGTGTTGGCGTTGATTGCTTCTCTTTCTCCACGGTACTTGTACGAGTAGATTGCGTTTTTCCCGCCATTATACTTTTGAGAGTAGGAAAAGAAAAGGTCGACTCAAGATCGCGTTTGCAAGAAACGGATAATCAAACTTATTCAATTGACTTTACGGAAAATGCAGAGAGGAATGATATTTTATAAAACGTTTTGTTCTTGCACTGAATTAAGTATAAATGTGTAAATACGTCAGAATTACAAATGTACCCACGGAATAATATTAAAATGTCAAATATTATTCCGTGGGTATTCACTCTTTAATCGAATTCCCTTACTACCTCCGTTTTCGTTAATTAAGTTGGTATTTGCCTTCTCTATAAAGCATTTACCTGCAGTTTGCTGATTCAAACACGCGTGCCAAAAAGTCAACAAAAAAAGAAAAACATTTGTTTCAATCCCTGACCTAGCGTGACTAAAATTATTTTCTGCCAGTTTGTCCTCGAACCATGTAGCAACCTCTAACCAAACGAATATTCTGAATAACCCGTCGCCACTAGGATGAGCTGCCAAAACCAGCCAACAAAATATAAATAATGTCTCGCATAATTTATGAACATACTCGTACGGGTACACCAACCCTGGTGCACATTCGAAAAACGGTAAAAAACAAAAACGCAAACAATACACGCACTTAATCAGTATGCATATTTGATGTGTTAATTTACCCACTTGGATATTCTGTGTCTGTCATTGTTCAGGTTATCGGATATCTGACCAAGGTTCTCCCCAATTGTTCCATTCCGTTGCATGAAATCACATCCATGCGCAGTAATGACAAACGCAGACACACAAATGGGATCTGTAATGAATATCAAGAAAACGATTATCATACGACTATGCATAGGTTTTTTTTTTTCTACTGTTGTGTTGTTTTGTTGGCATGTGTTCGAGCGTGTTCAAAAACCCACATTGTTTACGCAGCGGATGTGACAGGATATCATCACTATGCGGACAGTCTAAGGTTTGTTTACTTTTCGTCGTCAGAGGATACAATTTCAATTTGAGTGCGATTGTGGAGTGAGTTCTGAGTACGAGTACGATGTTAATTTGGAAATAATTATACTGGCTTATGTCATAAGCGCATACCATATGACAGCTCTAATGACGTGTTTCTAAGGTCAAATTTTGATTATTGTGTTCCCGTACAAGTGAAAGCAATAGGAATTTAGTTGTGAGTGGTGTTTAAAAGTGAGAACTCCTTTTGGTGACTGTCTCGTGGTTTGGTGATATTGGATTATCGGTTTAGAGGTATGGATTTTTAATGTTTTTGACGCATATAGCTTTTTAATAACTTTTTAGAAAATACCTCATCGTATCTGTAACATTTCCGGATTACATTAAACTGAATTCCATTCACATCGAACGCGCCTTTTTTCTAAGAATTTTTAAAAAGTTCCTAAAACCAGATGCTAATGTCACTGTTGTGCAAAGTTTTTTGTTTTCCTTTTTGTTTTGTGATGACATACTCGTATGTAAATTTTTAAAGCAACACAAACAGGGTGATAATGAGTAATCGAAAGTTGAAAACCTGTTCTCACAAGGATTTTCTATTATCAAGAACACGTCGATGAGTTGTTTGCAGCATGCAGAGATATCATATAGGCGACAAAAAAGCTGCATGCTTTTTTCTTGCCGGACATGCAAGAATAGACAAAGGTTCTGTCAGAACAGAGCACTTAGACAAAGAACTGTACTCCTTGTATGTTCTTTTCACTGAAATTAACCCTTAAATGCTTAGCAAAAGCGTAGTGCTCCATTAGAACGCCAGTAAGCAGTCTACAATCTTCCTACTGAAAGACATCGAAATAGTCGCTGACCTCTTAAAGCATTCGTGCTCTGCCTGATAGTGGAATTTGTGTCGTCTTCGCCGTTTAGCAGTCTGCACAAATGGCTTTTCCATATCCGTCGCAATCGGATAATAACGGTCGTCACGTTACTGTGAATGGTCAGCATTATGGAATTGGAAAATATGGACTTGGACGACATGTGGTTTCAACAGGATGATGCGACAAGCCACACAGCACACTCTACAATCGATTTATTGAAGAGTAAGTATGGTGAGCGTGTTATCTCAAGAAATGGATCAGTCGATTGGCCGCCTCGTTCGTGCGATTTAACGCCGCTTGACTATTTTCTGTATAATACAAGCTTCTATAATACAAGCTTCTTTTTTGTTCATCTCTACAGGTCTCCGTTCGGCTCTTATTACCCTAACACGTTCTTTTTACCTTTTGGTAAAATTTCCGAATATTATTCCTGGAGTAGCACCTCTATATTTCCTCGGTCCCGTGCTTCTCATGATCTTTCTTTTTTCTCCGGAGAAGCCGATGTTCTTCACTCCTCTTTTACTCGTAGGGCTCACGAGCCGCTCTCGTCCTTTTATGCAGCGCCCCTTTGTAGGTATGTTGTTTTGCTGCATGTGCCTCACGGCACTCTTCATCAAACCAGAGGTTTCCAAGTGGTGGGCGCGTAAAACCCTGCACATCTGCACATCAGTTGCGGCATTTCTGATGGCTTCTCGGCATCTAAGCCACTGGTCTTCAGCATTTGATTCTGGCTGCGAAGGACTTCTCGAGAGGTTGAGGGATACGCGATAGGCAAATTTTCTGGCTGCGTGTTGCGATTGCAACCGTTCAACGTTAAATCTCCTCATAGTATTTCTCCGTTTCTGTGGCGTTGAAATATCCGTAGACGTACCTTGGCTGCAACTAGGTAGTGGTCCGAGTCTCTGTTGGCCGCTCGTAATATTCGGACATCTAAAATACTTGAAGAGTGCCTTACGTCGATCGCAATAGGACCAATCTGGTTGATAGTTTGCTGGTCTGGTGTCAGCTATATTAGCTTATGAATATTGAGGTAAGGAAACCGTATGCTTGCTATAGTAACGTTACGCCCCGCAGCGAAATCGATTAGCCTAAGTCCGTTTCCGGATGTGGTGTCGTGTGAGCTATGTCTTCCGATTGTGCTACCAAAGATGTCCTCCTTTCCAATTTTGGCATTAATGTCGCCTAGGACGATTTTAACGTCATATATCGGACAATGCTCGTAGGTTGTGACTGACCAAAGGAAAATATTTTCTAAGTCCTTGTTGTTCTCAGCGGACTACTATTCTGCATTGGAACATCTTCCTGACGAACATTTGACATTTGAATATTTGATGTTCTTATCAGAGTGGAAAGTTCGTTGATATACAAGGAAAAGAAGAGAGTTCCTAATATTTAACCTTGTGGAACCCCTCTTGTTATCAGAAGAAAAGCAGACATTTTGTTTGCTACTTCGACCGCTTGTTTCCTATGCCAATGATAGGAAGATTTAATCTCCCGGTACTAGCAGAGACTCTGTACAACGACAAAAGTTCATTACACGAATTATTATTGTACTGGAAGTATTCTTCAAAAGAGTTAGATTATTCACAAAAATATTCATCTACTTAGCAATATTGTTAGACGGGTTTGTAAGAGCCGGAAATGAAGTGAAGGTTATGTTTAATGTGTCAATGTCATAATCATCGTTGCAATCTTGGCGTTGTTTACCAATTACCAATCACTTTTTTATTAAATAAAACAAATATTTTTGAGTGATGGAAATTTTTATTTGGACCCTTACATTCGCCCAGTCGCTGCCGCCAGTGTTGATACACATTTGTGTCCGTTTTATCGCATTTTCCATGACTTTCCGAAAGATTTCCGGTGATAACTGTTCGCATTTCTGTCGAATATTCTCCTTAAGGGCTGCGATTGTCTGAGGCTTGTTGGCGTAAGCTCGGGACTTCAAGTAGCCCCAAAGAAAAAAGTCTGGGATGGTTAAATTGGGCGATCTTGCTGGGCGATTTTGCTTATTGACGTAACCGCTTAAGTGCGCAGTTCATGATGATTTACGTCTTCTTCGTTGCTGAGATTGAGGATGGCTTTACAGTAAATCACACGCGACTGACGGCCAGGAGGCAGGAGGAACGACCAATCTGGTGGCGGCCACGCCCCGCGTGGTCTCCTGTGGTGCCAATCTGTTCGAGTCGAGTAGCTAAGCGTCGGAATGTTTGCCCAGTTGGCGCGACACGATTAGAAAATCGACGTTGAAATTCACTCTGCGCTAACACCAGCGACCGATTATTGGTCAAAAACATCGACACAATTACTCCACGCTCTTGGATCAATGAGTTTGTATGCAAGTCAACTTGGCATTTCTAGAATGAGCCAAATCCAGAAGGGACTCATGAAACTCAAAAAAGTGTTCCGTTTAGTGTGCTCTTCATACTGGTGGCATTGTAAGTCCTTATTTTTTTTTCAAAAACTAAGCCGGAGTTCGCATTACAGCCAATGGTCCACATTGTCAGACAATTATCAATAATTATTTCTTCGAAAATATGGACGACATATTTGCTGACATACATTGAGCCCTGAACAACAATGGTTTTATTATTTTCTTTTACCTAGTCCTCTGTTTTTTTTTTAACAAACTTATGAGCACTGTCAATAAGTCCATCTGTCCTATAAATCTTGCATGATTCAGACCAAGAATCAAAAAACAAACCAGCTAAAACCACCGGATTACGACCAAATATTGCAGGTGAGAGGTGATAAATCAAAATCAGGATTTTTTTTGTTTTAATTTTTGATCTGGATAAAGAGCTAGACCCCATGCTGACTAGAGTTTGGTTGCAACTCTCCTCAATCAGTATAGACTCGTAGGTAGTGGTACTCGTAGAATGGTAGATAGAATAGTAGCCATTCAAGTTGCCACATTCATTGCAGGAAACCAGTTCATTCTCGATTTGCATTTTTGTTTTCCCTTCCATTTCCGTTCGTTTGTTTCAATTCGATTTTAATCCGATGCGTCAGGGGCTGGCGATGGCGGGTCGGATTGGCACAAAACAATTGTTTTGGTACACGTTTTGGCTTAATGTCATTGTCTGGCGTTGAAACCAAACCAAATGCCACACCTACATATGTACCTACATCTACAATTGATGCATCCCAACGGTTAAAGTGCCAATAAGGCCTGACTCCGACTCCATGAGTCCGTGAGTCAATGAGTCTGAGTCTGATGCTGATTGATTGTGCATTAGCTATGCCTGCTGTGTGTTATTGGCGCTGTGAACAAGTCCAGTCACGGCTAAAAGTGAACAAAAGTGCATTCAGAGCCGCCTGAATGAGTACCTCCAATCGACCTGAACCACTACTATTTAAATGAACGAGTACAGCCCATTAAAAGCGACTAGAGAATGAGAGTGCTAAAGCGAAGATATTGAAGCTGGATTAAATTGCAATGGACAGTCAGTCGGTGGTGGTAAGGACTGAAAACTGAGCACTATGGACTGAATGCTGTTTTGGAACAATAAGTGCTGAATAAATAGAGAGATACTCGTAAGTTGAAGCGCATGGTAATTGCTGATTCAAAGGAAATGGAATTGGAAACACCAATTTGCTCATTTTCCATTTGACTATTTGGTCGGGGTTGGTCGATTGGTGTAGCAATAGGAGCCACGAACAATGGCGGGAATTCAAAGTGACAATCTGACACCTCTCAGACAGTGGATGGTGAACAATGGAGACGTAAATCGCTTTGGCAGTGAAACATTGATTCGATGATTTCAATTGATTGGCATGAACTTTGTGTGAACGTTTTCCAAAGTTGTTTTTGGGACTGTTTGGAGGAAAGAATCTATAGGTACATATAGTCGAACCAAGTCGTTTCTTTTATTTCTTTTCTTAAATTCAGGTGCCACGATTAGGGCTTAGATTTAGACTGTTTTCTTTTTAATTTTTGACAAGGCAAGCAATGTTCGATTCAATCTTTCATTTGACGCTGTTGTGTCAAATTGTCAATTTAAGGAGAAATGCTAAGGGCAATGAATATGTCATCACGGTATGTGTTAATACTTCAGGGCTGTTGATGTCTACTCATGATTCCTTTTGAAGGAGCACATGATTTTGTGATCTTTAACCCTCTCCAGTGGCGTTATGGCAAATCCTCACCGTTCGTAAATTAAAAAATCTCCCTTTCCTCGTAAGTTGAGGTTAGATTGGGTTAGGGTAGCAGTTTTATTAAAATACCGCTTCTATTCGGTTATGTGCTTAGAAATACTCAATTTAGCCTCAAACTATGCACGTTATCCTTTTCTTGCAGCTTAATTGTAGTTTCTTCGTTCAATTGTAGTCTTGCTCTGGTCAGATCAGTCTGGAAGTTAAGTATCATATCTACAATAGTATGAAGTACTATCTTTTGCTTACTCCTTAGTTTCGCTAAATATTGGGACTTTGTTACCAGAACTTTTTCTACATTTGATCTTGAGCCTTTCCTTGTTCATTTTTTGAAATATAGCAATCTGCTGAGCCCAAGTTTGAAATATATTCATGGTCACTTCACTTCACATTCGTTGATTTCCGTTTTACTTTACTTAGATGGCGCTAAGTCCGGTGTGGACCAGGGACTCAGTTAAGATGCATCTCCAGCTAGCCTAGTCTCGTACCAGTTGCCGGCAGTTGCTCACAAGAAGTTGACCGAGGTACCCTTTCACTAGTATGCGCCACCCAAGATGAGGTTGTCCTCAGCTGAGTTGTATATTCCGGGCTGGGACGCTAGTGCGGAGGCGCTCAAGGTGACCTAGCTATCTCAGCCGGATTATCTGAGCTTTCCTGACGAGGTCGGCATTCTCCTCCGTTCTCTATTGATGCAAATCGGACCGAAAATTACTCGAAGAGTTTTCCTTTCAAAATGGCCAAGAACATTTTCACGTGCTTTCGCCAGTGTCTTTTTGGTTGGTCAAGAGCGGGCTTTTCCACTCAACTGCGTTCTAAGCCCAAAGTAGAATGCGATTAGCAATAGTGATTCTTCGCTCAGTCAGGTCCCTGTATCGAGGTGCTAGCTATAGTTAGACTTCGTACAGCAGCAAAATCAATAAGCATGTATCCGCATGTGTCCAAAGATGCATTAAAATCGCCAAGAACGAATTTCACATCATATTTAGGGCGTCGCTCGTAAGTCCTCTACCCCTGACGGGGCATAGGCGTTTATAAGGTTTATGTTCGCATATTTAACCTTTATGCGAATCGTTGTCAGGCATTCGCTTACATGCCTGCCGCTTATGACTTGTTCCCTCTTACGGCGAATTCGCATCCAATTAAACGCTGCGGAACTGTCCTTGTCCAGTCCATCCCATCTCACTTCTTGGATGACGGTTTGCAGTTGCCGAGGATCTCTGCTAGTTCTTTGACTGCACACGATATGTTAATGATTCGAACGATCCCAAAATCGTTCTGCTGTAATCGCATGCCAGGGTCGTACTCGTATATCCGTTATATCTATTCCATATAGGTTTGTGAGCCCTATTACGATGTAGGCCAGTACTATGCTCCTGGTCGAGTACGCACTTGCCCTTTTAGCCTGGGTGCGTAAGGATTTACCCATCTATTACCAGGGACTATTACTGGAAGGTAGGGCAAGGATTACACTACAATCTTGATTGTTACACTGCTGGTCGATATTTCGGGATTAAACTCCAAGACTCTTTCAAGCGGAGCTGTGACGTACATTGGCTAAACATGATCCAGCCATCGCAGACATTGGATCCGTAGAGGCCATATTAGACTGGTGTCGCTGTACAGCCTCTACGCTTCGTGATTGAATCTCCTTCTCCGTTCTCATTCAATACAAATGGCACCGAAAATCACATTTCCTATCCATAGAGCAGGGCCGTTATGCTAAGGGGACGCTTATTCCTCTATAGTTGCCGCAGTCAAAAATGTCTTCTTTTTTGCGGATCGGGCAAACGATGCTGTGATCTCATTCTTCGAACATGTTTTCCTCTAATCATATTTTACAGATGAGCTGGTGCACGTTCCCAACCAAGTCATCTCCAGCTGCTTTAAATAGGGCAGAAGCTAATCCATCCGCCTCAGCCGTTTTATAAAACTTTAGCTTCGATATTGCTACAATACCTTAACTACGTTTAAGACAAGGGGACGGAATTCTCTGCCGTCTTCATCCAGGGTAAATAATTAATTCAGTATTTTGACCTTCGTTATTTAGTCTCCAGAATTAGTATATGCATATACTTAGCACCGGCTCTACTAATAGCAGGCTTCCGTTCTGGCTTTGTAACCCTGGCATTTTCATTTCATCCTTTGATAAAACTGTCAAACGTTTCCTCGATTTCTCACTTCCCGTATTCTATCTTTTTATTTCCGAGAAGTCTGTGCCCTGCCCTTCATTTTTCCTCGTAGAGCTCACGAGCAGCTTACAGCCTTCGATAGAGCACAACTTTATACGCTTCTTGGCTACATGGAACTGACTACGTTCATCGTCATACCAAGTTGGGGCGCTTTGAAACCTATCATCATACATCAGGAGCAGCTTCACTGATGACTCGCTGACAACAGTCCCTTTGGTGTTCTACGGGTATGGTTTGTGTATGAGAGCTAAGATTTTGAGAGAACTTGAGGGAAATGCGATCGCCACTGATTCAAGTGATTTCTTGCGATTCCAGCTTTTCAACATCGAACTTTGATGGTCTTTCGTGACCCCATTATGCCTGTGTATCCGCATTCGTACTGATCCGAGTCGATGTTTGTTCGAGCATCCAGAATACTGGAGGAGGATCTGGCATCGATCATTGTGTGATAAATCTGGTTGACAGTTGACTGGTCAAAGGTGAAGAAACCGCGTGCTGGCTGAGGAGATCATAGAATTCGTGTTTGGTGCTGTCATACTTATCCTTTATAGAAGCACGTAAATCGGGCTTATATTTCCGAATTTGGCCTTGATTTGGATTGCTATGAGATCTTCCCTTATATACCGAAGATTTAAGACTTTTCACCAAAGACCGCCCGAATACTCGTCGTCTACCTTCTATGTAGCAGCACATCTTCAATTTATATTGTGCGCGAGCTAGCAGATACCACAAAGATTAGTACTGAGCGCACACGCCATATTTTGGGCAATATTCTGCATATGAAAAAGTTATTCTGCCGCTGGGTGCCGCGCATGCTCACTCCTGACCAAAAAGACGAACGCGAGAGCACTTCGAAAGAGTGTTTGGACTTGCTGATGCGGAAACGGGCGGACTTTTGGCGTCGATTGGTAACTGTTGATGAAACTTGTATCCACTATTACACACCAGAGAACAGAATAAGTGCCCGACAATGGACTGAAGCCGGCACGAGTGCTCCGAAGCGGCCGAGGGAGACTCGATGTGTCGGAAAAGTTATGGCGGCGGTTTTCTAGGATTGTCATGGCATACTCTTCGTGGACTACCTCGAAAAAGGAAAAACCGTCAACAGCGGGTATTACTGTGCATTATTGGAGCGATTGAAGGCCGAAATCGCTGCAAAACTGCCTCACATGAAGCGAAAAAAAATTTGTTTTTGCAAGACAATGCACCGGCGCACAAGAGCTCCAAGGCTAAAATCAATGACTTACGGCTCCAATTGCTGTCGCATCCACCATATTCGCCCGATTTGGCTCCCTCGGACTATAAAAAATTTAGCTCACGCGAAGAAATCATCGACGCCACGGAGGAGTATTTTGCAGACCTTCCGGAAAATTACTTTTCGGACGGGATCAAGAAGTTCGAAAATCGCTGGAATAAGTGTATCAAGCTAATAGGGGACTATATTGAATAAAATAAAAAATAAAACATTTAAAATTTTTTTTTTTTCATTCCCAAGGATATTACCTTTCACCCCACCTAGTATATTCGTCCGTATTCGAGGCTGAACTCTGAATAGTTTCGTTTTTTTTTCTTTACGCTTTGAGAAAGTTGACCCCAGGCCCCCGGAAAAAGCGTCCAGCTAAACAATTCGGTGTTAACAGCCTCACTGACTGTCATCCAAGATTTGTGGCGAATGTAAGACAGCAAGTAATGGATTTAAGGCGATCTAACAACAGCCATTTCAAGGTTCTTGCGCTGCCATCTCTACTCCAGCGTCCCGACACAACCAAGAAGCTTCCTTTCGAACTGGGCTCCAAATACCTCGAAGTTGCTCTAAATGGAGGTGTGCATCAAGCAGTTCGCACTGATTAGAGCCGTTGATCCGTATATGGGATTCCTCCGCCACCGTACTACTGATGGAGGAGAAATACCCCAGTGCGAACACATTCCCCTTCTCTCGTCTGTAGACGCCAATGACTTCCCGCATGGGTTGGGTATCCTACATTCTGTCAAATGTAGAGGCTCCCAAGCTTCACTAAGTGAACCTTTGTATCTTCATAAAACGCTTGACCACCATTGAAATAAGTAATTAAACTTTAATTCCATATGACTAATTGCTTTCGAAAGGCTGATGTCGTAGCTGAACCCGTCTTTGTTCCTAGGAGCTTTGTTTGTGGAGAGTCCTTTTTGTGAATCTGTTCCAAGCCTCTGTTGCCCTTTCATTAACTGAGTTCTCCATACACCCCTTGGAATTAATTATGCAAAATGAACCAGAAAAGAGGAAAAATACTATACCTCACAGACCATCTATCTAGATGAATACAATTTCAAAAGAAGAGATGGACGAAAGATACTTTTTTTGAACACTTCATCAGTTTTATCTGCATCCTTTTTTTGTGTGTTATTATAGTGCAAAAAGTGAAAACAAACATCGATCCCGGTGAACGTGGGACTGCAATACTTGTACGTCACTTGCATGTGACCAAAGGGATAGTCGGCCGTCCACGCATTCGTACGATATCTGGTCCATCTTTGGTATGCAAGTGATTAATTGACACCTAGATGTCAGTTTTCATCGTAATTAAAGTAATTGAAAAACAAAAAAAGGAAAAAAATAGAACATTTTCGGGTGATTAAGTGATGGCTCCACTAAAAAGGTTCAACAGCGGGACAGAGTACATTTTAGCAGAGGCGTTAAGGCATAGAGGCGTGCAATGGTTTGGATTTTTTGTTTTCAAAATCAATTTATTCTCATATGTCGCAAATTAAGTAATAACAAAGTCCAATGAATTTTTCATAAATTTTTTTTGGCGGAAAACTATAATATATAGGTACATATGTTATATTTACCGCTTTTTTAAATTGATTGAATAACAGTGGAAGGGAAAAAACGTAGTTGAGACGCAACGAGGCGAAACAGCGAGCAATAGTATAGAACGATTCACACTGTTTTACGCTTTGTGATTATGTTTCCATTTAATTTGAAATTCAATTTTATTCGAAAGTCAGAAGGTGTAGCATACAGAATCCGAAACATTAAATTGAGATGTCTCACGCATTTGAATTAGAAAATAGTAATTCCGAACTGATACACAAGGTCTTGAAAACAATTCGATATACTCGTAGGTGCTCTTCTGTTCAAGTGGGAGTGAGCTGCTGTATTTTGTCTCTTTCATTGTGTATATAGGAAAGTGGGACCTACAGGTTTTTGTCAAGTTCGTTGGCTTGTTGTCATCATTTACTCGTAGAACTGTCTCTATCTATTAAATAGTACCCGTGACCAAAGCGGATCTCCCACTGGCGTATGGCTGGATACTCTAAGAATAGGAAGGAGACTGATTGACGTCGACCCGAAGATGCCCAGTATTGCGGCTATGATTACTTATCTATTATTCTTATTTTACCTTCAAATGGTAGCCATCGGGTACAAGTTTGCGTCCACCCAGACTCTGTACATATAGCAGCTATACTCTAAGTACTTCAGCGAAGGAAGTGACAGAGTCAAAACTTTACAACGGATTCGACGCCTTATCTGAAGGCTTTGGCATATTCCAAGTGCAGGTCGATAAGGATCTCCAGAACTTCGTCAGAGTCTTGGAAAATATCTGGTGTCAGTTGAGCCCTCACATCTCTGAATTGGATTTCTAACATCGGTTTCAACTGACTCCACATCTAAAGAATTTCAACGAGGGAATTTATTCTCTAGGATAGGGGTTGTAGCATAGACGTTACATACATAACAAGAACATAGCTGAAGGAAGTGACAGTAGCAAGAACAATGTGAAAGCCATTAATCGTCTGGGCTTCATACTATTGGCTGACCTTATTCTCAACAATGTTGACTGTCATCCAAAATTTGTGGCGAATGTAAGACAGCAAGTAATGGATTTAAGGCGATCCAACAGCTGCGCTAAGGAGATTACTGGATGGAATACAGGTTGGGGAAAAAGTAATGTCATAATGTGAATTGGCTGCCATTTTGTTAGAAATAAAAAAAAATTGGCTCGATTTCATGTAAAGTGTATACCTACCACCTCCTGAGTTGGTTCACATTTGTACTCGTTTCACCGCATTTTGGATTGTTGCTCACAAAACATTTGCCATCAAATTGGTGATTTGTTCTTCAATATAGGCTTTCAAGACTTGCAAGGTGGTAAACTTGTGGTTGTCGGAAACCTGAGTATTCAAAAAGCTAAAAATGAAGAAGTCTGGCTCCGTCAAATCTGACGATCTGGCTGATCAGTTCAAATCGCCAAAACGGGAGATCACGCGGCCTGGAAAGTGGTGATTCAAAATCTCCTCCCTCGAGCTGTGTGAGCGATTGCTCTGTCCTTCTGGAACCAACAATGATCGAGACCTAATTCAGCAACTTACTGCACAAAAAAAAAACTAATTTAAACTCTGTCTGTAGTATTCACCAGTTACGCTTACGATGGTGCCGTCGGAAAAAATAAGGGCCAATCACTTTTTCACTGTAAATGCCGCATTAAACAGACACTTTGAGGGGATGCAATGATTCTTCGTGCATTTCATGTGGATTCTCCGTGCCTCAGAAGCGCAAATTTTTTCTATTCACATAACCACTTAAGTGGAAATGGGCTTCGTCGCTCATTATACTTTTGGATACGAAATGATCCTCCTCTTGCACCAGATTTAACAGATCATGGGAGTAAGTCAACCTTACTTGGCGATCAACAGGTAGCAATTGGTGAATGGTTTGTCTTCAGGTTTTTCACCAAAACTCGACGCAACCAACGTCTGCTGATGCCAAATTGTGTTCATCGTCGATGTTTGTGGACTCTCTCGGACGTCCTCGGCCACAGGGCCGACCACTTCTTGCAGCACCTCTAGTGGAACCAATTTATACGAGAGGCTCATAATTGTTTGCGCACATGACGAGAAAAACGACGACAAAATGCACGCTGCGTTAAAACAACAGACCGGAAATAGATCAAATGAGCAGTAACAATAATTCCGCATTTTCAGGTTTGTATCGCTCCATTGCTTATTGTCAACTAGTTCTCTGCCTGTCTACAACATAAATGCCAAAGCACAATGACACTTGACGCCATTTGCGAATATTATGGCACATCCGCATTATTACTTCGCCCCACCTTGTATACACATTCGTAGGCTTCAGGTCTGGTACATCGAATTCAAAAACGGAAGCGAAGTCACGCGCTTGTTGAAGTGGAAAACACCAACTGGACGAGCATAAAGGAGAAGCTCAGAACGGAATAGGAGGTAGAGTAAGCTATTCAGAACCTGAACGGTGCCTCACCAAATGTTTTAAACTGACATCCCCAGAGAGCGAAAAACTTCTGCATATCGCCTGTTCACATGGTGTAACACAGATTTGCAACGACTACGTGGGAAAATGCGAAAAATGTTAAACAAGTCCCTTAAGACTAATTTGGAGGAAGACTGAAACCTCTTTAGGTGAAACAGTCAGTGCAACCGATTGTTCAAACTTTTCAAAAAAAAAAAATCAACCAGATTGGAAACAGATCGTATGGCATATACACTAAGTAGAAAGCAGAGACTCTTTGTCTGATACTTGAGACTCACTTCTCAGGCAACCTGAGCTCCTACCACTGAAGCTGCAAGAACGTTGACAGATACAATTCGCCTTAGCTGCTATTTTCCGTCGGTTGTGTGACGAATAAGGCTTCCTCTGATGATTTCCAGTCGCCTGACAGCGATGGCATACACCAGTTATATTACAAAAAGGTATAGACCAGCTGCAAGTAACTTTGAAGATATTATTTATTTGCAGCCTGACACAGGAGTACATACCAAACCGCTGGCGAATAGTAAGAGCAGCCTTTACATCAAAAATTGGAAATTCAAGCTCAACAAGGAGTTCATACCTATCTGTCTGAAATTCTTTGATGTTGAACGGAATGAAAAGAATTGTTGGTCTTGCGGAAAACTGAATTGTGAATGCATCCTCTGTCCAAGGTGCAATATGTCTACCAATGCGGAAGGTCCTATTATACAGGACTGCGCTTCAAAATCTTGTGAGCAACATTGAAGGCGCACTCGGTAAGAAGGAGCTATATCCGGCTATAATAAGACCTATTATTTTTTATACAATTGTCTGGTCGAACAGGCTTTCCCGAAAATAAATCACTGCTGCTTTTACCAGACTCCAAGGAACGGTCTGTTTCGACCTGTCTAAAATCTTCCTTCCCTAGATATTCATTACCCAGATTGCACGGACCAAGAGTGTCTTTCATTTTTGGTACAACTCGCACTCGAGTTTCGCTGATCTACCGCACTAGCACTTTCACCGGGGTCTGAGCCAGGAATAGAGTAAAGTCAAATCCTTATGAACGCCTTAAATGCATTGGCGCCTTCTCGGAAGATGATAATTTTTGAATTTATTCTTTTTTAGATAAACATGCATATGTTTTCCAAACGATTCTTACCGCGTCTGTGCCGGAAGCTAACCTGCGCTTCAGGTCCTTTTGCCAGCTTGAATTTAGTTCGAGAGTGCAAGACTTCTCCGACTGAAGGCGAAGGTGTACATCCACTGAATTCCAGGTGGAAATGGAATGCCAGTGTGCGGAATTTGACAAAAACTTGATCGGAAGAAAGTACAATACGTACTAAAATTTTAATCTAATTAAGAACTGCGTACGTCTGCGATGAAGGCCTTCTTTGGGTGCTAGGATGCCAGTGCAGGTGAAATACTTAGATACCTAGGATGCTGCATACTAAACGAATGTTTCCCGCCGTTAAATGGCATCTTAAACAAGCTCTTCGCCTTCGATTAGCACGTTAATATGCTGGGCATAGATGATAGCATTTGTTTATAAAGACAAAACCGTAAGTTTGAAAATCTTCCCTCACGTTAAAAAGGATTGGTCATCATCATCATTTAGTCTTCGCGCTTATATGTGATGTCGGAAGAGATCATGAAACCCATCTCAAAGCCATCCCTGAATACTTGATATTCCTCGATCGAAGTTGCGTTGATAAAGGCTTTTTTCGTTTGGATTGAAAGCAGTCCAAAGTCTGCATGAGTATACAAGGTTGAACGTTCGGTTTAATCGATCTGTCAGTCTTCTTCTGGCAGCAGGCGTCTTCTTGCTCGGGCAACATTTGTGACATCGATTTGTATCAAGGTAATCATGGACTCGTTTATAGCGAATTGTCGTAAGATTATGTGCCTTTAGTGAGAGGAATTGATTGGTTCTTTGGCTATCTATGGCAATATTTCTGCAGAAATACTTGCTTATTGTCCCGCTCTTTTCTTTGGAGTGATACGACGTGGTAACACTTCCAAAGTTAGGAAGAGGGTATGATTGAGTAAGGTTTGGATTTTCGTAAGTGTCACAGAGAATTAATCTATTAATTAGCGTAAACCTGTGCTTAGCGAATGCACCATATCCAGGTAGCTGTCAGTTGCTTACTAGATGGCTACCTTAGGGATATTGTGCTCTCGGCTTAAGCTGAATTTTGTTCACAACTTCTGCTTCTGACGTACGCAATATAGCACTTTTACAATAAATAATTCCGGAACAAGAGATGGCTCCATGATGCAGTACTTTGTTTTTGTGAGTCTCATCCTGAAGATTTGTTGCAAGTTCTGTGCGCGGCCTATGTGCTCTGACTTCATGGAATTTCAGGCTAAGTGCGTTATTCCTAACAATAAAGTTTGCGTATTTGTCGCTGTTCCCATTAATGGAACAGCTGATACGATTCGCAGCAATGCAAATGATGATTTTGCTGGGTGTCGTAAGTTATCAGATGACCAGTGCCCTCAAATCAACACTGCTCTTTGTCTAGACCGAAGGAAAAAGGCGAAGAAAACAACCGGCAGTCAAAAATCATCTTAAGATCAAATATGTCTTGCGAAAGTTCAAACAATTCACAGCTTCGGTCACATTGCCCCTGTTATAGGGCTCAAGGCTCTGAGCTTTCAATACGTATTGAAAGATTCTCAAAGACTCTCCTCCTTTTAAAAATATTATTTATGCCAAGCCTTCATTAATACTTTATTTTCGTTTTCTATTGCAGACCTTTCAAAATGGGAACATTTTCACTTATAATAGCAACTTGCTTGTTATGCATGGCCAAAGTCCAATCCATCACAGCTAACGAGTAAGTCCCACCGTCTTCCAACTAAAAATGTTTTTCTCAATTCCTATTTCATTTAAGTGGTGATTTTTTCCGATTTGCCAGCCCAACCAACAACTCATCAATTACTGTTGAGCCTAGGCAAAACGAAGAGATATTCCGGATTCCCCCAGTAACCAGAGATGAACGTTTTGATCAATCAGTTGCCGAAATGGTATCGCAAAGCATCATGAATTTTGCTCATGACTTAGCAATTGCCCTCGATGAGGGTAATTACCCCAATGCTCAAGTATTTTCGCCGTTGAGTGTGATGTCAGCTTTGTCCCTCATCCAAATGGGTTCCAATGGCAATAGCTACAACGAGCTTACAAAATTGTTCAGCTTTTTAGCTCCCGATAATGCCCAGAACACATGGAAAGTTCACGAGGAATTCGGCTGGATGCTGGAGGATTTGCTAATGAATCAATTTAATTTGAAAAGACCAAGAAAGGAATCTGAATGGAGAAAGACTCCAGCTAATCCAGATGCTGTTGGAAAGGGAGGTTTGAAAACCCCAAATGAACATATTATTCGCTTAGCCAATGGACTTTTTGTCCAGGAGGGATTTAGTCTGAATCCAGATTATGTGGAAGCGGCACAGTCTGTCTATAAGGCTGAAGTGAAACCGCTTAACTTTAGGACTAGTGTAGACTATGCGAAACATTACATCAACAGCTGGGTAAATCAGAATACTTTGGGGAAGATTCCAGCTATAATAACCGATGAACTAACCTCTGACACAAGTTTGATTATTGCGAGCGCTCTATACTTTAAGGGTTTCTGGGAGCAGCCATTTTTGGCATCTGGCACGGCTGAGTAAGTTTAAAATTATTCGAAAGCTATGTACTATTTTGTTATGATTTTATTTTTTTCTAATTTTTCACTTTTAAGGGCGGACTTTTTCCCCGATGGACCCAAAAGTCACCCGACCAAGGTACAGATGATGGGAACTGGTGGCGTGTACCCATATTATAATTCACCGGAATATGGTAAGTGGTCACATTAGAAATCCTGCTTATGCAATTTTCTTTAGCCCTCAAATCAGCCTAACACTTAGGACATCTGTTGTAAAGTTTGGTAGCCTTGTCAAATCGAAGCCCTGCTGGTAACTTCTACTTCTGGCTGGTCCCTTACTTTGAGTTGGTGTGTTAGAAAATATCTCCGTTGACAGTTTTCTTCTATTTTTTCAAATCAGTAGTGACCCAGCAACTTTACTGAACTATACCACCACGCATCTCAACATTTCCTCCATCTGACAATTCCGCAAGTAGTTACCTCGAACGTTAGAACTGTTGTGGCTTCTCATATGCAGCTCAGGGCCCAACATAGGATTACTTAATTGACAGCTGCTACTCCGTCTTTTATTATTCATTCATTCATTAGCCTCTATTTTATTTAAACTGCTTTCGTAAAGCCAGGAGGTCAGAATCAGAAAAACAAACGGCGAAAATTTTACACATAAGGTGGAGCTATATCTCTCTCTAAGGCTAATAAAATCGACTTGGAACCTTTAAATTTTCTGTCAGTATGTCACCTACTTTATAGTTCCAGTTACGTTAGCCAACCGCCAGAGGTATAGTTCCTATTTGCTGCTATGAATCTGTTAACATTTTCAGGATTAATTCTTGCGCTGGCGTGGCTTAGTGCTTAAATAAATTGACTACAACGTTAGAGGTTCCAGGTTCGAATCAACAGCCAACTTTGAAAAATAAAGAAATCAATTTCCTAACGTCACCGTTCTTATAGAAGATAATGGTAACCCTCCGGCAGTGAAGTCTTCTGGCTTTCTAGTGGTTCGGAGACGATAGAACATCGTGCAATAAGCAGAAAGCTCAAATCTTAGTCGTTCTTGATGAAACTTCCCTCTTGATACAGACTCTCCTTTTACCTTTTAAATTCTTCCGAACCATTCAACCTGTTCGAAGGCAGACGACATTTCCATCCACTCGATCAAGATGAAGTCAGGACAGCAATTTCCAAGTTTAAATCCAACAGCACGATGGCTTAACTGCCGAAATGTTTAAAGCCGCAGGTTGAGATTCATTACGGAGCATATATGCACCAAAATCTAGTTCAACGATAGAATGCCCAACGAATGGAACCTCAGTATTTTTCGTCCGATCCAAAAAAAAAAGAAGGAGATCTCCTACTGCAGTTGAATAAGTGTCAACATCGCATATAAAATCCTGTCTGCCTCATTAAGCGAACGCCTAAGACGCTTTATTTGGTTGGGATTAGGCCAGGAAAGACGAGCATTGGTTCAATTTTCACATCACGACAGATCCTGGAAAAACTCAGGAGTTTCAAATCGACACACCACCTCTTCATCGATTTCAAAACCGCATGTGACATCATCCATAGAAGTGAACTATATGAAGCCATATTTAGTTTTGACATCCCTGCCAAGCTCATTTGACTATTCAGGATGGGAATCCACCTCTGCTTCAATGTTAGAAAAGGTCTTGGTGATTTTTTCAGCATCAATCTTGAAAGAATTTTGCGAAACTAGCAAGCCAATTCCAGAATTTCAAAAGTCTGTTCGGTAACGGATGCGCAGACGACTTTAATATACCTAATAGGAAGAACACAGCGAGCTGTCATTTGAGCTTTTGCAACTATTAAAGAAGAGGCGGCAAAGATGGGTTTGACGGTCAACAACGGAAAAGATAAAAGACGCCTAGATAGGTAGCTAAAACCTCGGCTCCGGTATCAACTCCAACTACTACACCAGCGAAGAATTACTCTTGCTAGTCGCTACGTGGAGTGGAATAGGGCAACCAGGAATTTACGAGTATATAAGAAGCTTGCACTTATGTACTTAGTTTCGCTACTAGGTGTCGCTGCTATTATCTTTTGTGGAAGCACTAGGCTGATGTTGGCGAACTTTTTGCCTAAGTCTTACAACTTACCCACAACCAAATTGATGATGCCTTGTGGAAAACAAACTGCGTGTAGATCAATTGGATAAACTCACGCAAAAGAACCTGGAGTCAAATGTGGTCGTGCATCTGCCAACGCAAAACAGCACCGATATATGTACATATGTGGCGAAGTAAAGTCTTTGTGTGATGGTTTGTTGGACGCAAATGCTCCAGTCACGCATATCGACTCGGCGTTCATTGTGCGGAGTCGCGATGCGCACGCCGCAACAATTATTGTTAGGATGAAGACTCGAGGTGCAGCTAGAAATGTACTGCGTAATGCCAAAAGGCTGAAAGGGTCCAAAATCAGCATCCAGAAGGACTTGCCCTTCAAAGTTCGCTAAAGAAGGAGGAAGCTAGAGCAAATAATGAAGGTCCTCCTGGAGAAAAATCCCAGCATAAAAAATCACCCTGAGAGATGACAAGTTGCTTGTAGCAGACAAGATATTTACCTGGGACACTTTCGAAGGTCTGAAATGTGGCGAGGAAAATGCAGAACAAGCCCTTAAAGGCATTTTTGGAGACATAGCACCTTTGCATACATTTATGAATGAAGTCGAAAAACTAAATAAATGTGTGCCAAATGTCAAACATATCAAACGCCAATGGAGCTGTCAGTGGGGTTATCAACGAAATTCATTTGGCTGGAAAAACAAGGGAGTTTACAACAAAGTCGATAAAACGGTTTTGGGTACAAACACATGCCGGATCTCCTGTAACGAATGAGATACCAAAATGAAACTCTTTTGTTCTTAAAAATTATTAGTTATAATGTAGCTGGCCTAGAAAATAAGTTAATATATACAGAGTTTTTTAAATATATTAAAGATTTCGATATTTTTCTATTTCATGAAACCCATGTGTTAGAAAAGGAGAAGGTTAGATTTAAGCATATATTTTTGGATTATGAACTTAAATGGAAGCCGGCAATTAAATCATCGATCTTTGGACGAGGTAGTGGCGGACAATTATTTGGATATCGTAAAGACCTAACTGGCGTAAAGGTTAAGTTTAAAGTGTTAGATGAAGCATGGGTCCTGGAAGTAAATACACGAAAGAAGACCCTTTACATAGTCCCCATATATATGAATTGCAGCCACTGGCAACGTGGCTATGATAAGCTAAACGACGAGCTTCAAATTTTAATGGTCGGTTGGGTCTTTCGCAAAACAACTTTAATAGTGGTCTCAAATCACAATTTATGCACATGAATCGCAGATTGAAGGAATAACAAGGGTGACAAAATATTGGAGCTTGCAGATGCCTACGACGGTCGAGTTCTTAATGGAAGTTGTGAAGGAGATTCTAGCGGTGAGTTCACTTTTATATGAGGAACATCTTGTACAGTAATAGATTACTATTTTATATCCGGTGATTGGCATCTTCTCCTGCATGATTTTCGTGTCGTACTACGTGCCTTCCTGGACCACATGCCTCTGGAAATAACTTGTGTAATTGAGGGAGCCTTGAACTTATGTAGTAATTCGGAACTTAAGCTATTACCAAAACTCATATTTAAGGAGAACAGTCGATCAACATACCTTTTTAACTTGAATATGGAATTAAGTACACTTTACAGTTCGACCGGTTCGCCAAATATGGAAGAGCTCACTGATCTAATTATACGAGTAAAAGCAACACCACCAAGAAGCCCATCAAATAAAAATATTTGCAAACAAAAGTGGTTTGACCGTGAGTGTTCCAAAGCAATAGAACAATCGTTTGTGTTTCTTAGGCTATTGCGGATGCACAACACTAACATCTTTAAATCGCTGTACGGAGCAGCCAACAAGCACTTTAAGCATATTTGCTATGTAAAGAAGACGACATTCGAACTCCAAATTATTGACATAGTAAGCAACTCAAACTCTTCGGCAGAATTCTGGAAAGCAGCGAAATATATAAACGGCCATAAAAATGTAATCACCTCATCGTTGAAAGCACCATTGCTCAAGGCTCATTTTAGCCACCTACTGAATAATATATGTAACATAGCATATGTAACATAGCAAAGTCATTGAGAGCGCTAAGGCATATAAAGCTCCCGGGACCGACCGATTTCCAATGGAATTCTATAAAAATTGCACAACGGAGTTTTTATACTCACTAACCATGGAGTTCAACCGGATTCTTGAAGGCGTAGCAGTTCCTGATAGCTTCAAAAAGGCAATAATTTTTCCGCTTCACAAAAAGGGTGACTGTAGCGACCCAACCAATTACAGAGGGATATCCTTCCTAAACACCTCGGCCAAACTGTTCGCCTCTTTGATCTTCAGGAGACTTGCAAAGTGGGTCAGAAATCAGAAAATATTATCGGAGTTTCAAGGAGGATTTTTTCTTTGATTAATATCGTCGAAATTTCCAAAAAGAAAAAAAAAATTGTATGCCTTCTTTGTGGATTTCCTTCTCACTCTTCTATAAATTATATCAGATGGGAATCTCAAGTAAAATCATTAACATATTGCGAGCACTGTATGATAATAATGTTGCATGCGTATGGCATGGTGATACAGTATCCGAAGAATTTCTGACAACAATGGGTGCGAAACAAGGTTGTATCTTGTGCTTTGCTGTTTATTCTGTTCTTCGATGATAGGACTGAGTTCATAGGAGGTGGCATCGATATCGGAAGCACTAGATTACCCGCTCTACTGTATGCAGACCACATTGTTTTCTTCTCACAGTCGATAAATGGCATGCAGCTTATGATGAACAGACTAGACTCATATTGCAAACGTTGGAACTTAAATGTTAACTTGGAGAAGTCAAAAACTATGGTTTTTAGAAGAGGTGGATGCAGATATTCTCGAAATGAAGAGTGAACGTATCAAGGAGAAACTGTCGAAATAGTTCGTGAATATAAACCTAGGAGTCCTGATATCGGCCAACCTAAACATGAGAAGGCATCTGGAAAGTAAATTAGCAGAAGCTAAGCGACCAATTTCATGTGTGTGGGGCCGCTGTTTCAACAATAAATACATAGCTCATAGCGTCAAGCAAAAATTATTTCGCTCAACCGCTGCCTCATTTCTTTTTGTATGGTGCCCAAGTGTGGGGATACCGCTGGTTCGATGAAGTGGAGAAGTTTCTTCGTTACTTCCTTAAGCGCACTTTTCGGTTGCCAATAAGCACATCCAATTACATGCTCCACCTCGAAACCGGGACGGCACCACTGGTTTTAAAAACTTTGAAGATGTATTTCGACTATGTCGTTAAAGTGATGGCGATGGACGAAGAAAGGTTGCCCAGCATAGTACTCACATATATCCTTACAACAGGCAGAAACCTTATCTCCAAATGGAGGCACCTAGCGTCTAACTTTCATTAACACTTACAGAGGAGCCCATCTCATTAAGAAGACAGTTTGACACTTTATTGGAGAAAATTAGTGTAGTGACTTACGAAAAATATGCTGCTGAAGCTCGAGCTTCTCAATATCGATTGTACTGTAGTCAATTGAGCTACAATCTTCAGTATAAGTCTTATTTCTTGAACCAAAATTAAAATGACAAAATAAGCTTTATATTTAAATTGAGAGGGGAGCTTTTGAATTCAAATGTCATCGCACACCAACCCGAACTTCCAATTTGCTGCAGTCTCTGTAATCAGAGAGCGAGAGAGGACGTCTTACATTTTATAGGAAAATGCCCAATTTTAAAGGAGTTTCGCAAAAGATATTTCAGAGCCGAGGTCCTGTCTGCTGGCGAAGTAAGTAATATTTTAAAGAGACAACAAGGCTGGGATGTTTTATACTACTATGCTGTAAGTGCATTCCGCTACAGAAGGCATATCATCGAGGAGGATTTGTAAGCCCTATTTCCATTTTCCATTTACCTTAAAATAAAACACAGCTGTAATCTGGTAGACGGCGTTATGCCATACCAATCAAGACTAGGAAACTTATTCTTTATGTTAACTTTTTAAGTGAAATAAAGGACTTTTATAAATCGAAATCTACCTAGATGATGCCTTGTTTCCTGTATCGGTCACTGTAGTATATATGTATGTTACAGTTGTTCATCCTCACACACCACCTCCATAGGCAAAAGGCCAAATATGCTGGAGCCAGTAATCGTGTTCGAGAAAATGGGATCTACTGAAACAAAAGCAAATCAGACACCGTTCGGATTGGATGGCGGAAAACATGTTGACATACATATTTAGGCTATCAATGGATTCTGCAATTTAAAGATAAAGATATTTAAAACGTCGAATTCCTCCTATCAAATTTGAGTTCGTACTCAGCAGCATTATATGACAATCACTATACGCCTTCGTACTTTATCCATCAACAGCAAATGACTAAAATTTGTACTACCAGGTACAACACTGATAGTCTTCGGCATCTCCATAACAATGTTATGACTAACTCGAGTCGGAGTTGCCTCCAAATAAGAGAAAGACACACTATCACATGAATAAAGAGAAGTGCAGACTATTGTCAGACGTGACAAAAAAATATACTCATACAGGTCATTAACCTCAGGGATGATGTGAACAGCAAGTACGTGGGAAAGCAAAACCGTCTGGAAGTTGACGATATACTTCAAGACAATGCTGAACTCCTGACAGCTATGCTCCCCTCCCTTAAGCAATGAAACTGCCGAGTTAGCGTTAGTTATTCCCAATCAACTTTGTATCTTTTAAAAATCTCTTACGTCCTACTACTGTATTCTATCTAATGGTTAAATATGGTTAAATGAATCCATTGATGGAAGTTGAACTTTAGACCTTTCTATGATCCTACTAACAGTTTATTTTCTCTCTGGCTTAACTGAAATTACTATTGTAATTGGGACAGATACCTCCCAGTTTAATGAAGCAGCTTCATACTTTACACCAATTGTCCATTGGACAAGAGAACTCATCTATTACACTTTATTAGGCTGACCTCCTGTCACCATCAACCAGAGACTTTTTAAGCCGCCATACAAGAGCCTATTAGTTCAAATGAACCTCTTTACCTCATATCATAACCTATATACAACCACCTATAACATTTACCATTCTGATTTTAAAATTAATTCCCTTCCTTTGCTTATACTCTTTCAGGCTGCCGAGTTATTGGTCTGCCCTACAAAGGAAACCATAGCACCATGTACATCATTCAGCCACATAACTCAACCCGCCGCAGTCTATCGCAACTACAGCGCACTCTAACCGGCGAACGAATCAACGAAATGATTTCGAAAATGGAGAGAAAAACCGCCGTTTTAGCTTTCCCCAAACTCCACATCACTAACACCATGCACCTTAAATCACCACTTCAGCAATTAGGCATCAATGAGATCTTCCATAAAGCCCTAAGTGATCTTTCTCTCATCACCTATAACGGAAAAGCAGTAGAATCTCTCCCACCACTATCACTACTTCAGGGCGAATTGTCACCACAAATTCTCAATTCACCAGCTAAAGCAGAAGTGTCCGGAAAACCAGCGAATTCCCCAATTCGACCTTCTAAATCGGACGATCAAGAAACCGCTCAAGGACTACATTATGCTGGAGTTTATGATCGATACTATGAAGCTCCGTTGATATTCTCACGTTTTGATGAGACCAACAGTACAAGTTTGACAGAACAACGCAAAAACATGCAATGGACTCAACAGGACGACTTAATAACTGGTACAGTAACCCGACCCAAGCGCACTGTCACCTACAAAGTTGAGAGTGAATTTATGCGTAGCAATCTTCCACTTCGTCTTAAAGACTTGATTCTAAGTAAACGGATAACGAAATCGAATCCCGGAAAGAAAATTTCGCGTAGTCGCCGTCAGATTCCAGTCCCCCAATCAGCTCTAAGTCTTCAAAGTTTGGATCGAAATCGATTCACACCTGAACTACTAAAGCCCCCTCTATATGTCGATGAAATTCTTCACAAGGTTGATTTTGTTGTTACAGAACAGGGAACCGAAGCAGCTGCTGCCACTGTGGCGTATCTAAGAAGATCTGGAACAGATGTCGCCTTTAGATGTGATTCACCATTCTTGGTACTAGTCCGACACGATACGACACGATTGCCATTGTTTTACGGAAAGATCAACATAGCACATTCATAAGGACCTTCAAGTTGAAGGAAATGCATTTCTTTACTCTAACCTCAATTTTCCAGCTGTGTTAAGAAAATAAATTAAGTGACAGACGGAAGCGGACAAGCAAACAGAAACAGTTATTTTATACTTTGTGCTGTTTATTATTTATATCCTTACTTGCATTGCACACCACCACCCTACAGTGGATGTGTGTATGTTATGTAGTTTAATATGCAAAATATGCATATGCAAAGTATAAAACTTAAGATAGTTAGAGTTAGAGTTATTTTAACCGTTATATTACAAGAAACAGATATGTTCGATGAGAAACAAAATATAGGAATGTATTGAAAGTGAAACATGTGACTTTTGTTTTATTCTGTTGGCGCGTTCAGTGATGAAGTAGTAGAAGTAGCAATATTGCACTGTGCTCCTTCTAAGTTCCTTTTAATGGAATCTGTCAGTCTTTGGAAGAAAGATGAATAAGCGCTTCAGTGATAATGCGCCTATTGTATCAGCACCGAACACGTCAACGCCGAGTACCTGCGAACGTAAGTCGCACATTCACAGAGGTAGTGCTCCGCGGTGTTGTCATCACTTTCACAACAAGCGCCGCTGGATGTTGTATCACTTATGCCCAGCACATGTAAGTGCTTAGCAAAAGTGTAGTACACCGTCACGACGTTTGGAACCATTCGTTTCCTCTGCCTGCAACCTGGAGAGTCATGCGATTCTGCTCATATGAAACCCAATTGTCAATGGAAGCCCTAGCGATCAGTGTCACATTCAGTAGCAATGATTTTACCCACAAAACTAGTAGTACACGAAGTTGCGTGGCCGAGGGACACATGCGAGGATTGAAGTGGAGTCTTGGAGGGTCTTTCGCGTTGAGAGACATGTGGCATTTTGGACAGAGGATGCGTTTTGCAAAGCAGTTTGCTCATATAAGGCCTCCTCTCCATCCCTTTTAAGGCAGCCAATTCGAATTCGATTTACCTATGGTTTGACATATTAAGTCGATTACTTGCTGTCTTATTCTCGTAACAAAAGTTACGAGCCAACATTGTTGACAACCAGGTCAGACGATAGTATGAAATCCAGGAGAGGATTGCCTCTGACGTAACATTTGCTGCTGCCCCAAAAAGTACTCTGAGTATCGCAGCATATGATAAGTCCCAACTTCTTCTAATCACCGCATTCAATAAGTTCGGCTACCGCACTGATTCTGGATACGGAGACGCATCAGCACATTCCCTATTTCCCTGAGCTGCCCAGGAGCCTGTTAGATTAAGTTATCTGAAAACCTCGAAAGTTCTATTTTCCAGGGGTTGAAATTTCGGCACAGACTTGTTCAACCTTTCAAAATTTTGCTACGTGGAGCACTTCAGTCTAACAGTTCCGTTAGTCCTCTGCTCTTATGCAAACATTAACTGCTTGGCTAGCTCCCACTGTTGATCGATCACTGTTGATTCAACCAGCATCGTGCAAACTATTGTCATTGCCAGCGCTCCCAATTCGAAGCGTCAGATAGGAGACTGTGGTACCCTTATAGGTGCGCCAGTCTCGTCCACTTTGACGTTTTGGGGTTTTGTTGAAGGTAGCTTTGCCAGCGACGTCCAAATTTCGTCCATCAGAACTGCAACTCGTACAGGTCACCAGATTGGATTCTCAGCGGGGATTTCACCGCATTAGCCGACTTCCGTCTAGAAGTCCAGAACTACCACTTTTGCTGATTGTAGCACTGACCTTATCCGGACATCGTGTGCGTGTGAAATCATCGCTGGCTTTGTTTTCGTCGATGGGTCTAACTGCTTCATGCGAGTTGCGTCCATTGGAACTGCAGCCTTTGTTGGTTGCAGCATCGGTTTTATCCAGGTATCGTGGGTGCTAAAATTCATCGAATCTGCCGTAAACCATGATTTAAGTCCTGGTAGGGATTACCAGTGGTCCTGCTACCAACAGGACCTACGACTAGTCAAAACGTAGCAACCTCATCGCTGGAGGGGACTTTTTTGCACTCGCGTCTTGAACAGCACTTGCCGTCTCTTTGCCAGTGCGTTTGCCGCACGTCGCCGTTTCATCTTCAACTGCCCCTTAGACGGTAGTCCTTCAGAATATGCCTCTTCTGGAGGTCGTTCCACTTTTTCGGTTTCCCGAACCAAGCCGAAACACCACTCTGACCAACCATTTGTCTATTCTGATGGTAGGGCCAGGTAGGGCCTCTCCGGTACTCTCTCCATCATTCCAGTTCAATCAACCAAACGTGTTGTAGAAAGAGCCGCAGGAATCATCGGAATAAAGTGATCCAATAGCTCCTGGGTCAGCGCCTAAATCGGCGAGGGGTTTTCAAAGTATGTTGGTTGGGGCCTCCAAAATCGGTGCCCAGGGCGAAATCGAAAAAAACTACGGGTGGATTGAAGCTATTGCGAGTACCACCTAGAGTATTATCCTTTAGGCTCCCCACCATACGACTAATTCGACATCTCACCAAGGTTCTTTTCAGAACCTTAGGTTCTTTGACTCTTAAGCCTACCTGCCAAGACAGTGCAGCCAAATAAAGGAAGGAGTGATGAAGTTAATTAAAAATATACACCTGTGACTATTTTTCTTAAAATGTATCTTTAGACTTCAAAAAAATTAGATGGGAACAGTGCCAAAATGTTTGAGTTGAGTTGAAATCTTTAAATTATATAGACCAAGCGCTCTAACAGAACGGAGTTTCGCAATACGTTGTTGTCTCATGCCTAAGGACTGGAATTCAAAAAGGCGTATGGCGTTATGTTTTAGTTCGGTTTCGTTTTTTTACGTACTTCAAGATGGTTGGGGTTCCCTTATGATGGATGAACTTCCGCATACTATCTAAGGTGAGGTTTTCCCCCCATGTAGGAATCTTCGACTCGAAGCGTTGATATCTATTCCCTCTACATCTCCTAGCAATTTTAAGCTACTGGTGAACACATTTCTGACCAAGCCGAAATAGCTGTACGGCTAGTAGAGTTTGCTACTCCGTCCTCTTCTCCAAATCCCATCAACGTAAACAAGACCAGAAATCCCTCGAAGAATCCTGTGTTCAAAACTAAGAGTATTCTCATTCACAAACGTCCATACATTTTTGCATAATCTTGGCCAGTACAACTTTCAGTTTCACACCCGATATGCTTACGTTTGCTGCGCCCGCTTTTCCTTTATATTTTTCGTACATCGTCCGCCATTGCGATATGTATATTAAAGCTGAACCAAAGACTCTTATGCACAACAGACTCTCAAGTTTAAGTTAAATTTTTCTGTCATAAAGTACAGCGGTGTTTTCGCGCTGTTTAAACATCGTTTTCGCAATTTCCTTGGTGTTTAGAGACCGAGAATATGCTAAATTTTTATAAAATGTTCGCTCTTTGGCGTGGTGACAAGTACGTGCTCGACTAATAGCATAATACTGGCCTACGCCATCATAGGGCTGACAAACCTATACGGAGGAGATAAAAAAAATTTAACGAACAAGGTAATAGCCTCGGATAATAACGGATCCACTGTTGACGAGCCTGGCAAATCCAAGAAGTGCGATATGATGGCCCAAGCAAAAGGAAGATGAAAAACTGTGATAACTGCTATGGTGATTGCTATAGGGAACAGAAACGGCGCATATTCAGGTGCGGATTTGTCATACCCGGCAAGTTTAGGCAAGAAGTTTTGAGCGTCCGACATCTTACGAACATCTTATGCAATCCACATCAAGACTAAATTTGCTAACATAAGCCTAATATGCGTCTATGCCCCCAAATAATGTTTCTGCGAGCTCCTCGACAAGACATATAAGCAATGTCCTAAGTACAGTTTTAACGCGAGGGTAGGAAGGGGGGATATCTTTCGTAGGACAGTTAATAAACGTAGCCCACACGACACCACGTCTGGCAACGGACTTAGACTTATTAACTTTGCGGCGGGACTAAGTATCGCTACAGCAAGCACACGATGTCTTCATCTCAATGAAGGCGACGCCTGATCATGAGCTGCAAAATTAAATTGATCATTCTGCAACGTAAGGCATGCCTCCAGTATTCTGGACGTCCGAACACTCAAGAACAACAAAGAAGAATAATTGTAAGAAGCAATAACGTAGAAAAGCGGCAATCGCAAGAGACCCCCAGAATCTTTACCGAACGCGTATCTCGAAATCTCTCAACTCCTCCGTAATTTATTGGTATTTATTGGTAATTTTGTTGGTTGGTTTTCACCAGTACACCACCAGGAAATAGCTGGTTTGATGAAGAATGCATGTGCAAACAAAAAGCGTTCAAAGCGGCGGTGCAGCAAGACACGAGAGCCGCTAGTGAGCTCTACTAAGAAAAGGGACAGGGAAAAAATTGGCTACTCCAGAAGAAGAAAAAATACAACGAGAAGCGAGATAGAAGATATTGACAGTTTTTTTTATAATTTTTACCTAACCTGATGCCTAACGGACTAAGATATTCGAAGCTGCTGGAAATGACCTTTGTAGAGCGCAAACACTAACTCATTTCTCAGATCTGGTTAGATGTATGTATGTGTATGTCTGATGAATTGAATCTCAGCATCGTTTGTCCGACACAAAAAAAAAATAGAATTCCCCGCAAATTCGCCAACTACACATGTGTAAGTATCCGCGACATTGCATACGAGTATAAGATGTGGTCTGCCATATTGAGTGAGTACCTGAAACTCTTCGTCAACAACTTGATTGGTTTTCACACTCCGGCATATCCTGTGAAAAACTCAAAAAGTCAAAATCGATACCCACCATCTTTTCATAGATTTTAAGGCCGCATATGACTGCATTTATAGAGGCGGCCTACATACATACATATATAGAGCCTCGTCTAGTTTCGGCATCCCTACCAAACTCTTCCGTCTGTGCAGAATGGTGATGGAGAACGCTCGCTGCTCGGTCAAGGTCGGTAACGACTTAACGGAGACCTTTGATGTCAAAAAAAAATCTTAGACAAGGTGACGCGCTGTCATGTGACTTCTATGGCGTTTTTGATTGGTTTCTCACCGTAAGTTTGGCAATTTAGACTTCAATGAAGCAAGAATTCAAGTACTTTATTGAGACTTACGAGTACAAAAGAGATAACAATATTTATATAAATTTCAATTGACAAAGCGGCTATAAAGTATGGCCTGCTTGCTCAGCTACAGATAAAAAGGAAACCACATGGCTGTTTTGTGTGTAAGCACTGTTCTTGCTCACGTAGCAATGTACTGATATTGCTTTCGACTATTGCCGTTAAATCTAAAACAGCAGCATTCAACTGTCTCTCTCCCAATCAGGTACGATAATACCTACAAAGTGATTAAATTTAACTTTTGTGGTGTTTTGTATCGTACTAGTGAAAACACAGTATTAAGTGCGGCGAATACCCCGAAAAGAGAATGCAACTAATTCAAGTTCTAATATTTCAAATTTGTCATTCAATTGTCATTGAGTATGACAGTTGAAGTTCGGTGTGCACTAAGGATATGTAAATATAATTCAAAAACAGGTAGATTGTGTGACACCGAAATCCAATAAGTAGAAAAAGTAATAAAATAAGAAAATGAGATAAGTTTTGTACTTCCAATTGTGTCCGATAATGAATGAGTGATTATTATTTAATAATTAATATGTCTGACAGGTTGATTCGGGTGATGAACCAGGATAGGAGAGTTGTGTTTATTTGTGTTATGATCCTTGGCGAGCTCAAGGAACTAATTTAGAGGGTTCGTATTGGTGGAAGGGTTGGATTTAATATCCCGATAAGAAGCCTTGGACTGATGGAACACACTAGCAAATGATATTTTGGAGGAGGTGAAACTCGAAGTTTGAAATTTGCCTTCCCTTTCTCTTCTATATTACAGGACAGCGTTGCGTTGTTGCTCCTAGGTTTTTCCCAAATAACTTTGGTATTGAATAAGAACCTAATTTTCAATAGGTTGTCCGGAGAGGAACTTGGAAGGGGTCTGACAAGGAATACGTTAACGGGTATCTTATCGCATCTGGAACGTTCGGTTAAGAAATCAGTGACTTTTTTCACCGTCCTTCTTCAAGGATCTCCTCTTCGGGATACTAAGATTAAATTAATGGATTTATCCTCCTTAACAATAGGCGTTCACCTTATCATCCATTTTAAAGAACTTGATTAAACCTCGATGAATCTCACTGTCAATAACCACGATTAAAGACTTTGGACTTCAATATTCCTCCCACTTCGATCCTTAGACGTACTAAATGCGAATTAATATCGCCAACAGAGAGAAAGTGGCTCTGCAATCTGTAAGAAGGTGGTATACTACAAAAAAATTGAGAATCTGAATACCAGGTATGTTTCGTGGTACTATCTTTTAACACGGTATGTAGTGACAGATCAATGCCAGCAGTCTTGTTCTTTATTTAAAACAAAACACTTTTGCTAATTTAAATCATTTAAAACACGTGATTTTCAAAAAAACATGTCAGATCAAAGCGACAGCTCAGAGCGGAAAAAAAGCCTCCTATCGAACAAAAACTTTTTTTGCCTTTGAAGCCATACACAGCAGCCGATTGCTAGAAAACAAACTCCTTTGACACAAAATGCTATTTGACGTTTTTATTTATATGGGTTAGTACATTCTGACATAAAATCCAGAAGTGAAATTTCATCTTTTCAGATGAAGCTCATTTTGATCTTGATCTTGTCGCATTTGGGGCACAGAAAACCCGCACGCATACATTGAAAAGGCGATACACCCAAAACGAGTCACTGTTTGGTGCGGATTTTGGTCCAGAGGCATAATTGGGCCATTTTTCTTCGAAAATGAGCAAGGAGTGGCCGTTACAGTCAATGGCGATCGTTATCGGGCCATGTTGAACGAATTTTTGTTCACAAAAATTGAAGTGGAGGATATTGGCAACATTTGGTTTCAACAGGGCGGCGCTACGTGCCACACAGCCGAAGCTACACTCGATGTTTTGCGCCCTGTTTTTGAAGATCGCATTATCAGCCGCAGAGCTGATGTCGTTTGGCCACCTCGGAGCTGCGATTTGACACCGTTGGACTATTATTTGTTGGGTGCCGTAAAAGATAAGTGTTACGCCGACAAGCCAGAGACAATTGACGCTTTAAAGGACAATATTCGTGAAGCCATTGGTGAAATACAGCTGCACACAATCAATAATGTGCTTAAAAATTGGACCGGTCGTGTAGGCTACTGCATGGCCAGCCGAGGCAGCCATTTGAATGAAATTATTTTCCATTATTAACCGGAAGGATAAAACTAATTATCTGTCAAATCAGACATGAGCTAAGTGTTACCATTCACGAAATAAGCACTAGTTGAAAAAAAAATGTTAGATGGCGGACCCTTTATAACTCTGAGGTAATAAGGGACTTTGTCTACCTTCGCTCTGCTAACAATTGTGGTAGCACCTCTGCTAAAGCATTGGCTTTATCGAAAGTGGATAAAGATATCATTGGGTGTTTCGAAAGAAAAATTCTCCTTAAAATAAGAAATGTACGGCGACATCGATAGTCGATGGACATGTAGAGAGAATAGACACCAATGCTCCGGCCCCCGAAGTGTTCGAATCTTACCTGGAGGGATAACCTAGTAGAGGAAGACCCCACCTTAGGTGCCGCGCACAAGTAGAAGGGGACCTCAAACGACTAAAGTGCACAACTGGAGGCAGTTAGCTAAGGATCGAGCTAACTGAAAGGTAAGGTTAGTTCTCTGTTCCCGATATTTCGCACTTAGTTCATTGGCCGCCTTAAGTATATCGATTTTGCGTTGCGTTATATATTTTCTAGTTCGAAACTTTTTCCCGTTATTGTACCGACGTTTTAGCTTGCGATACGTAATGTATCTTCAAAAAATAAATGTAAAGAATTTAATTTTTTAACTCTTTATAAACGATTACCGCAAGGTGGCCGGAAATACAGAGAATAATAGTCCAATAGTTCAAAAAAGAGGTAAAACGGCTGACTAAGTTGTAACGTAAAGCGAGGAAGACTAAACACCTGATACTGATACTTTCAAACAGCACAGAGTTTTCACTTTCTTCTGAAAATAAGAAAAAAACACATTTCTTCACACAATTCTAACAAGAAAATCCAGTTAAATTCTTTATTCTTTTAACCGGTCAAGTAACCGCTCATCTCACACGTTCGCTCTGCCAAGTGCTCCATGGACACTCATCTCTAATTCTTTTCTCCAAGTTACACTCTTCTTTCACTATGTAACATAAATACAATACAACATTTCTACTGGCCCACTACCATCAACTACTCTACTTTCTTACTCTGCTGAGCATTGGGAATTGGTTTAATGGAAGCTTCACATTGTTCTAGCAATTTAATGAACTCATCTAGCTTATCAGTGTTCATTTGAAAGTGCACCAAACTCTTCTCTCCACTTGGTTCTAAGCAATTCAATGTGACTGTCATCAATTGGCGACGTTGTGTCAATAAACTACTATCACCCATAACAAACCGGACATCCCAATCGAAGGATTCGACTAGCTTATCCTTTCTGGAATTATGTTCACGCAAGAGGAACTCAACAATTTCAGGTTGCCTAGATTTAAACACTTCAACAATTGACTGCTGAAGATCTGGATTCATGTGAGCGAAATTCGAGAGCAACTCAGTCTCAGTGATTGCTTTGAGGCAGTAGCATTTGTAGGCGTAAGCGATTGTCTGTAATGCTGAATGGAAATCATCAGGATCCGAGAATCCATACTTATGAGAGGATTTATTTATTGTGGAAATGTCGTCACAGTTTCCAATGAGATAATCGATGGATAGATGGAGAATCTAAAATGAAGCGCAAATGTGAACTTTTCTGTTCATTGTGTGATTGAATGGATACTCACTTCGATAAGAATTTCCTTGTTGTCTATATTAAGTAGGAATTCGTGCATGTTTTTGATAAATGCTTTTGTAAATAAAAACAGCGACTGCCTGCTTGACAGCTTAACAATTATCAACAAAACTGACAGCTGACAGTAAATCGAAACTAGAAAATACTGTGGATTGTGGGATGAGTTCAGTTGACGACATCTAGGTATTGGCTGCAGAAACTCTTGACAAGTGATAAAGTTATTGCTGGTTCCTTTTTACAAGTTTTGAAATTTCTGTAACAAACAATAGAGTTAGTTTTTTTTTGTAACGCACTGGGCAAACAATGAATAGATATAGCAGTTTTTGATAGAACGATAGTTTTGAAAAGAGTTTTTAACGCAATCTTGTTGAAGTTTTTGATCATCGTTTGGTAACTAGTCTCTATAGAAGACGATTACTAGCAACTCTGTGGTAGTTAAAGAGGTACCACTAACGCCAATGTGTTGGAGTACCCGTGCTGGGATCTGCATGGTCAAATTGTGGGTGAAGGGAACTGACTCTGAATACTATGGTCGGTTATAGAAGTATCTTATCGCGGTAAATCCGTTCTACACGAGAATATTCTTCCGTCATGTCACACTCGTGGGATCGAAACTTATATTTAAATAAACAGAAATATAAAAGGATTACCGAATACAGAAGGTTATCGTCGCCAGCCTAAGGAGTACCATCCATAGTACTCCCTATACATACAGCAAACACAAACCATAGTAACCAAATGCTAAAACCGAGGATGGATGGACCACAAGTGGAAGACGAATGCCTCACAAACTAAAGGAGGTTACCGTAGCAACCACAAAAGCGTACATACATCCTAAGCAGCTGGTGTGGTAAAGGACCATTTGAAAGTTTGTATCGTAGAGAAGCTGTCTAAAACCGGGAAGAAAGGAATGAGCCTAACTGAGATTCTGAGATGGTGGTTGAACACGTGCTCGCCACTCAAGCAATGACGTCCTCAAGAGATTTAAAGATCATATTTCATTGCTCATTATGTAGATCGACTCGGAGTGCCTTCTAAAGTACCTCCAGGGCTCACACGCCTGCAAAACCTCAATAGAATAGCCTTTCCTTGCCACTCCAAAAGATGTCCAGAGAAGCATAGTGACAACAGACATGATCAAAGCGACGAAAGTCCATATTGTTATACATTACGATGCCAATGAGAGACATCATACCTCGGAAACAGTCAACGATCATGGCGAGACTGCATAGAGAAACTGCTCTGCGTTAACTCCCGGCCATAGAAAGAACCGATGTAACACACTATCAAAACGGTTCCACACTTTTGGAAAAATTGACGAAGGAAAACCATTGCCCATCAGGATTCGTGAAGAAAGCAATTTTGTTGCACTTCACCCCACAAGCAGACTTCAAACTGCTTCATTTCCACGAAGATTTGGAACGTAGAATATCACATACAACACACGTACTGACGTTACCGGCCAGTGGGCATTAATACGAGTTCTGGCAGCAACCTTGTTTTACTTTCTTTGCGATCGTCCAAAGGCAGACAACGCATAGAGGACAAATCGTTCTTCGATTTCTTCGTCAATCCCACAAACTTGAGCTTGGCTTCCGCTTTTTAGAAAATTTATAAAGTTGGTAAGCAAGATTCCAAAATGCCACCCAAACTCTAACTGCTTCGACAGGAAGATTAGGAAAGCCTTGCTGCCAGTACTTCTCTGAATGTGGTCAGCTGTTTGATACCATTCGAGGTAATCGAGGATCAATAGTTTTATAGGTCCTGGTGGCATCGGGAAATCATGATATTGGTCTACAAGGACGATTTTGCTAGTTCCACAATACAAGAAACTACAACTTGGAAGGCGGTTGTACTATGAGCGGTTCCTTTTGAAGAGATTTTCCGTAATTAACCTACCCATGATAGCACAGTAGCTCCGGAAAACCTGACTTCGCCGCTTAGAAACATTGAAGACATGTAATAATCGCACAATGGAATCGGAGATGAAGTTATGGATGTTATCTGTGTGTCTTTGCATGGAGTGGGACTGGAAGATCTACGTCAGCGTCATATTTCCACTACTAAAGCGATTGACGCCGCAGGCGATGCATTTACCGATTCTCTATTCAGTACCTTCAATAGAGCAAGACAAGAATCGCCCACCCGTGTAGGCACGACAGTAGGGAAGCCTTGCAGCTCAAAAGCATCGTTGAACATTGCTAAAGAAAGAGATGAGATTGACGAAGAGGAACTTCTGCGAGTTCACCGAATCAACCAACGAAATGTCTCATCTATGAAAAATGACGTGGAAAATAGAATCACTTGGTCCTTTTAAGACAGAAAGAATAATTAACATTCAGCAAGTGATGTTTCAAAAATCCACTAAAACTGTCATTGGAAGGTCCAAGCATATCTAGAGAAACTCCACAGAAAGTAGTTCTCTACTATTTCTTGTGGTACAATCGAAGTCCTACTTTAACATAGAGGTCATCCTGGTATCGGGCGGATTCCCCTAGTTCTAAGCGAACGATTCAACCACCCTCTAGCACTGGTGAGTAATGATGTCTACTGTTATCAAACCCCTCCTTCAAGTCCACTGAGATTTTAGACATTTAGCTCAGAGTATTTAGGCGAGGTTTTAGTTTGCAAACTAAGCTGGAAAGAGAACACTGAAGAGCATTTTAAAATAATAACAGTGTGGGTTCCCATGGATTCTTGGATCTACGAGTATATCGCCGCGGCTCTGTTGAGAGAGTGCAGCTAATCTATTAAGGACTGATAGCATTGGCAATGCTGTTTGAGTTTTTTTTCATCAGAAGTAGTGACGTGATCAGCAACAAAAGGGTACCGGCTATCTACGGCCTTTTTCGAAAACGTTATCTGCATCAAATTGCTTTTGCAAAATGTTCTTAAACGCAAGCTGCGAAAGTCATTTGTTCGAAAACAACATTATAAATCACACTACATTTGCAGCATGTTCGATAATGCAGTGTTTGCAGGGCAGCTGTTCATAAACGTCAACTGCGCTGCAAAAAAGCAGCCACAAATCTGCGCTGTGCATTAAAAAAAATTGGAAAAAAAATTAGTGAATCCGAATATGCAGGGGAATCTCAGTCTCGTGAACAGTAAGTACATAAAATCGGCTAATTTATTTGTTTTAACTAAATATTATGCTTATTAAAACCCAATTCCCTACTCCTACCCAGGTATGCGACGATTCTCTGGAACAATGGAAGCGAGGAAACATTCAGATAATCGTATTCAGATAATTCCGAACTTTTGGAATTGTTCGTTGTGCATTTAGCAGTTTTAGCAATAACTTATTTTTGTTTGATAGTCTGTTTCTTACACGTAAATTATTATAATTGTTATTACTTGTACTCTCATTAAGATTTTCCAACACAATTTTCTCAATAAATTTTGTTAAGGGTTTATACTCTGTTCGAAAACGTCAAATGCTCTTGCAAGAAAAAAATCATGTTGATGACACAGATCAACGATACCAAATGACGTTTGCAGTTTGATGTTCGCAACCCTTAAGTATTGCAAATGACGATCAAATGACGTTTTCGAAAACGGCCTACACCGAAGGCTCTAAAATGCACTTCAGCACGAAAACTGAAGCCCTCTACAGAAACGTAGGAATTAAGCGGTCATTCAAAATTATAAGGATGGGTCCAGTACCTTCTAACACAAAAAACTTTGGACTCCGCGGTAATCAGATCTATAGTTGTAGGAACCTGAAGAAATCTCCTAACTGAAATACAGAGTCTCAATACAACCAACAACAATATTTCTAAAGTTTTCGTATATTTTTTTCGCTCGAAATCCAGTTACGTGCTTCACGCGTGTCAGATTAAACTATTCATGACATCTTTTCAGTCGGTGGTATTGTTGGTCTTGGAGGTTTTGGCTTGAAGTTATTCATAAAATAATCCAACGGGCTGTGCGGGCATGACAACATAAACCGTCTGGCACAGTCCACATTCTTTTCAAGAGCCATTTGAACGAATTCATCATCTCTATTGTCATGATCCGTTGGAACACTATAAGAAAAGAATTACTCAATTAGGTTCTCATACAAAAAGAGTTCTAGAATAGATAAGTCTTACGTAAAAATTATTCGGGCGACGTCATTGATAAATGATTCTCCTTGCGGTAGTAGTTCCTCTTGCATTTCACATATAGCGCGTAGAATGCATTTTCTTAATTTTTTTCCTAACCTGCAAGTCGGACGTATAAATTAGATAGCCTTTGAAAGGTATACAGTAAAGGCAAGAACTTTACTTACGCCTTTCCAAAAGTATCCAACTTTTCGTAGATATCTCTTCGTTCACGGTATTCCCTATGATTCTGCCATGAAGGTGTCTTATTGCTGTTGTGATTCCTGGCACTTTGCGATGGCGTCGAGAGTCTATACGGCTTGGTTAAAGTAAGTTGCTGCGGTCGATAGGATGAGAAGGTATTATTTTGACTTCGAAATAGCACGTAGTTTCTCCTGTGATCATTTTGATAGTAATATCTTGATGGTTTTCGGTAATAGGGTCGTCTGAAAGCAAGAAACGAAAATCAGTAGAGCTCATGTGGTGCGTAGTATAGTAAGTATAATGAAGAAAGCTGACTTAATATGGTGGACGGCCTGCTGGTATTGATACCATGGTATAGTGAATACTACAAGCTTTAACGTTTGAGTTGTTTCGCATTTGGATAAAATACTTCTCTTCGAATCAAATCCAATACTTTTTCACTGTGATTACTTGTCAAAGAATCGCTAACAGAGAGAAAGGGGCGCTGCAATCATTAAGAATGTGGTATACTACCTAAAAATTGCGAATCTCAATACCAGGTATGTTAATGATTTGTCCATGATGACTTAGAACTTCTCAGATTTAAATGTTAAACATGTCTAGCGTAGTCTTTTATTCTAAGTTCATTGAGGCATGACTTTCTCTTTTGTGTTGCTAATTTAGACTGGAGTCAAAAGAAGATAATTCCTTTTTTTCTGGGCTACACAACCTTACCATCCCAGATAACCGATGCATTCACTAGACCCATGTGAATACACAGCTCGCTTAGCTCGTTTTTCAATGTTCTCCCGCAGAATGCTATATCATATATTCCCTTTTCACACAGGTAGCTAATGCACATTTATCTAACCAGGTCGATATGACTATACAGCCCGCAGAGCTCGCTATTTTATCTCCTCTTTGAAATTCCGTCAATGCAAGCGGGGTCAAGAATCTTGCTCTCAAAATTATTAAAGCACATCCTTCTGAGTCACGGAGGAGGAACGGGATAATTAGGGACTTCTGTAGAATCTTCTAAGTTTTTATGACAAGGCCTTTTAGGCCATACAAAAAGTGACTGGCCAGGGTAATTCAACTTGTTCAGTAAACAATCAAACAAACCCATCATGCCCTGTTTGGTGTAGATTTTAGTCAAGCGGTGTTATTTGTATGTACTTCTTACAAAATGAAGCTGGCACCGACATAACTGTCACCGCCGAGAGATCATCGATGAAAACCAATTTGAAGATATGGATCTCAATGTAGGCGCAACGTTCCACCCAGGGCATACAACAATGGATCTTCTGCACGACAAATTCAATGGCATGGTTATCTCACGTTTCGGTAACGTCAACTGGCCACCGAAATCGAGTGATATATAGCCATTCGACTTTTTCTTGTAGGCCCACGTTAAATCACGGGTCTATACGAATAAACCTCAGGCGATTGATGCCCGAAAAGTTAACATAGCCTATGCCGCCAATGATATCAAGCCCGATTAATACGGTTGAGTTATCGATTGGACCCCTCGGATGAGCGCCGCTAAGGGAAGCCGCCTCAGCCATTTGGCCGATATCATATTCCGTACATAATGTCATCGAATACTCTTTCGAATAAAACAAAAATAATATAACCTGCACAGCTTGTTTAATTTCAACCCGCGTACATTTCCCAGCTACAGCCAATCTGACAGCTGACAGATGATATGTGAGGATTATCATTTGGCCAGAACGTTACAGTTAATGGGAAGCGCCTAGATCCATGATTACTGACTTTTTTGTTCGCCAATTGGATGTAGAAGGACTGTGGTTTCAACAAGATGCTCATCATACCACCTAGCGTGCGCTATAATTCATTTATTAAAATAAATATTTGATGAACGCATATCTTAGCGGGATGGACCCGTGAATTGGCTCTCGAAGTTCGTGTGCTGAAGGTGTTACAACCTTGGTATCATATTATTTTCTGCGGGAATACGTGAAGTCGCTGGTCCACGCCGATAAACTAGTACTTGCAAACGCAACTGAGACAGCCCGCTGCGTCCTTTTCTAAGCCATTTCTGATATCAAAAGTTTCGGTTAAATTACTTCCATATTTTACTGTGCAGGGAGCGTTCTCCGTCGTTATTCTGCTCAATGTATGCTCACAGGATGTCATAGGGGTCAATAAGATCTATGACAAATAGTTTTAGACAAGATCTTGTATGGGATGTTGATGAGACGAATGCCTCAATAGCTGGCGAAGTATGAAGGGCCAGCTTTCTTGTGGGTCGGGTAAACGATGCTGAGATTCTATTCATCACAAATGGCATCCTACCAATTTATCTACAGCTTTTTCGAAGATTGTGGCTTTTTTTTAAATAATCGTAGACGTTCCTTTGCTATGTATACTAGGTAGTGCTCTGAACCTTTATTGCCTTCTCGTAATGTCTGGCGTTGCGCTGCTCATAGCTTGATGATCATTTGGTCGGTTTTATGAATATTAAAGTGGGCAAACTGTGTAGCTATAGTGATACTCCTCCACGCAGCAATGTTAATTAATAAATGTATTTTCGGTTTTGGAAACAATTGTGTTTTGAATGCATGAATCTCCAGTCGGTTGTTGGTTCGCCAATTAGAGAAAAAGTGTTTTACGACCGAAGAGAAAGTATGTATGAAAGCAGACAAAAGATCATTGATAAAAATAAAAAACAACATCAAAGACGGAAAAGACCCCTATATTTTATTTCTAGTATTCATTTTATGAATATCAGACTCAAAACCATCCAAGAAAACTTGATTTCAACGTTCCGAAAGGTGATTTCGAATCCATTGATGAAGAGTCTCGTTGATCCCAAGTGGATGCATTTTCGATAAAAGAGCCTGATGTCAAATTTTGTCAAATGCCTCTGATATATCAAGTGCAACTATTTTCCTTTCCTTAAGAGTATAGTTCCACTTTTCGGTGAGATACGCCATCAAATCACCAGTGTACCTGTTGCAAAAAGGGTGCTGCCAGTCATTAGAAAATGAAAGAAAATAGAAGGATTGCCTTTTCAAAAAAAAGTCCTAAAGAGTAGATGGAAAACTTTACGTATTAGTTTTGTCAGTGTAGAAGGACACCTCTTTAGAAGAATGGGAGATATTTTGAGCTCTTCTCCATTACATTGTCGTGGCAGAAAGGATTTAGCTTCAAAGGTCCTGAAAAGTACCCATGTGAGACGTTGGAACACGTCCAGACTAGACGTTAAATTATTACGCTGTATGTAGGTGACCCCACAGGATTATACTTCCAGTGGTATTTGCAATAGCGAAATTCCAGTCGTTGTGCTTTCGACCGCGGTCGAGCCACGGATTCTGTAGGCCCCAGCCAACATACGAGGGCTGTATGATAAGTAACCGTGTTTACCGACTGATGACACCACTGATGCAAAATAACTGTCAAAATTTCAGACAGATGTATCGAGCAGTTTTGTTTTGACAGCTGTTGAAAGTCATCAAGTTCGTGTTTATTTGCAATCATGGAGAAAGAGCAGATCAGTGATTGCGCCTGTTCACATTGGCGCGGGCAGGAAGATTGTCCGAAAGAGAGGGAACGCTTTTTATTGAAGTGGGAAGAAGAAGGGTTACTTCCACCGAGAATCCATTTCTAAAGTGGACTCTCTGGTGCAAGACATCGTTTTTTTCCATATCGTTCCATTTCTGACATATTTTTTCATTTTAGTTTTGATCGTTGATGAGAAAGGAAGTGTGAAGAATAGGAAAAAAGGTATGTTTCAGGCCAACTGCTCAAATTTAAAAATTAAAAATGCTCCAATTCAAGTGTTCCACTTGTCAAAAAGTCTTTCAACCCCATGACAATGTGAACACGACGTTCATGCTGAGGACTTACTTCCCGTCCCCAATGTAAACCGGCATATTCGATTCCTTTTTTTTTTGATGGGAAGACGTGTGAGGAAATCAATGTGAAGTTGCATGCCGTTTATAAGGACCATGCACCTTCGATGACTACCATCAGATATTGGTTTAATGAATTCAAGCATGGCCGAACATCGGTTTTTGATGAAGAGCGCTCAGGCCGTCCAATTGAGGTGACTACGGAGGATATGGTTAATAAAATCCATGATATCGTGTTAGCAGATCGTCGGGTGAAGGTCAGAGAGATTGTTGACATTGTATACATCTCAATTGAATGCAATCAAAATATCCTACACGAAAAATTAAGCATGAGAAAGCTATCTCCGAGATGGGTGCCGTGTTTGCTAACAGTGAAGCAAAAACGAAATCGCACAGCCAAAAAAAAACTGGTCGAATTACGCTACAAATTGCTGCCTCACCCACGCTATTCTGCAGATTTGGCCCCATGTGATTTCTTTTTGTTTCCAAACATGAAAAAATGGTTTGGCGGAAAGCGATTCACGTCAAACGAGGAAATCATTGCCGAAACAGAGGCCTATTTTGCGGAGTTCGGCAAATCATATTTTTTGAATGGTTTGAAAAGTTAAAATATCGTGTCGAGCTGAAAGGAGACTACGAGTATATTGAGAAATAAATAAAAAATTTATTTTTTAATGCGTTTTCTTGCCTAACAAAGGTACTTATCATACAGCCCTCGTATTAAATGAACTCCCTGCCAATTTAGGCGTTGCTGAATTTTTCGACCCCTATTACTCCTGCGACTTTGTCAGAATTTCTGTTTTTGACGGCTTGTCGAACGCATTTCAGAATAGGCACACTCTTAACGACTACAGTCTAAGAGGAAGAGGAAAGAAGACGCGAGGCAAATACACGGAGCGACAAAACAACATCATTCTTCCAGCGGTGGCAGGGAAAAGACGTAGATCAGCGGAAGCGACATTCAATGAAAACGATCAAGTTCTCAGAATTGAAGCTGCACACCTTTCTTCCGCCTCGAAAAGGGCCAAGAGGAAGATAGCTTCCGGCACTCATTCAGTTGAACAAAAACACAGACAGCTTTGCCCAGAGACTATGTCGATTGGTGATGACGATGCCACGGAACACTTTCTCTGTATTGGTTGACTTACACTTGCATCATGCTGCAGGTACTCGGCGCTGATAAGAGTGTAGGCTCTTACTCTTCTTTCTACGAAAGGCAAAGGAATTCAAGTAAAAGGAAAAAAAACAAATGAAATGCTCCGACCGGAAAAAAAATGTAAAAATGGACAGCAGATGGGAGTTGTAGAAATAGGGTAGGCACTGAGAGGTGTCAACTTGGCAATACCCAGTGTTGTAACTGTTTCTACACACCAATTGTGCTTATTTTATTTTAATGATAATCATGGGGTACTGGTCGATGTCTGTTCGGACTCTAGTTGTGCGACTGCTGACCAGCAGACAAAAATAGCAGCATTATCAACGGTGAGTGAAATCGCGGAATAAAGTAAATGAGATCTTCTCATGGTGGCGGATGAAGCTTTATGGCCCAACGAAAATCATTCCCAAACGGGTTACTGACTGCATTCTAACTGACCCTCGTCCTTGTGGTATCCGTAATGGAACTGGCCCGCCAAGTTTATTCTGCTGTGGTAACTGCTCGGCCATTGAAAAAAAAGCATAAGTTAGGAAGTACGAGTAACAACACGCCTCGGATACGGACGGGCCTACTGTTGACGGGCCCCTGCAAAGGAAACAAGGCCAACGAACTTCGAATCCGCACGCGGAATATTAAGACCCTTAATAGGGTCTGCCGAACAATTGGCAGAGGCCTTGGACTGATGCAATGCAGATGTTATCACCATAAAAAAAATGCGATAGTATGGGCCGGAAAAAAGAGGATGAAAGACTGCGACATCTAATACGGCGATTGTTATCGGCGGTAAAATCAGCGCTTATTTATATGCGAATTTTATGCGGCAGACTTAGGCAAGAAATATTGAGTTTCTAGCATGGTAACGAGCGTCTCGTAACAATCCGTATTATAAGGGCGCATGCCCCTGACGACACCTATTTGACAAGAGTCGGAAATTTTAATGCAAAGCTAACATTGCGAACATCGACTCGAACCATTGTGATGTTGTAGCCAAAGTACGTTTGCGGATATGAGGAAGTTTGACCTCGGACGGCTACAATCACAAGAGATCGCAAGAGATCCCTTTCCGATCGAGTTTCCCTTAATCTCCTAAGAGGTCCTCTAACGCAATCATCAAGTATTGAAGACCAATGACAAAATTGCCAAAAAACCATCAGGTGTGCTGGGTTTCAACGGTATAGTTTGACGAGTTATGTGCCAAGCACATGCAGTTAAACAAGGTGTATACATAGGGGCGCTGCATAGAAGGACTAGAGCTGCTTACGCTCTACGCTGCTCTACTATTCGGCTCTATTGCGGCTTATCAGGTGGAAAAACAAGGAGTATGAGAAACGCGCATTCGAGGAAATTAAGAGATACTACTCCAGGAATGAGATTCGGAAGTTTTACCAAAAGGTAGAAAATGCATGCAATGGACAAAAATCCCGAACTGAAGCCTATAGAGATGAACAAGGGAACATAATAGTACAGTCGATGCTGAGGATTTGGAAAGAACATAGGTAATTTTATTTTTCAAATACAGCTGTCAGGCAGAATGAACCTTTCAACATGGACTATCTGGACCAACACTTCCGAAGAATAACTCGAACCTATCTCTTTGGGCTACGACTAGCAAAGCCCTCAAACAACATAAGTGACCCTAAATGTTCTATGGCGCAGAGGCATAACATTTATTAAAAATGGATGAATGGAACATTTATTGGCTGCCTTGAGAAGAAATTTCTTGATTTTCCGTCACGGTCCAACGATTGAGTTGGCTGTATCATGTAGAACGGATGGACTCCAATGCTCCGGTCCTAAAAGTCTTCGTTTCCACCCCCGAGGGACAGCGCAGTAGAGAAAGAGCGCGACGTGGCGTACGCAAGTGGAAGCGTGCGAAACAGGAGGCAGCTGGGTATAGATCGAGCAGGCTGCAGACGGTTGTTGGTTAAGACCAGGTCCACCCTGGACTGTAGCGCCACCTTAAGTAAATAAGTACGTGGTCACGTGACATTATCTGAAAGCGTTGTCCAAAGAGCTAATTGCAGGAAGAGTTATTTGTAAAAGAGATGGTGGAGGATGACGTAGTATTACTTATTTTTTTGACGTACGACCAAAAACTTTGTACTGCCTTTGGGACTGTGTAGTACTTTCTGCCACAATGTTTTGTTAATTTGCAATCGCACACATTTAAAGAGATTACTGCAGTCATTCCCGACTCATTTAAACTTTTTAGGGTTTCCTCTGTCGGATGGGTCTTGTTATAACATTCTGGCAGGCTTTTTACAGCTCAGATATCACCATGTCCAAGGATACTAGAAAATGCCAAAAACTATTTGTACGATACTTTGGTCAAAACTCACCTATTTTTGACATGAAAATTCCTTCGATTTGATTTTGAAATATTATATTTATTGTTTCCATATCCCACAGGAAGCTTTCCCATCCAAAACGGTCTGGCAGGGTGCATTTGCATTTTATTGTATTTTTCTAATGGAATAGCACTCGCGTTAACGACACCGACATTTGTAAGTTTCTCATCTTCTTCGTTCACTTCTTTATCGATTTTCATCTGCGCTTTTATATTATTTATGTAATAATCAACTGGTTCTCGCCATCCATCAACCAATAGTGGTAGATCGTAAAACATATCAATCTCATTGGAATGCATCATAGCCCGAGGCGACGTACTTACAAGATGCAATGCCAGCACGTCAGTCACTACGACAACAGTGCCTTTATAGAATATAAATCCGCGCTTTTTACGCATCAGAACATTTCGAAACGATTTCCTATACACAGTGCAACGAATACAGGCTTTTTCTGAATTCGAATTACCAACGTAGGATAGACGTGTACCCACCGTTTTAGCAGGACAGTCCCGAAAAGACGACGCGATATTTGCAAATTGCACTAAAGTCGATAAAAAGAGCAAATTGAACTGCATTTTTGGCGCAAGCCCACTAATTCACACAAGACCACTCACCTTTAAATTTTTGGATCACTGTTTGATTAAAAAAAAATGCAACAAAAGGAACATACATTCGAAATGACAAAAATGGTATGTGGTTCTGGATCAGTAAATAGGTACTAGTTGTAGCTGAACAAATTATTGAAGCTGCATACTCGTATTTATTAATTAGGATGATGAACTTAATAAAATTATGAATCTACTCGTGCCTACAATGGTATCTAGATGCTAATTGAAATGATTAGAACTTGATACACATCTTTGTCATGCCATAAGTTAATACAATAACTGTTATTCAAATAAGAGAATTTCAGGTAAATGTTGGCGGTGACATTTTTTCCCTCTTCTATAAACAAAAGTGAATTTGAATAACTTACTGTTAAATACACTAAGAAGTGAATTCAATTAAGACATTGTGCCGCATAAATTCACAATTTTAAGAAGTAGAAATTTAAATCAATTGTATTGATTTACAGAGCACCATGCATATATGTATGGACTCGTACATAGTCCGCTTTTACACGTCGCATGTGTGTAATGCGCATGTTCTGGTTATTTTCTTTTGATCTGTCATTCAGTGATTTGCGCAATTTTGTCCGCTTTCACACGTCGCAAGTGTGTAATGCGCATGTTCTGGTTATTTTCTTTTGAACTGCCATTCAGTGGTGCGCGCAACTCTACATGAAGACTTTCCCCTTCTTTGGGTTTGCATGTTATTTGACAGTTCTCTTTCATTTCATCGTTGGCGCTCAGTCTTTCATAATTGAAAATGAGCCTCCTTGTTATTTCTTTGGTTCATTTAAGTTCATCCGCCATACTGAAATGTTGTGCTCGTAACAACAGCGAAAGAAGTAATGAAGCAAATGCGAAAAAGAAAGAAGAAGGAGAAAAAGAAATGTCAAAAAGATGCAAAGATAATCCTACCCACATGCAGTGGGAATTTGGTTAATTGGGTATTTTTTGTTTCATTATCCCTCTCTTTTGCACTCATTTGAATCTTTCGAAACTTGCGACGTGTAAAAGCGGACATACATATACATGGACGAGCATCTGTCATGTAAAATAATACATTCTATACCTTATATTTATAACAAACATTGTAATTAATCCATGTATATGGTATATAAAGGGTGTCCCAAAAATCAACGCCAAACCGGAAACCGGTGATAGGTTAAGTGGTGTCGGTTATCACAAAATTATAAAAAAAATGTAAGTCATGTACTTTTAAAATTATTGGCACTCAAATAAAAATCGAGAAATCTAACACCCTGTGACGATCTTTCAATTGCTGTAACCGCAAATCTTTACCATTCTTCGATTTTTTTTTATCACGTAACGCTGAGTCACTCTTCTGTAAATTACGGTCCAAAATTGAAGCATAACTGTATCGGTTTTAACTAAAATATTCCTTTTTTGTCCATACATGTATCTGAAAATCATTAATCACACAACTTGAACTGACTATACTGACAAAAATTGTACTATGCCGTTTTGGCAAGTAACTTTAAGAGACGGCGTATTTAGTCCAAAATGGTATGACACTTGCTAAACTAACGCTTAATTGAGGACAAAAAAAATATTTTGTTAAAGAAGCCCGATTCATAGTTAATTCTTTTTAATAAGTTAAAATAAGTACCAAGAGTGAGCGAGATAGACACTGACGCCGTGATCGAGACGGATAAACACGCCATTTCGACTAGTGTGAGTGAAACAGATAGAGATGCCAAACAGATAGAGCACACTGAACGCTACGTTTTCTTGGTGTATATTCTCAGGATCGCTTTATACAACTGCTGTTTGTTGCGCGAATTATCGCCATCTACCGATCTTGTATCTTACAACGAATGTTCAAACTATTTGCCTCCAGCGGCAATACAAGCTCTACATCTTCTTATAAGACGGGCATATCTTCTGGAGTTGATGTCTTCAACGGCTTCTGCAATTTTTTGGCGCAGCTCGTTTAAATTTTCTATCGGCTCAGAATAAATTTTTTCTTTTACTGCTCCCCAGTAAAAAAAATCGAGTGGATTTAAATCAGGTGAACGGGCTGGCCACGAAATTGTACCAGACCGCCCTATCCACCTGTTGGAGTATTCCCGATCGAGGAACTCTCGTACTGTGAGAGCATAATGCGTTGGGCAGCAATCTTGTTGACACCATAAGTGGCACGGCTTGGTGAGTAAAATTTGGTAAGTGGTTCTCCAAAAAATCTAAATAAACATCCGCATTCAAATTCTGCGGCAGCTCGAATGGGCCAATAATTCTACCATTTGAAAAATTACCACGCATACTACGAATGTTCGAATGTTCTGATGAATACAAAAATTTTCATATGAATATGATGGAACATTTGGATTATCACATTCAAAAGGAGCTAAGCAAGGGACAGTACTAGTATTTACATATACATAATTTGTTGAAATCGGCAACACAGTTTATACGAACGATTACATCACCCTCACTCCTGTGCATGTGCACTACACCATTCTTGCTCCACCCATATTTATATTTCTTTGTGATCCTCATTGTCTTTGCGGTTTTGAACAGCTGACGTGTGCGGTGAGATAAACACTCATTGATGTACATCTTCTGAGAGTTCACCTCTGCGTAGAGTAGAGACGTTGTTAACGATTCTTTCTTCTGAGGTTTGCTCTCATTATCTTCTCTTTCCAACGTCGACTTACATGATGAATATTGATTTTTAATTTTGTTTATATAGGCCGCTTTTACACTGCGCATGTTTTGAAAGATTCAAATGAGTGCAAAAGAGAGGGATAATGAAACAAAAAATACCCCACTAACCAAATTCTTAGTCCGCTTTTACACGTCGCAAGTTTCGAAAGATTCAAATGAGTGCAAAAGAGAGGAATAATGAAACAAAAAATACCCAATTAACCAAATTCCCACTGCATATGGGTAGCAATTTCATTGCAAGTTTTTGACATTTCTTTTTCTCCTTCTTCTTTCTTTTTCGCATTTGCTTCATTACTTCTTTCGCTATGTTACGAGCACAACGTTTCAGTATGGCGGATGAACTGAAATGGACAAAAGAATTAACAAGGGGGCTCATTTTCAATTATGAAAGACTGAAATGAAAGATGAAATGAAAGAGAACTGTCAAGTAACATGCAAACCCAAAGAAGAGGAAAGTCTTCATGTAGAGCTGCGCGCATCACTGAATGACAGTTTAAAAGAAAATAACCAGAACAAACGCATTACACACTTGCGACGTGTGAAAGCGGACTTACTGCATGTGCGTAAGATTTTCATTGCATCTTTTTGATATTTCTTTTTCTCCTTCTTCTTTCTTTTTCGCATTTGTTTCATTATTTCTTTGGCTGTTGTTACGAGCACAACATTTTAGTATGGCGGATGATCTTAAATGGACCACAGATAACAAGCCGGCTCATTTTCAATTATGAAACACTGAGCGCCAAAGATGAAATGAAAGAGAGCTGTTAAATAACGTAAAAAACCAAAGAATGGGAAAAAGGCATCTCGTAAAAATGCGCGCATCACAGAAGGACAATTCAAAAGAAAATAACCAAAACATGCGCATCAAACTCATGCGCTGATTAAAAGCCGTCATATCAATGATCTATATCGTTCTCTGTTACACCAACATTGATTCCATCACGAAAGATTTTTAGCCCCAAATCGGTGGTAGAGACGTTGGTAATTTGAGGAATATTATATACTTCAATGTAAGGTAGTTGACCTTATGTTCCAGCACTTGAATTTCTTGCTCGCACTCCTTATTTTTGTTTTGAAGCTCCATTATTTGTATTGCTTGAGCTTCTTTTATGTCTTGCAGTTCCTTGTAAATCATCATCAGTGTGATGCCCGATTCTTTGAGAGATGAATTGGATTCTTTTGGAAATGAATTCGTTCCCTTCTGACGTTGTTGCCTTTTAAAATATTGGTGAAATATTTTTACATCGTTTTAATGACAAAAAACGCAACAAAATTGGAATATTTTTAAATAAACGCACAGTTTTTATACTTATTTCGCAACTTGTTCACTACTTTTTTTATTGGGAATGACAAATCACTCCGTTCCTAAGCTTATCTTGTGGATAACGGCACCTTTTTTTATATGAGATAGAATTCACTTACCCAGATTTTTGCTGTACATACATTACGTTTAGGTCTTCAAGCTTCAACTCAAATTGAAGAGTTTAAGAATGACTGTTTTTATACTTATTTCGGCCACTATATATTCACAGACAATCAAGCAGTTATAAATGACAGTTATCATGTACAGCTTCAAGACCATCCAAAAAATTAGCTCTAGGAACTACAATAGACGAAACTATGGTTGATTTCTGGTCTGGCAAGCCAATGGTGATTTACCATTCCGAATCTTCATGCAATATTAAATAGTGGAACTAATGCCCAATCATGTCACATGACACATTTTGCTATGCGTATCAGTTCCCCCAGAGCATCGATGTTTTCTGGTACAACAACTGTGGGTGTTTCATTACAAAAAGTCGAAGCTAGTTGATCGGCACAATGTTGTTAAGTTAATCCATGTCGAAAATCATAGAAAATCATCGGACTAAAATGCTTACGATTTAATTCCATTTTTTGTCTGAAATGAATTGTTCAAGTCTCTGTAAAATAGCAAATAGCAGTCGTATGACAAAACATTGTTACCGTGTACCGTGTACCATTAAAATCGTCAAACTTTACGATGCTGATATCAGATTTGACGTATCTACACCGGTATTGCCATATCTTTAAACTTAAGTAGCAACCTACTTATGCATACGTATACATATTTTAATGTACAAATCTTAATAATTAAATAAACTGAATTGAATTGAAGATAGCCTTGGTCGTTTCGTGGCTGGGCTTTGTGGAAGACGACATGACAACGAACTGTAAAGGGCTGAACAGAATGTGAATCTGAAGCTTGAATCTTGAATCGCTGTCAGACGCAGATGCACGGCTTGTGGCTACATCGAACAGAATGGTGACGCTCATCGAATCTGTATGTGCCTGTTCACATTGGCGCAGGCAAGAAGATTGTCCGAAAGAGAGGGAACGCTTTTTATTGAAGTGGGAATAAGAAGGGTTACTTCCACCGAGAATCCATTTCTAAAGTGGATTCTCGGGTGAAACACATCGTTTTTTTTTCATATCGTTCCATTTATGACATATTTTCTCATTTTAGTTTTGATCGTTGATGAGAAAGGAAGTGTGAAGAATAGGAAAAAAGGTATGTTTCAGGCCAACTGCTCAAATTTAAAAATTAAAAATGCTCCGATTCAAGTGTTCCACTTGTCAAAGAGTCTTTCAACCCCATGACAATGTGAACACGACGTTCATGGTGAGGACTTTGTGACTGTTCACATTGGCGCGGGCAGGAAGATTGTCCGAAAGAGAGGGAACTCTTTTTATTGAAGTGGGAAGAAGAAGGGTTACTTCCACCGAGAATCCATTTCTAAAGTGGATTCTCGGGTGCAACACATCGTTTTTTTCCATATCGTTCCATTTCTGACATATTTTTTCATTTTAGTTTTGATCGTTGATGAGAAAGGAAGTGTGAAGAATAGGAAAAATGGTATGTTTCTGGCCAGCTAGGCAAATTTAAAAATGCTCCGATTCAAGTGTTCCACTTGTCAAAAAGTCTTTCAACCCCATGACAATGTGAACACGACGTTCATGCTGAGGTCTTTCATCCCGTCTCAAATGTAAACAGGCACTTTCATCTCGTCGCCAATGTAAACAGGCACTATCTGTCAGTCAATTGTGTGTTTACGAGTACTTGTGACAACAACTTGTGAAAAGTAAAAGTCGTGAATAAATTTAATGGAAGCTGTACTAAGAAAAAAAGAAATGAACAAAAAGCAACAAATCGCATTCATAATTTTGAAATAAATAAATTTTATTCATTTAAGAATTTTTATTTTCTTCCTTCAATTCCAACTCAATGTTGTTTAAATATGACATGACACTTAATTTTACTTTGTTTTTTCGGGCAAGGGGAAAGTTTTTAAGTTTCTTCATCATGGATTTACAAAACAATATAGGTATCCTCGTTTCCAAATTGTTGATTGCAGAAGATTTCTTTCTTCGCTGTGTTGCGGACCTGGACACGGTTGGTGTTGAATCATCATGGAAATTAAAATCCGGAGAACTTGCAAACTCATTATAAAATCGAGTGTCAATGTTCACTGGCGAACTTGTCGAATCCAGAACCCAGTAGTAGAATCCTCGCCACCTCCGTAGTTACCTGTAGAACTATACTTAAATTATTAATTGCTTCAATAATAAACAACTGCGATTTACTTACTTGATAAATTCTGCGCATATCGTGGTGTAGTGGTGGTAGCAAACGCTTCTCACTCGGAGGGTCCAGGTTCGAATCCTCCCCATGGCAAAATCAGTTTTTCATTGTGTAATTGGAACTCAGACAAAAAAAATTCTGCGTGTGAAGGCATAACACTGACACACGTAGATTTGGCTGTTATAAGAGTTTCAAGCAATAAAAAAAATACTGGGAATTATATCTCGAATCACTCTGAGTGAAGAAAAACTCTCCGTCCTATTCGGACTCCCACCCCCTCGAGAGCAAACATTGAAACCAAACACACCTGAGTTTGAAACCACTACAAAAAAAAAAAAAAAACAATTTTCCTTTCTCCTCCTTCTATCTTTCCGCCCGCGCCCTGGCAACAGTAAAAGGGTATCTAACCCCTTAGGCGCGCGTAAATTATAAAAAAAAAAAATATTTCCACGCAGGCTCCACCTCATCAGCGCCTTGGCCTGATCGCTTACGGTAGACCATGTAGCGATTAAACCCGTCATGCTAACTCTTCCCCTTTTCCTTGCAGTCTTCAACTAAAAACAAAAATAACACAAATGAAGAATTTATTTTTTTTGGGTAAAAAAAAATACTTACTCGATATTCCAAAATCCTGAGAGATTTTCTTCCACATGCGCATTTTGTCTTTCATGTTGTTATAGTTTGGATGTCCCAAATTCCACAAGGATTCTTCATTCCGCACCTCTTCAATAAATTTTTCCACGTCCATTCTCTGAAATTCTCTAACCAAAATGAGGAAAGTCGAAACAATGCATACAAACAAAGAAACGTCAATTGAGAATCTGTATCTCGAAGTTGGGTGTTTTTCAACTTCGAGATATAGATGCGAGTTACAGGTTGTGCCTGACAACATTGGCGCGGGCAGGAAGATTGTCCGAAAGAGAGAGAACGCTTTTTATTGAAGTGGCAAGAAGAAGGGTTAGTCCGCTTTCATACGTCGCAAGTGTGTTTAGCGCAAGTTCTGGTTATTTTCTTTTGAATTGTCATTCAGTGATGCGAGCAACTCTACATGAAGACTTTCCCCTTCTTTGATTTTGCATGTTATTTGACAGTTCTCTTTCATTTCATCTTTGGCGCTCAGTATTTCATAATTAAAAATGAGCCCGCTTGTTAATTCTTTGGTCCATTTCAGTTCATCCACCATACTGAAATGTTGTGCTCGTAACAACAGCCAAAGAAATAATGAAGCAAATGCGAAAAAGAAAGAAGAAGGAGAAAAAGAAATGTCAAAAACTTGCAATGAAGATGCTACCCACAGGCAGTGGGAATTTGGTTAATTGGGTATTTTTTGTTTCATTATCCCTCCCTTTTGCACTCACTAGAATCTTTCGAAACATGCGACGTATGAAAGCGGACTTACTTCCACCGAAAATCCATTTCCAAAGTGGATTTTCGGGTGAAAATCGTTCCGATTCAAGTGTTCCACTTGTCAAAAAGTCTTTCAACACCATGAAAATGTGAACACGTCGTTCATGGTGAGGACTTTCATCCGCTCGCCAATGTGAACAGGCACATTCACACAGATACGCATTGTGTTGGCGCTTACGGCTATACATGTATTCAACTTTTGACAGTTCGATATCGATACAGATTCAAGCTTCAGATTCACATTCTGTTCAGCCCTTAAGTGCTGTACATAGACTAACTATAACTAGATATCAAACTTTCCAGATATTGGAAAATCAAAACCGGTTTTCTTCTGAAAGTCCCTATCCGTGTGAACCTGTCCGTGAATACGTGAGAATTGTCAACAATGTCAAAATTCGAAAAGTTTTAAGAGTGACGTCATCCATATAAAAACGACGCGGTGAATTCCGATTTTGACATTTCTCTTGTTTACAAATTCAATTTCGTGTAAGTTGCACAAAAATTTAATGTTGGACAATAATTTTCTTTATTATATTTTCTAGGACAACAAAAGAAGAAAATTCTACACATCTGAAGCAAGAACAAATCATTTTCTACAGGAAACTGCTGCCACCAACAGATTGCTTTCGATTGGATGTGGCAAAACCAGCTGGGAAAGTTTGTTTACATTTTCTTGTGAGTAACTACAAACATTTTAATTTCAAAATAATTTATTTTACTTCTTTTTTACAGTAAGAACAATGAATCTAAATGCACCATTCAAGAGCTTTAAGAAATGTGGATGAGTGATCTAACTAATTACATGTAAGTAAAAAGAATACATTTTCGTATAGCTATACATATAATGCCTTTTTCCTTGCAGATCCAACATTTGAAGTGCAATGGTTTCAAGAAAAGCGTTCCCAGTGTGGAACCATCGTGAGCTGATCAAATAAATGTGAGTAAAAAGAATACATTTTCGTATAGCTATACATATAATGCCTTTTTCCTTGCAGATCCAACATTTGAAGTGCAATGGTTTCAAGAAAAGCGTTCCCAGTGTGGAACCATCGTGTGCTGATCAAATAAATGTGAGTAAAAAGAATACATTTTCGTATAGCTATACATATAATGCCTTTTTCCTTGCAGATCCAACATTTGAAGTGCAATGGTTTCAAGAAAAGCGTTCCCAGTGTGGAACCATCGTGTGCTGATCAAATAAATGTGAATTTAAAATGAAAATAAAAGTTATATACAACTAAATACTACTTAAAGCATTTTTTCGATTTTTGTTTTATTTTGCTTTGTTTATCCAATAAATACAATAAATTTAAAGAAATTGTTTTTTCTTTCTTGGATTTGCTGCTTCTTCAATAAAATATTGACATTTGTTCATTTCACCACGGTGTGGGTAAGTTTTTCACTTCACCATGAATGTTTTCATCAGGAGAGCATGTTCCGAAAAAATGTAAATTACAATTCATGAATAAATTGGATTATTAGATTAAATGGAAAATATTGTATTAACTTTTCATACGAAGTAATAAATAATAATTAATGATTATTTTGACTGTTTTTATTTGTGAAAATAGAACAATAAATAGAAAATTAGTGCTTTATAGGTCCATTTAGTACGACAGCGAATTGACCAATTATTTTTTGAAAAAATGTGGATGTGACTGGACAATTTAGTTCATATTTAATGCTTTTGTATTACTAATTCCATTACTAACGCAACATTTCCATATACTTTGCTCAATTTTTGCATCAAAAAATTTCCGAGAAGAAGAAAATCGATGTAAACACAACGCTGTACGTTTCACAAATATCACGTTGTAATTCTAAAATTTGGCTGGATTTTCGTGAATGTCAACGACATCAAATCGGCGTATAAATTTTATACCGTTAGAAAGAAACCTTTCGTCAGCGAAGCAAATAAAAAAAAACAAAAGGACTTTGCTAATAAATAAAAAAACAAAGGATTTGACTTCTAGGATTTTTTCAGAAGAGTCAAAATTTAGCATTTATGAATCAAATAGGCCTTCGAAAGCATGAAGACAACCAAATGAAACTTGCAGTCCAAATACACAAGGCAAAAAGTAAAGCACGGAAATGGTGGTAATTTAGTCACCGTAATTCAGAAAAAGAAGTATACTAAAATATTTACAGCGAAAATTTGCTTCAAAGGACACAAACAATGCTTATTGCGAAACATTTTTTACTCCCAACAGGACAACGATTTCAAGCATAAGTCCATATCCACATAAAGTCCCTCACTTGCTAGTAACGCCACCACATAGCCCCGATCTTAACCCGTTCTCTTTGGAACGCCTTTGGAATCATTAAATGATGAGGTTACGAAAACATATCATCACATCGAAGCCTCAGTTAAAAATTTTAATTTTTAGCGGAATGGCAAGAAATAATATGTGAATATATGGAAAAGTTGACGCATTCTATGCCAGACCGGCTTAAAGATGTTAACAGCATTAAAGAATACTCAACAAAGTAGTAGCAAAATCTGTTGAAAACAATTATAAACAAAAATTCCCTTCGACAAAACCAAATTAAGTTGGGATATCATTTCACATTGTTTGTCAAATTCTGGAAATTATTTTTAAAAAATAAACAATTAAAATACCACCGCTTTTGTACTTTATAATGTGTGAAAAAAAAGATTCTCGAAATATTTTGGAAAAGCTTTAAATTCAAATAGAAAAACAAATATTTTCCTTAAAAAACTAAAAAATGATCAAAAATGTTAATTGTACTTATCAGTATTATTTAATTAATTTATTTACTCAACACATTCAAACTAAAAGAACAGCAAGGAAATTGATTTTAAAAGTTGCCATTAATTAATAATCCTTTTCATTGATGTCCAGAGTACAGAGTTTGTGCCTAAACATAAAAAATGCTTATACAATGACTCTCAATACAAGCTTAAGCTTGATTTCAGAATTGTAATAGTTTCAATTCATTTATATCTTCAAATGAAACTTTCAAAATATAATCCTTAGGTCCTTTTTTAATTTTATTCTGAAACGATCCCCTTTTTGTTCAATTGAAACAAAAAAAAGGTTTTTTTTTAAATATATTCTATTATCTTCACTTTTTCACCACGTTGAATTAAATATTCACCAGCGAAAAATATTTTTCCTTTTATTTTTGCCTTTATTATATATACTTAGCGAACATTACGTGAAATTTGTTGTCATTTTAGCCATTCTGACAGGTTATAGAGATTGAGAATGTGTTGGTGATTCACTTACAGTGTGTCTGTGCGAAAGTTAAACGTTTGCAAAAGTATTAGTAGAGTTTGATATCTAGTTATAGTTAGTCTATGTGTACAACAACATCGACTTGGTTAGGAATACGTTCATCACTCATACGACTCCAAGAGTATTCGATTCCTTCCTGAAGAGGCAACGCAGGTTGGAAGACCTCACGCGCACTTGTGTAAGGAGACGCATCTACAGACAGTTGCCGAAAGATCGTGCTAACTGGAGAAATTTATGAATATAAGTCCAGGTCTACCCCGAACTGTAGCGCATTTTACAAGTAACTATCTAAGTAAGTAATAGATTTCTTTTGTCATTTTCAAGTGGCCAAAAAGAAACAAAGCGCTAAAAGAAGACATTTGTTTTTCATCATTAGATGAATTTTAGTTTTTATTAGATTTTTTTTTTAATTTTATCTTTTAAAAAATATTCATCATAATTAAAATGTAATTCATTCAAATATAATTTTCATATACAAAGAATTTTTGTTTTTATTTGTTTTTATCATATAAAGTAATTAATTAATAATAATAATAATAATTATAATAATTGATGAAGGTTTAGTGATGTCGAAACAATGTATATATATTTATTTGTTTTCTTACTTTTTTTAATAATAATGGAAATATTTGTTTTTTTCTTTGCTTACATCGTTTATGTTTTTGTTTTGTTTTCTTTTTCTTTTTGTTTTTGTTTTCCAATTTTATTTTAATAACTTATAGTTAGAAATTGTTATACAATGCAATTCATCAAGGCGACGAATTAATTCTATATATTTTTACTTACATAAATGTAAAATATACGCTTTTACGACATTTAATTCGGAAGAGAGTTTGGTCATCTAACGCACCAATAGTCGCACGTAAATATATCTGACCCTCTATCTATAGTTTTGCCAAGCAATATGGAATAATGATTTGAATATAACAATTAATATTAGTTTGCAAAATAAAACAAAATACATATTATAATTATTAAAAATCTTTTCCATCATTCTTATTCATAAATAGGCTACACAAAACCAATAGTGAATGGTGAATTCTTTTTATAAAAAACAACAAAAAAAAAAACAGAGCCAAACAGAAAAGTCCATTGAATATTATTACAGAAAAAAAAATTAGAAAGTTTTACAATTAATATTTTATTTATAGATATTGAGAAATTAATAAAAAATATATATTTCATATTTTATGTAGCTTAAATTTGTTTCTTAATTCACATCTAATTAGCAATGTAGTATACCTAGTTTTGTAAAACATGTGTTTCATTTTCGATTGAGTTTTTAACTCGATATATATTTAATTTGTTTTTACACTTAAAATTTTTGTATTCGAATATTATGAGTTACAGTTTACTTTTTTTTTGTCATGGAATTAATAAACCTAATATATTTTATTTTTCTTATTAGTAAAATTAGACCTTTAAAAAATTGTATTTCTTCTTTTGGATTGTGAAAAACATCTACACACAGAAATTGGGGTTTTTCGTTGCTGATTTGGATTTTTATTTAATTTTAATTTTAATTGGCGTACTATTTTAGATTTAAATAACATTTCTAATGTTACTTAATTGTCTATTTATTAATAACTTTTTTAATGTTTTTTTTTTTTTTTTGTATTATTCTATTCTAGTAGGAAGAAAGAAACACTCGCATAGATTTGAAGTCAATTTTAAATCACAAATTTCGATTAAGCTCTGGATCATGTGGTACTCTGAAGACTTACGCCCAACTCGAAAATAGATCCGCAGCAGCGAAAAGCCTTGCAAAGTTCAATATCGAATTATTGTATTGTAGATAAGAATAACGTATTCGACTTAGTGGCTAAGAGGTACAATCTTCCTTGCTTAACAACAGACAATGTCACTGACGAGACGATGAACGGTCTAAAATGCAACTATATCCTGGTTGTAGCAAGCCAAGCGAGGCCAAGATAAATTCTGATGTCTTCTAATCAGCAGCACAGGCTAGAAACCAATGAAATAAAAGATAGGCCGCACGAGACCGGTGGTAAAAGCAGTGCGCTAACAAATTTGAAGGAATCGCTTTCGCGAGAACCATGTCCATAAATATAACAAGATCCATGATTTTGAATGATTTTAACATGAAATTCTTGTCTTTTAACACATCAACTGAAAAAAATTAGGCTGGATCATCTTGCAAGTGGCTTTTACAGCGGCACGCTGTCTCCTATCAAGGTGTCACATCGCTCCATTACTGCGAAAAACTCATCAAAACGGGTGCAAAAGCTTACCAGCGAGATGTTAAGTTTTACCTATACGATTCGCACTGCATAGGGATTGACCTTCCAATAGGGCTCTGCTCCAGCTCTCAAAAGTAAAACCACACATAACAAGTTCAGAATCAATATTTCTGGTTTCATAGCAGCAGAAGAATGGCCATCGAAAAGTCCACTGAATTATTGTTGTGATCACAATTCGAGATGATGGCCTGCAAGATACCTCATAAACTTTTGGAAATCCTCAGGATAGTTTTAATCGCAGCAGTTAAAACAATGTCTATGAAAACAATGCGGCGTTTAGCTATAGCCCGATGACCACAACGTTTGAAAAATTGTGTAGAGCAAACGGCAGTCATTTCGTGTGACATACAAAATATCGTACTAGTACCTTCTCTAGATTCTGCACAGAAACAAAAATGTAGAACTCAATACCGTGACTGCTATTCTGAGAAAAAGTGCCTTCAAGATAAAAGCAATGAGTTTGATGCCTAGGCCTAGTCTTTCAAGAATAAAGTTACCTGCAGTCTTCTTTTTTTTTGACACCTCCGAATAATGGAAGTGTAAGCAGTGTATCGCCTGATTATATCTCAGGCGTGCTCTACCTTACGTTGTAGCCGGCAAACCAACTACAACCACTCCACTCCACTCCACTGCTTCATACACTCATTTTAGGAAATATCATATTACAATGAAGGCCATACAAAGCCTAATTTCTGTTAACTGAACTTAACTCCAAAGTCAGGTTTTAAATGCATACGTGATAACAAATTAGCAGGTTTTGTCGCTGAGATTTGCATTGCCAAACTACGAGTATTGACTGCCAAAATCGTAGTTGGCCTTAGTAGCGCAATTAACAAGTTCGTGGAAAAATGTTTGCTTTGTCTCTAAGTGATGACTGTCAGGAAACTAAACACAAATATATAGGCCCGTATACAATGTGGCTTAAACTGCTAGCGCGGAATAAGCGTTTTCTAGACTGTCAAATATTATCACTGCATTCTAAACACACTCCTCGCCTCAGAACGCTAGATTCTTCCATCTTAAAGAAAATTTTATGCGGTATATTTTAGGTTGGACATTTTTGATGTGAGGGAACAACGCCTTCTTATAGGCAGCACCAAATTTAAGCACGTCAGCTGATATTCAGTAATCTGGTTTTCAAATGACAGGTAAGCAGTCTTGACCTTTTTCGATCAGTCGACGATTTAAAAATGGTCTTTTGGACCCCCAAAATAGACAAGGAGCATGAAAGCTACTGTTTATCTGCGTACTGACGCAATTCGAATATCTCACGAATATACCAACTCTGGTGTTGAAACAGTCAAAACTCAATGCCCTCTGTAGAATTATGTGAAAACTGTTGCGGTAAGAACTTTCAATCAATCGCAGGAAATGGACAAAAACAGCTGAAAACTCATTCACCAACAGGGAGGAGAGAACAAGAAGTTCTTTATTGCAACTTCATCTAGTACAGAACAGAACAAGCTGCATATATGTTGTCGCGAAAGTAACGGGGAAGTGGCCTATCTATCAAGCTATTTAAGTCAGAGAGAGATGACTTGGCTTTGATCGACAGAAAGTATCCCTGTTGAATCGGACCTTAGCACAGTTTATTAACTGCGTCAATTACAGAAGCATAATATCTTATCTATCATTTTGTGTGGACGCCTGAAGCTGTTTAGCAACGATCTGATTGGGCCCTATCAGTGCAATTTTAGGTCGTTAAGTCCACAATCAACCAAATGTGTACAGTATCGCAGATTCTGGAATAAACACAACAAGGCGAACCTTTTTATCGATTTTAAGGACGCATATAATAGCATCTCTAGTGACGAGCTACTCACATATGGAGCCGTGTCTAGTCATGGTAACTCTGACAAACTCGTCAGATTGTGCTTGCATAACTGTATAACTTATTGCATGCGCTGGTGACATTGACATCATTGCCAAAACACAGCGAGCTGTCACTGTTGCTTTCGCAAGTACAAGACGCGGCAAAAATGGGTTTAGTCGTGAATGAGGGCAAAACCAAGTATCATATAATATGCCGTCAACAAGAAAGGAACATCGAGTAATCGAACAGAACGTCTTAATAGACAATGTTCTAGACCGAGTGAACACCAATATTCCATCCCAGGGAGTCTTCGACTTCAACCCGAAGAGACAATGATGTAGAGAAAGACTTCAACTTTGGTGGCGCGCACCAGTGCAAGAGGACCTCAACTAATTTCGAGTGCAAAACTGCAGGCAGTTAGCCAGAGTAGAGGCCTATTGGTTGAGGCCCAGGCCCACCCCGGACTATATACAGAGGAACCATCAAACTATCGACTTTAGCCTGCACAAATGTGCATACAAACTGGGTATAATGCAATTAGTCTGCACAACAAACAATAAGTAATCCGCCTAAATACACTTGGGGATTGATACAATTACAAGAAAATTCCAAAGTTCATCTTATCACTATCCATATGCTAACGCGACATGTTAAGCACCTTTTGGCGGTCAGCCGTACCTTTTATGCAGAACGTGTCCAAAGAATGATACAGAAAACAATAAGGACAATCACTAAACAAAGTAAGTGATATTGGATTCCGCCTACTTTCCGAAAGTGGTCAGTAGTCAATCAAAACTGGATAGCAGAACACGTGGGGGACTAGGAAAAACATGGTGAAGACCAGGTCGAGAGGGAAGGTAAGCATATTCCTAGAAACTGTACACGATTGGGCAAAGTGGGGCCACTGGGATTTATAGGCGGATGTAGGGCATAAGTAAAGTCAAATCGCTTGGAAGAGAGCTATGAGGCAGAGCATGCTCTTGACTCCTATAACTAACCCAATAACCGTACAATTTTAATTCGAGTTTTAAAATTTCCTTCAATCTATACAGAGTACCTTTTCATATGAAAATTATTTTCTTTAACAATGAAAAAATTCTAATGAATTCCATTTACGTAATTATTATTATTATTTTTGTTTTTTTAATTATTTAGCTGTACGCTTTTTCTTTCGAATGATAAATGCAACAGTATCTGATCATCACTATGGTTAATTACAAGTTATTTCATTTGTTTTACCATCTAACATTTATAATAATAAATTTGATTTTATTCGATTTTGTTTTAAATTTATCTTTAAGCGAATACAAATGTTTGTTGTTTGTTTTTTCTTTTACTACAAAATTGATTTCCTCTTATTTCAATTTCTAAGAATATAATTTTAATTTTAATTAAAATACTCCTTCTTTTGGTTTTGTTATAAATTTGATATTCGATTTCAGTAATATTTTGTCAGTTTTATTTATTTATTTATTTTTTGTCTCTAATTTAAATTAAAAAATATTTCTTCCTTTTTTGAAAAATCAGTTTGTTTTTTTTGGTTTGTATAAAAATCTATACTCCTAAGATGTTGCATTTTTTAAAAATGGTAAAAAAAACACAATCTAAATGATTTAGAAAAGTTTTAAAAAATTACTTAAAAGGTTTTTTTTTTTTTAATTTTTCTTAAATTTGGTAATTTTTGTGTTAAATATTTAATGTATATTTCTAATTTAAAAAACATCACACTTTAAATATTTATAAATATCAGGAAAAACAAAACGGTTTTTTGTTTTGTTTATTTTCTCACATGATTTTTACTATGTTGGTCTTGTAAAAAAGTCTATATTTTTGCAGCTATTTGTTTTTTCTTCTTTTTTTTTGTTATAGTATTAAATAGTATTCGTCGGCAGTTTTCGTTACAATTAATTTTTAAATACTCGTATAAGTATTGGTGGAATTTGAATGAATTGAAAATTGTAAACAGTTTATTCATTATTTTTTTATTTATTTGCTTTTTGTTGTTTTTTTTAATACTAGAAATGTACACTACTTACTTTTTTATTTTGTTTTTTGCTTTGTTTTACAAAAGTTAAACAGTTTTGTGCAAACGGTGTTTTACCCTGAATACGTTTCGTTTGTGATTTTGAAAAAAATTAATTTGTATGAGTTCATGAATCTATGGAAAATGAACAAAACAAGAATACCGGCACCTACGGTGCAGTAAGACTTTTTTGAGTAAAAACACCCTGATATTGTACATACGAATATCAAAAAATGTCTTATTATCCTCAAAAGTCAGGAAGAATAGTTATTCTGTTTACTATGTTATTGCTAAACAAATCTCTGAATTCCAATTAGACAAGTTGAAAGACTGACTTTCTGTCAACCATTTACCAACAAATCTAGGTGATACATAGATCAGAAACAGAATGGACTAATTTAAACTATCGACAAGGCTTGGCAAACGAATACAATTTCGAAAACATGCGTTTTTTAGTAAACTCCAAGGTACATATATTGAATACACAGAATCGTTCGTATGATATCCGCTTAAAGTCATCAATTTCCACAGAACCGTGTTTAAGTAATCTGGTAGTAGAACTCGGCAAAAATCTGATTATAATAATGAATTCAATTGTAAAACACAGGCATTTAAAGTGCAAACATCTGCTTGCCGAGATAGACAAATGATTCATATTTGCTAATATATGTATGTATGTATAATGGACAGCTTTTGCGTGCATTATTTTCAATTCAGAGATGGATTATGCTTAATTCTAACCACATATGTTATATTTCAGTTTGAACACATCGCAAGTTTGGCACAGCTTTCCCCATGTAAATGTTTAAGCTCGAACTAAAAACATTTAAAAATTGTTGGCAAAATAATCAGTTTGCTTTTATAAAAGGAAGCTCGTCACAGCCTAAGCTCTTCGTTAGAAAATCACAACGTAGTAGCAGAGTTTATAAAGTAAAAAAACGAAGACAACGTAGTCAGAAAAATTTTCAGCAGAAACCAATACTGAACACTTCAAAGCCATCAAGCCTAACCTCATGTTCTTTGTTTGGATAGTTGTCTTAGCGATTTTTTAAAACTTCTTAAAAAGTCCAAGTCCACGTTCTGTAAGTTGTATTTCAAACGACACATTTATTGCTGAACATGAGTCTCTAACATCGAATCAATGAATGAATGAATGAATCTGTAACAATCAAATACTTGCACTTCCAAGGTCCGGGAAAAAAGGCGGACTATCGAGATTCAGTCCATTAAAATATGTAAATAATTTCCACTACATCACATTGCAGGGCAAGACCTATTGTTTTTCTTACATTACGAGTACCACCTCTAATCAACGTGGAATGAAAATCTGAGTGACTTAAAACTAAATGAGCATATTCCTCGAGACTTGACTTTAGCTGTTGTAAGGGCGATTGAGAAATATACCGGATCGGTTCAAATTGAAAGGAAGCACACAAACATCTATTCATCTTTCGTTAAGAAGGGTCACAGCTACAATGAGTCGAAGCTTGTCAGAAGTCAGTATGCATTGCTCCTTGCAGTTTATAAGATTCCGGTTCCTCGTATTTCATCGAAAAAAATCAAGAAAAATATTCACAAAATTTTACAGAATTCGTAGAAATGCGGGCATCATTATTTCTGTTGTTTGTGATGTCTGTATCCCAGATAGAATTCTACAAGGCAAAAAAGAATTATGGTTAAACTATCGTATTGAGAAAAATCGAACTTTATATACATAAAATCAGCTGGAGGAAATTGGTTCTAGGACCAATTAGATGAATACATAATTTGATGTACGTTATCCTCCACAATAATCTTAAGTTCAGGCAATAATATTTAGCCCCGTTTGGCCCAAACCAAAACCTTTACTTAAGTAAATTACGGTATAGCCTCCCTAGTCCACACATTCGGTAGTACGGATGCCTTATTAATCCGGGCACCTCTATTTTTCGGACACTTTCCCCTACATTATCTAAAGAAATATCCTACAGTAGCGCACGATATCCTTGCAGAAACCATTTGAAGCCAGCTATTGTCGAAACTGGCATTCATTGCCTAGAGCAAACTACAAACACATGTTTTTTTATGAGGAAGGAAACGATGACTGATGACGCCGTCCAATTCAATCGTTTCATTTCGACAAAGAGCTTATTTGTTTAAAAGGCTGTGCAGCAGTCAGTGCAGTCAAACAATTCTGCATAAGGATTTGAACATATTTTCGCAGATTGTTTAGATATCTAGTTCAGTCAGTTGTACCCATCACACTAGTCGATTCGCTTGGAATTTTGTCAGAAAATCTTTTAAATGTTGGCAGAGGACGAAAACACGTTAAACTGCATTTTTGTAAGCAAGAAAATTGTCGAATATGGAGGGACAGAGACATGAGACGAATTTGCATCCAGCTTGGGTCACAGTATGGTGTGCAGTTTTATCCAGCTGCATTGTTGGGCTTGAACGATTTTTTTCTTCCCGAATACCTTGGAACTCTGTGTGGTTTCCCCAAGAGGTATAACTTCTCATATACCCAGGCTTGTAATGACAGAATTGCAGTGAAATTTGCTCAGACAACTGATTTCAAGAAAATCCAAATTCTGTTGGCCCCTAGGGCATCTGACTTGACTCCATCTGATTTTTATCTTGTAGGAGTATTGCAAAGAGCAAGTTCACTAAACAAAGCTAGCGGATTTAAATGATTTAAAGCAACCAATTCACATGATAACTGAGACAATTCGCTCTGCAACTCTCACCTTACAGTAATGAGAAATTAGGGCATTATTCGAAGTGCTCGTATTATAAATTTTTATGTAAGGAATCATACCATGCGCACCATGGTTTTCATAAAATGGATTACCGGTAGGAAGAAATGTTTTAACTTTAACTGCTGCAAGAAACCAGCCACTATTGAGTATCCTGGTACACACCGATGACGAGGCCCTACACTGGCTGTCTAAAATATGAAGTGAACCATTAGTGCAACGTTAAATTCAGTCTATTAAAAAGAGGCAAACGATTTTTGGCACTGCATGTAAAATGTTGAGTGAATTAACAGACCACATGCAGCCGAACAACTCAAACAGACCGTTACCGTAGAAGTGTGATGGAATAGACCGGGCATAAGCCGTCAAAACTGCGATATTTAAGCGTGAGTGCGTAAACGTCAGCATTTCAAACTTAGTACAATCGTAGATCTATCCTCATATGTTTTGGAGCGCATTCACTGCGCAGACATATCATATACGTTCGCCATTTGTTTTGCGTTCAAAAACGCCATGTCAGTGCACAAAGAAATAATATTCAACCAAATTTTAGATTTGCTATTTCAATAGTTCTTATATCTTTGCTCTTCAAAAAACACCAAACACTACAATCTTCTCACTTTTTCTGCAGCCACAATTGAAATGCCTAACTAATCTGTACAAGTATAACGATTTGTTGACGTTTATAAACACAATTGTAATATAGTTTGACAAAGTTAGTTCTGCAGAAAATCTGCATTATTGCACGCAACTAATACAGTTTTTTGTTCGTATGACGTTTTGAAAAACATCCACACTTCGCTAATTACTAAAGAGAAGACAAGCAGTGACTTTAGAGAATTGTTATAAGAGTTAGACTTAGGCAATGAGTCATAAGGTTCAGAGATGTAAACGACCGCCTCGTGGCAATCTACATCAAGGCTTATTTGGCTAACATTAGCCTACTATGCGGATATACCCCAACAGAGGAGGAAAGTGATGGCGCTAAGAAAGTTTTTTATTAGAACATATGCTCAATGTAGTTACTAAACATGATGCTAAAACTGTGCTACACGTTTTTAACACAAAACTAGGAAAGCAAAACATATTTGGTACAACAGACGGTAAATATAGGCCGCACTTGTACGCAAGCTGCGAAAGTCATTTGTTCGAAAACGACATTATAAATCACATTGCTGCAAGTTCGATAATGCAGTGCTTGCAACGCAAACGTTCATAAATGTCATATGTGCTGCAAAAAAGCTGCCAGAAATTTGCGCTGCGTAATAGCATGCAACTTTTGTTAGGGCTCCATTTTGCTTTGTTTAAAAACGTCAAATGCGATTGCAAGAAGAAAATCATGCAGATGACAAAGATCAACGATATCAAATAACGTTTGCAACCCTTAAGTGCTGCAATGACGATCAAGTCAGGTTTGCGAAAACAGTCTATGTCCCATTTACCACCATACTAAACTTGACTGTCTCCGCAGGATGACCATTGACCATAGAGGAAACTCGCTGAGGATCAGTGTTAATTTTACCGCGATCCAAGATATACAAAAAGACTTCTGGCAAGGCGATCCACTGTCATGTGATTTCTTTAACATCGAACTTAAAAGTATTGTGCTAAACTCGAAAGGTAACACCAGAAGAACAACCTGTCAAAAGTCTGCGCAACTAACTATTATACTATCGGACGACATGCACATTATCGGTAGAACACGGCGAGGTGTTTGTGAGGCATTTGCTAGCATTGATGGAGAAGTGGCGGAAATGTATCCGGTCAGAAACGAGGGAAAATACGAAGTTCAAGAAAAAACATATAATATCGATAACTCGGACAAAATCTCATAATAGAAAGGTTTAAGTTCAAGGTAGTCGAGGACTTTATCTATCTATGCTCCTCAACTCAAATACGCAACGGACACCACCTTCTTAGAGATGATTTAAGGAGTAACACGCTGTTTTTTGGGGGCTCAGAAGCCAAGTGAATGGCAGAGCCTTTTCCCGGACAACATTGATCGTCCCACTCCTCCGAGACTTTTGATGAGGAGGTCCAATATAAAACTGTTTCGATTGATCCACCGTCTACATCGAAGAAAAGCGGAGATTTAGTCAAAATTTGTATGGACGGTACGGCGACATGGACCGCTGAGGTGAAAGTTTGAGAATTTATTCATTAAATGTCTGGGACATGTACAGCGCGGATGGACACTTGATCCATAAAGATTATTTAATGTGTGTTTTATTATAAGATAAAACAAAATTGAACGCAATGTGAAGTTAATCCGGCGCGCGGCCGGCCAGTAACTGAATTCTGCTTCATGATTTGTTTCTCAAAACAATTTACACCGTAGGAGTGCACAAACAGAAAGTGAAAGAAAAGAAAAGTGAATAAATAAACCAAAAGAAATGATTAAAAAAAGATAACAACAACAACAAACAAACAAAAATTAAATACAAATAACTGAAAACGAAAATTACAAAAAAATGTTTATTTATTTATTATTATTATATAGTATGTATAATATATTTATTCGTACTTAAAATAAAAATAAAAAGAATCGTGAAGTATTGATTTTTGTTTTCCTTTTTTGTGTTGTTTTACATTTCAGAGTTTTTTTTTCTAAATGTATTCCTTGCAACGGTATGTTAAGATTTAAATTAAAATTTCTTTTTTTAAATAAAAATAAAAATTAAAAATCTTATTTTCATATCGTATCAAAAGTTCATTTTTGTTTTTTGTATTATTTTTCTTTTTATGTTGCAACCAATAACAATGTACACAAACTAGTTTTAATTTTTTTTTTTAAACAAATTTCATAGTTGTTTTTTTATTTAACCGAATTTATAAAGTAATTGAAAATGTTTAAAAGAAATAAGAAAGATCTTTTGTTGATAGAGTTAATTTCATGCGAATTCTTAAGTTTTCGATTCTTTCTTTTTTACAAATTTCTTTTGGAAATCCAATACAAATATTCTCTCAACTCATTGATTTGCAAGAAGAACAACTAAAAACAAAACTTATAGAAATATATATAAGAAAAAAACGTTTCTTTCTCTTTTATTTAAATCTTTATACGCATATATATATATATATATTTATAAAAGAACGTGTATGTGTATGTATAAAACAAAATAATCAGTTTGTTTTTCTTCTAAAATTATATATTTTATTTTTTTTTTTTTGTATAAATTCCTTTTTTTTTCTCTGTATTGGGTATGTAAAGTGATTTTTTTTGTGTTTTTTCTTTTATGAATGTGTACAAATTTCGAAGTCCTTTAATTTTTGTTTTCTTGCAGACTTTTATTTTCCTACAATTACTTAGCGTTTAGATGTGAATATCCCTTAGTTCATACATACATTTATATATATATTCATATTTTGTTTTTACTTTATTTATTTATTTATTTATTTTTTAATAAATTCTCATTTGATTCGCATTTTTAACTGTTGCACGATTTTATTTGCGGTTTTTTTTTGTTTTCTTTTTTTTAAATTTGATTTTGAATTTAATATGCACACAGTTAATTGTTTTTATTTTATTTTAAATATGTATATTTGTTGATTTTGTAACGGTTTTCAGCATGAGTTGGTGGCTTGTGTAATGTATTGATTTTGTTTTTGTTCTTGTTTTTGGGAGGGATCTTGTGGGAAACTGTGATTGGATTTGTTTTGTTTTTAAATGATTTTTGTTATTTAAAGAGAAACTAATAATATTTATATAATATATAATATTCATAAAATTATTCGGCCACAACGGCTGCTTCTTGCGTTACCACGTCGTTCGATACTTTTTCAATTTGATTCTCAGCCTTCATTTCCTGTAACAAGTAAAAAAGGATAACATTACTATTTTACTTATTTATTTACTAATTTCGTCTTACAAGAAAATTTATTCTAGACTACTTCTAAGTTTACAAATGGTATGCTTATAATTAGAAATAGGCGATACAAGGTTAATAGTTTTAAATGACTCTTCCTACAGACAGTACTTTTCATATTTAAATCAATAACTTTTTTAACAAATTATAGTTTACACAAAGCTCATAGGATCATTGTGTCCATAATAGTGGGCCCCCGCCCAATTATCAAGGCTTCGCCGATCAATGACGTTGTCTAATAATAAACGGGGGCAGAGCAAAGTACTGGTCTTATCGTAAACATTTTCAGATGACGCTACCGAAGGTTGTTACGATTTGATCAGTCACAAGTTGCCGGTCATAGGTCTTGTTGGTGGCTGGACCACAAGTAGTCCCTACCAGGACTTAAATCACGGTACCATGGGAGTCAGGAGAACCCCGGATCTCCGTCCGGGCCTGACTTGAAGAGGTAGGCCCCTTTTGGGAGCGGCATGGTGGCTGTGGTTTACACCCAAAGTCGCGGAAAGGGTCTTCCTGTTGGTTTGACCCAATGTAGAGTTGCAATAAGTACTGGGTGCTGCGACCCTAAGAGCAGTAAGAGGTTTTAGGTCGGCCTCGACTCATACCAAGGGTGGAACTTGTGCCGGCAACACAGTTCCGATTGGGTATCTCAGGAAGGCGGGCGAACGATAGCAAGGCGTATCCTTGCCCCCATGGATATATGGGCATCCCGTAAACATAAGTCTCCATGACAGGTGGTTTGCGTTAAAAATAAGACACTATGTCCATAATAGTTTTATGGTTTGCAACATGAGAAAAATAGTGTTCACTAGGTCGAAGACTGCAGGAAGAGGGGTCTGAATTAAACATAAAGCAACGGAGAATCAATGTAAGCTGCTAATACATTATGCGCAAAAAGTGCTGTATAACACTCGTACACCTATATTTTTCTTTGAATTAGCGGTTTTAAGTCAATCAACGCACATCTAACTCCATAAGGTTATATTAAAATTATCGCAGCACAATTTACGAAGGGCAAATTGTGTGAATCGTTTTTGTATATTTTTCACTCGAGCTGGACCATTACGATAGTAAGGATTCCAAGCATTAGAAAAATACTCTAATATAGAGATGCTTAACGAAATGTATAGAGACTTTAGCGTGTAGGGATCATGAAAAATTTTGGAGTTACGAAACAAATAACCCAGCATGCGATTTGATTTATTTACCATACCTAGTCCTGCCATAAGTTCTGTTACAAATATAAAACGCTAAAAAAAAACAGTAAACATTTTGTATTCAAAATTGTTTCATTTATTAGACCACAATATTGATTATTAAAAAAAAAAAACAAAATGGATTCACTCGAAATGACTGCCGTTTGCTTTAACACAAGCTTCCAAACGGTGTGGCCATTGGACTATAGCGGCACATACGGTTTCCATGGAGATCGTGGACGCTGCTGTGGTTAATGCTATTTTAAGGCTTGCCAAATTTCTGTGGGGAGTCTTGCAGGCCATGTTTTCCAATTCTAACCACAAACCGTAATCCAGCGGATTCAGATCTGGACTCCCAGACGGCCAATCTTCTGCTGCTATAAAGCCAGGAATATTGATTCTGAGCCACTCCTGCGTGGTTTTGGCTTTGTGCGCTGCAGCAGAGCGCCGTTGGGAGATCCATATGTATCCATTGAAAAGGGTATTGGTCAAACCCTTCACAACACCCTCTGGCACATCTTTGCACCAGCCTTTTTCACAGAAACGGAGGGATGTGACACCTTGGTGAGAGACCCCCCCCCCACCAAACCATTACGGAAGCGGGATGATGTCCATGTTGGAACAACTTTTTTCGCTTCCTTAGATTAAGTGGCATTTTGTCATTTTGTTTGTTGAAAACATCTTCCACGGTATAAATGTTCTCATCCGTAAACAGAATGTTTTCATGGCCATTGTCCGCGTACCACTGCAAAAGTCGCTTGCATCTTTCTAGCCTAATTTTTTGTAGTTGAGGAGTTAGAAGATGACCCGTGGACCGACGATAGGCTTTCATGTGCAGATCATCCCGAATTAGCCTAGACATGGATCTGGTTGATATATCCAATTCCTTTGACATGATCTTCTGCTTGCTAAGGGGATTTCTCCGAATTCGTTCACGCACTGCCTTTACTACCGCATTCGTACGGACGACGATTTCTTGGCCTGTCCTCTACTCCAAACAATTCGCCAAATCCAGCAACAGTCCGATAAACGAATATTATCGATATTCCGAGTGGTTTTAGCAACTCGAAAATTTAGCCAGCACTCTTTCCACACTTGTGCAACGCTATTACCGTGACTCGATTGTCTTTAACGGCCCACTCAATGTTAATAGTTTGCAAACTGAAACCGAACTGACTAGTATTGTTCACTGATTAGTGCATATGTTCTGCAAAAAAAAGTTAACGATTCTATTCCCGTAAAAAGTTTTGAACGATACGAACGATAACAGAACTTATGGCAGGACTAGGTATAATCTAAATCTAAAGAGAGCTAGTTTCAGTCAAAATTAACTCCTAACATTTTTCGATCTGTGACTCTCTTCAAAACACAATTTTGATAGTAATAATACAATAGGAAATGTATCCTAGGAAATGTAATGAAGGAGCATTTACTCGTATTTAAATACAAACCATTACTAATGATGCACCAGTCTTTTATACGGTTTATATCATATTGCAGATCTTTTGCATCGAATATTGAATTTATGGACTCGATAAGTTTTACGATCATATATATATATATAAAAAAAATTCAGATCTCGATATAAAAGATGGTAAGTCATAAGACGATAACTAGAACAAAAAGAAGTGGACCAAGGTGAACGCCAGAAAAATTAAAAAATGTTTTCGAGAGCACAGATCCGATTTTCACATATTGCTGGTTAGTAAGAAAACAGCCGATCCATTTCAAAAAATTGAAGTGAATGCCGATCATTTTGAGTTTTCTTCCAAACGACGCAGTCAACCTGAAGACGGGTTTCCATGTTGGGCAAACAAAAAAGACTATATGTTACAAGGTTAGTGGTTGTAGATCTACCACTTAGAAATCCATGTTGAAACTCTGAGATATAAGAGCTAATAGCGGAATAAAGTTTTTCTTTTGAATTCAAATGTTTTTGGGATCAATTGCAATTTGGCCATATGTCTATAACTGTCAATCAAACATTAAAATCCTGATTTGTAAATGAATGCTCCCAACAGTCCAGAAATACACCTGATGGTGTTGATGAAATTTAAAAAACCGAGGCGAGAGGTTGCCGGGAGCAACACTAGGTTCGTAATTGGTTGACTTTGATTACAACAAACACCCCTATTCTGCTATACGTGCCGATCGAACGTTCCTTCACCTATTCGATTTAATCCCCATTTACAATACTGCGAAATGCGATATGCTGTTCGAAAAAGAGAGCGCATGAACTGTCAAAAATATTTCCGTAACATGTACTTCAATGTGTTTGTTTACAATGCTGTGAGTCTCGCAGCAATCATCGCAGTCAATTTCGAAAATCTGGAAAACTCTCGCACCTCGCAATGCGTGACAACTAATTTTTTTTTGTTTTCATTTTGAGCTTTTCTTTTGTGAGTGGTATTTCAATTAATTATTTTTAAAGATTTGTGAAGACACAAATTATACTTTTTCGAGTTATTTTTCCCGTGATTCGCACTTCACTTGACAATTGTTCGTTGCTTTTTGACGTATCATTGCAAACAGACGTCCGATGTTCGAATGCGACCCTCGTGTATCGCATCTCGCAGTATTGTAAATGGGAATTCACTTTCACTTCGAATTGGTATTCTGCTATACGGCGGGCGAACTGCCTTACCGGTTTCCATTTCAAAGTTTCGAAGATTTAAACGTCACCCGTTTGGAAATTTAAGTGTTATTTCAATTGTGTAATTTGTGTGGAAAGAAAAACAAATATGGATAGTGCACCACTTTATTTCAATTTTGACTCAAAAACAAGAGATTCTAATCTAATCCTTCATGAGGACATTCGATTCGTGCGTATAGTGAAATACAGACCTGCGTTACCGACAAGTGAGCGTTTCACTTCGACCGAATAGCAGGATCGGAAAACTCGTATTTGACATAAACATTCCCCCCGGCGTATAGCAGAATAGGGCTGATAATACATCATAATAGATGGGAAACTCATGGATTTCCGCTTTGAATCGATAAATATAAATAAACCACCACGATAAACCACTTTCAATTGAAAATGTATTTTAATATTTTTTTTAAATTCATATTCATTTTCTAGTCTTAAAAACAGACTACGATTTGTGCTCATCGTATTCATGGCATTATTCAATCTAGACACACTTTTATTGAACCATACTGATTTATTAGAAAGCTGCACTCTCTTTAATGGTACAGCAGCAGATATCACAAACTGAAAAATTCCCTTAAAATTGTGAAAAACAGTGATTAGATTGGAAGAGCTAAGGGATGCCGCTCCACTCCACTGAACATAAAAATTGTTAATTGCATTGTAATCGACTTTGATTTAAATCATAGTTTAAAATTTGATCGTATCGATTTGTTACGAGTGGAATTAATATATTTAAATGCTTTCATTTAGTAAAAGAAAATCAACTCTACCCAAGAAGACTTCAAGCTCAACGTCAAAAAAAGTAAGTCTAAAACGTTTCCAAATCCATTGCGAGCGAAAATCATTCAATTGGTACATGTTTGCGCGGCAGACATGGTTTCAAAAATGAGGGTTTTTTTTCCCTAGCAACGTTAAATGGAAGAACACATTTATCCGTATGAGAAAAAAAATCAAATTACATCAGGTAAATTAAAATCACCCTACGCCTAATGATGAGTTTTTAAAATCATTTATGACATTTATACGAGTATATGACACGAAAAAATACAAATAAATTAAATTAGCACTATCAGTAACAAGCACGAGTCTAAACAAACACAAATTTGTTCAACCAGCTAATTGAATCTCTCTATTTTTACAACGTGAACGCACTTACACCGGTACCACCTCCATATCTATTAAGTGACTGCACTGCATTACTCTTTTGGTGTTGTCGGAGATGCATGAAGCGTTCACCAAACGAACCCTGGAATTGAAATGCAGACTCATATGTCTCTAACACATTGTACTAAAATTGTATTGGCTTCTTAACATACTCCCGAGCAAATGAAAGACGTTTTGATAGGTTACACCAAAAGAGCAATGCAGTGCTGTCACTTAACAGATTTGGAGGTGGCACGGTGATGTTTTGGCAATGTGTATCATACTATGGATTTGGAGATTTGACACCGATAAAGGGTACTTCAAATCAGCCCGGTTATGTTGAAATCTTAAATGGCAATGCATTTCCATCAGGAAACAAACTCTTTCCAACTAACAACTGGGTTCTACGACACGACAATGCTCCATGTCATAAAGTATGGGTGCCTACAAAGTTTTTTAAAGACTTAGATCAGGTTGTTCTTACCTGGCCTCCCCAGAGCCTCGATCTTAATATCATTGAAAATGTTTGGTCCTTCATTAACACGCAGAGGACCATTGATAAGGATCGAAAACGCGATTATACCGTATTTGAAATAATGGAAATTTGATCCAAATTGACTCTTGAGTTTGCCCGCAATTTAATTGAATCAATTCCAAGCAGGTTGCAGGCAGTTATTGCTGCCAAAGGTGATGATACTAAGTACTAGTTATGTAAATTAAGAAGACTTAAAAAAATTAAAAAAAAAATCATAAAGTGAGAAGTAGAAAATTAAGTTAAAGTTTTGTGTAAATACTTTTGACGCAAATAAAATCTGTGTAAATAATTTTGACAACTGATAAGCACCAGTGCATTTGCTTTATTGTTTATCCTATAAACCGTTATCTTTTCCAATTCTTCTTCCATTTTCTTCTACGTAGATGAAGCTATGCGAAAACAACCATTTTTTTTGTAACTTTCTTCCGAAAACAACAAAAAAAAGCTTCTTTAGTGGAATATGTAAAAAAAATTTTCATTGTGTAAATACTTTCGACTATGGCTTTAGTGTGATAATAAAGAGATAGAGACAAAAATTCATTTGACAACGACAGATTAGCAGCCGAGACAACATCAGTAGCAACAACATCGGCAGGAACAACAGCAGAAAATGGAGAAGGAAAATGCATTAAGTTTGAATAATTTAGTTTGATGTGTGCACACCATTTTTTTGTATGGAATTTAAAAAGTCGTACACGAATACCATTTGGCATATTTCCGAGTTGAGGAATAAATTTTTCTTATCTTCTGGAACACCATGCTTGAAGTTGATATGACTGAGTTTATTGTCATCTACTCCAACTTTGTAGCAACACCAGTTTGCACAACAAATGCACATCGAACATAGAGGAAACATAGGAAAGATCAAGAAAGAACTGACTGTGCTTAACGAAACGAACAACGAAGTTCGCTTTTCTTATGATGTAACCCATATACAGTGGGAAGCAAAACTGTCCGGATGTTTTGCATTTCTATAGTTATGTTAACAAAATAAGGAAGTCAATAGCAATTTGACATATATTTTTGATTTATTTATTTAATTAAACGTCTTTCTTAAAATTAACTAACAGAAACTAATAAAAAAAGTTAATTTTCAAAGCAAAAATAAACAAAAAATACAGAATTCTCCATTCGGACACTTTTGCACATTTGTGAATTTTTTAGTGTTGTTGTTAATCGCTATCATCTTAGTACTTTCTTCAAAGTTCTTTGGTTTTAGCACACTCTCAAATCTTTTAGGCATATTCTCCACCAATTTTTGTATGATTTTGTGGTCAATATTCTGCCATTTTCTCTCTATTATATCCAAAAGTTCGTCGATGGTTTTTGGTGGATTTTCATACGCCCCCAGCCTCCTTTTAACTACGGCCCATAAATTTTCTATAGGGTTTAGATCCGGGCTTTGTGCAGGCCATTGCATCAATTGCAAATTCTGATTTTGGAGCCAATTTTGAACAATTTTTGCTGTATGCTTCGGATCTCCGTCTTGCTGGAACATGATTTCTTCAGCGGGATATGCGCACTCATACACAAATTCGGGAAGATTGGTTTGGAGAAGGTTCAAATAATCTTCCTTTTTCATAATACTTCGGATTCTCACCAATGGACCGATGGTGCCATCAATAAAACAACCCCAAACCATTATCTCCTCACCAACGTGTTTCATGGTTTCCTTTACCTGGTGGTTTTGGATACGCTCGTGAGGTCGATGCCAGTAGTATTCCTTACCATCTGATTGGTAACGGTTAACTTTTGTTTCATCGCTCCAAATAACACGTTTCCAGTCATCTGTAGTCCAGTTTTTATGCTCCTTACAGAACTTTAAGCGTCGTTGAACATTTTTATTTGAAAGAGCCGGCTTCTTTTTTTTACACTGGCGACCAGCTCTACTCTTTTAAGCGCATGTCTAGCTGTCCATGTACTGACATCCTTGTTTATAGCTTTTGCCGCATTTTTGGGTGTCCGAATGTCCTTTTTATGGAGCAACCGCTCTATCAACCGAGCGTCGCCATCAGAAATGATTCTTGGTCGTCCTCCATGATCGCTTGTACAAACCACATCTCGGCGTATTTTAATATCACTAACCGTTGTTTTGCCTAAATTCAATTGTTTAGCAATTTTACGGCACGAATAATTCTTTTGTAATAAATTTACGACACTATTTTCAAGATGAATTGGAATTTTCTTCAGTTTTTACCCTTTTTTTTTAAAAAAAAAAACAAAAACACAGCACAACAACAAATTATGTACTAAGCCTTTACTAAGATTATAAACATCAAAAAGCGAAATCCGTACGGTACAAATAACAATAAAATATAGGAATAATATGGCATTATCTCATTACGGCAGTAATGTGCAAAAGTGTCCGAATGAAGAGTTCTGTATTTTTTGTTTTGAGAATTAATTTTTTTCATAAGTTTGTGGTAGTAATTTTTAAGAAAAACGTTTAATTAAATAATTAAATCAAAAATATATTTCAAATTGTTATTAAATTCCTTATTTTGTTAACATAACCATAGAAATGCAAAACATCCGGACAGTTTTGCTTCCCACTGTAGGTAGGGAAGTTCAGCTCGTTGTCATCGATAACAACTGAATCGCACATTTCTTTCACTTATGGGAACTTATTCATTATAAATAAAATAAGTTCGCGGTTAAATTGCTAAACGTTTTCAAAAGTATGTTATTGTTTGGCATTTGTGACGTTGAGGTCGGGGAAATTTTTGCAGCACCAGTGGTCTTGGCAGCCGGAAAACAGTTAGAGAAAAACGAAATGTGTCAAAAGATTCTATCTAGGTATCTACATATTTTTTTTTTTTTAGTGATGGCAGACATACCAATAGGCCCGATAGGAGTAAACGTTCTTGAGCTTTTCAAACTTTTTGTAAAGCAGGAGTAGAACTGAACCGAAGTAGAACTGACTAGGGTCTTCGGAACGATGAGAGAATGACTGTCCAAGGAATTGATTAAATAGTTTCGCAAATATTTGAGGATAATCAGGGCATGTATTGGTTTTAAATTTGAGAAAGCGTTTGGAATCAAAAATTAAACTGCAATTCACAAAGTTCAGAGAAATCGGTGTAGACTAGATGGTGGTTACAGAGATCCAAGTCACAGCGTGGTCTTAGGAAAGAGTGTAAGGGAAAATGTCGGTATAAACCGAAGCGAGAGCATTATCTATAGGAATGCACATCGGTTATAGTTCTCTAGTTAATTCATTATTGAAAGAAGTTGGCAAACGCTGAACAAGGCCTTGCTCGTCAGATCTAAATATATTGCTTTGACCAGAGAAGAATATTATTCACCCACTTGATTTGCAAGCTATTTCAATTGTGGAGTGTAGTTAATTGCCAGACGCATTAGAATAATCTCTACGGTTTGTAGGAAGGATAACTAGGAAATAACGAGCTAAGCAAGACGTTTCACTGTCGTGTAGTACGATTGGAATTTAATCTTGGTATTTCAGGCTTAAGATTAACTTGAGAGTAAGAAAGAGAGGGTTGAAAGTTTGAGGCAAGCTGGTATCAATAGTTTCAAAAACACCCAATAAAATGGGGGCATGGCAGGAACTCCAATTTGGATTGACAAAACCTTGCCTATTGACCCAAATCCGATTTTAGAACATTTGACGAAACCTTTTTATTGCACAGCATTTCTGGCGACATCAATATGTGGTTATTTCAACGCAAATTGTCACTGACGCACATACAAAGAATGGAAAGTATTGCGGTTTCAGCGATGCAAACGCGGAATAATGGATAATGGATGAGCACTTTGCAACGCTATTAATAACATAAATGAATGAACTTTACAAAACGCTGATACTCTTGTTCACCAACCGAAGGTCGTGAGTCTGCAGGAGAAGCCAGCAAAACAAATATATTGGATTAGAAGACATCACTAAAGAAATGTAAGAATATAAGCGCGAAACTACAAGACTTGAATCGAGTTGAATTTATTCTTCCGAAAGGTGATTACTAATCTACAATAAATTGATTCATCGATCTCAAATGCTCACATTTATAGTTAAAAGCAGTAATGGGCCAATGGCTGGGAATAAAACTATAAGAACCATGTCACAAGATATTTCATAGGCTGAAAATTAATTAGCGTTATTATGACGGCAATTAAGGCAAATTATTAGTTGCATTAGATGCACTCGGGCGTGCATTTATCTTGCACAAAATTAATATCTTGGGATTGAACACATCGTTGGAGCAAAGCATCCAACCAACGTAGTTCAGCTAACCTTTTGGCTGAAAATTCATAGATCTTAAAATACCTGACATCCCGCAAGGGCAGATGAGCAACAACTTCATATGATGAGGAAAAAATGATTGTTTGTACGAGAACGGATAAGAAATGGCCATCTAGACTAGGCCGAGGGCCAAAAATTCACATAGATCTTAACATAACAAATCGACCTTTCACAAGAATTCAAAGTATTCCACCCATTGCAAAATAACAGCGCTATAAATATTTGCATAAATGTACACATTTTCGATTAAACAACCAAAAAAAAAATCATCTCAGAAAAAGATACATTGTGATTATGATTCATACAAACAATATATTCTTCTACAAGATACCCTTGTAATCTTCAGCTCTATTTTTGGAAGAACAATCTATAAAAGATATCGTCGCAAATTTCTGATATTTCCGATGATGCATATTTTGGCAACGATGCAGAAACTCACTGTTTATAGTTGGTACTTATTATGTATCAATACACACACACACCCGCCGCACAAAATTGAGGTCAAGGTCATCAGAATAGATACAACACCTAAATTTTAAAATAAATACGTTATATTATAAATATTATAAATATATTCACAACATCATTAAGAGTCCCGCTCGCCGGTTGTAGGTTTCCGCAAATCGTTCGTGCTTATATCATGTGTAAAAAAAAAGAAACCTCAGGTTTAACCATTCAGATATGACTGCCTACCTCGCAACTTATCACACAGCAAGTCTTACTGATCATATACTTTTGTCAGAAGCTGAATTCAACCTATAAAATTTATAGTCTGACAAATTACTTTGGTTAAGAAGTGGCTTCATGAGGCAATGGAACCCAATGATTTAGATGCCATTTTTGCTTATGTTTGGACTAGCATTGGGATAGCTGTACATTCAAAGATAATTAACAAAATATTGTTAATTTGAATAAATTAACCACTAAACAAAATTAACACTAAACATCTGGTCTTCATTCCAGTCCAAAATAAGAAGCTCTCGAGTGATCATTTATGTCAGTAAGGGCCAATTTCCTTTTTTGTAAGATGAAATGGTGCGTGTGTTTGAGACCTGACTTTTAAGGCTCCTTACTAGTACAGTCTAACATGCTGTCTGTAGTTCAAATTCGAACTCTTTTCCTTTATGAATTTAAACTGGGACATAATGCATATCTAGGAGCTGGAAACATCATTACCATTTGACAGTGGTAAACAAACTCACCATTTGACGCCTAAACGAATTACGCGGGAAACAAGAAACGTTAATTGACAACGATGTCTTAAGAGCAATGATGGATGATGGCCCAACGAAATTGGTGTACAGATCATGGGAGTATCCCCCATGACAAAAAGTCGACACCTCTCTTTCAGAGGGAAAGTAAAGAAACTCCACAAAGTCCGTTCCAAAGTAAATAAAACTTTTTTGCGTTAAAAAGGTAGATTCTTCACTTATGTACTGTCAAAATTTCATGACATTTGGACGAATAGAAGCAGAGTTGCGAGTGTTGCGTCTGAAGTGACAGTATGTTTGTGTTATTACCGATAACAAATATGACGGACGACCAGAAATTGCACAGAATTCAACATTCGAAGGACATAATCAAGGAGGACAAAAATAACAAAAACATTACAACGTTGTGACTAGTAATGAAACGTGGTGTCTTCAATATGATTTAGAATCCAAGCGCAAAAGTGCCAAGTGGAAGGCGCCAATCGATCCAAAAGCCAAAAAATCTTGTTCGGAGAAGTCAAAAGTGAAGACAATGTTGATTTGCTCTTACGATTCCAGGGGTATTTTCCACAGAGTTCGTTCCAGCAGGCCAAACAGTTAATGCACTATTCTATCTTGGTGTTTTGAAGCGTTTGGTCCGCCATATTCGGCCAGAATACCGTACAGAAGTAAGTTGGCATTTGTTGCACAATAATGCGCCATCTTATCGATCGGCACCTTGGGGCCGATTTTTTGCCTATAAATCGCATTTTAACTGTCAACATCTTGTATTTGGCCTGATTTGGCACAGTGCGACTTTTACCATTTCGGAAAAATACATTTACCGATGAAAGTGTTTTACTGACATCTTGAAAGACATCCCGGCCGACGATCTAAAACACTCATTCAACATGCTTTCACACCCTGCAAATGACTGTGGATGTGCTGTATTGAGTCGGATGGGGACTTTTTTGAATAAAATAAATCGGTTTTACCAAAATAATTTTTTGTTGTTCTTATTTTCAAGAAGTCTTGTTTACTTTGGAAGGTACCTTGTAGGTATGATTTAATTCTATTGCATGACAATTCCAGGCTTTATGCCTTAAGGGGTATGGTGAAAAAATCTAAAATTCTTCCCTATCCAGAGTACTATCCTGATGTTTCACCAACGAACTATTGACTGTTGCAGCCAATTTACCGGAAGCAGACTCTTATGTGCCAACGGGTCATATTTTGATTAAATAAACATGTTGGCTTTTAAGCTCTCACTCCAAATTCCGACATTTCGCGTCCGTCTTCGTCTTATAGTCACATTCCGTTCCGGAGGTTGGAAATCATCGATACAACTGTTTTTTTGTTTGTTACTCCTCTAAATAGGAGTATGTCTTTGTTGAAGGATTGAACCATTCTCTTAAGTTTGACAACCTTGTCGATCTCTGTCTTCTAACACGTCTTCTTCCTTCTTCTGTACACCCACATTTCGAAGGCTTCTGTTCTCCTTTTCGTTGCGTTGGTAAGTATCCATGTTTCTGCTCCATGTAATAGAACCTACCAGATGTAGCATTTGGCCAAGGTAAAGATTTATTTATCTGCTTATTTGATAAGTCTGCTGTTCTCGATTCTGCATTGGGTTTCTTTGGTGGGGTTTATTATTATTGTTTATTGCTCTCAGATATTTAATGCTGTTTACTTTTTCCCCTGCAACGTTTATTATTTAATAATTTCGCAGCTCTTTACTTTTGTCAAAAATAATTAATTTACATTTGAATTTTACTTGCATTTATTTTTACCACAAACTTGTTACTTTCGAGGCTAAGTTTGTTCTAATTCTTTGATGCTGAATTCGTTTATGCTGCTTGCGATTATTACAGCATTACTTGCATATCTGATGTTATTGATTATAAACCCCATTTACTTTAATTCCTCCATCTCGGTGTACTAAAAGGTTTTCGTGAATTCCTTCAAAATACATATTAAAGAGTAGTGGTGATAAAATGCAGCATTGTCTGACACTTCTGCGATTTTTATCTCTCCCTCCTCTCACTTTCTATAGCAACTTTTGTTTTTTGATTCCAGTATACATCTCAATGATTTTAACACCATTTTATTATGCTGCATTTTTCGAGGAAACACATAAAAATAGTTTTCTTCATCACTAGGCTTCGTTGGATTAACATGTTTAATGTAAATAGTGTTTCCAGTGTTTCAAATCTATTGCCAAATTTAGTTATTTATGTCTTCCTCGGGCTTATTGTTGATGCTTTTATGTATAATTTTCAGGAATATCTTTAACGCGTGACTCATCAGGCTTATTATCCGAACAATTTTTAGTTTTATTTCTTTTTGGAATATTACTCTTCCAAGGCATTTGTCTGGAATGTTGCCATGTCTGTAAGTATCCATTTTTTTAAATGTGAATGCACCCTTAGTACTTTTATGATTTAGTACTCAAAGAGCAACATTTACAGATTATTAAAATTTATTACCAAAATGAAAATGTATAGTCTTGGAAAACCCGGTAGTATTGAATAGATTCACTACTATTTGAATATTTACTTCATTGAACAGTTCAATTCAATTCAATTCAATTTATTGAATAATACAAACTGTAAAGATATGACTTTGTCTTTTATAGTAACAAAGATATGGCAATATTATAAAATCTAACAAAATGCTAATAAATTAATATTTTAATAATAAAACAATAAATCTAATGTTAAGCGTATATATATAGTTACAATTAAAATAAAGCAATAATAATAATAAGAATACAAATAAAAGTAATAAAATAAGAAATTGAAAGGTAAAAGAGGAGGAAGAGAAACATGAGAAAAAGGGAGTGAAAATAGAATAAAAGAAAACTGTGGTAATCAAGATAGGTGTTCTAATTAATATGGAAGCTATAAATTGTCTGGCTCCAATTATTTGTTTAGTTGATATTGGTAGAGAGTCCTATAGCCTAGTGACATGAACAAAGAAAAGACGCGATGTATTCAATTCATTATGGAAAGGGGGGATGAGGTTACATGTCCTAGAAGATTGCACGAATTGAAATTTTGCGAACAAATATGGAGGCGATTTGGTGTGGATGATTTTATGTAGGAAGATAAGAAGATACAACATCTGGTATCAAGGAATTGTTGAAACGAACAACCAAGTACATTTTTGTGGTAGTGAGAGATGTGTTCACGTCGGCGATGCCCTTATACATACCTTATCATGTCATTGAAGGTAACAAGCAACTTATGATGGGATTGAGAATCAAGTTTACTGTACACAACTACAGCGTAGTCAAGAACAGGTATGAGTAAAGTGTTAATAAGTCTAAGCTTAGTGTCGACGGGTGTATAACTAGAATACGGCCAAAGTTTGAGGAGTTCATTCTGGATTCCATCAGGTCCTGTCGCTTTTCGGTTTTTTGTTTCTTTGAGCGCTTTTATGACTTTTGCTTTTATTATTTCAGGTCTCTTGGTTCCATTACAGGGGCCTAATTGACCCTTTTCGTCCCAAAAGACATGTCGCTGTGCTGATATGACGGGAAAATATCTTTCGATGGTAAGTAATAAAGATTTATGTATTTAGGTATCAATTGCAAGCATTTCTTATATGGAAACCCAACGTCGCTTATTTTTATTCAAATTAAAGAAAAAAAATGGAAAGAAAATGAAAAGGATAAAATAAATAAAAAATCAAATTACTAATGGAAACAAAGGCAAAATCAAGAGAAAGATGATGAACGATTACAAATATTGAAGTTGGGGATACGAATAGAAAGAAAAAATGCCTAAATATAAAATTAAATATGTCTCGAAAACAGGCTGCCATCAAACAAATATATTTTCATAAATTTATTCTAAATAATTCTAAACATATCACTACTTTTATTTACTAAGTAACTATCTGGTTAATAATGCTCATGGTAATCTACGAATAAGTACTGCGTAATTTTGATGTCAAGTGTAATAACATTCCACTTATTTTGGTTAACGTGTTTTAATCCAAAGAATTTTAACATGAAAACCACGCTTATACTGCTGTGACGACTAGTAAATCGACAATTATACAAATTATTTTACTAAATCCCATCAGGAATAAGGCGTTCTTCAACTTACCTCAATAGTCTTGTGTTCAACTCCACCATTCAGGCTCTCTGTCGCAGATGTTTCGGCTGGTTGGTCATGATTTTCGCCAATACCATTCTCCTATAAGAATCATTTTACCAAATTAAATACTTGTGACACAGATTTATAAGAAAAAATTTTCCATATAAATATTCAGGCATTCAAAAAAGACCAAACAAAGAAATAACATTTCATTTCATTTCATTTCATTTCATTTCAAAACAAAAAGAAAATTCCACAGTCGCCAAAACAAGTATGATAATGGTGAATGGTTTTTATGTCTTTCCACCGCATACACGCACACAACAAATGAGAAATTTGTTGAAAAGGATTTTCGTGTTTAAAAATAAAAACAAATAAAAATTAGCTGACAATTTAAGAACAAACAAATTCACCGATAAATTGAAAAAAAACTCTTGCAGACTGTCTTTACTGCGCTTCTCAAGATAAATGGAAATTTCTCATCCTCGTGCAAGTGTAAAAAAGAAAATCAAAAATTAAATATTTCGTTGTAATAAAAAATAAAAATAAAATAAAATGAAATGTGCAAGTAGTAAATAATCTCTCTCTTGTTAAATGAAAATTAAATTTAAATTTAAGTGAAATATAAAATTTTAAATCAAAATCAAGATCATAAAAGAGTCATCACAAAAAAAAGGAAAAACAAAAAAGTCGGACCCTAGTAAAACACATTATTAGTAAAACGGAAAAGCGCACAAAGAGAGGAGCAACTCTTTTATGATTCATACACACGAATACGAGTACACGAAAACAGAAATCAAAAATTTCGATTCAAAATTTAAATAAAAACAAATTAGTCACAAGGTGTGCAGCAATATATATTATTTTTTGTTTGATTCATCAGGTAAAAATGAGGAGGCTTTATGTAGGGAAGTAGTACACAGGAAGTATAGGAAAAAAAACAGAAAAAAAAAACCAAAAGAATTTATTTATCACATTTATAAAAAGTTCTATGAGTGAGGAATGTTTTTCGTTTTTTTTATTTTAAAATAAAGTTCTTTGTTTTGGTGAGAGATGAGGTTTGATTTTAAGGATGGTTTATGGTTCGTTATATATATTTGTTTTGTTTTTTTTTTTTTGCTGTAACTCCATCTAACGACAAAAAATGCACAACAATACGATTACGAGTATATGGTAGAGGTAGAGATGACTGAAATGCAGTAGTAGGTGGTAGTGGTAGTGGTAGTGGTAGTAGAATTAGCGGTAGTAGTAGTTAACATTAGGATACAATGAGCGAGCCGGATATGTTTTTTTAATATTTGATTTCATTACATTCTATGTAGGAGGGAGAAAATACGAATATACGAATATGTTTCTGCTATAAGGATAAATGAAAAAAAAACCAAATATAAATTTTAAAACAGTTTCCAAAAGCCATAAAAATAATCAGTTTACAGTATTTTTTTTCCTTTCTAATAAACAAAAATAAAAGAAACATATAATTTGTTATAGAAAGCCACTGGATACAGATATAGACACAAATCCTTGTTTTAAATGCAAAGTGTTGGTGTTCGGCCAGAAGGAATAATTCTGTACAAACCAAGACGAACTATAGCCATTTTGTGTGGGAGTTGGTTTTTACGATTTTTCAGCACTAAATGCAGAATAGCATTTCATTTAAAAGTCGTTGCTGCGCTGATGGTTTATGAAAGCTTTAAAAATTTAATGAGACATTTCCAACTTCGGCCCGGAAATGGTAGATATACTCATACTCATAATATATTCCAGTACCTTCCTTGTGCGTCATTAGAATGGATTAGTTTTTTTTAAGACGTACTTTGTGGTTGCGTACCCTCCTTTTTTTTTGTGCGAATCGTTCGGTCAAATGGCATATTAAAAAAGTTTTTAAATAATTGGAAAATAAATCCAAAGGTGAGTAGACAGAGGCATATGTGAACTATATTATAGTGACACGTAGTAAGTGTATACATGTGAAAATGTCCTTGGTCACACGAGCTCTCTGGATCAATTTTAATAACGTTGTGGATGAGTCAATTGGTATGATACATATGAATAAGCAAAATGATTACTTTGGAATGAAATATGCATAAGCAATCTGCAGAAAGTCCTTCAGAAATCGTCACTTCTTCTTGGAATGGTGTTCAGAGAGTGTGATATGATGATACCTAACTAAGGTGATAAAGCAGAAACAATCCAATGAAGCTACAACGTATATTACGTTGTTAATATACTACCCTTGACCTCCACGTGTGCAACACTAGGCGATTGAATTTGGCAGTTTTAGAGACTGCAAATAATGGGGCAACAATTTCCCCAGCGAAAGCGAATTTGACGTGAATGACTTACGACAGGAAAATGCTTGCAAATTGAGCAAATTTATTTCGAAAATCGCGTCGACATAATCGTCCATCTTAGTCCGTAATTTAAATAACCGTGGATCGTTTTTTCACCACATGCTCTAATTGCAGAATCGTAGTATTAAGAAGCAACAGAATGAGTGGCTCTGTACACAGCAATTAGAACTATGTCCCTCTATTTTATGGAAGATTTTGCAGAAAGATCTTGATTTACGAGCTTCCAACTCGTGTAAGAATTGAAGCCGCTTGACCCTGTTGCGCCTGATTCTCTTTTCCATCAGTAATGGATAATGGTTGAATATCTACGCCAATAAGCGAAATTGCCACAAACGATAAATCCATAAGCCTTTATTGAGACTCCGTTACATTCACAGGGTTACAGTCAGTAGAGAGAGCTATAAATTCATGATTACTGACTTTTTCGTTCCCAAATTGGATGGCACTAAGGTGGAAGAGGGTTTCAACAACAAGCCACAAAGCACGCCCCGCAATCGATGAGCACACAAAATTGTGTAATGAATGTATGAATGTAATGAAGTCGCTAGTCTACGCCAATAAACCAAAAACCTTGCCGTTCTTGCCGTTATACACCATCAGCTCCGATAACAAAATTAGCAATAGAATAAGGCAAGAGACAGTGCGTAGGTGTTAAAGTATATCAATTGAATGCGTCATATGAGCGTTATCTAAATGATTTTTGATTCTTATGCATCGAAGATGGTCTTGACCTCACTCAACCAGATGCAAGTCTTATATCCAAATTTCGAGCCCATATAGTACATATCTCTTACAACGTTTGACAAATCGGATGGTAAGGCCGTTGCAAAATAAGTTGTAATTGAAAAGTATTAAGGCTTAGAATATGCATAGATAATACGAGTAGCTAGTGATTCAAATTTAGAACATCTTTGGAAAATAACATGCAATAACTTGGCTTTCCCGTTTCCGTGATCATGGAAGGAAGGAACGTAATTGTAATGTGTTTGTAGGAGAGAGAAGATTTACCTTTTTAGGAATGGGCTGGGCAAATGTTCTATATATTCAGAAGCATTACATAAGAGTAGAATTGATTGAAGAGCTTACGCAGAGGTTTTGAATAGGAATACCTCTTACCTCTTAAAAAGAAGGGGAAGCGTACCACTTGAACCGGCGGATTTGTACTTAATGAGATCTGTATGTGTTCTTGCTGTCCGGCGGAGATATGACACAATCTGAGGTAGCTAAAAAATATGCAGCAAGAAGATTGGCCTTGCCCAATGAGCTGACAGCTGGAATATCTTCATCAATGAGCTTTAAGATAGAGAATGGGATAGAATTACTTATATTTTTAAACATCCAATACCTTTGGGACTTTGTGGTATTTTTACCTCAATTTCAATATCAGGACTTCCTATTATCTACGCTTTTTCGATTAAGCCGATTTGAACTAATAATACACTTCACTATCGAGCAAATGTGGTTAACAGTTTAAATTTTTTAACAACATGCCAATTGGCTTTCGCTTATAGTTATTCAGTTCGAAAATTTTGTATATAGTCAGAATACCAAAAGTTAGTTGATACGACACAGTGGTCGGACGAACTTAAAACAGATACTACATCAACGATGCATTTACCGGGGTAAAAAGGTACCCTGATCTTGAACGTGCGGTAGTCGAATTGCTGAGCAATTTGGGGTTCCTATAAACAAAGCAGTTGTGAATAATTTACTAACGTAGACGGAATCTTAACAACACCACGTTGTATTCCAGATTGGATAAGAGAGCATGTACACGACTACACTACATGTTGGCATCGCGACAAGACCGGTATTATAGTATTAGATTATTTGCAGGCGATAGGTTGGCGTTTACGGCGATTAATCTTCTAAATTTCGATTTTGAAATAAATTCGCAAAAAGCAGTGGCTCTGGCAATTGACGAATCTAGCTTTAACAGTAATGGATTTGTTTATAGAAAAACTTGTAATGCCTCTCCCAATGTCGAACCCTATTAATTGCAGCAAGCATGGTGTACGTCCACCTAGTGGCTCAAAACTATCTCACAAACATTCTGAGACATAAAAAAGGGAATGAGCGATTAAAATCTCCAGGAAAGCGGCCGAATACAATCCATAAAATGGTACAAGGCGCGATAAACTAAAGATAGGAAAGAAACGTACATAGTTTGGTAGTATTGTAGAAAGACTTTGCGATAATTTGACTAGGAGTATACGAACCTTTCTAACAGATGCTTCACTTATACCCAAGAGACTTTAGTCAACAAGTGCAACAATTTGCTAAGAGGTAACTAAAGCTAAGCATAATAATAGAATTATTTAAAATTTGACAAGACCTGAAAAGCATTGCACTGTCAGCCAACCAACGAACTCAAATGGTTTAGATCATTGCCAGACATAAGTTTGGTGATGATTTTTAGCGTCACTGCTACCTTTATTCATAGTTATAGATGAACTGAATATCACAAGGCACCCAGTCTACCGTTATCATCACTTAACTAAAAGAAAGTGCAAACGGGTCGGATATATAGGTCAAACAAAATCATTGACGTCAGCATTGCAAACTTTGAAAATAAAAAAAATTAAACAAACAATTTATTGGGAGAGGAGACTTCAATGCAGGAAACGATAAAAACAAAAATCCTTCTCTAATTGAATTGAATGAACGATGGATAATCAGAGGTTGTTAGAAGTTGTCTCAGTTAGAAATTGATTCAATCCTCCCCTATTACGGTGATTTATCTTTCCTGATAACTATCGTAACCCTGGATTTTTACAATAAGAGATTATTGATTTATTCGTTCGTCACCGTGCTGATAAACGCTATAACCCTTGGCACGAAATTCGTAATTACAATAAAAGCTTTATACAATATTCGCTTCGTAATCTGCAATACAAAAACGACGTGGAGCTACTGAAAAGGAAGTTTTCCATACAAGCATTTTTTTTTTAATCCTATTTTTATCGCAACGGAATGCTTTGCTTTGTAGTGCAAAATATTAAAATGTACGAAATGTACAAGTATATGTATATTCAAAAGAACATCCGAAAATCCCCTAAAGTTCATTGTTTCTTTTTTTCTGTCTTTTTCGATTGTTTAACGTAATTCAAGGCGGTAAACAAGCAATCAAGTTAAATTCTGAGTTTTTCGATTTATTTACCACACTTCATGCACAACTACATGAGGCGCGCATAGCAAAAAAATAAAAAAATACCTTGCATGTTTGTGTCATCGGTGCAAACATGAGCATCGAGCAAAAATTGCTCAGAATTCAACATTCAAAGGACCTCCTTTACAACATTGTGATTGGTGACGAAACGTGGTGTTTTCAATATGATCTAGAAACCAAGCGCCAAAGTGCCGAGTGGAAGACGCCAGACGAGCCAAAACCCAAAACATCTCGTTTGGAGAAGTTCAAAATGAAAACTATGTTGATTTGCTTTTAGGATTCCAAGGGATTCACAAAGAGTTTGTTTTACCGGATCAAACAGTTAATTCTATCTTGGTGTTTTGGAGCGTTTGATGCATATATTATTCGTTGTATTTGGGCAGAATATTGCGCAGAAGGAAGTTGGCGTATGTTGCACGATATCTCATCAATCGACACTCGTGACCGATTTTTTGCCTAAAAATCGCAGTTTAACTGTCAACCACCTGATTTGGCACCGTGCAAATGGCAGCATTGAGTCGGAGGAGACTATTTTCAATACAATAAATCGGATTTGTCAAAAAGAAAATTGTTTGTTGTTCTTATTTTTGAAAAAGCCCTGCCTACTTTGGAACACACCTTGTATGTAATATATGAGTGAGCTCTAGACAGTCGTCAACGCAATTTATTCAAATTTCATGATTGTCATTGCGGCGTTATAGGAGGCAACAACACTCAATAATAGAAAAAGGGCGTTAAAAATAACAATTTACGAATCAGTCGTAGATAAAACGAATATCTACTACATTGCCGATTTACCAACTCATCTATTAAGAAGGAGTAATCATTGCAAAACACGAAAAATTAAAATAGTTGGGGGGTTCAGTCGCAAACAATCACAAGACTTGCGATGACTATTATCGCAAATAAAATGTTTTTCATTAGATACGCTTAAAGTTTTCAATAGGGATTTTATGGACTCACGAATACCATCTTTAACAGATTTTATATTTGTATTCCAGATTTTTTACCATTAAATCATGGAAAGGCGGCGGTACTCCAGAGAGTAAAGAGAAAATTCCAATTGAATAAGTTAAGATCGCAATCAAACGATTCCGTGCCGTACTCAGTGGATGCGGTGCATTTTCCTAACAGATTGACTATGCGCCCAAGACCAGAAAGTCAAACTCAAGATGGAGGGAAGTTACGGATATTCACTGGAAAATCATTCTGAGTGCGAGGATAATTTTTGGTTAAGCAAACTTGCCGCGATGGAGGTGTTCCTACAGCATTGTATAGGAAAAAATGTACTGGTCTGGCCGTAATTCATCTGTGAGGATGTCGGCGAATCGGTTACGGTTAATGGAGACCACTATTGCTCTTCAATCGGTGATCGTACTGATGACAGTGTCGTTTAGTTGCCCCGCTCGTGCGATTTAACATTTTTAGACTCTTTTCTTTTAGGCTACATTTAGTCTCTGGTCTATGACTACAATTTAGAACCTTTACGACCATTTATTGCGGAACATTCTCCATAGAAATGTTGGAAAATGGAAAATTGGGTCCAGCGCATCCAGTGATCTCTCCAGTATATTAAAAAAAAAAAAGAAGTATAAATTCTTGTGGATGTTCTAAGAAATACGTGTAGTGCACACATAGTAACGCTGCTGTTGAAGGCCTACGAGAGCTCTGGGCTTAATACTTTAGAATGTCACTTTTAAACTATCGCTATAAATTTGAAGCATCTAAGATGATAATAACGAAAGTACTAACTGCCACACAACCTAGACCTACATAACATACGTACAGTTCTCGGCTACAAAATCAAAAATTCGGTGGGATTTCATACCAATTTGATTTGTATCCATTCCTACTTAAAAACACCAACAAATTGCATCGAAAAAATTGTAAAAATAAAATGATTAGTCATAAGTAGAAATATATAAATAACAAAATAAATATTAATAACAAAACAATAGTAAATATACATCTATGTATTATCAAACGACAATTAATTTAATGTAAATCATTTCTTTCTTAAAAAACAATAAACGTTTAGCAGTCGTTATAGTTATAGAGAGAAAAAAAAAAACAAAAAAAAAATAGAAACACTATTCTATGAGGATTAATGGTTTCCAACACAACACAACAAACAACAAAGAAAAGAAAGCAACTCTCCAACATTAGTAATATTATCATTCTATAGCTCGCTCTATCGCATTTCTATGTTTCTATGTTTATGCGGCTTATTCTTAAGCGTTCCCCTGTTAATAGAGAGGGGGGTTTTACGTGCTTTCAGAATCTCGCTCTCGCTCTCTGTTCTTTGTGATTTAAATTATTATTTTTATTTTATTTTTTATTTTTTATTTTTTCTAAACAAATGCTTTCATTCCTAAAAATGTATTCCGAATCGCTATTCACCTTGGTTGCTGAAGAGATTGGTTGCGATTCCATTTTATCACCATTTGTTGTACCAGAAGCTGTTGTTATGGTTGTTGTAATTGTTTTTGTTGTAGTAACATCCGACTCATTTCCACTATTAAGAGTGGATTCAGGAATAACAGGAACCAATGGAGCTTGTGATGTCTCATCTTCTATTCGGTTAGTTTCGGGTTCTACTTTTGAATTTAGTGATGTGGTATCGGCTTTAATATCGATATGTACATCATAGGAAGCGGATGCGGATGCAACATTTGATTGAGGAGGAATTAATTCGGATAAATCGGATTGAACTTTTTCGGACTCTGATAATGGTGGTGATGGTAGTGGCAAATCCTCTTCAGCAGTTGGTGGTGAATTGCATTGAGTTTCTGATTTTATTTTCTCGATTGTCTCCTCTACAACAGTACCAGCCGGAATTTGGGATGATTCTTGGTCTTGTTCTGTTTTGTGCAAATCTAATTCTTGAGGAGCATCGCTTTGGCTTTGTTCAATGAATGAAGCTGCCTCCTGGGTTACTTCATCAATGAGGGCTATAGTTTGAGCTGTAATATCATCTTGAGCAATGTTCTTTTCAATTTCACAGACGCTAGCTGGAATCTCTGGACTCTCACTCTTTACTTCCTCTTCGATATCAGCTAATTGTGCTGGTAGCGGTGGGGGTAGAACATCTTCAAATGTTACTCCACCCGTAGGACTACTAATAATATTTTCAGTCTGTTGCGGTACGGTTTCAGTTTCAGTTTGAGTTTTAGTAGCTTCAATTTGTTCCTCATTTACTTGTACTTCCTCCTTTTGTGTTGCTTCCTTGATCTCAGGTGCTTCGGGAATCTCTGGAGCTGCTGGTGTAATATTTACCTCAGTTGGTGGATTCTCTGGTGTTGCTGGAGTTATTTTCACTTCAGTTGATTCCGGTGTAGCTGGAATTACTTTTACCTCAGTTGTGGTTATATTTTCTGGTGTAGCTGGGGTAATCAGAACCTCTGTTGTGGGTTCGGGTGTAACTGGTGCTGCAACTGGTGTTGGTGTAATCATTTCTAGAACTCCCTTTGTCAATACCTCATCTAGTTGTTGTTGCTGTTGTTGTTGTTGTGGCTGTTGATTTACATCTACTTCAGAGAGAGCTACCATTGGTTGAGCGATATCAATTGGAGTTACTGCTACCTCATTCTTTACTGTTTCTGTTTCTGTTTCGATTTGGGTTTTTGGTTCGCTTTCTGTCGAGTTAGTAGCAATTTGAGAACTTTCCTCATCACTTAATGCAAACACCATCACCTGTGAAGGGGGAGGGGAGCAAGGAAGAGGAGGTGGGGGACTATTTTGTGCAAGAGATTCATAAGATTCACCACCGCTATTATTATTATCTTTCGATGTAAGATCGGTTATAACTTGTTGCTCTTGTGGCTGTTCAATGCTTGTTTTCTGAACATCACCACCAGCAGTATCTGAGATTTGTGATTCCACTGTTGGAACCACAACCGAACTGATGGTGGCGGCGGCAGTAGTAGTATTACTATTTTTTTCATCGTTTTCAGTTTTTACCTCAATTTTTGGCGATTCAGCGGCTGTGCCGTTTAGCGCTTTTGCAACTTCCACTGTCTCGTTAATTTCAGATTTTTCAACTGTACCATTGGTAGTTGGTACTGCTGCTACTTCGGCAACTGCTTCTGGGATCTTTGCTTCTTCAGCGACAATAGATGGTGGTTCTGGGGTTGATTCAACGGCAGCAGAAACTTTTTCAGCTGGAGCAGCATCACCATTTGTAACGGATGATGTCGCTGATTCAACGGCAGCCGAAATTTTCTCTTCAACGGCAGCAATGATGGGTGCGGCTGTGGCGGCAACAACATCAATTGCAGCCTTGATTTCTTCTTCTATGACAACAACAGCAGCAGCAGCAGCTTCGGTGACGGCAGTTGGTGTTGTTGGGGCTGCAGCAGCTGTAGAAGTTTCTTCAGCTTTTGTCTCGGTAGGTATATCAGCGGCTTCAATAGGGGTAGTAGCAGCAGCAGCAGCGACGGCAGGTTCTTCAGTTGTCTGTGAAGGGGTTAAGAGAAATGGGAAATGGAAAATGATCAGATTTGTTATTTTACAAAGGTGGAAATTTTAGTTAAAAAAATAAATATTGACAAATACGAGTACTCTTAACATACTAATATATATTGTTAGAGGAAGTGCAAATGAAATTTTTTTTTTTGTTAAGTGAATAGACAACAAATATATTTGTTTCGTTATATAGAGTTCCATGCAAAGATGAATATTGACGGTGAAACCCAACAATTTGTACAATAGTCGAGGATTTTCTGTTAGTTATATAAACCATATCGTACAGCACAAATATTCGCTTGACTGACAACAAGACAGTCATCGTTTGTCACTTACATAAAAAAAAAATAAACGAAAAATGTAGTTGTATATTCAACACAACGAGTGGAGTGCTAAAAGGTTGTATACTGTTGACATTACTTTTCTTGAAAATTACTGATTTAGTTTTCGCATTATTTTAACGACACTTGAGTTAAGAGAAGCAATATAACATAAAATTTCAAGACACTATATATTCCTAAAACAGACAGGGGGTTAATATTTGTACTGGCCATCATTTTGCCGGTACAAACTACTGTGGAGTCGACATTGATCTGGTCAGCTAGTTATGGATATAACGCCTAAACTGAGAGCTAAGTCTAGTGTCAGCAACTGCAGTAATAATGTCGTCAAGGATCAAAAATTTAAGAGATTTCTTAGTACAATGTTTCGATAAATACATTCTCAATCCGAATGAAGATAGATCAAGACGAGGCTTCTGACATCGATGCCACGGCATTATTATTGTAACTTGAGGGTGGTGCAGCCGTATATAACAAACCAGAAAATTGTTGAATGCAATATAACGCTTTGATAAGAATCCTTGTGTAGAGATTGCAGCTGCCCTCGCAAAAATCGGCTAAAATGTCATAGACATCGATATAATTCCTGTGAATTTCTGCTGTTAAAGCTATTGTAGGTGGATTAAAGAATTTCAGAAGAAGATAATCGAAAAGTAATCATGCGACTTGTAAGGATGTCGCAAAGAGGTGTGCCCTTCCGGCAGGGGACAACATTTTGGACGGACGGAATAAAAAATGAAAAGAAGACAGGCTTTTGTGCTGGAACTTTCTGGCGATATACGAGCGTATTCTAGAAACGTGGCTTTGGTGAGAGGTAGAAATTATTTTAAAATTGACGGATAGAGATAGAGAAACTTACAACGACGATGCCAAAGTCTTGCCTGTTGTCTTCGATAGAGTTCACCGAGTTCAAATATGGACAGCGGCGGTAAAATCTTACATAGTACCTGAAACGTAAACAAGATCGTTACACTGTATGTACGATAACGTCAAAACAAAAGTAAAATGTACAGCAGAGCATACCAACGCAGGATTTTGCGACAACAATTTCCAAGTTTAAGTCTCACAAAGCTGTTGAAACCAATGGCTTAACTATCGAGCTTTTTAAAACAGCAGGTGATGATTGGATGCGGAGCATACATCAACTCATCTCTAAATTCTGGGTCGAGAAAAGTATTCAACATCGTTTTTGAACGAATTGTGCGAAACTCCGAAGTCAACTCCAGAGGTTTCAAAAATCTGTTCACTTACTCGCATAAGCAGACGACATTGTCATAATAGGAAGAACACAACGAAGCCTTTGTGACAATTGAATCAGAAGCGAAAAGTATGGATTGGTGATGGAAAACAAAAGCATATGCTGACAAAAAAGTGAGACAATAACGAAAGCAGGTAATTTCGCGTTCCGTTTGCACCAAAGGAGAATCAGCCTAGAGAGACAAAACTGTAGAAGACGACCTCACCTGTGGCGTACTCCGTGGGCACAACTGGAGGCAGATGGCAAGAACCGCGCTATAAGGAGAGGCATGTTAACTGAGGCCCTGCCCCATCCCGGACTATAGCGCCATCTATCTAAGTAAGTAAGTATATATGTGGTCATGGAGAGTAAAACTTCCATCTTTAAAACTGAAATACATGCAATAGAAAACTTGAACATTCCTTTTAAAGTAGTAGATAGATAACATCAAAAATTCGTACACGACTGCCTCAAACTGCTTACAACATAAGTTAGCGCCAATAGAGTTAATTTAACCTGGGTGCTATGACACACTAAAAAAAATAAAAAACAGACAAACTAACCAGGAAAGGTTCTGCCTCAATATTTATGATGTCAAGACGAATTTCCATTGGATGCCATTCCATGCCAGTATTCCCTTACTAGATTAACCAGACAGGCCAACAACTTGATAAAAAAAATCCTTCGCTCAAAAGAACAAAACAACTTCTACAACTATTTAGCTGGAAGCCAGATACACACAGTAACATCTCATCACTGTAGGAATAGCTGACAGAAAAGTGCCATTTCAAAAATAGTACACACATTGGGAGCGCTGATTAGTGGATGATGCAATCTTCATGAAAATTTCATCAGTTGCACTTGAACATTTAAAGACGGTGATAGAAACTGAGACAGTTGAAACTCCAAGATGTTTTGTAAAAATTAAAACTTTATGTCGCACAGATTCGTGGTGAGAAGACTATAGACCGTAGTTTAGTATCCAATTGAGCTAAACGCTTCCGTGAAAACCATGAGAGCATAAGGGAAGACTCACTCCAGGGAGGCAGAAAACATCAACTGATCAGCGAAATGTAAACTTTATGTCAGATTTTCTTAATGAAGGAACGAGGAACATGTGACTAAACATCCTGTACTACCGAAGTTTCAATAACATGTTTTCCACATTTAAGAAATGATCTGCAAAAAGAAAATAAGTACGTCTGGACACCGCAACATTATTAAAATAAAGATGGGCATGAACACCCCAGACTACTACTTGTTTTCAAAGATAAAAGAGTCAATCCGTGGACTAAGCTTTCCCTCTCTTAAGCCGATATCCAGAACACTCGGCAGATGAACTGAAGTAGTGAGCTGACTGGCATATCAAACCTTTCAAGGCGTTGCGAATCAGTGACTGAAAAATAGAAGGACTACGTTGAAGGGTTGTAAAGCAATACTACATAAAATATATGTTAACTTTGTGTAATAGGATTGTGTGCATTATTTTTGAAGAAACACCAAAGTATAAACTCTGCCATTGCAACAGAAAAACTCTACAATTCCTAGGTAAACCTTGATGCAAGAGAGAAGGAGTCATAACTGCCAGTTGATTCAAAGTCTTAGACAAATTTATTAATAAATCTGGCACTGGAGGATATTACAATAGGTCTAATTAGTCCGCAGTGATGAGTATACAAGGTCCCACTTCTCAAGTAAACTAATCGAATGTGAAACAGGCAACACGAATCCACTTAAAATTTGATGAAAATTTCTCAACAATTATCCACATTTACCCGAAATGATACACATGACGTCTAGAATTGTTTTTTTTTTTTGAAGGCTCAGATAGTGGTTTATTTTTAAGCCATTCTCTCAATGTTTTAATGTTCATTTCAAATGCGAAGTATTACAAATCTTTGCCTTTACTGAAGAAAATTATGAACGTTTGACAAAATAGCGTGGCTGTCCTACTAAAACTTAGGCAAGCTATCAATTTACGATTGTATTAAGCTTCGCAAAGGCTTAAACCAAACCCCTAAGGCAATAAAAACGTTGAAAATAGAGTTAATGCACCTCGCACAAATTAACAGAAAGCTCCGAAAAGAACATCAGTAAAATCCAATACCTTTTTCTCCATTATATCACTTTGGATACTCTGTTCCCTTTTGTTGTACAATAATTTAAAATTTTAAATATTCGATCAAAATAACAGACAAATTACAAAACAAACGCTCGAAAACCAAAAACGAATCGAATAACGAATAATAACAATAGAGATCCTCTCACAAGATCGCGCAGCAGACTACTTAATTTTCCGAATTAAGACTGAGACATTATCCTTAGGCGATCTGATTTTATACGTAAATGACCATCGCACTCACATTCATTTGCAAACTAATTTTCTTGTGCAGAAAATGATGACCAACACAGGCAATACAAATATACGGGTAAAATGGGCAAAAAAAAAATGCAAAATTTACGATCGAATGAAAAATAACCAGTACCATCAGTGCCACACCATCGAACGTCAGAGAGACGTCCATAAGCAGGCACCCAACCAGCCACCTAGCCACCAGATTTTCATCTCAAGCCCCCCAAAAAAGAAAGAGACAATTTCAAGTGGAGACAAGAACAAACGAAAACAACCGCCACATCGCACCGATACCAACACATTTGACTTGGGTACATCAAATTTTGATTAATCTGCGCTAATGCCTCAGAATAAATTAAATAATATAAACACGATTTGTGGCTAAAGAGGCAGCGAACTCATGCCATCCATCGCGCAGCTCTGCGCGCCAGCCAAGGTCATCTTGCGAATAAAAGTCTCCTCTTCCTTGCGGCAAAGATAAATGAGTTAAGCAAAATTTTTGACATGAAAAGTTCAAGTGTGTGGCTGTATCAACGCCACAGATTGACGTCGAATTAATAAGCGATGACATCGAACGCGACAGCAAAGACTTAACAACAAAACCATACAATACGTATAATTTTTGAAAATTTCATTTTCCGATCTTCGACGCATTAGTGCGGCATCGATAAAATTGCGACGCGGCTTTCTGATTGTACGCCAAAAGTGCTTTAAAATATATTGAAAGCTGCGGCCTGAAGCAGGCGGCAGTTATATTCATAGATATTCCTTAATATTTTCGAAATTTCTATGTGCAATGCCAAAATATGCCAAAGTAGTGTTCAATTTGAAAAATTATATCCGCTCAGGGGTCTTGTGTGTTCGCCTCAATTAGATTTCGATTACAAAAAAAATAAATAAAAAAACAATTGCACTGGGGTAAACGTAATTGAAAATATATGATAATTCGAGGCTTTTGAGTAGGCGGCGTGTGCTTCTAGTTTTTTTTGGGGGACAACTATAAGCATGTCGATTTGGGCCAAACGACACACGAGGATATCAATAAAATTCAAAAATTCTTGGTCGGACATGACGCAAATTCATAAAATGATTAATTTTCGAATTACATTTTATATTGTTTTTCAAAAGTAAACATTGCCCGCAATTGTTGATATTGAAAAGAGAATTAGTACAAAATGATTGCAGGGATATTGTTTTATGTTGGTGGGCCAGTCATCGTATCTCTAAATGATGACGAACAGAACACAACAACCAACAAGTGGTCGGGGTGTATCGGATACTTCAATAAAAATAGCTTTTCCTTTGTTTTTCCTGTTAACTGACGAAAAATGCAAATTTTGGCAGATTTTCAAGCGAAAAATATCATAACGCAGAGGCTAATGCTGGAATCCGGATGTTATTGCGTCAAAATAAACAAAAATAATTTAAATGGATATACTTCAAGCCTCAAAATAAATATAGCGACAACAGAAGTTATATTAGCTTCATTCATCAAAATATTTGTTATCCCTCTGTGGCGACAAAAGAATATTTACGTTTTAGCTAGCGCCACTAGCTTTGCCATTTTGTAGTGCATAAGCGTTCCAGAAAACCAGATAATGCTAGACTGATGAATCTTAATTGAATTGGCGTTTGCATGATTCCACCAACGACAGACCGACTTAATAATCCACGAATTAAGCTGGCGAACTTTAGATAACCTCAAATCATTTTATCGTGCGATGGGTATTACATGGGTTCCTCACGCTCCTAACTAGCCACACAATAATGACTCTGGGGTTATTTTAGAGAGATATTATGTAGCTGAACAAGAGAAACAAAAACAAGAAAAAGAGAATAAAGGTGACCTGTAAACGCTGCGGGTTGACAAAAAGCAAATAACACCAATGTCGCCTCTTAAGTCAAGTTGGGAAAGAAAGGCGGGTATATAGTTTGGCCGCCCAAATTAAACTAAACACTCGCGTCTGCACTAATATCAGGTTGTGCGATTTTTGAATTTCTGTTTAATTTTAACCAAGTGTAGAAATTCAGTCGTCAATGTATAATAATTTCCATCTGTCCATCTCTCAGGCGACTTCTTAATGCCGTCACTAAAAAACATTTTTTCTGGCGTTGACGAAAAACAAGCACTCTGAGCCTCTTGGACATCATCCCGAGATCTGATATTTTTTCCATCAAGGAGCTTTTGCAGATTTCGGAACAAGTGAATATCTGAAGGTGCCAAATCTGGAGAAGGCGGATGCATCATTCTTTCCCAACCGAACTCCTCTAACTGTGTGCAAGTGGTTCTTGCTGTTTGAGAACGAGCGCTATTCTCATGGAATAGAACACCTCTTCGATTAACCACTTTAATCTGCACAGCTGTTGGCAGTAGACATCTACGGCGACAGTCTGGTTACGAGGCACAGCTGAAAATGCATTATTCCCCCAGCATCCTACTACGCAGGCAGTAACACCATGAGCGGGTTAAGCCCATCTCTGTGATATTGTGCTGGTCGGTCTTCTGCATTAAGCCATTGGCGCGACGTTTTTTTTTCATCTTTAGTAAAAATCCGGTTCAAAAACAGCTGTTGATTGCGACGCGACCGGGGCGCAGCGCGAGCTTCGACTTTTTGCTGAAGATTATCTTGCGATAGGTGGTGGGTATCACACTTTTCCAACTTTATGACTTTTCCTATATTTGTTTGGTGTCAATAGATGCCGATGGTAACAGTGCGATTTATTTCGAGGAAGGACTTCAGGAGTTCATCGTCTAGTTCTCCTCGCCTAGCCGAATAAGGTTCAGTCTTTACGTCAAAATTGCTATTTCTAAACTTTGCAAACCAACACCGACACTTGGACTCGCTGAAAACACCCTCTCCATACACATTTTGGATTTCTCTAATGGTTTCACTTACATTCTGGTTTTTCCGGAACAAAAACAATAAAATATGCCGAATATGCTCTTCCGATTAAAAATTCAGTTAATATTGCTTACAGTGAGGTTAACACAACGAAATTTACTCACTGAATGGGCAATATATCCCAAATACTAATTTCAATAACTTTATCAACATTAAATTGGTTTTCTGCATTTTATGGCAATTGAAAAATAAATCCCGAAAAAAATGCGCAGTCTTTACGAGTATGTTACAGCCAGATACAGCATCAACTGGAAAAAGAAGAATAGGTAATTGTAAATGGAAACCCGCGACAAGATCGACGTCGCAGTGGAAACATTAACTACTAAAAAATATTCAACAAAATTCGCAATGCACTAGATAGGAGGCGAGGAAACTGATTTATGTTTTGCAATATTCTAATCTTTTATCTGAATTAGGTGGATACAAAGTAAGCCAGAGGAAATCAAATAGCGCAGTATGCAGCGATAAGTCAGGTTAGAGAACGCGGACATTATTGAGAACTTTCTGCATCAATATCGAAGGCATAACAGAGAAGAAGCACAAGTCCTGATGGCATACGAAATTATGTATAAGAAATTCAGCTGTACAACTCTGAGTCTCTTGCTTGGAAGTCACTTTCCATGATGCGCCCTAAACTTAGCATGCTTTATAGATAAAGATAGGGACACTATATAATAATATCTTGAACCTAAACGAAAGCTCAGTGGGGATACTAAAAATACTACAACTGGTTCCAAAACTGTGCCACCGATTGGAGCAATTCAAGCCAATCATGTTTCAAAAGAAGAACCAGACACTGATACAGTTATTTAAAAGACTTCAGCTTTAACATTAAGTACGGATATGCCAAAACCTTGAAAAAAAGTGAAAGTAGTATTCATTCTCAAAGAAGATAAACCCAGCCACACTAGCATAAAAGACTGCAACTAATAAGCCTGACAGAATGTATTCAAAAAAAAACCAATGACTTGAAAAATTTGTTGATGCCCGCTTTTACAAAAAGTGCACAAAAAATCCTAGCCCCAGGAATGTTTACACAAAAGGAAAAAGTGCGGAAACGGTCCTGAATGAAGTTATTACCACGATTGAGAAGAGACTCTGCGATGAAGAGTATACATTGCATGCCATTGTCGCCATTGAAGTAGCCTCTAACAATGTTTACATTTTGATAATACATAGAAACCTAGAAAATGTTATGGTTAACTCGTAGCTGTACGGCAAAAAAATCAAGCTCTGTGGAGTGTAAATTAGCTCAGAACAAAAAGAACTTTCCTCTTCACACACAAATTTTAAAATGTATGCCTTCATCTTCAACCGAAGAATCAATCTCCCTTTACACCTGTAGCCTCAGATGCGGAAGGTGCGAGTTCAATCCCTAGATCACTCTATGGCGTATGCATCCTTGCGTACCTTAGTATGAAGGCAATCCTCTAGAAACCTTAAGTTAATAACAAAAATGTTGAGGATTGGATACATTGGCACATCTGACCATCAGACAGCAGATTATCATTTATCTATGATATTACTCTGAGGTCTCCACATGCAAGAATCTGCACTTAAAACTGCTTTAAGACTTAGTCAGCTCAACAGATTTTAGCTATATCTCAAGAGCCGGCCACGGCGTAAATTTATTGAATAAACTGCCAAGCTCTAATACAAACTACGTACTACCCCATAATGGCTTTGAAAAACCATTCTTCTGCAACTTTCCATGCAGAGGCGATCGCAGAAACTTATTGGAGATGGCAATGGAGCCGATGCTGTAGACTTCTCCGATCGACTAAATCTACAATTTGCAGTTTGAATTCCAAATCCATCTGTCTGCCTTTTAAGCAGAGATATTGGCTGTGACAGAACGCCGAACCTAGCGGCAATATCGGGAATATCCTATGTTCGCTCACTGACTTAGAGCCGGCGGATCAACGCATCATACCATCCCCCAGTAGTCTAAGATTGTAAAAGAAGAACCTTTTCACATATAAAACGTTTAGGCAATATGGGCGGAGTTCAAGCAAGACTTAGTTAGTAACTTAGTTAGTGTAACAAATAGAATGGATACGTATACAATAATTCATGCTTAATGCTAAGTTATTAATAGAAACGTTAACAATTCTAAAAATAAATAGAAAAAATTGTATAGATATTGGTAAAGAGTCCCAAAGAAAAGAGGTGTTGACAGATTAAGTGTTCTGGGTGACAGCATAAATTTAAGTTTATCAAAAAGATACGTGGGAAATTTGGTGTAGAAACACACAGCACCTTTTATACTCTGAAACTGTTGGATCGTGCAACCAAGAATACTATTTTGGTACTCCGAGACGTGGGTTCAACAAATCAGCCAAATCTAGCAAGATGCTCATGGAATATAGAGTGCAGCTATCAACACTAGTCAGATTAAAGACCAAAGTCTGAAAGTGCATGTAATGGAACTAAGCCTTCAAAAAAAGTGAAGACGAGGACCAACGAGTGGACACCCGTTCAATTTTTATGTCATTGAGACAGAGAACCTTAGAAAAATACTACTTCTATGACTTTATAGAATTGTCTGCTGCTTTATTTAATTATCTTTTCAAACTCTCTCCGAGTCCATACCCTCTATTACCATCATTCTCTATAGACCTAAGTGCGCTGAGGCGGCCAAGTTGGGGGTTGTGTTGTCGGGCTAACCGCATACAAATTAGATATAATTGCCATACGATATACTGTACTACCACAACGATATCCCTACCTTGGAGGGTGCTGGTAGAATATGCACCACAACACTATCCTCACTAACAAAGCAGCTTCAGCCAAAAGCGAAACATCGAACTTTACAAATTAAAAAGAGCTATTGGGCTCTAACCACATGAAATGTCCGATTTTCGCTTAGTCGGATATGACAAATTCTCGAGTGAACATCTGTGCCAGAACGTTAAATTTCCTTTCTTTATAAAATAAGGTGGTACGTGTGCTAGACGTGTGAAAATTTTAGAGTTCGTTACTACTACCATTATTTTATTTTAGGAATTATTTATCATGCTGTCGACAGTTCAAATTCGAACCCTCTTCCTTTACGAATTTAAAATGGGAAATAATGCATCATTGGCAATGAAAAACAGTAACGACGCATTTGAGGATGTAGCAGTAAACGAACGCACTATACAACGTTGGTTTGGAAAGTACCTTTCGAGAGATTCCAGCCTCGAAAATGAACCACGTGGGAAGCCGGAAGCATTAGTTGACGACGATGTTTTAAGAGAGCAACGGTGGATGCGGACACAGCGAAATCGGTGCGGGAGATTGCACAAAGCAGGAGTATCCCCAATGACAATAAGTCGGCACCTTTCTCTCATAGGAAAGGTAAAGAATCCTAAACAATCCACTTTTCATTTCTTCAACCAGGAGAAATGATAAACGCTATCAAATATTGTGAGGTTATCGGCATATTGCGTGCCAAATTGGCTGAAAAGCTACCTGCGTTGGTCAATAGGCACGGTCCGATCCTCTTCCATGACAATGCTAGACCCCACTTCATTTTGATTCATTTTGCCGGTAGAAGGTCTTCCGGAACCGAGCAGAGGTCATAAAAGCCTTTGAGGATTTCATTGCCTCAAAAAGTCAGCACTCCTATGAAAAAGGAATGTTTGACCTTGTATCACGTCGGAAGAATGTCATAGATGGCCAGCAGATCCTATTTTGATTGAATAAAAATGTACAACCCAATAGTTTCGCGGAAATGATGTTCGAGATTTATACAAGTAAATAAAAAGAACATGCGAGGGTTAAATACATACTTACATCAAAATATTGTACCAAATTAACAAGCCAACATCAACAATATTTCAAAAGTTTATAAAATTTAGAAAAGATTAGTAAACAGAACCAGCAAAATATTGATTTAGTTTAGAACATGAAACAAGGGCACCAACAAAGTAAATGCTTTCGATAAGAACAGTGACGTAGACAATAAAATAAGCTCTGAATAAAATCATGTGTGGCATCACTTTTGAAAATCGCTCTGCAAATGCATCTGATCAGAAAGGTCCTAATTTTATCGATTTTTAAGACTATAAATGTGAACGAATGAACACCAATGCTTCGATCCGGAGAATTTTCGCATCCAAACCTGAAAAATCTCCTGATACTCAACTTCAGCTAATTTGGAGTACGCAGCAGAATTTAGCTATGATAACATTAAGAAAGAGTGATTGATATCGAGCTTGCTCGACTAAAAACGCCGTAAGTGAAGTAAATCTAGCGACCGCCTAAACCGAAATACACAATACATGAGAAGTATGCCTTAGAGCTGAATATACTCGTAGCATCCTTAATCGAGACTACTAATTTTTGCTATTTTCTATAAAATCAAAAGGTGTTCTGAACTACTGTTGTAATAAGAGTAAAAAGATCAACGTCAAGATCCAAATATGAAGTAAATTTCAAATTGAACTTTGGAAAGGAAAAAACTAGTGGTTGACTGCTTATATGATGTAAGATTCACTTATTCGATGCTCTGTTTTTAACTTTTCAACGAAGTTGACCAAAGAAAGCAAGGTTTCACGAAAAAGTGTATAGACAGCTGAAGCTGTATGCAGAAAGGCACACATACTCGTACATGAAAGGCAAACCTCCACCTACGAATTAAAGTAGCTGCAGCAAATGTCTAATTGACACCCAAATTCATTCAGAACTGTTGAAGAACAACAGGTTGTCATTGTTCTATTCTTTTGTTTCTTAAAATCCATTTGAATTTTCACGCCATTTGTGTAAACAAATCTCAAATAATGTCAAATATTTTCCATTTATCTTATTCATACATCTGTATCTGTTTGTACTGCTGGTGCACTTTTGTAAGCAATTAAATTGATCTCATAGTACAAGGAAATTACATTGCCCTCCATCTTACATCAACAGAAACATCATCATCAACTTTGTCTACACCATTTCATAAAATAGCACAACACAGCAACAACAACATTTACTAACTAGCCCATCATCTTTGCGAGCTGGCAAATTAATGTTTGTTGGCACCACACATGTCAGAGCTGCCAGGCTCAATGTTTTACCAGTGCTATTCTGCTCCGTATGGCATTTTTATTATAACCGTTGGATCTGTGCCAAATAGATGCATACGCGACCTCAGCGTCCCTTCCTTTTTCTTTGTTTATTTTTTTTTTTTTAATGAAATATGCATCATTGAGCGTATCAAGATCAAGATCATGAGATGGTGTGTCTTTTCTATGATGGATGCAGCACCAAATGCTGCACATCATCTTGTCTTGGATCACTGTTGTTTTAGTTATTTGCTGTGCAAATGGAGATTTCATGCATGAACACCTCATTAATAAGGTAATTTGCAAAATCGCATATCTGAGATACAAGTACGTGTGTCCTAGAGAAATGTTGTTTTTTCTTGTTTTTGTTTTTGTGTGTTTTGTAAGATGTCACAGTCACAGACCTTGGAATAGCGGAAGGTCAATAAATTCGTTGCTGCCTTGACATTTTATTAACCCCTACGTACTCATATGTTAATAATGAAAAAGAAAAGAAAGCAAAGGAAGGCCAATAAATTGGATGAACACATTTGGTATGGATTACAGGCGAAACTTGAAACTTTCATGCACAACTGTACTTCCGAGGAACCACAAAAATTCATTGTAAGCATAATACTTTTATGGCTTCCTTCCATTGTGGGGACAGTTTTTATTATTATTTTTTTTTTTTTTTGAATTGGTTTTGGCAATGGATTGCAATTTTCTTTAAACAGATTCCTGTACTCAATGTCATCATGTAACTCACCTCTTCAGGAACTTTTTCACATTCTCCATTGGTGGCAGTAGTTGCAGCAGTGGCTGCACTGGCAGCAGAAGTTCCCTCCTCCTTTTTAGATGGCTTTTGTTTGTCCTTCTTGCCGAATGAAATGCTTCGGAATGACCATTTCTTTTTGACTTTCTCTTTCTTTGATTTTTTACTGCTTTCACCACTTTCAGAGGCAGCAGTTGTATCGGCGGCAGCGGAAGCACCAGTAGCAGCATCGGCAGCAGCACCATCAGATTTGTTTTCATTTAGATTCAGATTTTCAGCGGCAGCACCCTCGGCGGCTGGTGAAGTGGCAGCAGCACCAGAATCACCACTTGCTCCGGCTTCTGTGGTTGGAGATTCGGGTGTAGCGGCGGTCGTACCAGCAGTTTTCTGTTCTTTTTCGGTGGATAAATCTTTTTCATTTTCAGTTCCTTCAGTATCTGCTGTGGTCTTCTCCTGTAATCAATATTAAAAGGTTGTAATTAGTTTCAAATTGCGAAAGTGTTACCTCTTAAGACTAAGACTAATGACAAAGACTAACTTTAATTGCATTTTGTGGAAACGGAAACGATGGTTTAATAGGAATGAACACCTGCTGGGAATGGCTAAGTTAAATTACATCGACAATGGATAAGGCAAGTCGGTTTTGAGTCATGAACAAAACATGCCATCCAGTTGTGGGATATGTTTTCAACGATTAGATGTGGAAACATCAACAAGATTAATGAAGTGCATGCAATTGAATGGCCTCAGAGCTCATCACTTAGGCGTGCTGGCATTTAAAACCACCGATGCATCGTGGATTAAATGTCATTTAAATCTGCATAGTAAGCATATAAATAGTTTTGGCATAGGGATAATAAGCACAGATACAAGATTGAAACCTGAACCAGCATTTTTTTTTTTTTTGGCCAGGAGAGAGGTTGAGCTAGCAAAAGTTTAACGTGTCCCAACCGTGAATAAAACAAAGAAGGTTTTCCTTCGTGACAGAAAGGTAAAAGGTGGATATAACTTCACAGGTGTTTGACGAACACACTTTTTACAAACAATTCATTACTAATCCAAGTGAAAGACACACAGATTGTGCAAGAATACTATCTTATGATAGCTACTGTCTCAATAAAACTTCAACATCTGGGTAAGAATACCTTAAAGGGTTCTTAGAAGTAAAACACAAATACTACAATGTTTTTCCAAGGTCCACTTGTAGGAATATATCCCTAACAAAACGGCGTCTTGCACAAAAGTAGCAGAGAAAAAAAAACCCTATCAACTAGTTGACTGCCCCTTGAAGCTTTATTTGGCTATTTTCCAAATTATCAATATCTTACTCCATTCAATCTCCTCCAAATTGTGTCTTCTCAATCCCGTTTTTAATAATTCATGTAATCTCGGATCTTAAAGACCTCCGGCTAAACATCAGTTAACGCTCAACGCTTGCTTCTTCCTATTCAATGAAAGTGAAATACAATGCGTACAAATTCCAGTAGACGCATTCTTGACGAATGATAAGTTATGTTGATCAGATAAAAACTACAATTAGTATTCACTGAATGCATGTTTAGAGAAACGTGGTGGCATTCCATATCAAAAAACCTTCAAAACATGAAATATAGTATTCCATGCACAAGTTATGCTAGAAACTACATCAGAATTTAATAAGACGCAAAAACGAGTTCTATATGAATCACGGATACAAGTGTGACTCATTCTGAATTGTGTGAATTGTAAGATTTTGCCGAAATTGTTTTTTCCACCGAATGGAACTGAGCAGTTACGCACATTATACTCATTGAGTTTTTAAGTCCAAGAATTTTAATTCCAACTATCGATGAGTCAACTAAACTGAATACGAGTAGAATGAACGGAAGAAACACCTAACATTTGCTTTGCCAAAGAAAGCTAGATCCAGATCGACGAATGTCAACCAGTCAAAAAAAGGAAGAATTCAGATTGTAACAAGTTAGGAGAATTGCTATGATTTTTGATTCATTAACGAAACTTTATTTTTTTTTTTTTCTAAACAAGGTGTATGGCTTGCTCATTGAGGAAACTGTCGAACGAAGAACGAATCATCCGATAAAAGTGCAGGTTTATGGCTGTTTTTGTCCAGCGTCATTTGGGGGATTAGTGCCCTTCACAGGGATCTCGATACTCAAGGAATACTTCAACCGTACAAAAAAGGGTCGTTGCCGTCGGCTGAAAAGCTGATCAGTCGTGAAAACTAGGATTGGCTACTACAAGAGACTGAAAACATCGTAGTCGTTTCTGTCAGGGCTTTAAAAGGGAAAATAACGTCAATATGTTGGGTCGATCATCTCAGCCTCCAGATGAAAATCCGATTGAAATTGTCTGAGAACTTTTGAAGCACAAAAGCAAATTAAGGGATGTAAGGATAAGAAAACAAACACCTTAAACTGCCTGCTTTATATACATATATCACGAATAACAATCATAGTATTGGGTTCCAAGTCGGCAATAGTTGCTGGTTTATCCGTCTTCAGGTGCCGCCAAGGAAGATATTCAAAAGGTGTCAAATCGCATTATCTCGAAGGCCAACTGACAGATCAATTTTTGCGAAATCACATTCGCGTCAAATTGCGGTGGGGTGAGTCGACTTTTAACAGATCTAGAGCTGAATCAACAAACAAACGACATGTTCTTTGGGTCTGTAGTTCTAATTCATCCACAAGTATGCCAAGGTCTTCCTGCAAAACTGTTCACATAGTGCACGACCAGATGCCTAGTTGTTGTTCCTGCGCACCGTACAAGGTCCAACTGGATGGTCTGAAAAGTATCCGACCTCAACATGAAGATAGAGGCACTCGTCAATAACAGCCACGGGTGACCGTGGCTCAAGTGTTAGTATATTGGCTTCCCAATCGAACGGTTCGGGTTTCAATACCAGCTGTGCCCGAAAAGATTTTTTTTTTCCAGGCAACTAAAATCTCGTGAAATGAATGGTTGCCTAAATACAACATCAAGTCAATTTGCACTAATACTGAGCCTAAATATCCAACATCCAATTTTCCAAAAAAAAACAAAAACAAAAACCTTAACACGTGCTCCGGCATTACCCTCTCGAGTGTTAAGTTCTTAAAAAAAAAATAAAAAAGGTGTTTGAGCGCATGCTCACTAAATTTTCAGCCATTTCGGACGCGCAGTTGTTTAACAATCGTTTAAGTGTGTCGATGTGAGTGTTTTTGTAATGAAAAAAGACGAGTGTCGTGCTCAGTAAATATTTGTTTTTGAAAGGCAATATGTACACGCAAATTAAAGGGGACCCTGCACCATCGTTTACCACCGCAAAATTCTACGCAATTTAATTTAAACGTAGCCGGGGCGGCCAAAAACTGCAACCACTGATGCGATAGCATCGCTCAAATTCTCTAAATGATCCAAATTAACCGTCGGATTGAGGGTAAAGAGATAGCACAGGCTATAAACATTTCCAAAGAACGAGTTTGTCACATATTAAATGAAGATTTAGGTATGAGAAAGCCGACCGCTCATTGGGCGACGCTCTGTAGGCACAATAAATCAGAGTTTTGACATTAACTTATGTAGATGGACACACCATTATACTCCGAAAACAGAAACACAGTCGAAACAATAGACTGCGAAGGAGAAATTGACTCCAAAAAAGGTTGTTCCTTCGGCTGGGAAAGTGATGGCGACTGTTTTCTGGGATAGCCATGGAGTCATGAAAAAGGAAAAACTATTACAGGAGCATAGTACGCATCATTACTAGATAAGCTGAAGGGAATCGGCCATGTTTGCAAAAATAATTTTTTTGTTTCACCAAAACTATGCGGCGTCTCATACCTCAGTGTTTACCATGGCGAAAATCTATAATTTACGGGGCTTGAACTGTTTGAGCATCGTTCTTACTCACCATATTTAGCTCCAAACTACTTTTTTTTGTTCCCTAGGCTAAAAGTTCAAAACGTAGGAAAAAGATTTTCATCTAATGAGAAGGTATCAACTTAGTAAACCACTATTTTGCAGAGAAAGATGCCAAGTACAACTTGGACGTGTTGAAGAGATGGAAGCATCGCAGAGAAGAGTGTGTTGACTTATAAAGACTAAATAAATTAAAAAAAAAAAATGTCTTCTTTCTTTGTTAGGTCGGAAACTTTTCAGACACCTCTTGTAAGCGTAGTATTTTAATTTATCGATTATTCCTATCACGCCTAATGGCGTGTTGATTTGCTGAGGCGTTTGACAGCTATCCCTATTTACTCCTAAAGCATAAAATAAAACTCTTTACAACATTCTGCTTAATATCGGGTGCACTCTTTCCATCATTAAACTGAAAAACTCAACAGTAACACAAATTAATTTTCGTTTTCTAAAGATTCATGGTGTACTAAAAAAAAAAAAAAAAAAACCCACTAGGAACTCCTAACCCACCGTAGCCCGCTGATTTTATAGCAAATCAGTGTGGTTATACTCGTAACTTCTTGTAGTCTTTTACTCAAACAGAAGCATGGTTTTGAAATTTATAATCCTCTTAAATCGTAGTAGGTTACGAGTTTTGTAGAATCAATTTCTACCGAAAATATTAAAACGACTTTTTCAACTTTTCCCCGGAATGGCGCTCATTCAATTTCCTACTCCTTGAGCTATATTATGTATCCTCATCGTTTTTGTCGATGCCATTGTTTTATGGCGAATAAAAGCCAAAGTATCTGCTGCACTTAAATAAGCGCTACTGTTTATAGCTTTAGATGTACGAGTACGAGTACTTCATGGCTTCCACATTCTGTTCCTTTCTGTTCATATCGTATGTGAGTGTGTACGTGTGTTTTGTTCTCTGTGTACAGATATTTATAGAACACCATCCCAACGAGTGGAATAAACTTTAAACAATGCCCTAGTGTTGACTAAATCATGAGGAGAAGAGTGTCCGCTTTTAAACAAAAGGAACAGCCGAACAATGCTATCATAAATTAGGTTCCCTTCTTAGTTTCTTCTGTTTTTGCAATTTCTCTTCTTGTTTTTTTCAGTTTTCCTTCTTTTTTTTTTCATTAAATGAATAAACTTAAAGAATGCAATGAAATGAATGAAAACTGATAGCCAAAGTTTGATTAATTAGCTCAAGTCGTACTCAATTATAAGAGAGGATATCAAATCAAATTGTCCTGAGTGTGAAAAATTCTCCAATTTACGAGTATAAGATACGAAGAAGCCCAGAAGCACAATTGCTTCACTTTGAGTATAAAGTACCACCGATAAAAAGAGCAGTGAAGAGAAATCATTTAATCACAATAAATGCGCGTATTGTTGTCCTCGATTAAAATTAATCAACCAACCGCAGTCCAGCGATGGTTTTTCTTTTTTTTTTTTTTTCTTTTTTTTACAATCAAGCAGTACGACAACCACAAGATTCTCTACACTTCAAGTTCCCAATCTCTTTGGGAAATAAGAAATCAAGAGGGAAGAAGAAAGACAGATAAAAATGGAACGATCACAGATCATACCCGATGGACGGACTACCATCTCATAATTGAGAAGGAATGCATTCTTGAAATTGACCAAGAGTCACTTATATACTCGTATGTTCTCGATCGTCTTCTCTCCATCTGAATACGCAGAAAGGGAGCAGATACTTTTATTCAGTCAATGTTATTAATATTTAAGTACATAATCGACTGATGAAATTTATTTCTTAGTAAAGATACAGATACTTAATTTTTTTTATTAAATTGATTAACAATGGAAAAGTTGTTGGATTCATAAGAATTACAGATTCGTCTCAAGGGTGTGATGCCGATTAACGAATTCATACAGAACAGAAATGTCCCTGGGAGTTATCTTTTGATTGTGTATTGTGCGTAAAGTGGAATTTGCATAATGCACGAGTAAGATTTAACTTGGACAAGTCTCGATTTGAAGAGAGTATTCTTTGTAATAAGAACCTTGAGACTGAGGTACTTTCGTTCTGTTGCTTGGGATACAAAGAACTTTTGATACTAACGAAAACGGATGAGGCCCTTTTTGGTGACCTAATCGACTGCCGCCTTTCAGAAGTGTAGTAAAAGTTCCTCGATAAGAAGGCATGGTAGCGCATAACTTTACGGACCTACTGTCATACTCAGAGGACACGTCTACTAACATTTCCAGTGTTAAATCAAAGTTATTGCGAAAGAGTGATAGGTAAGCATTCACTTTCTCGAAGAGATTTACTGACATTGTATAACAAATTCCACGCCCTAAGTTTGAGATTAATAACCGCTTCTATGCCAACAGTATCCTCATCACACCAGCATTAAATATCTGCAGCCTAGACCGGAGACCCACAAAATAAGGTCTTCAGAGGAATGGTCATCACTCTTATATCAAGCATTGCAGGAAGTGGTGTCGCTTTTGCCTTGGACATTGAGATGCTTTCGAGAAACTTAAGGACCCCAAAGAATGATTGCGTAGTAAGTTCATCGACAATCTAATTCTCACAAACACCTTCTTTACCTGGAGCTCAGATGAAACTTCAAACCGACTGCATTTAAAGAATCTCTCATTTCGTTTATGTCTATGCTTGGCAGGTAGACGCTTGTTTTTCATCCTTCACTTTTCATCCTTAGATTAGATTCTGTTCAAAGACAATTGTGAAGCAAAGTCGACTTTATATTTTATATCCAAGTTGGAATTTTGGCCATGTTCATAAATATAAACGAAACTCAAAGCACTCAAAACTCCAGTTCACTTTATGATAAAGAACAGTAGAAAATGGCTCTGAAGGGACAACCAATTACATGCATATCAAGGAGAGACCGATTATTTACAGCGTCTTATTCCAGTTATTTAGATTCCCCCTTCTCATGAATACAATAGAAATCTTGACTGAAAGAATATTTTTGGTACTCCAGCTGCCTACACTTAAGACTACACAGTCGCCAAGCATTATTCGACAGACGACACACGGCACATATCTATTGTACATGTGTATGCCCGAACGTAAATGTTAAAACTGTAGAGTGTCTAGTGGAAATTCGATGCCATACATTGTACGGCAGCTGTGGACGCCGTTCTGGAAACCACAACGATAGAAACACAAACGATTGATTGACTTTACAGTAGTTCGTAATACGGTGAGAGGGACAAGTGGCATTGGTTTTCCAAGACTACGAACGACTACGAACCCTAAAAGCAAATTTGTCTAGAAACACGCACTCGATCGATCCTAATGGCAACCGTCGTCTATACAAATTTCTATGTAACAATCAAATCCTGGACCTAGTTGTCTAACGAAGAAGCTGTACACCACAAAAAACAAGAATGTTTTAGAAAATTGTTTGTCAAAACTTATGGAAAGTGCCGGGGCGGATGATTGTTTCCTACAAGAAGATATTAGAAAAAGTAAAAAGCATGTACAAACACGAGCGCTGCAGTGTAAAAGTAAGAGAAAACACAGAACCAGGAGAAAATTCAGAAAGAATAAGACCTCTGCAGTATTGCATTCTGCGAATACCAAAAAAGCCCGCGATGTTCTTTAAGAAAGCTAACCAAGTGGCGAGTGGCTTCAAGCTCGAAAAAGAAACCTTATCATCGAAGTACAGAGAACAGTGGATGTATTTATGCAGCTGCGGAATCGACGTAATATATGTATAAAGTAATAGGGCTAAAAGAAAACCCAAATCATGTCAAGTCGCTCGCAAAATAAGACACTAACTCCGCTACTAAAAGCCGGCCATCAAAACCACTAGCTCTGAGCTCCTATGGGTTGTTCGTAATGATTTTTAAACAAGAGCATGATATTTTCGCTGACTTAATGCACCCCAAAAAAAGGAAATGTTGAAAAGAATCTAGTAATGCAGCGTTATTAACTTCCTTATGGTAAAAATTCAAAAAAATTCTTTAGAAAATGTCCAAAAACTTCTGCTGAAAGATAACCGAATAAAGATCAAGATGTTAGCACAGATGACCACCTATCAGTCATTACTATACACACTATCCACCAGGATATAAAGGTGAAGACCCTTTCATAAGTAGGTCAGATGGGTGCCGCAAGTATTGACAGCTAAAAACAAGTTCAACAAGGAAACTCGTTTGAAACTCTGTGGTGAAAATTCGTCGACATTTTCGACTAAATTGGAACTAGGTTCTTCACAATGATCCTGCAAGCAAACGGGAGTTCATGCAATGGCACATGAAGGTTGTAGGGCTCCAAATATATTTAAACTCACGTCATCGGGTGAACAATTCAAGCCCATTGTATTTTATGTCTCAAAAGGAATTTCTGCACAACTTGAGGAAAACTTTTAAAATAATGACAAAAGGCGAGGGAAACTGATCTTGTTGCTTCTTTACGGCAGCGCTTCAGTTCACACGACGCATTATTACGACGCAAATTAACGACACGCCCTATAGTGCGACCCTTGCGACAAGTAACTATAGTATGTGATAGTATAGTATAACCTATTTCCTAATTTAAGAAACACCTTCGTGGAAACCCCGAGCTGACTCAATGCAATTTGCTGTCGAGGAACAAGTCTTCGGAACTTATTTAAGCAAAAACGAAAGAAAAACTTCGATCTCCGTATCATAGGACAAAACATCAAATGCTGCGCTATAAGTTTGTAGGAAAGGAGTATCTCTACTAAACTTTTTCATTCAAACATTTTTTTTTCGGAAATTTGGTTTTTTTACATGAAAGGAGCAACTGGAAAAAAGTTATATTCACAAGCTCTTTGAGCTGTATTAAAATATAGTTATAATCAATAAGCCAATCACTGCTATGGAGGAAACGGTTTCCGAACGAGAAACTCAACGGAAGAAAATATATTAAACTCGTGCAAATCACACGGTTTAAGGCGGGTGTTGATTACATACCGCATGGGTGAACACCAAACTCAGATAGATATGCTGCAAGTGATTTTGGAAAAACAAGAAGAAAGCCACCACCAGCTTATGACAGAATTGTTTGTAAAAAAAAAATAGAGAAAAACTAAAGAAAACCGTCATCAGTCGAGAAAATAAATTGGCAACAACGCAAACAATGTAAGGATCATTTCTTGATGCTTAATTTACGAGAATGGCTCCTACATGTTATAAACCAAAAGCAAAAGTTAGCTGGAAAAACTTTGATGAAAACTGTACGAGAAGTGCAAAAACTCTGCTCGGATTTTAAAAGGCAGGGTCCACATAAATAAAGCAACTTGCTAGTGGAACGATGAGCCGAAAATGGCAATAAGGATCAAACGCAAAGGCTTTCAAGCCTCAAATAATTACAGTGGAAATAGCTAACACGATAAAATCAAATGAACACGGTACCTAGAATACGTACGACAGCAGATGAATTGTATCGGTAACAAGAGGTATCCTGACAACTTAAAAACACAACCGACAAAAATTTCCATGAAGTCCCATTCCCTCAGCTGCCGCAAAGTTTGGGTGATTATCAGAGACCTTGGATTTAAATGGTGGCTTGCGACTTTATTCAATAAAATGATGTGAAGTGATCCGATGCCTAACCAGTGGCTTCTAATGTCGCATCTATGAAAATATAGGGGAGAGATCTAGACTGTGGACAACGCAATATTATTTAACTCCATGCCAGTCAATACGGCTTTGTATGGGGTAGCCGGACAAGTGCGAAGAGTCAGCATATCGGGTTTACCAATTAGAAAAAAAATAGTTCGATAGAAAGGGTATAAGATCTGAATAGTACACGATATGTACGCTGACCTTGAAACGAAAATTAAATTCACAGCGTTAATTCGAAGTTAAAGTTGGAGTACACCAAGGCAAGGCAGTGTACAAAGTCCGTTTCTTTTTTATGTCGTGCAACATTTCTTGCATTAAAAAATCTCATCAACAAGTCCGGGCTAAATGCTCTTCTTTTCCTCGAAGATAGCACTATATAAGCAATGACGTGACAGTTCTTCGTACAACTTTTAAAAATCTACGAATCAAGCATACTAAGACCATGTATTTTCACTATCGTTTTTTCGAACTGCCGAAGTGCGAACAATGAAGTACTTCGGTTCATTCGTAAACCCCCAAAGAAATTGTGATGAAGATGTTCCAAGTAGAGTAGCGTAAATTGACTGAAATTGTGCAAAAACTACGCGAAAAATAACCTCTTAAGCTTAAAGGTTTGTTATAGACGACAGTCGTTCGTCCAGCTATAACATACGCATCAACGATGAAAAGGAAAGTAATATGAATGTTAGTGGGTCTAATGTTGAACCCACTTCAGGCACAGGAAATCCGTTGGTTTTCCGTAATAAATGAAAAAAAATTCAATTAACTCTTAGAGTAGACTGTAGAATCTTTAGAAGGTCCGGAAATTTAGCCAACGCTAGAAGTGATGCAAAACAGACTCCTTCAGTTATAAGCAGGAAATGGAGAGAAATCTGGGGTATAATCAAAACCGCAATAACGCCAAATTTACTTGAAAGTTATAGCGAATTTGATCAAGGATACAGTAAAAAAAAAAAAGTTTTGAACGCACCGCTTAAAAGACGAAGCAACAGGGACTTGCTTCGTCTTAACTACTCGTATTTGCAGTATTCTTTTATTAACAACCATGACTGAAAAAACTAATTAGACTCTATTCGTAAGGCAGAAAATCTCAAAACTTTTATCAGTTTGCAAAACAAAATCATTTGATGGCAAGACGGCTCTTCTCCAGAAAAATAACAACAAAATTTCGCATAAGAAATACCACCCGGAAAGCTCTATAACAATGCTAACTACTGTGGCACGATTATGTACGGGTGCTTGGTTATTTCCATTAAACGCAACAATTTTCAAATGGTGCTGCTTTGTTTTTGCTTTTGTCCCTCAGCGTTCATTACTTGATTGCATACCAATTTTCAATTCTCAAAGTTTTTTCTTAGTCTCAGAGTAAACGTAGACGAAGTACATCAAACTCAAAGGCAATGGGAGTAAACGCAAACAGGAAAAGGGTGTGCTACTGTTCGCTGTCGCCTACGCAGACTGCCAACTATCAACTACCAAGTACCGACTACCAACAAACTCCACTCCTAACTAATTAATTAATATTTTTGCATTGCCATTCCTTTTAATTGAGTCTGATTAAGAGGAAAAATAATGAAATTTCCCTAAACAATGGCATACAGATGCAGAAGATAAATAGTGTACGACCATCGGTAACTTTTATACTTACAGTCGCTTCAGTCTCCGAATGATTTGTATCTCCATTAACTTGTGGCTTTAATTGATCGGCATCTTCGATTTTCTCCAGCTTTCCGGTGCCCTCCTCGGCGATGCCATCTTTTTTCGGTTCTGTGGTTATATCAACAGATCGTTTACTTTGTGTTTTACCCATCTTTTATTCCTTTTTACTTCCTTTCTGATTCTTGTGTTTTTTTTTTTTTTATAAAATTTATCTTCTTGAGTAATTAGGCAAAGGGCTGCTTTCTTCTTGTCGTTAGCGTTTGCTTATTCCGTCTGAAAATGTAAATCAAGAAAAATTCTATTAAAAAAAAACTAAATCAAATTCTATGTATATACGTATGAATATTTTGAGTGATGATTAATTGTATGTAATGATATAAAAGAAAAAGTGAATATCCCTAATCAAAAGGAGTGGTGAAGGAGTAACCAGGACTCAGAGAAAATTCGTAATTTCATTACGCCCCAAACGCACGGAAATTACCATGTTTGAATAAATTTTCTGAATTACTAAGCACAGGGAATCACGTGCCAAGAAAATGAGGAGTAACACCAGGAGGAATTCTTAGATTTTTTAATTAATGATTTGTTGATGAAGTGCGATGTGGAAAACTAGCAACACCTGGCTGAACACTCGGTTAATTTCATTGTTTAACAATGAATGGCAAATTTAATAACACGAAACGATTAAATTTTTGAAATATTGTGAAAAAACACGGGACCATTGGAAATGGAAAAGATAAACTTTTCTGTGACGTAAATATTCTGAGTTGGTGAGAGTTTTCCCATCGAAACATAGTCTGTCAATATGAAAACTGCTCCCAATGATCTGGGTTATTAACAGACTTCTGTTATGCTGGTTTTGAAATATTAGAGAAGAAACCCGCTTTTAAAATGAAATGATCTAAACTTTTTTTAATTTTGAATTTCCGGGTAAGAAATTCCACAGGTGACTACTTTTGGGCCCTTATGATTAATATTTAAGATTTTGTTGATTTCGAATCATTTCCGATGCAAAAATATTTGCTAAATAATCCAGTTTCTCCTATTATTAACCATTGAAATATGTAACGGATTTACATAATTATCTACGTATTCACACACGTATCTCGCTGGCTAAATTTGCAGACGTTAGAACCATCCTGTAGGATGTTGCTCACATTCTTGCATTTGAGTGGTCCAAATATTTTTTTGTCAGGAATAGCCGGTGCTAACTTTGGGGTTCATCCAAGGCTACTTAGAAATCGTTTCGCATAGACAGTAATCTATCTGGGTTTAGTGTCCGCCGCCGATGTAGCAATCATGCAATCAATTGGCGCTCTTTTTTTCTTTTTTCTTGATCAAAGAAAAAGCGAATTTAGTATAATTAGTCCGTGCAATTTGCATCAGTTTAGTATATATTCTGCCTTCTCATTCCGAAACTGTTTTGCCTTCACCCTCCATAGGAGTTCGATTCCCCGTCGTGTCTGTTTAAACCAGCACCTTTGGAGAACATTTCCTCTTTTGATATTCTATTCGAAAGCATATCAAAGACGCGCCAAAACATTTCTGATTTGATAATAAGAAGTTTCATTTAGATTTATCAAAACCGAATTTTGTTATGAAATACTCGTATGAATTGGTTTATACTCGTATTTTAATCGATAGAAGAAGGGTTGTCATTAGTAAGGAAAAACAATATCGCCTCCAGGACCTTTTTTTTTTTTTTTTTTTTTTTTTTTTTTTTTTTTTTAAATCGTTCATCACATTTTCACTGCAGTAATGTTAGCTTTGAGGACTTCTATTGACTCGAGGGAGTTAAATCCCGCGATATCGGCGGCTAAATTTAATCACCATTTCGAAATGACTCGGCCCAGGAACATATGCCGCGTAGCGACGGCTTGTTGGAAAAAAAAACCTTCACCATTATCCACATCTTCCAGTTTCAGCCATTAAAAGTCAATGATTATAATTCGATAGCATAATAACAGCCACAGCTGTTCAATTTTCGAAGAAATAATGTCTAATGATAACAGATGCCCAATAACGCACCAAACCGTGACATATTGTGTATAGAGAGCTTCTCGACAATCATTTTTGGGTAAGCCGCAAGTGCAACCATTCTTATTAGTACCAAAGAAAATGGAAATGTGCCTGCCTTCATCACTCAAAATGATTTTTTTTTTTTTTGTTAAATTCTTAATCGAATGTATGTATGGTAAGGTCCACAAACCATCAAGTTATTGCGCCAATTGAACCTTATAGTGTTTACGACCCAGGAATCGCGGAACCTGGGTTTTCGCCACACTTCGAGCTACAATCCCAATAGCTGAAATTTTTGAACCAATTTAACAATTTGCTGGACGAGAAAAGTGCTGCACGTCGACGCAGAAAATTTTTAGTAACTTTTCGAACTGTCTCAGCGAAATTTCCATTATTTTTGTAGAGATTTCAGCAATTTCAATGCGTTGCTGAAGCGTACACGATACGTACATAATACGTACACGTATCTCTCCATTTTTATTAATACCGTATTTTTGTCTTGTTATCTGTTAGATGGCAGCGGTTAACAAAAACATTTTATTGTACTACGTTATTTGAGTATAAAAAGCTTCACAGGAGACTACTTTGGGACCAAATCAACATTTTGTTGATTTCAATGTTGGTGCCAAGCCAGTACCTTAAATATTAAATATCACATCTCGTGGCGATAGAACCCACATACAATACAGCGCAAATTGAGAAATAATAACCACCTTTATGTGGACCCGGAATTTTACTGCACATTGGGTGAGTGGAAAGCAGATTTGCCTGTATTAAAGTCGATTTCTGGGAAGACAAAGGAAGAACACCCTTCCGGATTAAACTACTGAGACCTAAGCATTACCGCGTTAATTGAATGAATTCGTATTAATTTTAAGAGTGCATGAAGGGCTATCTATTGAAATTTATTTCTAACCACATACATATTATGGCCGGCAATTCCTGATTCTTGGTTGGGAAACTGATTCAAATAGTAGGTGGTGAGCCTGTTTTTCAAATTTTCAAGGGTTAGCAGATTTCCAGAAAAACAAAGTTTCTAAATGCCTGCAGAGCTCTCAAAAAGAAAAAAGCTTTAAAAATACTATAGACAGCGGTCTTCACAAATATTTTTGTGTCGCTCTAATTAAATTGGACGAGGTATCAAAAAAAAACAAGATTTTCTGAAACATCACCCGGCGATGATTAAACCCAAAGATGGTATCTTCCCATTTAAGGTCAACACCCGGACAGTTCTTTTATCCTTAACACAAACATATAAATTAAAAACTTAAAAACTAAACTTAAAACTAACATCAATATGACTTACAAGTAACAAATACGGGAAAGGCAAGGAGGAAATTTCGAAGACTGGTTTTGCTGATGTTGATGTCGAGCCCATTAATCATGTTGTTCGCGGTTCGCAACATTCTGGTCAAACGTTCGTTACAACTCTAATCGATTGATGTGGAAGAGGGGCATAGACCTAAGGTTGTGTGGATTGGTATTGATGGATATCATTTGGAGCAGGGTAGGGTAGTCAACACAAACAGGGAGTAATTGATGGACAAAGAGTACATATCAGCGACCTCTCGACGTTTTTTGAGAGGCTGAAGATTTATTACCTATTTATTACGATCATTACACAGAGGCAAGTTATGGATATCTGTCCAAGATAGACGCCGTAATGTAAATGGAATGAGTATCTGTTGAATAGCTTCAATTGGACTAGGGTGGCTTTCACGGCTAGCATATTCTAGTATGAGCCTAGCGAATGTAAGGTAAAGGGGTTTAGGGACGTAAGGGTTAGAATCCCAGCGAAGAATTAGCTTTGTTAATAATATTATCAATAGGTATAACACATAGTGGCACAGGTTTACGTGAATAGGTTATAGTTTGACATTTGCTAGCATTAAGCCCGAAAAAAAATTTTCCAACACCACGTTAAAAAGGTATCCCAATCATCTTGTAATGCTTGAGAGTCAAAGGATATTGAGATGTGCTTATACAATACGAGATAGCGTACTCGTCAATAAAAGTCAATAGTGAATGCTAGTTGTGCATCTTTTGACAGTTACTTACCGAAGTTTCAGTCATTTTGGACGCGCAGTTTTTAGTTGACAGTCGTTTGAGTGTTTTTTGAGAAAATTGAGTATCGAGCTGTTATTAAATTCTTGTTCTTGAAACGCAATAACGCCTACGCAAATCAAAAATGAGTTGGACTCTGTGTATGGGGACTCTGCACCATAATTTACCACAGTGAAATTTTGGGCAGCTGAATTTAAACGTGGAGCTTGGGAGATGATGATCGTTCGGGACGTCCAAAAACTGCAACCACTGACGAAAACATTGCTTTTCACCAAATGGTGTTAGACGACCGCCGAATTACAGTGAGAGAGATAGTAGAGGTTATGAAAATCTCTAAAGTTTGTTACATATTAAATCAAGTTTTAGGCATGAGAAAGCGGTTCGCGCGTTGGATGCCGCGTTTGCTTACGTTAGACCAAAAACGTGTTCGAATGAACATTTCCAACGCTCTGTTGGCGCACTTTGGGCGCAATAAATGCGAGTTTTGGCGCAGATTAATTACTGTAGAAGAAACTTGGATACACCATTATACGCCCGAAACAAAAATTCAGTCAAAACAGTGGACTGCAAAGGACGAGCCGGCTCCAAAAAAAACAGTTTTTTCGACTGGGAAAGTGATGGCGACTGTTTTTTGGGATAGTAAAGGAGTTATATTAATCGATTATCTTCAAGAAGGAAAACCCATTACAGGAGCATACTACGCATCATTACTTGCCAAGCTAAAGGCAGAAATTGTGGAAAAACGGCCACATTTGCAGAAAAAGAAAAATCCTGTTTCACCTCTCTCACCTGTCTCACACCTCAGCGGTTGACATGGCGAAAATCCATGAATTACGGTTTGAACTGCTTGACCATCCACTTTATTCACCAGATCTAGCCCCAAGCGATTTCTTTTTGTTCGCTCATCTAAAAACTGACGATTTTCGTCAAATGAGGAGGCAATCACCTTCGTGGACAATTATTTTGCAGAGAAAAACGCCAAGTACTATTTGGACGGGTTAGAGAGATGGGAGCATCGCTGGAAGAAGTGTGTAGAGTTACAAGGGGACTATGTAGAAAAATAAAATAAAAATTTGAGAAAAAATGTCTTGTATCATTGTTCGGTCTGAAACTTTTCAGACAACCCTCGTAGATTCTTTGATAATAAAACTTACATCATTGTTTGCCAATAAAAATTTCAGGGGAATGTATTGAGGAGTCTTCTGAATTGCTCATCTTGAACAAGACACTGACCTAAGGTTTTGAGTAGGGTGGGTACTGAGTTGTGCGGTAAAATAAAATCACTTCGAGGGTTACAACGCTAGAGGTGGTCAATCTTTTGATGTGCATGGTATTCCATCAGTATCCTACAATAAGTTTATAGTGTGGTTAAGGTGGAATACCTTGCCAAACTGGAATGATTGCCGTACTTTTTAAAAAGAGAACTCAAAAGGATTTCGTTTTTTCTTTTGTTTAACAAAAAGAAACCTTTTACATTAGTGAATAGACTAAAGCTCTTATGAGTAAATTGTATTTTAAAACAGAATTACTTATCTCCTCCATCCTAGTTTGCACTACGTAGATTTGAGTGTTTCATGCTGTCCTATTTACTAAACAAGCTTGCCCACATTGGAACGAAAATCTGCCTGTTAATCACTGAATAATAACAACTTGTATGGAAGCACCATACACCTGTATCTTGAATAATCAGCATCTCGTGATCAGCTCCAGCGTTAGCCAATACAATTTACAACGTATTTAAATAATTAATTGGCTCTTATTTATTTATTTAGTTATATTTACACTCTTCTACCCATCGTTCATATGTGTAAGTTTATAAGATTTCATTTTCCATAATCAACGAGTAGATACATTCTTCGTTGGGCGCCCTTCTATTCCAAGACTTCCCAAACAAACAACTATTTAATGCGTTGATGTCCTCCTTCAATGTATCAAGAGCTTTTGTTTCTTTTTTGTCTACACAACTATTTCACTGTCCAATAATCGTAAATCGAAAGCAATTATCTCGGTATCTCTCATTTTCCAAGTCTACTCAGCGTATTAAGTGAATCCGCGCACTCATTGAGTTGAGAGTGTGTCTTTCCAGTGTTTTCAGTGTTTATCCCGAGCAAACAGAATGTCATATTTCAATCAACCCCTCGTAAAATGCCACCCTCCCAATCTAAACCAATAGTTGTTCAATTTATTTACGTTCAGACAATTACAGTGCATTAACCCGTCTCTCGTCGCTTTTGTCAAATCACACTCTGTACGAGTGTACATATTATAACAAAGGACTGCTGATAGTAGAGACGGAGCTAATGACAAATCGTACACACACAGATGCGCATGCACCCGGCTAGACTAGGACAGGACAGGTTAAGCAGTATCTTTCGATACTCACGCGTTGAATGGGACGTCTGCGACGTCCTCAATCGAACCTTTTCAATTAAGTCAACTAGGTGTTAAACTAAATTTAAATTGTCAACCTCAACTCGCGTGTAAATTGGTCTAACGAGATAGAATCTGTGCCAGCGAAGAACATGGGATTGGTTGCCAAATTATTTTTTTGTGCACAACGTGTAAGAGTCTGGGTATCTTGTATCTACATATCTAATGGCGACGGCCTTTACTTTCCTTTGATGCGGAAGTGCATAGTTGTGCGGCACCCATTACCACATTATGTACTCGTGTATTTCTAGGCAAACATTGACGAGTCAATTTCAAATTTCAAATCTCGTTTCAAATAAAATAAAAAAATTGAATCACTACAAAACACACACCCACTATCGGCTAGCTGACCAGAGATGGGTGGGAAATATTTATTATGCGCGTTTCTTTAAAAATATAACAACCCCCACCGCCAACGCAGCCGCTGCCACTGTCGCCACCATCGTCAAAGACGACTGGAAAAGATGTGGAGCGCCGCCGCCGCTGTTACTACTGCACCCCTTCTCAAGTCGCATCATGAATCGACATTAACGTCAGTATCCATCCGCATGTCACTAGTACAATACATACATATGTATGTACCACCCCTACAAGATTGTCGACGAAAAGACGTTGTCCTATTTGCAATTCTTATCAGAGTCTTCTCTCCTCTCTTGTGTATGTATAATTTATGATGAAATTCACGACATACCTCAGCATATTGGCGTCAGGAGGAAGTGCCGACGCTGGCAATGCTGATTCAAATCACCGATGTTTTGAAATTTGATCGACAGTATTCAATAAAATTGTTTTCCAATTGATTTTGAGAAAATAGTATTCAATGCATAGATTAAAGCGCACCCAGATTTTAACGCCCCCTTAGAACAATCGCTTTGGCATTGTATATGTACACAGGTACCTACTCGTATTCATATCTGTCCGCATCCGTATCTATCAGTGGAAGATACTTGCTTTCCAAGTAGCAAATCGGATTCGCGTTATTCGCTTCGCGTATTATATGGCTATTTTCATTGTGCTGTCGATGTTACGAATAGCTAGCGCACATGAATGGACATTATTTGTTGACGACTACGACGGATAAGTGGCATTCTCGCACAATTCTACACATGCTAGCTCCGAACAGAAATAGATAATAATACGAAAACAATTATAAGACAGAAACAAAAAAAACAAAAGACCATCTAAAAGTATCTATGGGACTTTGTTAAATTCGTACGAACTACGCACTTCTGATGAAGATGAGGATGAATGTACGCGTTAAGCATTCCAATTGCAATCGACAAGATTATTTTTAGTGAAACGAAATAAATTTTGTATGCTTTTGATAAGAGCGATTCTCGTCGTTAATACAGTCTTCCAATTGTTTGTTTACAAATTCTGTTTAAAAGATGTCTTCGACTGGCGTATACCTTGGTCTTTAGAGGTAGTAATTGAATTTTTTGGTAAATAATACGGAGTATGTGCCTTGAAAGTTAATGCTCATGTTGTTAGACACGCGGTACAGTCATAGTTAAGCTCCTTTCTTAAGAGACTGTTTGCGCATTTTAGATATCCGGCCTAAGACTATCTCAGCTTAATACGTAAGTTGGTTTGGCGTCCCATAGTAAATCCGCTAGCATTCATCACTAGAGATTGACAATTCCGGAATTCGAGATTCCAGCAAAACCAGATATCATCGGTCGCTCTCAAATTTATTAACATTTTTTTGTTTTTCATCAACAAGAACAGGCGAAACGAATGTTAAATGAGAACAAATTCCAATACTTGCCTCAGTAAACAAGGAACCATCCCGGCTATATAAAGAAAGATCTTTCTTCGCTGTGTAGAATCTCGAAATTGGAAATGACAATTCTCCAGGCTGGAGCTTTAATGCCCATCTACATGTTGTAAGCATCTTAGACGTCCAATGAGTAAACTGTGAGAAGGACTTATAGTGCGCCGTGAAGCACTATCGTTGAATATCCTCCAACAGACAAGTCAACGCAAAGTAAATAGCTTTCGAGGAGTGTTCTTTTCATACGATCGGGGATATCTGTATCCGATTTAGATAGAGAACAAGATTCAGCGCAACATGAAGCAATTGTAGAGCAGAAAGGATTTTTCCATATTCTCGGTACCGACTGTAGCTCTTATACATCTCTATACCTTCTGGTAAAATATCCATAGATCAATTTTAAAAGTCAACCACATTCTATTCTATCTTCTTGGACTTTCTTCTTCTTTCGCCGAAAACTCTGTTATTCCCCTGTACTAGACCACCGCCTGCGCTAATATGCACGTCCCTGTTAGCCAGAAGAACTGTAAAGTGGTTAAGGAAAAATAAACCTTGCAAGCCGCTGTTACTTTAATTTGGCAAAACAAACAGATTCAAAACTCTCTTCGCAGCAAACGAAGTACCAGCTTTACTGAACAATAACAGCAATTTGAAGCCTTACGAATGAGAAATTCACAATTAGGTGCCGTATAAAAGTCTATATCCGAAGGTAAGTACCACTAAATGTAAGTAATCGAGAACTAATTCGGGAACTGAAATAAGTAGTGAAGCACTGAGCAAGACCTTTCGGTGTACATGACGATACCAATTTGGAGAAGATAATTGATCTCTGCTTCCGGAGTAGACCATTTATTCCTAGATGCCCTTTGAAGTTTAGGACGAATATCGTTTTAAGCATTTCTTATTGCTCCTGATTAATTACCGTGACTTCTCTTGGACGGTTTGTGTTCTATTCGTGCTTTCTTCCGTTTTGTGAAAATGGGTTCGAATAATTGTATGACTAGCAATGAAGATGACCAAGGAAACCTTGTTAGACAGAATTCCCAACTACGTGTCTGAAATGACTTTCTATCCGAGAGTGTAATGAATGCTATTTTTTTTTTTTTGTAGAAAACATATACTTTGTGTGGCCTTGGTTAACCGCCAGACCCAGGCAGCTTCCGAAGCGACGCTCACGAACGCGTTACTGATATGACGCTGCATTGTCCTAATCTAACTGCTGTTGATGTATTTTGCAGATATACCATATTTCAAGCACGATGTTACAGAAAACGCAAAACTGTGCGTCATCGCACGGATATGCTTTTTCGATATTGACGGTCTCGCGTCTTTACCGACCTTGACGGAGGATTGTGCAATCTCCACCGTCATTCTACACTGTCGAACATGTTTGGACGAAAGAAACCAAAATTAGAATACAACCTCTAACGAATTTGTTGAATTTATCTTATATATGGTTATTTCTACTTCATCTAGGTTGTTGGTTACCCATATTGAACGGTTCATTCTATCTGACAGTGGAAATCGTCTTTTCATACTGCTATTCTATCATAGTATTATGTTCCCTTGTTTGTCTGTGCAGGCTTTGGCATCGGTTTCGTAACCTTGACATATTCTATTTTCATTCTTAAAACAGCATCTCTCGCACGCTTCTCATGCTGTTTCTTTTTCCTGCTGACAAATCGGTGTTCATCCGGTTTTTTCTTTTTCCAGGAGCTCGAGATTAGCTATGTTCCTCATATGCATATGTGGCAGCATTCCTCTTTCCATTGGGGTGTCCAAAGGAAACCGAGAACATCAGAGGCGGCATCTCTGATAGCTTTTGGTAGTGCTTGCACTAGTCTTCAAAGCCCTGTCATGCAATGATATGCAAAACCACCCATTTGACGACAAACGACAAAGCAATTTCTTATGTTTTGGATGCACGGGATAACCACAACCGTACCCCGGCTACAACAAGGTAGTAGCCCGCGTTAATATTCGGCTTTCGAAACGTTTGGAATTTGAAAATAATCGAGAAATGCTTTGCGTCGCTTGCTATGTGATCAATTTGGTGGAGAGTTGATTGGCAAAGTGTTCCCTGTAAATATTGAGATGAGGGTTTGTTGGCCAAGACAATGTTTCGCCTCGCGGCAAAATATGTTATTCTAAATTTGTTCTCGGATTGTATCCTGCAGATCAACTTTACAAAAACTTTTAACAACGTTGTACCTAAGACCCGGCTCGTTGCTTGTTAGCAAATTTATCTTTATAATCGCCGTAGTACATAATGTCGCAGTTTTTCATAGTCTTTTTGCTCGGCCTGTTAATTATTGTGGGACCTAACATTTCACGTGCTGATCTGAAATTCGTTGTCTTTATTTTATTTCCAAGGGTCGTCAACAGCAGATCCGTTTTTATCCGAAGCTTTTGATTGCTAAATCGTGTTATTTTGGTGATTCTTTCTCCCACATGTGTCTCTGCAATTCTACTTAACTTACATTCTAGCCTCGGGATGAGTTCTGACACTTCCCTTGTTAGCTGAGTATACGAGGTCTGTCCGAAAACTATCTGACTTTTGCTCATAACTCCGTTCTGGCATTATTATTTGTCATCCAACTGGTGGCATCCTTCATTCAACTGAATAAGACGCTCCCATCGGTGCTTCCACATGTTGAAGCAGTTTTTGGATTGAACCTTAAATGCACTCGTCATATTTGTTTGAATCGTCTCTGTCATCGGTTCTAGACATTTTAGCAACAGCCAAAGTCGGAAGAGGCTATGTCTGGACTGTACCGAAATAGCCAAAAACTGTTGCACAAAGTTCGCTGTCACATTGTCGTGATGAAATAGCCCGTCGCCGCTCTCCCACGTAATTTTTTCAGAAGTTTAAGGAGCCACAGACTTCGTGAGTAGAAGCCGGTCGAGTAGTTTTAAGGTGCACATGTATACTTGATGGTTCTGTTTATTAAAAAATTCTGTAACTGTAAAGATTTTCTCGTCACTGATATTGCCTGAGCAAAGCTTTCGATTTATGACCGAAACCTTGCGGTCTCAAACCTATCAACTCTCAACAGGATATACAAAAGCCCAGGTGATACCAAAAGGCCCCAAATCTCAACGATTTCGCCTTTATCTACATATATATGTGTGTATGTATGTATATTGCTTTTGTGTAGGCCAACTACAACAACACCATTCATGGTGTCTTCCCATTTCTTAATTGTATAAAACCGAAATTAAAATTTAACGAGGAAATGTTGTATAGATGCATGTTAAATAGCAGTCAACATGAAATGGAAGCATCCAATACTTTATCCACAATGAATGCGTTTGATCGTGTACCAGAATGAACTGTTGCAGTTAGTATTACAATATAATTTGAGATTGGTTTCTATGAAATGCTGGTACTCTATCACCAACTCAACTTTCCTGCGTCTAGTTGCGTGAACCTCCTCTAGAGATCGATTTGGTGTTGCCCGTAAGGTGATATCGTAGCAGACCTTCTGGTCAGATTAGAATCTCCCATGAGTATGCGGTTTATATTGCAGAAATTGACGCAATTATCATCAAGTATACGGGAACAAATCTATTCCTTAAATTGATACGCTTTTTGTCTAGACTACTGCCTTATTTGGTTAGCCCATCTTGACGACTGGATCATGACACTTACACTTTACGAAGCTTCCACTTTTGCAAAATTGTTGGCCAGAAACAAATCGCCGACAATGAAATCGAATGAACGCTCAATTCGAAAAGGAAAAGAATTCTGGAACCTTTAAATAATGTTATCCCCCGTCGTCAGCGGAATGTCAACGCATAATTGAGTTGTTGTATGAACATTAATTTTAATTACACAATTACAATGCTAGGATCTAGTCAGTGCTGCTATGTACTCGTACATAGTGTATTCCATTTGCTTGATTAACATTCAGCAATAAACAAGGTAATCACTCAATGACATCCATCAAACCAAAGTGTGCACCCATTCGTTTAAAAACTCTTGGTGATCCTCGCATTCAGCCCTCTAAATTCTAGTGTATCCATCCAACAGTCGCAGTGGTGGTCCCAGTTCTACTCTAACTCCCCTCTACAATCGAATTGAGTAATAAAAAACTCATCGTGGATTTCTCGATTGATTTGCATTTTATTACATGGTAACCACAAACTATCATGATGGACGACACAGAGTCGCAAATACGAGTAAAATCAATTGATAGGCAGATAGGGAGTGCTCCAAATATGGTGCACATTCCATTTTATTACTCGTATATCCTTCTTCTCCTGTTCCTTTCCCCCTTTTTTGACACAAACATTCCTTATCTGGTAGGACCAGCAAAATCGTAAACAATATTTAACTACTCGTGTCTATTCGAATTTCATTGTTCCATTTCGACGTCAAACGTCAACTGAACCAACGCTAACTGACAGAGGGTGCTGTCAATTTTATTCGATTTTGTAATTGCGCACATTTCATCTGTCAAACAAAAGACAAAGTCACAAAAAAAAATCGTTTAAATGTGTAAAATACAAAAAACGAAAAAGAAAAAAAAGGAGCAACATGTGGAAGGAAGAAAGGAAAATTAATATTCCGGATATATGGTGATCCTAAATGGGTGATTTATTCAAATAGAAAGAGAAACAAAAAACCTATGTGTCGTTGACACATGACTTAACGAACGAACTATGCCTACAAGAGCTCACTGACAGCGACAGCGACAGTCACAACACAACACGAAACCGATTGTGAATCATAATCGAAATTTACATTTAAAGTATCCGCGTATCTTATTGGTTGCTTTAAGTAGTCAATTATTGAAAATTGTACACGGAATTACAATGCGTAATGTTTGACAGGTATGGTGGTGGTGGGTACCTGCTGCTGCTATTCAAATCACAAGACGGTTGGTGACGCTTTCCAACAAGCACAACTGCAGCACCCGTAACATATGACAGAAGTTTCATGTTCGAAATTTCGAACATCCGCTGATATGTTGTGTGAACCGTTTGAATTTGATGACACTGACACTAGTGTCCAATGCGGTTCGTGTATCTGTCCACAAATTGCTGTCAACCGGTGTGTGGTACGGATACATGAAGCTTAAGTGACAGCTGTGCGGTAAGTTGTAACGGATACCTACAGAAATACTCGTAGTCTATGCGGACTATTCATCCGAATAATGTCTACACTTCCGGAGTTGTGAGATTTAAATTTGAAATTTGAATTTTTCCCATCTGGCTCATTAGAGAAGCTTAGAATCGGTAATCAACGGCAAGCATGTTACATGTGCAAGCTTCGTGAATACAGGTCAACGACTCATCATACATGGTGCTGTGCGAGGTTCGATTCGCATGAATATTTTATTTCATAGATGCCGATACTTGTGTACGGTACGAATATGAGCACGAGTATTTCTTTTGTCTAACAGACAATGACATGCTGTGAATGGGGTGACCGGTTTTAAAACATATTTCGAGCCAATTTCTATGATCAAGCACGATTACAGCGCTCATGAGAAACGAAGTGCGTGCGACAATTATTTCACATTTAACAAAGTGGACACCAATTTCGCCATCGAAATAATGTGATAATGAAGGAGAGTGCTTGATATCTAATTATAATAAAAACTTCATTCAAATTATCACTCTTTTGGGGCCCAATTCGATGATGAGTGGATGTCGTGAAGTTCGCGTGTTTTTGCAGGCCACTTAAGAGGGCGCTTACACTTTTTTTTTCATGGGGAATTAACAGGTTAAGTATGGAAATTAGAATTATACGAGTAGTTAGTTTATCGGGTTGTGAATTGATTAATTTTTTATTCATTGAAAAATTTTAGGAAATCGAAATGTTCCACCTATACTAGTATAACTCCGTAAACACTGATAGTCTGTTGTTAGTCATGCGCTAGTCGTCATTTTGGATTCAAATGATTTTTGCGCAAAACTTTTACCGTAGGAGAGAGTTTATTTTAGTCTTTTTTTAAATTAATTTAACTCTGATGAATAACATTAAATATTGATGAGGTATCTGGGATAATTAACTGCAGTCTTACTGACTGGAAACCGTTTTACGAATAATATTGATCTATATACAGTTGCGAACATTAAAATAGCAATGCAAAACAATGTCAAGATAACAATCTTCTTCTTTTTTTTTTGAAATGATACTCGTATATGTATTAATTTATAGGTATTTGAATGTTTCTCATTACAGGATTTAATGACATTGCTAAATGCGAGACATGGGATAAACATGCCCATTGCCAATATGAAAATAGCAGTATTTGATACAACCTTCGATTTTTGTTACAAATCTTGAAATAAACGATGATTACCTGTTGCCCATTACACATTCGGTTGTATGACGATTTTCACTCAGTCGGAAATAAGAAGTTCTCGAGTGAACATCTGTGCCAGAACGCTAAATTTTCTTTTTTATGAACCCTTGTGGTACACCAATGTTTAACACCCTAATACCACTGAGAGAGTCTCCCACAGTTACTTTTTGAGTTCTATATTTTAAATAGGACGCAAACCATTTGTGAATAGTACCACGGAATCCAACGGAATTAAGTTTGTCAAGGAGAATGCAGTGGTTAACCATATCGAAGGCCTTAGTGATATCGACGAACAAACAACCGCAATGTGTTTTTTTTTTCATCCAAACCTTTATAATACAGCAAAACTCTAGAAGAGCATCTTCGGTAGATAGCCCCTCCCTAAATTCAAATTGCAAAGGGCTTAAAAAACATATACCTTTGAGGTAGCCCAACATCCTACTTTTCACAGCTTTATCAAAAATTTTAGACACAGTAGATAACAAGGAAATCGGCCTGTAGTTGTTAACCTCTTTTCGACTTCCCCTTTGGAATACAGGTATAACATCAGCAGATTTAAGTTTGGTTAAGATTAAAAAGGTGAGCTAGGATATCAGCAATATTCAAGAAGCGATGTTCTTTAATGTAAGGTTAGGATACCATCCTCAGTTTTTGAGAGAGTTGATTAAACCGTGAACTTCAGACCCAGTGATTGGGCTAAAAAAGAAGCTTTCACTACGTGCTGTAGTTGTTGCACAAAGCATGGGCGTATCCCCAATGACAATAAGTCGACACATTTCTCTCACAAGAAAGGTAAAGAAACTCGATATGTGGGTAACCCTTGAACTGGACAAATCTCAAAAACTACTACAAACTGAACCGTTTTTGCACCGAATAGTCACCTGTGATGAAAAGTGGATACTGTATGATAATTGTAAAAGATCTAAGCAGTGGTTGAATGCAGATGAAAAACCAAAACACACCCCAAGCCCGATCTTCGCCCAAAAGAAGGTTATGGTGACAATATGGTGGACATCGAAAGGAGCAATCCACTTTTCATTTCTTCAACCAGGAGAAACGATAAACGCTATCAAATATTGTGAGGAAATCGACATATTGCATGCTAAATTGGCTGAAAAGCAACCTTCATTGTTCAACAGGCACGGTCCGATCCTTTTGCATGACAATGCTAGACCCCACACCTCCCTCACAAGTAACGGTGCAAAAACTGTTGCAGTTGAGGTTTGAAATTCTTCCGCATCCACCGTTCTCTCTTGATATTTCCCCAACGGATTACCATCTTTTCCGCTATCTGGATCCATTTTGCCGGCAGAAGGTCTTCCGAAACCGAGCAGAGGTAATAAAAGCCTTTGAAGATTTCATTGCCTCAAAAAGTCAACACTTCTACGAAAAAGGAATATTTGACCTCGTATTACGTTGGAAGAATGTCATAAATGCTAACGGATCCTATTTTGATTGAATAAAGATTTACAGAAAAACAATATTGGCTTTTCAATTTTTACTATAAAATCTGACATTTCATGTGGTACAACCCATAGATATGTAGATGTTGCATGACCGCCTCGCGCAGAATTCCCAAATCGCTGATCTGGTATAGTGAGCCAAGCACTTTGAACCAATTGCCAAAATTGGGTGCCATTGGATGGTTTCGCATCATAAACGGCTCTCTTTACATCTGCCCATAAGTTTTCAATGGGATTCAAGTAATGGACTCGCGAGCTCAGTCTCCTGACCTGAATCTCATTGACACGAAACCATTCTTTTGCCTTCCTGTTTGTATGTTTTGGGTCGTTTACCTTGTTGGAAGATCCATTTAAGCGGTAATTCCTCACTGCAGCAGGGCAACATTATATTTAAAAGAATGTTGGCATAAATATAATATGTTGGTCCGTAATGTCATCACCAATACATAAGGACCTACGCCGTAGTAAGAAAAGCACCCCCATACCATAACTTTAGAACCACCATGTTTAACAGTCTTTGTCGTTCGGTCCCTTTTTAAAGGAATTCATAACGCACCGAGTTTCCCGTTTTGGACGACAGAATGGGACAATAATCAATACAATCTCACAAGTCTACGCAAAAGAAAAGACCTACATATGTAATAAAGTAAACAACAGTCTCGGATAAGATTTATTTAACTGTTGACCAAGGTGAGAGTGTACTCGTATGTACTTAGAATTTGAGGATTCTGAACACCTTATGTAGACACCAGGCACCTATGAGATTAATATAACCGTCCAATCCAAGAATCCAATGGATCGGACTGGGGAAATATGGGTGCGAACTTGTCATTGCATGAAGCCTTAAACTTTTTGGTCGCGTAGTTTGAACATACATATAAGCGGGAAACTGATGACAATCGATATCAGAAAGACGACGCTATCAAAAAGAAAGCGCTACCAACTCCTTGGGAGAATCTATAGGCAGTATCCCAAGTACAATGTTAAAATCTTAGTTGGTGACCTAAACGCCTGGATAGGAAAGGATGCCACTGTGCCGTGACCATTCACAGCCTTTACGAGACCACATGCTGAAAATACCTAGTAGTACGCAATGTACGAATGCGGACAAAGGGGGCAGTCCAACACAGGTAAAATACTGTGCGAAGGTTTGAATTGATATTTGATATCGCGATGTCGACAAGAACACAATTGAGTCCAGAAAATAAGGCTTATCTATAATAAATAAGACTTATCTGAGCGGAATGTGTCATTTCGTGAAATAGTGCGACAAATTGGATCCAACGAGAGTTCTGTAAGAAGATTCTCAACAAATATCGTCAGGATCATACGGTGACGAGAAAAATTGACACAGGACTGAAGAGGTTTACCATTATTCGACAAGACTTGGAACTGAAGAGGCTTAGCTAGAGAAACAGGCTTGAATCATCATCGGAGTTGAGAGCTATCGTCCGTGAAGAACCATCCAGAACCACCTTAACGAGCAAAATGAAAAAAAGAAAAGCGAAACTGGAGTGTTCTCGGATGGGTCCAAGTTATATCTAATCGGATCAGATGGGAAGCAGACCAGAGAAGAATTCATTGCTCACACTATGAAACATTCTCCTTATGATATGATGTGGTGATGCATCACTGCATTTGCACTTGGATCCTTAATTATATTCGAGGTCACTGACAACGCAATGCGATATATTCGTAAAGAAATCGCATTGGATGGTGTTGTACCAAGTATGGAAATACTGACACGAAAACTAGTTTAACTCGCGTATGTAAACCCCAAGTTAACTATCATTTTCCGAAAGAGTGAAATGAAAACAAATGACTGTCACAGGTTGACGAAAGATTGCGGAAACAAGCGGACTGACAATATAACCTTCCGGATTATTATACCAATAGATGCACTGCTTTTTATTAAGTTCGAGAAAGCAGGAAGTAAAGGGTGTTCCAGTAAAAAATTATGGCCTTCGTTAGTTACATATGAAAGTGCAAAATGGATGTCACATTTGCTTTAAAATGATTTCGGACTTCCACAGGGATGCATTCCAATAATGCTTCTAATAATGGACTTAATTCTTGTTTGAAACAACTGGACGCCGCCGACCGCATGCGCCTGCTTTTGCAATGACCTTCATCAGCTGATACAGAACTAAGAATAAGTCGGGCGTCCATAGTTATAGCCTTTAGCCTCTTAAGCTCGCTCGCATAATTTAACATTTAAAATAAGCAATTTTGAATTTTTCTTATCTATAGTAGCAACAGTGGATTTCGTGTAGGCAGTATAATTGGAAAAGCAAATTAAATTAACTTGCTGACTGATTCATTGGGAAGATTATTTCACCTTTTTAAAAGAATGTGTAAAATACAAAAAAGAAGGAAGGAAGGAAAATTAATATTCAGGATACATGGTGATGCTAAATGGGTGATTTACACAAACAGAAAGAGAAACAAAACCCATGGCTTAATGAACGAGCTATGGATACAAGACCTCATTTAACATTTGAAAATAGTTTCAGGCATACGAGTATGTCCATCACTCTTTCGAGCAATTGGGAAGTGTATCGCGTATTATTCGAACAATGTTTTTCTCAAAAGCGTCAATCGCTGCCGGCATAAACTAGTGGCACAGAAAATAATCCAATGGCTTCAAATCGATCCACTATCTTGGTGGCCATTTCTGGAATTGACTCTATTGCCAATTCTTATGTGTAGCCGTTTAACCAGAAATGATTGGCATCACTGAATAAAATTTTACGTCACAAAACTGCGTCAAATTCCAGTTCATTCAAAGCCCAATCACAGAGCAGCAGCGGCAATAAATGGTCACGCGGCTTTAGCTTTTGCAACAATTGGATCTGATAAGCCTTGCTACCAAGATCTTTACTCATAATTTTTCAGATAGTGGATGGACAAAGGCCAAGTTGCTGCGAACGACGAAGAATCGATAAATGTGGGCCCTGTGGAAACTATATTTTATATATTATCTTCCGAACGCACTGTTCTCGTTTTTGTTGACATGTGAGTATCCAATAGGGTGGATTGGATGCGAAATTATTCAACAATTCGATAAATAGCACGCTCAAATGGCTGTTGATGTTTACTGTAAATTACACGAAGTGCTCTATTTACATGGCTACGCATCATACCGAGAGTTTCCTAGCCAAATCAAATCTCAAACGAACAGCTCAACATGTAAACTGGTCAGGAGTGTATAGAAATTACAAATCACTAGAAGAAAGTGCAGTACATTGGTCGTATTTTGAGGTAAAATTGTATTCTCTCATTTTTGGGTTTTTATTGGCGGATTTGTCAGACTCAGCCAAAATGTATCAATAAAATCAGCCTTCCAATTGTGTCCAGAGAAGTCATTTATTATGAAGCTAATTTGGAACTGGTTGCAAAGTTGAAAATGGCTTTAAACGCAGTTTCATTGTCGCTGATACATTGTCTCTTCTACAAGTACGTCGCAATATACATACTACCAAGGTGGCGCAAAATTAATCACCCTATCGCAAGATGGTATAATTTTTGCAAATGGCGTCGTACGTGAATCATATCTGACATTTGTGAACTAGACAGCTGCAGTATACAAACAGACAAGCAATGGAGCGATATACTCCGCAAGAGTGTGGAATAATTGTGTTTTGACCAATAATCGGTCGGTGGTATTAGCGCAGCGTGAATTTCGATTTCCTAGTCGTGTCGCGCCAACTAGGCAAACTTTCCGGCGCTTAGCTTCTCGACCGAACAGAGTGAAGGGCGTGGCCGCCACCGCGGCTGTGGCTGCCGATGTCGCTGAGAACGAAGAAACATCAAGACGACGGGCCACGCAATTGGGCATCACCAGACAGACCCTACAGCGAATTTTTGTGAAAGGCTTACGCATGTTCCCGCAAACAGTGCATCAGTTAATGCCTCCTGGCCGTTAGTCGCGTGTGAATTACTGTAAAGTCATCCTCAATCTCAACAACGAAGAGGACGATTTTGTGTCGAAAATCATCATGAGCGAGGAGGCGCATTTCCACTTAAGCGGTTACGTCAAGAAGCAAAGTCGTCGTTTCTGAGGCACTGAAAATCCGCGTGTGATGCACGAAGAGCCATTACATGCACTCAAATTTCTTTGAGGACGACATCGGCAATACGGTCACTGTTACTGACGTACGCTGCAGGGCCACGATAAACGACTTCTTACTGCCGGAATTGGATGAGCGGGGCTAAGTGAACATGTACGCACACATAGCACGAGCCACAATGGATATTGTGAAGGAAGCGTTTCCTGCTAGGGTAATCTCCCGTTTTGGCGATTTGGCATGGCCAGCAAGATCACCCGATTTAACCATCCCAAACTTCTTTCTTTGGGGCTACTTGAAGTCGCGGGTTTATGCCAACAAGCCTCAGACAATCACAGCCCTTAAAGAGAATATTCGACAGGAATGCGAACAGTTATCACCGGAAATCTTGCAAGATACATAGCATATAGTTTGCTATACAGATGCATTGCGTCCTTGGAAAAATGTATGGTTATGCTCAGAACATTCAGCTAGTACAGTTATAGTTGGCTGCGTCTACAGAACAGTCTCTCACTAGATATTATCCGACAGACTGTATATTTACAATATTTCATCTCTATATGACTGTGGATAAATAAGTACTACAATTAAACGATTAAACGATAAACGTTGCCGGTTCTATTCCCTTGCACTGCTTTAATACGAGTACATAAAACTAGTGGTTCATCTACCCCGGGTTTTCTAACCGAGTTCTGTCTAGAGTTGCGTCGTCGAAGGTGCTCTCAAAGTGAATGAAATAATCCATAGCGAGTTATCTCGTGTTGGATTCACGTTAAAATATAGACAGTAGATTTTGAAGCGCAGTCTCGCCAGATCGTTCATTATGGTAGGCGTGTTGCACTACAGACGCGTAGTATGATTTTATTCACAGAACAGTGTTGCTTATACAGAGCTCGACTATTTTCCCAATCTTTTTCGGAAGAAAAAAATTCTGACCTCTTAGGAGTATGTATAGGCTGATACCATGCTAGCAATGCATATCCTCTTCAGTGTTACCAGCAGCTAGTCTATATCTTTTTGCAATCTTGTCGAATATATATGTATATGTGTGTATTCCATCAGGACTATGCGACTTAAAGCTATCAGTGCATTACGTCGGTTTATTTTGTAGCCTTATAAGCCACAACTAATCCCAGATAGGTACCAACTAAGACGGGTTGTGTTACTTAGCTAGTAAAAGGAGCTAATTGCATGTTCATATATAACAAATAAATATTTTCTTACTCAAAGAATTGAAGTATAGTACCTGTACATACCTGTAACGAAAATTGAAATAAAAACTGTTACATAAGGGTTAAATTAGATAGATAGTGTAGGTTTCTTAAAGAAAAATAAATTAATCGTCTATACACTCTCCATATTTACGAATATAATTAGTGGAATGGGAAAGAAAGACAATTTTGATCAATACAAATTGGAGTTCCGCAATAATCCATAGTCTGACTAGCCCTTTTAACACTTTATTTGAAGGCGCTTGCGCATCTTAATCTTATGTATCATAATTTCATCCTGACAGAAAAAAAAGGAGAGGGAGTAGCCCAAACAATGGAAGTGAAGATCATATTCTACAATTGAAAAGACTAATAAGTAAAAGTCCTTCTTTTAGTGGGGGACAGATCAAGCTTTTTTGCAATCATTATCATTTGATTGTTATGCCGATGGTTCATACTCGTACAGGCATGTGTGATTCATCCATTCCCTCGATGTCGACGAGCTAGTGTGATTGAAAAATTTATGTCTTGCTGGACTACATCCAATACTTTGAACACCTAGGTATAAGGTTGCTACTCATTAGATTAATTTATGAATATTATGTATGTATTCAAAGAGAGGTTTCCCTTCTCCAATCTTTTCAAAGATACAATGTTTGAATATCCCTGTTATATAAAATCGTAGATTATTACCAGTTATCCACACACCAAAAGCAATTCCATGAAGCACAGATTGTTACAACAACGCAAACATGTTTACTTGTACAAAGATACGAGTTTTTCCAGAAGGTTCACCACTTCCTTGTCACCTTTTGTTACAACTAAGTAGCATTCAAAACGTTCTTATGTCTAGTGTCTTGTGTCCCTTCAGGTTCAGCTTCATTAGAAAATTAAATTGACCAGCAATCCATGAAGTAGAAAAGAGAACGGATATCTTTAATCTAGCGGAAGATGATGATCAAGGACAGCTTAGAAGAAACACGTTTCTTTACTTTATTTTTTTTTTTTTTTTTAATTGCCTTCCATTAGTTAGCTGCACGCTGTCTTATTCTTGCAATGCAACCATTCATTCTATCCACTCGACACTTAGTATGAACAAACGACAATCATTGTCCATCTGACAATTTCCAGCTATTCAGTCAGAAACAGATTTTTTTTTTTCATAAAAGTAACTTTCCCGGTGTCCTGGTCTTGGCCTCGGCTCTATTTCATCTTGTCTACCCAGGCACAGTCAACGTTAGATTAAAACAAACAGAAGGGGGGGAAAACTCGTCGTAACTCAAATTTTGTATTTTTATTGTTCTCCGTAAATGAGTTTTTATTTCCTCCTTTCTTTCTTCCCCCCTTCATCACTTTTTGTATCATCACGTGTCGCGAGACTGTATCTTCAGATACCTTACTCCGTGTTTTGGGTTTGGTAAAGGTTTAGTATCCCTCTCCGCCCCATGTTTGTGAGAGAAAGATTGATTCGTTCGGTGGATCTGATTAATGAGGAAATAAACAGCAAATCAGATAGTATAACGGGTTTTTTAATTTTTTTTTTTTCAACAAAACAGACCTCATCAACGTGAGATGGAAATGAACTTTTCTTTATACCCAATTCCATGAGATTAGGTTCAACCAAGCTCCGTCAAGTCTAAGAGGCGAATTAGAACTATCAGAAGATAAAAAGGTCTCATTATTGGAGGTCAAGAAAACTAGTTACACATGTCATGTATGGGGGTGTGTATTATCCCGAGTGTAAACTCCAACCAAGTGGTAAGGAAATCGTACACGACTTTGGAACAAAAGAACAGAAATGTGATTCTAAAAGCTCTGTATCGTGACAGGGAGAGGGAAAACGGGAAAAGTCATTCAGATGTCAAGGTGTTGAATAAAAACGTGATAAAAATCCATCCATCCCATCCCATCCCATCCATCCATCGATCCACTTGGCATTCATGACCTGTTTGGAAGAGATTTGCTTTATGATCTTTCTGACTAAGTACAGTTGATTGTCAGAAGTAACAAATTACACAGCCACCAGGCTTGGCTGTGTGTCATAAAAAAAAAAGACAGCTGACAAAGTTGTCAAACTAACGTAACACGCAATGTGGCTTGTCAATAAAAAATGTCAAAAGCATCGTAAACTTATGGTTTCGGGAGGTTAAATACAATATTTTTTAATTGTCATCAACCTTTGGCGTTTCTTTAAGACAGAGGATGATTTTTAGAAATACGTGACGACATGGTTTATTGGAGATTCAGTTGTCGTCACGTCGTTACTAAAATGGGTCTTCAAATTTAAATGCACTTTACCTAAATACGAGATGAGTTTAAACCAGTGGATTTCATGTCGATGTAGCTCTTTAAGATTTATGATGAACTTCATGTCACGTAATGCAGAAACTTGTTTAACTTTTAATGCCCTGTGTAACATCTTGTGACGTATTCCTGAATGTCAAAGTGGAAAAGACTACTGAAGAGCATTATCAATTTGAGATCATCTTTTTCCATTTTTGCAATTCAAATTAAACTATGCATTTTTATCTTTAAAAAAATTTTATGTCAGGTCATTTGTTAGCCCATGAAGTCAGTTTCGCTTAAAAAGCAAACCTAAAATAGCAGAGAAGAAATGCCAATAAAACAACCGAAATCGTCAAAAATTGGGAATTCCTAAAGCTTGGGTTCAAGAGACAAGTGTGACCCACAGGGAAATCATTGCTCTTTTTACGAGCACATCCATTAAGGCGGCTGCCTGCATCCCTAACTCTTTGCCATTTGTCCGAAGCTGACGGACATTTTATTTTTATATAATTAGCAAACGCTCAATAGACTATGAACACATTTAAAGTTATTGCAAAGGGAGGTACCGATGTGCAATGGTTTTGAATGTTTGCAGGTTACAACGACTAGAAAATAAACAGTTTGGCTGGGCATCACATATGGTATTATGTATGGTATGTTACTACTAAGGAAAGAATCACGATATCAAAGTTGAGGATAACCATTCAAAACAGGTAGGGTACGGTTGAAGGTTTGACACGACGGAATACTACTGGCAATTTCATTAGAACACCAGTGATGAAATTAGCTATAGAACGAAGTGATAGTGTCAATAAAGTGAAGTCAATAGTGAATAATTTCTGAACGCTCTCTTTTTTTATGTCATATTTGACACTTGTGAAGTAGACACAGACACAATACAATTAACACAAGAATTGAATCAAAACAGATGTGAGATGACAATCAACGCAGAACTTTCGTCAATTGGTTGTTAGAACATGATGCTGGTTTTTCACACAAAATCTTCTTTAGTGATTAAGCTCATTTCACATTGGATGGATTCTCGTCAACAAACAAAATTGTTACATCTGGGGAGAAGAAAATCCTCGAATAATTAAAAAAAACATTATATCCACAAAATCGTGGTGGATGTTATTTTTCACACATAATTGATGATTGCTAAGAGCCACATTGTTATAAAAATAAAAACACCAGAAAAAATCTAAGCACTAAAACTTTTGAAAGACCCTCTAAATTGAGGACTGGTCAGAGGATGAAAAGTATTTCTTACATAGCATGAGGACACCTAGATATTTCGTAGCATTTTTAGCAACATCGAATCAATGTACAAGTAAATACATAGGTTGTAATTAACACACATACCGAGAATGGAAAGTTTTTCGGTTTCAAGTGCCATTCATCTTTAATGGCTAGGCATTTAAATCTCACTTTCACGACAGCAGACAGCACTGACTTTTGGAAATATTAAATTTCACTTGGTTGGTGATTTTTCAATTAGCAATTACTAATGCTGTTACTCGTAATATCTGAATTGAATGAGTTTAATATACGCTGCTGTTCCCGTGCTACAATTGGCAGACATAAGATCATTAATAAAAATTAAAAGAGTGTCGCAGACAAAAAGGAGCCCTGGGGCACACCAGTATTCATTTTGTGAATATCGGATTTGTAACTGTCCAAGACAATTTAAATTTAACGTTATGAAATTATGGGAAGATTCGTCAGTCCCAAATGCACGCATATTTGACAAAAGCCCTAAACTGCGTCAAATGCCTTGTTAATATCAAGCGCAGATTTCTTCCGTTCCAAATATTTGTGTAGACTTGGGTTTCACTTTTCAATAAGATATGACACCAAACGGCCGTTGAGAAGTTTTCCGTGATGTTAGAAAGAAGGAACGGAAGTGTAGAGTTTGTAAGACGAATGAGAAGATGATTCGAATTTTCAAGAACGGCTGGACAAATGTTGTTTTCCATCTACTCGGTAAGAATAGGATACGACAAATGAAAAGGCTTACACAGTGGTTACCGTAGAAGAACACTCTTCGGAAGAAAGTGTGCAACAGTACGAAAGTAGATTGAGGTGTCGTAGGGTTTAAGTATAGACAGAGGACGTGGCATAATCCGGAAACTCGGATTTCGCTGGCTGCGAAATACCGCACAAGGAGAATGTCACAGCAATGTCATTGTAACCGAGCGAATCGAGGGAAGATGAGGCAGAGTTTTTAATGCTTTTTGACAAACGGTTGTAACAATTGTAACTTCCTTTAGGACAATGTAGTACTTTCTGCCTCAGTTATAGTATGTTTATGTTTCGGTTATGTTGCATGTGCAATGCTTAGAAAAGATGTTGCACTCATTCCCGGCGAGTTCCAACTCTTTTCGGTCTTCTCCTGTCGGGTTGACATTGTAGGACTGAGAAAACAATTATCTAACAATGATAGAACCTTTACAGCTGGAGTCGTACCATGCCTTTTCTGTCCATTGAGAGATAATGCATCTAAATGCAAAGGGAATGGTTGTGTTTAATGATCAAATCAGCAGAGGCAACCACGTCGTTATCGAGGAAATATAACCAACAGTTAGAATTCCTAAAGACCCTGATGAAGGTCCGCTACAATTGGTTTAGCTGACCAGTCTAGAGAGAAGTTTAAAATAAGTCTGCGGTGTTCTCGGCATGACTATCAAAGACAGCTATTCGCGTGGAATTATGTACAAGTTGAGTTACGTTGTTTTTCGATGTACATTGTATATAAGTCGTGACCGACATTAATATATCTTACTATACAACGACGTTTTGTGACTATGTAAAAGTAGTCGAGCTAACTAACCGCATATTGCGGCAATCATCTCACCATATACATACATCAGTTCGTGAAACCTCTGTATGTTCAATTTACAACAAATAATTTCGGTTGGACAGTTTCCACTGGTGCATATACAATTATAAAATTGTGTGCTTTGAGCAGAAAATATTTCAAGAACACAAGTTTTTTTCACCATCTCTACAACTCCAACTTATTTTCCTACCAAAAAAAGGCGAGTCTCTCATTTGCCCACTGTTTCACATTATTGGGGCTCTATTATCTCGGCGTTAGTGGCTTTAATGTTCGCTCTCAGAATTGGAATTGTTTGTGGATTGTTGGCGTAGAGTTTGCTTTCAACATAGCCGCCAAGAAAGGAGTCTAACGATGTTAAATGAAGGTCTTGGCGGCCAATGAGGATCGCCAATGAGGCCAATGTTTCGCCACTTGTAAGGCACGTAGCACCATCCTGTTGAAACTAGAGGTCCTCCGTATCCATATCCTCGAGTTACGGCTACAAAAAATTGTTTATCAGGTCTCGGTAGCGTGCATCATTGACCGTGATGGCCCTTCGGCCTCATTTTTGAAAAAGTGCGGGCTCTATGACAACTCCGATCACCAAATCCGTTTTGGGTGCATTAGAATCCCCTGAATCATGAATCGTGAGACCGCATCCGAAAACACGATTTTCTTGCAAAAATCAATGACAGCATCCATGTTTTACAGGAAACAATCGGCGCTACTGGTGGTCGGCCGGCTTCAGTTTTTGGGTTAATTGGACCTTCTACGCATGGAGAGCCAAATGTTTCGGTAAAATTCGGTACAATGTGGCTGTGGAGAGGTCAAGCTCTTGAGGTATTTGGATCGTTTTCGACACGTTTTTTTGATTATGTTGCGCACACACGTCTCGGAAGGCACATGATGATGTGCAAAAATTGACACGAATTGTTCGCATTGTTGCGATTTCCCAAATTTACAGATGACATCTTTCACCATATGTCAGCCATGTGTGTATTAGTTGTAAAATAATAGACATTTCAAATCCTACACTTCTTATGACCAAAAATGCTGATGAGGTGATTGTGACAACAAGATACATGGTTGTGCACCGGCTTAGGTCATTCAGCAATACTCTGAAAAGATCAGTGCATTTCCGCAATGCTTTCGTTCTATTAAAAATATGGGTCAAAACATAAAATTAAGCCGACAGCTGGTCATTTGAATTCAATCTGTGGCGATCTAAAATACACGAAAAGCGAATATGATAACAGCATGTCCTTGCAATAAATAACCTACTGCTACGGTTCGACCTTAACACCCAGAACCCATTTTAGAGAAATGTGAAAAACTGAGTAGTGGTTACAGCTTTAACATTCGGCTGGATGATGTTGACCTAGAATTTACAAGTTGCGCTAATTAGATGGTGCCGAACTTTTGCACTCTTTAATTCAAAAGCCTCCCCGCAAATGACTACCAAGTTTTCTATGATTACTGTAGAACTATCCTCGTACTGTGAAGAAGAAAAAGAAGAGAAAGTCGAAGCCGAGCAAGATAAGATTTCAATTCTAAACCCTCCTCTTTCGATCACATCAAACTTTAGAATCATTATTTGGTAGAGCATTCCATCATATTAGTCGCTGGTCCTCATCGATTTTGAAAAGGCGTTTAGAAGTGTTCACTGAGAATTCATGTGTAACGCCTGGCTAGCACAGAGAAATAAGTCTTCATAAGATAATAGCTATTACCAAGGCTGATTTTGATAGCTCAAAGTATCACATTCTTAACAGAGGGTTGCACAAGACAAGTGATCTCGAATATGTTCATCCGAAACATCAAAGGAATTTTTGCATTTGAATTTTTAACGGAAAAGCTTTACAATGCAAATTGCTCTGAAATATAGTTACGGTGATTGTGTCCAATATTTTAGATAGCTCATTCACGCTAGAAATGGATGGCGGGCAAAGACAAATTCCGGGAAATGGATATAATTGGAGTGAATTGTGACACAGATTGCAAAAAACTGGGTGTGATGGCTGATTCCTTCAAAATAGTTCTAATGGACAATCAGGCTGGAGATCAATTTCAGCCAGAGCGGTGTGTCTATAAGTTGTCCGCTTATTTTAATTGTTTCAATAGTTTGCACAGTTCTAATGATAACATGGATTTCTGCTTGGAAGGATCGAATAGTAGTCGGTCAACCTAAAAAGCAATTTTTAGCCCACATCAATCAGCATTTAGCCCATAACAATGCATTTTGAATCCGCACGGACCAACCTTTTCTTCTTAGTATAGGGACTTCCATCCTTCTTGTGTAAGAATGGGAATTTATATTTTAATTTTCCTGTGCCCAAGTTCTCCCTTCCAAAAATGTATTGTATTTGACTGAGATGCCAGTATAAACTGTAGTGGTCAGAGTTTACTCCCCTGCAGAACACCACACAAAACCATTGAATGGCTTTTGTTTTGTCAGCAATTTTTGTATGAAACTCTTAGGCGTTAGGACCATCTCAAAATTAAGGAAATGTATGTTAGTTAAAGAAAGGACTCAAAACAAAAGAAATCCAGAAGAATTGAATATTCTTTGATTCACTGATTAGAAACAGAATTAAGTGAACGTGACTACAGGCTTAAGTTTAATTTGAAAGGGACCCATCGGTCGTCATTAAAGTCATTTCAACTTTACAGTTGGCTCAGAGTTTGTAGGTGAATTATCATGATTTGTTTTTGTTTTTTTATACACCAATTGCGATCTATCAATTAATCTTCGTTGTCATGGTGGTGGAACGCAGAAATTTGTCACTTGCTAAAGTCAATCCAATGTCTTGTTTATTCAAACTCATTTCACGAGTATCTCTGTTCTTATTTATCAAAATAAACGATGAACTCACATTTATCCAAAAATTGCGATTGCATCACGCATTGTTGCCTTTGATTACCAATACGGTTTGGATCTATGGATTTTCTTAATAGTATTTTTTTTTTTTAGAAAACTTTTCTGATAAACCTTTTTTTTGGTTTTCACAATTATCTATAAAATGCTAACGGAATTGACATTTACTTATTTTTTTTTATTGATTAGCGCACATTATTGAGATTACGTGCGCAAATCAATCAGAAAAGTTCATTTATTTATATAATTTGTCGGCGAAAATAATTCTACTTATCTCTGCGTTTAAAAATTATCAATTTTTGAGACATTGAGTCAGAATGAAAATACTCGTATTTCGAAAATTCAAAATAATTTGAATTGCATTACGTAGTCGACCTCAAGTGCACTGCGTCAATTTTAAAGATAAACATAAGAGTTTGGGAGTTCCCAAAGGTGATTGCAAAGCTTAGAAAAAAAATAAGCGCTCGCGATTTGAGCCCAATTAACGACCCAAACACAATTTAGATGTCATCAATTCATGAAAGAAAATAAATTAGGCCAGGAGACTAAGGTATGAGAAGAGAATGCTAATGATATTTGAAAAATCTCTATTACGGCAGAAATGCCACAAGGCTGTGTGCTTAATCCCATATTGTTAATGTGCCAGTAATAAACGATGAAAATTGCATTCTCGATATCTGCACACTCGCAAGGCCGAATCATTAGACACAAAAAAGCAAAAATAATGCCATTGGTGTACATCCAAAATTGACAAGTTGAAAAATTACACAACCTAGGTCTGTCTATTCTGCGACCCTTACTTTTTTTTCGTTATCTCCCCTGAGAGATATCGGGACAACACAATTCCTTCACACTGTATACCGGAACTAGATTAGAAATTTATTATTCCGAAGTTGGACTAGACAATAGTAGCCATAGGAACTTGTGACAACTGATACGAAGGATGGTAGTATATGATCGTTGTATGGTAATCCCAAGAACATATTAAAGTTGTCTTTCACTACATACTCGCAATAGGAGGCTCGCTAAGGATGGATTCTCAGTATTCTTCGCCAAAAGATGTCGGCAAAAATGGAGGTTGAAGTGATAACTTGTCCGTTAACACTGCGGCCCACAGATAAACCTGTTTCAATACATATCTTTAAGTTAGAACTCAACTACCTTTTTGGTAGGGACTAGGTTATAAAAGTAACGAAGTCATGTAGAGACACAGTATTATATTTATTGGCTCTGTCTGATAGTTCTTTCCAGAGGCTGCGAATAAAAGTGAACTAGTGCTTATTTCGTGAATGGTAACACTTAGCTCATGTCTGATTTGACAGATAATTAGTTTTATCCTTCCGGTTAATAATGGAAAATAATTTCATTCAAATGGCTGCCTCGGCTGGCCATGCAGTAGCCTACACGATCGGTCCAATTTTTAAGCACATTATCGATTGTGTGCAGCTGTATTTCACCAATGGCTTCACGAATATTATCTTTAAAGCGTCAATTGTCTCTGGCTTGTCGGCGTAACACTTATCTTTTACGGCACCCCACAAATAATAGTATAACGGTGTCAAATCGCAGCTCCGAGGTGGCCAAACGACATCAGCTCTGCGGCTGATAATGCGATCTTCAAAAACAGGGCGCAAAACATCGAGTGTAGCTTCGGCTGTGTGGCACGTAGCGCCGTCCTGTTGAAACCAAATGTTGCCAATATCCTCCTCTTCAATTTTTGTGAACAAAAATGCGTTCAACATGGCCCGATAACGATCGCCATGGACTGTAACGGCCACTCCTTGCTCATTTTCGAAGAAAAATGGCCCAATTATGCCTCTGGACCAAAATCCGCACCAAACAGTGACTCGTTTTGGGTGTATCGGCTTTTCAATGTATGCGTGCGGGTTTTCTGTGCCCCAAATGCGACAATTTTGCTTGTTTACATACCCGCCAAGATCAAAATGAGCTTCATCTGAAAAGATGATTTTTTTGGCAAAATCGGCATCTTCTCTAAGTCGATCGCAGGCCCACTTAGCGAAGCGTAGTTCAAGCGTATACACAACCATATTCGTTCAGCGGAAGGATAAAACTAATTATCTGTCAAATCAGACATGAGCTAAGTGTTACCATTCACGAAATAAGCACTAGTTGAAAACAAAAAACGTTAGATGGCGGACCCTTTACTAGTACATATAAGCATAGAAGGGACTTATCTATATGGAGTGGGACCTTTGATTAGCCGGGAATAAGCTCCTAATCATTAGTGTTGACGCATGCATCCTCATCGTCGTGGTTTAGCAAGGCTATAAGGCAATCGTCTGGTAAGAAAAACCAACAGCGGGGAAATGTGCTTAGTGAGTGGATTATCGCCAATGGCATCCACGTCATCAACGAACGAAGTGAGCTATATACGAGTACCTTTGATGTGGCAGGTGTCGGCAAAAGCGATATTAATATCACTTTTGCTAACGAGACTGGAGTTAGGGTGTTTAGTTGATGTATTCGAATAGGCCATTTTGCAGCAGTGAATTAATCCTTTCTAATGCGTTCAGAGAAGCCAATTCCAGGCAAGCAGTGAAGATTCTCTTCAGAGTTGCCAGCCGCTGATCTTTACCTTTTTGTAGCATACCCGTACCGTATCAGACGACTTAAAATAATCATAGAAAGCAACATTGGATTAATGTTGCAGCGAACGTTGGAAATGTTGGAAAAATGTTTCGGCAACGATTCTCTACAGAAAGCGGTTTACCAGTGGCACGAGCGATTCAAAAGTGGTCGTGAGTCAATCGAAGAAAGTCAATGGTCAATCGCAAAAAAGATGATTTGTGAGGTTGAATCTGATCCCACATTCATCAAAAGGATCATTACTGGAGACGAGACGTGGGTTTACGAGTATGAGTACGACACGCAATCCAGACATCAGGCAAGTGAATGGGGTCACCAAATTAGCCGAGAACAAAAAAAACACGACGTGGTCAAAAGAGAAGGCGATGCTCACGGTTTTCATGGATTACAACGGTGTAGTGCATCATGAATTTTTGCCAGAAGGCCAGACAGTAAACAAAGAGTATTATTTGGGCGTTATGAGACGTTTACGTGAAGCAATTCACCGAAAGGGACCAGAATTGTGGGCAGAAAACTCGTGGTTTTTGCACCATGATAACGCACTGTCGCACCGTGCCATCATTATTCGTAATTTTTTGACGAAAAATGCAACAAATACCATCCAACAGCCACCGAATTCACCTGATTTAGCTCCCTGTGACTTCTTTCTGTTCAATCGAGTTAAAAAACCACTACGGGGAACAAAGGGGAAGTAATGGATAAATCGCAGGAAGCACTGATGGACATACCGAAAACCGAATATAAAAAATGTTTCGAGGATTGGATCAAGCGCTGGCATAAGTGTGTTGCAGTAGATGGGGATTACTTTGGGGGACAATATAGATTTAGATGAATGAACTTGTATTTTTAATTTTCTGAATAAATTTCGGGAACTTTTTGATCAAGATGGTATTCGTAGATGTCATCAGATCTTATGAGTGCTTCCAGTCTTGTAGATTTTCCCCTTCTGAGCACATTGACAAAACCCATATGTCATCTTGAATAAGCGCTACTTCATCAACCCAAACGCTTAAGGATGCTCAGGCTACCAAGTTAACGAAAAACAAAGAATTTCTGGTCTAAACAGCTTAAATCAGGGCTCACCTAATCACCAAAGAACTAATCTAATTTTCAATGACTATCTATCTCTATAACTGAGCTATCGAAGACAGTAGATCGTTATTGGACAAGATAGTTAATTTTCAACTTATAAATGCATCACATTTAACAACGAAAAAGAGAAATAGCTTGGGACATTGATGTTCCAATAGAATCCTGAAAATCCGATGCAACTAATCGATTTTGTACTGCATCAATAGAGTAAGTTTAGCTCAAATCTCCATTCATATCGAATTATTTTCACACCAAGAGACAAAAGTATAGGTGAAAGTACACACTCCTATGGAACTCCAATTTATTTAATGAATTAATCAGTTTCGACCACTGTTTTCCATTTATATCCAGTTACCTACTGTCCCATTCGCCGTAGTGACTTCATTTAGAAACAGTTGAACGCACAAAAAAGAACGCCCTTCAAATCTATCTACTACCATCCATACAAGTAGTAGTACTCTCCAATTTGAGTGCTTAAAACTTTCCAATTTCGTTGTCCCTGCAAGCAATTCCTATTGATTTCGGATTGTGAAATTCGACAGCTCACAAATGGAAAACTCCCCCTCGCCCATCATTCAATTATCTGCTATGTGCGCGCGGGGTTTTTTTTTTAATTTTTGTATTCCATTGCTTCTACCTACTGGAACACGGCCGGTTGTACGTTACGAGATGAATAAGAGAAGAAAGGTGAGTAGGAGCAACTCACATGGATTTAAGTTACCAACAAACAAGGCAGCCATCACCAATCGCCAAACGCCTACTCTTGAACTTTTAATCAACAACTCCTGCAGCTATTTATATCTTCCATTCACCTCTGTTGTTCCTGGGATAGTGCTGGATACGACTACATTTGCTCATCTCGTGCGATCCCAGAAAATGCAATTTTATCCTCTTTATGTTACGATGATAGCTTGGCCATTTGATCACACAAAGTATACACTGAACTGAGTCAAACAAGGACCGACCATTGGAACCAGGAGAAGGATGAGGATGAGGATGAGAAAGACGGTGGGTGCAGTGTTAGTGTGGAACAAAAATAAAAGGAAGCTAATCATGAAAAGCTGGTAACACAGAATTGAAAAAAAAAAGAAAACACGTTTCGTTTCGGCCCAATGCATCGCAGCTACATTGCTTTCTATTCCGTAGATACTTTGAAAAATGTTTTTTTTGTTTTTTTTTTATTGTATATATATATTTATGTTGCCCTGCCTGCATGAGTATGTGTTCAGGAGGAGGTATACTTCTATGAGTATGTGTAGATTTGGATGGTGAGGTTAGCAAGATGGTCCAACATGATATTATGGTACTTCGTATCATAGCTAAAGCAGCTGGCACGCTACAAACGGATACATTCAACGTCTATTCGGATAATCCGCCTCACACAGTTAGACAGCGGATTAAGCTTTAGAGCATTAGAAATACGAAAAGACTTGGCAATGGCGATGGTAATGTTGATGGTGACTGGTGAAACAGCAACAGCAGCAGCAGCAATGGTTTGGGGTTCCATCGGGAGGCAGCAACTACTAACAGCAGCATTCGGAAAGTTTCTTGGATCTTAGTTGACGAGCCGGTAGAGAGATTAAAAGTGGAGTGGAGGGCAGTCGACATATGTACATACTATAAACCAACCGGATGGATACCATCGGGATGAAAGGCAAATTTAATATGCAATCTCCTTCCTGTTGGGCTCCGGCATACATATGTATGTAATACTGTGTATCTTGTTGCTGGTTATTTGCTATTTGGTATCTGTTTGGTTGCTATTTGGATGGTGTGTTTAGCAAGGAGCTGAATATAAAATTTAATTGTTTATCGGGGCCGTAATGGACACGGATTTGGAAATTACTTGGCAGGAAAAAGCTGTTTACCTTAAGTGGGCTTACATAATTTAAGGTTTTCGTTTTATGTTGACCTATGTCATTAATTTTATGTTATCTCTTCTCTCCCCTCCGTTGCTGTTGAATGAGATACCTAAATCAATTTAGCCAACCTAAACAGGCAGCCAGTTATTATGATTACAAGGAGACGCGACACTAGCATTTATGAAGCGCTTCACATATTAGTGGGGCTTTTGGGTTTTGAGCTAGCTCGTCCAGCACGGTTGGAGTTATTATGGCGATTTTTGATAAAAAAAAAACAACAGCGATTTGAATAGACTGTATCGGACCTGGACTGGGAGCTAATTATGAGGTACTTATAGGTCAGGCATCTGCGAATGCAGATCCCCCTGGTGGTCTTTCGAATTTTATTCTATAAGCGAACACAAACTCAGCAGACACAGTTGGTGATCTATTAACGGGCAGACCGATAAAGATCGGCCAGTGATTCATATAATAATTTCCTAATTGACCCGCAGGCTTGATCATGAGCTGTGTGTGAGCCGTGTAAAGGCTAATTGAGAGCTTATCATGGACGTTTCGTTATCTATGCGCCAGTTTCTTGAGCTATTTGCCCTATGATCTTCCTGAGCTATCTAAATTTGCCCAAGGTAGATCAGCGATCAATACGATTATAGAGCTATTCATGCACTTATTGAGAGCTGATCGTGAATGTTTCGTGATATATGCGATAATTTCTTGAGCTGCTCGCAACCTTGATCATGAACTCCAATGCAATTTCTGGGCATTTTATCCTCTGATCAAGATCGATCTGCGATCAAAAATCGAACCACCAAGCACCATCCCACACAAGCTTAACGACATCTCTTTCAATTTCAATCTAGACAGCAAAATTAAGTGGAAAGGACATGCTTCAAAACGAAATAAACAAAAATTCGTGTTGCCCTCTTGTGGAAGAGGGTTGTCGGCTTAAGGTGGGGTCTACAACCCAACCATGCACCCGATTTACATCGCGGTCTTTAAAGAAAAGGCACTAATAGCATAGGAGTCTATCTAGGAAACAAAGAAGCATCAACTTGCCATCTCTTGCCAAACTCTGATAGCTTGTTCGACATACAACTTAAGCAAACCACTGTCCTCAGTAGTCTGCGACCCTCCCATCAATTGAAACAGTTTCAAATCATTCTCAGCAAGACTACCTCCATTTTCACAAACTACAACCGAAGGCCTAAGCGACGCCCTTTTTCTCAAAAAATCTTTGCATACATCAGTCTGTCAGCTGTCACCTTCACACTGTAGCGCCTTTTCAAGACATTTTCATGCTAAATCCAATACTCTCAATTCCAAAGGACATAGACAGCCAAGCAGCGATCAGATCCCTCACTTTGATCAGAATAAAGTCGGGGGCGCTTGAAAACTGTCGCGTAGAAAATATCCAAACAGCACGAAATCACACTCCTTTGGGTGGGTTACACGACACTCGAACATCCAGTGAAAAAAAAAAAAAACGGATAACAGCTGCTAACAAATGCTGCTCAGAAAATGGCAAACAAGAAGTGACTTTTAAATCTGTTTACCACGAGCCTGCCAAATGACAATTGATTCCATGGACTATTTTCGAAAAATAAAAACTAACCAGATTTGAATAGTCAATTTTCGACAGAAGGCTTGTTGAGACAGCTTGGGTTAAACTAACAACGAACTTATTTACATGTGATTGTTTCGTGTCAATAAGTTGAACATGAAAAATAAAGTCTTAAGCAGCAGAAAGATCTGCTAGATCGAACATAATAGTGACAATGAAGCCATCAAAAGTATCTACTGTGCAAGCAATTTAATTTCGTCATTGTTGCCATATGGTGATGACAGATGACACGATCGTAGGAACAATTAATGTCAAGTGCAAAATCAATTATGTAGATGGATGGTGATGATACGATTCATTTAAAGGGTCATCTGGCTTTTAAACAAAGACCAGTCATCTGCCCACAGTTACATAACAGCGGATGAAACAATAATCACTCTTTTGTAGAAGCATAAATGTTCACGTTTACTTCCCTTTAGATTCACTATTGAATCAAGTACCGCAGCTAATTAATAAAGACAGATCCCCAACCATAACTTTTCTGCAGGCAGTTAATTGTCGCCATTGTAAACTTTGACCATCATAGTCCATTATCGAATGTTTCAAATCGAAGGTCTGCCGAACATGGATTAAACAGGTTTGGTTTGCTGATGTTCTTTCAAAATTCCGTTGATATTACGATTAGGTGTCGTCTTCCTTTGTCGCACAGAGATCGTTGCTACAGTTTAGTGACCTGCAGACGATAAATTCTACTCCAAGTGCACCCGACGGCCTTAGACAAAAAAAAAAATAAAAAAATATGTAGGTGACTGATGGCCGGCACAGGGTTCCCTAATGGGACCAGTACTTTATAACTTTATTGTTGATTGTATTTTACAAGGCCCGGAATCTTAAGAATATTGCCTTGTGACCATCTGCGATCGACCACTAATAAATACAAGTACGATGAAGAGATGCTCAGCACATCGTGCCTGATGTCATAGAGAAGATGCCCAAAGATGCGAGTATTAGATGAGAATTAATGAGTTTCTTCCAAACCCTCAGCAAAGGGTTTCCATTTTTTTTTTTTTTTTTTTGAAAATAGATTTTTTTTTCTTTATTGCTATAAGGAGAGCGTCGTGCGATTGTAGCACGCCCTCAGCATTTAGATTACGAATTTAAGTCACATCGAGTTGTTCTGAATTCTCATAAGTGAACTTAAGGATATTAATTGAACATGGAACTACCACAGTGTGTATTACAGCCAGGCCTGTCTCTCTATTGCACTTGTAAACTCTAACTATATCGGCAGGCAATATGAGGACAATTTTATTGCAAACACTTATCAGGCATGAAAATTTGTCTTAGTCATGAACATTGTTGTGATGCATAGTTTTATAAGATTGAATAAAAAATATTTTCGTCAAAAAACCCACAATATAAACAAACAAAAGGAAAAACCAAGAAAGCAATGTAATCAAATGATGAATTGTTGAGTCAACAAAGAAAAAAAAAACAGAACATCGAGATGATCTTTGCACATTCTTTCTTTATTTATTTATTAGCAGCTGACAGTGTTTAACTTTTTCTTTGGAAATTATCTGCAAATTTGGATAGAAATATATTTTCGTCATTGGTTTGTCCGATTTTCGACAGTACTATAATTCCAAAGAGTTTCAAAACAATTCGACATTTTTCGAGGGATTGTAGAGAATGTTCAATAATAAAAATAAAAAAAAATCTTAATCAGCCAAGATTATAAAGCCCTCGCTCTACACGAACTCTTAAACTCTTCCCATTGAAGATACTTATCAATTCCTGATGAAAAATTATAAAAATGGAGTTTCTGATGATTGGACCCTTGTGGGACCCCAAGCAATATTATCTTTAAGGCAAAAATTGTAGTATTTTTTTATATATACTAAGTTGGGAAGAACCATGTAGCGATTGTTGATGTCTTCCCATAACTTTGCGGACTAAATTCAATTCTATCATAGTTGAACGTAAGATTTTCTCTAAGATGGCACAGGTCTTATGTTAACAAGGGTTGATATGGCGGGCCCATAATATTTTTCCGATGAGTTTGTAATGATTTTTACTTTTTAGATATTGTTAAAACGGTTTGCAGGATTGTCAGAGATTTTCCATGTAGCGAAGTAGTGATTTCTCAAACAAATGAACTCTTGTTGTATACCAATAAACTTGTGAAGATGAGTTGAGTAGATTTTGAGTAAATACACGAGACTAAGGATTAACAACTTTGTTACTGACAATCAGTGACCTCAACATCACATAGGAGATTCAAAACAATACGACACAGGCCATATGTATAGTACTTATCTCATGGCTTCACCACAGCTTCACAAAAGATCTAGTTCAGCACGAACAGCTTATGGCTTCCAACTTCTTCAATAGCCCCGGCGGGACTTTTCACAATGGTTAAATAAGTCTTCTCCTTTGCTATGATGTAACTTATGACTATTTCAAGTGAATTAACGTAAGATTCATTTGTTAGACCCTACAATGTAGTCTCCTTTAAGATCATCGAGTTTCTAGGAACTCTAAATGTTCTCTGAGATGGGAGTGGAACAATATCTATGCGGCCGAAGTTTATGCGATCGTATACACATACGTACAGTGCGCATAGACTTGAACGACATAAACTGTTGGGCGAGTTTGGATTCCAGATTATTATTTCAGTAGATCCAGATTCCAGAGCATTTTGTAAGTAAGTTCAGATCACTCTGTAAGTAAGTCTACATCGCAGATCAGTCTGTAAGTATGTCTGAGATTGAGAAAGCAGACACACCTCCCAGAGTGGGATCCCCAAATGGGGATAAAATCTAAAGTTTCCAAAATGACGACAATGTTTACCCACCATCTCAAATGCTTATCGACAAACCTTGTGCTTATACAAGTTCAAGTGACCAATTACCACCTGTTGCGCACTGCAAATGCCCCAGCCATATCAGGCAATTGATGCTCTCTTTTCTGGCCATGTCGCAATAAAATCCAAAAATCGTTGGAAGAATATATATACTCGTATTCCTCTGTATTCGCTAAGGTTCATGTTTCGGCGCCATAGAGCAGGATTTGGATAGTATGTGATTTATATATAGATATCCTTAGTGTTTATTGGTAGAGCCTTTTTGCTCAAATTGCTACCAAAAAAAAAAAACAAAAAAAAAAAAAAACAACAACAGATTGACAAGTTCGTTCGATTTCAATTGAAGTGCCTTTATCATAATTAACAGCGGAGCTGAGACGGACAGAAAATCTCAACGTTATAGCTGTCTATTCTAACGTTCTATCCCATTTTCAAGAACAATGTTAAAGATGTCACACAACAGCCGATTCCCATGTTTAAAGCTCTTTTCGACATCAAAAGTCTTGGTGAGACTACCGTTGTCGTTCTACACACAAGGATGCCAAAACTAGACACGGCTCTGTAGAACACTCCTCTATAGGTGCTGTCATATGCGGCCTCAAAATTGACAAAAAGGTAGGGTGTATCAATCTGGACTTCTTGGGTGTTCTCCCGTCATTTGGAATTACCCTGCCTATAACCGTGATGAGATTGTTGGAAAATGGTTTTAGGCATGCACATGTTCCAGCAGGTGTGCAAGGCAGCTTGAAGTCAGTCATAACACAATAGAACGATATTTTTTTCGTCTTCATTTCTAGGTAAAAGAGCTTTTGTTGCCTTTAATTATGAAACGGAAGTTCTTTTAAAGTGATTCAGTTATTTTAATGTAAATTAAAAAAAAGAAAGGTTCAGGGCCTAGACTAAATTCCCCTGAGGCACCCCATTAAAACAAATTAAAGATGAATTTGAGATAATATGATACGACTAGGGTCCCTTTAAAAAGAAAATAGGCTTCAACAGCTGTCAATTTTGGGCAATCAATTCTTACATTCGCATTTCTTGCTTTACTGCATTCCAGTGTATTTTTTTTATTTTTTATACTCTGCAAAAAACAAAGAAACCAAACCCAAAACTTCTTTTTAAGGCGAAATTCTGTTTGAAAAAAGGAAACATCATTTGCCAAAATGGATTTTTTTTTCGAAAAACCAAAGAAATGTAAATCATTTCTAAAAATAGCTGGACACCATTCTCCGTACGAATGGTAGCTGTTTTATGGATCGTGGTATGTACTAGTGCTGGAATTGGTGCTGGTGCTGGTGCTATTGCTGATTCTGTTGCTGCTGATGGTGATGATAATGGTACCTCTAAACAGCAGCATATGGTGGTAGCTCACGCTTGCAATCCTTTTAAAGTCATTTACCTTTCTGCGTGCACTAACATTGCTTGCTTCTTTTCTCGGCAGACCAGTTCTTCCTCTTTTTTTTCCTTCTTTGTTTTTTTTTTTTTTTCTTGTAGTCTTTATCTGCTTCTTTGTGTCACTATTGGAACGAAAAAAGAGCGGAAAAACACGACTCTCTACTAATTTGTTGTGTGTGCAGTGCTTTCGAGTACGTCTCGCATTTCGCATATTTGTGTCAGTAATGTGCACTGAACCAGAGTCTAGTAAATATATACATAAAAAAAAAAAACTATACCGAAAACCAACCGTCAGTTTGTTGACAATTTGCTTTTGAAATGCTTTCCAATCAGCACATTTGAACAGAAAATGTGCTTTCTGACTGTGCAGAACAAAACAAAAGTTCACCCAACAGTAGCGCGGGCATTTCCGTGTTTTCAGTCCTCAATGCCTCCCTCCCATGTGATAAGAAATGTTCGTTTGAAATAAAAAATACTCGTACCAGTGTTGTCAGTGTTTAAATACAAATAGAAAACAGTCCGACAGATTCCAATGACAGCTGCGTGTAAGTTTACTCTGGAGCACGTAAACAAAACGCAAGTGAACTACCTCCATATCAGTATTGGCTTGGTGACTTGGCTGATTCAGTGAAATAACATTGTTTTTCAACTTTCCTTAGCACGTTATCCTCTCTCAATGTCAAATATACATTTGTATATTAATAAAACAACGACATTTGCGATAAGCTCAGATGTTATTGCCACAAACTTGTAGCGATGAATCACTTTGAGAAATTCTAAATCTGTTGGTGTCAATTGCGATGTTGATTGGTTTTGTTTCTTTTAACTGGAATAGTATGATTCAGTTGAAGGAACCTAACTAGTTTACTAGAACTGAGTATCTAATTAGGTTCGCTGAAATTGATTACAGTTTCTAAGAAAATTACTTCGAATTATTTCCGTGTAGTGGACGTGTCGAGTGAAGCCGTTGCATTTAAAATAGTTCCATGTCCGGAAACTATTAGTCACAAGAATCCATCGCTGTTTGTTTAAATTTCTATTTTTATAAAAATTTTAACATTAACAGTAAAGGCCAAAGTGTACAACCCTGTGGAACGTCACCCTCTGCACCACCGTTATATTACATTACAAAATGAGACATCCTAAGGGCATTCCAAAAAGCCGGCCGTCAAGAATTCACAAATATCTTGACTTTTGGGGTCGGCCTTTCTTTGGACTTTGACTGAGAAAAAATTGTTGAATTGCAGTGTAAGATTTGACATATGAATATTCTAAAAAAAACAAGATACTCGTAGGTTTGAATTAGATTAGGTTAGGCACCAGTTGGGCCTATAATATTCCCTATGGGAAATAATTTTTATCAAACGAGCAGACCTAAAACACTTTTTTCCTCTATGGAAATTTAAGAATAAGAATTTCGTATGTGTCTTATCTGTTCCCCCTGACACTCAGTTCAGTTATGTCCTCAAAAACACATAATCGACCGAATTGGTGAGACCTATTCGTTTGGCATGAGTGTTCAAAAGGCAATAGCCAGGCAAAATTTCAGTTAGAATGCTAAATGCTTTTTTGTTAAGTTTGAAAATATCCCTAATCTTCCTGGGGCTTAATTTCGACCATAGAGCATACTATCAGGCAGCTGTCCCATTACTTGCTGAGAAGTCCCTCTCCCTGAATAATTTTACACCAAATCTCTCTAGCCCATCGGCGAGATCAAGTACCCTACTCACGTCGTAACTATTATATATCGATAACAACATCCTTGAACCATCTGCATTAACAGTAATGACGTTTTTAATGCGCTATTCCGCCCTTTTTGAGTATTCAACTTCAAAAGGAATGTCAAGTCAAACCCAAGAGGAGTTTCGTGGCCAGTCAGAATGAAACAAAGCTCTATTGTGCCATTTCCAAATAATCCTGCGTTCACGAACCTGACAGCGCTGTATTCCATGTTGAAGAATTTATAAAGCAAGCACCGCCGTTGGCGAGATGCTTAGAGCAGCTGTAAAGGGTGCTTAACGAGGCTTATGAGATTCAAATTATCCGTTGACGAGGTTCCCTTTAATTTTTCCCGACTACATATACGCAAAGGTGGCTGGAAATAGGGGTAATACTTCAATTTACTGTCTTAATAAAGTTCCGAACCGAATGAACTTGGGCCTATTATTAGGCGTTCCTACTCATATTTCCAATTCTTCTCCCTGTCTCTGGGCTCGACCAATGAAACTTAAATCTTTTATGTGTTCTCCGTGCAGGACACACCCTGTTCGAGGAGCAAGTTGAACATCGTTAAATTTGGTCACCTCCCTAGTCTATATGCTTTGGACCTTCAATTGTGTTAAGAGGGAGGATCCACTAGGCTACAGGGTAATACAGGGTACAAACACTCAGCTGATGAATGCTGAAAAATCGGACGTGGGAACTTTTTATAATCCTTTGTTGGCAATAGAAGGGTGAATCTTTCCAAGATAGAAAATACACTATCCTCATGATCTGTAGATACTTTTCCTCAATTCAAAGGAATCGTCTATAGTTGGTATGAATATAACATGTCGTAGATGACTTAAGTTCGCAGGTTTTGAGTTGTTACGTGACATTTAAGACCTAAAAAAGAGCAAGTACAATTTGGATCCGCATGAACACGTGGTCGAAACTCTAACAACGATAAGTGTCAAAATTTGACGAAATTACGATCACTAGTCATCGAGTTATTGAAGTTTAAGTGAAGCACCTTTTCAACAACAGGTCTAGGAAGCCTCCGGAATTTTTCCAAAAATCAGTCCCCTTTATATTTGATGCACTCTCGCAAATAGATCAGCTTTCAATATAGCAAATACAACAGAAAGCTTTAAATTTTTTTCAGATCCATTTTTCCAATTTCAGTTCAGACAAAATGACAAAAGTCTATGTTGGCTGTAAACAAGATGTTAACATAATTATGATATGCAATGGGAATGATTGCCATTTTGTTTCGGTTTTACTTCTCCAACAAACTTCGTGCCGCCATCCCTCCAACTGACTTGGCTCATTCATTTAAAAAATTAAAAATATCACTTTGCACCATAACTCAATTTGTTTACGCTTCGTAATTTACATCCCCATCGTTTTTATAATTGAAACTGGGGCTTCTTTTTTATTACAGAATGACTCTCACCACATATCTAATTCTCAAAAAACAATTTCCAAAACAAATTCATTTAGAACCATCATTTGCCATCACACCACTCTGGAGCCTTGACTTTCTCGTTGCCCATCATTAAACTCAGACATCAACAAGCAAAGCCTGCTTGGATATTTCGATGTGATATACAAAATGGATAGGCGGCGGATTTGGTTGGTAGTCATCTTAATTGTTGCTCCCTTCAACTTTTCTCAACTTTCAATTGCTTCATGTACATAACATATTTGAGAGTGGTGGCGCCCATTCTCCATGTCAAATGGTTAAATAACTATTTAGGGCAGGGCATCATTCCAACAAGAACAAGAATCCCATTAATAATAGGCAAGCGCGCGCGTCCCCATTTATTTACAAAAAAAACATACAAGCCATTGCAAAGCCGCCAAGGGTGTCTCTTTAACCGATAAAAATTCAAATGTGTCGGATTACTTTTGATACTCGAGCTACCAGATACACCAAAAAAGAGTAATTTTGATACTTGATTTTCGCTTGGGGTCAATGTTTTTATGTTTCTGTTGTCGGCTTGTCGTTTTGGCGGTTTAATGTTTCCGTTGTCATTTCGAAAACACAATCATCACCACTACAACTGGAACTCAAACTCAAAATCAGAAACCCTCCGTTGCCATTTTAATTGATTTCTTAATGGGTTTCATCGGTTCGTCTCCTCGTGGGTGCTCAGAGCTTAGACTAAGGAGTCAGCTATGAATTCAAGACATTAGATACGACCCGATAGAGCCGTGTAATTGAAGTACACTACTACGCCCTGGGGGGTGAACACACAAAATAAAACGCTTCAGCAGTTTAGTTGTTTTTTTTTCCGTGACGCTCAACTCCGCATAAACATTGTCGAGTCGGCATATAAGATTGATATATTGATAATTTTATTGACGTCGTAAAAATAAATTTCCTTTGGTGACAACTGACACAACTTAAAATGCCATAAAAACCACTCGCTGAAGAATGCTCTATCACACATTTGAAATGAAGAATTCATATTGAGTCACTCTGTGGATTAACGGCTGTGTGGTTTTGAAATTTGAAATTCTCGCCGAATAAGGGAGGCGCATAAAAATGTCGGCAGCAAACCTAGGAATGCTCGGACGATGAGCACACATGACTGACAATATTTCGGCCCTCTGAAAACTTGTATACAACTCTTTAATGAAGGGGAACCGATTAGTGGAAAAATTAAATGAAATTCGTTGACATCATTTGTTTACACATTTTGTAGTTCTTTTGATATTGACGGTAATTAAACGCACAGGTGTCTTAAACACACACAAGAGGGGAAAACATAAAATTACATTTTTCATTACATTTACCTATAGATGAAGTATGCGAACAATTTTAATCACAAATACATGTATTTAGGCTGGGGTTAAAATTAAACAAAATGTTGCCACACAACGAAATCATTTGTGATCAATTGAAGTGGGAAAACGACAAAAACCAGCTGTGCCTTAACCATAAACTGCCTGGTGTTGTACAAATAGGATTCATATTTTTTTGGGAATCATTGTAGTTTAAATAGAAACAGCGCGGTTGACAATGATGGACTTTTTTAGATTTTGAGAAAAACAAGAAGAGAAACTATAGTCGAAGGAAATAATCGTAACATAAAATAAACGGTCAAATATTTTTCCGGGCTGAATGCAAGCAACTATTGGGTTGTTCAATAAGTTCGGCGGTTTTTTTTTAGGGTTAAAGTTAAGCACACATTTTTGGTATAAAAGCTCATATTTAATCCATCAGATATTGTCCATAATGGTGTATTACTTCCTTCCACGGGAAGAGACATAATTCCTCTTTTGTAAAAGTCAGCAGACTTTTCCAGATACGTTTTAATCTCATCTTCGAAATTGAATTGCCTTCCGTCCAAATTGTTTTGGTAAAAGCGGAACAGATGTTAGTCAGAAGGCGCAACTTCTTCAGAGTACGGTGGGTGGTGCTGCATAACTTCCCAGCCAAATGAATTCGGCTTTTGTTTTGTCACTAAAGCTGTGTCTGATCTGGAGTTGTCATGATGGAAAACAACGCGATTCCTATTCGCCATTTTTCTTCCACTGCCTGCTTCGAGCTTATAGCAATATTTAATGTCATTTATTGTCTGATTGCGTGGAAGCAATTCGAAGTAAAGGACACCTCACCCGCCCCACCAAATGCTCGACATAACCTTTTTGGGATGCAAATATCGTTTACCGACCGATTGCGGTATTACAACAGAAGCGCAAAATCACCTCTTACGCGGAATGTTGTTCTAACCCCCCATTTTTTCGTCGTCTTTCATAACCACTCTTTTCAGGAAAGCCTCAAGCGAGTTTCATCCCAATAAAGACTTACAGACAATTTTACGAAACATAATGTTTCTTTCACTGAGTTCTTGAGAAACCCAAAAATCTACCATTTCGACATTCCAAGCCTTTTCAGTCTCTACGAAACGGTTGTATGGGTGATATTAAACCGCTGAGCGATCTCCCGTGTCTTTAAATGCTTGTCAACGTTAACTGTGGTGGGTGGACGTCCATATCGAATAGCATCAATAAAGTCTGTATTTCGTGAACAAAAGCCGTGTAAATCAACACTGACAAGTGTCAGCGCTTATGGCCAAATCTCCATACACGCTGCAAATCTCCCGTTGCGCCCCTGTAGCTTTGACACCTTTTTTAAGGGGGAAAAAAATGCCGAAAAACAAATTCTCACAACAATGTAAAGGATAACCCTCTCTATTGGAATAAATAATAAAAAATTCATAACGGTATACAAAGAGATTTTCTGAAACGATTAATACTACTTTCAAGAAAAAAATCGCAGAACTTATTGAACAACCCAATAACTTATGGAGGAGACGAAATGATGTGGTACTTCGAACGAATATTCATTTTTGGAATACTTTCATTTCATTTCACTTATTTTATAATTGAATTACATTCTTTGTACTTAAAATTCGCGCGTAGATTTTTTTTTCCAATAGAACACGTAAATACCTTTTAGTTTTATAAAAATATAGGTCTTAACGAATATGTTAAAAATAACATAATTTTCTAAATTTTCAAGGATTCGCTCCCACAAAGAAAGTAATCTAATTGTTAAATCACATGATCTATTGAATTGGCAACTACGATAGATGTCTTGGCCATATTTTTTAATGGCTTCTGTCAATGACATATTTTGTTCCTTTTGACATTTGTCTTACTTTGCTTTAGAAGCAAATTATGCGCATTTTTATGAAAACTTATTAGTTTGGCGTAGTGTTTTAATATGGAGTGAAAAAACGAGCATTTTCGTCATATTTTACTTTTTTATTTCCGTAAAGGAAAGAACGTGAAGAAGATTTAAAAGAAAGACAGTGCCGCAATTGGTTGGACAAACTTGAAAGTTGAACAACGATCAGGTCGATCGTTGATGTTGACTTGGTAATTTGGCACAATATTTTTAAGTATGTATTTAACCCTAAGAGATTGCCGGTAAAATGGATTCAGATTGCGGAAAAGATGGTAATCCGTTGTGGAAATATCAGGAGAGTACGGTGGATGCGGAAGAATTTCAAAACCCCAACTGCAACAGTTTTGCACTGTTACTTGTGAGGTATGGGGTCTGTCATTGTCATGCAAAAGGATAGGACCGTGCCTATTGACCAAGGCAGGTTGCTTTTCAGCCAATTTGACATGCAATATGTCGTTTTCCTCACAATATTTGATAGCGTTTATCGTTACTCCTGGTTGAAGAGATGAAAAGTGAATTGGTCATTCGATGTCCACCAAATTATCACCATAAGCTTTTTTGGGTGAAGATCGGGCTTGGGGTGTGTTTTGGTTTTTCATCTGCATTCAACCCTTGCCTAGATCTTTTACGATTATCATACAGTATCCACTTTTCATGACAGGTGACCGGTGCAAAAACGGTTCAGTTTGGACTTTTAATGTAAGCAATGCGCAGATTTCCAGGCGCCGTAATTTTTGCGATTCGTTCAGTTCATGGCGTTTATCAAGTTTCTTTACCTTTCCTATGAGAGAAAGATGTCGACTTATTGTTATTGGGGATACTCCCATGCTTTATGCAATCTCCGCACCGATTTCATTGTGTCCGCATCCACCCTTGATCGTCGTCAACTAACGTTTCCGGCTTCCCATGTGGTTCTTTTTCGAGGCTGAAATCTCCCAAACGGAACTTTCAAAACTAACGTCGTATAGTGCATTCGCTTACCGCTACATCCTCAAATGCGTCATTAATGTTTTTCATCGCCAATGACACATTATGTCCCATTTTAAATTCGTAAAGGAAGAACGCTCGAATTTGAACTCCCGACAGCATGGTAAATAATTCATAGTAAAAAATAACAATACTTGTAACCGTACATAGTATTGTAATATCTTTCATGTTGAAAGGTATGGACAGTATGATTCAAGTTCATCTGTGTAACACTGCTTTGTTAATGCAATCTCTGTCCAAGATAAGTATACCCACCAACGCATAAGAGCTTCCTAGACTGCGCTCAAAATCTGATGGGCACAATTGAATGTCAACTCAACAAAGAGTACGCACTCATCGACATTGAGGGTGCTAGACGAATCATTATTTTTGTGGATAAGAATAATGCTCGACGAATAGGACGCTGATTGCCGATGCTGACTGAAGCCAATATGTAGTGTCGGAGGTAAATATGTGTTACCCTTTTTTTCAACGCTCTCAATCGTTCTAACGCCTATGCTCAGGCATTTGCCAATGATGTAGATGTACTGCCTGTTGGATCATGCCTTGTGATTGTGTGCTTTCAATCGCAGGTACCCCTAGACGTTTTATCGACGATTGGTGCACTAGTAATGGGCTTTAAGTCAATCGTCTCAAAACAATTGTTTTTCTCTTTATGAGAAGAAAGAAGCTGATTAATCTCACTCATCTGTGCCGGCGTACCAAACGAATGCTCTAAAAGGTCGGCTACTTTCTGGGTATCGTTTCAACATTTAGAATGGTAGAAAATTGATTAACTGTTCGACGAATAGCTTACGCCGATTAAGTGCGAGACCAAATTGTCTATGGGCCTCCACAAATTAACGATTTATTTCAAAAACTATAGAGCGGTCAATGCGCAGTAGGTGTGCTGTGACCAATCAGCCACTGCTAGACCGAGACAATTGCTCATGCTTCCAATGCCAAAAATACGCGTCATCATACACAGTTCCAAAGCGGTCCATTTAAGCACTAACCTCACCAATGCATGATTTCATAGCCAGACTATAGTTAACGAACATATGCTGTCCACAAAAATTATGTTCTAGAAAGAAACGCCACAAGCAAATGTTAAAACTCTGAAGTTGTCAAGGAGTTACCTCAAAAATGCGGAATCCTGCCTAGAAAAACTCTAGCGTATCTCCTGACACTTCGGTTTGCCTTAAACAGCTGGGTTAACACATTTATAATCAAAGATAGAAGACTATGCCGTAAAGAGTCCTGAGCCTGTAGGTTATTTTCTCTTATATGCCTTGACTTTAAGCAGGAAAGCAGATCATGTACTGATCAGATTCAAAAGAACGCTACCTGGTCTAATATTTGGTCCATTTACAAGGGTGTGAGGTGGATGAAGAGAAAAGCTAAGCGTCGCCTTACCAGGGTAACATTGAGTCAGCGGATAGCAACGTTAAGGGTCTTCGAATCTCGGTGTTCAAATTCGTGTCAGCCGAAAACCGTTTAAAGACTTATCTATCTCGTATGGGAGGACACTATTCAACCAATAGACAGCAACACTGATGGACTAATAAAAGTTAAAGGTCAGGAGAGCGTTCAAGTGTACGGAAGACATGACCAATGACTGAACTTTTAGTTTTCCAAAAAATGCTATTTCATGTCTTGTAGAAATCATCATGTCAAATCTCTGTTGAACCTGCATGCAAAATTCTATTCAACGAAGTAGTAGGCTTTCTGACACAGACTAATCGACATGCACCACGATTGACGATGATTTATAAAACAAACGTTCACATTTGGAAGATCTTCCAGCGTCAAATCGAAACTCAACATCTATTCACAGGCTTACGAGCTGCATATGATAACACTCACAACTCCTGTTTGGTAAAGATAATAGGAAAACTGTTCCTGCAGAAACCTGAAAATGCTTTATGATGTTTTCAGTGTATATTGTACAGAGCAGGGGTTAACATCAAAAGTTCATACTTAACTGCTGGAGTACGCAGACGACACCCACATCAACAGGAGTCATAGGTAATAAGCAGATGACACGTATAGGCCTCGGCAAAGTAAGAAAAATTTGTCAACAATCACTCCTAAGAAAAAACTTCAGTACTCACATTGATAGAAGCGAATTCGATATCACGAAAAAAATTGGTTCACAACCCCTGAAATTCCACGAAAAACAGAAGTAAAGTACGTGTACTACGTTGGCTCAGATAAATCGAGCTAGGCCCAGAACAACAACCATTCGGCGCATGAATTCCCAACACGAAACTAACCTCTGTGTGACGAGAAAATTGGTTGTTTTTGGGAGGTCAGACCCCTTGGCATAAGAACGTTGAAGTAGAGATAGTAGCGGAAATAATGTTGCATATACGAGTAAGTTATGAAGATAAAAAGCCTCAAATGCGGATGATTTTACTATTTTTGACTATAGAAAAAAGCCTGTACAGTACTACATCTTAAAACGAACTCAGGTTAATCATGTACGACATCGACAGAATAACAGTCTCTTGTCAATCTTATTGACATTATATTCGGGGCAAATTGTCAAACCGTCTTCGATTTAGTCACTCAAAATCTATCGATAAATTATTTAATGCAAGCATATGACCAGTAACGACACAACCAGCAAGCCATCAGAAATACGGCACTTGATGTCCCGGATTTCCCAATAAAGGGAAATAAAAAGGCGTATAGTTCTCACACCAGGAATTAAGAACTCTGGAAATGAACATGAACAGGCTTATCGGGAGCTATTTTCGGCCAGGAAAGTCTACTAAAATATAAATACAAACGAAATTAAACCGATTGTCAAAAAATGATGCTTCTTCAGAAATAGCAATTCGGTACTTCCTTGTGATAAAAGAGCAGCTGCGGAACAAAGCACTATCCCGAGAAATAAAGGTTACTCGATCTTTACCTTACTATCCCTGTTTCATCTATTCCAAGGAGAAGCAGGTTGAATGATGAACTAAAGTGTTGTCATTGGGCCGTATTTTTTCCGAGATTACACACGGCGCATGCCACAACCGATATTATAGAAGACGAAGTACGATCGCCTTATAACCATAAATGATCCTATCAATTGCCCTGCTTGTGCGATTTAACACCTGTAGACTATATTCTTTGGGGCTACATTAAGGGACATAAAACGCTTTCCTTTTATCGGCAAATTCATTTTATCGAAAAGGTAAAAGTCGCACTGTGCCAAATTAGGCGAATACGGGGAGTGGTTGACAATTAAAACAAACGCCAACTTGCTTCTGCGCGATATTCTGGTCGAATACAATGAATACGATGCACCAAACGCTTCAAAACACCAAGATAGAATTGTGCATTAACTGTTTGGCCCGGTGGAACAAACTCTTTGTTTACAATGCCCTTACGCCCTGGAATCGTAAAAGCAAATAAATACTTTCTTCACTGTTCGTATTGGCAAACGAGATTTTTTGGGTTTTGACTCTTCTGACGCCTTCCAATCGTCACTTTGGTGCTTGGTTTCTGGATCAGATTGAAAACTCCACTTTTCGTCACCAGTCACAATGTTGTAAAGGAAGTTTTTGACCTGGTTGAAGTTGTCCTTCGAATGTTGAGAGAACATTTTTACTCGATGCTCGTTTTTGTACCGATGACACAAACATACAGTCACTTCAAACGGAATAACTCCGCTTCTATTCGTCCAAATGTCATGAAATTTTGACAGTGGATCAGTGAATCTACCAGTTTGGCATGCAATTTGCAATAGATCGACTCACTAGAAATACTTTGGAACGAACTTTGTATAAGTATGTACATACGAGTTTGTGAGCTGTAACACGAACGATAGACAGGCTTGCTTTAACCTCTACTGTAGCACAACCTATGTATCTACATAGGCGGATAATATCAACATTTTTGAAATCGAAATGAAAAACCACAGCTAACAGCACTTGTAAGGTTTTGATGGATCTGACACTTGTAACCATTCAAAAATCGACAGTTAATGGATCCAAAAATCAGTCATATGAAATAGGACGCCCTAATACTTATTTTTGGTACTTAAAGGGAAACCCAAAGGATGCTTGGGCATTATTGAGTATAAGAAGACTCTTTTCGATACGTGCTTGTATAAAGACGTTCAGCAGAGAACACCACAATTTTACGGGAGAATGTATCCAAGAGTCTGGCAAGCGGCAGCGTTTTCTGACGAGTTTTTTGTCTTCACGCCTAGAAAGTTCAACTGACTCAAAAACTTGAATCCTGCAGACCATACTGAGAACGAAAAAAGATTGCCAATTAAAGTTTAATTAATATAGGTATTCCAAGTGAACCATGTTTCCAACAAAATCATCTTTAACGATGAAGTCCAACTACCCAACATCCCTAGCAAGCGAATGCAATCCGAACGCGTCACATACCTAGTTTATATGACAGCTTAAAGCGCATTGCTTCAATGCGCTCATATAAACACCACTCAAGCCGCATTGGAATGTTCAATTCGCATTCGTTCATTCGTGTTTATAAACCGCACTGAAATATTATATAAACACTTTCAAATCACATTGAAACACTTTACTCTCTCGCGCTCCCTTCATACGAATTAATTTACACGCACTTCGAATTTACCAAACTGTCAGTTGAATCAGCTGCTCGTTAAACTCTCTCAATTTTCTCTCGCTCATTTTGGATTCGGTTTTGGATAATTTCATATGAACACCACCCTTTCTATGCGTATCGATCCAATGCGCATTAAGTTGTGATATAAACTGGGTAACTTTTTAGCGTGGAATTTGGACTGAAGGCATCGCATCAGTGGACCGTTTTTCTTCAAAGGCGCTCTGCAGAAGCTGCACAACCAGGAATGATAACCCAGTTTTTTGTGCCTCGAATGGAAGCAGGTAGTCCCAACAAGACGGTGTCACTTGCTATACATCCCTGGTCGTGTAATCTCCTTTTTAGACGAACAGGATTGGTCGACTAGATAGTATAATTTAATCCATTCAAAGTCCTTTCTTTGTGATTTTCTTCAAGTTAAGAATTCTAGGTCAACCAGCCCACAACTACTCAAACTAATAAGGAGGAAATTAGACGCCACATCAATTGAATCCAGTCTTACTGTAGGCCAAATCGTGACGAAAATTTTGTCCAGAGAAGGGACATATTAAGTTGGGGCAAAAGTATCGGACTTGACTTTGAACCATCATAACTTAAAACGGTTGATGGCATCTGTCAAATCTATTTTTTGTTTGACAGATCAGCTGATGATCGATTTTATTGGGATTGATGTGCTCAATAAAAATGTAATTAAAAGCAAAAATGAGTGAAGTTGGTATATTATACAAATTTAGTACAATAAAGAGAAGATTGAAGCGCAGGCGTGAAAAGATTCGAGCTGTTTATGGTGAAGGCACTCCATCGAAAATTGCTGCCAAGGGTTGATTGAGTCTCTTTCGTTCTGAAAATTTTGCTGTGAAATTCCTCGCTCTGAAAAAGTCAATGAAATTATGGAAACAGTTGAGCAAGACCGGCACATAAACAGTCACGGCATCGCTAAAGAATTTAAGATCAACCAGAAAACCGTGTTAAGCTATTTGGAACCAGCTAGTTACAAAAAGATGTTCGATAATGGAATATTATGATGTCGCTGTAAAACGGAAAGAAATCGAGCCATCTTTAAAGCGAATGGTAACGGATGGTGGAAGATGAGTTATGTACGTCAATATTGGTTGAGGAAAGATGATGAAGCTCCACAACGGTAGCAAGGACATGGATGGACAGCATGGACGGTGATGCTGTGTGTTTGGTGTGAAATAGGTAAAACGATTGATTCCAATATCTACTGGAAGAAAAACAGGTCGGAAGATCAACAGCAAAAGTGTTGTGTTTCATTATGGCAACGCCAGACCACACACATGTTTGATGACTCATCAAAACTTTAAACACCTTCGCTGGGAAATTTTGATGCATCTACGATGTAGTCATGACATCGCGCAGTCAGATTATCGCTTGTTTCTATCTTTACAAAACTCTCTTGCTGGCGTAAATTTGCTTCAAAAAAGGCATGTGAAAATTGTGTGAGTCTCGGAGTTGTAACAAGAAACCCCAGAAATCCTATGACAGAAGGTGGTCGAACAAAATGGAAAATAATTTAGCTTTTATTTAAAATCTTTGTCTTGTTGTGACAATTGCCTAATTTACTTCAAAATATTTGACAAATCATACACACCATGCCATCGGTGACATTTCGAAGTATCTTTTTCTAAAGTTTAAAGTCGACCAGCAAGGCGATTTTCGATTTTATCGCAGTCAAACAAACAAAATGACACTTCGCCATTTAAACATTTTAACAGAAGTATGTTGAAAGATTATTCTACACTACACTACACTGGGTGTGTCTGAGTTTTTTTTTTGAGAAAATAATTTTGAAATTATTTTCGAATTTTATTGTTTTTAGTTTAGGGCATCCCTACACTAAACGAAAACACTTTTGTTCGTAGATAAAATTCGTAAAAATGCAAGTTTATTGGTATGTGACTTACCTTTAAATATAGATTGACTTCCTTCTTATATCCCAGGGGAGATTACTTATCCACACAAATGTCAGGCAAAACAGAATTTGCAAGTAATTAAACTCGTTTTTCTCAATACACAAAAGACAAGACCGTTAACGCTCTTGTTCCACGCACTTTATTACTTTGCTCGTACTTCTCTTTTTCTTCTTCTTTTTTCCTAATTAAGAAATTTTTATTCTTCTTTTTTTTACACAAAAAAGATACAATAAAGCACACACAGGTACAAAAAGAGAAGAAAAAAACAAAAGAATAAGAGAAGTGAATATGGAGAGAGAGAAAAAAACAAGAAATTCACAATTTGTAAACAAACAAAAATAAAAAATTCACTTTCATCCACAGGACAAACAATTAAGGAGCAAGAAAAAAAATCAAAAAATAAACTCTGAAATAGGAGTAGATATATGTGTGTGTATATGGATGTATATATCCTCACTGCATGTGCGTGTATATATGTATGGATGTATGAATGCACGAAACAACTGCGCGCAGGCACAAAGAACAAACACAAAACTCAATTCCGAACTCGAACGACGAGTACAACTCCTATTCAAACTCGAAATTCGGATTTCTCTCTGTCACTGTGTGAGTGAAGCAGGTAACTTTTTCGTTTTTTTTTTGGTTAATCCTTTTTGTTACTGCTGTACGTTCCTTTAAGGATTGTAGGAAAACTTCTTTTTTTTTTACAAAAACCTTCACTCTCAAAAAAAGATCCCTTTTCCGTTGTAGTCTGTTTTTTTTTTTTTTATCTCAACAACAAGGATTGTAATTTAATTTTCCACACAGAGAAAACAGAAAAAAATAACTTCTCACAGGAAATCACTCCCTTTCTGATTGTAAAAAAAGGGAAAAGTGCATTCAAAGATACACAAGAACAAGAACAAAAACACAGAGGAGAGAAAAAATTAAAAGTCAATCCGCACCCTTGAACGTCCAAATTCAAACTTAATGCAGCCGAACCAAGTTTGAGCAGACGAACGTTGAATGTATCTTCGTCCTCGTATTCGTTTATTCGTTTCGTATCTCTAACTCAGAACTCAAAAACACACTCACGCAAACAAATGTGTGTGATTTCAATCTATCCACAAAATAAAAAAAAAACCCATCAAGCACAAAAGAACGGCCAGAAAAAAAAAGAACACACAACGAACGAAGCAACAAAGAAGGAAAACGCAAACGCCCGAAGCGGCTACAAACCAAAATCAAAAGCAAAGCCGAGTTAGTAGCCGGCATTCGGCATGTCGTTGTTTAAGTGGCGCACACACACTACCACTGCATTCTGCCGCATGCACACAGTTGGTACATATACAGTACACACAATCCACACGCAGCATAAAGTACAGTAGAGTATCTGAAATCTACAAACAGCACTGCTACTATCCATTGTCGATTGGGGTTGGATTAAAACATTAAACATAAAAGAAACATAACCAACGAAAAACCGACAAGGCAAACTGAATAAAAGCTATTGAGTTGTGGACTGTGGAACGTAACTGCTTTGTTGGAGTTTTGCTTTCATAGTGTTTTCGTGGTCAGACTGTTGAGTGAGTTTCTGTTAAGAGTTCACTCAATTTTATTCGATTCACTCTGGGTTTGGGTGTGTTCGTTGGAACAAAGGCGAGGCGAAGGCAACTTTTTTTTTTCTTATACTTTTAGTGTTGTTCTTTAATGTTCTTTTCTCCTTTAGTGGAGTTTTTGATTCCAGATATTCTTTTTTTGTGAAATAAGTTGGGTTTGGCGTTAGCGTTGCCGTTGTCTGTTTGGAAACCTTTGGCTGGCATTGAAGTTGACGATTCACATCGAAGCATATTTTCGTAGCATCGGCAATGTAAAATCGAAATTGCGGCGAAATATCGAAAACAGGGTCTGTTTTTTTAAGACTAGCGGTGGATACCAAACTCAGATAGCTGTAATAACTGAAAACTACGAGTAAAAGATTTTAAAGTCATGCGCGAACCACTAGCAGAAGTCAAGAAAATAAAGTAGCAACAGTTAAACAAAGAGTCAGCTGTGGGCGTTCAACTTTCGCGAATGGCTACAAAATATCAAAGATTAAGTACTAAGCACGCAAGACATGTGCAACCATACATACCATCCGAAGTATGAGCGACAATCGGAAATTTTTGAATTAAACGGCTCGGGTTTTTGTTGTAAGCCTGCCGTGTTCTTGCTTTATGGTATAAAGACAAAGCCGACCCGAGAAAATGTTGCTTTCAAATGTCTAGTGCTGTTTTCTATCGACGTAGTACATTCAGACCTACTAAGACCTGAATTGCTATTTTTCCCAACTTGCAAATACAACTCCCGACGTTTATTTCCAAGCTGTCATCTTCTAAAGTGAGGAGAATTATCTCATTAGAGAAACTGTGATGAAGATATCACACATAGACTTGCAGTTGAGTGACCGGAATGACGCGTAAACTCCGTAGGCTTATGCGACAAAAAAAAAACTTGAAGATTTGTTAAACACGACAATCATCTGTTCAGCTTTTACATGGACGACGTTCGTGAAATGTAAAAGGAAAATTACAGTGGCGCAATAAATATCTAACGAATGTCAGAGGGTGTAATAAAACGTGGGAAATAAGGGCATTCTCAGAAGTCTCCACATTAAGAAACCAATATTGGACAAATATAAGACCAGATAAATCAGCTAGTTTTACCATGATCAACGAAGGTCGTCCGAAAATCCGGTCTAAACAGCAGTAAAGCTGAAATTCCAGTCCAGGTAAGAAAAAGAGAAAAATAATTGAATCCTTAAATGCAAAAACATCAGAAAATTCTGGATTTCATTAACGAGGTGACCAAAAATTGAGCGACCTATAGAACGGTTCTAAGGTCTGTCAATTTAGCCAAACGCCATCAGCGCTACAGTAGCAATGAATGTAAAGGGTTTTCCAATAGGGACTTGACAACTTTGAATTTAATTTGTGAACGCACTCTTTCACTAATCATCAAATTGTCACTGTCACTTTATTCAGTAAACTCAACATTTTCATCATGGTAAAGTACACGAACGAGCAGCGTCTGCAAATTATAAAAATTTTCTACCGAAATTCGGAGTCGGTGACTGCAACTTTAAGAGCGTTAACTCCAATTTTCGGTCATAATTCTCGCCCTAGTAGATAGGCAATAACAAGTTTAGTGCAAAAATTTGAGTCTACATATTCGTTGTGTGATGTTGCCGTGTGAGTGAGACAACGGGTTGGTCGAAGTGTCGAAAATATTGCTGCCATTCAGGCGTCCATAGCAAACGATCCAAATCAGTCAATTCCACGGCGTTCTCAAGAATTGGGCATCGCTCAAACCACATTATGGCGTATTTTGCGTAAGGATCTTGGTTTACACCCATACAAGATCAAGCTGACTCAAGAATTAAAGCCGATGGACCATTTGAAGCGACGTACGTTCTCCGATTGGGTTCTGGAGAAGATGCGCCAAGATGATGAATTTCATCGCAAAATCATCTTCATTGACGAAGCTCATTTTTGGCTCAATGGGTGCGTCAATAAGCAAAATATGCGTTATTGGTCGGGTGAAAATCCACATGTGCTTCATGAATCACCACTTCATCCACAAAAAATAACTGTTTGGTGCAGATTGCATGCCGGCAGCGTTATTGGGCCATATTTGTTCGTCGACGATAACGATTGTCACGTTACTGTGAATGGTCAGCGTTATCGCGCCATGATCACCGATTATTTTTGGCCCGAATTGGAAGATATGGACTTGGACGATATGTGGTTTCAACAGGATGATGCCACAAGCCACACAGCACACGCTACAATCGATTTATTGAAGAGTAAGTATGGTGAGCGTGTTATCTCTTGAAATGGGCCAGTCGATTGGCCGCCTCGTTCGTGCGATTTAACGCCGCTTAACTATTTTCTGTGGGGCTACGTTAAGTCATGGATTTATGCCAATACGCCGACGACGTTGGAAGAGCTCAGAGCCAACATTGAACACGAAAAAGCGGTCGTTTCGGCCGAAATGTGTGGCCAAGTCGTTGAAAATTAGGTCCAACGAATCGACCGCTGCAAACGTGCCCGCGGTGGCCATATGAACGAAGTCGAGTTCCATTCATAAATGTTTTGATTGTATTTCAAGCCGATAATAAATTGAAATATATCTCAAATGGTTTGCATTTTATTTAAAAAAAAAAAGTTGTCAAGTCCTTATTGGAAAACCCTATAGTTGAAAATAATGTTTTCGAAACTTAACAGATGGCTCTATAACCCCTCAGGCGACTTCCTCGCAAATAATGATATGGAAAGGATAGGGCCTTAATTTTCTCTAGTCGACTTAAAGCTTCTCTGTTTATTTATATGTCGATATTCGCAAAAGTCACCATTAAAAGCTAAGACCGGATAAGGTTGAATTAGAATCTTCGACACTAAAATTCTATGTTCGACAAAATGTACTTTCTGCGTTAGCGATTCATAAGGGCAATTTTTAAATACAAAAATTAAAATTTTTGAATCAGCTAGAACGGAAAAAACAGGCTTATTTAGCGCGGCCCTGATTCATTTATTGTACATGAAAAATTATCGTTTATCGAAAATTCAATGCATTGGTAGGAGCTTCAATACAAAAACCACAAACCCTACAACATGGGCTATAAGGTTTCAAACTATTAAGGAAACCATTCAAAAGTTTAGAGGAGTTAAAAGTCAAAAGGGATCTGTTAATTATAAAGCAGATACATGGGACAAACATATTAAAAAAAAACTGAAATTTTCCTAAAAGAATCAAAAAGCTAGGCTTAGATTAAGTCTTCCATTATAAAGATGGTGGGGTAGATACTGGCGGTGAATAGCTTGCCGAGACACTCACATTATTGCTTTAATATATAAACTGTCTTAAAACAAAAAAAAAGCTACAACAAATGCAAGCCTACTTGTCACCGTCGTCTATACAACGTTTCATCGTATATTATTACAGCATTCCTAACTTTTAATGAAAAAAGATTTGAAAGACCTTAACTCTCTTGTCATTGGGATGCGGCAAAAATCCATAAGACTCCCTTATCTGTGTACAAAGTGATAAGACTAACAATATAGTGAGTGGAGATACTGTGCCGTTATCAGAACCATACATTTGTTTATTTATTTAAGCTCCGGGCAGATTATCTGCCCGAAATACTGGATGTTCTTCGGTCCAATGTACATATGTTGCCGATAATTCACCGGACAAAGAGTAGTGGAATCTACTTAGTACGATCTTAAAAAAAAGGATTGAGTGCCTAACCTAGGAGCTTGGATTCAAAGTTCCTTTTTGTCAATTCAGTCGATATCTTGTATGAAGGCTAAATTATCCGCTTTACAAGTACATATCTAATCTTTTCGAATAATAGACAGATCTGAATACAACTCACAGTTCTCGTTAATTTTTCCATTTCGAAAATACCCGACAAAGTATTTTCTCCTCGTGATCAACATGGGTCAGAGCCAGTAGGATCAGAGTGTGAATATATTGTGATCTATCTTGTTGAATATTTATCCGAAGTCAATGAACCATCCTTCAACAGACAGCACCAACCATATCACGCATAAATAAAATTAACTGCAGTCTGACGAGAGTGTAGGCCAGATTTTTACAACGGAAGTATGAGTACTCTTCGGTTTTGTCATCACAGCAAGTATGTACTATCACTAAGCCTTATGCAGCAAGGTGGTTAGCAAAAGTTTGGCTCGTGAAAGCAGTCCTTCGAATGTCGCTGACTTTTAGAGTATCTTCGACTGGTGTGTCTGCATGGGAAGGGCCTATAATTTTTGTCACAAGAAGCTCAACTCTCAGTGGAAACCATAGGCAAAGTAATCAGGCACCCGCACTGCGGATTTAGATCTTAAGAAGTCCATAGCAATTTTGTCAGCGCGTCAGATCATTTTCCGTGATCCCATTGTGACTTGTGATCCGGGCAAAACTCAGTGAATTCGGCCATCCGACCGTGTTTAGAGAAGCCTTGCCTGCCCAAAATAAATTTAAAATGTGGGAGGGGTTAGCAAGGCCTTAAGTACAGCAGTCTGTTGATACAGATGCATACAGTTCGGTCTCTCCAACTGTCTTTTTAAAACCAAGATCAATACCATCATGTATCGGACCCGATCCGACTACATTCCTCTCCTGGCTCAGGCTTTAAGAGTGCAACACATAATATAAGAAAGATTCATCAGTGGGTCTAGACCAGAGCCAGACATCCTCATGCAGCCAAGCAACCTCGTATTTCTAATTGGTCTAATCATAGTCACGGTGATCTATACACTATTACCTATCAACTGTTTGCGTTAGTAATATATCCTCATTACTTGCTAGACAAGGGCTTTTGATTGTGAACTCTTGTACATACACGCTAGAACGGCTAGCTGAAAACGGGCGATAGCAGGCGATATCATCTGCGTAGCCTAACAAATGCGCCGATTTGTTCCTTTCGAGCCTTCAACAAATTTTCATGTTGGCTTTATAATGAACTGTTCTGTTCTTAAACTGTTAAACTTAATTTGCATTGCAGTATATATTCGTATATGTTATATACTCGTACACTCTGCATAGTAAGAAATTTTTCTGGCACTGCAGATGCAGATTCATAATTGGGTCCAGCACACTGAAAGGTTCTTGTTATAGTGCTGCTTCTAGACTCTGGCTTCAACGCACATTCCTAACTCTCTTCTTGAAAATAGAACTTAGCTGTTGGCAATTGACATTCAAACCAACATTAGCCTTTATAATTAATGACCAATATGTGTCTCGCATCAACCAACACATGGCCGATTTTGTGACCGACGCGGACATCTATAGAAAACGCCTCTTAGCGGCCTAAAGTCATGTTTTATTGTAAAGTTGCAAAAGCAATATTACCAGAGAATGCTTGTATGGCATTCTATCTGCTACTCCAGACGCTACGAGTACTTTTGTCGGAAAAAATTCAAGCTTGACATATGCACGCAATAAAATGAATCACCATAGTGACTTAGAGACTTTTCCGGGTCATGTGCGACTTTCGACATTTCCCTCGCGGCAACTCTGAAACTACGACCTAAAGGTTATATCTAACGTCTGAGTGTAGTTTTTTTTTTTTTTTTATTTACTTGTTGAAAATTCGTTAGAATTTCTTGACAATTAGAAAGGACAGAAAGTCAGAGACAGAGGAAGAGGGGTTGAAAAAAGGAATAGAGTCGAACATTATGGTAACGCCATTGGCCCTGGTGATGTGTACACATGAATACGAGTACATCGAAGACTGACGATGTAACAGGAAGTTCCACTGATTGATATTTGGCAATGAAAGTACACCACCAAGGCTATGGAGGAAAAATGTGACAAAATAATTAATGGAAATTTGTCTGTGGTAAAGAGGAAGTCTGAACAAAGCGGACAACGGAGGAAAAAGGAAGAAAATTTGTATATACACGGACAGATAATAATTTGAGTAACAGACATTCTCCGAAAAGGAAAGGAAGTGTCGATGGACATTTGTATTGTTGAGAAATTATGATTAATTTTGGTTTCGTTATTGGTTATGAGGAATTCTAATGGGAGCCCATCTAGTTTCCCCCAGGGAGGACGGATGCACAAAGACCTTTCGGGAACGGCTAATGGGAAAACTATAGCGTTAATTGAAGAAATCGTGATAGACATGTTGTAATACTTAAGTATGTAATATGAGGCTGAAGAGATTAGGAACTTAATATCTGTGACATGTGTACGGAAAATGGAAATTGAGCTAAAACCTTTTGAATTGGGGAGCTTTCATTTTCGAAACTTTCATTTTTAGAGGATACTTTAGAAATAAATAAGACTCTTAACCCGGGCACCAGCTCATTTTGGCATGTTCCCGACGACAAATGGCAGCTACTGACAGATAGACCTTCGATGGGTGAGGTTAGATTTCGTTTTGGAAGAATTTAAAACCTAGAGAACCAAGGAGACATCAAGGCATATACATATGTAATATGATTAGACTTTAGTCTTAAGATGCAAAACCGACTCCTCCTACGTTCGTCTCATAGTTGACTGCTCAATTCAATGATGCCTCATCCATGACGCAATTTAAAATAAACATGCTCAGACTACAATCTGTCAAAGTTCACTTACAGCTCTTAACATCGGCTGACTGACACCAAAACCCTTAAATTTTCTTGTGGTAGGTTTGGAATTTGGGGATTTTGCTGGTTTGACCCTCAACTACTAAGCCTCTCTATTTACGTCTGTCTTTGGCCAGTTGCATCCAATTACGCCCTCAAGATGTTTGAGGTGCCGTTATACATGTGAAGGCGGCCTAAAGTAAGGTCATCCTCTACTGCTTTGCCACTTTGAAGAGGAATTGAAGACTTTTCCGGATCGAAGCGTTGGCATCCATTTGCTTTACGTAGACAGGCGATGTGGTCGCACATCAATGCTCGTTCGCTACTAAATTTTCCCTAATACGAAGCTCAACGCAAACATCTGTTTTTAATGAGGAACGCCCAGGCCACCCGGCAGACATGATTACTGAAAAAATCGTTAAAAAGGTCCATAACATACATAATTCTTTCTGATCGCCGAACGAAAGTGCAAGAAGTAGTAGAGACCGAACGCGTGTCAAATGGGATGGCAATCAACATTTTACATGATAAGTTAAGCATTAGAAATCTGTCAGCCCGATGGGTATCGCGATTTACCAGAGTGGAAAAGAAGCGGATATGACTGTTTGGAGCTCTTTAAGCGAAATCTTTGTCTGGGCACCATTGGTGAAACCTGAGGCCATTACTAAACAAAAGAAAAAAACAAAAAAAAAATGCAGTGGCTGAGTGTATGTAACAACTGATGGATAGCGGGTTGTGATTGAAAATTTTGTTGGTGCACTGTTTCATATTGTTGTAAGGGCATAACACCTACAACAATTTGTTCCGGTAAATCAATGTCAGAATTTTCACTTCGCAGCCTTGCTTAGTATCGTCGGTGTTTGTGTTTTCTGTGTTTGTCTGTGATTATGACTAGGGAATTCAGGGTAGACGTAGCCAATATACGCGGGCTAAAAAGTAATTACTTTTCTGCGTACGTTCACGTCTGTAAGTACAGACCAGCTGTTTTGGCACTTAGTGAAACACAGGTAGATCCCCGCCCACACCTCTCAGATCATTCTGATCTGAAGCTACCTGGCTACGAACTAGTGCCATTATTCCTCTCTCACCGCGGTCTCGCTATTTATGTGCGTAGTGATGTAGCTTACCAAACTCCACCACAATGTGATCCATGTTCCAATCCGGAATTCAACTTCATGTGGTTAAAATTCCATCTCCGTAAGCAAATTATCCACTACTGCTTTATTTATAGAAGCCCCAAACTGGTCAGCAATTCAACTTTTAACGAGTTTGATGCGCTGTCTGACTCCATTCAAAGAATTGTATCCCTATATCGTCATACTGAAATCGTTATTACGGGCAACTTCAATATACACAATTCTGGGTGGCTTCGACATTCTGGACAGACAACACCCGAAGGACGGTGTGTTGAGATCTTCGCTGCGGAAAACAAACTAACGCAGCTTGTAAATGAGCCCACGCGAATACCAGACGTTGATAGTCATACCGCCAACACCCTGGACTTGTTTTTAACTTCTCACCCTGATAAGTACACCATTGATATGCTCTCCCCTCTAGGCTCGTCGGACCATTGTGTCATATCAGCTAATTTCTCGTACACCGACCTCACAGTTAGAGAAAAAATTCCTAAAAGAACCGTATGGCAATACGAGAAAGCCAACTGGAGCGGTCTTAACAGCTTCTTTAGGAATTTTAACTGGTCGTTGTGCTTCCTCGATAACCACGTGGATGCCGCTGCTGATATGATTACAGACACAATTCTCTTTGGAATGAGATCATTTATTCCTCATCGGATGAAGAGTAACAAACCAAAAGAAAAGGCATGGTACGACTCAAGCTGTAAAGAGGCCGTCAGGGTTAGATAAATGTTTTTTCGGTCCTACAAGACCAACCCGACAGGGGAAAACCGAAAAAAGTTCAAACAAGCCATAAATGACTGCAACGCCCTTCTTAAGGGTGTGAAATTCCAATACGACCAAAAACTGAGGCAAAAAATACTGCAATGTCCCAAAGGCAGTAAAAATTTTTGGTCGTTCGTCAAAAACATTAGAAATTCCGCCTCATCCACCATCCCAACGCTCATTTACAATGACATTCCAGCTGTCAGCTCTTTGCACAAAGCCAATCTGCTTGCTGCACACTTTGCGGCCAGCTCAACACTCCCAGATTGTGCTTTGTCTCCACCTACACTTGAGTGCGTCGAATCTTCAATGGGACGAATCTACTTTCGCACTCGTGTAGTAGCAAGAGTACTTAAAGATCTCAACATACATAAATCCGCTGGTCCAGATGGTATATCTCCCCTTCTTCTGAAGAGGTGTTCTTCCTCACTGGCAAAACAACTGCGTAAGCTTTTTCATCAATCCTACTCTTTAGGACTCTTCCCGAGCAGATGGGAAATAGCATTTGTCTAGCCCGTTCCTAAAAAAGGCGAATCATCTTCTCTCTCCTCCTACAGACCCATTGCACTTACGTCCCTTCTTTCCAAGGTCATGGAAACGCTGATAAATCGTCAGCTCATGAAATATCTCGAAACACGAAAACTTTTCAATGACCGGCAATATAGTTTTCGTAGCAACAGGTTCACTGGTAATTTGATGGCATGTCTTACCGAAAAGTGGAACCAAAGCGTACATCAATCTGGCGAAAGCAAGATAGTTGATATTTCTAAGGCATTTGACAGAGTTTGGCATCAAGCTCTTTTGTCGAAAATGCGTGCATTTGGGATCGACGACTCTCTTCTTCAATGGATTAGAAATTACCTTTCGGAACGTTTAATTCAAGTTGTCTTGGACGGTTTCAAGTCTGATATTCACAAAATAAATGCTGGTGTGCCCCAGGGCTCTGTTCTGTCTCCGACACTCTTTTTAATTTTCATTAATGATCTCTTGCCTGTTACTTCTCATCCAATATGTTCTTTTGCTGATGACAGTACTCTCTGCTTTTCATATTCGTTCACAGCCCTGCTCTTCGACTGTAGAACGAGAACGGCAGCGTATGCTAAGCTCTTTAAATTCCGATATTAACAGCATAACCAATTGGGGAACTATCAACAGAGTGGAATTTAATGCTTCTAAAACACAATGCTGTCTGCTGTCTTTAAAGCGAAATTTAAACACCCAGCCATTATCTATGAATGCCACTTGCATTGTCGAAACCGAAAAACTTTCCATTCTCGGTATGTGTGTCAATGACAACTTACGTTGGAATGACCACATATTTGATATCGCCAAAAATGCTGCGAAATGTCTAGGTTTCCTCAAGCGATGTAAGAAATATTTTACCCCCTCTGATCGGGCCTCAATATATAAGGCATTCATCCGCCCAAAATTGGAGTACAACTCCCACATCTGCTCAGGTGCTCTTAAAACATCTCTGCACCTGCTAGATAGGATTCAAAACCGTGCGATAAAACTTATTGACGATACTAATATCAGTCAATGGACACCCTCGAACACCGACGAAATGTCTCGTGTCTCACTTTGTTTTATCGCTATTTCCACCACCGAGTGCTCCACTGAAATCGCCAGTAGCATTCCGCCCATTCAAACTTTCAACCGTAACACCCGTCTCGCTATGAATGCTCATCAGTATACCCTCAAGCCCATTTTCGGACGTACTCTAAAATATCGTGATTCGTTCCTAAGCCGTACAACTCGCTTATGGAATGCCCTGCCGATCTCTGTATTTCCTGGTCGTTATAACTTGCAAACATTTAAAAGCAATGTACATCGGTACCTCTCTTTTCTTCCTCCCTAAATTTCCTTTGTCCGCGCTGTGAACAATCACCTTAAGGGTATACAAACCCCTTGAGCGCGCGCCCATTATAAAAAAAAAAACATGTCAGAGACCAAGCAACAATGAAAATAATGGATTTTTCCAGGCGAATCTGCTCGAAGAAGGCAAAAACGGTCCTTTCGACTCGAAAGGTTATGGCTAACATTTTTTGTAATTCGGAGGGATCATTTCTCACCGAGTTTTTGAAGAAAGGCAACACGATCACCGGGCAGTTGACCGATTTGATAACCAACTGACAGACAAGGCCCCATTTGGCAAAAAAAAAAAAAAAAAGACAATGTACCAGCTCCGGAATCGCGGTGGACAAGTATGAATGTATGAATTATGGTGCAAATTGATACGCTATACTAGATGGGATGAAAAGTAACCTCCTTGACCGCCAGAATGTGCTGCTACTGCAAAAAAAGGTCATGGTGCCTTGAAGTCCGTTCATATTTAAGCAGACATGCCAAATTTCTGTGCGTTACTGTCTTTAGTTTTTTTTTGACAGCTTATTGTTTTTGACGTGTTTGGCATCATGTTGGGTATGGACAAAAACGATTTTCGTTCTCTCATAAAACATTATTTTTTGACAGGCAAAACGGCGAAGGAAACAAAAGAAAAGTTGGATAAATATTATGGGGCTAATGCTCCGTCAGATTACACCGTCAAATATTGGTTTCGAGAGTTTCGTGGTGGCCTCAAATCCACCACCGATCAAGTCCGCAGCGGCAGCCCCTCCGATGCGGTTACAGAGGACAATGTCAAAAAAATACATGAAATGGTGTTGGCTGACCGGAAAGCCCTCGTACCACAAAGATTAGTACTGAGCTCACACGCCATATTTTGGGCAATATTCTGCATATGAAAAAGTTATCCTGCCTCTGGGTGCTGCGCATGCTCACTCCTGACCAAAAACACGAACGCGAGAGCACTTCGAAAGAGTGTTTGGACTTGCTGATGCGGAATCGGGCGGACTTTTGGCGTCGATTGGTAACTGTTGATGAAACTTGGGTCCACTATTACACACCAGAGAACAGAATGAGTGCACGGCAATGTGCTCCAAAGCGGCCGAGGGAGGCTCGATGGGTCCGAAAGGTTATGGCGTCGGTTTTCTGGGATTGTCATGGCATACCTTTCGTGGACTACCTCGAAAAAGGAAAAACCATCAACAGCGAGTATTACTCACGGCCTCACATGAAACGAAAAAAAATTTTGTTTTTGCAAGACAATGCGCCGGCGCACAAGAGCATCGCAACCACGACTAAAATCAATGACTTACGGCTCCAATTACTGTCGCATCCACCGTATTCGCCCGATTTGGCTCCCTCTGACTATTATCTCTTCCCAAACCTCAAAAGATGGCTCATCAATAAAAAATTCAGCTCACGCGAGGCAATCATCGACGCCACGGAGGAGTATTTTGCAGACCTTCCGGAAAATTACTTTTCGGACGGGATCAAGAAGTTTGAAAATCGCTGGAATGAGTGTATCAAGCCCCCCCCCCCCCACACCTAGTATACCAACATGATCCCATTGTTCCGATTTGAGTTCTGTTTTTTTTTTTGTTAAGTTGGTAAATCTGTTGTTAACATTTCCTCTAAATCTTAGCGTCATAGCTTGGCGTTTGCACAAGTTACGTAGCCAAGAGTACATCTATCTCTCGTGTGTGTTGGCGATTTTTTACAATTTTAGAAATGGATTTAAATTTGCAACAACGAACTTGTATTAAATTTTCGTAAAAAACGGATTTAATGGTGCGCGAACGTTGGAAATGTTGGAAAAGTGTTTCGGCAACGATTCTCTAAAGAAAACGGTCGTTTACCAGTGGCACGAGCGCTTCAAAACTGGTCGTGAGTCAATCGAAGATGATGAACGCAGTGGCAGACCATCGACATCGAAAACCGACGAAAACATTGATGGAGTAAAAGAAATGTTGGTCAATAACCGAAAATTAACCATCAGAGAGATAGCGGAGGACTTGAACATTGCCTATGGATCCGTCCAAGACATTTTGGTTAATGATTTGGGTTCCCGTTGTGTAGCAGCAAAGTTGGTGCCAAAAGACCTCAGCTTCATGCAAAAAAGATGATTTGCGAGGTTGAATCCGATCCCACATTCATCAAAAGGATCATTACTGAAGACGAGGCGTGGGTTTATGAGTACGACACGCAATCCAGACTTCAGGCAAGCGAATGGCGTTCAAAAAAACCACGACGTTTTCAGTCAAAAAAGAAGGCAATGCTCACGGTTTTCATGGATTACAACGGTGTAGTGCATCATGAATTTTTGCCAGAAGGACAGACAGTAAATGTAAAGAGTATTATTTGGGTGTTATGAGACGTTTGCGTGAAGCAATTCGCCGAAAGAGACCAGAATTGTGGGCAGAAAACTCGTGGATTTTGCACCATGATAACGCACCGTGCCATCATTATTCGTAGTTTTTTGACGAAAAATGCAACAAATACCATCCAACAGCCACCGAATTCACCTGATTTGGCTCCCTGTGACTTCTTTCTGTTCAATCGAGTTAAAAAACCACTACGGGGAACGCGTTTCAGCAGCCGAGAGGAAGTAATGGAAAAATCGCAGGAAGCACTGATGGACATACCGAAAACTGAATATAAAAAATGTTTCGAGGATTGGATCAAGCACTAGCATAAGTGTGTTGCAGTCGATGGGGATTACTTTGAAGGGGCAATATAGATTTAATAAATAAATTTTTGATCTAGGTGGTACTGTACTTTCCGGATTTGGTTCTCTGCGTTCCTCAACATGAATGCGTTTTCATTTCTAACACAGGTACTTGTTGATCCATCCTCGTATATAGAAAAGATTTCAATAGCTGAATAGATGAGGAAGTTGAGGAGAAGGCTATCTGATCTGAATAATTTGACTAATACACACAATAGGAGTCGATAAGAATTTTTCGTCAGAACCTTCGCCGACTGCGACGACTAAGCAACAAAAAGCTAATAATAAGGCACCGAGAAAACAGATTTTCAACTATGAAACAACCTTTCAATTCAAAGAAACCTGTCCATGTAAAATATGGTATTGACTAGCGCCACAATAGATGAAAACGGGACAAGGAGGACAAGGATAAGTTATAAGGCGTTTAGCCATGTGTTGTAGATATGTTATAACATGGAATTACACATAACTCCTAGAATGGGCTACATGTATCCATAAAAAAATTCAAAAAGCGAGATTTATAACCTATACAGGGTATTCCGGATAATGTGTCGAAGACTTTAATGGGACATGTTTTGAGAAATTCTAAGGGTTGGGTACCGGAAACGCATTCTCTCCAAAATACAGAGGTTTTAACAAAAACAATATTCTGCCCTGTTTGGCTCCTATTGTAAATAAAATTTTCTATTATTATATTATTATTTTTATAACTTTATTAATCAGTAATAAATCTTAAATTACGGCACCAGCTACTAGGGCTTCGGCTTTTTTTTTTTTTTTTTAGGATAACCGCCATTGATCCTATATCTAAGGAATGAAAGATTGTATATATTAGTAGAGTATCCTGATTTCTCCACGTTCACTGTCATTTTGAGGTCCTGCAAAGCAGTCTGAACGTCATCTGGGGTTAACACATTCTTAGTGCCTAAAATCGAAACATCTCCAAGTACTAGTATATCACTTATCTCAGCATCACACTTCAGGGCTGCGTAGTTAAGGAGGATGTAATTACATATGCTACGAATTAGCTGGGTAAAGTAGCTTCCACTGGGAAGGCCTGAGCTCTTGATGTAACGCTCGCCGTTGCACATACGGATCCTAGTGTGGATACAATAATCACAGATCGCCCGCCACATTATTATCATTAACTCTACTGCTGGGACACCATAATCCTGGTACTTTCTGAAGTCCAAATTGTACGCCAAGATGTCAAAAGCGATTTTTATTAGCCAAGCGGGCAACGACTTGTCAAACTTTGTAAAACCAATTCCAAGAAACTGGCTGCCTTTGAACTGCTGCAATATTTTGCGCATACCTCCAGCTCCAGTTTCATATTCATATGCAAGTGGTGTACGATGTTTCGGATACGCATTAATCAGTGGCAGAGCGAAAACCGCCTCTCCAAACGTGACGCTAGCGGGGTAGCCCCAAACGGCTCTAACCTTAGTCTCACCTACGCGACATTTGTGCGAGCGCACATATGCGCAACAATCCGGGAGACTGATCTTCTGACCAGTTTTGATCCTATGCCAGAAGTGGCGCACTCGTTGCACCGCAACGGGGTCACGTTTGATGTCACCCTTAGTTTTATATCCAAGCTGATTCCATGGTAAACCCGGTGAAGAACTCCAAATCGGCAAGTCTTGTTCGAACACGTCATTCAAATGGATGAGTGGCACTCGTTTCGGTAGTTTAAACGCTCTGAAAGCGCTACGGACAGCTCCATCTAACAATGGATCATTCGGTTTCACTGCATGTTCGTTGATTCTATATTCTTTGATATCCCTGATCATCGATAGCGTGACTGAACTCCTTGTGTATTGTCTACAAAAGGGTGCAGTTCTGCTAGGTAGGCAGAGGGTTCTGGTGGCTCGAACTTTTGTCCCAAATCCTTTTCCTCGACCAATATACATAATGTATTCTCCTCTATTTAATCTGAAACGAAATTGTAACATTTTCTAATTTATGCGTGTATGGTAACAAATGGAGTATCGTTTCAAAGTGAAAGTAATGTTTCAAAAGTTGTTGAAGACCAAAAGTGATTTTTTTTTTTAATTAAAATATTAACCTTGTCATTATTTTTTTCGGTAAAATATTTGATTATCCCCCATTTTTTGCAACTTGGAAACATGTATCTGCTATTAATAAACACACTCGTAAACAAAGCCATTTCATTTCATCCTAAGTCAGCAGTTTTCAACATACGACCCAACCTGTTCAAAATATAAAACTGAAAAATGGGGTATTCTTTTACAACAGCACTATAAAATTAGCTGGTTAACAGCTGCTTTGGAATTTTTTTGCCGTAAATTAAATTTATTATTGCGTAATGTAAATCCAACAAAGTGTTTCAAAAAAGGTGCATATTATAGTAACCGGGATTTGGACGATTAATTCATAACATCCTCGATGATGGACTTTTCAACACAAGAATACGCAGAATGTCTATGGTTTCTGCAACTGGCGAGATTTCAATATCTGCAATGATACCCTGATAGGACTGCCCCTCCAAATGGCAGGACATTTATTAAAACATATTCTAGATTGAGGAAGACAGAAACAATGCGTAAAAAGACTCACATCCTGCTTTAGAAAGCGTTGGCAGCTACGAAGACGTTTTACATTACATCAGAAACCATGCAACTACCAGTATTAGGGAACTAAGTAGACATTTTAGTCTTAGCAGGACTTACATCTGGAGAATTCTACATTCAGAGGGCATGCATGCATTCCATCATATATTAATACAGGAGCTACAACCCGGGGGCTCAGATAAGCATTTGAAATTCTGCAATTACATTCTGGAAAGACACTTGGCCAGATACTACGGACGGAAAAATCCCAAATCAGCAGGGATGGAATCACTAATTTCCACAATTTACATACTAGTGCAGAAAGCAACCCCCACGCCATGAATCACAGAGATTTTCAGCATACGTAGGTTGGTACTTAAGTATTGAGAAAAACAAACAAAAACAAATATTGATCATCGAAAATGGCTTTATTGCTTTTCCAAATACTCTTCATGAAGATCAATATACTCGCAGTCAACTAGTGGGCAGGCATATTGGATAACAAGCTGATCGGACGCAATCGGCTTCCTCTAAGACTTAATTCGAATCTCCACTTGGAATTTTTGCGAAATAAATTAACAGAACTATGAGTTCATATACCACTGAAACAAAGAGAAGCCATTCTGTACCCCGCGCACTATGGTCATGGAATTAAAGACGGAATCCGTCTATGACAATTCGTGGGCGGCGGAATGTACCCATTATGTGGCCTCCAAGGTCTCTGGACTTAGCCCCAATGGACTTTTATTTATGGAGACGGATGAGGAGCATTGTTTACTCATCAGAAATAACAACATTGGATGACTTCAACCATATGATTGGTGAGGCAGCTGTGTAAGTCCGAGAAGAATTGGAAAGAATGGACATTATGAGAGCCTTTCAAAGATGAGTCCTGGTTGTCATACAAAGCGATGGTTTGCACTTTGAACAAGTGATATCATACAAGGTTTGATGAAAAAATTAAAAATTGCAATCAATATTTGAATTTTTTTTCCTAAAATTTTGAATTCAATGTTTTACCTGTTTCAATAAGTTTGGTCGTGTTTTGAAAACCACTAGGTACACTCTTCAAGGTTGCAAAAAATGGCGGCTAATTACAAATGATGACACAGACAAAATTGTAAGTATAAAAAAAAAGTTTAGATTCGATTTTCAATAACTCTTGACACATTCATTTTGGTGCAACAGTTACTTTGAAACAATTGAAGTAGTCTTAATTTAAGAGTTCAACGATCCCCATGTGTTACCAAAACAAGGTAGCTTTACAAGGCTTTACTTAAAACCTCTGTATGTTTGATTCTCAAAATATGTCAAAGAATCCCCCCTTAAAGTGTTCAATACATTGTGCGGAACACCGCGTGTATTTTTTTTAGGTCTATTTCTAAAAATATTTTTCTGACTTATATATACCCATGTCGGTATATATATGGCTTTTAAACTGTGCTGCCATTTTTGACAGTTCTTTGACATTTATGTTCAGTATTGTCACTGATCGTACACCAGAAGAGCGATTTAGTACCATTACAAATTAATTCACGAAATGTTTGCATACAAGGTGCGTTCCAAATTAAAGAGGACTTTTTAAAAATAAGAACACCAACAAGTTTTTATGACGAAACCGATTTATTTAATTCAAAATAGTCCCGTTCCGACTCAATACAACCAGAGTTTTAGATCGTCGGCCCTTCAGGATGTCGGTAAAAGCCTTTTGGATGGCTTCTACGTCCACAAAACACTATCCTTTCATCGGCAAATGCATTTTTCGCGCTGTGGTAAATCAGGTGGTTGACAGTTAAAATGCGATTTTTAGCCAAAAAAAAAAAATCGGTCACAATTGTCGATCGATAAGATGGCGCATTATCGTGTAACAAATGTCAACTGTTTTCTGACCGAATGCGACGAATACGATGCTTCAAACACTTGAAACATCAAGATAGAATTATGCAGTAACTGTTTGGCCCATTGGAACGAACTCTTTGTGGCCAATGCTCTTGGAATCGTAAGAACAAATCGACATTGTCTTCACATCTCACCAAACGAGATTTTTTGGGTTTTAGCTCGTCTGGCGCCTTCCACTTGGCACTTTAGCGCTTGGTCCTGGATAATATTGAAAACATCACGTTTCATCACCAGTCACAATGTTGTAAAGGCAGTTTTTGTTCTTTATTTGCCTCCTTGATGATGTTTTTCGAATGTTGAATTCTGACTGGTCGTCAGTCAATTTTTTAACGATGACACAAACATACAGTCACTTCAAACGCAATACTCGTAGCTCCGCTTCTATTCGCCAAAATTTCATGAAATTTTCACAGTATATTAGTACTTTTCGACGCATGTCCTGTTTACTTTGGAACGGACTTTGTAGGAGATTACGTAATTTTGTTGGCCCTCATAATCAACCAAACCGAGCTGGGTATTCGTCGTATTGTGCATAAATTCCGTAGTACATACACCTGAAAGGCCAAAAATGCGTCAACCGAATGTGCGTACAGAAGAAACTGCAGCCGCTGTGAGTGAAATTGCGGCGGAAGATCTGGAATTGTCAATTCAGAGCGATCGCAACAGTTTCGCTTCGATCCATACACTATTTGGATGAATTTGCGAAAAGATCTCAATCTTGAGCCGTATAAGATCCATCTGGTGGAGAAACTAAAGCCACAAGATCACGGCTTACGACGGGATTTCACGGAATGGACTCAAAAACAGCTTTAAGCCGTCCCACATTTTTATCAGAAAATCGTATTTACTGGCTTATTTTTGGCCAAATGTGATTTGTGAACAAGAAAAATTGTCATTTCTGGAGTGAGACGGATCCAAAAGAAACTCATGAGACTAAAGTATACCCTCAAAAGTACACTGTTTGCTGTGTCATCATCTTCGAATGCGGCCTGAACTTACATTTTGGTCAACAGGTAATGCTGCCAGGCAATGCTCAGTAATTATTTATTCGAAAATATGGACGACTACCGGACTACCTTCCCATACTACCTTTGAAACTATTGACTTATTGATGACTCGATTCAACGACAAAGTGATCGTGCGTTTAACGCCACTCGATTTTTTTTCAGGGTAACGTATTGGTGTAGGCTGATAAACCGCACACTATTCAGATCTTGGATGACAATATTCATCGCGTTCTTGGTGAGATAGAACCTCAAATGAACCCGCAGGATGAGCTTCGTCATGACGAATAAAGAATTTTCATTCAAAATGAATTCCTCTCGTACGTGTAAAAGTTGATTGTACAGTAGTTCTGCTAGTTAACCTGTAACTTCAATAGCGACCTGGTAGTGTCCGTTCAACGCCGTAACCCAGTTTTTCATGCATTTATTGGACAACTGACCTTGCTCTTATTTAAAGAGTCCGAAGCCCATATCGTCAAATTCGAATCCGGAGTCCTCCTTCTTCAGTTCAGGCTTCTTCACGTCGGCAGCACTATTTTTTATAAATTTTGACGGAATAGAGCACTCAGACAAAGAGAACTTGTCCATTGCATTTCCTCTAAGTTCCTTTTAATGGAATTTCACAGCCTTTCGAAGAAAGATGATTCAGCGCTTCAGCGATAAAGTGCTTATAGTACAGCACTCAAAGTGTCAGCGCCGACTACATGCAGTCTGATGTGAGCGGAGGCCGGACATTCAGAGTTAGTGCTCCATTTTCACTGCAACCTCCGCAGGATATTGCATCACTTATGCCCAGCACACTTAGATGTTTAGCAAAAGTCTAGTGCCCTGTCACGACGCCAGTAAGCAGCCTATAGTCTTTCCTACTGAGGGACAGTCGGGAAGGCGCTGACCTCTCAATGACGTCGGAGAACATTCGTTTGGTCTGCCGACTACCTGGAAAGCCTTCCGATCTGCAGTTATGATCATATGAAACCCAACTGGCAATGGAAGACTTAACCGAGGACGAAGGCAGCCCTAATGTAGGTTCGGGTCTTGAAAAACTCTTCTCTGAGCCTTGCCTAGCAAGTTCACCGGCAATTTCATTTCTCGTGGTCCCATTGTCACCTCGGACCCAGAAAAGACTGTGAATTTTGCCTTCTGACTGCACAACAACACCACCACCAACAGATGGGCTCTCTTCTCCACACAGAACAGTCAGCATGCATGCAATAACGTAAAGCATTTTGTAAACCTTTCCATTCGACACGAAACGTGTCTATTTCCACTGCGTTGACGCTCTGGATTGGAAGGTCGAATCCAACTATTTCGAAATAATTGCATAAACCTTCATCGACTTTTAAAAGAGATCACGCTTCAGCGTTAACGAGCAAAAATCAATGACTGAAATCGTTTACAGAGCAACCCAGTTAGCAAGTATTATAATTCTTCGGTTGGTTTATCAAAAATCAAAACTGTTTCCAAAAGTAACAGGGTAGTCGAAGTAGAAAGGTAGATACCCACTTACTGTAGGTGTTGGTTGTGATGTTTTGCAAAATTTACTGGGCAGCTGGACTTGGCGTTTCCATTAAAAATAAAATATTTGGCTGCTTTGTTCAAAGTCCGTTATTATAGGAACGTTTTTTGGCCACCGATGATTTGGTGAAGGTGGAATTTGAACTTGAGGATTCTTAACCACATGCTCAAAGGAGTCTTTTCGGATACAATTCAATCACCGATATAAAATCGTAATCCTAATCGTAAGTCAGTCACAGAGGTTATACAAAAATTGTGTTCGGAAGAATATTAATTCTTTAAGCATTTTGAAGTTTTATAATGGCTGTGACAACTAAATACCTCCTAAACCTCGTGCCTAATTCATATATGTAGACCTTCGGTCTCCGCTTGTATCATACTCGTATATTGTCGTAGTCTCTCATAATTACATTCTGATTTAATGACTCATTGTCGCGCACACTTCAATACACAGCTCCTCTTCAATCGAATGGTTTATGTCGTTCATCAGATTTGGATCGTCTCATGGATCTTTATACTCGTAGAATTACCAATGTGTCCAAATCACGGTCAATTATCAAGAACTGATGACTTCCTCTTAAGCAAACATAAACAATATGTTCCTCGGAATCTTACAGAATTTGATAGTTTTCCAATGAGTTCTTTGGAATCGAATTGATATTTGTTTACTTTCCTGGCACAGTAAGTGATAGAATCATACCTGCAAAGAGAAGGAAGGGAAACCCATATTAACAAATGAAATTCTGATAAAATAAAGTACTATAAACTAGTGATAGATACAAAGCAAATTTGCCATAAGTGATTTTGCGAAATCGTAGTTATGGCTTGCCAGCGGAGTTTTTATTATTTATTGCGGTTGAGCGGAATGTGACAACGTGCCATTGCGTCAATATTTGAAATGCGGTTGCAGACACACTCTTTTCAATTCAATAAATTGTTTTTGTTCTCGTTTTTTTTAATTTGCACATAAATTTACCGACATGCAATATGCATAGAACGTAATTAGAGACCACAGATGCGGAGCGAATGAATGGAAAAGGAAAAAATTAAAAATAAAACAGAAAACCAAATGAGAACAGCAGTGTAATGCAATTAATCTGAATTAATCATATTATCACACCGCATATGAGTATGTATAGTATGTACATATGCAAGTACATATTGTGGTATGCATCATTATACAATCAAAGAGGACGCAGTTGGTAAAAGACCTTGAAAACTAGAGCAAGGGAATGATTTCAGCAAACAAAAATGAAATCAAAATGTTAAGTATGAGTCTGGAGATTAAGAGTTATGACTGATGGCAGTCATTGAGGAAATACTGACAACCGCTAGGACGTAGACAAGGTCTTTGTAGATTGCAACATACTCGTATTTAGAACAATAACAGAACTCTACACATTGCCAGATCGAAGAGTTATTCCAAGCGATATTGTTGCGGAATCGATTTATTGCGTAGCATCGAACACAGCTACGACATAAATACGAGGACCCACACGTTATTTACGATTAGCTTCAAAGTGTCAACGGCTTCGCCACATTGAAAGCATCGATTCCCACTAGATCACCGAAATCAAGCAGTGGGGGCGCGGTAAGTACCAAATGGAGGACCACATGGCAGCTCGGTACACCGCGTGCTGTTGACAAACGCCACATGGGCATAGTACCCCGGGCATAGTAAAATCCCGGACTGGATAAGACGGGGTAAAGAATATTTCAGGTTGACTGAGAGACCGCAATATTTTTAGAAAAATAAAAAGTTTAGACCACAGTAGGGAACCCTAGGGGAGACCAACTGTGGAACAACTTCAGACTTAAATCTTACTAACAAAAGTAGTTCCGAAACCAATTTACCGTTCTTAGCAACGCAGATAAATAAGGCAAGTAGCGCTTCTTGGGATAGCATAAAATTAGAGATAAGTGCTGGTGATTGTACTTCAACTAGAGTTAAGCTATCAGGCAGCATTACGGTCCGAATCTTATGGAACTTCGAGCTCTGATTATTTATAAGGTAAATCTAGCAAATCTAGTATCTATTACTAGAACTGAGTCTGGGCCGAGTTAAGACATAGTTTGGATCTTAAGGTTTAATGAAACACACACCGTGTTTTTTAAGGCCTGGGGAACACTATTTTATCAGATTCCTTGCCAGAGATCCTATCTGTTTTCCTTTTGACCGGGACGCTGTATTTCTTTGGCTGTCTTACAATCACCAAGCTGCTTTTTTATAATTAAATTAGCATAATTGAATGATCTTTTCCATATCAGTCACTCTCATTTTTGTGGAATATGTTCAAAGATATAGTGGGTATATAGACTTTTAGTAATTTTTGAAAACGATTCGAACCGAGCTATCTGGAAGTTGGAGCAATTAAAGATGTTACATCCTTGGGGTTTATATGATATGAATGTGCAACCAACCTAATAAGTTTACTACTCTTTAGCTTAGTCGCTCTTGGCATTCCCGCTGCAATTGCTTCTAAACCTCCTCAATACGTCAAGAAAAGTATTTGAAGTTTACTATGGGTTAAAACGTTAAGAGTTTTCAAAATCAGAGAGTTTCAGTGGTATATTGACGATGGTCAAAAGAATGTTAGCAATCGTATCCTCTTGGTCACTCTTGGTCATTACATCTCCAAGGATATCTCCCAATAACAAACCAGATCTGAACGCGAAATCGGTCCAAACAAGAACCTCTTTCGTCTGATATCAACAGAAAGAAGGTGAGTTTGGATGATCCTTCAGGTTTTGAGACAGAAAATAGCCTGTACAATCGGTATTACTCCTGCCAGTACAGTATAGCAGGTACACGATGATAGTGTCTGTGATAAAGGATACCCAGTAACAAAAATCTCCTCAAAATTTGTAACGTGGTTGGATCGATTCGAATAACTGCAATTTCTCTTAGATTGCATAAACGTAGCTTCTTCCTACTTTTGCCATAATGATGTAGACTTTGTAGTTTCACTTTTTGGTATGATATGCCTTCAAATCGCCAGTGAACCGTTGCCGGTCATTGAGAAGTCGAAAAGTTCAAAGATGCTTTATAAGCTGACAATTTAGGCTTTCATAACGTTGGAAAAGATCTCCACCTGCAGGCGTGAAGATTCTGATTGTGAAAATCCGTCTAATCGGAAAGAGTTATAAAAACTGTTCGTAGTGGGTGACCCTGGCTCAGGTGGTAGTGTACCGAGTGTCGAAGCTGACGGCCCGTGGTTCGATTTCCGATTTCCGATTCCGAAAATAGAAAATTAAAATACAAAAACAGAATGCTGTATCAGCGTGGAATAACATCTGAGACAGAAGGTGCATTCTGAATGTTAAAATAGGTAAAGGAGTACCAATATGTAGATGGGTCTCAAGTACCCAGTAAGCAGTTTCACATTGCCCAAAGAGCTGTGATTGCAACTCTTCTGTATCACACTTGCATATCTGAATGCTTGTATTTCGCAAAAATAACAAGCGGATGTAACCATTTTTCAAACTACTATCTCTATGCCCAGTTAGGACTTCAGTTATGAGCCTTATACATGTATTCTTCTGCTAATGTGTACAAGTGCCTCTATTACTTTTAGGTCCAGCACTGTCAAGATCGGCAAGATGTTAAACATGAATTACGAAGATGTCACCTTTTGTTGTTCTCGAAGGGTAGACCTTTCTAAGCTTTTAAGAGGTCATACCTTTCAGCCAGTAACGAGACATTCTACCAATTTTGATATTATCGGCAACGTTTGCACAGGTTTGGTATTCACTCAGCTATGTACGAGTACTTTAAAATACCGCTTCCGTTAATTTTGATAGTCCGATAGTCTTGTACTCGTGAATTAATGAATTTCAGGTGAATCAGAACATATTTCAATCCCTGCACCATAAGGCATCGCAGGACTCTCCAATCAACGCTTTATCAAATATGCTATCAAACCCTCCGTCAATTTTCGTAGAAATTATAGAGATATAACGAATGTTGGACAATGTAATCGGTCATAATATGAATGTCCGTATTGCCAAACGGAATAGTTGAATTGTGATTGTTTTCTCTGCATGCCAATCGTTTTACTACCAAGATTTCAGCTGTGCCTTTCTGCACCTCCAAATTTTCTCAATCCCTGCCACTGGGTCAGCTGATCCGATCTTTCCATCTCAAAAAATGTTGGATATTTCTCCGGTTTTTACATTATTAAAGGAGTTTTTGCCCATAAAGGTTGTCATGTGGAGCATCAAAGTGTTGAAGGGGGTACCTACAGATGTTATTTGCAGTACCCATATCCAGATTCCAATAGTTTGTTCTTGTCTAAGTTTAAGCATAATTTTTTCTCAAACAAAAAAAGTAAAATGAACGCATCATGTGCTGCGTTAAATCCGGCTCACATATTTTGGAAAATGTTTATTTTTTACCAAAAAGATTTTTCACCTTATTCCAGAGCCTTGTTCACAGCATCAACCATGTATTCCACCATTCAGCTGTAGAATTTGGGTGAGGTAGAAGGATGTTGATCCCTCTGTTTCAACTTATAAACAAGCTAAAGAGGAAATTTTGAGTCTTGGTTTTGAATGTTTGAGCATTGCAATTGACTGGGGAATATAAACTTTGGCGGGTTATTCCAAAAGTTTGTACTGGAGTTTGACTTAGGAAGGAATCACTGTGTTTCAGAGTCCGTCTCAAGATGAACTCAAAAGTAAATTGATGAACATTCATAGCGAAAGGACTGTTCCCGATGAAGTTGCACGAGATATAACATTGCTACGTATGTGAGAGTGCCAATTGGCTGGGCAATATTGGCGTGCCCTCTACGAGTTTTATTGTACGGTTTTTGATCCTATCTAGAAAGGGCATAGAGGTCGGTCTTAGGAGCATCTGACCAGATATGAAAATTGTACTCCAATTTTGGGCGGATAAACGCCCTATACCTTGAGGCCAGTGCGGAGAGGAGAAGAAAAGTATTTCTTATATCGCTTGAAAAAACCAAGACATATCGCAGAATTTTTGGCGGAAATAAATATGTGGTCATTCCAACGTACATCTTTATTAACACAAGAAGCAAGTACTATTCATGATTAATTGCTGTGTGTTTATATTTTTCATTAAGAACAGAAAATAATGTTTTGGAAGCATTCAATTCGACTCGGTTAACCATGCCGGTTATGCCTTTATTGTCAGAAGCGAAGAGTACTGTTGTCAGAAAAGAAATAATAGAATCAGAAATAGCAAACAAGAGAGATAATTAATCAAAATTTAAAATAGTGTCAGAGTAAAACGGGAGCCCTGTGGCACATCAGCATTTACGAGTATTTTGTGGGTATCAGAAATGAAACCGTCGAAATTCGAACTCAAATTGAACGTCCTTGCAGTTTTGTCTTTTAAATCTGAAGGTCTGATGTTAGCGACTTAAGCTTTGGTCGCGATGGTAAAATTTTCCACGTGGAGATCCGAGGGTCGCTTTCATTTTAATGTCTAACCGGACCGTCATGACAGACATATCCTTTTCAGAGGACAATAAGGGTTTCGTTACATGAAACTCATTTCTGAGTTTGTTAATCTCAGACAAATTTATCATCCTGAAACGCCAGTTAAGTAGATCTTTAAACTGTGCGCCCTAAGCAGAAATTGAAACGCAACCGCTGACGTATCTCCAGTGCTCCTCTGTTTTAATTTTAGTCAACGAAAGGCTTTTTAACCAAATTCCTCACACGTTATAAAGGGTCCGCCATCTAACGGTTTTTTTTTTCAACTAGTGCTTATTTCCTGAATGGTAACACTTAGCTCATGTCTGATTTGACAGATAATTAGTTTTATCCTTCCGTTGAACGAATATGGTTGTGTATACGCTTGAACAACGCTGGGAAATATTGCGACATTACTTTGAAAATCATGGTAATGTTGCGAAAATTGCGTACGGATTTTAGAAGAAGAAAAGCACCGTCAGCTCCGTATGTTCGTTATCTTGTGAAAAAAGTGAAAGAAACTGGCATCCTCATCGATAAACCAAAGCGTGAAAAGCCAAAAACAGTGCGTACAAGCGAGAATATTGCTGCTGTGGCAGAAAGTGTGCGTGAAACGCCATCAACATCAATTCACGGTCGTTCTCAACAATTGAACATTTCGGAGACATCATTGAGACGAATTTTGCATAAAGACCTTGTTATGACGCCATACAAAGTCCAATTGGTTCAGGAGTTGAAGCCAACTGACCATCCAATGCGTTTTCGCTTCGCTAAGTGGGACTGCGATCGACTTAGAGAAGATACCGATTTTGTCAAAAAAATCATCTTTTCAGATGAAGCTCATTTTGATCTTGGCGGGTATGTAAACAAGCAAAATTGTCGCATTTGGGGCACAGAAAACCCGCACGCATACATTGAAAAGCCAATACACCAAAAACGAGTCACTGTTTGGTGCGGATTTTTGTCCAGAGGCATAATTGGAGCATTTTTCTTCGAAAATGAGCAAGGAGTGGCCGTTACAGTCAATGGCGATCGTTATCGGGCCATGTTGAACGAATTTTTGTTCACAAAAATTGAAGAGGAGGATATTGGCAACATTTGGTTTCAACAGGACGGCGCTACGTGCCACACAGCCGAAGCTACACTCGATGTTTTGCGCCCTGTTTTTGAAGATCGCATTATCAGCCGCAGAGCTGATGTCGGTTGGCCACCTCGGAGCTGCGATTTGACACCGTTGGACTATTATTTGTGGGGTGCCGTAAAAGATAAGTGTTACGCCGACAAGCCAGAGACAATTGACGTTTAATTATCTCCCTGTTCCCACTATTTGTCCATCATTGAACTGATTGTCTTCAGATTACATCTTTATATTTGTCTTCATCGGTTTATCCAAAAATCTAATCATTTACGGTTTGGAATAGATTCGGAATAGAAAGGTAATCCTGTAGAGTGATATTTTCATGTTTGCATATCACCCAAAATACGTTACATCTGTCGGTAGTCATTACCATAGCCAACACACATTTATTTTTAGTAAGTTGCCATTGATTTATCCCAATCAAATAATAATGCGACAACATCGACACATGAAAGCCTTCCGACCATTCGCATCGATAGAAGTGAATTTGGAAGTTTTGATTCAGAGCCATAACCTAACGACATTTTTCCAGTCGAAATTGAAACAATTCAGTCTTTTCAAAAAGGCCAAGCGGCACAGAGCAGAAAACCATGAACTGATCGTTAATACACTACTATTTTAAGATGCCTTTCACGTTTCTATTGAAGAAGAACTAATTTCCTGTGACATTTTCCAAGAATCAAAGTCCTGTTGAGACATTAAAAATGCTAGTCAGCTTCCGCTCTCCAACAGGTCCAGTACCTGTTAGCAAATATTAAATGAATACGAACTTTTCATCCGATCAAGCAACACACACAACACACGGCCCTCTCCACACTCTAATATGCAAAACAATTTACTACTTGACTCTTGGTTTGATTTACTGCGTGCATGTGATTGAAGTTGCACGCACAAAACCACAGGGTCCATCCAGATCGAGTATACTCGTATGCCTGTACTTAGACACCGATATTTTTTATATGCCCTGGGGTAACTTAATCATGCGTCTATACCCACAAGCACCTGGAATAGAAATTAAGAAAGATAAAAAGAAACAAAGCAGCAAAACTAATAAGCAGGTGACGACGATTCCAAGTTTTACAGAAGGAGAACGATAAAACAGGAATAACAAGTTCCCCAATCGGGGAAACAGATAGTCGCAACAGCACATGAGAAGACAAACATAGCACTTGCCACAGGTGTTTTGACATATAACAATTTCGTGGCATTAGAACTTTGTCTCATGTAAATTCGTGCATGCGCCAAGGCATCATAAAATTGGAGTTCATGTTACGAGTATATCTGCTACGATCCCATTTGTTACAGAATTTGGCTGCAGACTTTGGGATAATGTTCCCGGATGTGAGTTGAATCGATCTCAAAGCAAGTTCGGAGTAAACGATGTGTGTTGCAGGTCGTGAGCTTGGTGAGATACATTTAAAAGAGACATTGTCATATTAGCTTTAAGACTCAAGAATCAATAAGTGGCAAAACTTTTAGAGTAAACCCATAGCTTTTGAAGAAAACAATGTTATTAGAGTTTTTTAGGAGTAGTTGGTGAACTCATTGAACTTTAAGTCGATTAAAGAAAAGACACGACACGAAAGACGTCATTGGTGCATGCAAAAAAAACACAAGAATTTTCACTCACTCTAGTACGTACACCTTGATAATATGCCTTAGCTAGCTCGTTCTGGTATGCTCTGTTTTTATATTGCTTTAATATTGATTTAATATAATAAGGAAAGTCATACAGCGTAGTCTTATATGTGTACGCATCTTTATTGACAAAGATTACAACCATGACGAAGAGCGCTTCGGGATGCAATGTCATAATCGTACTTGAGGACTTCAATCAGAAAAGTGGAAAAGCATAACCTTTATAAACGGCAAAGGGTCAAAATCAGGATGCCTTCGCCGACCACGAGCGATAAAAAATGTAGCCATAGCATCACTGTCAAAGGACCGCAGACCTATAAGTCTATCATCTTTTCTTCTGAAAACTCTAGAACTACTAACTGATATTCATATACGATCTAAAATTGATCCAAGACTTCTGTCAACGGCTCAAAATGACTACTGTAAAGGAAAGACGGTGGAAACGGCTCTACATTCACTGACTAGCCACATCGAACGATCCCTACAATATAAAGAGCACACAATGGATGCTTTCCTAGACATAGAGGGTGCCTTTGACAACGTCAATACATCCACAATCATGACTGCGCTGTCAACTCTGCAGGTAGACTACTCACTTGGGGAGTTGATCAGTCTTATGCTAAACAGCAGGATAATCAAATCCAAACTGGGTGAGACTTCTGCTAAAAGATGTGTCAGCAGAGGTACGCCGCAAGGCGGTGTCCTCTCTCCCTTTCTATGGAACTCAGTGGTTAATGAACTGCTGATATACCTGGAAGCGGGAGGTAGCCGGGTGATTGCCTATGCAGATGACATTGCTATAGCCGTTTCAGGTAAGCATCTTAATACCATTAAAAGTAAATCTCAGTAAATCTCAAAGATTAACCCGTTGGACAGATCGCTGTGGATTGGGCGTAAACCCCCATCTTGTCCTCTTTTCCAGGATATACAAAATTTCAATATAGACCCTCCTTCAATAAACGGTACCAGTTTACTATTTTCCGACACAGCAATATATTTGGGTCTCATTTTTGACTGGAAACCTAACATTCAAGAAAGAGTCAAAAAAGCTACAGTAGACTACAGTAGCCATTGGGAATAAATGGGGCCTTCAACCTCCCATAACCCACTAGCTGTACGAGTACATCTCGGTCATAAGACCGATACTTACTTACGGGGTTGTCGTCTGGTGGACGGCCTTAGAAAATGCAGTCAACTGCAGTAAAGTAAGCAGAGTCCAAAGAAGAGTATGTCTATGCGTAGGCGGAGCCTTACGGTGTACTCCCTCTGCGGCATTAGACATTCTGTTTCATGTCGCCTTAAAGCGACTACACAGTGGACAAATAACTCATCTGGCCACGCTAGCATTCTTAATACATTAGGAATCCTCACAGACAACATCGATTATACCACACCTGAACTTTGGTTTGACAAAGACTTCCATGTAAGCTTCCCCTCTAGTCGTTCTGAAAGGAAGATGCTTTCATGGAGGACAAGTCAATCCATCCCTACATAAATGGATCTAAAACCGATAGCGGGGTTGGTGGTGATGTTTTCTCAGATAAGCTAAATCTAAGCCCCTCTTTCCATCTTCCAAATCACTGTAGCGTGATCCAGGCGAAAATTTTGGCGATTAAAAAGCTCTGTCCTGGCTGAAGAAAAACGTGATATCTTCAAAGGATATCCGCATCTTTTCGGATAGTCAGACCGTTATCAAGTCGCTGGACTCGGTCTCATTGAATTCTAAAACCGCCCTTGAATGTCGATCATCTCTCATGGAGATGGCAGAGCAGTTAAACATTCACCTTTGTTAGGTGCCGGGCCACAGAGACATTCCAGGGAACTGCAGAGCCGATGAACTCGCCCAAATTGGAACCACTCTACCTATTCTATCGGAAAAGGGTAGTATAGGTATACCAATCGCTACGTGCATTAAAGCTGGATGCCAATAAAAGAACAGACCTTGCAGGGCAAACATGTCTAGTGGCCAAAGCTGGATCTGAATCACTCTAAGTGTCTGATCCTATTAAATAGGAAACATCTCAGCGCCATAATAGGTCACTGGTCACTGCACGCAAGAAGGCTTGGCGCTTTTACAAACGACCTCTGGGGAGTCCGAAGAGGACGGAGAGTTTTTTTCTTCACTCAGAGTGATTCGAAGGTTATAATTGACAGTATTTTTTTTTCTGTGCTTGAAACTCTACAACAGCCAAATCTACGTGTCAGTGTTATGCCTTCACACGCAGAATTTTTCTGTCTGAGTTCCAATTACACAAATAAGAAACTTGAAAAACTTGTCGAAGGGTCAAGGTTCGCTCCGAGTGAGAAGCGATTGCTAGTACCACTACACCACGGCCCGGCGATATGAAACAATGTACATATGTTGTGAAGGCACAAACAGCTTTGAACATACATGATTTTACTGTTTTCGACCATAGAAAGCAAAAGTGGAAGTGAAGGACATCGAAAACAGCCTGTACGGCACTATATCCGAAAACGAACTCAGAGACCTAATAGTATCCAAGTCGAAAACCTTCAACCTTAGAGACTACATAACAATTGACGCAAGACCAAAATTCAAGTATTTCTCTGAGTGGGTACAAGATACTGTAAAGAAATTCGATAACCGTCGTAGAAGACCCTTTCAGCGTCTTCAATTGATTCCACCCAAAACCTTCGAAAAATCCTATAAGTGAGAGCATGAAACCCAGAAGGCCAGTAGTGACACTGCCAATCAAGCAGATACTGAATTTCACAATATTACAACACAGTACTTCTGGTTTGATACAGAGCGCCAACAAGACACGCAACGAAATAGAAGGACTACAAGGCGGGTTTCAAGCTGCTCGATTTTTTTTTTCTTTGTATAAATTTCTGACTCATCAATCGCGAAGATGACCTAAAAGATGTTTGTATCGTTTTGCCAGAACTGTAGATAGGCTAATAAATTTTCTACCTTCCGAATGAAGTTGATAACATTGCCAGCAGAGGAATTCATTGATTCACTGGTGTCGAATTGTTCCCTGAAGAAAATATTTCGTCTAACGCCGTTACACATAATATGTGTCATTCAAGACAAAGTCGGCACTCCGGAGAGTCGACTAGTTTCATTTTGTTAAGGTGATATCTTAAACCGTGATGGAGTGTCGGCTGTCTTAGACCTGGTCTATTCTCCCAATATAACATGCATGTCGAGTGCTCCCAGCCATTAATAGCTAAATTAGCTGCTGATTTAGGGATGCAGCAGAAATATTCAGGTCCATTAAAGGTAGTTTGTAAGCCCTTTCTGGGAAGTTCACCACCCTTTCCCTTGGCCAGAAACCCACCACCGTTTCGTCTTGATTCTGGGCGGTTTTGGAGTCAATAATATGCAAGCTAAGGGCATTTATAGCTGCTTGACTGTCCGTAAATATATAGATGTTTGCGCCTTTGATAACAAAGTTGTAGATATAGTTGGCACGTTCTTGAATGGTGTGGAGTTCTGTCTGAAATACACTGGGGCTTTTTCCCATTGTTAAGGTGATGTTAGTGTTTGGTCCGAGTATATCACTCCCAACCCTCGATTTTAGAACCATCCGCATACCACTTTATGCCATTTTGGCTGTTTGCTAACCCATGCTTCTTTGTTTGGAATCTCTGTGGAGAATCCTTTATTGAAGCGTAATGTTTTTTGAAGGCGGTCTGTTACCGCGCAGATCATATCAAGTTCCGGTATTTTAGAGATCGCTAAGACTTAACTCTTTGATTTGTACCAGACTTGCTGAGCTGCGTAGTTCCACTTTGTTAATATATAAGTGTAAGGGCGTTAGTCCTATTATTGCTTCTATAGCAGCAGCTATGGGACAGCTCCGAAAGACTCCGGAAATTCTCAGACATGCACGACGCTGTACTCTTGCATGGCTTTAGTCCACCATACTACAGGAGAGACCACAGGAGGGGCGATAATACACCTTTCTGCGGGCAGCCCTCTACGAATGATACTGATACCGAAATCGGCCGTGATGAGGTAGTAATTAACCGGCTTTCAAGAATCGCTTTGACCCAATTGATAGTAGGTTGATAAATATTTCTATGGAACGAAGCATTTGATATGGAATCATATCCAGTATTATAGAAAGCACCCCCTATGTTAAGAAACGCGCAAAGTGCAGCTTTAGCAGACGTCCATCTGTCGATTTCCTATTCTGATCCGCGTATTGACACGGGTACACGCGCCATAGAATGGCAATGACTAGTATTAGGGTTCGTAAAAGTAGAAGATTCCGATACACATTGGATTAGTAAATATCGAGGGAAAGCTTTTGCAAGAGAATATCTTGCGTTTGCTGGCGGCGTCATCTGGAAATTTGCTCATGGATTTCGAAAATGCATGGTGAGCTTCCTATGCGATAAAACCATTTAAATATCGGTTGGCTGTGACAGTAAATAAAATGTTCCGAAACGCAAAAAAACGCGTCGTGTATGGACAATGATCTCATTCTGAGACGTGAACATTTTCCCGATCCACTAAATGCAAGTTCATTGAACGTCAGATTCCTACAATCAGAAAGGCACATGAACATTTTGGGCCTAAGTGAAATAAGAAACAGTACAAACCATGCGTAGTGCTTACATCCGGAGCACATTTAGTGGAAACAGCGAAGGGACCATATGTTGACAAGATTCCAGAGAAGAGTAAGAAAAGTAGAAGGTTCGACTGAGATGTGAAGAAGTAACAGCTTCTACCATAAATTAGGCGATGAATTCAACATTAGGTCCAATATAATAAATGATAACGTAATATGGGATTTCTACGTGACAGATTTACCGATTTCTGCAATGCCGGTCACACACGTAGCAGCCATATTGTTTGAACATCGAACCTACCAGAACATCATCTAGATCTTATCTGATAGCCAGCGAATCTAGACATTTCGACAATTGAAATGGCCAGGGAATGAAACGAAACCACCATCTTATGGTAGCTCAAGTACGCTTTTTTTCTGCATCCTACAGATTTCGAGATCCTGCAGAGTGCCAACAATTCGGGGTCTATTTCAGCTTAAGAGTGCATACTATCGGCATATCTAAGCATACGACTGTGGACGCCCACTGGAGATCTGAGAAAAATGTTTCCAAAACGGAGGTCATAAATATACTCGTATGTATAGCCAACGTACATGAGTATCGCCACGCATCCATCTTAAAAACAGTTATATATTTTAGACGCCATTTCACTCAAAACTCAATGGAAACCAACACTTTAGTTATTATTATCGAATTTATCGTTTGAACAAGTGGCTTGATTGGAAAGTGTTTGATAAGGTGTGTTGGAGAAGACAACAGAAGTACGTTACGTCACGGAAGACAGCGACACTACATAACGTCAGAGAAGACAATCCACAACACCCATCTAACTAGCAGATGAATTTTGTATAACACATATTGTAAACACGTATTGTAACAAACACATATAAATACAACATTAAATAAGCAATAAAACACAGTCCAATTTATAACGTAAAAGAACAAACAGTGTATTATTATATTTAAATACAGGAAGGCAACACAACACCGTACAATATTATTTCAGGAATATTATAAATACTGCAAGTCAGCACAACACCGTACAATACAGTACAAGGTGTAACTTGTGTTAGCATCACGTGAAAATTTATTTTTATTATGGAGTCGATAGCTTCTTACTATATTTACTTTGGTTGTTTAATTTTGTATATACATACTTATACTACAAAAATATATTTTTTTCTATGATTTTCAAAAAACATACCTAAAACTGTTGAAGCAATTTTAAGTTTTAATATAAAAACTAAAGTTTTAGTGAACTTCCACACACTTTCACATGGAGATTTTTATATGTAACTATCATATAATACGACTTTCTGTGTAAACAGTTACATTTTTCAGTTTTTTTGAATCAACTACGATATTTCAGAAAATGTATTATACTTTATCGTTTCATATAAATATCATCCCTCTTTAGTCTCCCAATCAAGAGGTTTGCTTTTAACAAGGATGGAGTTGCATGTTCAACGCTCAATTTGCTCCTTCAAGACGAAGGCTACCTTAGACTTCTTGGGCTGTATGGCATGTGACACCGTTTTGTTGAACCGGCATGTTGTTATTCACATCCAAGTCTTGCAATTTTGACACAAAAAAATGGAAGATGCCTCCAGCCCAAAATCCGTACCAAACAGTGACACGTTGTGGATGCATTGATATGAAAATGAGCCGCATCGCTGACGATGATTTTGTTTGAAAAATCAGCATGCACTTGTTGTTGTTCCATAATCCATTCAACGATCTCTCTTCGCTGTGCGTCTTCAGCAGGCTTCAGTTCTTGAGTCAATTGGCTTCGTATGCATGAATATGCAAATCCTTCGTGAGAATACGCTTTAGAGAGCTTCTCGAAATGTCCAATTCTTGACCACGAATTTATGTTCCTGACGAACTGTTTCGATGTTTTGTGTTGGACGACTTGTTAAAGGACGCCCAGAGTGTCTAAGATCCCTAATTATCCAGTCTCCCTGAATTTTTGAATTAATCTTTTCACAGTTGATGAAGTTGAACCACTATTCGGACAATATTTTGTACGAAAATTGCGAATCGTAGCTGCCTAATCTTCATTATTTTTAAAATATTGCTCAACAATGGAAATGCGTTGATGTTTCGTGTGGCACTCCATTTTTAATAACACTAAACTGTCAGCTGTCGCACTGACTTTGTTTTTTTTCATTGGCTACACTTTACCGCACTTGTGTAAATTTTGGGACACCCTTTAAAGTCACCAAAATGCGCCACTTCTTATGGAAATGCATAGGAGCACTGACAACAAAACCGTATTTTGCAGTTATCAGGGGAAGAAGCATTGTCAACCATAGTGTAGGCTAAGCTTACTAGGCATCAGATCAGTACAATTAGAGCTAAGGACCCTACAAAGATTTCTTCCTACAAGGTACGAGTAGTTCAACAAATCATATTCTTCGAAAAAGGACGTGCAGGTAGCTGAAACTTAACCTTATGAACCACACTGTAAAGCAATTCGTTGAAACCAAACAGCAAAAAAAATCACCCTTTGCAATGAATGTTTGGAATTAGATATTTCTTTGTCCAAAGCTATTCTTAAGAATAAATTATTAAATGTAATCTGGCATTCAATATGTTATAAAAAATAAAAAATAATAATTATAGTATATTAAAAAATTGTAAATGTTATGTATTTTATGTATATTTCTGAATTTAAAAATGGTTGTATATCTATTGGGTTGGCAACTAAGTAATTGCCGATTTCACACATAGATGGCTTTGGCCATGTTTTTTAATGGCTTCTGTCAATGACAATTTATTTTTCCTTTTGACATTTGTTAGCTGTCAGTCTTACATTGCTGTAGAAGCAAATTGTGCGTATTTCTGTTAAAAACTTATTAGTTTGGAGTCAGTTTTAATATGGAGTGCAAAAACGAGCATTTTCGTCATATTTTACTTTTTTATTTCCGTAAAGGAAAGAATGCAGCGCAAGCTCCTAACAAGTTACGTGGTGTGTATGGTGATGAAGAAGCCTTACAAGAAAGGCAGTGCCGGAATTGGTTTGATAAATTTCGTTGCGGAGATTTTTCACTGAAAGATGAACAACGATCAGATCTGTTTAGATGAGCTGAATGATGATGAAATTAAAGCCAAGCCATAATCGAGTCGAATCGTCATGTAACTGTACAATGATTTGAAATAAATTCATTTAACAAAGCGCATCAAATCTTACGATTTGCATCTTAGACGCAATGAATCTGACCCTTTTCTGAAACGAATCATCACTGGCAATGAAAAATGGATTTTTTACAGTAAAGTTAATTGAAAACGCTCATGGTCCAGGCTTGATGAGCCAGTACAACCCATTTCGAAAGCTGATATCCACCAAAAGAAGATTTTGCTCTCAACAATTTGGTGGGATTGGAAAGGTGTTGTGTATTTTGAGCTGCTTGCAAATAATCAAACGATCAATTCGGATGAATCAACAACTGGATAGATTAAATACATCAATCAACGAAACACGGCCAGAACTTGTACATCGAAAATGTGTCATTTTTCACCAGAACTACGCTAGAACACATACATCTTTGCTCACTCGCCAAAAATTATTGGGAATTGATGTTACATCCATCATATAGTCCTGACCTTGTTCCATCAGATTACCATTTATTTCGATCTTGGCAATACTCATTGGATGGTAAAACTTTCAATGATGACCCTGTGAAATCGCATTTGGTTCAGTCTTTTGCCGATAAAGGTCAGAAGATCTACGAAGCAAAATGGAACATATGTACGAGTTGATTAAAGTTTATCCGTTGTATTCGGCAATTTCGTAGATTTCAATAAACTAAACTAAAGTAATAGTACGTTTACACCGACCCGAAATTCAGCATTTCGGACAAATTTAACATTTCAGACGAAATGTACCATACAATTTCCAGCATTTCGAAATGTTGAATTTCAGTGAAATGCTGCATTTCGTCTCTGCATTTAGAAGGTTGTCAAATCGAACAAACCTTTTCAATTATTCCGCACGTCATTCAGCGCTTACAAAAACAAATTTGAAAGAAGTCAGCTGTTCCAATATTTACAATCATTAACGACTATGTGCCTCAACCAAACGGACAAAAAAAAATAAGAAAACTAGGAAGTCGCTAACGAGGAGTTTATTGTTGAACTCTGGGAAGAAAATATTTTTGGGCTCCAGGAGAACAAAAAAAAAAGGGCATACAAAGGGGTGGAGTTTTCACCGGAGGAAATTAAAACAAAACTTATGAATCTGTAGCTGACAGTAGCTGTCATATAAATGTTTTGCGTTGAATGTAAACGGTGAAATGAAATTCCGAAATTTGTTAAATTTCGGGTCGGTGTAAACGTACTATAAACTATTAATGGATCTGATGTTAACAGAATTAAAAGAAAGACATCTGTATCGCATTATTCGCGAGAGCACTTCTTGGAATAATGTTCTCTATGGTTTTCGAAGTTTTTATTCCTAACTTCCTGTGCTTCCTCAAATAACTGCCCTATTGGAGGAAGAGCAGCGGAGATTCGGACCATGTAATAAGAGTTTAAGTACTGTGTTTTTTTTCTGTTATGCAAAACCAGGGATATGGACAGATGTTAAACAGTATCGAGTGAAAATATGATATTTAAAATTGTTCAATATTTATATCGTAGCCACTTGAAATAGCTGTTGAAATCGAATGCAATTTTATAATTAATTCCTAATCGACAACCAAGACTTCAAATGAAACATTAACGTTACCAAAAAATCGCCTTGCAATATTGCCGTCATTGGAGTTCCCAAAACCCAACTTAGGTATTTGAACTCCTTTTATATGCGCCACTTATATTTACTACTAAATCGTTAAAACTCACATGCAACAGGCATTCAGAAGTTCGAATCCAACAGTGCAACACTGACAAACAAAACTCAAATGGGGAATCGTAGGACCTCACCAGTAGTTCTTCAATATTATTTAAATCTTTGGAACTTGCACCGCAGATTCAACAAAAACGCTGAAAAGACACAATATTGGTTAAATCGTTACAAACTTCTCCGTCCACCATCGGAAACAAAAGTTTACGAGTATGTGCAACCTGAGCAACGATTTTTTCAATATTAATTATTATTGAATTGGAAAAGATCCCGGATTTTGATTTCAATTCGCAGTTTCTCCGATATGGAAATTTGTTTCGATTTTTTAGTAAAGTCAATTTTTATGGGACGGTAGTACCGGCCATTGCCATTTCATCATAGAAAGACTTACACCCGAACAACGCTTACAAATTATTGAATTTTATTATCAAAATTCGTGATCTCTGAAAAATGTTTTTCGTCCACTTCATCAAATTTACGGCCGTCATAATCGACCTACTGAGCAAGCAATTCAGGTCATAGTAACCAAATTTCGCACCAATTTCACGCTATTGAACATCAGGCCACCTACCCGTATGCGTAGAGTGCGTAAAGAGGAAAATATTGCTGCTGTATCCGCCAGTGGTAATGAAGACCGTGATTTGTCCATTTGTCGCCGTTCGCAGCAATTGGGATTGTGTTATTATTTAGAAAGTATAACTAGTGCAAGAACTGAAGCCGAACGACCTGCCACAGCTTCGAATTTTCGGTGAGTGGGGGAAGATCCGATTTTTTATCAAAAAATTGTCTTCAGTGACGAAGCTCATTTCTGGTTGAATGAACTAGCATATTTGGTTCTATGAGCAACCTCAGGCAATACAAGAGCTGCCAATGCACCCGGAAAAATGCACTGGTTGGTGCGGTTTATGGTCTGGAGGAATCATTGGCCCGTATTTTTTCAAAGATGATGGAGCCCGCTATAGTTCAATGATTTCGATTTTTTTTGTTGGCCCAACCTAGTCGACATGTGGTTCCAGCAAGACGGCGCTACATTCCAAACAGCACGCGAATCGATGGACCAATTGAGAAATAAGTTCGGTGAACAATTTATCTGTCGTTTTGTACCGGTGGATCGTGCGATTTGACGTCTTAAGACTATTTTTTATGGGGATATGTTAAATCACTCGTCTATGCCTATATAAACCAGCGTCAATTGCAACTTTGGAAGGCAACATTACACGAGTTATTAGTGAGATGCCAGCCAATATGCTCGAAAAAGTGATTGGACTCTCCATATGAACCACTTGAAACGTAGTCAACATTTGCATGGAATAATCTTTAAAATGTATATGACAAACATTGATTTATCAACTCAAATAAAAATTATATACACTTTGGTAATATTCCTGTTTGTTTTTCTGATAATTAAAAACCCAACTCCTAAAAAATCACATAAATTGCAGCAATAATCGTATGAAATAGGCTCATGTTGACCATACCTCGTAAATTATATTATTTCAGCAAGAATTCTCACTGTCGATAGTTGAATCCAAGATACTCCGAACAAACATTACTGCATATAGATAAGAATGAATAACAATAGTCCCATTAAAATTTTAATCGTTTTTGAATACCCTCTATCCCATTTTCGTTGATAGATAGACTAGTTGAACTCCATACAGCACAGGACACACTAAATTATAAACTAAACTGGCTTTAAGTATACCAGGTGTATGGATACATTTTTTCCGGTTTTTTTGGTAAAAAAATTTCTAGGGAAATTAATTTTTTTTTTACTCAACATATTGACCATCGGCTTCTACACATTTCGCCCATCTTTCAGGTAATTTATGTCAGAAAAAACTGCTTGTCTTTTGACGCAAACCATTCGTGGAGCTATTTTCCAACTTCCTCGTAATCGCTGAAGTGCTGCTCTGCAAGCGAGTACCCTATTGATGCGAAGAGGAGATAGTCAGATGGCGCCAAGTCTAGGGAGTGCGGCGGGTGCAGAAGGATGCCCAATCCAAGCGATATCAATGTGTCTTTCACCAGTTTCGTGTAGTGTAACAAAATCACTTTGCCGTGCCTTTTGACCCATTCCGGTCGTCTTTCGATTAATGTGGTTTAAATTAATCATTTGTTGGCGATAGCGCCAAGAGCATGGTCTTCTTGCCGGAACGATTTGGCCTTGGTGTTCGCCAGGTGAAAGCCACGATTTTCTCCGCTTGGAGTTTTCAAAATAAATCCATATTTCGTCACCCATCACAATTCGGTGCAAAAATGAAATCCTTTTGTGGCGTTGAAGCAGCATTTCACAAGTGACTTTGCCATTTTTCCATTTGACGTTCATTCAAATCGTGTGGGACCCATTTACCGAGTTTATTGATCTTCCTGATTGCTCGTAAACGTCTGCTGATTGTTTCTTGTGACGACACATGTTGAGTTTGAGATGGGTCATCATCCAATAACTCCTGCAATTGCTCGTCTTCGCATTTTTGTGGGTGGTCTACCAGAGCGCTCACTGTCTTTCGAAACCATGTCTCACATGTTCTAATTGATGAAGTGTATTCACCATCTATTTCTACCAGCAAACCATGACTTTCAACAGCCTTTTTCTTTTGATTTAATAACAAAAGCAAGGCGTGCCGTAAATGTTCTTTATATTTCAAAATATTTTGTATTTGCTCAGACCGTCGTTGCAAACAGACGTCATGGATACACATTTTTGCAACAACAAAATATATATGTCTGCAGCGACAGTTTGTGTATTGTATGGGCCCTATTAGACGAACAAAATGACGTATGTGTCAAATTAATACGCTGCGTACTTTTCGCTGGCGCCATCTCTTATTTAAACCGGAAAAAACTTATGCATACACCTGGAATTTCTTTTTCTTTTTAAAAGCGAATTTGCTTTAGAAATAATTTCTTTAATGTAGATATCAAAGGTAAACTTAGGGTCGAAAGTAACTCCAAGATCCTTGAAGTCACAGACATGCCTTATTGGCACATGATGTACGAACCCCGACATGGGTTCGATTATAGCACATGGAAACACACTTACTGATATATAACTGCAAACCCTTAGTATGACACTAATTTATTAATAAGCTTAAGTCGCTTTGGAACAACTGAAGATCGCAAACAGTAATGATTTGAGCGAACAATTTTATATCATCAGCATACTTTATACAATGACAGTGTTTTAAATGTTTTGGAAGATCATTAACAAAAACTAAAGATAATGAAGGTCCCAAGTGAGTTGCTTCGGGAACACCAGAAGTGACCTTAATCTCTTTAGAAGAACGCTTACTTAATAAAATATTTCAATTAACTATATACTAAATGCTTTAACAAAGTCAGTATATACTCGTAAGCCGAAGGTTAAATTTTTGTCCCCAGTGCACCCCAAGATATGTTACTTGCACCGTCCTTCCACTCTGTTTGAATTCCGTTAATATGAAGCCTGTTGCTTGGTAAGAAACAGATTTTACTTTTTATAGTAAAAAAGACAGCCTGAGTCTTTGGAGCATTAAAATACGTTATGACGGTATTCAAGATAGATTGCAAATCGACTTCAATGTTGGAACCGATAGCATCTGACGAAAGAATACAAGTACCATCGACAAAAATAGCAGATTGACAATTATTAAGACGTGGAAAGTCGGATGTGTAAATAATGAATAAGATAGGACCAAGTACAGAACCTTGAGGAACACCTGTATTGATAGAGTAATAACTTGACAACCAGCCCTTAACGGACACCTTGAAAGTTCGATCGGATAGAAATGACTTAATGATTTTGATCAGGTGAATAGGAAAGTTAAAGCACATAAGCTTATGTAACAAAACCAAAATGCCATACTGTATCAAACGCTTTTTCGACGTCGAGTAGTACCAAACCTGTACTTTCACTTTGAACAAATTTACTTTTTATATGATAATAGATGGCGGCGCACCTGATGATCTGTGCTATGCTAATCCTTAAATCAAAACTAGTCAGGAGGCAGAATATTATGGGAAATAATGTGTGCTATCAATTTATTTTTAACTATTTTCTCGAAGCATTTGTTTAAAGAGCTAAGTTTATCGGTCTATACTTACTCTGGTCATAAATATTGATACAATTTTTATTGCAATCATTTCAAGTAAAGTCTTAGTTGCACTATTTTTGTGTTAACCATTATTTAACCCATTGCTTTTACGCTTCTTTATAGCGGAAAATATTTTTGTTTTTAGTCGTGAAATGGGGTAACATCGAAAATTGTATCGTTGTGATCGGCTTATACAAGTGTAATATGGCAAAAGGTGATGTATTTCGGACTCCGCGACCGCTTGGAATCACTCGCTGTTTTGTTTATCGTACTATTAAATTATTCGAGGATACTGGTGGAGTACGTGACCGTTAAAGATCCCACTGTCCTTGCACTGTGAGGACTCCGGGAGCCATCAAAGCCGTGCAGGCTCGAATTAAACTCAAACCACTGAGAAAGCAGAAGATCTTGTCGCGGAAAATGAACATTTCGCAAAAATCCATGTCACGCATCATCAAAGAAGACACTGGACTCCTGCTAACGGTCACATTGAAACAAAAACGTAAGCAAAAATCAAAAGCTCTCTTAATGCGGTATGCTAAAAATGCTCACAGACAAATTCTGTACACTGACGGGTAAATTTCAAAGAAACTTCGGAACATTTTCCAAGGGTTGAAGAAGGCCATCACCCTGCAAATGTAATGGTGTGGTGGAGAGTGAACTACAATGGCATAACCACCCTCCATTTTTATGAAAAAGGAGTCAAGTTTATCAAACCACTGACTTCGTTAAGTTAACGGCTTAACGAACAATGTTCCCAAACATGTACTGGAGATTCAAAAAAAAAAACTCTGCTCCAGCCCACAAGGCGAAAACCACTCGTGTGGCTAAAAAAAATGTACCCGACTTCATATCACCGGATGGTTGGCCAGCTGGAAGTCCAGACTTCAATCCTTTGGATTACAAGTTGTGGTCCGTTTTAGATTGAATGACCTGCTCTTCCCATCACCGAAATATTGAGTCTTTGAGGCGAGTCCTTGAGTTCCGTAATGCGATTGATAATTGTCCAGTACGTGTCAAGTCGTGTTTTAAAGCAAATGGCGGCCTTTTTTAATGAAATCTCCCATAACTTGTACCAGGGAGTTGACAAATAAAAAATATAAATTTGTTTTTTAAAATATCAGCGCGTTTTCATTTGGCATAGGTTCTTCTTTGTGTCAGTGTCTATGACTAGACTAGGTAGTTACATGGCATGGTAGCATTTTTGCAAATTTTTGAAATAGGGACAACTCTAACAGATTTCCAATCAGCAAAGCAGAGACACCTTAGATATAAGTGCTTTAGCTGATCAAGGCCAGACGACTTATTCAACTTCAGACAAGAAACTGAAACATTAACTTCGCTAAAGGGTACGACATTGATAACATCTTCGAATGAACTTGTGTTATGCAAGTTCACAGAATACTCATCTGCTGAAGTAATATTATTTACGTTATTGGCATTACTTGTAATACCATGATTGGCAAAAAAACTCATAACAGAGTTTCCTACTTTAAGTACAGGAATGTGGAAGTTTCTCCTTTTGATGAGCTTAACTATATTCTAAATCGGCTTACGCTAATTCTTATAGTCTATAGTTCCGGGATTGGTTTCTGAAATTTGAGATAACCATTCTTATGCCTGCGTTAAGCTTTTTCATTTCGGATAAAAACGGTACCTAGTAGTGATCCTGTTCAATCTAAATTGATCAAATGAGTTTCTCAAAAAAATACAATAGCTCCATATACGAATGACGGTGGTGGAGGCTACTCTGGAGGACTGTAGCAATGATACGGTTTCTCCAGATTAATCTCCATCACTCAAAAAAGGCTTCGGCCGCACTCATTCTGCGTCTTTCAAAAAAACGCAGAAAACATTATCCTAATCCAAGAAGGCGTGGTTCGTAGACTTAGGACACTCTATACAAGAGACAAAGGTAAGATCAAAACTTATATATTAGTGAAACGTAGTCTTAATGTATTTCTACTTACTAACCTCAGCGACCCCGACTTAACCGTTGCCAGACTAGAGACTGCCAAAGGCTTTTACTGGCTGGAATCGGCTTACCTTGGCCACGAACATGTGGACCCTCTCCCTGGTGATAACCTAGAAAGGTTGGTACTAGAAGCTGGAAGGCAAAAAACTAGCCTTACCATCGGATGGAACGCTAACGGACATCACAAGGTATGGGGCAGTACCGATATCAATGATAGAGGTGAGTCACTCTTTGACTATACGAGTATTTTAAGTACTAACCTCTTTATTTGCAACATTGGCAATGAGCCCACTTTTATAACCAGAAACCGACAGGAAGTGCTAGATATCACTCTTGTCTCCGACAGCATCACTCAAAGGATAACGGACTGGATGGTATTGTCTAAACACTCCTTTTCAGACCACAGATACATTCATTTCAGCCTGAGTGAACGGAAAACTGATTGGCCAAAATACAGAGGAATACTGTCTGAAACGCTATCCTCAAAACTATGAAGTCCCCCGCGTGACACCAATGAGCTTGACATGAAAGTCAAGGAATTCACTCTGGCTCTCAATCAGGCTATGGACGCTTCCGGCCCTCTTATTCAACCTAGAGGCAAGAAAAAGCCACATTGCTGGACATCAGCACTGGGATTGCTTAGAAACTCTTGTACAAAACTTTTCAACGTAGCAAAAAGCACAAGAAAAGTGACTAACTGGGACTCATACAGAGAATCCCTCAAGTTATACAAAAAAGAACTGAGAAAGGCAAAGCGACAATCCTGGAGGTCATTCTGTGAAAAAATCACATAAACCTCTGAGGCATCGCGGCTAAGAAAAATCCTTTCTACAAATCCTATGATGCCTAGCTGTTTGAAAAAAACCGACGGCTCCTGGAAAACTTCAAGTGATGAATCACTCAATTTGCTACTGGACACCAGCTTTCCAGGTAGCTCCCAACTCGCGGCCAGTAGCAGCCCGAACAGGTCTACTGCAACTGCGACCAAAATTCATGGTCTGATTACGAGAGACAAACTGCTCTGGGCGCTGCATAGCTTCAAACCATATAAGTCTGCTGGTCCGGACGGTATAATACCTGCCGAGCTACAGAGGTCCTTTGATATTATTCTGCTTGTGCTAGAAAATATTATGAGGAGCTGTGTAGAACTTATCCACATTCCACTGTCATGGAGAGAAGTCAATGTAGTATTCATTCCCAAAGCTGGAAAATGTTCTCATGTAGTCCCAAAGGACCTCAGACCTATAAGTCTACCATCTTTCCTTATGAAAACTCTAGAACGACTGATTGATATCCATATACGAGCTAAAATTGATCCAAAACTTCTGTCAACGGCTCAACATGACTACTGTAAAGGAAAGTCGGTGGAAACGGCTCTGCATTCACTGACTAGCCACATCGAACGATCCCTACAATATAAGGAGTACACAATAGTTGCTTTCCTGGACCTAGAGGGTGCCTTTAACAACGTCAACACATCCGAAATCACGACTGCGTTGTCAGTTCTGCGGTAGACGACTCACTTGGGGAGTTGATCAGTCTTATGCTAAACAGAAGGATAATCAACTCCAAACTGGGTGAGACTTCTGCTAAAAGATGTGTGAACAGAGGTACGCCGCAAGGCGGTGTTCTCTCTCCCCTTCTATGGAACTTAGTGGTTAATGAACTGCTGATATACCTGGAAGCGGGAGGTAACAGGGTGATCGCCTAAGTCTATGCGTAGGCGGAGCCGTACGGTCTACACCCTCTGCGGCATTAGACATTCTGTTTCATGTCGCCTTAAAGCGACTACACTCATTTGGCCACGCTAGCATTCTTAATACATTTGGAATCCTCACACACAACACGATTATACTACACCTGAACTTTGGTTTGACAAAGACTTCCATGTAAGCTTGCCCTCTAGATCCTTCTGGGAGGAAGAAAAACGTGATATCTTCAAAGGATATCCGCACCTTTTAGGGTAGTCAGGCCTTTATCAAGTCGCTGGACTCGGTTTCATTATATTCTAAAACCGCCCTTGAATGCCGATCATCACTCATGGAGATGGCAGAGCAGTTCAACATTCACCTTTGTTGGGTGCCGGGCCACAGACACATTCCAGGGAACTGCAGAGCCGATGAACTCGCCAGAATTGGAACCACTCTATCTATTCTATCGGAAAAGGGTAGTATATGTATACCAATCGCTACGTGCAAAATAGCATTAAAGCTGGATGCCAATAAAAGAACAGACCTTGCAGGGCAAACATGTCTAGTGGCCAAAGCTGGATCTGAATGGCTCTAAGTGTCTGATACTTTTAAATAGGAAACATCTCAGCGCCAGAATAAGTCACTGGACACTGCCTTATAGGCAAACACGCAAAAAGGCTTGGCGCTTTTACAAACGACTTCTGTAGAAGCTGCATGGACGAGGAAGAGGAGGGGACAATCCTCCAGCATGTCCATGTCCAGCTCTCTCCCAGCTTCATCTAGGAGCTTTCTTCTACAACGACCTAAACGATCTAGAATATACAGACGTTACCAGTCTCCTCCGCTTTATCATAAACTCAAGAGGATCATAGATCCACGTGACATCACAATGAGCCAATAGGCCTAAGTGGGTTGGTACTTCCAACAGCTACTCAGTGAATTGGACACATTCTAAGGCGTGAAGACGATTTCCTTGTAAAGTAGCTAAAAGAGTGAAGTACCATATGCCGAGCAGGTGAACATTGAAAACCTGCAACACTTGACAGTAGCGTCAAATCAAGATTTAAAGAAAAGGAAGCTGAGAGGAGTGCACTCCATTGGCTACAGCAGTCAATCTAAAATTCCTCCCAAACTTACCAATGACAACCAACAATGATGTCAGGCCACATAAATTTCGAACAACTTTCATCGATAGAATTCCCAATTTTCCACCTAATCACACTTATCTAACAAGGAGAAACCATTAATCTGTAATTACGTGAATCCATTTACAAATTCATTTAAGCACAATCTGGGCTAATGCATTCCCGACCCAATGCATGCTATCCGCGCTCATCCAATAAAAATCTAATTAACGCCAAAATCATGATTTGTCCTTTGAAATTGATAATGTGTCCACATAATGGGCCTCAAATGTACCCTATCCCCTCAAATTTAACTCAAGGCAACGGCAAGAGCTACCCGTACAGTGGTAGTGCCCTGTGTGGCGACTGACGAACATGTCATAAATGAATGAGCCCCAGAGAACATTCTCATGTCGCAACTCTGACAATGAGTAATTACCTCCAATTGTATCGCGGAATAATAAAATTAAAAGAAAAAAATAAAAAATAAAACGACAATGAAAGGCGGAAGCAAGATACCACTGGCAATGACTTTCAGACTTTAGATTTCTAGACGTTTCCTACGTTTCCTTTCGGGGATGGCAGCAGGATGAAGCTCCAAAAATAGAACTGCACTCGAAATTCGGTTTTCATTTAATCAGACATGTTTAGAGCCTACTCGTACTCTGTTGAGGCGCACGTACTCTGTCAATTTCTTTTCCTCGTTTGTACACTTGAACTTCCTGTTTGTTATTCAATTGTAATCGAGAACGAAGTATACATTCCCGAAATAAGATAGAACCGCCCGAAACCATTCCATACAACAATGCAACACCAAAAGATACTATTTATCTACACATACTCGTACTCGTACTAGTACTCGTATTCACACCGAAGGCAAGCACAAATCTACTTGAGATTGTTTTTCTTTTCTCCGAATTCTGACTCCAATGTGAATGAATTGTTTAAGAAGGAACCGATCCAAGGGGGCTGTGATAAAAATGGAGTGAGGAATCACTTAGATATCGCGCCCTTCAAGAATAGACTGACTTCATCACCCTTCTCAGCTAATTTTTATTTCCATTCTTAATGCATTCGGTAGGCAAAGTGTCGGTAGATATTGTAAATCTTTTGTTATCGAATTGCTATGGCCCGCACTAGTAACAAATTTTAGGCCGACCCAGCTTTGTTTTGTGTGTTTGTGTCTCTGGACACTCTCGGGATGACAATGATTTCATTTGGATTTGTTCACAATCAATTTTGGTTTGGGGTGACGGTTATTGCTGTTTTTATGTGTCGCTTAGGGGGTTCAGTAAGCTGATGGTGGTGATTTGAATCAATTTGTAATGCTGGACATTAGAGAAACGCCATCACCAAATGTGCTGGTTGTCGTCGTTGTCGTTATCGTTGACGTTGTCGTTGTCGTTGTAGTCGGCTGCTGCATATCACTTGTTAATTGAAAATCAATTCGGAGATAGTACTATCTTGTGGAGGGATTGTTTTTTTTTCTTTATACAGATGTTACAAATTGCTTTATGAAATGCCTAAACCAAAATTGAATAGTATTAGATGCGCCTAATTAACATAACGATTCCACAAATACTGGCTTTCGAAAAATGGCATTATCGAAAGTTTCTAAGTGACCAATGTTTGAAGAAGCCAGATGGTGTTTTATTTAACTAATGGGGTTCCATGTTAGAGTTTTGTATTACAATTGGCATTTCTTGATCAAATACACAGCTAAAAGCATAAACTGGCCAATGAGCTCTCTTTTGTCTACGGTCTTACGTTACTTTAACTGGCCCAGTAGTTCAGAGTGGTCTTGTGACAGCTCTGTCAATTTCGCGCCATTTGGGCACACGAAGTTGTTTAGGATGTCTCTCCACTTGAGCGAGAATAAGTACGAGTATTTTACTAAGGCGTTGCTACCCTAAGATGGATTTAGACTCTACCCAGACTTTGCTCATAAGATATTGACCTGTGAGTTGTGAACAATTCTCTCAAACATCAAGTTGAAGAAATCAATCACACGGCAGCGCGTCACCTTACCAAGATTATTTCTCACGTCAAACTCTCTGTTATGGGGTCCATTCTATAGATGCTGTCATATAAGGCCTTAAAATGGCTAAACCGCTGTGGTATCGATAAAGAGTTGCTGGGTAAAAAATTATCCAAATAATGGCCAACTGTAGTCCTATCGTTAAAAGTATGCTCAGTGTACAGGACAACACAAAAAACATTCATTCTGGAGGCAAGGATGGGAGCATCGTATGAGCACTAACCCCACAGGATAGTTAACCAGCAACCTACCAAAATGGAGACGCAAGAGAAAAACACACGAGTCAACCTAGTGCGCAAAACTAAAAGCATCTAGCTATGGACTGTACTGGCCTGAGAAGCTTGTCCTGGTCACCTCCCAGCCTTGCCTTCAAAAATAATAATAAGCAACGTTTGACGAACAGTGAATTTCTGATCTGGATCTGGAATTGTTGCAAATATTAAAACATTCCAGATCCAGGACAAAAAAGATGAAAAATGTATGTTTGTGGATGCTTTTCGGCCAAAGGATTCGGGAAGTTAATACTCCCAGTATTCACACAAAACTTAATTATACTTAAAGCCTGCCGAAACTTTGTATGGACCAAAGTTATTACAACAGAATTTTGCAACAGGATAGGTAGGTGGCTGTTGGAATAGGACTATTTGCCCATTGTGATGCCACGTGGATCTATGAAACTCTTACTAATGGAACCAGTTTGAGCTTGTTATGAAGCGTAGGAGACCGTTTACGTCTATATGTCGTTGTAGTAGAAAGCTCCTAAGTGAAGTTTCAATGTTGACTCTAAGCTCTTCCAATGTCGTCGGCGTGTTGGCATAAACCAATGACTTAACGTAGCCCCACAGAAAATAGTCAAGCGGCGTTAAGTCGCACGAAACGAGGCGGCCAATCGACTGGCCCATGTCTTGAGATAACACGCTCACCATACTTACTCTTTAATAAATCGATTGTAGCGTGTGCTGTGTGGCTTGTGGCATCATCCTGTTGAAACCACATGTCGTCCAAGTCCATATCTTCCAATTCGGGCCAAAAATAATCGGTGATCATGGCGCGATAACGCTGACCATTCACAGTAACGTGACGATCGTTATCGTCGACGAAAAAATATGGCCCAATAATGCCGCCGGCATGCAAACCGCACCAAACAGTTATTTTTTGTGGATGAAGTGGTGATTCATGAAGCACATGTGGATTTTCACCCGACCAATAGCGCATATTTTGCTTATTGACGAACCCATTGAGCCAAAAATGAGCTTCGTCAATGAAGATGATTTTGCGATGAAATTCATCATCTTGGCGCATCTTTTCCAGAGCACAATCGGAGAACGTACGTCGCTTCAAATGGTCCATCGGCTTCAATTCTTGAGTCAGCTTGATCTTGTATGGGTGTAAACCAAGATCCTTACGCAAAATACGCCATAATGTGGTCTGAGCGATGCCCAATTCTTGAGAACGCCGTGGAATTAACTGATTTGGATCGTTTGCTACGGATGCCTGAACGGCAGCGATATTTTCGACACTTCGACCAACCCGTTGTCTCACTGACACGGCAACATCACACAACGAATTTTTGCACTAAACTTGTTATTGCCTGTCTACTAGGGCGAGAATTACCACCGATTGGATTCTTAAAGTTGCAGTCACCGACTCGGTAGAAAATTTGTATAATTTGCAGACGTTGCTCGTTCGTGTACTTTACCATGATGAAAATGTTGAGTTTACTGAATAAAGTGCCAGTGACCGTTTGATGATTAGTGAAAGAGTGCGTTCACAAATTAAATTCAAAGTTGTCAAGTTCCTATTGGAAAACCCTTTATCAAATTTGTGACATATATACCCACGTTTTGCTTTCATAACCGTCTTCAAGGGTGTGAGTTGACATTTTTTTGTTCTATTGTCCCGAACGGTACCTGTTGCACGAAATCCTTTCCTTTTCAATCTCGACAATAGGTCATGGCTTGCGAAATAATTATCAAAAAAATACGTTGTGATCACTTGGCGTATTTATTACTTCAAGTAAATCGAGTACTACACGACATCCAAGTGGACTTACATTCTTGGCACCACACATACATCAAAATTGTAGCAATAAACATCGTCACTGCAGAGCATCCACTCTTTATAACCAGAATGATGGCCCACAGTATTTTATCATGGCTTCGTCTATTGACAGATTTTCATGAAAAAAGTCCCATTTTTGATAGTTATGACAAATCACTTTCATCAACGGCCAAACTTTTGCCATTCTATCGGTTTTGTCAATCGTTGAATTGTTTGCCAAATGAATGCAAGCGTTTGATTTCCTTGAATAAATTGCGGGACATGGTGTTTTCTACTAACGAAATTCGTGTATCTTCATTGAGACACCAGTACAAAAATTCTTGGGGTAAGGAATGGTATCCGGAAAATAGCAAAATTCCAACAAACTTTCTGAGGTCGTCTTTTGTGAATATGAATGAGTGGCAGTTTTGGCCGAGAGTATATTTCTTGCTTTGCTCCACAATCAGATTCATAACATCATCGTCAAAAAAGTGGTGAAAAATCTGAACTTCGTTATTCAAAACCAATTGTTCATTTATTTGTTTTAAATTTTCAACGCATTCGAATGTTCTTGTCATATCCGTGGAATAAAAAACGTGGTTTGACCATTTAGGAGCACGATCATGAGGCTTCTCTTACACGCTTGAAAACAGATAGCAAATTCAAGAAAATGAATCCAAATGAATCCAAATGACAAAACACATAATTATGTTTGCTTTCAAATTGAAAGAAATAAAATCCGAAGCCTACTTTTTGAAAAATACCAATTTCAAAAATACAAAAAAATAATAATAATTTTTTTCAAAGGGAACCCCCTTAAGATTGAACAATTGAAGAATTCTTAAAAATGTTTCTTCCAATAAAACTTTACATGATTTAACTAATGAATTTGCAAAAAGTTTTACGGAACAAATGCACCGAATCATCTATGTAATACCGTTAACTCAGAGCATACTAGCATTTCAAGACCTAACTCGATCTGTGTAAAGGGTGTTTTTGTTTTAGAGGTATACAAATTTGATATGAAATAAAACACTTGAAGCTAATGTTAATGTCTATGATATTAGCTTTATTTAATAGATGCCATTTTATGGCATTAGTAATTAAATATGATATCGGGCATATGCGCTCCACGGTTAGCTCAAATAAAGCGCAATCGTGAAGCCCAATTTTCGACAACTTTATCGAGCAACTGGAGCTATATATCAACAGTAACACGGCGAATGTTTACTTTCAAATCGTCCAATGTCTCTGGTTTATCGGCATAGACTAGTGACTTCACGTACATCCAAAGAAAGTAATCTAAAGGAGTGAGATCACAGGATTGTGGAGGCCAGTTCACAGGTCCATTACGCGAAATTATGCGCTCAGCAAATGTTTCCCGCAATAAATTGATGGTATCGCGTGCCGTGTGGCATGTTGCGAACATCTTGTTGAAACCAAAGCTCTGTCATGTCAATGCCATTCAACTGAGAAACGAAGAAGTCAGAAATCATGTTCCTATAGCGCTCCCCATTGACGGTAACATTCTGGCCGGCATCGTCGAAATATGGACCGATGATTCCACCAGTCCATAAAGCACACCAAACAGTGAGTATTAATGGTTGTAAGGGCGTCTCGACAAAGGCTTCTGGGTTTACTCCACTCCAAATTCGGCAATTTTGCCGAACCATTTAGCCAAAATGTGGCTCATCGGAGAACAAAATTTTGCGTTAAAAATGAAGATCAAGCTGAATCATGTTTTCGGCCTATTCACCGAACCTACGACGCGTATAATGGTCACGCGTTTTCAAGCCTTGTACAAGCTGGATCTTATAAGCTTTTAAGCCAACAACTTTCCGTAAAATCTTCCACAAAATGGATGGCCATAGCTCCAACCGAACCATGGTTTTCAAAATAAGTTTGCACAATTTGCACACGTTGTTCTGCCGTTAATCTATTCACCGTAAAATGGCAAAGCCTACTAACCACAAATCAACTTTCAGCTGTCAAAATCTGTAGAACACTCTTTCACTGCTAGTTTAAAAACCAAACCCCTAAAAAAAAACACTCTTTACAAGAAGCAAATCCTGATGATCCTTATGTGTTTTAATATTAATAAGTCTCCACGAATCAACTGCATTAGAACTTGTGATTTACAAACACATGTAAATGTGTTGTATCTCCAACAATGCAAAATTCCGCTAAATATTGGGACTGCTGTGGTACGTCCAATTTACAAAGGAAGCTCTAAAAAAGAGTTAAATAACTACAGTAAATAGAAAAATCGAAAATAATTTGTTAATTCAAATACGGGGATTTTAAAAACACAAAAGTACATATAGGAAAGTTTCTAGTCGAATTCATTAATACAGTTCGTGAAAATTTAAACAAAAATATTAACCTTCTAGTCCTATTATGGACTACGATACATTCGACCGCGCAAAATTAATATCAGCGTTGAAAAAAGTAGGAATTCGAGGTACGCTAAGTAATTGGTTTTGTGATTACTTGAATTCGAGGAATTTATGTGTCCAAATAGACAACAATTTCAGTGAGAAGAAAAGAAAGAAAAAAACAAATACGGAGTTCCACAGGAATTCAAATTGGGACCATTACTATTTGTTCTTTACTCAAACGAATTACTTCGAGTATTCAAAAAGAGTATCCCTTACACAGATGTTCCGCATAGATGTATGCTTATGGCCACATCGATAATGCAGAGTTTACTAATGCAGTTAACTGGTGTCATGATAATGGAGTAGTTATCGACGCATTTAAAACTAAGATGGTGCACCTTCGTGGCGCTCATCAACCAATCACAAGGGACAATATACTCATTCAAAACACTTTATGTTGGATATTCTATCACTTTCACTTTCTATCCAAGCTATCGAGTTTTAAATATCTGGGAGTGATAATCGGTATTCACTTAATCTGAGATAAACATATTGATAACTTACGTTTGGACCTAAGAAGGGCTAAATACGGTTTGTCGCCCCTACGATTTCACTCCACGACGAGTGTTCTAAAACAGATTTACTATGCTTTCTTTGAATCGAAGCTCAGATACGGAATATCTGCATGGGTTAATGCATCTACAACACATATACTGAAACTTTAAAGGTTGCAAAATGCGGCTCTAAGACATATCAAAAGTTCTCGATGTCGAAAGCATATTTAAAATAACGATTTTGTTGGAATATTATGATGACATATGCTTCAAAAAGTTTATTGACCACGCTCAGAACACAAGAAGCCGCCTAAGAACAGATTCAGATCCTACAATACATACGGTAGAAGACAATTTTCAAATTTCCAACATTATTGAACGAGGTTAGGTTAGGTTAGATTAAACAGGTGTATGATGGATATGCCATCAAACAGACAAAAGTCACCAAAACGGGGTCATCGCGAACCTTGTGGAACCAGTTGAATTTATTTATTTTTTATTTTTATTTTTATTTGTTTATTTCTTATTCTCTTAAAATATAATAATATAAAACAATCGAAATTTCAGTATATATAGCTACTAGCAAGAACAAAAGAGAATAGCAGTGACATTTTATATTATTATTATTATTATTATTTCGAGGGATCTTTACAAATGAAATGACATTTTATATTTAAGGAAAAATAGAAATAAATGTCACATCAAAAATAAAGATAAATACTTCAAATATAGTGGGGTGTACAAAATTTATATCAAGCAAATTTTTTATAAATCTAAATAATAGAGCGTAACAAAACTTCAATTCCGTTGTGATCAAATATAAGAAGCCATGACCTACCACTTTTTAAAAATGAGAACAAATTCCTTATGATTCCTTATGAGTTATGAGTATATTAAAAAGCTTACAAGAGACAATCGTATAAAAGTTTTTGAAACATGTAGTGCGAAACGTAGGGATACTAACAACATGACTAGTTTGGCTACGCAAGTAATGCATATCAGAGGTAGGACTTTGAAGATATCCTCCTCTTATAAAAAAGATTTTTAAAACTTTGAAAAAATATAATTGCCTCACTGGCAGTATTTTCATGGTCTTAAACAAATCCATAGAATGTGTTAATCGATTAACTTTGCACATGTTTCTTACAGCACATTTTTGGAGGACAACTAGCTGCTGAAGTTTGGTCCGATAGGCACCTCCCCAGCAGCCAATGCCATACTGCAATTTCGGGTGAAATAGACCGTATTGATGGAAAAGAAATTCTTGAGACGATACAAACAACGAATAGATGATAGAAGGCACTGTCTTAAATTGGTAATGTGTTTGGACCAACTCATATATTGGTCAATAATAACTCCTAGGTATTTATAGTCCACAACACTCTCAATTTTAAAACAATCTCCACTACAGCCAACTTCGGAATTGTAGTGTGTAAACCTTTGCAGGTGCACGAAACATCACATCCAGGTCAGGCGGTACTTGCGTACCTATGTTAAAGTACATTAACCTAGTTTTATTGCTAATCACTAATTTATGTGTAGCAAACCAATACCTCAATAAGTGGACATCATTGTTTATGTTTGCAATTAAATTCAATGGGCTGGCCGAGGTGTAAGCAAATCCAAGGTCATCTGCAAATGCTGTGATTTTACCCTCAAACTAAAAACAGTATTGGGCCAAGCACAGATCCTTGAGGCACACCTAGATTAGTTACACTGGAATTGCTTACACAGTTTCCAATTTTGACTATTTGAGTTCTATCCTTTAAATAGGACTCAAATCATTTAAACATGAAACTGCGAAAACCCACTTTAAAAAGTTTGTCTAGGAGGATGCTGTGGTTTACCATGTCGAAAGCTTTTTTAATATCAACAAAAATCCCGGCACAACTCTTTTTCTGATTCTGCCCCTCGAGAATTACAGAACAGTAATTTAACAATGCCTCCTCAGTAGAATGACCTGCTCTAAATCCATACTGCATTGGGCTAAAGAATTTAATTCTGTTAAGGTATGACAAAATACGTACCTTAATTGTTTTCTCAAATACTTTAGAGATAGAAGATAATAATGATATGGGCCTATAATTCGCTTTGTCACTCCTATCGCCTTTTTTGAATAAAGGTATCACTATTGCACATTTTAATTGATCAGGGAATATCCCAGAAATGGTACTTAAGTTAAATAGATGAGCTAAAATATCTACAATATTTAACGCAGTTCTTTTTAGCACTAAATTGGATATTTCATCGCTGCCACAGGAACCCGTATTCCTTAAGGAGTTTATTATTTTGAGAAGTTCACAGCCCGATATTGCCTCAAAAAAGAAACTATTTCTGACGAAATTCTCCAAATCATCGGACTCTGTGCAGGAGGAGCAAGAAGAGGACAAGTAACACGGAGAAGATGACTGACCAACTGTGGCAAAATAAGAACTAAAAACATTAGCTACGGCTGTAGGATAGGAAATAGTTGAACTTCCGCTTGAACTTGTTTGCCTATACGAACGAGACGAGTTTTTAGTTTTGAATTTTGTGGATTTTTAGCACATTTCTTTTGAAGTTTGTGCCTCAGCCTTATTTTCTTGAGTAGCGAGTAATTGATCCAAGGTTTAAGTCTAGTATTCGATTTTTTGTGCACGACAGTAAAGCTAGAAGAACTAATATGTTTTTGGAATTTTCTTAGAAATGCGTCATATGCTAAAGAAGCATTGTCTATACTATAAACTTCAGCACAATCTTCAAAACGCAGTTTATTCAAATCAAGGAAATCGATTTTAGGCACTTTTAGACGAGAAGTACCTTCTTTTTTTTTTTTGATTGAGATTCCTTCAAGAAGAAGGCCAGTCAATGCAATGGTCGGTATGCCAAGATCAAGGTTAACACCAAAAACATTATTAGAAGGAATAAAATTAAATCGACCAAATACATGGTCGAGACATGTGCCCGAAGATGGTCTAGTGATACCATTTATAAAAGAAATGACTCCATGCTCTGCAATCATGGCAAGGTAAAAACCTGAAAAAGGGTTGGAAACTAAAATATCTAAGTTAAAATCACCTAGAATGACTAGATTACCCGCTCGTTGAATGCGCAGAAAATCAGAAAGTTCATCAATAAATAAGTTTACAGGTTGAGAATGAAGTCTATACACACAGAAAAAATGTATATTATAATTAAATATGGTGTAAGAAACTTGTATGATGTCTACACTTAAAAGTTTAATATATTTAATATCGCCATAAAATGAATCTCTTACAAAAACTCCCACTCCACCTGCATTAGGATTCGCAAAAAAGCTATAATTAGGAATTTTATATTCATCAATTTCATTGGAATAAATCCAAATTTCGGAAACAAATATGATTTCAGGCAAAAATTCAAAGGCTTCAAGAATTGCAACAACTAAATCAAAGTTTGCACGCAAACTACGAATATTCTGATGCACAACGAAAAATGAGTGATTATTTGAAATTAAATTTGATTAACTTCAAATGGCGAAAGCCTAAACAATTTCCCTGGTGAAACATCCAATTTCTTTGCAAAAGACAAGAAGGCCTTTGAAGTTCGTGCGGCTATTTCCTCTAGGTTTTCGAAAAAGTATTTCCCTAAAAATTTTATTCAACCACACGATATTGCCTCGCAATCACACAGTATGTGTGTTATGTCCTCAACAGCTTGCAGATCACCACAGAATCTGCAAATATCCGTATCTGACAATTTGAGTCTCTTTGCGTGTTTCCGCAGGAGATAGTGTCCTATCAGGATTGCTATTACTGTCCTAAAGCTTATCCCTGTTTAATTTTATTAACTCCCTAGATCGTTTGCTTCAAAAAGCGGTCACAAAGCCTTGGATACTCTGTGTCCTTCAAGACTTAGGTTGGCAATCTATGTAATTTTTTCCTCGATTGTGCCCCTTACTAAGTAAAGGTGTGGTTTGATGTTGGCAACATCACTATTGTTGAGTAGCCGTCTAGCCCAAATAATACTCTTTGTTTACTGTCTGGCCTTCTGGCAAAAATTCATGATGCTACACCGTTGTAATCCATGAAAACCGTGAGCATTGCCTTCTTTTTTGACTGAAAACGACGGGGTTTTCTTGGTTTCGGCTCGTTTGGTGAACGCCATTCACTTCTCGTCTCCAGTAATGATCCTTTTGATGAATTTGGGATCGGATTCAGCCTCGCAAATCATCTCTTTTGCGACACAAGTTCGTTGTTGCAAATTTAAATCCATTTCTAAAATTGTAAAACACACACAGAGCTGGATGTACTCTTGGTTACGTAATTTTGCAAATGTCAAGCTATGACGCTAAGATTTAGAGGGAATGTCAACAACAGATTTACCAACTTAATAAAAAAGAAAAACAGAACTCAAATCGGAACAATGCATGAGAGCGCCACACAGTGATGTTTTGATCAAGGTGGTATTTACAAATTTTCTTGAAGTGTTTACTTTTCACGAAGATCACCGCTCCGTGGCTTAAATTTTCAGTGGCAACGCCACTTGTACATTTTATATAAAGTCAGTCCCGGAACTTTTTGAATAAACTGCGTATGTTATTGGCTTTGGACAAGGGTATATCCTATTGGCCTAGTCAGAAAGCTACTTAATATTGCTAGGACAAGAAGCGAAGAGACAATAATCCTCCAGAAGAACCAAAGAGCATCTCATCCACCCAAAGACACCTAAAGACTTATGAGTAGCAAATTTGAGTGCCACTTTAGTTAAAGCGAAAGAAAAGTGAAGAACTGAACGCAATGCAACAAATACCATTTTCATAAATTCTACCATTTGTGTGTCAACCTTAAAACGAAACACTTTAAACGCTTTTAAAAAGATACTTCAGAGGTCAAACAGAAACACTCCGGATACCATAAAAACTCGATCCCAAGTCATAGAAAAACTATTATGAGCGGTTCTTCCATCCATAATGTCGTCCATAACACATCCGGGTTGCTCCCCTGAAGCATTCCAAGATAACACTTGACTAATACCCTGTTGCAACTTATTTATGTTCCTTATCATATCACCTCACTGCAGGGATGTTTCCTCCTCTTTTCAAAACCCATTCCATAGATTCGATTTGGGTAATAAATCTCAATCTCAATCTCGGTATCTTTTGTTAGCAGAGCGTTATAAAACTTCAGAAGACCATTACCACTTCATTTATTCCCCCGTGTATGCTACGTTTGTATGTCAACCCAGCTATTTATGCCTAAATCTTTTGGTGGCAATAAAAATGCGGAAAATGAAAAAAAAGTAACTCAACCCAGCACAAACTAATTGTGTACGAGTAACCATACGTTTGGAATAAAGTTCAAAACCATCACCCTCGCACCCAAACAATAAAGGTACACGCACACCTGTAATAAATAACGGTCTCACCCCGGTCATTAATTGTTATGACCCCATTCTGCCTTCCTCTATATATCTCTATTCGCCAAAGGTGTGCATTATCATAAAGTTGAGCTTCGTTGCGGGTATTACCCCCTGACAAATGCGCATATCTCACTCTCTCTCTCCCTCTCCCCCACTGAAAGAACGGAAATACATTCTAGTGTAGACATAAATCGGCGGAGTTTTTTCTTTGTTCAAAAAACCACAAGAATTGAAAATTTCCAAAAATTGGACCTCCCCCAAAAGACAACGTATGATTCCAAATGTCGTCTCCCTAATTCCAGAGACAGAAACAGAGACTCTCAAGAGTGCCTATATGAAGAGTCCCAAGAATGAGTCGGAAAACTAGAACGAAATACGAGATATGAGTGCGAGATACTTACTCGTACACGACTCGTACTCGTAACTCGTATAAGCGCAACCCCTATCCGTTTTGCATGAGGTGTTTCACATAAATTATCATTTTTTAAGACACATAACCTCAAACAAGTATAATTCTACCGCAATCGGACGACGACGATGACGACTACTAGTATGCACTACAAACTACAATCTACGGACTACAGAGGACGGATGACGATGGGATTTTTTGACAGCAGCGTCATGGTTCCACTCTAACCCCATTCGGATTTTTGTTTAAGAAGCTCACCTTGCACAATACACCGACAGAAAGAGCGAGCACCAGCAAAACCAAAACTACCAAAATCGGAACAACTAACCACGGTGTGGCCCGATTTTTATTAATTTTTTTTTATTTTCTTAAATGTTTTCCCTCAGCTTTTTGATTCTTTTTTTCGACCGCAACTCTTCTCTATCCCGGCGCTGGCTGCTCACCTTGTAGAGTGCCGTGTTTTGAAACTTTTTTAATACCACGAATGCACGAGCATCACGAATGCGGCCATACTATCATACTGGTACTCGTACTCGTACTACATCTACTCTTAGTTATAGCTGCAAGGTTTGAAGGTTTTTGCAAAGACGCAAGAGGATACAGAGAAGCGCAGATTGAGTTCCCCCTTGCAGCAGACACACGATGACAGCTATGCCGTGGAAAATGACAGATTTTTTTTTTTTTTTCTATAAATTTTGCTGCTTAAATTGAATTTTTATTGTATTGCGGTTTTGCAGAGCCCACATCTCTTTCAAAAGATACGAGTTCGGATCTATAGATACACCACTGCCACTGAGTTTCTATACTCGTTGACTCTGTCCTCTGTTTAAGGTGCCTCTAGGCGCCATGGTTTCTTTGTGTAGGTAATTCAATTAAATTTCTTTGGCTTTGGCTTATAATTTTTTAATGGCCTTACCGTGCGGATATATGTACGAGTATAGGCCAAAGCGAGTACCAGAAGAGATGGCTCTAACAAATTCAGTTAGCTGCAGCTTTAGTGAGAAAAAGAGCTGCTCGTTGCCCTTCGTCAGGCTGGCCATTAACTTCTATTAATCTCCCCTCCATCTTAATCTCCAGGTAAAATCGCACCATTCCGAAGCTATTTTGTGGGTAATTCTCGACTATTTATGGGACAGATTACCGCCAGATGCATTGGGGATAGATGGTAAGTGATTGGTGGTTCGGAATGGTTGATGTGCTTGGTGTGCCAAGTGTCTGGCACCTCGTGCCAGTAGCAAGAGGAGCAGCATGTAGATGAGTTCAATGGATATATATTCTTAGTGCTAGTCATCCAGCCAACTATACTACACACCTTATCCTAGCTTCTAGGTTATGTTTGTTTATTTAATAACTTTTCGCATGCCTACGAATCGGATAACAATGTGGGGGTAGAACGATGGCTGGAAGTGGGAGCAGGAATAAGTCTCTAGGTGATGTGCGAATAAATTGGTTTATTTTTGGACGACTCATGATTTTTGCCATGGAATGCTGGGGGCGAAGCACATGGCCTTTGAAATCGTAAATCGTAGAAACTATTGGCAAAGTATAAACGTGCTGGGTAAATGTGTATTCACCTGAGTAGAATCTGAAATTATGATGTTTTACGAGTATTAGATCCATATAAACCAAACGTATGAACATCTCGGGCTTTATTTAATTGAAATTATGGATAGAGGTGGGGCATATTTTACACATGGAACACGAGTGACAATCCTGGCATTTGCATATCTCTATGTTGGAAAGTTGTACAGGGTGATGCCCATCAAACTATCATACTTCCCATCACAATCGTAAACGACCTACCTACAATAGGGTACGTATAAATTGACAAGAATGATATTTCTCTCCGATGACTGTAGGGATAGGGTAGGCTCTATTTGGCATCAACCTGGCGATGCCCAGTGTTACAGGTGTAACTACACATCAATTGCGCTTATATTTCCTCAAAGTGGTAGCAATAGGGTAGTGCTGAATTTGTAGGCAGGTTTGCTTACGAAAACAAGAGCAGCGATGGAAGAATGTCGAGCCAGAAGAAGGGAGGAAAAGGAAAGTAAAGGACTCACGCTAGCCTCCATCTCAAGACCAGTATCCGGATGTCTTTCAACAAAGCTAAGTTGCTTAGCAGTTGACTTTAAGTTCGAAGCAGTAAGGAAACCTAGTCATAGAACCGCTGGGAATAGATATGTTTAAGCTGCACTTCCATAGTTACTGAGAGGGCAATGGATAGAAAAAGTAACAGTTTATGAAAAAGCCATTCTCGCTCGCAGTATAGAAGAGGTTGTCTCAGAAATCAAAAAGTTGAAGAACCACATGATGGCAAACCAGCGGAGCTTTGTAAACATTTAGGCGATGTTTTTGTAGGGTGCATGCGCCAAATCACCCATCACATTTGGGTAGATGAAAGCATGTCCGATGACTGAACTGTCAGCTGTATATGCTCCACTTTCTTGAAAAAAAAACTATCGAGACATACATATCCTTGCCTTATGTCGCAGATAGGATCCAAGCCAACGCATTGTGTGAACGTACTAGTGTGACTTACATGCGAATTTCAAGTCAAGATTCACCATCTCCTCATCGACTTTAAACTCCAATATAATAGCATTCATTATTTTGAGCTCTACAAGGTGATAACCGAATTCGGGCAAAAGTGATCCAGTTATTCCGGGTGACGATGTAAAACAAGCGGTGCTATATGCAATTTGGAGACAGGTCCTCTGAACTATTTCAAGCGTGTACCGAATTTCTACCAGCAGATGCAAGGGAGGAACTATTGTATCTTCAACAAATCTATTCAGCCGCTGGAATACGTAGACGACATCGACATTATCCGTCATTCCAGCGCGATGCGATGGAGGCTTTTACGGTGAAACGAATTGACTTTGAAGTAAATTAGGACAAAATCAAGTAACGCATGACACCCTGGTGGAGCGCAAAGCTCCTAACTAAATGGATAATATTTTCACTGGTCGCTATGCTTCCTCGATAACAACGTGGATGCCGCTGTTGATATGATTACAGACACCATTCTCTTTGGAATGGGATCCTTTATAATTCTTCGGATGAAGAGTATCAAAACAAAAGAAAAGGCATGGTATGGTATGACTCGAGCTGTAAAGAGGCCGTTAGGGTTAGAGAAATGTTTTTTCGGTCCTCCAAGACCAACCCGACAGAGGAAAACCGAAAAAAGTTCAAGAGAGCCAGGAATGACTGCAACGCTTTACTTAAGCGTGTGAAATTCCAATACGTCCAACAACTGAGGCAAAAAATACTGTAATATCCCAAAGGTAGTAAACTTTTTGGTCATTCGTCAAAAACATTAGAAATTCTGCCTCATCCTCCATTCCAACGCTCATTTACAATGACATTCCAGCTGTCAGTTCTCTGGACAAGGCGAATCTGCTTGCTGCACACTTTGCGGCCAGATCAATACATATTGTGCTTTGTCCCTTGAGTGCGTCGAATCTTCAATGGCACGAATCCACTTTCGCACTCATGTAGTAGCAAGAGTACTTAAAGATCTTAATATAGTTACATAAATCCGCTGCTCCAGATGGTATATCTCCCTATCTTCTGAAGAGGTGTTCTTCCACGCTGGCAAAACCACTGCGTAAGCTTTTTCATCGATTCTACTCTTTAGGATTCTTCCCGAGCAGATGGAAAACAGCATTTGTCCAGCCCGTCCCTAAAAAAGGCGAATCATCTTCTCTCTCCTCCTACAGACCCATTGCACTTACGTCCCTTCTTTCCAAGGTCATGGAAACGCTGATAAATCGTCAGCTCATGAAATATCTCGAAACACGAAAACTTTTCAATGACCGGCAATATACTCGTAGTTTTCGTAGCAACAGGTCCACTGGTGATTTGATGGCATGTCTTACCGAAAAGTGGAACCAAAGGGTACATCAATCTAGCGAAAGCAAGATAGTTGCACTTGATATTTCTAAAGCATTTGACAGAGTTTGGCATCAGGCTCTTTTGTCTAAAATGTGTGCTTTTGGGAACGATGACTCTCTTCTTCGATGGATTTGAAATTACCTTTCGGAACGTTCAATTCAAATTGTGTTGTGTCTGATATTCACAAAATAAATGCTGATGTGCCCCAGGGCTCTGTTCTGTCTCCGACACTCTTTTTAATTTTCATTAATGATCTCTTGCCTGTTACTTCTCATCCAATATGTTCTTTTGCTGATGACAGTACTCTCTGCTTTTCATATTCGTTCACAGCCCTGCTCTTCGACTGTAGAACGAGAACGGCAGCGTATGCTAAGCTCTTTAAATTCCGATATTAACAGCATAACCAATTGGGGAACTATCAAAAGAATGGAATTTAATGCTTCCAAAACACAATGCTGTCTGCTGTCGTTAAAGCGAAATTTAAACACCCAGCCATTATCCATGAATGACACTTGCATCGTCGAAACCGAAAAACTTTCCATTCTCGGGATGTGTGTCAATGACAACTTACGTTAGATTGACCGCATATTTGATGTCGCCATAAATGATGCGAAATGTCTAGGTTTCCTCAAGCGATGTAAGAAATATTTTACCCCTTTGATTTGGCCTCAATATATAAGGCATTCATTCGCCCAAAAATGGAGTACAATGCTTACATCTGGTCAGGTGCTCCTAAAACATATCTGAACCTGCTAGATAGGATTCAAAACCGTGCGATAATACTTATTGATGATGCTAATACCAGTCAATCAATTGACACCCTCGAACACCGACGTAATGTCGGTGCCCATGTCCGTCTTGCCAATTCAAACTTTCAACCGTAACACCCGTCTCGCTATGAATCCTCATCAGTATACCCTCAAGCCCATTTTCGGACGTACTCTAAAACATCGTGCTTCGTTCCTAAGCCGTAGAACTCGCTTATGCAATGCCCTGCTTAGCTCTTTCCTGGTCATTATAACCTTCAAACATTTAAAAACAATGTTCATCAGTACCTCTCTTTTCTTTCTCCCTAAATTTCTTTGCCCGCGCTGTGTACAATTACTTTAATGGTGCACAAACCTCTTGAGCGCGCGCTCATTATAAAAAAAAAATAAATAAAAATTGGTTAGAAGGCAAAATACGTAGACTACACTGGCTCGGCCATATCGAGCGAATGGCTGATAATGCTCCAGCAATGAGAATCTTTGAATCACAGTCCCCAGCTTCGAGACGACGAAAAGGACCTAACAACCGTTTTAAGGATTAAGCTATCGCGGATGCCAGTGCCCTTGATCTGGAGACTGCTGGGAACCGTGTGTCCGGGATCGAAGAGAGTGGTTTGAATGTTACAAAAATTATGTAGCAAATAAGTGGTGTAAACTAACCTTGAACCAGTGGTGTTGCAACTATACTATACAAACGCTTAAAACAGAGAAAACCTTTAGCAGACTATTTTTCTAAATAAAGTAACCGACGTTCAGTTCAAAACAGAGGTTCTGACTTCTACTTATTTAGAGTCTTATAGTCTTATAGACTCTAAATAGAGGGTTCACATTTTGAGTTTTTTTTTTTAACTATTTAACTTCCAGTTTAGGGTTTATACTTACGAACTGAGGGGACATAAGAAAGGCGTTCAATGTACTCGAATTCTCGGTTCCTGCTTCTAAAAAAGTCACGAACATTTTAAATTAGTTTTTCTCTTGAGTATGATTTTCTTCACCTCAATAATTACTTATAATACGGAAAAATTAACATTTCAATGTTAAAAATACTTGTCCAACTTGCCTAAAAAATATGCATTTATCGTCTCCTTGAGCTGTTCATTTTCGGAAAATCACATTCCATGGTGGTACTTCCATAAATTGGTGCAAAGTCTAGATTATAGGAATATCTCTGGCAGCAGCTTTGGAAAGACGATCCGTTTAAGCCTGTGCTTTGTTGTGAACAACCACCACACCTGTCGACTGTTTCCCTCGCCTTATGCAAAGCGGTTGTGTAAGACGCTGCGCATACGGCTTTCAATCTTTTGGTTTACTCGATTAACAAAAGTTTATTTGAGTCTTAAATCACAATGTCCATGATTTTTCATGGCGATGGCCTGACTTTCAATCCCTTTGGGGGGTCTGCACTACTGCATAAACTCGTTGACTACCTCGATACTGCGAATAGATACAAGGCCCCCTCCGGTGGTGACACTTAAATCTGTCCTCATCCCATCCAAGGCAGATCTAACCACGATCAAGAAAATTTTACTTACAGTATAATCCATTAATTCTAACTGTCTTGGAAAGCTTTTCAAATGGCTGTCAAGTCACTTTCTACAACACCAGTTTAACATGTACTATGGAATTCTAGGTAGAGCCTATCTGACAGAGGTTCGTGTTGGACATACGCAAAATCCTATCAGAGGTAACACGTAAGACTTAAGTTATATGGAATTCCAGATCTTTATCTTCGACCTTGCCAAGGAGTCCAAGAAAAACTGACTAGGCACACTTTAACCAGGAGCTTGGCAAATCCGTCAAAATGTTGTTCAAACTTAGAACACAGAAGGCAGAACCTAAACAATGACCTCACCAAATATTGTGCTTTGAAATGACGCATCCTGCCAGGAAAAACCACGGTAGATTACCTATTGTATAGGATTTTCCATTAAGGACTATACATTTTTATTTTTGACTTTATTACCGCGATTGTTTGGCCCGCTGCATAGCAAATGGTGCCGTCCTGTTGAAACCGCATGTTGAGTGCACATTCAACGTCCATTAACTGTAACGTTGCGGCCATCATCACCAACGAAAAAAAAAGGCCCAATGAAATTCCGAATCGGTTGTAACCATTTCCAGATACCAATTTGAAGAAGTGCGACTGAATCATGACAAAATGGTAGGCATTGACAAGCAAACTAGTAATGACAGTTCACAAAAAAACATTAAGGGTGCGTTGTTCACATTTCAAAAAATTATAGTTCTTATTGGAAAAAACGATATAATGGAAACCAGATATGAAGCGAATACGTAAATAAGTCAGAAGATGAAAAGATATATTTTCAGAAAGACTGAAGTCCTTAGAGATCGAGAATAAAATAATACAAGAGGCTAGTTCGGATCTAGAAGAGATCCTCTTCCTGTAAAGATTTACTCGGTGAAAACAGCGGACTGGTCAAACCCTTCTTAAGGAACACATCAGCTAAATCATAGGTATCAATAGGCCCGCAGTAGATAGTTTAGAAATATTTTTTTAATCGATCGGCTTACCAGATTTATAATAGTTCTTCCCGTACCTGAAAGAGAGAAAAAAATTGTTCATCAAATATATTTTAGTTTATTTTCAAATAATTTTTTAATTTATTTTGTTGGTAAATTTGGTTAAATAAAACACTAAAGTATGATTAGGTATTCTTAAAAATTGTCATGTGCGTGTGACGGCCGAAAACTAAACCCCATATGACTGCCGCGATTGGTAATCCTACCATAATTACTCGTAAATGCGCAAATTGCAATGAAAGCCACAGAGCTACTGACTTCACTTGCATCAGTCTATCAAAATACCTGGAGATGAAAGCAAACGCTAAGCAAAAGAGTAATCCAAGCTGTCGATCAACTTTCACGAACCAAACCACTTCTACATCTCTCAACGCTGAGAAACAAGTTTCGTTTGCCTCTATGACGGACCATTTCCATTGCTCCCACAACGCTGGCAAGTTGTTACAACTATTCAGATTGCTCTGCAACGCTTGCAGGTGCGCAGCCGTCAAACGCCTGGAATATTGTAGGCCATATAAAAATTATAACCTGGCCTGGAATGCTAGAAGCATACGTAGCAAAAGCATTGAATTTTTAAATTTCATAAGCAGCAACAAAATTGATATTGCCTTGGTCACAGGGTCTTGGCTTAACCAAGATGATAAATTATCCACCCCTGAATTTAAGTGCTATCGAGTGGATAGGACAGATAGAAGAGGTGGAGGTGTTGCTATACTCATTCGAAGGTCAATTCAACATTCGCTTGGGCCAATTGTTTGAACGCGTTTAGTAGAAAATGTGGGAATTGAGGTTCAACTAATTAATAGGCAAAGACTGAAAATTTATTGTATCTATTTCGCCGGTGCTATCAAGACAGCTGAAAATAGGATGACGTTAAAAAATGATTTGAGGAAACTTTTTTTTTGTAATAATGGCGATTTTCTGGTAGGCGGTGATCTGAATTGTAGGCACAGAGATTGGGGCTGTGCTAGTGCAAATGCCTAGGGGAATTTACAATCTTGCCTCTCTTACACACTTCCTATATCGATTTTGTATCCCCCATCTCTTATTTATTTCCCAGCTAGCTCTCGTGGTCGTCCCTCTGTTCTTGACATCTTTGTTACAAATTGTCCCAAGTATATAACTCAACTCAACAGTTCTGATCGTAACCCAGTCTCATGTATGCTTCTTCGTGCGGGCAAGGAAAATGTACAATGCATTCAGGGCATAAAAAATGCAAACTGGACACGTTACCGCTCCCTAATTAAGACAAGACTTGAACAATTTGCTAATAGCTTCAACGAAGTTAGGAAGAAAAAGTGTCACAATAAACTTCCCTCTTATGTCATAGAGTTAATAAAGCTAAGAAATATTCGAAGAAGAAATTGGCAAAGGTATCGGCAGCCGGTATGCCGCCAAGAGATACTATAGGGTTTTCCAATAAGGACTTGACAACTTTTTTTTTTTTTTTAAATAAAACGCAAACCATTTGAGATATTTCAAAAATTTTATTATCGGCTTGAAGTACAATCAAAACATTCATTGGACCCAATTTTTAACGACTCGGCCAAACATTTCGGCCGAAACGGCCGCTATTTCGCGTTCAATGTTGGCTCTGAGCTCTTCCAACGTCGTCGGCGTGTTGGCATAAACCAAAGACTTAACGTAGCCCCACAGAAAATAGTCAAGCGGCGTTAAATCGCACGAACGAGGCGGCCAATCGACTGGCCCATTTCTTGAGAAAACACGCTTACCATACTTACTCTTCAATAAATCGATTGTAGCGTGTGCTGTGTGGCTTGTGGCATCATCCTGTTCAAACCACATGTCGTCCAAGTCCATATCTTCCAATTCGGGCCAAAAATAATTGGTGATCATGGCGCGATAACGCTGACCATTCACAGTAACGTGACGATCGTTATCGCCGCCGGCATGCAAACCGCACCGAACAGTTATTTTTTGTGGATGAAGTGGTGATTCATGAAGCACATGTGGATTTTCACCCGACCAACATATTTTGCTTATTGACGAACCCATTGAGCCAAAAATGAGCTTCGTCACTGAAGATGATCTTGCGATGAAATTCATCATCTTGGCGCATCTTCTCCAGAACCCAATCGGAGGACGTACGTCGCTTCAAATGGTCCATCGGCTTCAATTCTTGAGTCAACTTGATCGTGTATGGGTGTAAGCCAAGATCCTTACGCAAAATACGCCATAATGTGGTCTGAGCGATGCCCAATTCTTGAGAACGCCGTGGAATTGACTGATTTGGATCGTTTGCTATGGATGCTTGAACGGCAGCGATATTTCCGACACTTCGACCAACCCGATATCTTACTGACACGGCCACATCACACAACGAATATGTAGACTAAAATTTTTGCCTGTCTACTAGGGCGAGAATTACGACCGAAACGATCTTAAAGTTGCAGTCACCGACTCCGAATTTCGGTAGATTTATAATTTGCAGACGTTGCTCGTGCGTGTACTTTACCGTGATGAAAATGTTGAGTTTACTGAATAAATTGACAGTGAGAGTTTGATGATTAGTGAAAGAGTGCGTTCACAAGTTAAATTCAAAGTTGTCAAGTCCCTACTGGAAAACCCTTTATTTCTTACCCAGCTGATTAGAAGACAGTTAATCCAACAACGCAACGCTGATTGGAACAGAAAATTAGGTTCCCTGGATAAAAATGCTAAACCTTTTTGGAACGTAGTTAAAATAATGAGGTCTTGTACAATAAGGCGAACCTAATAAAAGTGGACAATTTCGTCATTAAGTTGACTCGAAGGCACTTTGCTAGAGCAATGACCTCATCGAACAACCTGATATCCGGGGCATACTACCCCAATTATATGTATCATGAGAGAGTTCGCTTTGACGGCTTTATTCTTCCAGAAGCGTTCCTCTAGATAGAGGATAGCAAAGGTCTGATCCACGACAGATTGGCTGCTAATCTTCCACGTCGCTCGAACAGCTCCGGACTGCGACTCAACTACGACAGAGACGTCGCACATGGCAATGCGGAGCGTCTCCGGTTCAGTAGGGCAGTGGGGAGTCACCTCAACTTTCCTCCATTTATTTGTAAAATAGTCCAACATTTTTTGTCAGGTCGTTCATTTCAAGTAGTTGTCAATAGTAGTGTTTCTAGTTTAATTAGTATTCAGTCAAGTGTGCCGCAAGGCTCGTCCTTGGTCATATATTGTACAGTTAGTTCACGTCAGATTTTCCGAGTCTAACTAACTAATTGTCAAGCCGCCATTTTTGCAGATCATACTGCAATACTATCATCGCACGAATTTGCTCTCAATGTGGAGACAAATCTTCGAAATGCGATGGAAGTATTAGAACGGTATTACAATAGGTGGAAAATAAAGTTAATCTGTGATAAAACGTAAATAATCTTTTTTACCCGAAAAAGAAAACCTTGTTATCTACCAAACAGTCAATTGCAAATGCGAGTATATACTTCAATCAATCAATCATGTTTATTTCGTTCATAAGTTTACAATTCAGAGATTTGATACGAGTATATTATATCTTTCTACTGAAATATATCTCAAGAATCAAATGTAATTTTAAATAATTATTCTAAGCAAAGGGAAAGAACAACAAAAAGCCTTTAATTAAATAAAAAAAAAGATGAAATAAATAAATAAATAGGCAAATGAATTCATTAATAAACAAATAAATAAATATTTAAGTAAGTAATAAAAAAAAAAACAGCAGTCTTGTCGGTTATAGCTATTATTAAGTTCGTTTACTAGTGGATTGTCAGATAAATCACATCTTACCATAAATCTTTCGGTAAGAGCATGTATCCTAGCAGAGATCAATTCAGCGTTAGCTTTGCTGTGTAGATCGCGAGTAGAGTGATGAAGGTTGAGCATCACTTTGAGTATCTTATTTTGCTGTATTTGTAATCGTTTTATGTGACACTTAGCGCAGTCACCCCATACTTGACAGCCGTACAACTGTATTGCCTGAAAAATTACCTTATGTAATAATATTTTGTTGCCATTTGAAAGCAAGGATTTCCTATTTATAAAGAGATACATCATTTTAACTGCAGTGCCCGTTTTATGGAGAGTCTTTGTAATGTGTTCGTTAAAAGTAAGTTTTGTGTCCAGATAAACACCCAAGTACTTCACTGAAGTCTCCCAATGTATGTGTTGCCCGTTAACAATTAATTGGTCGGACGGAAGATAACAAGACTTTTTTATCTTTTCCTCATTAACTTTAATTTTCCATTTGTTTAGATATGGAATAACTATTCGAGCCGCATTTTTTAAATTTGTTTCAATATTGAGACGAAATTTATGCGACGAAAAAATCGCAGAATCATCAGCGTACAGGGCAAAATCACATTCCGGTAAATGGGGAAAATCAGCTAAATACGTGTTGAACAAGATCGGTGCAAGAACTGATCCCTGAGGAACACCTGCATCTAGATTACACAAACATGAATTACTATTATTGACATGAACTTTGTAACTTCGATCGGACAAAAAACTCTGGACAACTTTACAAATAAACGTTGGGAAATGGAATCTAATCATTTTATATAATAAGCCATTGTGCCACACAGTATCGAATGCCTTTTCAATATCCAGTATTAATAATCCGGTTGATTTTCCTAAAGCACGATTCCTCTTAATACTATTGCAAATTCGTAGAATTTGGTGGTTCGTACTATGAAAGCGACTAAAGCCAAATTGATCATTGGGAAGTATACTTTGCTGATCTATGGTTTTGAGTACTTTGTCCTTTATTACTTTTTCATAGATTTTACTTATGCTACTCAATAGACTTATAGGCCTATAGCTAGTTGCTTCATTCGGAGCTTTTCCTGCTTTTAGGACAGGTATTACTTTTGCTTCTTTCCAAGCAATTGGAAAGTATTGAATTTTTAAACAGCTAAATATCTAGTTCCAGCCTTGGGTAAGTTCTTCAAATAAATATTTCTTACTCTATTTAGACCGCCAGTTTTCCTTACAATAAGGTTATCTGTGATGCGTTCTATCTCAGCCTTAGTAATGAATGCATTTTCAGGTGTTGTGGTTATTGAGGCATTAAAGTCTTGTAACGCGTTTTGTACAAATGCGTTAGTATTAGTGTCCCCTAGATGTAGGGAAACGCAATGGTTTTTAGCAAAACTCTGGCAGAGAATATTGGCTTTGTCTGGATCAGTGTGATATGTTGCATCCATGTTTGTAAGAGTAGAAATATTTCTATTTTTGTTTTTCGTAAATTTCACGATATTCCAGAAAGGTTTAGAAAATTTGTCTAGAGAACTGATCTTCCTATTCCACTCTTCATGGCGTTTCGTTTGAATAAACTTCGCTATGAGTTTGTTGAAGTGTTTTACCAGCCTTTGAGAGATGGGCTGTCTATATCTTTGCCAGTTTCTTCGGTGCATATTACGTAAACGAATAAACTCCAAGACATTAGCTGGAAGTTTAATACAAGAAAACTTTTTTCAACTTTTGGCACACTTATATCAGCGGAACTAAGAATATGATCGGAAAACGGAGAGACGATATTGTCAATGTCATCTTTGCTGTTTACTTCGTCCAGGCTGGTAGGAAAAATGTTCCAATTTGCGTGTTTCAGATCCTGGAAATATTGCACGAGTTTTTCACCTGAACAGGGAAGTCCATAAAGAACTGGATTATGATCTGTCATATTGTTACTGGCTGGGAAATATGACTAGATAAGTTAGTGACAAAAAAATCAATAACAGATGGACGACCACGAGAACCAGCTGGAATATAGGTAGGACTGGATGGAAACAGACCACAAACAGGCAACATGGCAAATAGGTTAGACAGAACGTTACCACAGGAGTTAGCACGTACACAACCCTAGTCCCGATGTCTACAGTTAAGATCATCTCCAATTAAAAAGTCACCAACAGAACTGAAGAGTTTCCTCAAATCGGTATTCAACTGAAGCTGTTTTACAACTCCAGGAGCACCACCAGGGAAATAAACACAGAAGATTTTCAGTCTATTTCCGGTACCTTAAATGAGCTGTATACCCAGATTTTCTAAAAGATGTGTGTGAATACTTCCTAAAAGCTCATGCTGAATTCATCTCCTTATTAGGATTGCTACACCACCACCATTTCTATTTGTTCTATCCATACGATAACATTTACGAGTAAATACTGACGTTGACATTTGCATTGTGGAATCTAGCGCCATGTTTCCGTTATTAATGCAATATCAATATTATTATTTTTTAAGAAACTAATGAGTTCAATATGTTTATTTTTAACACTTCTTGCATTCCATGTTATGATATTTAAATTATTTTTTTGTAATATTACTTGACATGTTTGTACAAAAACTTAGTAGCTAATTGTGCGATGGCATTATATTGTTCTACTTTTGTTTTACATGAACCTAATTTATTTATCATCTTCATGAAAAGGGAGTTTAATTCTTCCATGGTGAATAACTCACCATTGTTGGTACTTAAATTACTGCTGCACGATGGTAACTCTGTGGAGACATTTTGATCCCACGCCTTTGGTGTAGAGATATTTCTGCTCCCTATTACTCCAACCCGCTTTGTAGCTGCTGGTGTTGGTAGAGCTGGGAAATCCGATAAAGAGTGAAGAGAAATATTGGCACTGTTGTTGTTTCTGTTAACTTGATTGGTATTGTGTGAGAAAGATCGCTTCGTCTTTGCTATGAGCTTCTTTGTGGAACGTATCAGTGTAGAATGCATATGTTTTGTTAATGCATTTAATTTCTTTGCACTCTAATCCCAATTTGATGAGTTCATTTTTCAAGGAAACTGTTTCAATTTGCCCTAGGTCATATAAAACAGCCTTGAACACTTTATCACTTTTCACAAATGCGAGTATATGGATCGACAGTAAACTAGAGTAATTGTGTTAAATACCTTGGTATTCATCTGTACACCAAACTCACTCTTCATGAACACGTTTCTAAAACCCTACAGAAAGTCAACTTATCTATTAACATATTACGAGGATATCCCTTCATAAAAGGAAAATCTGCCCTTTCAAACGAAAACAAAATTACTATACACAAAGTAGCCTTCGAAGCGTTACTCGAAGACTACTTGTATGGATGCCCAGTATGGGGAAACTATGCACAGACCTACTCGTATATTAAAAAACTGCAAGTGTCGCAAAATAAATTACTTAAAATGAGGCCTCAACCTCTCCTGGCACCATTCTACGATGGACCTCCATATAAAAAAGCGAATGTTGAATTGATATCGAAAAGAATCGAAAAGCTTACTGAAAATGTTAAAAACAGATGTGCTTTAACTGACAATTGACTTGTATCAAATTTATTTAATGAAAGTTATTAATTTACTTATTTTATTTATTCATCTGTTCTTTCATGTACTTATTTTTTGATTTCTGTTACTTATTCTTTTTTGTCTAAAAATCTATTTTTTTTCATTATTACTATTAATGTTCTTTTTTTTTGCATGGAGGTTTTTTTCGTATTTTCCTCCAAACTATAAACCTTATTCTTTTGAATAAGATCTATCTTCACAACAAGCAAATAATGATTCAGTAGAAAGGTGTATATAATACCGTATCTCTGTAAAATGTAAAACGTGTGGTACCAAACAAATGTAACGAAATGAAGATAAGATATTTATAAACTCTGCTCCTAGTCTCCTCCTATTTTTTCTTGTTATCTAACACGTTGGATGGACAACTTTTTGATGAAATAGATGAAATACCTCTTTGAAAACGTTTTTTAAGCCGGGCAGTTGCAGTTCCCCACATATCCCATCTTGACGGAAAAACCATACACGACAAGTAGTAGCTTGTAGAGTGCTACTTACTAAACTGCCTCTACAAACATGTTCTATAACACATCCCAATCTTTAATAGGTTCATGAAACCAGTAGCTACAAAAAACAGAGCTCGATGGACCTCATGCTATCGGCGATCTTGGTAAGGTTTGGCCAAGACCTAAACTACGGACCGAATTTCAATATGAGCCATACGATACTGAGGATGTTAGGATGTCAAAACCCGGAACATTATCGATCTACGACTGTAAGCTTCTTCAAAATCTCCAGACGGGGCAGCCGACAGAAAGAACGCAGTGTTTTGTTGCTTCGTCGACCTCTCCTTGGCAGCAGAATTTATTCTTTGGTGTCATTGCTTCATTAACTTTGCAGTTAAAGGTGTACCAGCAAGGCTGTTCAAGAACGAGGAAGATAAAGCGGCTGATCCTGATGAAGTTCCTGATGACACCATGATTGAATTATCCTTTCTTCTCTGTCAAGGAGCTGAATTCGGTACGTTAATCTCCCTAAAATCATGGCTTGCCATTTCTGGGGTAAGGGTATCACACAACATCTTTTGCCTTATCGTAAACCTGTCAAGAAAAGATGGTAATCTCAGAGCTTGTATTCTTGCCAGAACAGAATTTAGTGTCACCATCTTCCCTCAATACAGCACAGGTAACTTCGCAGTAAGATTGCTTACCTCCAAGGACAGCAAAAAGACAAGGTTCGCATTTGGGTAACTGCCCTATCATGACTATGAACCTGCACCACCCAGTCACTTCAAGAAGCTAGTTGATGAGGTCGCTTGAAGTCAGAAGTAAATAGTCTTTGGCTGCAACGCAAGCGCACAACAAGACTTATGGACAGACACAAGATGAGTCAATCTTAGAATATCTAGTAGGTATAATATACTTATGTTGTAGTCTGTCCTACTTTCATTATTACATAACAAATGCCAAGAAGTTCTCGAAGTCACTTTTACCCTAAATAATCTCTCTAAATCGATACAAATCTGGAAAATGTTAAATCAACTGTCTCGTTCTGACCACGGATACTTAAATCAGCATATAGAACAAGCAATTGTCTGCCGCTATCACAATCATATGTCCCAGTCATCGGAAGATGAGCTGGAAGAAACATAATACGATCGCTCATGCCTGCATTTCCGTATAAATTTTGCTTTTACCTTGTCGTACATGAAAGAAGACAGACGGTAAACGACCATAGTGGTTGACCATGGATTTCCAAGAACTTCGCTGCAAGAGTAGGAAGAATTTTAACTGGATAACATACAAAGCATCCTTAAGGATCTATAAACGAGAAGTGCGGAAGGCCCAAAATAGACGACGAAAGGATTACCAGTATAAATGAATCCTCGAGTTAACGGCAAGTACTGTCCAAAGCACTTTGAACTTCGATGCTTAACACCCTGATGGCACTTGGGTAAACTCCGTGGAAGAATCCTTGGATCTGCTTATAAGCACTCATTTCACTGGTTGCACTTCGACAACCCGTCTCAATTCATTTTGAGGTAGTATAGCCACTTACATATCAACCTGGACATGATCTGTGTGAAAAACGGTCAGTTTGCAGTTTCAAACCTTAAAAGACACCTAAACACGACGGTATGTTTCCGCACCACTGCACAATACTCGTACGCAGAGCCAGAGGCTCTACACTTTGCAACTCGGTCCTTAATGGGTTGCTTACCAATTTACAATAGATGTTTGTAAATTGTGGTAGCCATGTAACTTTTTATGGGTGTATGGGTCGGGCAAACAACTAGAGACACTCTCTTACATTCTCCAGTACTAGGCATACTCTCCCCTTAGACACGTAGCGTAAATTCGCCCAAAACGGAGCTGGTCCTCTTCACAAAAAAAATAAAATAAAAAGAGTTCCTTACATCCATGAGTGTCAGGTATATAAGCCTCATCCTAGAGAGCAAACTGAGATAAAAAGAAAAGGTTACAGAACGAAATATGAAAAGCCCCAGTTGCCCTCTACTCATGCAAGAGGGATGTAGCTTCAAGGTGGAATCTACATATAACCCTATGCACAGAGTCATGCACTGGGTTTACACTACGATCGTGACATCAATTCTTACTTATAATGTAGCCGCTTGTTGGCGTGCATTAGCAAGACAAACTAATATCAAACACAACGAGCTGCATGCATAGGTATCACTAAGAAGGTTCTCTAAACATTGTTTAATTTGCAACCTATGGACTTGTTTGTATAAATAAATCCTTCGGTAACCCACAAATTGTATAGTCTTCCAGGCCGAAGTCTTAGCTATTCATCAGGCCGCGGCTTGGCTCAGCCTAAATCTAATCGAATATAACATCGAATATAGCAATTTACATGCAAATGTATAGTCAAGCAGCAATCAAATCCCTCCTCGAACACCATAAATTCAATTGGGAGGGGACATTCTGACGACCCAGGTTACTGCTTCGCTGATAAACTGGCCAGACTTGTGTCCCTGTGAACAAATATTAGGCAGTTTGACAACGTTAAGCCAGCAATGTCCTACGACAAACTAATGACACAATTTCAAGCGCTCTCTAAGGCCAGGCATAGGTTGTGAGACATCTAGACTAATATAGCCCATAATCGATTGTAAACGATCAAAAGAGCTGAGTAGAAAATACATCTTCAAGCTCACAAACATAATCACGGGACACTGCCATTGGTAGACACAACAATTGAGTATTCATCACAGGATTTGGGATCTGTGGAGCACTGTCCTAGCTTGGCATGCATTAGAATTCAATGCCCTTAGAGTTACCATTTCCGATCCGTACAATTTTAGCAATAAATCTCTTTGATTCCTAGATTAGCAGGCCCTCCCGCTGTGATGTTGGAATGGACTTTTCTAAGTGTGCCTCAACGGGGATCGCTCTGACCTAATCTAACCATAGTATACCAATTCTCGAGACTATTATGAATTGCCAGAACATATATCTGTACACGTACTGTTACCTTTTCTTATTCCCGATAAAATGACTATTCTGATATCGCAAAACCTTTAGTTGCAACTTTCTTCGCATTGCACTTGCAATGGCCATGGTCTTACTCAAGACCCATTTTATAGGTTTCGATACTTAACATACTCTGTACTTAGTCAACGCTTGAAAGGCTTGCCTTTTGCTCCTTACCACCATATTCGATCGTTCCCTTTCCCAATTTATTTATTTATACAAAGATTGACTTTTGAAACAGCGAGCAGAGTTCGTCCTCTTGGTTAATGGCATTTTGGAGTCATTCCTTGAAATTTAGCGGCCAAAGTTGGCCCCCTTCCCTGTTTAAGTTGTTGTCAGTGTCAGTATCTTCACAAAACATTCTGCATCCCTGTACCTCTAAATTGAATCTTGTCAGTCTAACATACAGCCCATGTCACAGTGACACTTGAAGTAATGAAATAAGTCCATTATAAACTATCTCCCAACCACATGACTCTTCGAATTTCTAATATGTACGAGTATGCCAATCCTGATCTCATTGGCCGAGCTTCTTGGGCAACGACTGATCATAGACGAACGACTAATTATAGATTATGGAAATTAGTACAAGTCCCCCTTTAAACACTTCTTCTCGTCAAACAACACTCCGCAACTGGAGTCGCAAAAATCAGTAGTCACCAAGTAAATGTTTCTTAGAATCAAAAAATCAGTTGTGAGATCAAACCTCTTACAAACTCAAGACGACATCTTCTCTGTTATTCAGAAATTCAATTGACAATACACCAGACAACTTGACATACAAGTCATCTTCCAAAATTGCTACAACCAACGAAAATCAGGCCACAAGTAGCATTCTAAAGGCGTCCCCTACATGATAGTCCTCTCATACGAAGATGTTGTATCTTCTCCTCATATGACAATGCAATCCTCTTTCCATACAAAAGTATCGCAAATCCACAAACATTTTGAATGACTGCTGAATGGCATACAACAAAAAACAAAAAAAAAACGTTGAATCCTATTTGTTACAACAGGAACAGGAATGAATGCTTACGTATTTGCTGGGATGCATCTTCTCCACTTGAGCAGAAGAAAAGATTCATTGTGACAAAAAATTAAAAGCAAAACGACTCTCTTGCATCACCGAATCAGAAATTTTGAACACACGAAAGGAGAACGTAAAAAAGGCGCGCTACCCTGATTGGACTGAAGACGAAATTTTAAAAACAAAATTTGAGGATGTCCATAGTAACGAAAACCATGTACTCGTACGTACGGGTGCAAAACCAACCGAATGGGAAGAATGAAAGTTTTTTACGGAAAAAGATATTAAAGTGGAGGTGATAAGGTCCGCATGTAACATAGTACAGGGTGGAGAATACGAAACTACAAGAACTAGTTTTGATTAAATTTTCAGTAAAAACAAGTTTCCGACTAGAGTCCGGTAAAGGACTTCCCCAAAGATCGATCATCTTTTTAAAAATATGAAAATACTTAATTTTATTTTATTAACATGAATATTGTTGTACAAGTCACTTTTAATTCAAAACCGTTTGCGACCAAGATATGCGTTGCAGCAACTGTTGCACCGGTGTGAACGACGCCAATTATGTGCGGAAGAACCTGTAGTGCGATTTTATTTTTAAATGCGGAACACATCAATGAACGACCAACAACATTTAATAAAATCTTAGGGCATAGTTCTCATAGAATGTTCTCTAATTTCTTGTTTCGCAGAAGACAACAACCTTACTACGGTTCGGGGTGAACCTGGACATCAATTAAGTTTTCCTCTACTGCGTCGGATTCAAAGACTTTGAGGGCCGGAGCATTGGTGTCCATTCGCTCTACATGTCCAAGCCATCTCAGCCAGTTTTCTGACTGGCTTCCGTTTCAGTAGTAGCGAACACACCAGTGATACACTGCTGAGTTCGACAATTGTGTCAATATCATCGGTGTACGCTAGTAGTTACACAGACTTTTGTAAGATTCAGGGTTCCCTTGTGAGTTACGCACAATTTTTTCAAGTACATTTCACCTTGTCTAAAAACTTTTTTGACATCAAAGGTCTCTGCTAAGTGGTTAATGACCTTAACGGAGTGAGCATTCCCCATCGTCTTTCTGTACAGACGGACAACTCGTCCGGATGCCAAAACTAGATATGGCCCTATATAGCTTGCGGGCTTAAAATCAGTACAAAAATGGTACACATCGATTTGAACTTCTTGAACTCTTTCCAGGATCTGTCGGAATGTGAAGTTTGGTCGATTGAGGAATTTTCTGGCCTAAAACCACACTGATAGGGGGCCAATCAGGTTGTTGACTTCGTTTCACACGTTCACGCAATATGGCAGATAAGATCTTGTATGGATTGCCATAAGACGCTCGCTTACATCAAATCGATAAACGAAATACATACTGTCATCCAGGAAGGATATACGACATCAACGATTTGGAAAAACGTTACAATTGGCAGGAACAATTCTGAGATAGTACACGACTACGTCTACTAGGTTCCGCATTTAATATATACAACGACACCATCTAATGGAATATTCGGGGAGTACGCCTGTCAATCGCTGAGGCTTTTTTTTTTTTTTTGGAGCTGGCTAGATTAGTAGAGCCCTCCCTCGGACAATCAAAATAGCCCTCTAAAAAAACATTGATGATGTCTGTCCTTCTCTATGGCACAAAGGCATGCATTTTATCAAAAAAACGATGAGGAAGCGCTTAGTTTTTTCGAGAGAAAAGTGCTTCTACTGATCTATGGGGAACCTCAACCAACTTGGCGAGCAAAACTAAAAGTAGCTGGAAAACAGCAGAGTTAGCTTAAGAGAGATGTTGGTTGGAAGCCCAGTCCCACTCAGACTGTAGTGCCACCTAAGTGCCTAAAATATTTAGGGGCATTTCATGGGCAGAATGAAGAAACCACAAAAATTGGATGTGCTACTACTTAGTCTTATGACCTAAGTTCTAAAAGGTGCTTCTTTTAGCTGCATGAGAAGTTTCGATGGTTATTGTCTATGGTTTGATAGATATAAATAGGTGTGTTTTTTTACACGCGTATACTCGCTAACTCAAAAATGGCACATAAGAACGAACATCCCCGCTTGGCAATTTCGTTATAAAAATCTGGCAGCACATACATTTTAAAGACATTTGAGCTGTCAAATTATAGAAATTGTGACTTTTTTGTGAAGAGGGAAAAAATAAATTCAAATGAAAGATACTGCCAAAACTCAGGTAAGAAATGAAATGTAAATTATACATAAGTAAATGCAAAAGGATGACACTGACTTTTTTAAGGTATTAAACATGCTGCTGGAAGGGCCAAGTTGGAGCGTTCGCTTCAAAAATGACCTCTTAACACTTCCAGACATTTCTTTCTTTTAATTTAATTTATTGGCGGAATGTCACATTTGTGTCAAATTCTTGACATTCCATCATAATTTATCGATAATATTCGATAACACATAAGAAACAAGATTCTGGTATCACTGTTTCTATCGTCGCTTAGAACTTATCGTTGATAATATTGACCTCGCTATCTCAAGCGAATACACGATATCGTGTTGTTGTTATTGTCATGTAAATTTTTGAGTTTGCGAGTATACGCGTATAAAAAAACACACCTAATGTCAAATTGTGTTGACATTTCTGTTCAGTAAGGCAATTCACCATGAATCGTTTAACACCAGAACAATGCTTCCAAATTGCGGAAATTTAGTTTGAAAAAAATAAATCTGTTCGTGAAGTTCATAGAGCACTTCGTCAATTTTACGGTCAACATAATCGGCCTAGTGAGCAACCAATTCGTACAGTTATTGATCGTTTTCGCACTAATTTTACTCTTCTCGATTCAAAACCATCAACAAGACAAAGAAATGTGCGTACTGAAAAGAATATTGCTGCTGTAGAGCGAAGTGTTGAAGAAGACGCCGAAATGTCGATTTGTCCTTTGACTACGTTGAAAATTTTACATAAGAATCTTGGCGTTACGGTGAATGGCGAGCACTATCGAGCCACGCTGACTGATTTTTTGTTTCCAAAAATTAATCAGCTAAACATCGACGGCATTTGGTCCCAACAAGACCATACAGTGCGCTTAATCATCAATTTATTGCGAAATCAATTTGGTGTCAACTTTATTTCCAGAAGTGGTCCTGTTAACTGGCCCCCCCTCGTTCGTGCAAGTTAACGCCTCTCGATTAATTTTTATGGGGCTATGTTAAGTCATTGGTTTACGCCGACAAACCAGCAACTCTTGAAGCATTGGAAGCCAATATTCAAGCCACCATTGACCATACGGTCAATAAACGGCCACCATACGGCCAGATTTATTGGAAAAAGTAGTGAAAAATTGGACTGATCGAATGGACCATGTAACTCGTAGCCGCGGCGAGCATATGCCGGAAATCATTTTCAAAAAAATGCCATAAAATTATCTACCAGATTATAATAATAAAAAATTCATTCCAACAATATATCTCTCTTGTATTATTATTTAAAGTTATCAAGCTCTTAAAAAAACACCCGCTACAAGCGCCCCCTTTGGCCATGCGATCAGCGTCTATGTTTATACCAAGAAGGGTAACATATAAGGGTCCCAAAATAGTGAAATTGCAGATAAAAGTCACTGAAATAAGACCCTTTACAACAGTTGTTAGTGTGTTGTGTATTTAGAAATTCAGTTAGCAGATCATGGTAACACTCATCCGGATCAAACATTTTATGTCTTAAGGCGGACTTACACTTTGTCGGTTTAAAAAAAAAAATAGATTTTTTTTTTTAATTTTTCTACTCCAAAGGGTCGCAGAAATGAGCCTGTAAAAAGGTTTGTCTGATTTCTCCCTAGTTCGAGAGTACAGCTCGTCAAACCATGACGGCGCATTACCGGTTAGCGTTCCCATGTGTCGGCCTAGCGCTATTCATGATTTCATTCTGTAAATGGTTTTCTAGCTCGACTGATATTTTTCTGTCAATGTGTGTGTCCATGCTTGTTTGTAGGGAAGGATTCTTCAAGTCTATCAGTTTTAAACGGCAAACTCTACGGACCAGGCATTGCAGATTAATCGTAAGCCCCATGATTAGAGTCTTATACGACCTCAAACTGGTGTGCACGATTACAGAATAACAACTCAACGTAACACGATAAATTTTCTTTTTTTTTAATTCACAGGAAACACTTGGCAAGGTCCCAATCGTTAATTTTTCAAAAAAATCATTTAGCTCATTTTTGACAGCTTCAAATAGGGCACAAAACATTGTAAAAAAAAAGACTTTTTTGGAAAAATGTCCGCCATTTTGCGACAAATCGTAATTTTGAAAAAGTGAACAATTAAAAGTGTTGTTGAATTTTTGATTTCGGATAACTAGGGTGGACTCAATCCTGCACTCAATTCGTCAATGCCATCTCCAGGTGTCAAAAGTTTCATATCAAAATCTTCTCTTGTTTGTTTTACAATAAGTACTTGAAAATTGCCACACAAATTAGCCTACCCTGCTTGAGAGATTCATAAATTTGATTAGAGTATACTCATAATGTGCAAGTTCATCATTAACCCGATTAAGAGATGATGAAAACCTTGATCTATTCCCCAAATAGCAAGACAACTCAAATCCCAAACCGCTGATTAAATAGCTGCAGATTTTGCTCTACATTTAGAATTCTTAGTATTTGCAAACATTGTCATCCATCATGTCTGTGGAATGATTGTCCACTCGGCGACGACCCTGAATATGCCATAAATCTTTTTCTACTTCCCCTTCCCCCCTCTAGCTTCTCAGCAGTGCTGTTCAAAAACCGCTGACTGGTAAAAAACATATACATACTTATATAAAATTAAAAAAAAAAAAACATTTTTACAAGGAATCATCTTCTCCTAACAGTAAATTTCTTTCAACATGACATTCATCATTTAATTCTTTACACCCATGCGAATACCTACTCATAGACGCACTGAAATACTTTCAATTCACCACACAAAGGTCTCCTCCACACCACCAATACCATCACTAGGGCGATTTTCATCAAAAATTCGTTTTCATAGCGCGCGCATTGACGCCAGCCACTGCTCCAATAAATTGCACATCTTTCAGTAACGACGATCGGGTGAAGAGAAGAGTCCAACCGAAGAAGACAGCCTTTAGGAAGATGGCTCTCCTTGGACTATCAGCTAACGCCTGACTTTATTTCCATTGCCTTGCTGACTCCTGCTCCATTGTGTGCATACACTCAATGAGCAATTTATTTTCTGTCGTCCTTAGTGTTTCAAGAGCTCTCTGACTAAAACCAGTTTAAGAATGTAAATCGGCCAAAAATAATCAAAAAGAAAAAGAAGACGCAGCACCAATCAAGTGGTAGGGAACGAAGTTGAGGGTAACCTCGTTATATTCATTTCTTAAGATCACTTTGGTCTGGCTATAGCCAACACCATCGACCCAGAAGAAATGGAGCTCTTCTCGTGTCATCGTTGGAATTGTGATTGGAGGTGGGATACATGAGACAGGAGGCAGAAAAGACACCCAGCATAATGGTCTTGAGCTTTGAATTTTATATCGTCGTCGTCGTTGTCGTTGTGGAACCTACTCTCTGTAAGTGATATACACACCAGCAGTCTTACAGACTAGAAATCTTCTTTTTTTTTTTGTAAATTACTAGCACTGTGACACACGCAAAAGAGCAGTTGTCTGCTATTGCTCTTAGTTTTTGCTCTTGCTGAAGGAGGGACATTGTAAAAAATAATGGGCAATCCCTCGGCTTGGGTTTATCTCTGTATGTGCGTCCTTCTGCTTTATTAATAAGCTCCATGACCGTCACCATCATCATCATCATACGTAGCAACAGAATCATCATCATCATTAACATTGCCGTCGTGATTGTTGTCATCAGAGACAGAGTTGTTGTTGTTATTATTATCGTCAACTTTAGTGCTCCGGCACACACACTATTCATCGTCTACAATATTTTGGAGGGGGACTGATAATTGCCAGGAGAGTATTTGCTATAATAGTATCCACTTCATCTTCTTCTTTCACATTTCTTGCAAAAACAAAAGAAAAAAAAGGCAACATAAATACACAAGTGAAGCCAGACACAGGGTGACGAATGAGGCCTCTTTTTGGTACTACAGCTACGATTTGGAAAACTTATTTTGACTGCCAAAGTCATATGTTTTATTTGGAGAGTGATTTATTTTCTATCGCATGTGTCTTTTATAAACCAGCAGCATTTGTGGAAGTTTAGTATTGCCACACTCACTAAATCATAACCTCTACTGTGGGTCCCACAGGGAAATATCTTTCGGCCAATACTGTTTTATGGATGATTTTCAATGATACGAGTATCTCGTTAAGTCCCCCAAAGCCAAATTTACGAAGTCTGCAGCAAAATGTCATTAACATAAAGAAAACGACCCTTGATGGCAGGAAAATTCCTTGAGCAGGGTACATGAAATAGATCCAATGTACAACTGAAGCAAGTGGGTGGTCTTGTAGAACAACAGAGTAGTTTTCATTAACGCTTAAGTCAAACGTTAGAAGGGTCACTAGAAAACACTTCGCGGTAATAAGATAGGCGTCAAAATAGCAGCAGATAATGTATTGGTATCATTGGATGTAACGAATAAAGAACGCTATCTTTGATTCCTATTATGTAAATTAAGAAGTACGGGATAATTTGTAGTGTGCCACAAGGTTCGGCATTAGACACTTTGCTTTTGAAAGTGACGTACAACGATGTTTTGCTCACTCTAAAGGAGTGACTATTATTGAATCCGGCCATTAAATCGCAATCGCTGCCAAAATTATTAAAAAGCGTTTGGATTGAAGTTCCCCTTTCAGAGTATGGCAAAACCTATGTAATGCGACTCGGATAGTACGAGTTTCTAAGGAGTCTCTAAGTTCACCCTGAGGAACATACGAGTAGATTTTAAGTATATTTTGAGGGATGGTTCGCTTAGTGCTCGTTGCCTGGCTCTTTTTCAGTTGCGACAATATACGTGTAAGTTGTGTGGAATGCCTAGTTTAGCTGCATGATCTTCTATCGCCCAATGGCCTGTGCTAATCGCTGTTACTCTATTCATGTCTGCTCAACTTCATATCTTCCTGGATGTTGCCAGATTGGTTAATCTCAAGGTCGGCTCAAATAAAAAGTTTGAGGGCATTTCTACCTTGATTACTCAAACAATGTTGTATACCTCCTCTGCAAGTGAGAACTGAAAAGCTGAATTTTGCAGGGCCCCATCGTCAGCTGGTATTATTGCAAAGATGTTGTTTAGTGCGACGGGTGTAGGATTTGAAAGGCCTATTATTTTACAGCTTATGCACGCATCGTAACAGATGTCATCTATAAATTTCGGAAATGTATCATGGAACGCTGCAGAGTGAAAGAGAAAATCCAAATCGCTGAATTTTATTACGAAAATTGACGTTCAATCGCCACAACGATGCGAAAAATTCGTACCAAATTTGCACGTGTTGGCCCCGAACGTTCAATGGAAAATATCGTCACATTAAAGCAAAGTGTGGAAAACGATCCAAACACCTCTATATGGTATGTTGACGTTCTCAAGAGCTTGACCTCTCCACAGACACACTGCACTGAATTTTGACGACAGATTTGTCTCTACATGCATACAAGGTCCAATTAACACAAGAAGTGAAGCCAGCCGACCACCAGCAGCGACGTACGTTCGCGGATTGTGTCCTGAATGAAAACCTGCATGCTGATATTCATTCTTGCAAGAAAGTCGTGTTTCAGATGAGGCCCTACGGCGACTACGTTAATAACCAAAATTGCCGCATCTGCGGTACCGAAAATCCACGATTGGTTCAGGAGATGCCTATGCACCCGGTTTACGGACCGGAGGTGTCTCATAGGGCCGTACTTTTCGAAAATGAGGCCGGAATAGCCATAACGATCAATGGAGCGCTCTACCGAGTCATGATAAACAGTTTTATGTGGTCGGAGCCCGGGGATATGGATACGGACGACCTCTACTTTCAACAGGATCTTGCTACGTGCCATAAAAATCGTGAAACAATAGAGTTATTACACACGAAGATTTCTGGTCGCGTAATTTCGCGGTTTGGATACATTGGCCGCGACGGAGATATGGCCGTGCGACTTAATACCGTCAGACTTCTTTCTTTGGGGCTATGTGAAAGAGTGCTTGAAAATTTCAAAAAAAGGATGAGGGTCTGTAACCAGACACGAGGCGGACACTAGGCCTATTATGTCGTACGGCGAGGCGTTTCGAGAAATTTAATCTGAGGATGATATAATCTGTCCAAGTTTTTTCAATTTTGTCCAAGATATTACTGTGAACCTCTGAGGCTCTCGAGCTTAGAGGCCCTTTAATACGGCACACGCACAGTCACTGATACTCTTTAGGGTGGATAAAAACTCTCTTTGTTGCTTTGAGGTAGTATGGCGTAGTATGGAGAAGATGTTACAGATCAGAGGGTTATGCTTACAGCGACGACTTAAGTGGTTTGTTCATACAGAGGACAACGCAGTATATAATTTGGCGCACGTAAGGTGGAAGGCGTCATCAATCAACTCGGCGTGTATTACTGCAGGCAGTTAGCTAAGGATCAAGCTGGAGAAAACAAGCATGTTGCTTCAAGCCGCCCGAACAGCCCATAAGGCTAAGCACTATCATCCCCAATGTAAAGCCTTGTTGTATACCAACTCCTCAATTGGTTAACTGAGTTGGTTAACCAACTTCAGCATCAATTCCTAATCATATAATGTCATAAAACAAGATTGAAAACTGCTTGCGACGCATAACTGAAAATATTCCATTCATGTCTTGCATAAATACGAAGGTACCGAATACCTGAAAAAGATATTCTCTCTTCTAGCACTGCTATGCACGGTTCAGCTATCAAGCTGCTACTATGCCATAGGACTTGGGTTCGATTCCCAACAATTAAGCCGAAAAACAGAAAATATAAGAAAAGAAGTGTTGACAAGATACCTTTTGGTAGCCAATGGCTAACCTCCGAAAATGAAAACGTTTGCAGAAGTTGACGAAAAAATCGCAGTTCTCTCTCCCCTTGAACAGAACATCTAAATGTTATTCGTGACAAACGACGACCAAACAAAAAGTGGTCTTCATTTGAAGTGCACTTGGACGAGTTTGGGGCTCATTATATGATACTTTTAGGACATGGAACGAAGATGCCTTGGCTACTCCTGGAATGATATGAATGGAATAAGATATTTACACACAGTGCGGGCGAAGGGAAGTTAGAGAAAGAAAAAAGAGAGATACCGATGTGCGTTGGTCTTAAATGTTTGCAAGTTATAATGATTAGGAAATAAAAAGCTTGACAGGGTAGGTATTCCATAAGCGAGTTGTACGACTTAGAAAAGAATCACGATATTTCAGAGTACGTCCGAAACTGGGCTCGAGGGTATACTGATGAGCATTCATAGCGAGACACGTGTTACGGTTGAAGGCTTGAAGAGGCGGATTGCTACTGGCAATTTCGGTTGAGCACTGGTGGTGAAAAAAACGATAGAACAATGTGAGACAGGAGACATTACGTCGGTGTTCGAGGGTTTCAATTGACTGTGTAATATTGGCATCACCTATGAGTTTTATCGCACGGTTTTAGCTCCTATCTAGCAAATGCAAGGAGGTCTGAGGGGCACCTGAACAGAAGTGGGTATGTACTCTAATTTTGGGCGGTTGAATGCCTTATATATTGAGGTCAGATCAGAAGAGGTGAGGTATTTCTTACATCGCTTGCGGAAACCTAGACATTTCGCAGTGTTTTTGACAACATCGAATATGTGGTCGTTCCAACATAGGTTGTCATTGACACACATACACATAGTTTTTGAATTTTGACAATGCAAGTTCCATTCACGGATAATGGCTGGGTTCTTAAATTTCGCTTTAACATCAGCAGACAGGATTGAATTTTGGAAGCATTAAATTCCACTCTGCTGATAGTTGCCCATTTACGTATGCTTAATATACGTTGCCGCTCCCGTTCCACAACAGACGACCACAGACGTGAGTCCTGTAACGAATATGAAAAGTAGAGAGTACTGTCATCAGCAAAGGAACATATTGGATGAGAAGTAACAGGCAAGAGATCATTATTGAAAATTAAAAAGAGTGTCGGACACAGAACAGAGCCCTGGGGCGCACCAGCATTTATTTTGTGAATATCAGACTTGAAACCATACAAGACAACTTGAATTGAACATTCCCAAGGTAATTTCTACTACACTGAAGAAGAGAGTCGTTGATTCCAAAAGCAAACTCTGTCAAATGTCTTAGAAATATCAAGTGCAATTATATTGCTTTCGCCAGATTGATGTACGCTTTGGTTCCAATTTTCGGTGAGACATGCCATCAAATCACAAGTGAACATGTTGGCTACGAAAACCGTGTCGTGTTTCGAGATATTTCATGAACTGACGCTTTATTAGTGTTTCCATAGCCTTGAAAAGAAGGGACGTAAGTGCAATGCAATAGGTCTGTAGGACGAGAGAAAAGAAGATTTGACTTTTTTAGGAACGGGGTGGATAATTGTTGGTGTCTATGTGCTCCGGAGAGTTTCCTAAGTAGCAGGATTGATGAAAACGCTTACACAGTGGTTTTGCTGCCGTGGAAGAACATATCTTCAAAAGAAGGGGAGATATTCCATCTGGACCAGTTGATTTGTGTATATTAGGATCTTTAAGTACTCTTGCTACTACACGAGTGCGAAAGTAGATTCGACGCACTCAAGTGTAGGTGGAGACAAAGCACAATCTGGGAGTGTTGAGCTGGCCGCAAAGTGTGCAGCAAGCAGATTGGCTTTGTGCAAAGAGCTGACAGCTGGAATGTCATTGTAAATGAGCGTTGGGATGGAGGATGAGGCGGAATTTCTAATGTTTTTGACGAACGACCAAAAATTTTTACTGCCTTTGGGACATTGCAGTATTTTTTGCCTCAGTTTTTGGTCGTATTGGAATTTCACACGCTTAAGAAGGGCGTTGCAGTCATTTCTGGCTTGTTTGAACTTTTTTCGGTTTTAATCTGTCGGGTTGATCTTGTAGGACCGAATACTGTCTGTGATCACATCAGTAGCGGCATCCACGTCTTTATCGAGGAAACATAACGACCTGTCAATATTCCTAAAGAAGGTGTTAAGGGAGTGCGCAGTAGATGTCTCTTCATCTCTGCACTGTGTTTGTTGATTATATTTGTGAGTTTGGAGATACGACCTCTCCAGATCATTTGGGATCGGATGTGGGTAATAGAAATCTAGCTGCCTCATGTGTTTGGCATAGGGAGTTGGTGACTTGACGTTGGCAAGGTGTCTGTCTACCTGAATATGATTCTCTGTCATCTGACCATCTTGTTTGGAAAATGCACGGCAGTTTCTTCTAACCGCCCTCGATTTGATTGTGCTTGAATGCTTACATATGTACATATTTTGCAATATCTGTTTAGGATATTGAATTCGAGCTAGGCCCTAATAAATAGTCGAGACTTCGGCTTGGAAAATGCTATATTTTAAATAGACTCCACAACTGGTTTCTGCAGATGTTGCCCAAGACAACCCCCGCACCAACGCCTTTGCTTGTTTTAGAGACCCCTGGGCAAATAGGTATGGACTTACTTAAAAAGATCTCGCGTTGATTGAAGTATTCGTATGTGCTGCGCCCAATTTTAATAAGTTGAAAGGCAGTTAATTGCCGAAGGGAACAAGTGTTCATTTAACTCTTTCCATTGTTGAGTGCCTACCTGTTTGGAGGCAGAGTTAGTAGAAAGCCTGCTTTTCCAGTGCAGGCCAGTGCATGACTTTGAGCCTATTGCCTTCCTACAATAGAAGACAGCTGACAGCAATATTTTCTTTCCATTTTTGTTGGGTACACATCGAGAAACTTAGAGATCCTATATATTGTACAATAGTTGAGTACTAGGATCTAAACTATGAGTAAAGAAAGAGAACACCTCCTCAGCGGCCAAAGGTTTATGACTCTACTCTTGACAATACTGGAACTGTCTATCATTGATATCTATTTTTTTACGGTAGGCCTAATGAGAATTGAAAGGCCTTTTGTGGTTGAATGTGGATGTTGAGAATTCTTTCGACGGACTGTAAGAAGAAGGGTACGAGTCTGATAGGCCTGAGATCCGTTGCTACGTAAGAGGTTTTACCTGTTTTAGGTATGAGAACTACACTACTCACTTAGCTAGGCTTTAAGAATTCATAGGAAGGTGAATATGTCTTTCTAAAAAGTATTATTTAGTCTAAGCAGGAAAGTTACCACCATGTCTTGTGGCCATACATATATGTATGGTTCGAAGCTGCTTACTACCCATTTTAGCTTCTTCTCGTTAAGGTCTGCGACCAGGACCACGGAAAACGCTTTTTTTCCAAGTCCCGTAATCACACAAAAATACTATTCGTCAGCTTACAAAGCGGCTAGCGCTGCAAATACGGAGACAGCAAAATGTCTCCTGCAAATACATAAAAGTCGCTGAGGGTTATGTGTGTGAATAGCCCGAATGGAGGGGAGTTTACGAAACTATGGGCTGTACAGTCCGCCTATAACATTGGCTCGGCTACAACAGCGCATGGATGACAAAGTTTCAGTTAAGAGGTTTTCAAGTTGGAACCTCTGGTTCGAGACATTTCAATGAAGTAAAAATGTACAATCCCTAGTTTCTTCTTTACTTTTGACTTTCTTTTTTCTTTTCGTTTTACAAAGAAAAAAAAAACACAATATCAATCTCTCTCTCTTGTCTAAAATCTAGGTTCAATGGCTGCTTATCCAAGTTGCCAAATCCCGAATGAACGCGGCATCTCAGTACTGAAAATTCAACCACCACAAGAAGCCTTGAGGTGGGGTGCTTTGTAGGCGTTATTTTAACATATAAAGGAGAGACTTTAAGCAACTTTAAGTATATTACCAGTAGCAGAAGCTGCATGAGTGAAATAACTTCGGAATTGCAGCTACATCAATTGCCCTCACCTTCCCATTTCAAATTAAAACAACGGTTTTCTCTCAGAATCTTTCAAGCTGCGTGCCAAATTAAAGTTCTTACACTTCTTCTTACAAGGAAAATTTTCTGGAAGAACGAATTCTTCACACTCCATCGAATTTTCTACTACGTCTGTGGCTTCATTCTCCATAACCTACAATATTAGCAAAGTACTGGCGATTGTACCGTTCGTGTCATTTTCTCTCCTTTGTTTTCCATTTATTCGAATATGTAGTTACTTGCCGTTGCCTATGTCAATGCCGGTAACTGGTTGCGCCGGTAAAGTATTTTAACTTCATTAGCTCCAAAGAACATAACAAAGAAACATAAACACCTACCTACCCACAAATTACATTTTGCAGCACGTTTCACCGTCCACCTAACCCCACAGATTTCGTACCGAGATTTCGCTACGACGTGCGAGATATCTCCTCATCCTACCCCTCATCCTTTCTTTACGACAGAAACTCTTTTAATTTTCTCTACCTCACAGCACTACCTATAGTATCTACTCGTACTCTATTAATTACTCATTACTGCTTTCCCATTATTCTAGATTCTTTATTAGGGACGTCACAGAACCGGGCCGTTTCGTTGTCGTCATTTGGTTAATTACGAGCAGTAGTGGTGTTAGATACACTGTAACCATGTCAACTACCACCTACCGGCACCTTTGTCTTCCTGTTATTCCCCAAAAAAAAAAAAATAAATAATATGACTCAATGTCTGAAAGTATCTATCTGGTTGCGAATGGATTATGCTGTTAAGGTTGGAAGAATATTTTCTCGTATCTAGTCTCAGACGAAGAGCTGATTTAATTGGGAACGTGTGTTCAAGACAGCGGTAAATTTGTTGGCATTAACGGGCAGCAAAGACAATCGCGCAAGAAAAAATGGCGAAAAAAGTTTCCTTTAATGTTGTTCGGATAGTACGTGACCGAAATTTGATTACACCTCGCGTGCAAAGACAACAAGATGGAAGATACAAATTTTGCCAACTTCTCCTTATCAGTTGACAAATATTTTCTTTGAATATTTACGGATAGGAAGCCGTAGATTACGAATACCTATGTCATGGTGGAAGCAATTCGCAAGAGTTGGTGACAATTTGTGCAAAAATTAAAAACGAAAATGGGAACGCATGTTCCGATAAACGGGCAAAACTAGATACCGAACAACTGCGAAGTAAGCAGAGATAGTGAATATCTATTTTCCAAACGAAAGATTGTTGTCTTCTTAATCCAATAAACTTGAAATTCTTTCGCGAAAGATAACCGACCAAGATGTACATATATAGACTGCTGAAGTCACTGGGTACAGAAACAATCTTTACAACAGCTAGTGGATCAATTGTGCTAATAACAATCTATGAGCGATCATACGAGTATTTATGTTGAACTGCTCTGTCATCTCCCTGAGAGTTGATCGGCAGTAAAGGGCGGTTTTAGAATTTTGTGAGACTGAGTCCAAGGACTTGATTGCGGCCTGACTATCCGAAAAGATGCAGATATACCTTGCATCTCGTTTTTCTTCAGCCACAACCGGACTTTTTCAATCGCTAAATTTACCAAAGTGCGTGCGCTCAAGGGATTTAAGTACCCTCAATACAAGTATGCTTGCACACAGCTCGGACTAAGGAAAATCAGGGAGAAAAGAAAGAGAGGTACTGATGAACGTTGGTTTTAAATGTTTGAAGGTTATAATGACCGGGAAATAAAGAGCTAAGCAGGGCATTGCATAAGCTAGTTGTACGGCTTAGGAACGAAGCACGATATTTTAGAGTACGTCCGAAAATGGGCTTGAGGGTATACTGATGAGGATTCATAGCGAGACGGGTGTTAGGGTTGAAAGTTTGAATGGGTGGAATGCTACTGGCGATTTCAGTGGAGCACTGGTGATGGAAATAGCGATAAAACAAAGTAAGCCAGGAGACATTACGTCATTGTTCGAGGGTTTCAATTGATTGACTGGTATTAGTATCATCAATAAGTTTTATCGCACGGTTTTGAATCCTATCTAGCAGGTTCTAGCTAGCAGGGCTGTGAATGAATATGAAAAGCAGAGAGTACTGTCATCAGCAAAAGAACATATTGGATGAGAAGTAACAGGCAAGAGATCATTAATGAAAATTAAAAAGAGTGTCGGAGACAGAACAGAGCCCTGAGGCACACCAGCATTTATTTTGTGAATATCAGACACAACTTGAATTGAACGTTCCGAAAGGTAATTTCAAATCCATCGAAGAAGAGAGTCATTGTTCCCAAAAGCACGCATTTTAGACAAAAGAGCCTGATGCCAAACTCTGTCAAATGCTTTAGAAATATCAAGTGCAACTATCTTGCTTTCGCTAGATTGATGTACGCTTTGGTTCCACTTTACGGTGAGACGTGCCATCAAATCCCCAGTGGACCTGTTGCTACGAAAACCGTACTGCCGGTCATTGCGAAGTTTGGAAATATTTCATGAGTTGACGGTTTATCAGCGCTTCCATAACCTTGGAAAGAAGGGACGTAAGTGCAATGGGTCTGTAGGAGGAGAGAGAAGATGATTCGCCTTTTTTAGGGACGGGCTGGACAAATGCTGTTTTCCATCTGCTCGGGAAGAGTTCTAAAGAGTAGAATTGATAAAAAAGCTTACGCAGTGGTTTTGCCACCTCTTCAGAAGAAGGGGAGATATACCATCTGGACCAGCGGATTTATGTAACTATATTAAGATCTTTAAGTACTCTTGCTACTACATGAGTGCGAAAGTGGATTCGTGCCATTGAGGATTCGACGCACTCAAGGGACAAATTACAATATGGGAGTATTGATCTGGCCGCAAAGTGTGCAGCAAGCAGATTCGCCTTGTCCAGAGAACTGACAGCTGGAATGTCATTGTAAATGAGCGTTGGGATGGAGGATGAGGCAGAATTTCTAATGTTTTTGACGAATGACCAAAAATGTTTACAACCTTTGGGACATTACAGTATTTTTTGCCTCAGTTGTTGGTCGTATTGGAATTTCACACGCTTAAGAAAAACGGTGCAGTCATTCCTGGCTCTTTTGAACTTTTTTCGGTTTTCCTCTGTCGGGTTGGTCTTGAAGGACCGAAAAAACATTTCTCTAACCCTGACGGCCTCTTTACAGCTCGATTCGTACCATGCCTTTTCTTTTGGTTTGATACTCTTCATCCGAAGATTAATAAAGGATCCCATTCCAAAGAGAATGGTGTCTGTAATCATATCAACAGCGGCATCCACGTCGTTATCGAGGAAGTATAACGAAGTTGTTAAGACCGCACCAGTTGGTTTTCTCGTATTGACATACGGTTCTTTTAGGAATTTTTTCTCTAACTGTGTGGTCGGTGTACGAGAAATTAGCTGATGTGACACAATGGTCCTACGAGCCTAGAGGGGAGAGCACATCAATGGTGTACTTATCAGGGTGAGAAGTTAAAAACAAGTCCAGAGTATGACTATCAACGTCTGCTATTCGCGTGGGTTCACTTACAAGCTGCGTTAAGTTGTTTTCCGCAGCGAAGATCTCAACACACCGTCCTTCGGGTATTGTCTGTCCAGAATGTCTAAGCCACCCAGAATTGTGTATATTGAAGTCGCCCGTAATAACGATTTCAGTATGAGGATACAGCGATACAATTCTTTGAATGGAGTCAGACAGCGCATCAAACTCGTTAAAAGTCGCTTGGAGCTTCTGTAAATAAAGCAGTAGTGGATAATTTGCTTACGGAGATGGAATTTTAACCACATGAAGTTGAATTCCGGATTGGAACATGGATCACATTGTGATGGAGTTTAGTAAGCGGTGAGAGAAGAATAATAGCAGTAGTTCGTAGCCAGGTGGCTTTAGAACAGAATGATCTGAGAGGTGTGGGCGGGGATCTACCTGTGTTTCACTAAGTGCCAAAACAGCTGGTCTGTACTTACAGACGTGGACGTACGCAGAAAAGTTATTACTTTTTAGCCCGCATATATTGGCTATGTCATAATCACAGACGAACACAGAAAACACAAACACCGACGATACTAAGCAGTTTAAAGATGTTTAAAGAGCAAAATAAAGCCGATGAATACCTACTTGTATTTTCATTTGTGACAATACACCTAAAATTAACAGATAAGCTGAAAAAGGTATTTGGCAAAACCCACATCCATCCTCCACTCGATTGCGTTGCCCTTTTAAATTTAAGGAAACAGAAGAGTATGCAGTAGTTGCGTTAGAAAAAATCCGCAGTGAAATAAGCAATCTTCAAGACCTTAAAGTTTCTGTTGGATCAAAAACTATAAAAATAAAATATCAGTTCCTTGTAACTGATTGATGGCAAATTGTAAATCATCTCTCTTCTAACAAATCTACCCAGACTTGCTATGCTTGTGGAGTTAAGCCTAGTGGCATGAATAAAACAGTAACCAGCAAACAACCCAAACCTGAATTATATGAGTATGGTATATCTACAATACTTTACGTGCCTGGATAAAAGCTTTCTAATGTGTTTTGCACATAACTGCAGGTTAGATGCTACAAAGTGGGCTATAAGACAAAGTGATGGAAAAAAAATTATGAAACCGCGAAAGAAAAATATACAAGCACGATTCAAGTTTGAAGTAGGATTGATTGCTGACAAACCAAAACCCGGTTTCGGAAATATAAACAATGGAAATACCGCGCAAGACGCTTTTTCAAAAACCACCATACAAGTACACAAATAACGGGAATAGATGAGAAACTGATAAGTGAAATCGCTGTAATCGCTATTATATAACCTGAGGATATAATATAGACTTTTCCAGTTTTGAAATATGTACATATACTCGTATGTAGTGGAAACAACAACTTTGAACTTACAAATGTACAGTTGCTACGCTATGCCAGTCACACTCACAAAATATTATGCAATCTCTTGACGTCATGAAGCTCTTTATTGTTCCCATAGGACAATTATCGGAAGAAGCCGAAGAAGACCGAAATAAAGACTGTAGACGTTTTCGCGTTTCTCATATGCGAAAAATTTCGAGAATCATTACAAACAGGGATTTGCTTAATATGTTGCTAATAACTTCATGTCCATTGATAAATTCATTTCGGGGAAAAACGATTAACAGTGACAAAAAACACGGCGTCCCAGTTTTTCTAGATCGGATTAATTTTGTTATTTCAAGTCCGCTATATCCATTTATACTATATTTTTCTATTCTGTTTAACAGTATCTTTAAAATTAGAATTGCTTACAAACATTTTCTTTTTCATTTTTGACCGAATACAGTACTTTAAAACGGAATGAACAAACTCAGAATTCTGTAGTTACTATTGGACTATAATAGAACTAAGGGGGGCGTAGAAAATTTAGACCAAATGGTTACACTCTACAGCTGCAAATGAAAGACTAACTATTGGAAAGTCACACTATTTTATAACATCTTAGATTCTGCAGCTCTGGTTGTCTGTAGATCGTCTGATATGACCAAACCAACATGGTATATGTACATATTACAACTAGGCAAACATTCCGGCGCTTAGCTCCTTGACTCGAACAGAGTGGAACCACAGGAGACTATGCAGGGCGTGGCCGCCACCATACTGGTCGTTCCGCCGAGAATATCGCGGCTGTGGCTGTCGATGTCGCTGAGAACGAAGAAACATCAACTAGACGACCGGCCACGCAATTGGGCATCACCAGACAGGGAATTTTTATGCAAGACTTACACATTTTGCCGTACAAAGTGGTGCAAACACTGCATCAGTTAATGCCTCCTGACCTTCAGTCGCGCGTGAATTACTGTAAAGCCATCCTCATACTCAACAACGAAGAGGACGATTTTGTTTCGAAAATCTTTGCACTTAAGCGGTTACGTCAATAAAGCAAAATCTTCGTTTCTAGGGCACTGAAAATCCGCGTGCGATGCACGAAGAACCATTTCATCCACTCAAAGCCACTATGTGGTTCGGCGTTCACGCGGGAGGAGTGATTGGGTCGAATTTTTTTTGAGGTCACTCTTACTGACGAACGCTGCAGGGACATGATAAACGACTTCTTACTGCCGGAATTGGATGAGCGGAGAAGCGAGTAACGATAACTGCCTCGGCAAAACACACTGAAACTCTTATTAAAAACAAATTAAACCAAAAATCTACCTGTTCGTAATCAAGTGAGACGAATCACTTTTTTCTTGAATATCTAGTTAGCAACGCTTTTTGTTTCATATCACTTCACCTTTCCTTCCTGATTTTGAGAAGAAAAGAATAATTTCTTCAAGCGTTGATTTCCCTACATTATCGAAGACATTTGATAGGTGTGGAGTGTCAGATAGGGCAACAGCAGCGAAAATTAAAACCAGAGCGAAGTTAATGAACGAAAAGACAACTGCAGAATTATTTGCATTATACTATGATGGCAGGAAAGACAAAACCATAAAATTGATTTAAAAAAAATAATAAAATTTACAAAACTACAATTGTTGAAGAGCACATCTCTTTGCTGCAAGAGCCAGGATCCATATACGAGTACTTGGGATATGTGGTTCCTAAGACTGGTTCGGACAAATTAGTACAAATTACAATAAGAAGTTTTCTATCTGATGAAGAGATTCCTCAACATCATCTTATTGCTATCGGTTGTGATGGTACAAAACGTCAAAAACCACTTCAATGGATAATATTTTTACTACACATGAATGAACTGCCTTTAAGACACTTATTTCAACATCTTGATGGATTTACTTCGGGACCTAAATCTTACACTGGACCTTTGGTAAAAGCACTTGCAACCTGTGAACTATTACTGGTTAAAACATATCGACGTATTGAAGTGAATGTTCTACCAGAAATGGCTAAAGATTTAAGTACAGATCAACAGTACTTGCACAAGTTTGTGTCAGCGGTTTTATCAGGTGAGTTCCCATAAGATCTGTCAAATAAATCTCCAGGCAAAATATCTCATGCGCGTTGGCTCACAAGGGCCAATCACATAATGCGTTTATATATAACAACAGAGACACGTTCAGAAAACTTGATCACTGTAGCCACGTTTGTTGTTAAGGTTTACGCGCCATCTTGGTTCTCCATCAAACTTAAACCATAGTGCAAGGATGGTACACACCATCTTTTTAACATAGTTATGGCCTCCAGATACCCTCCAGAAGAACTTAAAAACGTAATCGATCCTGCCATTCGGCGGAATGGTTATTTTGCGCATCCTGAAAACATTCTTCTTGCTATGGTAACAGATGAGAATAAACACATTTGAGAACTGGTTCGGCGCATATTAAAAACACGTAGTATGCCCCGGTCTTCAACACCCAGCCTGTTTGAAGTGCCGCTTATTAACTTCAATTCATTAGCATATATCGATTTATTAAATTTGCAAGAAAAGGTTTCTGACCCACCGATTATGCAAAACTTGTGTGACCAAGAAATTCGGAGTATCGTGGAATCTAGTGGTGAAGGTGGAGTATTCTTTGATAGAAAGCATGATCCTTGCAACTAAGTTTATGATCCAGTATAATGTTCAAGTATGTAAATTAAAAAAAAAAAGAATAGGAACCAGGACAGAGCCTTGCGGTACACCTGTATGTACGAGGGTTGTTTGAAAAGTTTCCGACCGCAACATAAAGATAGCGGCACTCATCAATAAAAGCTAGTGAATGCTAGTTGTGCATCTTTTGACAGTTACTTACCGAAGTTTGAGTCATTTTGGACGCGCAGTTTTTAGTTGACAGTCGTTTGAGTGAGTCGATGTGTGTTTTTTGTGAAAATGGGAAAAATTGAGTATCGAGCTGTTATTAAATTCTTGTTTTTGAAAGGCAATACGCCTACGCAAATCAGAAATGAGTTAGACTCTGTGTATGGAGACTCTGCACTATTTTTACCATAGTGCAATTTTGGGCAGTTGAATATAAAGGTGGCCGTAAGAGCTTGGGAGATGATGAACGTTCGGGACGTCCAAAAACTGCAACCACTGACGATAACATTGCTAAAGTTCACCAAATGGTGTTAGACGACCGCCGAATTAAAGTGAAAGAGATAGTAGATGAAAATGTTCAAATAACGTGTTTGGTACATATTAAATCAAGTTTTAGGCATGAGAAAACTGTCCGCGTTTGCTTACGTTAGACCAAAAACGTGTTCGAATGAACATTTCCAACGATCTGTTGGCGCAGTTTAGGCGCAATAAATACGAGTTTTGGCGACGATTTATTACTGTAGAAGAAACTTGAATACACCATTATACGCCCGAAACAAAAATTCAGTCAAAACAGTGGACTGCAAAGGGCGAGCCGGCTCCAAAAAAAAGCAAAAACTGTTTTTTCGGCCGGGAAAGTGATGGCGACTGTTTTTTGGGATAGTAAAGGAGTTATCTTAATCAATTATCTCCCAAAAGGAAAATCCACATACTACAGGAGCATACTACGCATCATTACTTGCCAAGCTGAAGGCAGAAATTGCGGGAGAACGGCCACATTTGCAGAAAAAGAAAATCCTGCTTCACCAAGACAACGCGCCGTCTCACACCTCAGCGGTTGCCATGGCGAAAATCCAAAAATTACAGTTTGAACTGCTTGACCATCCGCCTTATTCACCAGATCTAGCCCCAAGCGACTTCTTTTTGTTCCCTCATCTGAAAACTGCGCTCGGAGGACAGAGATTTTCCTCAAATGAGGAGGCAATCACCTTCGTGAACAATTATTTTGCAGAGAAAAACGCCAAGTACTATTTGGACGGGTTAGAGAGATGGGAGCATCGCTGGGAGAAGTGTGTAGAGTTACAAGGAGACTATGTAGAAAAATAAAAATAAAAATTTTAAGAAAAATTGTCTTGTATCATTGTTCAGTCGGAAACTTTCCAGACAACCATCGTATTAATCATATTTGGCGAACTAAAAATATTTTTTATTTTAACAATTTTCTTGCGATTTTTTAAATAAGAAGCAAACCAATCATGAATGTACCCTCTAAACCCTACATAATACCGTTTTGTTACCAGTAAATTGTAATCTACTAGCATTTAAGCAAGTATGCAATTCACCAGTTAATTTCAATAAAGCCCTTTCCGTAGATCTACCACTTCAGAAACCAAACTGAGAAGTGCTCAAAAAAATTTATTCTATCTAAAAAAGACAAGACAAGACTCACGATTTAATAGCTCTTTCAAACACCTTAGAAAAGACGGAAAGAAAGGAAATTGGACAATAATTGTTAAGTACCATAACATCGCCTTTGTCTACGAAGTGGTATTACCTACGACAGCCGTTTCTAGAGACACTAGAAATATTCCTTTTTGTATACAAACAAGCAAAATTATAACACAAAACGCCAGAAATTTAGAATTTTGTCTGATCAAAAGATCACCGCCTTTTGTTTTGATGTTTAAAGAGACAAAATTAGTTTGTGAATTTCAAAAGCCGTAACCTCTTCAAAGAAGAAACTTTTTAATCGGAAATTCCCCTGGCTTAAGGTTGTACGTATCATATTGACCATTCAGAGCTACTGAATCCCTGAAATCCAGGAAAAAATTTATCAGAGAGCTAACGGCTAAAAAAAAAAGAATTTCAGAACCAAGGATGTGAAATTCCGTGATAAATGCGATGAATAGAAACCATTTTACCATTCTACTCATACCAAAACAAAACAAAAAAAGCAAAACACTAAAAAGCAAACATGTGAATCCTGCAAAACACAAAAGAATGACAAAAGAACAACGGCAGTTTGCGATTTGTGTAATGTTGTCACCTGCACAATGCACTACATAAGAATTTTGCGAGCGATGTTATGTAACAGACGACTCATCACAATCAGCCTGATGTTGATGAAGCATTCGCTTCTATGTCCACACCAAAGCGCAGCAGAAATCACCGAGATAAACATTTAGTCTAAGAGCCCACAGTATGGTGTCCTAAGGCATCGAAACCAAGGATGAGTTGCATATGAAATGAAAGTTTAGTCGAGAAGTATTCAAAATTACCAAAGGTTGTCGGGAATTTTTGCCCATAACTTAAAAAACCAAGCTACTTCCGGTACGTTATTTTTTTAACTTTTCATAGGGATAAAGGAAAAAGGCTGAACTACATTCGGCAAAAAGTAAAGTGTGTGCACGAAAATGTTTTGTCTCTTTTTTCACAATTACAAATCTGTAGTTTTCTCTCAACTTTTCAAAAAGTAATTTACTTGAAAGTTGGAGTACCCCTTAACTTTCAAGTATTTTACTTTTTGAAAGCTCAGAATAAACTAATACATTCACAAAAAAAAATTTATTAGTTCCTGATTTCATATTGAGAGGGCTGTGATTCACGCAGATTTTAAACAAACGACCCTAATTTTTGTCAGATTTTCAAAGTTTTGTTGTCATTGCACGTCACATCAAATCAAATAAAATTCTTTTTGTTTATGATTTCTAAAAGCTTTCAAATGTAAAAAAAAAAAGAAGCTTTTTGGGTCAGTTTTTTACTACCAGGAGGCAGATGCGTATGTGTGTGAGCTTTCACTTTTTCACTTTTTGACTTTTTTGCCGAATGTAGTTCATACAAAAGAATAAATGAGTAACCATTCGAAAGACCACATTAAATAGTTCTTGAAGACATTGGGTTGGCAGTTCCAATCCGCCCATGTACCCCTGACAACCCAACTTTTAACGACGCATAATTTTCGATTGACTATAGGCATAAAGACCAATGTTGGTATGGGTATCAAATTAAGCTGAGATCTTACCATTTACAAATACGAGGGCGGGTCAATAAGTCCGTGACTTTTTGAATTTCTGACCTCTTTACTGAAACAGCAACACTGCTCCTGTCAACAGGCATCTGTCAGTTGACTCCTGTCAAAATTTCAACTTGCTGCGTCAGTTAGTTTGTGTTTGACAGCTATTTTTATCAGACTACTCACTAATTTGAGGAGAAAATGGAAAAAAGTGAATTTCGTGTGCTTCACTTCACAGGAAGGTTTGGCGTTGTTTAATCGCAATATGGAGGAGTTTTTGCGCCGTTTTGTAACCGTGGACGAAACATGGATCCATCACAACACACCAGAGAACAAACAACAGTCAAAACAGTGGGTTTCTAAGGGTGAATCGGCGCCAAAGAAGGCCAAGGTGGGTTTGTCAGCCAATAAAGTTATGGCGACTGTTTTTTGGGATGCACGCGGGATAATCCACATTGACTACCTTCAAAAGGGAAGAACAATCAATGGGGAATATTATGCCAACTTATTGGACCGATTCAATGACGATTTGAAAAAAAAAACCGACCTCATTTGGCCAAGAAAAAAGTTCTTTTCCACCAAGACAATGCAAGGGTGCACACATGTGCAGTTGCCATGGCAAAAATCCATGAATTGGGCTATGAATTGCTCCCTCATCCACCCTATTCTCCAGATTTGGCTCCGAGCGACTACTTCTTGTTCCCAAACCTGAAGAAATGGCTTGGTGGAAAAAGATTTGACTCCAATGATGAAGTCATCTCGCAAACAAAGGCCTATTTTGAGGACCTCGACAAATCATTTTTTTTGGAAGGGATAAAAAAATTGGAGAAGCGTTGGACAAAGTGTATAGAGCTCAAGGGAGACTACGTTGAAAAATAAAATTATTTTTTTATCAAAAAATCTGTGTTTTATTCCAAAAGTCACGGACTTATTTACCCACACTCGTATATAGGGTTGTCTTTAATAATTTGGCCACATGTATAGACAACCCATGATTTTAGCGCAATTAACGTATAAAGTGCAGTACTAGGTCATAGGTATTTTCTTCATAATTAATACAGCAAATGGCAAATATGTGTGTGTATTTCTCGTTTTTAAAAGAAGCCACGCTTGGGTATGCCTTTGGCATACATTAAAATAATATTTATTTTCAAGACATGAATGATATTACAAAATTATTTCAATGAATAGTTCATTTTTATTGGTAGAAATCAGTAAACTTTCAAGTTTAAACAAGGAAATACTTAAATCTAACTTAATTTTTAAGAAAGTAGTTTAACACACCTAACAAAAATGTACACATTTTTTTCCCTAGTCTGAGTCAGAATCTGAATCGTCAAAAGTCTCATTTAATAGATCATCCTTTTCTTCGTTATCATATGTGTTTATTTGCAGAATATCATCTACATTTAATGGTGTTGGGTTTCCTAAAAACCATAGCGGTTCAAGCCGTTCTTTTAATACCCAACCACACTCTTGCGCGTTCATTATACTGCAGGTGGCATTTGTAGCATTCTGCCACATTACGTTTACGTAAACAGTACGTAAAATTTTTTGTTTTAAAGAATTCCAGAATGGAATAGAATGAGACTGGAATCAAAACCTTTAATGTTCTTTTTGAATAATTTCTCATTGCTGGATTTGTTCGAATAAAGTTTTTGAAATATAACATATCTTACAACATTAACACTATTGCAGCTTTTAACTCCATATATCAGTGAGGTATACTCTTGTAATAGATTCGTTTTTGCATCGTCATCAATATCCCTCACATCCTTCAGTGAAGCAAACACATCCTGGAATCGTTTATTTTTCTGAAGAAGTAGAAACGGTTTTGCTTTGCCCTTACGAAAGAAACTTGATGTATAATCACAACCAGTATAAGAGTGAAAAACAAGTAACGCGCGACATAAATTTGGGCCAAGAATTGCTGCTAAGGCAACGCAGTTAATACAATCATGACGTTTGTGTTTTGACGAAGCATTTGCCATCCAAACTTCTTTACTGGGAAATTTATACATGTTACCTAACAATATTACTAAAATGTCTGTATCTGAAGCCTTTACTATGATTTTTTAATTTTCAGAACACTTACTTATATGAATGATAATCCGCGTATCTGCTTCCTCGTGGAAACACTCGAAATCATTTTCCTGTGCTTTAATAGCATAATTTCCTTCTGAATGGTATGAATAACATTGCTCTTTAACTGTGATATATACTTTTTTATTTCCAAGTATACATGCCATCGAACTTTTTCCCCAATAATCTGACAAGAACTTCACAATTGCTTCTTTGATTCTACTATTTTTCAAACTTTTAATGAAATTGTTTGGCCTGGCTTGTTGCGGTCCAATAATGGAATAGTGAACATCCTGCTCATGTCTACTGTAGCGCTCAGAGTCTTTTATTGAAGGTGATATATATCTATCGAAAATCAAATGTATCTCAGAAGAACTTGTAGCGCAAATTTTTATTAAAATTGCTTCAGCAATTTTTCCGAAAGTGTGCCGCAATAGATGTAAAAAGTAAAAACCATCAATAATCTCTACATCTGCCAATACAGGCTTTGAGGGTTCAATATAAGATTTCAAGGTTCTAGCAAGAACAGACTTATCAGTCTTATGCATCTCTTCTGTGGGTTGACAGAGAGCTGGTGGTACAGGAGCTAAAGGATAAGAAAGGCAAAGTTCTAAATTAACTTTTTTTTCAAGGGCAATCGCTAAAAGACGCCCAAAAATATCTCGCTCCATTTTAATTATTGCGTGCTTACTCACGTCAGTTTGAACTCTTTTGATGCAATCTGCCATAAAATTGAGAATAAGTTGCGTTTAATTGGTTTTTGAAAACGATCTGCGATCTTACATTCTGTTATGAAATTGAGCTTTTGGTGCCGGCCCATTTCATTCACATTTAATAAGAAATCAGCTACTTTAGAAGAGACTTATCTGCCTGTTGTAATATTAAACAATTCATTTTTATTGAGATTTGAGTCAAACGGATTCATATTATCTTTTATTGTGATGACAATGCTATCAAGAGCTTTCGGTCCTTGCCAATTCTAGTTGTATGCAATTCTTGGGATACATCATCTTTGCGCTTAATTTTAATATCCTCTTGCAACTGCGTTATAATTCTAGTTCGCATACTATGGCTAAGAGCCCAACGTTGCCTGGCTAAAATAGAATTTGTAAAGTGACTTATACCAGTTAAAGAATTAGCAGCGTCAGCATTAATAGTTTGCTCAGTTGCCAGATCGAAAATTTGAATCAATATGCAACGCGTAGTCACTAGTTCTAATGCTTCTAGAGAAGCGAAAGAAAGTGTTAAGAAAATCCACGTACTGCATATAGTATTGAGCAGTTTTTCCGTGTTCACCTGTCAAAGTTTCAGAACGAAATTTCCGGTAACACTTCAAAACATTGCTTAGCCTAGATGGTAGCGTTAATTTTTCATATGGTTTTCTCAATGGGATTCTCCATTAAATGCATTAAGTCGTTATCAAAACTGTCTGGAATCAATTCATACTGCCCTAGGAAAGTCGCAAAATGCAGCATTTGCAATGCGCCTGAAAGCAATGGGTGAATTCCCTTACATCTGTTAAAATACTTACAATCAATGAAACCGTTGACTGAACCCGCAGCTAAAAACAGATTGAACTAAAATGTCTACGATTCCAGATCCATCAATGTATTTTCCCAATGATTTAAAATAAGCCATTTGCATATGAAATCCACCGAAATTTATAAAAATATTGTCAAAATCAGGACTACAATCGTTTTGGATTTGTTTAGCCATTTTAGCAATTGCCAAATCATAAGTTACAATAATATGTTCCTGATTACACTGATTCGCAATTTTACTTGCATAAACAAGAGTTTCATTAACGACATTATACGCAGTAGGTGATAAGTTTATCTATTTTTTGAACTTCACTATTATCGACAACAGTTTTGCAATTATATCCAATCCACATGGGACAAGTGCTAACTACTGGATAAGGTAATTACCCACATCAAATCTTTTAGAACGGCAATTTCTTTTTCAGTTTTACATTCTTTACATTTCTGCCAATAAAAATGAATTATTCATTGAAATAATTTTGTAATATCATTCATGTCTTGAAAATAAATATTATTTTAATGTATGCCAAATGCATACCCAAGCGTGGCTTCTTTTAAAAACGAGAAATACACACACATATTTGCCATTTGCTGTATTAATTATGAAGAAAATACCTATGACGACATAGTACTGCACTTTATACGTTAATTGCGCTAAAATCATGGGTTGTCTATACATGTGGCCAAATTATTAAAGACAACCCTATATATTTGTAAATGGTAAGATCTCAGCTTTAATTTGATACCCATACCAACATTGGTCTTTATGCCTATAGTCAATCGAAAAATATGCGTAGTTAAAAGTTGGGTTGTCAGGGGTACATAGGCGGATTGGAACTGCCAACCCAATGTCTTCAAGAACTATTTAATGTGGTCTTTCGAATGGTTACTCATTTATTCTTTTCCTTTATCCCTATGAAAAGTTAAAAAAATTACGTACCGGAAGTAACCTCGTTTTTTAAGTCATGGGCAAAAATTCCCGACAAGCTTTGGTAATTTTTAATACTTCTCGGCTAAACTTTCGTTTAATATGCAACTCATCCTTGGTTTCGATGCCTTAAGACATCATACGGTGGGCTCTTGTATTAATTCAGCTATAAAAAATATATTGACAGCAATTTATAGTTTTTCAAGTGCATATGTATGTAATTTGGATTTAATTGAAAAAAAAAAAATATTTTGCCTTTGATGTCATATAAAATATGTAATCTTCTTCCATACTTGATTACTTAAAATTGTACAGTACACGGGTCGAGGGTTAAGAAGATCAGTCTGAAAAAAAAGATTTCCAATCATTCGTTAGACACCAAATCGCGTCTTGCCAAATTGTATACCCAAAAACATGTCAATTGACTGATTTCACAAACAGTGTGACATCTGTCACCACTAAAACAAAATTCATGTACGAGTATGATAGGTTTTGTCTGAAAATAACTATCTGTTCCATCTACCTATGTATACTCGTACCAAATTCCACTTAGAGTCAACGAGTTGGCCCCAACAAAGCTGTCTACCCATCAAAATGAAATCGATTTTAATAAAACAGGAATGCGTGTAAGACTTGTAAACCGCATAATCCTCTCAGCATACCCAAGACTACAGCCTAAGAAACCAAAAAACAAACAAAACGTCTTTCCATCTTTAACTTCGAATCAATACTTCAATTACTTTCCAGTGATACTATAACCCGCCTCATAAAACTCACTAACTTGGGTAAGAAGGATTAAAAACAGTTTCCCCAGAATGAATGAAAACAAAATGCGGGACCAGCTCGAACATGAACAGGAACGGGAAAAAAAAAACAATCAATACCACCTTCCGTTGCAATTTCCCACCGACTTTTCATCATCATCAGAAAAAAAGGGGTGAACTTAAGAAACCAGCAAAAACAAAAAAAAAAAAAAATGGCGCACGGAAGGGTACGCTTAAAAAAATAAAAAGTAAATCCTTCATTCTTCGCACTCACTCACTCACTTACTCAGTCAGTCAGTCAGTCAGTCGTATGGCATGTGGCATTGTGCCGTATGTTACTTTAACAATGACTCACCGTAACCGTCGTCGCCAACTCGTATGCTTTAGTTCTGTTCCTTCCGGTCTTTCTTCGCTTGTTTTGTTGTCTTTTTACGTTTTTTTTCACATTTTTTTCTGCTCATTCTATTCTCTGGGAATGAAATGATATTTTTTTAATTTCAAACTCATCACATATCCAGAGGGATTGTGGCGAAACTGGGAGGAAACTCCAAAGTAACTCTTGGGTAACGCAAAAGAAACTCAAAAGGAACTCTGGTTATTATCGATATAATAATTGACAATTTGAAAAGTTTTTTTTTTGTTTTTTTATAAAGTTCTGTTGTTGGATCTTCTGGAGCAATACGATAGACTTCATACGAGTACATATGTGTTTCTTCGCCCTCTTCGTTCGTCTTTTTCCTCTTTTGTAATACAACACAGTGTGTAAACAGCAACGGTACGTGACTCATTGAGAATTTTAATTGGCGATAAAATAGGGTATGGCATCGCATAGCAATATGTTTGTCATAACCATGTAATACGTACTCCTACTACTTCTTAAAGGAGAAACAGATGGTTTTGGCCTTGCTGCCGCTACCATTACCAGTAGAGCTCCCTCCATCTTCATCGTGTCGGTTTTGTTTTGTTGTTTCGCACAGAGGAGGAAGAGCTCATCATTTCACTTTGGCCAAAAGATGAGTCGAAGTTTTGGAGTCGTATGGAATGGAGTCTCTGGGTAGTCATTTCGTTGGATGTTTCATAGTAATCATGTGGGTGGCTCTCATTACAATTTGTGTGGTGATTCTATGTCGACGTCTTTAAAATGTCGTCTTTACAGTCGTTATCCAGATCCGTACGTCTTCATGTCTTCTTGCCTTCCAAGTGTTCTGTATCTTCCATGTATCGTTGGTGGTACATAAAAGTACATAAATTGCGAATACTCGTATACCGCACCACCATTGTGTAATTATGAAAGATAATTGCAGTGTCTTACGTGCTCATTAAAGCCAAAAACGTTGACATCATTTTTAGGCATTTTCCTTTCGATGCTTGTTCACCAAAAATGAAATGGAATTCGATTCGAATATTTCACTTCAAGGCCGTGCACGATTACACGCTTCAGTACTAAGCGATCATTGTTGGAGCATTGATTCTCTGCTAAATTATTCATCGATTGCAACTGATCCCAACGCATGATGAGTAAGCGTGCTGAATCTTATTTTAAAAGGAAAAAACAATAAATAAACGAAAAAAGGAGGGAGTGGACGGAATGTGGTATCTCTCCCAACCGATTTATGTGCATGGAGTCTAAAAAAAATTAAGCGAGACCTTGGATGTTTATTGCTCTATTTCACTGTCTTGTGTTCGATTAGGTCGCCTCCATTTTTATGTACTTGTATTGATATCGGTAAAAGGAATAATCAGAAACACGGTGTGCATGAATGCCTTCCAAATTCAGGAGAAAACTTTTAACCCAAAGTAAATGGATGGTTTGGCTACTTTCGAAACATTTCCATCATTCTTGCAAGAATGGAGCAGTGACCCCGGTGATAACTGCCTTGAGGCTGTTCACAAAATAAATCGCAATAGTCAGAGAGTGTTAAATATTGTTTATTTTTATATAAAGAGCCTATAGGGCCAAATGTTTTGTAGTTAACACCTTAAAGTGCTCAAAACATCTAATGGCTACATATTTGTTCCTCGTGTAGGAATTGCTTCCTCGTCATTTGAGATGCAAATTTTGAAATTATTGAACAAGTCGCTTAATTTGGATTAATGCGTCAGTGAAGCCGACAGTTTTCTAACTTTTTTCCATTTGGTTTACACAAGGATTTGCACTGATTTTCGGAGGATCTTCCCTAAACAGAACAAAATCTGTTCAGCCTGAGGTTTGCCTTCTATTGGTTTCACGATTTGTTACACTCGCTGGCATTTAAAATATTTTCGTTTTACATCTCGTACATCGCTTACAGTTTAAGCGAAATTGCTATTGCTTAACTTCGAATTCTCCTGATATTCTTGCTGCGCGTTTAGCTGTCGCTTCACCACCACCTTATATTTCGTATACCATACGTCTTGCATAAATTTTGATATCTTTGCGCGGTCCATATAACATCTTTGGGAACTCTATTTATCCATAAACCATGAATCGCATTACAGGTCGAGCTTTTCTCACGAGGTCAGCATCGCTGTACAGCTCGTACAGTTCGCAGTTCAAACTTCTACTCTATTCTCCATTGAGAGCATTTTCATTCGCTTTCGTCAGTGTCTTTTTGGTTGCTTTACTACTCCGTTGCCTTCCAAGCTCAGAGAAGTAGCGATTAGTGAGAGTGCTTGTGTGAGAGTGAGAGTCCCAAAGGCTCCCAATTGACAGCTCGCTGTGTTCTTCCCATTATGTCAATGTTGATTGCGTATGCCAATGGGTGAACAGACTTTTGAAAGATACGAGTAGTTCCACTGAAGTTGACTTCCGAATTTTGCACAATTCTTTCAGTGTTGAAAAAGCCTGAACGAGCTTACCAGGGATGCCAAAATTAGACACGGCATGCGTCTTTGAAATCAATAAAGAGATGATGTCTATCGATTTGGAACTTCTGGGTCTTTTTCCAAGACCTTTGTATGCAACCAGTTTGTTGTCAGAGTTAGTGTTGGCTGTTCGGGAGTTGGGGACTGGGACGTTGTGAGATCGCTTGAAGTTTTTCCTGGTTGGGACTGCTTAATAGTTAAGCATTCCATACAATGTGAACCAAATATTGATACGTCAGCGGCGCTCAAATTTACTGCTGATGTTGTTTTGCCTCCGAGAAAGTTATTGGCCCATGCAGTAACAGTGAATGGTGAAAGATATCGGGATATTATTGAACATTTTTTGGGCCAGCGATTGTTCATGTGATTCCAACAGAATAGAGCCACTGAGCGTACTGGTCGCATCACAATGGCGTTACTAAAACACGTACTGAGGACTTCTTGGCCTCCATGTTCTCTAGATTTGACAGATTTAAAGTGGCGCACATGATGTTGGTTTTAGGCAGCGCTTTCTTCTTTTGGTCAAATATATTGGCAAAGTATTCTGAACCCATAGAAATGGTGAGACCTGTCATTCCAGTGGACCTATGTATTACTACCTACACCGTACAGCCGGTGATTGAGAAGTTTTCGTTTCACGAGATTTTTCATAAGCTTACGATTTGTCAGCGTTTCCATAGCCTTCGACAGAAGGGCGGTAAGTGCAAGTTTGTAGCAAGTTTTCTACAATACCTACTCGGAAGAAGACGGATTGATGTAACAGCTTACGCAATTATTTTACCAGCGTAGAACACCTAGAAGGGGCGATATATTGTCCAGACCAGCAGATGGTGTATAACTAGATATTGGAGTACTCTTGCTGCTATCCAAAAGTAGATTTGTTCCATTGATTGCTCCACAATCTCTTGTATAAGTTAAGACAGACAAAACCTGGAATCGCTGACAAGGCTGCGAAGTGCGCAACAAGCGATTGTTCTTGTCTGGAATGTCATCGTAAATGAGCATTAGGATGGAGAATAAGACAGAATAATTGGTTTTTGACGAATAGGACACTGTAGTATTTTTGGACCAGTTTTCGGTGGTACTGGTGCAAGCCATACATCGAAAATAAAGGACATGGATAGACTGTAGACCTCTTCGTTATTGTAAGATTCTTTAGAAGATCAAAAGTAGAGGGCAAGGGAAGCCTTGATTTTTTCAATTTAAATCTGCATACCATTTTATTTCATCAACTCTACTGCGGGCGTTCACTGATAGGTGGCAACTCTAGTTAGACTAAATCCACCAACATTACTACCACTTCTGTTTTCCCCATAAGATGAGAAAAGAAAAGAAGAAATTTACAAATTACAGCATGCGAAATGAACGTGCACGTTCATGCAGGGCATACATGCGTATTGCGTATCTAAAAATGTTGATGTGTGTATAAAGAAATGCGTTCCATATCCGTACCCTTGCGTTCAGTCTGCGCACTACCTAAGAAACACACCAAAATGGGGTGAGTTTGATGGTAATGTGAACTCGTAAAGTGTGGCAAAGTGAAGTGAAGTGATGTGCCATGTTCCTATTTTCGTATCAAGTAGAAATGTGGAAAATCCATTGACTAAACAAACACAATAAGGTCCGTCTGTGCGTCGCGCGTCTGTGAAGTGCTGTCGCATAAATTTCTCCTCTCATTCCTGTCAATGGCTATCTACATAGTATGAGTACATGTCTCTACTGTTTTTCGTTTCTGTTTTTCTCTCTTTTGATTTAAAAGGGTTTTTCCAATGTTTATTTATGGAAAGGAAAAAGGAATCAGGAACGTAAAAAAAAGAAGAAAAGAGAACAAAGTCCTTCGTTCCGAGTTTTTATTTGTGGATTTATAGGTCGGTCGGACGCAATTTGTATCTTTTCTACGTATTTTTCCACTTCTTGTCGTTGACGTTGGGTGTCGTTTGTCATTTGTCGTTATCGTTGTTGTTGTCGTTGTGAAGAGTTTCACTTTCAATTGGCGCTGAATGCCGTTTAAGCTATTTTTAAAAAGGGAAAACTGAAAGTGCTAAACGACATACCTTTAGACGATTTGTATATTATATACTCGTTCCTATCCGTATACCCGTATAAGTATACTGGATTATTTTTGTAGATGGTGGCAGGATATTTTTACAACGAAAACGATTCAACACGAGTTTCTTCCTTATTTGTTGCACGGCAAAAGGACAATTTAGAAGCTCATAAAAAGGGAAAATTAGAAAAGTGAAAAAAGGAATATCAGAAGGACAATCACTTGGAAATGGCAGAGATTCCATTGGTGATGGAGATTGTAAAGTTCCATATTTTGACGAGAAATTCTATATGCAAAAAAGAACCCTACCTGTGTATAGAAAATGCAGTGGTAAAAGATTCTGTCACCGCCATTTCTTTTTCTGCTGCACAACTTTGCTTAATATGGTAATGTAGACGATTTTGGTATTTTTTCTTTTGTTATATCCAAAACAATGGAGAGCAACTTCCGCAAACCTTCTTTCAGTTCCATATTTAACTGTTAGAATATTATACTGAGGCTTGTACTTGAAATATACTGGCCTTCTGAATTGCTTCCTGGTTCTGCTGAGGTCAAATATTTCAATCTTAGGCGCATCTCTTCAGAAAATACTCCTCCAGTGGCAAGTTTAGATAATTACATGGGTCACGTAATAAAGGATCTTTCATTAAGCGCTTCCTATTTTTAAATTTAAATAAAATAAAGTGTGTGTGAGATATCATTGAAATTTTTTATTCGTTTGAAAGGCCTATCGATGGAATATTATGTGTGGAATATAACGTCGTTCAAATGTCCGCCCCGCCTTCTCTGGGTGGCGCGCATCCGAAATGTCAAATTTTCGATGACTCTGGCTCATAAATCAGGCTGAATTTTACCGATGGCATGGGTTATGTTGGCTTTGAGGGCCGCTGTTTGTGGCTTATTCGCATAGACCTGCGACTTCAGAAAACCCCACAAGAAAAAGTCTAACGGGGTCAAATCGCACGATCTCGGTGAGATGAACATGCCCTCGAATCGCTCGTACAGAAATTCCAATGTGGCACGTAGCGCCGTCCGGTTGAAACCACATGCCGTTGGTGTCCATATCATCCAATTCAGGCCAAAAGAAGTTGGCAATTATCGACCTTGACGGTGATGGCCTGGCCAATGTCGTTCTCAAAGAAATAAGGACCGATGACGCCGCCAGCCAAAATTCACACCAAACAGTGACTTTTTCGGGATGCATTGGACGCTGTTGGATCTCATGTGGATTGGTAGCGTCAAAAATTCGACAATTTTGTTTGTTGACATACCCATTCATCCAGAAATGGGATTTACAGCTATAGATGATTTTTCGATGAAAATTAGGGTCAGTTTCCAACTGCTCCGGAGCCCATTCAGTGACACGTAGTTGTCTATGTTCGTTTAACATCAACTGCTGGATCAGTTGAATTTTGTACGAGTGCAGGCCAAGTTGTGGTCTGCGAAAGATCGAGTTTTTGTGAACGACACGAAGTCGGCTGCCTAGGATTCTCCAGCACACTCCCATGGACAGCGGCGATGTTTTCGGCAGATCTTGCGTTTCGTCAACGTACGGGTGTTGGTATATCGTTTACTGAAGCAGTGGACTAAAATTTATCCACCACATTGCGAATAGTCTTCGCGGTAGGTCGATTATGGCGACCGTAAAATGAGCGAAGCGCGGGGAACGTTGCCCGAACAGAACACCTATATTGATAAAACAATTTTATCATATGCACGTGTCTTTGAACGTTGTGTCCGTCCATGGTGAATTGGCAAAACAGGAATAAATAACAGCCAATTTGACACATGTGGCTTCAACAATATGGCCGCTATCAACTGTCAAAGTTTGAAAGTCCCTATTGGAAGACCCTGTATAAGACGCTTATTTTCCCAATTTTGTTGTATGGTGCAAAGTATGGAAGTTCGAGAAATCGGATGAAGATATCATCGGTCGTTCTATACGGTCTTCGACGGATGTTCGATACCATTCGATTTGAGACGGGGTCACCTGACGGCTTGGACATGTACAACAAATGGTCCGAAGAGTCCACGATTTCTTCCCGAGGGACAATGCAGTAGATGCACCTAAGGTGCCACACACAAATAAAAGGGGATGTTACCCATGTTACCTCAACTGTAAGCAGTTGGTCAAAATCCCCGCTGATTCAAGCTATTTATTACTTGAATATCAGATCTAAATCGAACTGTAGAGCCATCGTTGTAAGTAAATATAAATAAGTGAGTAACTCTGTGGTCGAAGACAGGCATACTATACGGTGCGGTAGTGTTGTGGGTCAAGACCAAACAAAAATCAACAATAATTAAACCGAGGGGCTCAACTATGGGCACGAAGCCGTTAGTAGACTTAGCTCAGCTTCATGTAGCAATTTAAGAGCAAGCAGCCTACAAGCAGTCAAGCTACATACATATATCGCGCAAACAACTTCAAATAAGGTTACCTCATTGGTCACTTGGAAATTCTGTGAAAGATAGAAGGTAGCTTTGCCAAATCTCAAACTTTAAACCAACTGCACCCCACCTTCAGATTTCCAAAGAGTTATAGGGCCTGGAGCACAAATCCTTGATGGGTGAACGATGATTCACAATAGCGAAGAAGGAGTAAGGATGCCACTATCTTTCAGGCGGAACTAACTGCCTGCATTCTAATAAGCAAGTAACATGACATGAAAGAGTCAAAATAAATATTCTCGGGTAGTTCATCGGTACTCAAAGCACAAAATGGGTGCTCGTACTTATCAAAGGCCCTCTTTGATTGTCAGAAAGCATTCAAAAACCTCGCAAACTTGACCAAAGGCTCACTAGTATGGGTACCACGGCATGAGGATCACGATGGCAAAGAAAAGGCAGGCCAAGAAAGGTGCAGAAAATCCATCCAACGAATAAGTCCTTCTCTTTGATACGAAACAGCCTACTTTTATAATAAACACCAGGGATACAACTCTTTGCATGGAACCAAAGTGCTTCAGACTCTGGCAAAATTCCGACATAAAACACAGTTTCCGCCAGAGTGTTACATGTACTCGTATCTAGCCCTTGCAGCAACTACCAGGCAAAAGCCACCGGTTGAACGGTCGATAGACAGTTTTCTTAAATACATTTTTAACCGTTTTAAAATTCCTCTGTATAATAATAAGCAAACTCAGACCAGTGAGCAATTTCCAATAACAAGTGTGGCAACACTGCTCACGATGACTGTACTTTATTCCGTAAATATAGGACGGGGGGTAGTTGTTCTGACACTGACATGGGTCCTGTACACTAGTTCGTATCTGGGCGATGATGAATTACAATTTCAAAGTTCCTACCCTTATTCCTCAAAGCCCACATGATGATTTGCCACCCTCGCCCCATGAGTCATCACTAGTCAATCAAAAGCAAAAAACAAAAAAAAAACAAGGAAGAAACTGTACGTGCTTTCAGGACAACCCCTGTTTTTTGATTTTTTTTTTGTTTTTCGCTCTTTCTCATGCAACTTCTGGTTGGTTCTTGTCCCTTCTTAAGATTATTACGACCCACCACCAACGTCGACAACGACACCGCCGATGATGACACGTCACTTATTCATGCCAAGATTTATCTTCTTTCTCTTGAAGACTTCCCAAAAGATTGAATTATACTTTCAGATGACACAGATTAGGAGGATATATGTTATGTACCTTACTCACGCTGACACATCCACCCTCAATGGGACATTGGACTGGAATGGGCAATATGTAGTTGGTCTTGGATTTACAATTTCAAGGATATGAATTGCTAAATCGTTTTATGACTTTTTACGCTCTCATACACAATTACAATTGAGATATTGCAGACTTTCTCTCCGGTTTGGGTCGGTTAGGGTTCCGAATTGGGTATGACTTGGGTCGTCCCCTTTTTTTTGTTTCGTCCTTTTCGACTCGACCCCGTGGGAGGTTTTAATCGTAGACCTAAATCTTGGTTTTTATGGATTGCAGGCACCATTGCCTAATAAAATCCTTTTTATCTTTTCTTTTTATATTACTCTGGGGCTCGTGTTATGTTTTATGTAGTAGTTGCCCTCATCCTATTTGTAAATGTATGCATGTTTACTTTTATTGGTTAAGGACAAATGCACGTTTGTTTTTAGGTCTCCGCCAACTACTAGACCGACCAATTGTTCTAATTGGGTTAAAACGAAATTGGTTGTGCTTAGTGGAAAAGCCGCTTTCTATCGAATTTTGTCGAAACATAATGGAGGGCTTTTCAGTGTTGCTTTGGCGCCAAAAAAGGGAATTCAGCAAGGATTTTGTGAGTGTTTAGGTAGTTGCTGTTTTATGATGTTTAATGTATTAGGTCGATTTTTTGAGGGGGAGACGAGGTTTAAAAGAAAGAAAGGTAATGGTTCAGTGCGTCAGCAAAGGTTACGAGCTAAGAAGTAACCGTGGATACTACAAAGTTGATTGGATAGGTTTTTATTGGGAAAAGGTCGATTACGGAACAAATCAATCGTAAAAAATATCGAATAGATTGGCTTACTCATATCTAATCTATTTTATCGGTAAACAAGTATCTTATTACCCAGATCGATATCCGGGGCGATCCAGAGAAATGTGTTATAATTCTCCATTTGACTGTTCTATACAACACATACAATAAGTATTCATAGGACCTGCTGGGTTAAACGAAGGAATGCAGAGCTGGATTATGAATTACAAAATTGATGGAGTAATTAGTGATTAAGGGAAACTAGATGGGTCATTGACTATGTGGATTTTAAATAATAATCTCCTTACACTGTTTGCATATCTTAAGTCGTTCTATGTATTGATCGATTTTGGACAAGCTAGAGGATCTACATTTAAAGTCATAACAATCTGAGGCCAAGCTCAGTTTGTGTAACAGGTTTTAGCTTGATAAGAAAGCCATATTTCTGTCCTCAGTATCCGAACTAAATCTGCCGAGAGAGAAGCTTTGAAGAACTGCGAACTCGCACCCGCTAAAAACATTGAACTTCAAATTCTCTTGTTATTATCAGACGATGTGACTGATTAGATGTCATTAACTGGGTTGGAATGACTAGAGCAAAGGAAAGGGTACTCCTGATCTTTGATTTGACAAAACTTCTAGCTTACTGAAGAGCTTGCTTAAAACTGTCTGTCTGGTTCTAGCTAGACATCTTCTCAAAACTTTTTTTTTTTTTTTTTGACATTCCTCAAGGTTGTTTACACTACCGGACCGCCGAATCGTTTATAGAAAATACATAGTCTGACTCCATGGCCTGTGGTAACGTCTACAATTTTAGCAATTCTAAGCCTAGATTTTTTGAAAAGCATTGTGATTTTAGGTCAGTCGTATCTGGGTCACATCTTCCTGGATGTAGTGCAGATTGTTAGCCTATGCCAGTCGATATTGGCCAAGTTGAGGAGGAAATGGTCAAGGGTCTAGTTACTCCTCGGAGAATATATTGATTGCTCGTACTAGTGAGGTCTAGTGAGTGCCGCATGGCAAGTGCACCGTTTCGTTTTTCTCAAAGTTACTGTGCCCTGGAAAGCTGACGACGGTAAATCTAGTTTGAGAGCAGAAAGAGTTAAGTGCCGATTGGCATTGTTTTACATTGGAGGATGTAGTAGCTGAATATATAGTTTTAGATGCTGTCTGTCTATACTCGTAGAGGCATGTTCTGGTAACATTTTTAACAGGCAAGCCTCTTACTCGCAACGGGTTTCGCTTGGAAGACATTGACATAGTCCCATAAGCAGAGACCTTGATATGTACTATATGTCGTATAGATTGCTATGTTGTAGCATCTGATCACTCTTTCGTCTTTCCATTCATCTTTAGTTGGGAATTTTGCAACGAAAATTTTAAAAAAGTAAGGCAGGACTAGTATCGGCTGTTTTTGTTTTAGAGGTATAGAACTTTTATTAAATATAAAACACAGAAAAATGAATGAAATGACCAATATTTTGCCTGTATTAGTTCGCAAATTTTATGGCATTTAGTGTTTGAAAACAATTTCGGGTATATGGCCACCGAGGCTGCGTCTTATGAAGGCCATCCTATCGGTCCAATTTTGCACCACTTTTTCCAGCACATGCCGACCTTTTTTAGCAATAACCCGCCGAATATTGGATTTTAAGTGGTCAACTGTAGCTGTAGCTGGTTTATTCAGCATAGTGACTTGACACACGCCCACAAAAAGTAGTCCAAAGGAGTCAAATCACATGACATAGGCGGATAATTGACAGGTCCATTTCTTGAGATGATTCGATCGCCAAATATTTTTCCCAATAAAGTGATGGTTTGACTTTCTGGATGGCATGTTGCGCCGTCCTGCTGAAACCATTTGTCTCTTAGATGAATGTTATTGAATTTAATTGAATCAAAAAATCGCGAATTATTTCCCTGTAGCGCTCGCCTTTGACGATAATGTTTGTTTCATCTTCAGATTTGATACAAAAAAAAAAAAAAAAAAAAAAACGGCATGCAAACCACATTCAACAGTGACTTTTTCGGCATATATGGGGTCGAGATTCTCTTGAGAATTGTGTTTACTCCAAAAATGGCAATTTTGCTTGTTAACATACCCATTAAGCCAGAAATGAGCCTCATCACGGAATATGATTTGACAGTAAACATTCGGTTCAACTTCGAGGTGGTTGTTAGCCCATTAACCGAAAGTACGATGCAAACGATGGTCCATTGGCTTCAATTGCTTCACCAGTTGGATCTTATACGGGCATGGCTCCAAATCTTTCCTCTAAATCTTTGACGGGCAGTGACCGAGTTGCTGAGAACGGCGTCGAATCGATAAATTCGGGTCTGCGGTCACATTCACCTCGATAGAGGCGATGGCTTCTCCGGTACGCACAGTATGAGCTTATGTTGGATGAATATTATTATCCATAAGAGTATACGTAGACATAAATCGATGCATAGTATTACGTATAAGCTGCCCAGATGGACGATTATGAGCACCGTAAATTGGGCGTTGTGCTCTATAAGTTTGGCGCACAGAACGCGAATTTTGGAAAACGAATTTCCACGATTTCTAAACGTTGTTTGGGTTTAAGTCTTTGCATGGTAATTTGCCAAAGTATACTCTACATGAATGTCAAAGACACGTGCCCAGTCTGACAGCTGGTTTGACAGATAACCCTATCGGAAGTTATTTGACATTTGGCTTTCCAAGAGTGGAAGTAATATGGAAAAGAGCCGTCAAGTTTTAGAAGCTTTAATCGAACCGTCACTTGATGTAGAGAATATGGATATTAAGAATTTTGAACTAACAACTTGCTCAAATTATTGAAGAAATTGAATTTACCCAGAAATAATGTGCAATGCACTCAGAAAGAAGGTCAACCCAGCAATTCACGAAGCCGTCCAAGAAAAGATTCCGCGGTTCAAAACGTCGAAGAATGGCTGAGTTGTCAAAATCAGACGACTCTACTGCTCAACATTTCTGACAATTCGAATAAGAACTTTTGCAAAATAGACACGGACTAAATGCTGTCACTCTTCACAGAAACCCGCTTATCTAAACATCAAGATTTACTAATCAAGAAATATGATACATCGACACCAAAGTAGCTTTTTATAATTTTAACATCGTACTAGATTGTAAAGGCCCAGAAAAAGTGTTACCCATTACACGAAACCATAGCAGAATCTTCAACATTCAAGCTGCAAAGCCTGTTGGATCACACAGCTTCTCGGATACTCGAGTCTCATATAAGTTCTTTAGATAGTGTTATGAGTACGAGTGATTCAGTAGACAACCTTTGATTGGGAAATGGGAATTCGATGGTAGTACGGGCCAGTTTTTCGGATTACTGCTTAGACGATAACAGTCTATTACTTACGTCTTACGTACCGCTGCAATTTGTAATGAATAATAATATTTCTGAAGAAAATTATGGAAAAATCGTTGCGGTACCTTGAGGTATTGTAGGCCTATTTGCTATACATCTTTAAAAGAAAGTTCAGCTGCTTCTTTACAAGGGGAGGCTTATATTAAAGAGAGAATTTTTAACTTGAAATCTACTGTTTATGCGAGTACGTAACCTAAATAACCGCCAATATACATAAAAACAAATATTGTCTGCAATTAACTATGGTAGATGGAAAAGTTTGCAGTGCATGTACTGCAAATACCCATTACTGTTAGGTAATCATCACCAATTTCTATAAAAAAAATCTAATCACCATAAATCCTCCTTTTCCTTTTTTTTTTTTTTTTTTTTAATTTTCCTGTAATTTTTCCGTAAATATCCGCGAGAAGTGGTTGAGACAGGGTATAAATACTTTGGAAGTTCAGTTGCGGACTCCAATGGCAGTATGACTTGTTAGTCAGTTTTAGTAATTTGATTTGAAATAAAGTAAACAGGTCTTAGAAGTAATAAAAAGTTAAAAATGGAATCTGGAAAGATGTTAAATCAAACGGAGATTCAAAACATTAAAAGAATGCGCCAAGAGCGATATTCTATCAACAAAATTGCAAAACTTTTAAAGCGCAGTCGTACAGTCATTTCAAACTATTACGGGAAAATGTTCGTACCTGGATGAAAATATAGCTTGACACTAGCATATCGACCATCCTTACTAAGGGAAGCGTCCAATTCGACAGCAACAACAAGGGAAGTCGCGGTATCAGCAGGGATTTATAATTTAAACAGAAAACTAAGCGGAACCAGCCAGCGGAACAACTTCAAAGAAAGCGTTTCAAAAGAAAACCAGCCTGACGGATTTCGTCATTTTTTCATGATTTGAGAAAGGACGAGTTGTTTTTAAGCCGAAGATAACAAGGTGGAAGAGGACAGGAATATCACACCAAAATAAGACTAATATCCGAGTACTTCGAGCGTAACAACTTTTGTGTTCTTGACTGGCCCAGCATTGTATCCAGCCCTCAACATAATTGAGGATGTGTGGGGATATCTCTCCAGAGCTGTCTACCAAAGGCGGACGACAATTCAATAACATAGCCGACCTTAAGACGCTATTGAAACCGAATGGGAAACAATTCCACGTAAATTAATTTAAAAAAACTGTTCACGTCTGAAAAGTTTCCGACCCCAACGTAAAGATAGCTACACTCGTCAATAAAAGCTAGTGAATGCTAATTGTGCCTCTTTTGACAGTTACTTACCGAAGTTTCAGTCATTTGGACGCGCAGTTTTTAGTTGACAGTCGTTTGAGTGAGTCAATGTGAGTGTTTTTTGTGAAAAAGGAAAAAATTGAGTATCGAGCTGTTATTAAATTCTTATTTTTGAAAGGCAATACGCTTACGCAAATCAGAAATGAGTTGGACTCTGTGTATGGGGACTCTACACCATAATTTACCACAGTGAAATTTTGGGCAGCTGAATTTAAACGTGGCCGTAAGAGCTTGGGAGATGATGAACGTTCGGGACGTCCAAAAACTGCAACCACTGACGATAACATTGCTAATGTTCACCAAATGGTGTTAGCCGAATTAAAGTGAGCGAGATAGTAGAGGTTATGAAAATGTCCAAGGAACGTGTTTGTTACATATTAAATCAAGATTTAGGCATGAAAAAGCTGTTCGCGCGTTGGGTGCAGCGTTTGCTTACGTTAGACCAAAAACATGTTCGAATGAACATTTCCAACGCTCTGTTGGCGCAGTTTAGGCGCAATAAATCCGAGTTTTGGCCCGATTAATTACTGTCGATGAAACTTGGATACACCATTTACGCCTGAAACAAAAAATCAGTCAAAACAGTGGACTGCAAAGGGCGAGCCGGCTCCAAAAAAAGCAAAAACTGTTTTTTTCGGCTTCGAAAGTGATGGCGACTGTTTTTTGCGATAGTATGCTACAGGAGCATACTACGGATCAACGAGCATACTGAAGGCAGAAATTGCTGAAAAACGGCCACATTTGCAGAAAAAGAAAATCCTGTTTCACCAAGACAACGCGCCGTCTCACACCTTAGCGGTTGCCATGGCGAAAATCCATGAATTACGGTTTGAACTGCTTGACCATCCGCCTTATTCACCAGATCTAGCCCCAAGCGACTTCTTTTTGTTCCCTCGTCTAAAAACTGCGTTTCGGAGGACAGAGATTTTCGTCAAATTAGGAGGCAATCACCTTCGTGAACAATTATTTTGCAGAAAAGAACGCCAGGTACTATTTGGCCGGCTTAGAGAGAGGGGAGCATCGCTGGGAGAAGTGTGTAGAGTTACAAGGAGACTATGTAGAAAAATAAAAAAAAATTGAGAAAATATGTCTTGTATCGGAAACTTTTCAGACAACCCTCGTAAATCTCTTACACCAAGAATTTTAGAATTTGTAATTAATAAGGGAGGAAGTACTCATTACTAAAATAGACAAAACCATTGCCATAAAACTCTAAATTTTCTTTTTATTTCAAAAAATTCAATCCTGTCTCAACCACTTGTCGCGGGTAATTAGAGACAAATTCCAAATTCCATGAAAATTAAGGGAAAAGAAGGATTTATGGTAATTAGAATTTTCTTAGAAATTGTTAATGATTACCTAACAGCAATATTTGAAGCACGTACGGAAAACAATTGCAGAGAAACGCCGAGGGGGTGTCTCAACCAGTTGTCGAGAAATGTATGTATATATACAGGGTGTCCCCTAATTCGTCAACGATAATTTGGGAAATGATTCCTGGGCATCATCGTTCTACATAGGGATGTAACGATTCCGATACCGACTATTTAACACACGATATCAGACAGTTGACGTTTCGCCATCCACTCTCACTCGTTCCTAAACAAAAATTCTATCCGAATTTAAAAAATTCGAAAAACGCGCATAGTTACGTGGCAACACGGTAGTGTTTGCTGAGCATTGTATTTTTTCGCATCTGGTTCACCTCACCTGTCGGTTTTGTCAGTCTAAGTAGGAAACCGTTGCTAGATTGACAACATAAATTCGCGCGTGCTTTATTAAAAAAATTCGTTGAATTATTTGTGTTGCTATTTGTGATTCTCTTTATTTATACAGTGATTTGAGGAGTGTCAAATTGTTTTAAATACTTTAAGTAAAATGGCGGCGCCTTTAAAACGTACAAGTTCGATCTGGAATCGTTTTCGAATAAAACGGGATGATGACACAAAAGCGACTTGTTTGTACTGTAATGTCAGCGTTCCTCGTGGTAGTAAGGCAGTTTCATCCAAGGGCTACACGACAATAAACATGTGGACACATGTAAAGCGCTATCATGAAAAAGAGCGCCCCATCTTCCTCAAAGACCGCCACTTAAAAAACAAGCAACTTTAGAACACATTTTGGAAAAAAGTGTTATGTACGATACTGAAGACCCTAGAGCAAAGGCGGTCCCACAAACAATAGCTCAACAAATATGTATAGACATGGAGCCGTTTGACTTAGTTAATAAACAGGGGTTTCAACGCACTATTAAACAGTTGTGCCCAAAATATAAAATGGTTTACCGTCCCCATATTTCGGAAAATGTTATACCAGACATGTATAGTACTGCCATGTAGAAAACAAAATAAAAGATCTATTGCAAGAACTTCCCCAAACAATAGTCACGACTGATTTATGGACGAGTGACGCTGCTTCATCCGTTAATGATTTTATAAGTGTGACAGCTCACGGACTAGATACGAATTTCGAACTGAAGACCTATTGCCCCTTTTGAGGGCGAAAAGCATAGCGGTGAAAACATAGCTCAAAGCTTACGTCAATTGTTTCAAGATTGGAGCATCAACGAACACGTACGAGCTATAGTGACAGATAATGCACTTAATATGCTCCTTACTGTAACACTATTGGGTATAGAACGTATCAGATGAATGGCGTACTCTATAAAATTAGTGCTGAAGAATGAGATAATCGAGGAAGAGACAATAGATGACGTGATTAAAAAGGCGAGATCTATAATTGACCAGTTCAGTCACTCAACAGCAGATTGCAAAATCCTCACAGAAATGCAAAACACTCACAACGTTCCTTGCCATGTGCTTATCCAGGATGTCAGTACTAGCTGGGATTCTACACTTCAGGCGCTTAGAAGATTTAAAGAGCAACACGTTGCAGTACAAGCTTCTTTACCTCAGGTGAAATGTAGGACAGAATTGGCTACAAAAGAGTGAGTATTATGTCAAAAGCCGGAATCAATGACAGATTTCGTTATTTGGAGAGTGAGGAGTCATTTATTTTAGCAACAACACTAGATCCACGCTACAAATTGCGTACATGCATTCTGGCGAAAACAAAACTTATCTCGTTAATTACAAATACAAACAGGGATAATGTGGTTAATGTACCTGTAGACTCATAAAGACGTCAAGATAAAGATAAGATTTTTACAGGTATCTGGAGTGCTTGTGACAATCTGATTAAAGATGCAGACGAAGAGGAGCCTTTATCAAACATGTCTACTCATCCTGAGCAAGAAAAGGCGGAATCTTATTTAAAATGTCCAAACATTCTTATCAACTGAGCTCAGTTGCATCAGAACGTCTTTTTTCAACCGCAGGCCTCATACAAAATGATTTGCGTAGCAGATTATCTGCAAATAATTTAAAAAAAACTTTGCTTTCTGAACAAAAATCTGCCAAAAGTGGACTTTGATTATTCACTTTATCAACCGGTTTATTACTTTGTGTATGTAATGACAATTAGTTAGCCTACTTGACAATAATTCTTATTTTAATTAATAATATTTTTGAATTTTTATTTATTTATTTTTACACTGAAGGCTAACTAAGTATAGGTAAGTTCCATGCAAAATAAATATATGCAAACGCCCGAGGCACATTCTTTATTATATATTTGATTAATTATCTATTAAGCTATCGATATCGGTATCGTATCGGCCAAATTGTGTATCGTTACATCCCTAGTTCTACAGAAAGGCTCTTTCGCCAATGTTGACATTATCGTGGATTTACGGAAATGCTTACTTTGGTATACCCTGACCCATGTTAACGAAAATTGCTCTGTTACCACTAATAGTAGAGACTTCGTGTAGGACTTTATTTTTAGAAGAAATACTAGCCTTTGTAATGGCGTTTAAATAGGAAAGGAGGATACTTTTGGTAATAAAAGCATAGCCGACACCAAAGCACCTCGTCTGGTAATCACTATGGGTAGCACATGGTTCTTCAACTCAATATTCAAAAAGGTACATGACGATCACCTGATCCAATTATTGACCATGATGCGAAAAAAAACTAGTCAGCCCTCTAGTCTCATAGCAGTCGAAACATTCCGAGCGGAAAATACAGACTCAAATCACTACTTACGCCACACCTAATACTTATGCAACCAATTTCAAAAAGACCAGTGGCATCAAAGAAGTCAGAAAAGCCACACCTATTGGGCTGTTCTGCTCGTAGAGCTCTCGATAAGTTCTCGTCCTTCGATGGACCGTAGCATCATAAGTTTCTTCAGGGCGGCGCTTTTACGTCAATCACATCATTGTTGGCTCGGGAGCTTATAGGTAACGTGATCGGCAAAGATCGGTCTCTTACCATTCCAGGTGCTATTACTCGACTCTGTTGTGCTTGTGATATCGTACTCTAGCTGCAGCAGTTGGTGTTGACTCGTCGGAAAGTTTGGACCTCTAGAATGCTGGAAGCGTGTCTAGTGAAGGTCACAATATGATCAATCTGGTTGACGGCTGATTGATCAGGGGATAGCCGAGTCCCTAATTAATGTTGAGATGACCGCATGCGACTACTAAAATGTTATGCCCCATCACAAATTGTGAAAACTTGAACCGATCGTCAGACGTGGTGTCACGCAAGAAGGCTTCCTTACCCAGCCTTGCATTCAGATCCCCCAGCACAATTTTGGTGTTATAGCAGCAGCACTGAGCATACGAGAACGTATGTTCGGTATAAGAGATCATAGAATCCGTGTTTGTAGCATGAAAACAAAATTTAGTCTTATATTACCGAATTTGGTCTTAATGCGTATTGTTACAAAGGTTTTGCTTGAGACTTTTTGCCTGAGTCCCCTCGAATACCAAATCCACATTCAAATAAGCATTACTTTCCTGCTTTGTAGTTTTCGCCGAAGTAGATGTCGTAGTTTTCCAGGCCTATCCCATCGAACTTTTTGGATTGCGGTAACATCTACTTTATAGCAGCCTAGGACCTCCGCGACCTATCATTCGTTGTCTTTAAAAATTCCATTTCTACACAATTGATGAAAACTTTACTTTAGGTGATGCGCACTAGAAGAAAGTGAACCTACTTCGAGTACCCACATACAAGTGTTTACATTTATGATACTTTAGCGAACTCCACCACTGGAAAAAGTCCCTTAATTTTGTATTACGTGGTTTTCCCCCAATTTTCGCATTGGGGATGGTTTACATAAATCTTCAGACACATCACAAATTCAATATCTCATGCGCTGGCTTAGTTCTTGATTGCTCCATACCACTCAATAGGCTGAAAAGTCTTATACTCTGTGGGATTCTTCATTATCCTAAAGAGAATTCAGTTAAAAAAAAGTCCAGAAATGTAGCTTCCTGATTGATAAAGTCAAACTTTGCTGGAGTCTCTGGTTGACACTGATTGATTTCCGCCCACTTTTGCCCGTAAAAAGTTAAATAAACCGGTTTCCATGCTCCAGCAGAGAATCACATCGGTGAAACTACTATTATTCTAACAACGGAACAACCAGCTAGACAAACAAATGGATGGATGGATGGCTGCTTGTCTGATCTACACTTCTCCATCTCCAGCTATGACAAGCTCATAACAAACCTCGCACACAAACAAAAATTAAAAAACAATAAAAGCCGACACAATAGAGAAATAAAAATAACTTTCCTGACCTCCTGTTCCACACAGCCATACGTACACAACCAATAGCAAACAAACTATCCAGCGACAGCTCTGTAGTGTACTAAGAGTACTGACATCAAAGACACATCTCATATTCTCCAACTGACCCGTGAAGGGGTCATGACTTTTCATTTCGGTTCTATGCCTTAGAAATTTTGAAAACTCACGCGTAAATAGATATTTATGACGCGCGATGTTATTTCATTATGCTTGGCGGCTCAATTTTCGTGTTCCATCATACGACCCACAAAATAAAATTGAATAAAAAAAAGTTTTTTTTATCGTTAATCACAACAATGGAATGCGCGCGATATTGTATCTGCGGGAGTGCGACTACTCTGGATAGAGAACGAGTTTCAGACAGAGTCAGTCGGGGATTGTCACAGAGCAATTCACTCCAGTTCTAGGGGGTCGATGTACCTTCTGTTGGCACTGAGTAGTGTTAAACAGTAATATAACGACATTAAACACTAAATAAATTTAATAAAACATTTTTTCTTACTATCTAGAGAAGTAGAATCTGGGTGGAGTAAGAGGAAGAGGCAAGCGGAAAAGCGTCACTGCAGTGTTTGTATTTATACTTTGTAGTTATAGGAACCGCTCCGCTCTGGCTGGTTTGGCTGGCTGGCTGGAGAACTCGAATTTTTTAGAGCTTAACGAAATATAATGACGATGTATCCGCGCAATGCATCCGCGTTGTAATTTTCAAGTCTTTAGAACCATCAAAGCGTTGTTGTCAAGTGAGATGCGAAAGATATAAGTACGACGTTAATTGCAGCAACAACAGCGTCACCAACAGTGACAACGACAAAAGTTTGATTCTACAATAGTAACTTACGGATATGTGGGAGAAGATTTAAGAAATGAAGATGATTTTTTTTTTTATGAAAATACAAACGTATAACAATCAACGGACATCGGACACAACGTAGATAATCCGCTGGAGAGCGCAGGAGATTGAGGCGAATCTCATCTGGCATTGTGCGACGATGGAATGCATCTTATTGCTATTGCGTAGGTGCAATGTGAGTGGCCAGTGATTGATTGAATTGAAGAATGCAACAGTCGTATGGTGCGCGGCGGTTTAAATGATGAAGCATCCATCCATCCTCTCATCTGGGTTGAGATGAGAGTTTATTTGTAGGGATTATGTGAAGTGTATAATCCGATGGAGTATGGGATTCACCTATCATTGTCTGTGTCTGACAGTTGATTGACTTGGAGATGTTTGATTATTACGGGGGTCAGAGTGTAATGATGAGTAGAGCCGATGAAAGAGGAAGCTGATGATGTCGGAAAATTTTATTTTCCAAGCTAATTCTAATCAAAGAGACTTTGCTACGGAAACCATTGGATGTCAAAAAAAAATTAAAAAGTTTTGTGCTGTCTATCTTCCTCTTCTACCTTAATATTTACCATCGTTATTACAGGACTAGAAGAAAAGTGTCTTTCGAATAGCACTGAGAGTATTTAGGTTCGGAGATCAGAACTGCTTCAGTGACATACGGTCTATCCGAAAAGCTAACTTATCAGTGAATAATGTGGTACTCTGTTGGACCATTTGAACATCATGGGCACACAGAAGGAAATATATTGCCAGTAGCGCGCATTATTTAAGAACCGGCTAGAAAAGAAATGGATGGAGCAAATATGACTGTTCGACAAAAACCGTTCTCTCTTATAGTCTGTGTTTACGACCAAATAAAACACAGCATTTGGGTCACGCAGAACATTATGTACATTCTGAACTACTTCGCGGCTAACCACTTTACTTTAACCCCGCACTAAAGCACTCTATCTCGAGAAGATTCCCAAAGGTTGATGTACTCGTATACCTTTAAAACGACGAGTCAACTAGATAAAAATTTCTGCGAAACGGTGCTCTGAATGTTAGGTACATAAATGGAGCCATGCCGATGCCATTGATCAACCACTTCTTTCCTTGACCTTGGGTCCATTGGTTTTGGGTTTTAAGATATAAATTTCGGAACGTTCTCTTAGCTCAAAATCCATAAGCTAAGAGTTATAACAACTTACGCGATGGTACATGGTCCGAACATAGTCTACCATCTCAGCCCCAACAAAAGATATTATTTTGGTAATTGAGTGGTAACTGATGCACTTAGCGTGGCGAAGCTGTTGATTAGCTCGGGACGTTAATTAATTCACGAAGAGTTCCTCATCCAAGCGGAACATCTTGTAAAACTATGTACATTGCCACGACAGTAAATTACAATAAACTATAAGAAAACTCCATACCTACGTATGTTCAGATTCTAAAAGATAGTAACGATGGAAGCATAAGTTTTGATAGGCATCAATAAGATCCTCGATTTCATAAACTGCGTAGATGAAACCTTATAAAATCGGATTACCGGGGCAAGATGAGATATTGAAGTTTTTGTCTTGAGGCGTTTTTTTTTGGAATAAGAACCGAACTTTGTAGAACCTCCAGCATCTCAAAGTAAACCTTAGTTCAGCTTTTAGTGAATAGGAAGACATTGTTCTGGTATAGAAAGGTTGCGCCGCATCATAGATAAAGTCATTATCATCGCTTATCTGATTGAGGTTCCGGTGGTCGACCTAATGCAGTGGTTCGTTCGTCTAATAATACGCACGAAGACTGGATTTAAATCCATCCGGTATATCGACAAATACCTCCGCTACTATTCGTCCAAATGTCAGTATATCAGTGAAGGATCTACCGATGGCCTCACTAGAAATACAAATTTATAAGAATTACTTTTTATTTTGGAACGGACTTTGTATTATACATAAATGTACCCAGACCAGTAAGCTGAGTTTCCACTTGTCAGTTATTTGACAAAGTTTGACAGCTCTTGTCTTTGTCATTGAACGAGACTATTACCAGTTCATTTTCACTTATGTATGCCAATTATTGTCAAAAAATCATTTGTCAATTCAATGACAATGAAATTTTGACAAATGTCTTTGTCAGTCACAGCACTGACAATTTGAAATTGAGGAGAAATATTCTCATTTAAAATTCTCGTCTTTATTTTACAATAATCATCTACAAAACAGAATAATTCTTTGTAATAAACAAATAAAATTTCTTTGTTTTAGTTCAACAATGTTAAAAAGGAAACGAATCGCTCTTGCTTCTTTTGTTGTGTAAGTCGGATCCGAGTTGGGGCTGCAGGCAGAAGACCATGAAAGAACAAAAAAAAAAAAAGAAAGAAACCTGATTCTTGGGTTCAAAATTTGTTTCTCGACCGAGAGCCCAGTGAATATTACGCAAAACTTTGCAATATGGATCCGAAATTTTTCAGACGCAAAATGCGTATGTATAGAACGTATGTATGAACTGGCATTTATTTTGCAAAGGATAAACGTGAAACCCTTCATCACAAAAAAGACACATTCATGCGAAAAGCGGTGACACCAGCCGAAAAATTGGCCGCAACTATTCGTTATTTGGCAACGGGCGCTAGTAGTCATGTCGGATATTATTCGCCAATCACCTACGAGAGTACATCGGATTGTTCATGAGACTTGCTCGATTATATTTGATACATTTGAAAGGACGAGTTTCGTAAGGTACGGAATATTATTTTGGTAAGTATTCCACCCACCTCAGCCACTTTTAGAAGGATGAGATCCAGTGCCATGTGTAGTAGTGGCTGACGATGCTTTACTGTTAAAGCCATACATAATGAAGCCATATGCATTTCGGGATCTAATGATACCTAATCACGAGCTCGAAGAACCACAGAAATTCGAGAAATTTCTAAAAGTTATTTTTGATTGGCAGAAGGACAGCTAGAATGACAGTATAGAGCCGTGATGAGTGGCACACAACCAACCCAAACGCATTTGGTGTGATTATTTTTTTCAAAATGAGCCTGAATGTGAGGAAATAGTTTGTATTATTAAGAAATATAAACATAAATATTTGAAAAAATAAGTATTTGTTGCCACGAAGTGCATTCCACCTCAACATGACTGCATGTTTTAGAACGGCAAAAGTTTTGGATATGGTGGTCCAGGAGTTATTACTCATATCCCTAATTTGATAAAATTTGCTATTCGAGTCCCAAATATTTTGAAATTGTTCCACTTGCTGAATGAGAACAACGGAGGACTCCATTCGAAAGAAGACTTCCTGGTCGTTTTTTTTTCCTTTTCTATAGCCTTCCCCTGGAACATCTCCTTCCGACGTTGTTCAAGTCGATGAAAAATTCATTTTTCTATTTTATTAGAAATGAGAATTATTTATTTATTTAATTTTCCCCGGTTAGAGAAAGGATCAATTTACCTACCTTGTGTGTTAAAATGTGACTTTTGATTAACAAACAATTGAATATGATGCCAATAAATTTTCACTGTCAGTTTAAGACAAAGTGACATTTTGTTTGACATCTTAGCTATTCCCACTTGTCATGTAAATTCGTTGTCATTCATTGCCAAGCGCTGTTAGTCAGTTCAATGACAAGCAGTTGTTCGTTATTTTCACTTGCCAATTTTTTAAATACGTCATTTGTCAATTTCAAAACGACAAGTGGAAACCCAGCATTAGTCTTCCTAAAAACACTAGAACTGTTGAACTGCACGTATGGGTACGTGCAGCCCAAAATCAAGACCAACTAAATCTTAGGCTAAGAGAGGCAACCCTGCATTTTTTTGAATGCCCAATAATTGAGGGACAGAGTTAAAGCGGAGCTCAACACTGACCTAATTGTGTATCAAGGAGCCGTCTTTCTAATTATTGTACAATTCTAAATAGTGCAGATCAACTAAAACTGAGCCATGTGCAATAGCTGTATGAGCTGTCCAATATTAGTTCACCACTGTTGATTGCAGATCCTCTGCTGCTCCCCGAATCTTAGAAACATCGTTGTTAAGAAATAAAATTATCTCATTACAGAGTAATCACGAATTGTGCCGCCAAGATACAGTGTCGTGCAAAACATATCGGATTTTTATCGAACATCTTTTCTGGCGAACAGAAAGAACCTAAGTTTGTTTGTTGTCAATTTAAGAAAACTTATCGAATAAGTTTACAAATAAAAAAAAAAGGTTTTGTGATATGTTTTATTATACAAAAAAAAAACTTAACTTAACTCGGTAACGGTCTGTGCAAAACATACCGGAGTTTTGTTTTACTTAATATTTTGTCCATTAACCGTTGTTTTTAAAGACCTCCTCGCGTCTTTTAGGCACGGGCGATAATAAATTCTGAAAAATTTCTTTTGGAATGTTCTCTCATTCATTCTTTATTGACGTCATTAGTGCGTTTTTGGATCTATCCGCCTTGGCCCACAAGTTCTCAATAGAGTTTAGATCGAGCGATTGAGACGAAACCATTTAAGACGACCATTCCAACACAACAACATTTTTCTGGGCAAACCACTCCTTAACCAACTTTGATGAATGTTTTGGGTCATTATCATGTTGATAAACCTAACGCAGTGGGATCTTCTCCTCAGCGTGTGGTAGCATTTCGGGTTCCAGTATATCCCTATACTGAAAACCATTCATAACACCACTAATCTCATGTATTGGTCTACATCCCGCACCAGAAAAACATCCTCATACCATAATTTAGCCTTCTCCATGCTTCACGGATGGACGACAATGTTGTGACTGAGGACGTGTCCCCTTCTTTCGTCTAACATGAATACCATCCATCGGAAGCAATCAAGTTGATCTTACTCTCGTTGCTACAGAGTACAGCTTTCCACTTCGTTGCTTACCAATTCAAATGGTTTCTTGCGAATTCCAGTCTAAGAGACGATTAGCGTTAGCAAACTAATCAAAGACTTACTAGAAGAATGAAATGGTACCTTTTTTTGTCTATGCTTGGCAGTAAGTAAAGGCTTTTTCACTGGTCGAAAGGAACAAATAACAGCTTCTCTTAAACGACTGCGTTCGGTGCTTGCTTCAATTGAAAGATTGAGATGACTAACAATCTTTCTTGAAAGTAAGGAAGGATCGTTAAGAATCATTTTTTTAATTTTCTGATCGGTTCGGAGTGTAGTTTTTCTGGGACGTCCTCTACAGTGAATGGTTTCCACTGGTTCCCCATTCCGAAACTTTTTTATAATGTCACACACACTGTCGATACAGGCCTATTAGCTTAGTTAGCTGCCTCAGCAAATAACATACCATATTAGAAAAAATTATTAAGGGAAAGCTTGAAAATCACTTAAAAGCAAACAATATTTTACCCAAATATCAATTCAGTTTTAGACAACACCAAGTTGTCTGGTTAAAAAAATACATCTCTGACAGCTTTAATTTAAGAAAATCAACAGATCTATTATTGTTAGACATTGAAAAGGCGTTTGATACGGTCCGGCATGATGCTTTACTGCACAAGCTTCTTAATATCAATCAACCAATGCCAATAATTCAAAGTTTTTTATCCAACAGAAAATTTATAGTAAAAGTGCAAAATGAAATGTCCTCAATTCGACGTACTGAATTTGGAGTTCCTCAAGGTTTTGTACTTGGCCCCATTCTCTTTTATGTATTTGTCGGCAACCTTCTTGACCTTTTTATGGGAAGACGTGTGATGAAATCAAAGTGAAGCTGCATGCCGTTTATAAGGACCATGCATCTTCGATGACCACCATCAGATAATGGTTTAATGAATTCAAGCGTGGCCGAACATCCGTTTTTGATGAAGAGCACCCAGGAGGTGACTACGGAGGATATGGTTAATAAAATCCATGATATCGTGTTAGCAGATCTTCGGGTGAAGGTCAGAGAGATTGTTGACAATGTACACATCTTAATTGAACGCATACAAAATATCCTACACGAAAAATTGGGCATGTTCTCGTCATCGCCGAAACAGAGGCCTATTTTGCGGAGTTCGACAAATCATATTTTTTGAATAGCTTAAAAAAGTTACAATATCGCTGGACTAAATATGTCGAGTTGAAAGGAGACTATATTGAGAAATAAAAAAAAAAATATTAAAGCGTTTTCTTGCCTAACACAGGTATAGGGTTTTCCAATAAGAAGACAACTTGTTTTTTAAATAAAACGCAAACCATTTGAGATATTTCAAAAACTTTATTATCGGCTTGAAGGTTTTGAATCAAAACATTTATGAATGGAACTCGACTTTGTTCATATGGGCACCGCGGGCACGTTTGCAGCGGTCGATTCGTTGGACCCAATTTTCAACGACTCGGCCACACATTTCGGCCGAAACGGGCGCTATTTCGCGTTCAATGTTGGCTCTGAGCTCTTCCAACGTCGTCGGCGTATTGGCATAAATCCATGACTTAACGTAGCCCGACAGAAAATAGTCAAGCGGCGTTAAATCGCACGAACGAAGCGGCCAATCGACTGGCCAATTTCATGAGATAACACGCTCACCATACTTACTCTTCAATAAATCGATTGTAGCGTGTGCTGTGTGGCTTGTGGCATCATCCTGTTGAAACCACATATCGTCCAAGTCCATATCTTCCAATTCGGGCCAAAAATAATCGGTGATCATGGCGCGATAACGCTGTCCATTCACAGTAACGTGACGATCGTTATCGTCGATGAAAAAATATGGCCCAATAACGCTGCCGGCATGCAAACCGCACCAAACAGTTATTTTTTGTGGATGAAGTGGTGATTCATGAAGCACATGTGGATTTTCACCCGACCAATAACACATATTTTGCTTATTGACGCACCCATTGAGCCAAAAATGAGCTTCGTCACTGAAGATGATTTTGCGATGAAATTCATCATCTTGGCGCATCTTCTCCAGAACCCCATCGGAGAACGTACGTCGCTTCAAATGGTCCATCGGCTTTAATTCTTGAGTCAGCTTGATCTTGTATGGGTGTAAACCAAGATCCTTACGCAAAATACGCCATAATGTGGTTTGAGCGATGCCCAATTCTTGAGAACGCCGTGGAATTGACTAATTTGGATCGTTTGCTACGGACGCCTGAACGGCAGCGATATTTTCGACACTTCGACCAACCCGTTGTCTCACTCACACGGCAACATCACACAACGAATATGTAGACTCAAATTTTTGCACTAAACTTGTTATTGCCTATCTACTAGGGCGAGAATTATGACCGAACATTGGAGTTAGCGCTCTTAAAGTTGCAGTCACCGACTCCGAATTTCGGGAGAAAATTTTTATAATTTGCAGACGTTGCTTGTTCGTGTACTTTACCATGATGAAAATGTTGAGTTTACTGAATAAATTGACAGTGACAGTTTGATGTTTAGTGAAAGAGTGCGTTCACAAATTAAATTCAAAGTTGTCAAGTCCCTATTCGAAAACCCTTTACTTATCATACAGCCCTTGTATATCCACCACTGTCGATACTCGTAAAATAAACAAGTACGTATATAAAACTACTTTATCCGTTAATATGCAGAATTTCAAAACTCAGTATCGACAATAAACTAGTTTTATTTAAAACTATTTTCCAAGCCATCCTGTTGTACGGTGTCCCTACTTGGGGCGATTGCGCCAAAACGCATAAAATTAAACTTCAGAGAGGTCAATATAAGATTCTTAAAATGATACTAAATTTACCATGGTTTTACTCAACACGCAGTCTTCATGAGCTAGCACATATCGAGTTTTTGAGCACTCTAATTGAAAACTCGAAGCGAAAATTCTATGAAAATTACTCTCTATCTGAAAATGAATTTGTACAGCTCTTAGCCTTATAAAAATATTGTTAATAATATATGTAAGAAATGTAGTTTTAAGTGCAATATTAGTTTTAAGGAATTATTGAATAAGGGTTTTATGTAGCTTTCCCTTAGAAAAATGAAATTAGTTCTGTTAATTTATCATTATTATTATATAATTATCACATATATCTTAGCTGTAAAGGGTTAATCATCCTAAATCTCTAAAAATCAACATTGTAACTCACATATGTACGAGTATATATATATAACTTTTCCGCTACTGAATAAAGTATAATAATAATAATAAAATTAATGGCACAAGCACGATGTGAGTAAGGCCTAGTTTCTCCACTCCACGAAGATTGCCAAAAGCGCATTGATGTATAAAAAAAACACTCTTCTGTTTTTTGGTGTTGGTGGGAGCTTCAGACTCCCTAGCGTAGTATTCAACGAACATAATTAACATTAATTAATTTCATCTAATGAAAGCAATTTGTTGTAGGAGCGGATATTGCAAGTAGCAACACTATGGACATAGTTGGGCTTAGAGCGGCTACTTCATTATTTCTTATCTGGACTCTGGAGTTTTATAAATTTCTGCATTAATTGCTAAACATACCTAAAAAGACAAAACAAAAAAAATTTGTTAATGAAATCAAACTAAAAAAGGGAATTTAAATTATTATTATTATTTTTTTATATAATTGGACGGCAACGCTAAATGTTTTTAGATAAAGACAGAGTTTTTATTTAACCGGTTAATTGTTTAAAATACAAACATTATTGCTTTCTTCTTATAGTTAAGTAAATGTTGAAACGAAAGATCAGCGTATTCAACCTCTAAAATTAATACTCAAAAACTCAAATCTACAGCACATAAACAATGAGGAGAAGTTAACTGGTTCATTGAACGATCAGAATCGATTGTGCAATTTAGTTGAGAAAGCAGTTAGTTAGTTAATGCTATCTTCCCACCACCGAACCGAAATCGTGTGGTTTGAACGAATTTTTACTGAAACCTCAATAGGCCGTTCCCATCGAGTTGATGTATTTTCAAATGTCATTATTTAGAAATATTTCTATTGAAATTATTACCTCTTTGTCCGACTGCCACAATTGTTTTGACATCTAATATTTTGACACCTAAAAATGAACACCAAAATAAACTGAAATTCACGCTGTAGACTTGTTCGGTTTGACAACCTCTCATGGACGGATTAACTTAGGGGATTTCAACTAGATTTCGCTGAAATCGCGAGGTTTCGAAGTCCCGAATGGCGAAACCTCGGAGGTTTGGAGAAATTTGATGAAATCTCGCGATTTCGTTTGGTGGGAACATACCATAAAGCGTAAAATTGCATTGAAACGCAGAAAACTAATCATTAGGGTCCCATTATCATTATCAAACAAGTCAATAAATTCAGTCTAAACAAATGCCTACCGCCAATCTACTAATCCACCGAAACTATAAAAAGATTATTTTCGATTAAACTGGATTCTATCGGAAGCACACTTCAGTCCATTTTTAGTTCCAAAAATGGATAGATCTAGGAGAGAATGCACTGGCGCATCATTAACATTTCTTCTAAGCTTTAACTTTTCTGTATCAATTCGGTAAGACCGCAGGCTGAGGAATCCGCATCCTGCGAAGAAATCTTCCTATAATATTACACACAAAAAAAACACCCTTATAAAGCATCCTAGCTTTTCATACAAGGTTGTGCCCTATTAGGTAAGAAGGTCGATCCACTATCAGACCAATATCATACTTGCCAGTTGCCTTCCTAGACATATAGGCATTCAGTGACGTTTATACTGAATCTACTCGGGAGTCTCTCATCGAGCTAGATGTAGAAGACCTTGTCAATAAATGGTTTATCTCTATGCTTAATATATGAATCATCTAGACAAAGATAGTTGCCTTTCACTTAAATGATAGTAGTAAACAGAAGTGCACTTTAAGAAGGGGTGATATCACCTGCTTTTAAGAGAATCCTAACAAGACTCGACGTGAGGGAAAGTGGTTACGTATGATGTTACCGTACTAGTATCGGACTATTTCCTGACATGATAAGCGAAATAATGGAAAGAGCTCTAGGTAAAATAAGCTTTTGAGCTATTAGGTGCGGTTCTTACGTAAACCCAAACAAATTGAAGCTGATGGTTCTAACCATAGAAACCAAAATATCAATTTTAAGACTTCTCCGTCTAAATAGCTAATATCTATCATTATATCCCCCGTGCCAAATACTTACTACTTCAACTTTTGACAAAAAATAGGGACTCCGATTAAAAATAACTATCGTGTTCGTGGAGCGTCCTATCCTCACAAACTTGGGCCTAGTTTTGCCTTCAGCAAAATCAAAAATATCACAAAACTGCCCTCGTACTCAGACAAATGGCAGCTGCAATATGAACCATAGGAGGCGCAAGGTCATGGCCTAGCAAATGTGATTGTCAATATCTTACCTCTTGATCTGCATATATGTATACTGAAACCATAGCAAAATTAAAATAATATATCTATTCACTAGCTGGCAATACAAGACCAAATTCCACTGACTGACTAACAAACACTTCCATCTGGATTCGACGTAAACATATCAAACTCCTTCACCTCCTTATTAATTCAAACGCCACATGGGCATAATACCCCGGCGTAAAATCCCGGACTTATCGATCCTTTGAAAATAAAATAAAATAAATAAATATAGCATCTTTTAGAAGTTATTACAATCAACAAGCAAAATGACACCCGAAAATAAAATAACTACCTTTGTTAATACTCAGACTACTAATAAGGCCCTCGATTCAATTTCAACTACCTTCGAGTTTGTGAAGGACTGTAGCAAGACGTTTTTCGAGTCCCCGGACTTAGAAGAGAATGAAAGTGTCGTCAAATTGGCCAGACGTTGTCCCACCCTTCTTGAATCATCAACAGAGGAAATCCTTCCCCGATAGAATACGAGATAGTAAAGACCTTCGTGCCCTTAGCTTAAAAGATAAAGTCTAGGTGGTCGTAGCTTACGAATTGTCCTAATTCCAAAAAAAAACTTTTTATTATTGTACATAAGTATAACAAATCCAGAGAACCTCGTATACAGACCATATACTGTATACGCCTATAGTCCCGTGGCATTAGCTTTGTACGGTCAATTGGTGGCAAGGCATTTCACTTTCCATCACCGCTCGCATCACCTATTCACATCCAAAATTTGTTAGCAATTAATAAACACTTAATTTTTTGGGCAGAAAGAACAAGAACAATAAATGGGACATATGCCATAGCGGGTATATCTTATCGGTTGTGGCCATTAAACATGCTGTTGCTTCCTTTGATGTCTTATACCCAGTTATGTTACAAAAAAGTATAGACCAGGTTCTTGTAACTCTGAAGAGAAACTTCACTGCTACCCTGGCACTGGTATAGCACATCATTCAAGTCTCCGGTCTGACACATAGATGGCACCACTGTTGTTTACAAGTTACAGTGGTTATAGTGAAACAACTTTTGTTATTTTCAAAACAATGGATGAAAAAGAATTTCGTGTGTGATTAAACACTGTTTTTTGATGGGGAAAAATACTGTCGAAACCAAACAGTGGCTTGATAGGCGTTATGGAGATTCTGCACCAGCACAACTGGGTTACATACCGAAACCCTGGGGGACAGAGGGAGTGGAGTAGCCTTTATACCAAAAATCGGGATCACAAGAGTTCCAGACCTATATGTCTGACTTCTTTCATATTGAAGAGCATAGTCGAAATCAATGTGCCTAAAACTGTTTTGCGGATGCATCCTCTATCTTGCGAGAGGATTCTTCAAAATTCTGTAGGCAGAATTGAAAGCGCACTCTATAAGAAGGAATACGCGCTATACATTTTCATCGACACTGAGGATACTTTCGACAACGCAACTTTTGCCGGCATGTGTACATAACTCGGCTAGACAACACAGCATAGTCGAATCACTAGTTTCGTGGATAAAAGCAATACTGGCGAATAGGACGCTGATCGCGGATGCTGACTGCTCTAAGGCGCAGACAGCATTCGACGTGATTGACGATTGGTGCACTAGAAATGGGTTTTCAGTTAATCCTTTCAAAACTGAGGTTATTCTCTACAAGAGAAGGAGGAAGCTGTCTGATCTGACTCATCTCAATATCCAATTTTCCACAGAAGCTATCTGATACATTGACACCTGCAGCGGAAAAAATATGAAATCGACTGTCCCTGTGCTCAAGACTTTTTTCGGCTCAGAATATGAGTCAAGAAAGGAATGCGGTCAGGTCTCCACGGATGGCTCTTAAACCGATCTAGAATGCGGTGTCCTTGGAATTTCACCCTTCGTTAGGAAAAATTTCATCTGTCATCCAAGCGGAGATATACTCGTACACAATCCTGATGACAACGAACTACAATATATTGTGAAGATAAGGTGAAAGGCGCGAAGCATTTGCAGCGTCAGCCAAGCTGCGCTTAGACCCTTCCTGAACCCTCTTACAACTTCTAAGGTAGTTCGAAGGCTGGAAAATAAAATCTCCAATGAACTAGTTAGGGCAGGCTCAGAGTAGAATTTTTTAAGACCCGAACCTACACTAGGTTCTAGGTCTTCCATTCACAGTTGGGTTTCATATTAGCACAATTGCAGATTGCATAGCTCTCCAGTCTGTCGGGAGATTAAACGAATAATCTACTGTACGAAAGACGGCAGGTTGCTTGCTGGCTTCGCGATGGTGCAATACATTTCTACTAAGCACTTAAATGTTCTGGGCATATGTAATACAACATCAAAATGCGACGTTTGCTGGGAAAGTGATGACGACACCGCGGAGTACTATCTCTGTGAATGTCCGGCTTACGCTCGCATCAGACTGCAGGTGCTCAGCCTTGACGTGGTGGATGCTGGCATTGAAGTGCTTACTCGCCTTTCTTCGAAGGACTGAGAAATTCAATTAAAAGGAATTTAAAAGGAGTATAATAGACTAGTTATTTGTCTGAGTGCCCTAAAACAACAAAATGGAACATATATAGTAAAGAATACAAAATGTAACGTCTTCCATTTCAAAAATTAGTTGTCACTCTAAAAAAATAAAATAAAAATCAGTCCTAAGTGAGCTAAAAAGAACAACATTAAGTTTCATTTTGTATCACAATCGCCTCTCGTAAGGCCATCAAAATCGTATCAAACATTGGAAACGCTCATTAAAAAAATGGAAAAAAAAAGAACCAGGCCAATAGCCGTTTGTCATATTACCCGAGATATTGTATCTCTGTCATCGGTTGGGAACCGGTTCACTTTGATTTAGAACTCTGAACAAGACCAGACTACATTTTTTCATATTTCTATGCCACTTGCAGAATTCCTCCACTCTACGAGTATCTCAAAGTCTCTTGGTGGACATCCCCTTAGCTCCGTCGAAAGTGTCTCCTATCATTAACCAACACAATTGCCAGAATCTTTGGAAATGTATTCACTTCGCACGTTAAATTTAACGTTCCACATTTGAAATTCATTTCATTCAAATAGATTCCCATTTGTTGCATGGATAAGAGCTAGAGTCAATAGCAGCAAACGGCAGAGAGTGTTAATATAAACACGAGACAGTTAAACGCAAAGTAGCTCAACATCTCAATTGTTATAGAAAAATAGAGAAAAGCAAGTAAATAAAAAAAGAACAGTCTCAGATCAGAGATTACAGATCCAAGATTTGCCATTTAAGACCAAACAACACACCACACTACAGCGATTAGTGGAGAAAAAATAAAAAAGAAAAAAACTAGTTTGCGAAAGTCTGGGGCAATTTGCAAATCGCGCCAAGTCACCTCTATGGATACCCAGCGTCGTCGTCGTCGTCGTAGTAGTCCGTTCTCTGGTAAGCTTCTCAGCTGTACCCTGCTCATTGTTCTTGCTGTACCTTTCAATTGAAATAAAATGACTTAATACTCGAGTATGTACGAATATGAATACGAGCACTCGTATCTGTAGATAGTTTTTCGCACCCGACACGAGAGTGCACAACAATAGGCGAAAAGTCAACGCGCAAGTAGGTACGCTTAGTTGGAGTAGCGCAAAGAAGGCTCTTATCTGCTGATGCTGATGTTAAGATGCTGGTGTGCCAAATGTGAAGTCGTGCCTTTGAACGGAGCGACAACGAAGCGGCAGCCTAACCAGACACCATCTCTTAGTCAGTTAAGGCAGCCAATAGATTTCTCCATTTCCATGTACCGTCGTTCATATATGTTAAATTCATAGATATGTACGTCTACACACAGATACGGAACAGTACGAGTACTCGTACGTCAAGTCTCGAACAAAAGGAAGAGAAGTTCCAATGAACCTTAACTTTTTCGACTTCCCAGGCTGATTGTGTGCTTGTATCCCCAGCATGTGCGCGATTTGCTAAATCTAAATCGTTAGCCGAATCGGCTGGTTGGTAAATGGCAGGCTTTAGTCGTTAGTTTCTTTGGATACTGAAGAGACAGAGGGGTATTAATGGAGAAGGAGGAGGTATTCAGGCTTTTGTAGATAGATTTATGGAGATATACCTGCAAATCGTAAATCGAAATAATAGTTGTGAATTGTCGAGGTTAGAACAGTGTATAATGTATGGAAAGGAACCGGCTTTTCAGTTGTTCTTGTAGTAATCATGTATGAAAAGGCGACTCTATCCGCCCACCTAATGAACTTGAGTTATTGCCGATTTCGAAAGAGGGATTGGTTTTTTTTTTTTGTCGATTAAAATTGAACACTTGGGTGGTGCAAATGTAATAAAAAAAATCTCAAGACCAAGAACTGGATATCTTAACGAAATTGAGTTATTTCAATGATTCCGTGACAATGATTATTAAGACATGTAAAGAGCCCTATTTGTCTGTGTTTTTTCCAATCAGTCGGTGACGGTATAGTCAGTTATGATCTTGTGATCGACTAGTTCCTTTGTTCGGGTTGTTCTCTTTTCTTGTATTGTATACTGACAAATTGTTCACTTGGTTGTCCCCACCTTAAATTTATGAATTTCTTATGCAGCACGGTGCATGTGCAGTTTCTTCAGCATTTTACTTTCAAAACTTTTAAAGAATTTTGCACCAAGTGTTGCCAACGAAAAAAAAAAGACTGCCTGACAGTTGAGAGTTCAGCGTTATTAAAAATGGAGCGCTACACGAGAGAACAATGCGTTTTAATTGTTGAACAATATTTTAAAAATAATGTAGGTTTGGCAGCTACAGTTCAAACAAAATCATATTCAGCCAAAAGGCTCATTTTCATCTTGACGGATTTTTTAATCCTTAAAATTGTCGAATTCAAGGTTCAGAAAATCCACGACTGATTGTTGAGAAACAAATGTATTCACAAGACGTCACTGTTTTGTGCGGATTTCGGGCTGGAGGCAGTATTGGATCATTCTTCTTTGAAAATGTGTTTGGTCAGGCTATGGTGCTCGCTATCGCAACATGATACAAATAATCCAGTTGTTTGTGCCTAAATTCCAAAATATGGATGTTGGATTTTTTTTTTTGGTTTATGCCAAAATTCTCACGAGCACCCACACCTTGAAGGAGCGAATTGAGTGCTGTACCATCGAAATTTAACCACATTTATGCAAAACGGTCATGGAAAATTTCGAAAAAAGAGTGCGTATGACCAAGCAAAGCCGTGGAGACCATTTTAACCGATATGCTATTCAATACATAACGCTATACTGTGTACTCTATGAATCAATAAAAAATATACAATTTTAATCAAAAACCCGTATTTTCTATCAAAATTACTTCTTTCTTGAACTTTGAGACACCCTTTATAAGAGCAGCTTGTTCTAGATGCTAAACTTTGAATATTTTCCAAGTTTCCAAGCAATTAGTAAGGAAATTTACTAGGGTCAGGGTCCGGCAAAATGATCTCCCACATTTTAATCTTTAATAAAAACGCCATTGTAAATTCTATTTAGATTTTATTTTTATTAACTGAAAATGTATGCTATGCCATTGGTTTTTAATGAATTTTGAAAATTACAGAGTCCAAGTGGCGACCATTTTTTTCGATACACATTCAAAGCTGATTTCTGAAAGTTTCCATCACTCGAGCAGTAATTTGAGGCGATATTCCTGTCATTTCTTGGCGTATTGCTGCTTTCAATTCGTCAATGGTTCGGGGATAATGTTGAAAAAGCTTCGCTTTCAGGTAGTCCCAAAGGAAAAAGTCGCATGGGGCAAGATCGGGTCTCCACGTAACGAGATTACGCGTCCTGGAAACATTTCCCTTAAAAGTCCATTGTCCTTCTTGCCGTATGAGCCGTAGCTCCATCCTGTTGAAACCACACATCCGGATTTTCAAGTTCTCTAAGTTTTGGTTCCAAAAAATTGCTTAGCATGTCGATATATGGTATCGAGCTGCAGTTACGGTAGCCGTCACGCCTCCCTCTTCAAAAAAATATAGGGACCCCAAACGCCAAAAGATCCAACAACCGTCCAAAACGGTAACAAATGGGCTGTGAAGTGGCGTTTCATGGAGCTACCGCGGATTTTCTGGTGCCCAGTAGCGAGAAAATTCTGCTTGTTCACACACCCAGACAGATGGAAATGAGCTTCATCACTCGTTATTAAAAAAGCATTCTGTGGGATGTTTTGAAGAATATCGTTAGAGCATGCTCCGCGATTTTCCACGTTCCGTTCACTAAGTTCTTGCATGATCATCATTTTGTATAGGTGGAACTTCAGATCGGCGTGTAAAATTCTTCTCATAAAACGATCTGACAAACGCAAAGCAGAGGCATGTTTAACATCTGAACGGCTAGGAGATCGTTCAACTGGTTCTCTTACAGCTACAACATTTTCAGGTGTCCATACACTTCTGGGTCTACCAGTTGATTTTCTTTTTAAGGCTGGACCTAGCATGAAATTGAGGTCTTTTGGCACCAACTTTGCTGCTACAAGACGGAAACTCAAATCATTAACCAAAATGTCTTGGACGGATCCATAGGCAATGTTCAAGTCCTCCGCTGTCTCTCTGATGGTTAATTTGCAGTTATTGACCAACATTTCTTTTACTCAATCAATGTTTTCGTCGATGTTGATGGTCTGCCGCTCATGGTAAACGACCGTTTTCTTTAGAGAATCGTTGCCGAAACACTTTTCAAACATTTCCAACGTTCGCGCACCATTAAATCCGTTTTTTACGCAAAATTTAATACAAGTTCGTTGTTGCAAATTTAAATCCATTTCTAAAATTGTAACAAATCGCCAACACACACAAGAGATAGATGTACTCTTGGCTACGTAACTGTTGCAAATGTCAAGCTATGACGCTAAGATTTAGAGGGAATATCAACAACAGATTTACCAACTTAACAAGAGAAACAGAACTCAAATCGGAACAATGGGAGCGCCACACGGTTATTCTGGGAAGTCTTCGATCAAAGTGGTATAATGAATTTTTTCATATTATTTTCTGTTACGCATATAAACAACACTGTATACCGAATAAAGTAAAACATATTTAGGGGAACCACAGAAATTAAAAATTACAACAAAAAGAGAATAAGAAGGTCCCATCGTCAACAATTTTGACAGCAATTGTCAGTGAATAAAGTAAAAATGTCGCAGCGAAGTAGCATTTCTCTTGAAAAAAAGATATTAATAGTTAATAAAGTTGAGGAGGGAGTAACAAAAAAGAAAGATATTGCCAAGCAGTTTGGAAATCTTCCCAGTTCCTTATCAAATGTTTTAAAAAACAAGTTAGCGATTGTAAAAAGTGCAGAAGACGAGCAATTAAGTGATAAGCGCAAACGACTTCGAACATGTTTTTTGAGGATATTGATGAAGGAATGCTGAAATGGATAACAGCTGCACGTGAAGGAAAAAGCCAAAGAGTTTGCGGAGGCCTTGGGACACGAAGAGTATGAAGCGAGTACATGGTGGTTTCATAAATTCAAAAAACGGCACGGTAGTGTTCAAAAAACCTTATGTGGGGAAAGTGCTGATGCCAACATACAAGATAGTAATGAATGGGTTTTATGTGATTTTCAATAAATTGAATTAAAAATCCGAATGGGTTGAAGGACCAGCACTTGCAAAGGGAAGCAAAAAGAAAGCCGTCGAAAGAATTTTGTTAAAACCAAAGATGAATTGAATGTTTTATTTAATTTGTTTGATGATACTTATTTCCTTGCAATTTGTTTAGTGAAAAGTGTTATACAAAGTGGTATACAATTATTGCGAGAGCAAGTAATAAAGCAATTAGCGATTAAAGAGACCAATTAACAGAAACAAAACAAAAATAATTATGTTGGTAATTTACAAATTCATTTTACGTTATGCGTGGAACATGAGATTGAATATTAAATTAAAGTACAATATTATCAAACATGGGTATTGAACGTTTTGCCGAAATTGATACAAAAATATAAACCGATGAGACTGGTTTGTTTTTCAAATGCTTGCCAAATAAAACACTGGCATTTAAAAATGAGAAATGCTTTGATTGAAAACAGAGCAAAGAGAGAATAACCGTCCTGATAGCAAGCAACATGACTGGGTTGAAGAAGCTTAAATTGCTTGTTATAGAAAAAGCTAAAAATTCACGATGCTTTAAAGGAATAATATCATTACATGTATTATGAGTCTAACTAAAAAGCAGAGATGACTGTGAAATTTTTACAGTTGGACAAAAAATTCGCTTCTCAAAAAAGGAAGATATGCTTTTTGTTGATAAGTGTTGGAAGTAAAGGATAAACTGAAAAATATTGACCTTTCTTTATTTTCCTCCTAACATGACTTCGTTGCTTCAACCAATGGACCAAGGCTTTATCTACAACATAATTGCTTGGACCCAGCATAGGGGATATCAGTCAAATCGAATTGGTTATCAGGTACTAAATTCTTCTCTTTAACCCACTTGATCAACCTCCTTTTGGAAGGAGACTTATATGGCCAAAGATTCATCAGATTAGATGTGGCTTTATCCCCTTTTTAAATATCATAAATAGAATAAAATAGGGTAGGGTAGATCTCCACCGATTCTAGTGGAACATGTCAGAGCATAGTGTTATACCATCGGTTCCCACTGATTCCTTACTTCGCAGTGATTCGAAAAGATAAAGAGTTCTTCCTTTGGAATAAACAGAGGGAGCCCTCTTTCGTTTGCAATGAAATTCTTTGCCACATTTTCGTCATTGAATTCAGTGAAACTTTATTATGTCGAAGGTATGATTGGGTAAAAGGACAACAGATCGTTGTTCGAGTATATGACATCCTTTTACTTTGAACACTTCCTGGAAAATCGCGTATGACCTCTGTGCTATCTTCTATGTACAAGATAAAATTCAGAATTTCAGAAACGCACTCAGATAGTTGTAGTAGGGGCTCGATACAATTTGGACTTTTTACCGAGGTTAAACCACTACGATGTTAACACAATATTAAGTGGTAACGTGTTTAGTTTATATATTAAGGTGGACCCTGCTGTTCACCAATAAGTTTAAAGTTTTCTATAGGCTGAATGTATGTTGGGATGGCAAACGACTAATAACGAGCCTCGTTTATGAGGCAGTAGCCATTGAATTCTGGTTCTCTAAATGATGCCTTTAGAGACGAACACCTTCAGCACTTCTAGTAAATCTTACTTCAACGGCTCCACATGGCGCCTCTTAGGAGTTTCTTCGTAAAATGCAAATCTTGAAGGCGTCAAATGACGAGTCTTCTACGTCATTACTCGTATAAAAACGGAAAATTATTGTTTGGTCTTTGGACTAGCAAACCGCAACCTTAAAATATTTTATCACTCTGAAACGGCAACACAGCTGGCAGACTGACGGATACTTTGACAACCATTGACTGTCGACCACGGATAACGATAGGATTTTGAAACTTCAAGCCCCTTTTTCACGACGGAAGAAAGGGTCCAACAATTCTATATTCCTATACATGCGGTATAAACTGGACATTCTGGACACTCTGAAACTAGTAAAAGCTTCCTGATTTACTCTGGGAAACCTAGAAACATAAACGGCGAATATGTGATAGGGCTCTTACTTATTTGCTCCTAAAACTAGTGACAGCATTATGTCTTTATGATGGCAGGTTAATAAAAAAGTCAGGTTAGAAACATAACAATTATCGAGCGCTATGCTCCACCAAACTATGCGAATGTATTGTACCATACTGTATAGAGTACTAAGCGCAGCCACCAAGTCAACGCCTAACGAAAATATCGTATGCAACGCCAACACCACGTTCAAACACTAGAAAACAAACACCACGCGAGCACTAGAAATGACAACGGCGAAAGGTGTGTTGATTTTGCAATATCAACCGCCTGGTTATTATAGGAACACTGTTGGATCACAAGTGCTGACATAAGATCAGCTGAGTCTCGACTGAGTCTCAACAAACCAGATCGAACATTTTACCACTAGTCGATCCTTCAGAAATCGCATCCAAAATGTTCGTAACAAATGTAGTGCTGACGTCGGAATAGAGCGGAACCAGCATGTAATGGTACCTATTACTGAATCTGTTAACAGCAATCACAGGGTTAATACCGATAGGCCCCCCGGGATTCCTAGGTGCACCAAAAATGAACCTTCACTCCTGACTGTAACGCTGTGAAAAATGTTTTTACGTATTGACAGACACTATTCTCGGTAAAAGGCGAAAAAGCACATGTCTGACAGCAGACCTCTGAAGACGGAACGATGAACGTATTGAATTCATGTAAATGAAAACAGTGCAGCGTATTAAGTATAAGACGAGTCAAGTGTAACCACAATACGTCCAGTCAATGCACTAACTGCCAAGCCTGAAGAAGCAGAAAATAGGACCATCTATAGTGCGTATTACTAAGGGACACGCTGGTGAACAAAGCCCCCAACTGCATCTAGTGAAACGACTGGACAAAATGTACTGACTTAGGATGAGAAACAGCTTGCCAGATGGCGGGAACGTTTGCAGCAGTGCTCAAACACTAAGACGAAACAGATTTGGACGCAAGGTCCGGTGAAGCTCTTGCTGTAACAAATAAATGTTTTCGTTGGGACTATTCCGATCAAACGTAGAAACAGTGCTACTTTATAAGTGTAGCACCTGGAATAATTCAACACCGTTAAAATGAATCTCCAAGCCTTCATAAATAGAAGTCTTCACAACATCTTAAGGATATTCTTGCTAAACTCTATATGGAAAGGCCAATTACACGCAATAACGGGCCTAGAAGCAAAGGACATGAAAAAGAACAGTCGAGGAGGCACCGAAATCTTTAGGGACGACTTGGAGGAACACGATGGCCTGAAGCTATTGTTACGCCCTATAGCCCACGATGGGTCAGGTCAGATGACCTTAGTTAGGTAGTGAAATATTTACTACAACGTATTCTCAGAGACTGACTTCTCGAAGGCAAAGGAAAAAAGGGTTTAGAATGAGAAAAACTCTGCAACCGAAAATACATATTGTTAAAAAAGTAACCCACTTGATTGTCTCATCAAATTTGAAATAGAGCTGCATTTCGTACAAATAAAAAATAAAGGATTCTTCCCACCTCGATTCCAACAGAGTTCTATTTAATTCACTCCCTCACGTGTGACGTAGAGTATTGGCATGCGGGTGTTCTTCAAACCCTCTCACATGGGAAATACCATTTATTTTCGCACGGTTCAACAACCCAAATACAAGCAACAACAACTGAATCGGAGACTACCCTCTGAATATAACCAGCAGTACACCTTTCCTTCCTCTCTACTGAGGCTCTGACGGTCAACAGCTGTTAGACGAAAGGTTTCGCCTTCTTGCATCCTACTGCAGATAATGCGAATCGATAATTTTGTACAGTAAATGCATGATTCATGTACGATCTACGTCACCAGGGGTATTAATGTCTTTCAGATACTTTACGCTCAGTTGACTTTTTAACAAAATGGATGATCGGTCAGTCAAGCTGACCGTCCGGCGAGTTTCGTGCAGCACTAGGTTTTCCTCAGGGACAGAGTTGAATTGGATTCGAGAAATCGAGAAGAGAAAGAAACCAGGCGGCAATGGGGTACCCCGAATCGCTTACTGAAGCAACTTTAACGCAAAATTAAAACAAAAATAAAATAAAAATCCAAAACAGAAGTATGTCGTGCCTGTTGTTTTGAAAGCATTTTGTGTACACAGGGTGCTCACAATGAAGGTATCATTTGCACTAAAGATGGTAATGTTTAGCACACTACCGCCATCATCATTGCCACCGCTGCTGACTTGTACTATACATCTCTTTCGGAAGAGGTATACCACGATGGAATACGTTTGGTACGTTCGTTATTGTGTAATTGCAGCACACACCGTGTTACAAGAAAAATTATTGCATTGCACTAAGAGCACAATACTCCGTAGACTGCTCCCGTACACTATACCATTATAACATGGTATGCACCAGCACCTAGATACTCTGTATTATGACATATGGGGCATGGATACGAGAAGTACTCTGATGATTTGTAGCGGGAAACACAATTTATTTGTCGGTTGGAGTTATTTTTTAGTTTTTGTGGGTAGCGGCACCAGCCAGAGGCAACTCTAGAGTGCGAGCTTTACCGACAGAGAGTAGGTTGATAGGTTTGGCCTGAAACTTGAAGTACTCGTATTCGTAGTCATATACGAGTACCTACATTCATATGATATATACATCATTTGGAATATACTACTCGTATAATGGTTTTCGTTTTGTTTATTTTTATCGGAGATCTCAATGCAACTCATCTATGAAATGAAGTACGAGTAGACAAGATTTTAATCCGATTAGGGGGTAGAGTAAACAGATGGAATCAGGGAGTAGGTAGGGCCCACAAGCATGGGAAACGAAGAAGTAATTGATTTGAAACATCTTTGCGAATGACAGGAGATTATAGTGGACGTTTAGGGATGTTAAACTGATAGATAATCTGATGGATTTCCATTTGTGGTATCCATGTCGCATTCTATATCGTACACTGTCTCATGATACAAGTAATGGTGATCTTTTGATAAGGAATTACTCTACCGTTAGATGAAGGGAAGGAAGAATGTGCTTATCCTTGTACTAAGATCATATTAGGATAATGCTTTAAGAGGATGAATTGAAATATTTACGGGGTCGTTGCTACAGATTGCTCCTGCAACTGGTTGTGATGACACCGAACAATGGGATTACTATAAATAAATAATAGTGAAATGGACAACAATCGTACTGAAACGACTTAATGATGAAGATTCAGAAATTGCCTTTGCTATGCCAAAAGAAAGAGCAGTAATCAATTTCTTGTGTTGTGACGATCATCAGCAATTTTTGTTAGTTAGAGAGTATCCATCTGAATCTCCTTACTCAGATCATGAGATGGAATTGTTTTTTCAAAACAGCGAATTGAAAGAACTATGTGTACTAGGTGGTGTGAAAAGTAACCTCCTTGGGAATGGGAAAAAAAAAATTGTTAATGTTTTTTTTAGCACTCGTGCCGGCTTTAGTCCATCGCCGTGCACTCATTCTGTTCTCTGGCGATTCCGCATCAGCAAGTCCAAACACTCTTTCGAAGTGCTCTCGCGTTCGTGTTTTTGGTCAGGAGTGAGCATGCGCGGCACCCAGCGTCAGGATAACTTTTTCATATGCAAAATATTTCCCAAAATATGGCGTGTGCGCTCAGTACTAATCTTTGTGGTATCTTCTAGCTCGCGCACCTTCACTTTCCGGTCAGCCAACACCATTTCATGTATTTTTTTGACATTGTCCTCTGTAACCGCATCGGATGGCCTTCCGCTGCGGACTTGATCGGTAGTGGAGTTGCGGCCACCACGAAACTCTCGAAACCAATATTTGACGGTGTAATCTGACGGAGCATTAGCCCCATAATATTTATCCAACTTTTCTTTTGTTTCCTTCACCGTTTTGCCTCTCAAAAAATAATGTTTTATGAGAGAACGAAAATCGTTTTTGTCCATACTCAACATGATGCCAAACACGTCAACAACAATCAGGTGTCAAAACAAAACTAAAGACAGTATCGCACTGAAATTTGGCATGTCTGCCTAAATATGAACGGACTTCAAGGCAGCATAAACTTTTTTTGTGGTAGCAGCGCATTCTGGCGGTCAAGGAGGTTACTTTTCACCCCATCTAGTATTGCACTGAAAACCCAAACAGAACACAACACTACTTTTAGTACAAAATTTAACAGGTCATAAGGTTTTTCAACATTCAATTTCTTTCAAAAAGATTAATGGACAATTTTTATCTGAATGGAAACCTTGAACACTTCTTTTCTTTGAAGAGCGATCACTTATTTCAAACCAAAAACCACGGTTTGCCCTTTGATACGAAAAGATACTTGCGCAAGATACTTTTTAACAAGCATCCGTCGCACAAGTTTCTAGTTAGCTATAGGACAATCGTAAAAAAACCCACTGCTCCTAAAAGGGTACAAGAACGGAATCTATTGACTAAGGGCAGCGATAGGATCCATCATAAGACGTGAAGACAAATTCTTAAGAGACCTACAAGTATACGGGAGTCTGAGTTCTCAGGAGCCGTCAATTATTAAATTCGGATACGAAAAAAAAAACATTGCTATGTTCTCTGGAAAACCTACTCAAGACCGATTGAGTCCGGTGTCGGTCTGATGCTAACGACAGCAGCATACAGTATTTCCTAATATTCACTCCTCAGCGAGCATGTATTGATGGCAAAATTTCAAAGAACTTTAAAAATAAATCAATTTCTTCAACTGTTAGGCTCCTATAGAAGCTGCGATGAAGGACGAAAAAGACATATTTTATAGAAAGCACTTCCTCTAATTAATGAAAACGTATCGCGATTGTAATGGACAATAGCAATGACGTTTATCTACTTTTCTCATTGGAAACAATTTGTTTAAGCCTGCATCCGTATTATCTGACCGACATAGAGCATCCAGCCAGATCGACATCTTTACGATAAGACGTCAATGAATAATTTGCCGAATGCGCAGCCGAACATCCATAAAATCATTTACGTAGGTTGCTTCTTAAATTTTGAGATATGGCAATACCGTTGTAGACACTCGTGCGTCAAATCTGACATCAGTATCGTAAAGTTTGACGTTTTTAATGGTACATGTGCTCGGAACATTTTGTTATATGAGTGCTTACAGAGACTTGAAAATTTCATTTCAGACAACAAAGGGGATTATATCATGAGCATTTTCGTACGATGGTTTTTTTTTCATGATTTTCGGAATACAGTGTTTTGTTGGTTTTCCGAATTCAATTCCGAATTTCGTGAATGTCATCCAAAAGCGGTTATTGTGTCAGAAAACATCGATGCTGTGTGGGAACTGATATTGCAAGACTGTCATGTGGCTTGGCTTATCGTGAAATTAAAGCATGCGTGGGCATTAGTTCCACTCGCATACAATTAATATTGCATGAACACTTGAACGTCAAAGAGATTTCCTCGCGCTTGATATTGTATAATTTGACAATCGCTCAAAAAAGGCTCGTGTCGATTTTTCCCAAAGAAATGTTTAAAAAAATCTATTGCGGTTCAAAATACGTCTATAGGATCGTGACGGCAAGTCGCGAATTATGGATATATACATATGAGCCCGAAACTATTGTCAACAGCTGTCGACTGCATAGGTCTTTCAAGCGAACCAAATCCAACAAAAGTTGTTCGCGCACGAAGCACTTCGAAGCAAATGGTCGCCGGAAAAACCAGACACGTCGCCACCGTGCCATTAGAGTGGTCAATTGGGAATGGTACACCACAATCTGTTTACAAGAAGTCCTTGGTGAAACAAGGAAAAGCAACCGCCAAACACGGATCATTCTCCACCACGACAATGCGAGCTTTCACAGGTCGGCTCAATCAAGTGACTTTTTTTTGAGCACTCAAAACATCGAATTGATGGTTCATCCGCCGTACAGCATTGATTTGGCGCCTAGCGACTTCTTTTTACTCCCTCTCCAATAAATTGCGTGGTTAACGTTAACGTTTAACGTCGACGCCTGAAGTTGGTGCGTTTAAATCGCATGTTTTGGATTTACTTCGATCGGAGTGGAAAAAGAGCTTCGAAAATTGGTTCAAACACATGCAAAAGTGTAGTGGAAGTATTTTGAAAAACAATAAAGCCATTTTAGATGGTAAATATTGGTTTTCAATTGTTTTTCTCAAATCGGGAAAATGAAATGGTCCCCCAAACCACAAATATTGTTTAATGGCGTCTACTTAATCAATTTGGTAAACATAACGCAGTGGTTAATTTGGGTTCGATTTCTAGACAATACTCCGAAAACAGAGAATTCCTGATTTCAACCAGCGATAGTTGCCATGTTAACTTAGGACTAAGAAGTGACCTAAGAAAATCTATCTAAGAAAATCACTTGGTTCAACGGCCTGAGTCGTTGTGAGGTCTGTTTTAAGGGGAGATATACCCCTATGAGCCGGAAAAAAGGTAAGTTTTGTGTATTTTTTTAAGGAAAACTATTTGAAATATCGGATTGGAAGTTTCACTATTTAAAAGTATACACATTCAGAAATATGTTTAATTTTTTTTTATTTAAAAATATCAAAGATGTGCTAGGATATTGTATGATTTTTGGAGCGTCGTAACAACAAAAAGAAATTCAAGGCAATCGGTTCATCGGGACCGATTTGAAAAACGTGGTTTTGAGAAAAACGCGTTTGAAAATTTGGGAATGAATAAATTCATGGAAAAAAAACTGTCTGTTTCTGGCAAATAATAACAGTCGTGTGATATTTCTAGGGAAGCTCTGTTCGAAGGGTCGCTTGCCTCTACCTGCCTCTCGGTTCGATGCCGCACACCTCGTTTCACTCTCTTGGCTGTAACTGGCTCATTTTTCGAAATATAGACTTGGCGATTTCACCAGGTATTCTTGAGACCTCAAACTTCAAGAAAATGCAAAAAAATGTGCATATCTCCCCTTAAACATAAATGCTGTCCGTCGGCGTCTCAGTATACCCCTGTATGACCGTAATCTTGGGTACGCGACAAAGGTCAAGTATCTTGGCATAACGATAGGTCAGCGGATGAAATTCCTACCTCACCTTGAAGAGCTGAGAAAAGGACTGTCGAGTGTTGTTGGCCAGGTAAAGCGCATTCTAAGGAATGACTGAAGATTCACCAGACGTGCCGTTCGTACTGTGTAGGTGGCCTTTTTTGTTGCTTGTGCAACATTTGGGGCATCGGTTTGGTACGAAAGGGTAATGTCAGAGTCTTATCACCGGCATATCCTGGCTTGCCAGAGAGTGGCCTTACTTGGCTGCTTACCGGGGTTTGTATCTACGGATGCATTACAGGTGCTTCTTGGTGTGCCTCCCCTGGACTTGGAGGTGATACGTCGCGCTATCGCCTACAAGATCAGGAAGGGACTCCCGTTAACAGTAACAGATTGGGTCTTCCCGACGGAGGTGGAAGATTTGTGCCGTAGGGAACGTAAGCTCCTGCTTTTCGAATGTGTCCGGTCTAGTTGGCATTCTAGATGGGATATGAGCGACAAAGGCAGGGTCACTTTCTGCTGACCAGCCATGGCTCCTTGAATGCGTTGACAGAGTGAAATTTGAATGAATTTGTAGATTCGCAAATGAGATTTTCCGTCGTAGGCGGCATAGATAGTTAGCTGGTGGAAAATAGGTATTAGTTGGACAAAAGGCCGCCAGTCTTCGACAGTGAAATGCCCAACTGGAAGTGACCGCAAGGTTGCAAAGCTCGACCGAAAGCTATATTCTGGTACCACGGGAGGTTAGGAGCCCCCGGAACTACGGTTCCGGCCTGACCTAGGAGTTGGCCCCCTTGTGACAGTATCGTGGTGGCTGTAGGTTTGTACCCAAAATTGCTAGGAGAGTAAACAGAATGGGCGTGGACATCTCATCGCTTAGCATATGTTGTAGTGTACTACGACCTGTGCTCAATCATGGGATTGCTACGGAACCAACTGGTCTGCTCGATGTGGAGTTGTATTGCAACCGGGTGCCATGACCCACACAATGGCGGAGGTATTATATAGGCCTCGACCCTTCACCAAAGGCGAAGTTCGTGCCTTGCACACGACTTCGAATCTGATACTGGTGGTAGTACTTGTACTACCGGAAGAGCGCTTATAATTTTTTTTTTTTTGGTTTTTGGTGAAAATTCCTTTAAGCATCGCATCACACGGAGGAGGGCTTAAGTTAAGATGATAACCTTACCAGGGGGTGTAATCAATCTTTTTTTAAATTATCTTGTTTTTTGCTTTAACAGTGAGCTATAGTGGGAAAGCAAAAAAATTGTTGTCGGTGTCGCTTAGTGCTGTTCATGAACTTCAAAGTAATCGGCAGATGGGACATGTGCGATTTGTCCTTAGCCATTTATCGATACACTTGGCATGTAACTCATGCGAGCAAGGTAACACCCGAAGTACCTGTCGCACTTCGAAATCGCACATGCAAACCACACTGATCAATTTCAGTTCGTGGCAAACCACGTGGTTTAGCATCACCCAAGCGCTCAGCTAGGCCCAACAAGGCCTCATAGTTTTCAGTTTCGTTGAGGTCTGGTGAGCTCAGGTCGTGTTGGCCATATGGTGACAATGGGAACATGGCAAGGAAGTTGAGTAAAAATCCAGGATTAATAATTCTAGTTGGTACCTGCACTGTGCTTGATGTGGCAGAGCATGATGACGATGTGCATGATGTGGATGAGCACCTGGTGGCCAATGGAAACGAGCAAAACGCTTTTGCGCTGGGTATGTACGACGGCCTGACGGAATGATTCCATTTGATTAGGATGGCTCTGCAGGAGACACTCAGTTGTGATGAAAATAAGGCTTATGGAGTACGCTATTTTGTTTTCTTGTTAATTCGCCATACTTCCACGCAGCACACATAATACGGGCGAACGAAAGATCTCCCTTTCTGCAGCAGAAGTGGCAGGGTCATGGTTTTGCGGAGCATCATTAGGAGTGCTGAGCGTAGTTGTTTTGGGACTCTTTGGTTGGGTTATGTTTCGTCGGATTTTCATTACTGTGGAATATGTAAACTCCTTAACTGCTTCGATTGCTTGTTTGTTGATAGCACATTTTTTCTTATCCTTATTTCCCTACAGCCTACGCCGTTTCTTGGGGTAAACGACTTAATTATGCACTTTGCGGGAGACCGAAATGGTCGATGTTGTCAGGAAGGCATAACAGATCGGCGGAGTTTCTAAGGGCAGTGCCCGTATGATGTTATCCAGGATTAGCAGTCACACTATCATTGGCAGCTCTAAGTCAATTAAAAAATGGTTACACATCAAATTCTTGTCTTTTCCAAGATTTATGTAAGTGTTAAGATATTTGTCTATTGTTAGGTTTTCTTCTTTTAAGTCTATGCATCGGTAGTTCTTGCAAGAAACAGAATTGCTTTTCTTGTGAATTCGAAAACAAGTGCCAGTTTTATAGCCATCGAGCATGGACTCATCCTCTTACACTCGATTGATGATATGTTGCATTCTCCCCATCAAAGCATTATCATAGATTTAAATAGAGTAAGTCCGTCAGAGCTGGGGGCTTTCTTATTTTTCAACATTTTTGTGCCAACCTCCTCTCGCCATGTCGGAAGGACTATCTTAATTTCCTTTGTATTATATCAGGACTTTATATCGTGAGTTCAGCGAATCCCTATTGGAGACATGGAGTGTATCTAATGATCTAATGGAGAAATGCCGTTCCTATCGCTGGATCTTTCCATTTCATTGGGCTTAGGACTTTGCAATGACACTATTATTATTTTTTTATTTTTTTCTTCTACAATCGCTATAATCTTCGTCCATTTTTCTACTTTTTTTCATGTAGCAGTTACAGTTTAATCCTCAGGTGTTTACGGTAGCCTATTGTGATTGTATTGCAAGCGCGCTGAGGCGTCCAGTGTCTATGCCGCAGTTTTTTTTTAGATATTGAGCTTCTAAACCTAACAACGACCATAAAATGACCACAGTGGACAATTGAAAACTCTCAGTAACAGTCAGTCAGTCTTGACGTTAAATACGAGTATGTCTTCGACCATCTAGATTAGAAATTTCGCTAAGTGGATCAATTTGTGAGAGAACCTTGTATTATCACCGGTGTAGTCGCAAATTTTACTATCCAGAACCTATTATCTGTTATCATTCCAGTTTATTCTTACCATTTTTTGTTTTTGTAATAAACACCCACCCAAAGCAAGAATTAAGAGGCATACTCTAAACAGTATCCATCAGAAAAGTCGTGGGGAGGGCCTAAAGTTTTTTTTTGATGTAATGGGAGCATCCGCACATAGTAGGTTTACGAGTATGTTAAAATGCCACTTTTACTTATTTATTTCTTCAAACAACCAGTATATTCCTCTGCTTCTATTTCCGAGCTTTATACGCTTGTTTTAAACTTGCCGTGGTCTTTACCCATTCATTTATATTATTCAGCTCTACATATCTATTAATCACATAACCGCGCCACAGACAGACGCAGCTAAGAGGGTCATTTACTCTTGCGGTATATTAAAGAGGAACGCCTCCTTGTGGCACGGCAGCTGGAATTACAATTACAGAAGTAATGGTCATCAATTTCATTAAACCACACTTCTTCAATGATACTCCTGAGGTACTGCATGGTTTTTGGCCTTTGGCTTGGAACTTCTTTCCCATAAGAGTCCATATGTTTTCAATGGAGTTTAGATCTGGACTGTTTCCTGGCCAAATTAGGGATTCTATCTATCTATGGATCGTACTCCAATTGCATTGATGCATCGCCTTTTCTGAATCCAATTTGGCCCGATTAGATTAAACCCGGATTCATCCGAAAACAGAAAGCTCTCTTCATTTTGCTGGTCTTCTTGCTAGCAAACCCATCTCGTTAAGGCGATTCTGGATGGTTCTGATGCTAGATTCAACACCACTAGCTTCACGGACGTCAGCTATCAGCTCCGATGCGGTTTCAAACCTGTTGCTCAAGCTAAGCCTATTCGGTTTCCTGTCTTGCCGAACAGAGGTACACCTTTCCAGTCCTGTGCCAATTTTTCACGTCAGATTATGATACTGACGATATTTGTTAGAAAATCTTCTTATAGAACTCTCATTACGACAAATTGGATGTCGCGTTATTTCACAAAATGACGCATTCCGCTCAGGGATGTTCTAAACTAAACCCCGAAGCAATAACATATAATTAGGGAAATCCCAAAAAAGTGATTAGCCGAAAAACTTGGAAATACCGGCTGCGTGGGTTGTACATGTTATAATCAGAAAAGAATACACACAACCGACCGCTTGTTCAATACGTCACCATTATAATATTGAGTTATCGCTGTTTCTTTTGGCTCAGAATGCATTTGGGTAACAAAGCCCCCGCTCACGTAAAACCAAACTGGCTTTATACAAGACTCTATAGGTCGGAGGCTTTGATCTTGTCGAAAGCGGATGACATATGATTTTCGGTTTCCCTCCGCGCCAAAGATTCTAACATGAGGGACGGTGCAGCAGAGGACGACAGCATCTCAGGTAGGTAGCGCACGTAAGTTAAAGGTGGCCTCAACCAACGTGGATGTCTTGTGTGTGTTTAAAGTGAACTCCTAACATAAATAAGCTTTAATTCCACTGAATGCCCAAACATTCATGGGAGCATGATTGATTGTGTGTCTGAAATAACTCTGGGAAGAGGTGGGGTGGGAAGAGGTCCTAGATATTACACTCAAACCAAACAATAACAACTTTGATGTCGAAAATTGGAGAGTTTCCAATTTAGAAAACCCTAAGAGAGTTAATTGGACCAAGTTTGATCAAGTTGTTAGGAAAAAAACGAAATTGCATAAAAAGTCTCGTGTCCAGTTAAACGTAGTAAAAAAAAACACGACCCTCATAGTGGAATGAAGATCTTTCTAATCTCGGACAGATGACTAGAGCGATTTTCAATATCTGGTACAAACACAACATTTTACAAGGACTGTTTAAGTCTGTATAAGAAAGCTATAAGACATCCCAGGGGCAGGCCTGAATGGACTATTGTCATGCAATAGAAACCCTCAAGGACTCCTTAGCAAAATTCTGTCCAAAGAACATTCCAACACTTCCTTTCTAAAAAGGTCAGATGGAGATTACCTGGGCTATTAACAGCTTCTCCCCGTTCAAGTCTCCGAACCCTGACGGCATACTGCCTGTCCTGATACAGAGAACGCAAAACTTAACAACACCTGGGCTAGCGTCAATCTTTAGAAGCTGAACCACGTACCCTACAAGCTCAAGTGGTGTTTATACTGGAGGTAAGTAAACGTGGGTACGAGTCCTCGAAGGATTTGAGGCCAATTATATTAGTTTAACCTCCTTTGTACTTAAAACCCTAGAGCGTGTCTTAGACATCCATACGCGAAGCATTCTAGAAGAATCATCGCTATCCAAATCACAGCACGCCTACCTCAAGGGAAGATCCACGGAAACGGCTCTCCACGATTTAGTGTGAAGAATTGACAAATCCACACACCACAAAGAATATACGCTATAACGTACACACTAAAGCTATTCGCAAGTCCTGATCGAGCTGGGCATGGAGTTTATTAGGCCATAGCTATTTTCTATGCACAGAACAAAAATTATATAGGCAACATTAGGAAACAGTCACTTAACTTCAGTAAGTAACGTCACTTGTGGCGTTACTTCTGATCTACTCTGGCCAATAGTTCTGAGGAAGCCTGGACAGAGGAGGGGTCAAAGTCGTCGCGTATACGGATGACGTAGTGATACTAGTGTCAGGGAAGTTTCATCATGGAGGCAGCAAGTTATGGCCTTGGTGTCAACTCGAGCAAAACTACTTGACCCAAAACATAACGGGAAGCAAAACATCGAACGCAGGTTAAGGAAGGAATGCGTCGATTGCTATGGCTGCAGTAAAACCTTTGGAAAAAAGTAGGGACTTCAACCAAAGAAAAAAGCGTCTAATTCTCACCTACGCAATGAAAATGAGAAGAAAACTATCTATCTTTTCCTCTGAAAATGCCCGGCGCTAGCAAGAGCCAGACTGCGCATATTAAACTAACCTTCGGGTTGGAATACATCTCGGGTAAAGGAATACAAGATCTAATCTGTTTTCTTAACTCCACAGGCTGGATCTGATCTAACATCCTCATCAACGCATATCATCAACCAGGTCGCACGAGTCGTGGTAACAGAAAGCCACATTCTAGTGCTACTTGAGTTCATTGTGAGACGCCACCTCTACCTACCTACCTACCTACCTCTATGTACTTACCAATCTACGATCAGCACGAATTATGCGGATTACAGCAAGTCGATGGCTTATCGTCTCTAAGTCCATAACCTCCGGTCGGATCATATTTCTCACACTTAAACCACATCCTAACATATGTTCAAATGTGTAGTTACTGAAGTGTTTAACCTTTCTGTGTACTCCGAGAACAATACTCTCACATCGTTGTCCATTTTCTTTCTAAGTAGTAATCTCAATTCACGCACTATAGTAAGAGACTTGCGTTTCAACATCGGAGCTGCCACTGCGGCTCCAACCAAAGAAATAGAGGGCCTTTAGGCCATCTCATGTACTCGTATACGAGTAATTCTAAGTCCACCAAATGAAATCATTTTGAATCCAAAATGCGCATAAAACTCAAAATGAAATTACACACTCCCATAGGAATGAATTGTTGTTTTGTTTCTAAATTATTTTGCGGTTACAAAATGAAACGTCTTCAAGATGTTTATAAAAATAATACTTTGTGTTCAATTATTGTTTGACTTTACTTTCATTGAACCCCAAGTGGTCATCAAAGAGCTCGTTTCAGAAAAAAACAATATTTTACAGCCTCTGTCTTTGAAATCAACATTAATTGGTTTGTGGTTAGCAACTTCAAATAGTAAACATTCAACCAACCTTCCACAGGCACTTGTGATTGAATAATTACATGTAATCATCTCAACAAAATATCCAAAAATTCTTGAACTTTTTCGATTCCTTAAGAAAAAGGCGGCAGCAGACCTTCTTATTACAACCACAAAATTCAAAATTCCTTTCAGTGCCTCCTCTCGTAAGCTTGTTAAGCTTGTCGACTATAAATTCATTATTTGGTCATAAATTGTATATTTTAACCATAAGCCACTTATGTCAACAATAAATCAATTCGCTCAAGACTCCCTTGAAATAAGAAGCTTTAAATCTCATAGTACGTAATCGCCTTCGCCACCCACTTTGTGCAAAGAGATAGATAATAACAAATTTTGAAATTGTTTTCATATTTTCTTCTTCAATATACGAATTCAAGTTATCGAATTACTCGTACAACAACCGAGAACGATGATATCGATGTGGATATACGAGTACCACCCAAACTGGATACATAGAAGTTCGTTTTTGTGTGAGTATCAATACCCAATGCGATAAGAACCGGAAGACGAAGGAAACGAGTCAGATACATACGAGTACATAGATAGCCCAACGAAAAGTCATTTAGCAAAATATGTAATCGATTTCCTGATGACAATGCATACTTTACGAGTAGATACTCGTACTCCGATGATATCGAAATATTAATGTTCTATTGAGTCCGACATATATACTCGTACATATTTGCTGATCAATTCGATACTCCCTGGCTATTGAGTAGGGTTTCCTTTTTCCGTTCTAACACCTCATTCGAATGGATTTCGTTGGATTCTTCAAACCAATAAAACATCCCTACGGCAGTAAGACTGATGGGATGAAACGGATTGTTATCGATAAAGTGGCAACGTATGAGAAAAAATATAATTTTCTTAATTCTCTCGAATTCCTCTGAAGGCGTCAGCGAGTTTATTGTTTATCTTTGTATCGGTCTTAATCAAAAATAGACGACAAATACGGGCTCGTAATAGATTTAGAATGTCGGTCCGACCAACGATTCTTCCGTTGGTCGTTTATTGGATTCAGTTTTCCGGCGAATTGAATTGTCGTGCTTTCTTCGGGTATGAGTTTGAGTTCAGCACAAATTGGCTACATCAATTTATGTAGAGATACGAGGCGTATGCTTATGGCATTGCTTCCGTTCTTCTTTTTTTGTTTTAGTTTCTTGTTCTTTTTTTTGTTTTTTGTTCTTGTTGGTGTTATCGCATAGTTCTGAGTTAATTTGGATAGCGTCATGTTAAGTATTACTTTTGCGACAAGTGCAACTAAACACTAAGTGCTCGTACAGACGACACAGATACAGTCGTAGTCGCATAGTCACACACTCTCCGACAGACAAATGTTGGCTCATAATCTGGTGCGGCATCAGAAAATTAATGGGAAAAAAAATGTTGGCGTAAAATTCCACATTGTGCGAGAATAAGATAAGCGAAGCCGAAGTACCCTCTGCCGGTTTTTAGTCGTGGGAATATTCCATTTGCAATGCATTGACCCATATTGCTACTGCTGCACTTTAGTAGAAATGATGGCCCATGATGGTGTCGATGGAATGTAATGTGAACAAAATTCGGTTTTTTTTTTTTTTTTCTGGAGTTTACTTAATGGCACACCCGCCCGAAGAATGTTACTTTTCTTGTTGATAGTTTGTTATCGATAATAAGGAACATTTCGAATGTATCGATAAGACGATGTGGAAGTGAGAAGTTGCAAATGATAGTGGAATTATTTTGAAATACTCGTACAAGACTCAGGTGGGTCTTGGTATCTATCAATTAATCGGTGATTGTCCTGATTCAGTCGAAATATGGTTTAGTTGACTCATGACGGGGATCCTGAAGAATGCCATATTTATATTCAATGAGAAAGAACTCTAACCGAATCACAATACTTTTTGAGTGTCTAAAGCAGTTCGTTCTTTCTTTTTAAAGCGTAAGATAGTAGGTAGTCCAAGGTTAAACAATCAACTTGTGTATGTATATCCAAGCGATTGATACTTTTTTTTATTTACAACCACCCGTTTTGTGCATAACTTTCATTCAGATGCATATGTAGTGCTTTCTTCAGAGATGAACCTGGAATTGAATCAACAAATATTTATCTACTCGTATTCTCGTAAGCTTGAGGCAAATATCGACCCTTAATGTTTAGTTTATATTTATTCTTCCTTTAAGTGGCAATCTTGAAAACAAGTTGATTTCCACTTGAGATCGTCCAAGGAGAAGTCTTCTTTTAGCGCTCTCAGCATGTCCTAAATACGAGTATCAAAAAGCCGATGAATTCTGTTCCTTATGACAAGGTAAACGACGTGCTATAGTCCAAACAGATCGGTGCTGTATTTTCTCTATACTCCGTTTATGCAAACGGGACCAAATATCATTCAGAGATCTTTTCTCTCGAGGCAACCACTCGCACCTTAATTCAATTTTGATAAAATCAATGTTCAGTAAGTTGTGAGAAAATTAAAACGATCTTGGCCCCTGGAGTCAAGATTAACGCAACTGAGTACGGCGAAAGAGCGCTGGAAGTAGCATTGAAGCCCTGGCCATAAAATCATTTCGGATCGAGACCGTTCACGTTCATGTAAGATTCTGTCTCCCAAAATCAAAAAAACAACGTTCCGCACTTCAATCCGGCCGAACGATAGCGGTTTCATCAGACGATTCGATGGACTTCTGTGTTGGAAGCCGAGGTCAGCACTAGAAAATATGAAAGTTGGAAGTAGCTTCGGACGCGATCCCTTTTGGGGCCAGCGTGCAACTCGTTCATAGATCGACTTAATCCCATCGTCAAGTACAAGAAAGTATAGCATATGTATATGTATGTAAATTGTACGATATTCTCAACTGATAACAGTGCAATTGCTTCACGGTTTAAGCTCAGGCAAAGTCTTTTACCGCCTATTTTTCGGCCGGCACAAAGCACCCAAACAAAGAACTACTCGTAGTACATTGTACTCCAAGTTATAGCCTACTTACATACATATGACGCACTAGTCTGGTTGAAAACAACACGACAACGATACTCGGAAAAACAGCTGTGCTTCAAAGAACGGCAAGCTTAGTCACTACAGGTGCACACTGTACGTGCAGCATGGACAGTACGTGATTGTATATTTCCATTCATTCTCGTCTGCAGAAGTGGAATTAAAGCTGAATTGGAATTATATATAAGTTTTACAGAGTATTCACAAGAAAGCGGTTGGGAAAATTTGTCTTTAAAATGAAAGTAATGCAGATAGTTTTTAACTACATAGCAGTTGTATCTCTCCGTCAATCGTGAATACGACGCTGCTGGTTCCCCGCCTGCAACGAAGGTATTTTTCTTTAGGTACGCTGCAAAAATCAGGCGTTGTCAACTATCAAGGAAAAATTCACTGCCCGCCTAGCAGTGGGCTAGATATTAGGTTGTATCACACGAAATGTCCGATTTTATAGTAAAAATGTAAAAGCCAATATTTTCTTTACCTTTCCTGCGAGAGAAAGGTATCGACTTATCATTGAGGATACTCCGATGCTTTGTGCAATCCCCGCATCGATTTCGTTGAGCCCGCATCCACCGTTGCTCTTAAAATCGTCAACTAACGTTTCCGGCTTCATACGTGGTTCATTTTCGAGGCTGAAATCTTCCAAACGGAACTTTCCAAACCAACGTCGTATAGTGCGTTCGTTTACTGCTAAATCCTCAAATGCGTTATAAATGTTTTTAATTGCCAATGACGCATTATGTTCCATTTTAAGTTCGTAAAGGAAATTCTCACACGTCAAGCAGACGTACCACATCTGGCACATATGTTCACTTGAGAACTTCTTATTTCAGACTGAGCGGAAATCGGGCATTTCATGTGGTACAACCCAATACTAAGTCTCTTGGGAACCGTAAGAGTAGCTTTTATACCGAAAATCGGAAAAGATGCTAAGCTCACTCGGTAAAATGTTCAGAACTGTCAGTCTGACTTTCTTTCTGTTGAGCTTCATTTGGATGTACGAGTAAACTGCCATGCGCATGCATCCTCTGTCTAAGACGCAATATGCAAGTTAACACGTTACACTCCGTCGGACAACACGATCCTTCATGAGATTTCAGAATCCTTATCTCACTATTCACACGACCCTTCTAAGGATACCTAAAAAGAACAGCACACAGCAACCCTATATAAAGCATGGCCAATGAGACGTAGTGGCAGTTTATTTTCGCCATCACAGCAGTGTATTTTCATCATACAATTTAATCGTTTTAAGAAGTTTTAAAGTATTTTTTAAATAGACAAATAAAGTTTTTTTTAAACAAAGTTTAAAAACCGATTTATTAATTTGCATACCAATGCGGTGGAAGATCTTGTAAGACTTCAAAAAGGTAGTGAGCTGAATGAGTAGTGTGCATTTGGGATTTATGTGTGTCGAAGTCGTACGCACCTTTTCTTTAACCTTTAAAAACGCAATGGTACATGTACATGCTCGGGTAGGCAATACGGCGTAAATTTATCACTTGTTTTGATGGCTAAAGTCTAGATACCGTGCGAAGCATTGAAAACGGAGGCCCCGATTGATATAAGAATACGAACTCGTTTTTTTTTTTTTTTTGATTCAGACTGTGAGCGGATCCTCACCGAAAGCTCCAGAGCTGATCTAGAACATGGAGCTAGAATTCGTTTTTTGAAGGACGACAACCACAGACTTTACTAATCATTGTGCAAATTTTCGTCAGCTAGAGGCAAGCTGAACCAAATTAGTTGGAGAGTGCAATGCTTCTTTGAACGCATTAAGTCTTGTCCGGGTATCAGGTCCCAAGAAGATCGCGGAGAACTTCTTAGGACCCGCACCTGCGTCAAAACTGTTCGTCTTGTCTGGTAGAACTTGCATTTACGGGTGTGACCTAGGTCTTTTATGAACACAACAGATTGGAAGCAAGACAAAGAAAACACAGGCTTCTTTGCTGTTCTTCGGCAGAAAGACTGGGGTGGCCGTGGTGTAGTGGTAGTAGCAAACGCTTCTCACTCGGAGGGTCCAGGTTCGAATCCTGCCCATGGCAAAATCAGTTTTTCATTGTATAATTGGAACTCAGACAAAAAAATTCTGCGTGTGAAGGCATAACACTGACACGTAGATTTGGCTGTTATAAGAGTTTCAAGCAATGAAAAAAATACTGGGAATTATATCTCGAATCACTCTGAGTGAAGAAAAAACTCTCCGTCCTATTCGGACTCCCACCCCTGGAGAGCAAACACAGAAACCAAACACACCTGAGTTTCAAACCACTACAAAAACAATTTTCCTTTCTCCTCCTTCTAACTTTCCGCCCGCGCCCTGGCAACAGTAAAAGGGTATCAACCCCTTAGGCGCGCGTAAATTATAAAAAAAAAAAAAAAAAAAAAAAAGACTTATTACTCTATCGTAACGAGGTACCACAGTTTTGCAAAGCACCTAAACGGGGTAAACATAAGCTACACCATCTGTTATGATGCTTGCCGCGAAGCACTTCCTACGCAAATGTCCGACCTGCAGGCCACAAGAGCTATTCGCTGATGTGGTGGATAATGGAAATGTTGTTGTTAAGGATTTCTAAACATCTCCCCATTAGTTCTTATACATACCATATGGCACTAATAAACAGAACATTCTATTTCCCTTTTCTGCCAATTAAGTTTTTATACGCTTATGGGTAATTCCACGGTAACTCGCCTTACATTCAGATGCATTTATTTCCCTTTGATTGACATTATCTTTTTAAAGCTCGCAAATAATTAAAGAAAATAAATTATAAAAGAAAATAGTGTTCCATTACAAAAATATATAAAAAAAAAATTTGGTCTGTTTCCAAAAAGGCATCGTAAATTATCGGTAATTCGCGTTACTTCCGTTACAAAACAAAAACTATTAAATTCGTGAAATATTTTTTTATTTTATTTAAGTGTAAATACAACAATTGTTAAATCAATCTTTTTTTAACACAGCTAAGGGAATATCGTTTTGACATATGGTGTGGAATATGTGTGTTTGCGACAGCTTTGATGTTCTTGTATATCCATATTTAATTGCCGTTTGTAGTGTATTGTTTACCCAAGACATTTGGATATCCCAATTGGTGGTGCTTCGGAAAAAAGTGTATCCAAATACTTTTCCTTGGTCATGTCTTCAATGTCCTTGGGTGAACATATAATTATTTTTACTGAAGAATCCTTTGCTGCAACAGCGAATTGTTCAGCATTGACGACAACGGTTTGCCTTGTAATACTTTATTTCTAACAAATCTTTAAATTCTATCACCTATTTGATCGACCAGGACTTTTCAATGTGACGTTTGCGAAATAGTTCCATACTATATGCTTCTTGTTTCTTTCTTCCAGCAATTTTAAGCACTGAGCAATAAATTTATTTTTAAATTGGGAGCTCGGACCATCAGACCATATGTTCACCTGGTTAATACTCTGCGGTAGCTCTTTAAAGATTCTATCAATGTATATAACACATAAGAGAACAATGACGATTGTGTTCATCTTGAGCTATGCATGAGAAATTTTCCGAAA